>OY725172.1:11657538-13152538 GCA_963241965.1 Tortrix viridana
GATCACTTACCTAAAAATATAACCTAAAAACAATCAGTGTCATCATCATCATCATCAGCCGCAAGACGTCCACTGCTGGACAAAGGCCTTCCCCAAGGTTTTCCACAACGATCGGTCCTCTGCTGCTGTCATCCAGCGGTTTCCCGCGACCTTTATCAGATCGTCGGTCTACCTTGTGGAAGGCCTGCCGACACTTCGTCTCCTGGTTCGCGGTCGCCACATTAGAACCTTTCCGCTCCAACGGCCCTTCGGTTCTACGAGCAATGTGCCCCGCCCAAAATTACACAATCACAATCAGTATGTTTTTATATTTTGTTGTCAGTATCGCGGACTTACACTTATTTAAGTAGTATTTTTTTTAACAAATAATTTTATTCTGTAGATGATTGGGTTCTGTCTACGAGTTGTAATGTGTGTGTGTCCGTGTTATTTCCTCGCACTGCAATTGGTTATATTGATTTAGTCTAAATTCAATGACAATGCCTTAATAAAGTTCGTGGGATAAAAATCTCGTCTCAAAACTTACATCATTGCAGTTCAAAATACGAAGACGGATTGGCCGCACTACATATTCTTCGTGATCCCGATGGGGCTGATTACGTGCACGAACTTCGTGCTGTGGGTGCTGACGGCGCGGCACTGCGCGCGCGTCAAGTCCGAAGTGCACCGCCTGCAGGCCGGCTCCGTGGGCGACCGCGCTAAGCGGACCTTCCGCGTCGACCGAGCCAAGTTAGTACCTACTTATACAAATCACTAACTGCCAGTGCATTTACTCGCGACTTCGTCTACATAGAACTCGTTTAACGTCTCGTCTCTTCTCGGTACAAATGTAGTGCAAAATGATTTTCCTTCGTACTTTATCGGAAAAGTTCGTATTTATCGTGCCCTCTCAATTTGCTTCCGTACCCCTCTTACAGCCGTAGGGGTAAGTCGCATCAGCAGACCTAATATAGTTTTGATTATATTTACAGTTTACTTATAAAAAGGTCGTATTACCATGCTGAAACTTCGAAAACGGTTATTTTACTGCATTTTATTTTAACGTAAGGAGAGTGTTTCGTTTACGAATGACAATAAAAGTACTACTTACCTATGAGTGTATTTCTAAGTTTCTTAAGGTGGTTATAACATCTCTATATTATACATTGCCATATGCTGTCATTTTTCATTTTGACATTTGACACTAAACAATAAAGTTCCATATTAATGGATATGAAAACGTCACTCATTTAATACAATCATTGATTGACAGTTCGGGTGCCATCGTATTCCGATTGAGATCCGTGTTTTCCCGAAGGAAAATCATTTTGCACTACATATGTAACTCTACATATATACATTTCTTAAAAGAAAGTATATTATGAGTTATGACTTCCTCGGAAAGTAAACTACCTCCATACCAAATTACAACATTTTCTACGTCCTCTCGCTGCGACCTTTACCCGAAAGACCTCAACTTACTTACTTCAAGATACCCTTTTCGAGTGAAATGCCGCAGAATACGGAAGAATGGTGCTATTTTGATTAAGAGCCTCCCTGGAGTGCTGAGCCAGGTGTTTTAATTTGTTCCAGATATATACTGACCGGCAAGCTGTGGGTGGTGATGGGTGCCGGCTGGATGGCGGAGATGCTCTCCACACTGGCCACGGAGCCCAAGTGGCTCTGGCAGATCGTCGACATCATCAACACGCTGCAGGGCATCTTCATTTTCATTATACTCATTATGAAGCCCAAGCTATACTATTTGATCAGAAAGAGATTAGGTAATGATTGCTCACGAACAATTCATAATTATGAACCCTTTTATAGATAGCTTTTTGGGTGGTCCCTATCGAATAACTCAAGTAAGGGAGTTAAGAATAAGTTGCAATAACATATTATAGGAAGAACACTGAGATTACGTAACCAAAATAGGTATTCAGATAATAATTATTTATGACCAAAGCGTATTATAAACTGTTAAAACTTGCCAATTTCCAGGCAGAGAATTGAATTCTCTTAGCCGACGAATTGAACAGCAATACTTTATAAAATACACATTGTTTTTCAGGTTGCTCAAGGATACCGATTGATCCAAGTATATATTAAACAGTTTTTTACATATTTTTTTTCTAATAATAAACGCGACGCTACTTTAATCGTAGCCTAAAATTGAGATATCAGATGGTGTTGTAAACCTTTGATTATTACTAACTGTGACATCTAACATAGTAGTTAATTAATTCACTTGCCAATAAACTGCGTAACAGTTTGGCGAGCATTTGAATAAGTATAGATTTGATAACGCATGTACCTTTTTTGAAAAATAAAAAAAATCCACTGGCATTGATTTAAGATTAGACGCTAGAGACGAATATGTATAGCGTCTAACTATAAATCAATGAAAGTGGATTTTTATAATCACTTGGGCTTATTGTCACTGCTCGTGGCATTAAATCATTAATGTTTTACTTCGTTGCGACTCTGGGTCTATTTTCTCTTTTAATAGACTCACTTCTTAAAGCAACAGAGGAGATTTTATATTCCAAACTATATTTTTTAACTAGTCTATTTTTCGCCGACGCAGTTTCGAGTCGAAGTATCCCATTATGCTTTTAATATGCGCTAACCTAGCACCTATTGTTGTTGTCAGTGAGGCTTGTTGCACACATCCGATTTCATCATCACTCTGTTTGTGAGATCATTAACTTGTACTAATATTAACAGGTTTGGAGAAACCCGACGAGCAGAAAAACGGCACGTCATCGTCAGCTCGAACATCATCCACCTTTCTGTCGAGGACCATCAGCACTGATGAGCGCACTAACCTGAGGACTTCCCTACCCAGCAATATTAAACAGGCCTAACTCACGAACGTACTCATTATGACAGCTTCATTCAAATGTGTGATTGTAATAATAAACGCGATCAAGGCACCTCAGTTGGCAATGGCTGTGGCAAATGTCTTCAAATACATATAACAACAATAGCGGACAATAACTTCCCCTTTGTCTTTTGTAATAGGAACTTCATAAATTGAATATTATTGCAAATGGCATTGCCGTAATGAGTATCATATTAAGTTTTTATCTGCTGCATTTTTAATAAGGACAGTAGCATTATTTTGTATTACTTATGAAACTGCCAATTATTAGGTAAAGCTCTTATTAAATTGTGTTAGCACGACTTTTTGGTATTCTGATATTCATTTAGTAGTGCTGCCTATATTGCACTTTTTTAAATACTTTAATCTAGTCATAGTTTAAGAACGAAAGAAATTAATTGGGGGAGTAGAATTAGCGGATCAAGTTTTATATTATTGTGTACCTTTACAAACTACTTATTAATTCCTAAAAACCTAAACTGGTGTCGTTTGCAGAATTTCGTTTTCGTTACTTCCATAACGTTTTATCTTTAATTTAAAAAAAAAAATCAAAAAACCCGACTGCTGTTAAAATATCAACTGAAAAGCTAAAAAAAGCCCTATAATCTAAAGAATATAACTTAAATGTTGGAAAAGGTATTGCACAAGTCCAAGTGGTGCTACGAGTATTTTAGTGAAATATTTATATTCTTTAGATTATTTTAGGCTTGTTTTTAGCTTTTCAGTTGATATTTTTACAGCAGCCGGGTATTTTGATTTTTTAAATTAATTTACTTTATTACATACTTTTTTAGTCTTCATTAAAATGGTAGCATCAAAGTGTTATAATGTATATACATGTATTTGGATGGGCTATTTATTAGCTTTCATTTGATACCCAAATTGTTATAACAAAAAATACTTTTTTTAAACATTTATTTTTTCGCGGATGCCATATTTAAATATGATATACCCTATGTCACTCCGACAGTTAAAACGATTCGAATGAGACCACATATGTTAAAATCCGTCAAACCGTTTAGGCTGCAGAGCGACACAAAGAAATAGACATACATACATACATACGCTCGAAAAACATAACCCTCCTTCGGGCAGTCGGGTAAAAATTACAGCTAATTATGTTTGAAGTGTATTTTTTTAATGTTTTTTTTAAATAACGTTACGAGATATCGTTGGTTTGACTTTATCCAAGTAGTGTCGTGTATAACTTTGATCCTTAAATTGTGCCGCTGCAGAGGTACTATAGTCCCCAGCACGGGATTGCGGATACAGATCCGTACTCTACCTGTGTCATTTTCGCTTGAGTTGCGTGCTCCCACCCCCTTCAGCAAAAACTACAAGTATCTACCTAAAAATTCCTAATAAAAGTACATATAACGAGAAGGAAAACTATCATGACTAGGTAGATTTTATTGGTTCTTGAGTTACAGACAACTAAAATGTTTATAGTTAGGTACCTACGAAAAATCGGCTAAGATAAATTGAATAGAAAATTAGCTAATCTTTATAGTTTTTCCAGATTGTTTTTTGTAATTGTAGTATTAGTAATGGCAACGGAACCCTATACTGAGCATGGTTCGACATGCTCTTGCCCGGTTTTATTAAACGTGTTCACAGGCGCGTTTCTTCTTTAAATATTTTTCTTGATTACATATTGTATTTTAAGTGGAAAGTAAATGCCTTGGCTTGCGGTTCATTACAATTTGTTAGCCAATGACGAGGCGAGAAATAATGAGTTTGTTATTTACTTACGTAACTATAGTGTACATTCACATCTATAATGACTGCAGAACCACTGTCTCTTGCTACTTAGTAATCTTTGTTGGGTCGTGGTGTACCTATATATATCAACACAGCAAATATTGGTGGCATCTATTGGGATCACCAGAGCGGCAAGACCATCTTGTATTTTCTCACTTGTCGCTCAGTGCATCTCTTTCGTTAAAGACTACGAAGAGAGCGATAGCCGAGCGTCAAACAAGTCACGGGGAACTTGTGGTAGCCGTGCTGGTATGATCACCCAGGTACAATAAATAATAACTGTAAAGTTTTACTCAAAACTGTCAATTCATTCTTTAAAAACACGCAAATTGATTAATCTTGCTAACCCCACACTGGTTGGACTGTACCTACAGTAAGCCAACGAAAATGTTGAGCACTTTAGTGCTTTCTTATAAAGTTAAACTGACATCAAACAAAAAGCGTGACAGTGACAATGACAATCACAATGACAAGGTTCTACGTAAGTATGCTCAACATAATAAGTAGGTGACTGTTCTACATACTAAACAATGCTGGTACTTATAAAATAAGGATTAATGAATATCGTACCACAGTTACAGTTATTGAGTTTTGACAGAGAGAGATAGAGCGACACTTTTGTGTGTTTTGTCTTGTATGCGTATGCCTTTTTTACCCGACTGAGCGAACCCAAAAGAAGGGTTATGAATTTAACAGGCTAATTTGGTATTGATAATAATTTTGTAATAATATATGGAATCGTATGTCGGATAGAGCATTATTTAATTGTGTAATTGTAGTAATTTTTAAAACTGTTTATTAATTTAGTAGGTACCTAGGTAGCTACGTTTCATCATTATAACGCGTTTATTTTTTAATATTGAATATTGAAAAACCGTTCTTAATAAGTTGTCTGAATAGAATGGAATAGCTTTTTCTTTTGTTTAATGATTATGGCCTGGATGCTAAGTCCTTTAAGCCATGCGTTTTTTCTTACTGCAAGCATTTTTTTAAGTTTCCAAAGGCAACATTCGATATTGTTTTTATAAATATACGATACACAAATAATCGTAAATAACAATACTTAGGTAATAATAGTACAATGTTTTATATTAATAATTGATTATGTCTTATAGAACATGCATTTGAAAAAAATACTTTCATTGAAGTGGGTCCAACAATAATAACAAAATCTATTCTAGTCGAATAAAAGCTAAAAAAAAACATCTCTTCATAATGTCAAAAATGTTCACTGCGAAAGATCGAACTTACAACGAATTTGTTTACCAATCTTAAGTTTACAAAAAGTTGCTTATAAAATGAGTGACTCAGAGTTTGAAATTGATTTATTTTTTCGCAACTGTGTTAAAAAACGTCGTTCGATACACGTGCGGAAATGTCAATCTTCAATCGTCCCGAGTCTTGCTACTCGCCTGCGGCTCGTGGCAAGATATCTCGGTACTCGTGAAGTAATGACATACTTTCCGCACTAGCATCGAAATGTACTATTGTAATAACATATGGAATCGTATGTCGAATAGAGCATTATTTAATTGTGTAATTGTAGTAATTTTTAAAACTGTTTATTAATTTAGTAGGTACCTACCTATATTTTTATTATTTTTATTAGTTATTATATAATATTGCAGTAGGCCTGTGGATTTAAAAATAATGAAATTCGTGTGACGTAATTTATGAATGGCCCCTTACTGCGCCGCTTATAAGCTTTACAAAATAATTATATCCTTTAGAAAATGTGGAATTACTTACTTATTTCAGTTTTCTATTTAGCATTTACTATCGACCTGCCCCGGCTTCGCGCGGGTAGCACTAAATTAATTAGCCTTTAAACTTCCTAGATAATCCCTCTTTCTATTGGTGGAAACCGTATCAAAATCCGTTCGCTACTACTTTCTGAGATTAGCCCGAACTAACACAACCTCGCGCGGCGCCGGCGCCACGGGGACTTCCAGTTATAGCTAATATGGAGTGATGATGTATGTAAAACCCAGAAGATCAAATCCTAGATCGTTTCGTTTTGTTTTTCTAATACACGCAAACAAATCTATATAAATAAAGATTAATTGCATGTCATTTGAGAACGGTTTGACCGGTTTGTGTTCGTAATTGTCAGGCCATCAAGGTTTGTTTTCAAGATTTTTATTGAAAAATTGCAACCGTGCGGAGCCTGGGCTGGTCGCTAGTATTAAATATTTTTTTATTTGCCTTCTCCAATGTTTTGGGGCGGGTGGAGTGCGGTCGTTAATTGGGATCAAACAAAACACAATCCGCCTGTTTTACTTTTTGGTAAATGTTCTTAATTAATAATAATTGTATATTTCTCATTGCAAAACGCTGTTTGCTAAAAAATGTTGTTTGCTACCCTTGAGCAAAATAATAGGATTTGCTCCTTTCCCCACTTGTAGCAAAAATAACTATTACGCACTCTGAAATTTTTTGTAGCACTTTTTTTTATTAAATTCGCTATCTACCCACACTTTTTCATAATTTTAAATTGCTTAACCTCGTAAGACCCTGGGGCCTAAATTTGGGATATTTGTCAAAGATACTTTTTATAGTTGAGTGACTCAAGATTCTTTTTTGTACTAAAGAAATTAGACGTGGGTCTAACGAGGAAAACCTTCTCCAAATTTACTACCAGCTCTACAGCTTCGATGAACTCAAACTGAACCTTTCATGATATTATTACTGAATAAATAGTAAAGAAACCCGGTCTATTTTCGCCATTGTTTATCTTATTCTTTCTGCAAACAAAGGAAAGGCGGAAGAAGACAAAATGTTGCAATGTAGATAACCGTCAAAAACTACAATTTTTTAACAATATAAGCAATATCGCAAATAGGCCTTGTCAAATATGATCTTACTGGTCAGTAATCGTAGTATGAATAAAGTTCTTGTAGCTCAAAGCAGTCTTTAGAAGTTCAATGTCTTTTTTTTTGTTCGGTTATATGGGTTGTAACCGAATAAACAACAAAAATGGTGTCCGGTCATCTTACCAAACAACGTTTCACAAACTGATTTATTTCACAAACAAATAAATTGGCAAACCGCTTTTTTTCCGAAACTGTAAATATTTCAGGATTTATTTCAGGATATCGTGTAGAACCCTATAGGTTAGGTTAGGTTAATTTTATAAAAATCCTGAAATATTTGCAGTTTCGGAAAAAAAGGGGTTTACCAAACGATATGTTTGTGAAATCAATCAGTTTGTAAAACGTTTTATTGGTAAAACATTAGTGAACCGTTGTCACTTGTGGAGTGGTGTGAACAGTTGTGTCAAGTGCTTAGGACTGCAAATGAAATGATACTAAGGGCCTCCATAGACGGACTGCTTGGAGCAGTCAGTGCCGACAGCTTCAAGCGGTCGCTGTTGGGCGATCTGCAGTTTCAATACAAAATAACAAGCAGTCGGTGCCAATCGCAACACGACTTCTCTTTCGCAGCAGTCTATGGGCCTTCTGATACCATTCTCTTACACCAATGTGTAAATGGCTACTTGTCACTTTGCAGATAAGTACTACTAATAAATACTAAGCTCGTGTAAACCCAGTCTAATGAATTAAGGACAACACAGACTAGCAGTCCGCCGGTCGATATTGGCCTGTCAGTTCATCGTAAGAACACAGACTATCAGGGGGGCGATTTTTGACTTTCGAGCGCTCGAAAGTTTCACTATGTTCAGTTTTGCAGAATGTAATGTGTAACTCGGATGATGGGTAGGTATTTCTTGGAGCTGGTATACCTATTCTAAAAGTGCTCTCCAACTTAATTAGGTCCAATCAGGTCAGTCTTTTTTGTACTCGGGGAGGTACCCCATGTTGTTATCCTCATGAAAAAATCGATTGACACAGGACAGGCTATAATTTTAATTAATTTCGATTTAAATAATATAAATCAAATTATATTAATTTATTTTTTTCTTAACTAATATTGCAATTACGTAATGTGTTTATTAAAAATAATTCGATATTAAGTTGGTTTAGTTTTGTAAAAGCTCCAACAAATAGAAATAAAACACGACAACCATTGTTTCCTTCCTAATTTATAATTTCACGTATCACTGTTTTTATAACAATTGAATTATCTACAAAAATCTAAAAATACGCGACGTCCTATAAGTAAGTACAGTGGTCCCATAACATTCGTAATAATTTGGATTAATATATTTTAATCGAACTAGGAAATTACGGAATGAAAGTGTACTGAGATTGGTTTCGATGGGTATTTATAAGTGCTTTAAGAACGCGTGAAAATGATAAATTCTAAAATAAACATTAATGAGCTCCATGAGCGTAATAATTATATCTACACTTACTCAGTATTTTGTACAAATTCAATTTATGTTTGTATTCGAATCTGTTTTTCTACATTACATAATAAGAATACTGGAAAATATTAAATACTTATTCATTGGTATCTAAACAGGTGTTTAGATCACCAATCATTATTGTAATTAGTAAAATTTATATAATTAATAGCTAATACCTATACGTATAAGTAATAAATATCGCACTGTTACGTTACAACCTATAATAAGTACGAGTACTTACCTAAATTTTAAAATTTCAATAGCGAGGTCTATATTTAGCCACAATATACTTGTATTTATTTCAGTAACTTTTCTTATCTATCACATTCAATCAATATGTTCGTTCATTCGTTCCAAACACAATTTTTCACTCCCGGAAAACATAGGTGTAGTACCTTACCAGAGGGCTAATAAAGTACTTCGGTAACTGAGCATTATCTAACAAATATGCGTATACGCGTTGGGTTAGGTAATAACGTTAGGTAATAAAGTCATAGAATCACAAAAGTAACTTCGAAAAAATAAATAAACTTGAGTGATGAAGAAAAAATAATGAGTCACGAAGATTAATTTCATCACTCATTTTCAACATATGATTTTGAATTAATTTTGAATCAGAAAGAGAGTAAGATTAAGGGTGGGCGAGTGGTCAGGTGTCGTGTCCCGGGCGGGGCGGCGCGCGCGCGGGGGTCAGGGCCGCTGGCTGGGCTGCACGGTGATGGGCGCGGGCGTGCTGAAGGCGGCCGGCGCCGGCGCCGGTGTCGGCGACTCGGCCGGCGACTCCGGCGCGTCGGCCTCCGCATCACGCTCCGTTACCTCCTCCTCATCGATTATGGAGATGTCGCGGATCGATGGTCGGTGCGAACGACGCCATCCTGACAAAAAATAACAAACGGTAAATTTACTTTTGCTATAGGTACCTACTTAAATTATAGATTTTATTATTTTCGGGTAGCTCAAACCTACATTATCCTACTTATATTATAAATGTGGAAGTTTGTATGGATGATAAGTTTTTGTTTCAATCACGCCTTAGAGAAGTTAAATAAAATAAGTAATAATATTAATAATAATAATCCAGCCTATATACGTCCCACTGCTGGGCACAGGCCTCCACTCACAATGAGAAAAATAAAAATGGTTTATTTAAATGTGTACACCGAGTCAGTTACGTTATTTGGTAAACTAACTTAAAAAGTACACACGCATAGTTCGACTTACAGAGAAAACAAACAGAGGCCCCCAAACTAGGCGAAGCCTGTATCGTGGGAGACCGACACAGATTAACATATATACTTAATACCATTTACAAGCGTTTATGCTTTTAAGAGTGGCCAGAACTTAATTTGAAAGCTTAGAGCTAGTCATTTCTTAAAGACTTCTTCAGAAACATAATAGTCCCAAGTTAGCAACCAGTCTGCTAGTAGCTTTTTTGCTTTGAGAATTTTAGTCTTTAATTTCACAAAATTTTAGTACTGCATTATAAACTGATGCTGTAACAAAATTACCAAGTCTATTTGCAAATTTTGAGTTGACTGAGGAAGAAGCGATATGTACCTATACTCTTTTTTGTAACCTTGATTTATGAAGATCGGAGCCAAAAAGTTGTTTATGAGTGAGGAGACAAGTTTTGTGAATGAAATGCTGGGAAATAGATAAAACACGCGCTTATTTGTATAGATCCGAAGTAGGGTGTCTGAAAGGTTTTATCAACAACATTCAACATTTTAGGACCGATCTCTGAGCTCTTTCCGCGGTAATAAAGGTGGTTTTAGCGGCGCTACCCCAGGCTGTAACACAATAACCAGCTACAGATTGGCAAACGGCCAATAATACCATTCTTAGAACATCCCTTCTAGCCGAGTTCCTGAGATGGTTCTACGTATTATTTTAGAAAGTGCTTAATGTACTGTCGGAAACTAAGCTTATCATCCAAAACGATGCCAAGGTATTTAACATGATGTGCACGCATAATGCTATCACAGCTGCAAGAGCCCAATGAAGGAATGATACATTCGTGGATTTTAATACTATCTAATTGTGATGGTTCTGAAGCAGAGGTTTTGTGGAAGCAAAGAAAGTTCGTTTTATTAGTGTTTAAAGTAAGTAAATTATTTTGCAGCCAACTATTTACAGCAGCCATCACAGACTCAGCAAAGTTAGTAACGGTCTAAGAATCACGTCTAAACGGCTGAACGGATTTGAATGCAGTTTTGCACTCAGATAGCTCTTATCCTGGATTGACACGCAGTATACTTTATATCCCGGAAAATACGATAAGTGGTTCCCGAAGAGCCACCGAAAAACTAAGTACTTTTACGCGCTGTTACTAATATAAATTCATTTGAAACAAGCTAATGAAACTGTTACAAGATTTTGCACAAGTTGAGTAGTTAAACTAAAAACGAAATAAGAATCTACTAAACAACAGGAAAATAAGTTCATAATTCTACATAATATATAAGTGTGCATGTATGTAGGTAAGTATGTTGCGATAAACTCGAGGGGGTCAAGATTCAAGAAGAAATCACATTGATTCCGATGTTAACGTTCTATCGTGGAGTAGGAAAGTGACAATTTGAAGCTGCTCAAGTTCACACAGTTGTCAAACACCTGTTTAATTCATAGTAACTAAGTGCAATAAAATTTAAAGTGTAGAATGGTGATTTCATATTATTATAACCT
This sequence comes from Tortrix viridana, assembly GCA_963241965.1. NCBI lineage: Eukaryota > Metazoa > Arthropoda > Insecta > Lepidoptera > Tortricidae > Tortrix > Tortrix viridana. The sequence continues at coordinate 11,669,157 of OY725172.1, forward strand.
ACTAGCGACCCGCCCTCGCTTCGCTTCGGCTAAAGTTCTCCCTCCCATTTCCCCCCTTAAAGTTGAAATATCCAATTTTTCTCCGCATAAGAACCTTCTCCTGACAATAAAAAACACAACAAAAATTTTTAGCGAAATCGTTTCAGCCGTTCACGCATGATGCCGTGGCCAATTGAAATAGGGATTCATTTTATATGTATAGATGTGGTACTGTACTGTGTACCTTTTAATACACGTAATAACTTGTTAAGTACCGCGGATGGTGGCCTTTTTTTTAATCTATGCTAATATTATAAAGACGTAAAATTGTCTCTGTATGTCGGGGGTGATCTTAGAATATTACTTAACCTATCGGTTAATCATAATCATAAGGATATTAAAAGCGAAACGAAAGGAGCGAGTTGCTAGACCCTAGTTTGTTATAAATAAGTTATTATATATTTTTTTTAGCTTAATATGCAACAAATAATGTCTGTGGTGGTTGACAATGAGGTTTACTTAGAGCTTCTTACTGGTGATAGTTGAGTTGTGTTGTGGCAGTAGGAGCCGATTTTTAAAATAAATAAAACGAAGTCTACTACCATCCGCATCCGGACTGAAAAAAACTACTTCACAATTTCAAAATCTTTATTACAATCTTTGTTGCTACTTAAGGTACCTACTTGAGCCTGCAATTTTTAATAAGCCAGAATTACATACTCAAGCGGGTACGTCTCTTTTGTGCGCTCGTATAAAACAAACAAACAGATAACGTAGGCCAAAGTTTATCAGATGCGCATAGGTTATATATTCCGTTACATTAAAATTTGATAATTAGTCGCCAATATGATTTTGCCCAGATCATTTCTAAAATTGTGTTTAGTGGTTCTTGTTACTTTTACTTTATGTGATAATTCTTCGCAACATAAACCCGACAAATATGGCCTTGAAATTCGACCACCATTATCATTAGAACACGTAACATTCGTTAAAAATGAAGATGAGCAATCAATCATAAGACTTTTGGGCTTAAAAGATGAATTGATCAATGATGACAAAAAGGAAAAAGAAGTGGTTATTCAACCTGGCTCAGCTGGTGACCACCGAAGATTTGCAAGACAGACCATGTATCTTGGACAATCGACACGAGCTACAAATAGTATAGGAAATAGTTCTTACAACGGAGCTCAAAAATACCCAGTGAACCATACATCGTATCCGTTTTACAACAGTAATCAGACACAAAATGTCTATAAAAGTAATCAGTCCATTTATCAGTACCCTAGCCAAAATCCCGGATATCTCCAGTATCTTAGCAATGCCCAGACTGGCAAAGAAACACAGTATCCTAGTGTACACCCTGCCTACATTCAGAACTATAATAGTACTCAACATGATATGCAATTTTATCCTAGAGATTCATCAGCTAATCATTACCCCTCAAGTGTTGGGCAGAATTATTACCATAACCCAAGAAACGGAAGTATTAACCAAGAATTGGGACGTAATCCTTACCCTGGTCTTATTGAGTCCAGTCCTATACCACCGTACCCGCGTAATGAGTATCCTAACACATATCCTGGCCAGTCACCACTATATCCAAACAATCAACGTCCTGGCAACTATCAGTCGTCCCAAAATAATACCACTCCTGGTCAGTTACCACAATATCCAAATGATCAAAGTCCTGCCTACTATCAGTCCACAAATAATACCTATCCTGCTCAATTCCCACAATATCCAAATAATCAACGTCCTGTCTACTATCAGTCTACGAATAATATATATCCTGGACAATCACCACAATATCCAAATAATCAACGACCTGGCTACCATCAGTCCCCAAATAATACCTATCCGGGCCAGTTACCACAGTCTCCAAATAACCAACGACCTGGCTATCATCAGTCCCCAAATAATACCTTTCCGGGTCAGTTACCACAGTCTACAAATAATCAACGACCTGGCTATCATCAATTCCCAAACAATACCTATCCGGGTCAGTTACCACAGCCTTCACATAATCAAAGACCTGGATATCATCAGTCCCCAAATAATACCTATCCGGGTCAGTTACCACAGTCTCCAAATAATCAACGACCTGGCTACCATCAGTCCCCAAATAATACCTATCCGGGTCAGTTACCACAGTATCCATATAATCAACGACCTAGCTACCATCAGTTCCCAAATAATTCCTATCCAGGCCAGTTACCACAGTCTCCAAATAATCAACGACCTGGCTATCATCAGTTCCCAAATAATACCTATCCGGCCCAGTTACCACAGTCTCCAAATAACCAACGACCTGGCTATCATCAGTCCCCAAATAATACCTATCCGGGTCAGTTACCACAGTCTCCATATAATCAACGACCTAGCTACCATCAGTTCCCAAATAATACCTATCCGGGTCAGTTACCACAGTCTCCAAATAATGAACGACCTGGCTATCATCAGTTCCCAAATAATACCTATCCGGCCCAGTTACCACAGTCTCCAAATAACCAACGACCTGGCTATCATCAGTCCCCAAATAATACCTATCCGGGTCAGTTACCACAGTCTCCAAATAATCAACGACCTAGCTATCATCAGTCCCCAAATAATACCTTTTCTGGTCGTCAAACACCATATTCAAACACTCAATATCCTGGCTACTATCAGCACCAATATCCTGGTCAGTCACCACACTATCCAAATAATCCACCTCCAGGTTACTATCAGCTTCCAAATAATAGTCATCCTGGCCAACCACCACAATATTCGAGTAACCAACTTGCTGACCACAGTCAGTATCCCAAAGGCCAATCACTCCAGTACCCTATGAACTCGAATATCACTCAGCCCAATTTTGCACGCGATTACCCCAACAATCCAGCCAGTTATCAACCTCAAGGGACTGAAGCGACACATGTTTACCCTAACCAAATAAATGGAGCTGGAAATATTAACAGCGGATACAGTGCTAATCAAAGTGATAATCATTTTTACTATCCTGCGCAACCGAACAAGGGGCCTTATGTTAATCCCAATACAATACAGCCTCATAACTTTGCCTATTAAAAATAAAGTCGTACCTTTATTTCCTGTTGTATATCCTGTTAATGTTTAAATAAATTATTTCACTTTAACCTGACTACCTATTTGCTTTTATGGTTTAGCTTCTTACTCCAATGGTAATATGTATAATATAGTACACGAGGGAATGAAGACCATCTACTATGTTATTCTGTTAACGCATCGTCGTTCAGTTCTACTCAGTCGATGAATAGCCGGCGAATTTACGTCGTCCGTCAAGGTGGGTAAATGACATTCAACTGCCTGCACATTCATTTAGTCCCTGGTTTCAAAGACGACCAGAGCCCTTAGCCAAGATGCCCATCGCTAACTAGCGTTTCTATTCGTTTGCTTTTTAAACCAATCGCGTCACTGGTAGATCACGTGACTCTCCGTATGACGTGATCTACCAATGACGCGATTGGTTTAAAAACTAAACGAATAGAAACGCTAGTTAGCGATGGGCATCTTGGCTAAGGGCTCAGATCGCAGACGACTTCAGCACTGCCATCTATGCACAGTTGTTATAGGAAATTAGTTCCATTTTTAACCATCGGCCGCGCAATATGCGATTGCATGACGTAGCAAATTGCGAAACATAAGCAAGGTGGGTGGGATAGGTGAGTTGTTATAGAGTGTAAATACTTGCAGATTGCTATTTAGAGAAACGGGGATCTGATAAGGGTCACGCCTAACGCGTGATACCGCTGCAGCGCTGGATGCAAGAGCACCAGGACGATCGTAGATAAGATTTTGTGGAAACGCGTCGGCATGTCCAGATCTGGAAGTGTTTCTGCGACACGATGATGATGATGATAATGAAAAACTCTTACCTTCCAAGACAGGTGGTTTGGTGGTCTTGGTGAGCAGCCGGGGCCCCGTCAGTGTGATGACGATGGCGCCGAGGGGCGCGGTGATCACGATCGACAGAATGCATATGGTGATGACAGTGTCCGCGTATCGCTCGTACAGCTCAAAGGTGCCGTTCTTTTTAATCTCATCCAGGGCTACAGGCGCCAATGCAGCCTAGAAAAATGAATAATGTTGTTAAAACAAAATGACGAGTGTAAACATTTGTGATGGATGACGGCCTAACTAAAATACAAGAAATACGAGTATTGAGACAGTAGTACATATTAGAAAAAGAGTTGCTGGAGTTGAGCCCGAGAGTTTGTTTATCTGTTTGTAATGGTTTATATTTATTTGACCTTATTGTGAACTCAAGAAGTTTTTAGTCCCTCTGTAGTTTAATGAGAGGTGTCAATTTCGAAAATTTTGTATGTTGCGTCTAAGGGAAAAGGAAAGGGTTTTAATGTCACACGTTTTATTGACCTTGTTGTTGGAATCACCAATCGTTTAAAAAAATAATTATAATGGCTCACACCTGTTCTGTATACGGATGTACCTCGACACAATAGTTTCCTGTATATTTGTGGGTATGTATTGCGGCGTTGCGTAAATAAACACAAATGTTTAATGATTGTAATACTGTACTAATGATTACGGCCAACACTATTTTAGATGTGATTACTATAATTTCGGGGAAAAGCTAAATAAATCGCAAATATTCTTATTTTAAGGTTTCCTGGGCTGGGCCATGACAAACGCGAATCATGGATTCAATTTGTCCAGAAAAATGTTGGCTGTTCCATTACACCTGAAAATACATCGCCAAAGAGAAAAATAACACTAGCGAATCATACGATTGAGAACCTACCTGCACCGTAGCTTTGGCCATCCAGGAAAAGCCCACGAATAATTTTTCTCTCATGTTGAGATTGCTCCTCACCGCGCATGCGCTCGTGAGCATCGCCCGCAGTACCATACATGCGATCAGAATACCGCCTCCCACCAAAACCAAGTGGAGCTCCAAGTCTGCAATCTAAAGAAGTATTTTTATTAAAACCCCGAAATCAAATAAAAATAAAAATAGAAAGGTGGGCAATTAAATAACTGCCACATAACGAAGCCTCGGTCTTGAGATTAGAGTATCTGTCACTTTTGTTATACAACGGTGTCTTGTATTTAGAGGTCCACAATCAACCTGTGTATAATCGATCCTTTTCTCTTTCTAAACAGCCTAACATGGGTCAAGATAAAGCTAATGGTTTTCGAGATAATCGCTATTTACTGAAATTTCGAAACATCACAATGTTGTTTAATTTTTTGTTAAAGGGTCTGGCCGGAATGCCATAGTAAAATCGCCCCTGGCTGAATATGAAATATTCTTATGCACGTTTATTTGTCTTATTATAAAATATAATTTTACCGAATATTAACCCTTAATTGCTTGCGGTTTGCGAAAAAAAAAAAATTCAGTTTTTTTTTTTACCTGAACTACTAAACCGATTCACTTGTTATTTGAATATTTTATAAATATTTTTAAAATACATTTAATAAAAACAAATTAGATTACTAAGGTTTTTTTAACTAGACAAATTTTGCTATTTAAGTTTAACTTATTTTTTTTTACTACTTGCGAGTTAGCGACACCTACCATATTTTGATATATTATATATAATTTTATATTCTATTACATATATTATTTTCAAAAATATTCGTTTGGATCAACGTCATGTTTATTACTCATATACATACGTTGGGAACGCGGCTGGAGACGCAGCCGCGCCCGCAACGCAACTCGCCTCATGGGACCTCGTCGCGTTCAGACTTTTATTTTTAATCCCCGACGCAAAAAAATGTATGTGTGTATCTGTGTATCTATGGATGGACCAATTTTGATTTATGTAGTTCTTTTTAGGGTTCCGTACCTCATACTAAGTGAGTGTCAGCTAATACTGGGCATGATTTTTTATGTAAAATAACTACAAATTAACGGTTTTCGGATTTTTTCCTTGACTTGTGCTCTGAGACATTGCTCCTTGGTAAATTTTATGATTCTAAGTCAACGGGAAGTACCCTATAAATTTTGATTCCCTTGAGATTCCCTTGAATATGCGGCATAAACGGCCGTATCTTTACGTAAGTAAGTAATCTTTATTGCGTTTTTGATTGCGTTAGTTTAGAAGTTTTTGACTTTTTCACAGCTCCACGGGAAAACTTGGAAAAAGAGGGAAAAATCTTCGAGACTCGATTCCCGTGATTTACGAACTATTTGCATATATAAAAGTTTGTGCGGAACCCTCGGTGCGCGACTCCGACTTACACTTGACCGGCTTTTTGTTAGAAAAGCGACTTAATCGAGTGTTCTTAGCTTTATTTCATGAAAATCCGTTAAGCCGTTTAAAAGTTAAGAGCTCTGAAAGCGATTTTATCGGGAGTTATATACTTGAAATCTTGTAGTGACGAAGTCCGTCCAGGCGTAAATACGTGCTCGGAGCCCGTTGAAGTCTTTGTCCGAGCCTGAAGTTTTTGCTCAAAGGTTTTTTTGTGGTATTAATAATTTTTAAAATTAAAATAAATAAATATTTTGTAAAAGTATTTAACGTCCCAGGACCTTAATTGGTCCTAGGACGTTAAATAAAATAGCGGACTGTATAAATAGGGTTGGTATATTCGCCGTTAACAATAAACCAGTCTAATAGAAAAAATAGTATTTAACGTCCCAGGACCTTAATTATTGGTCCTGGGACGTTAAAAAAAGTAGCGGACTGTATAAAATAGGGCTAGTATATTCGCCGTGAACAGTCTAACAGTGAAAATATTTATACTAAAATAAAAGTCTGAACGCGACGAGGTCCCATGAAGCGAGTTGCGTTGCGGGCGCGGCTGCGTCTCCCGCCGCGTTCCCAACGTATGTATATGAGTAATAAACATGACGTTGATCCAAACGAATATTTTTGAAAAAAATATATGTGATAGAATATAAAATTATATATAATATATCAAAATATAGTAGGTGTCGCTAACTCGCAAGTAGTAAAAAAAAATTAAGAAAAACTTAAATAGCAAAATTTGTCTAGTTAAAAAAACCTTAGGAATCTAATTTTTTTTTTTATTAAATGTACTTTAAATATATTTATAAAATATCCAAATAACAAGTGAATCGGTGTAGTAGTTTAGGTAAAAAAAAAACTGATTTTTATTTTTTTTATTTTTTTGCAAACCGCAAGCAGTTAAGGGTTAATATTGGGTAAAATTATAACTTATAATAAGACAAATAAACGTGCATAAGAATATTTCATATTCATCCAGGGGCGATTTTACTATGACATTCCGGCCAGACCCTTTTTTCTGTCTTTTCCAAAACTTGAACACTAATTATTTGTTTTTACGAAGAATTATTGCAGATAAGTTTAACTAAGAATATATAAGATATGTATAGCAACGTTTATTAAACTTCAGTGGTTTTCTCGTACGAGTAAAATGATGTAAAGTCGCAATGCCCTTTCCTTTATCCCGTTTATCTGGGTTATCCCGTTAGGAGTATAATATTCACTGTTTGTCCTCTTTCCTAGCATAGTCCATTTATCTGTTGTTAGGTCTTCACATTCACACTTCAAACTCTTATGGTAGTAACGTGGTTTTCATCCCCTCTCTTAACGTGGCCATACCACGATAGTCGAATATATTTTATTTATTTAATGAGTGGCACCAATTTTAACTTCTAAGTCTGTAAGTAACTACGCGCTCCTCTATAATAGGAACCTACTGCTACATTTCAGTAATTTCCCTAAATATAGTAAATTGTTTAAAAATATCTTAGCATACTTTACGTGTCTCGTAAAGTAAAATCAAATAAAAACAGTTAAATAACATACAATGCACAAGTAACAAGCTAATCAAGTAATGTGATGGTAAACTTACCACAACTTGCGCGCCGGTGACTGCGAAGAGCATGGGCTCGAAGAACATCCAGAATATCTCGAAGGCGGTGGCCACGGGGTTGTCCTCCAGCTCCCAGCCTTGCTCCGACCAGTTCTTGCAGGCAAAGAATCCGAACGCGATCACCGCCAGGGGCCCTGCAGCGCACAACCAACTCATAAATAAACAAAATATCAATCTCACATAAATTGACCTAGTCCCACTAACTAAGCTAAGTCCCAAATTGCCAGGATTTCATGGTCACTCATGGGAGAACACGTTCTTTTATGAGTTACTTTAGTTCTTTACTTAATAAAAATTAAAAATATTTCGTAATTAGGTATTGAGTTGTACCTACATCATTATTTTTAGGGTCCTGTACCTCAAAAGGAAAAAAAGAACCCATAGGATCACTTCGTTGTCGGTCTGTCTGTCAATACCCTTTTTCTCAGAAGCGTGTGGAGGAGGTATCAAGTTGAATTTAATATCAAATACTCAAGTCTGCCAACCCTTGGTGCTCCAGTGAAAAAATCAAACTTCTAAGTCAACGCAATCAAAAGCTACGGCCGTTTAAGTCGCATATTTACTACCGTACTTTTCGTTGACCTAGAATCATGAAATTTGGCAAGAAGCAATGCCTTAAAGCACAAGTAAAGGGAAAAATCCGAAAACTGTAAATTTGTAGTTAAATCACAAAAAAAAATCCACTGCCACTGGCAATAAGGTCCACGTATACATATATTTGACGTGATGGCTGTATAGATATTAATGCCCTTGACTGTATACGGAACCCTTGTTGCGCGAGTCCGACTCTCACTTGGCCGGTTTTTTTTATTTAACTTCCTACTTTTTAAGAATTTAATTAATAAAAAGTGCAGAAAATGCGCGGGGAATTTTAAATGTCAAAACCAGTCAAAACGCAATAAGTTACATCGTGACGTCAAATAAAACGCACAATTTTACGCGAGACGTTTATCCATCCAAGCGAGCTTGCGAGCGAGGATGGATATAAAGTCGAGTGTTAAATGGGTTTTATGGACGAGTTGTACAATCTACCTACTTTTCACTTCGATTGCGAGGAAATGAAACAGCAACATGACAAAAATAATAATGCGACGAAATAAAAATTATAAGTTTATTTCATGAAGCTTTATTGTGTACTTTGGTGCCTTGGTCTTAGAATACTAACGAAACGAAATAAAATAAAGAGGTTATTCTATGAAGTTAAAGTTTTTCGTGTGGCTGTTGGACCGATTGCCTAGGTCTTCGACGAAGATTTTACTTTATGCGCTAGAGCATAAGAAGCGACTTTATGTCGCCTACGCACGACGACATAAAGACGAACTTTTAGAGCATGAGAAGTGAAAAGTACCTACATTGTTGTCATGTTAGGAGTGAAGGGCCACTTGCAGCACGCTCAGTTTAGTAGTGTCAAATAAAATGTACAGAAATGTCAGTCTTAAATCCAGAAACTTGATTTAACCTTTTCCTGCAAGTGGCCCTAAGAATAATAAACTTTATACGTTTTGATCTTTGGTATTTTTGAACCTTAACGTGTTTTTTCTACTTAAAATAACTGTTATCCCTGTCACCTTATCACACTCTTTTTTGATTGTCGCACTGCGATTGCTGATGCTGATATATTTTTATATTTTGTATATGAAATAGCATTGTGAAAGTGATATAGTGTTCGACCTGGGTTTCTTCCTTTCCGTCAATAACGAATGGAAGCATTTACATATAACAAGGCATTGTTCGCGAGAAGGTAAGCACTACACCACGGAAAACAATCAATCGTAGCGATTCAATCCCGTAAACACTCTTAAACGTTCAGTGCGTACTATGTGGGAGCACATCGCCGTGTCTGTTTGTAAATTCTAAAGAAGAATGGCATAAATCAAATCACGGCTAATATTGCTTGATAGTCTTTCCGGGATCATACAAAATACTGTGGGGACACGAAAAAAAACAATAAATACATCGTTACTAGAAACAACAATAAAAGGTGAGTCGGTGCGAACTCAACTTTTGTTATGTATGGTCGGGCATGGATCCTTAAGAAGATAATTACTTAGGTAGTTGTTATGTAAGCTTTTTAATGAAGGTGTGATACTGACCAGCGCCCCCCCACCCAATCTCCTCAGAGCCCAGCACGGAGACCAGTCCACCCACCAGCAGCAACAAAACTCGCAGTGGCACGACGAAGGCATCGTTTTTTTCCGGGACCACCTTCACTAGGTACCCGCAAACCGCACCGAGCAGTATACCGGCAATTATACTCAAAGGACCCTAAAAGTATTAAACAGTTTATTTGCACATCCTGTCATTATTTTTCATTTTGCTTGGTTCTTCGTGTTGTTTAATACGCACCTGGATAATATTCATGGTCATGGAGGATGTTGAGAACATTATGGCGGAGACTATCCCGAACACGGCCACGCTGGCGGCGTCATCGATTCCAGAGACCGCCAGCACCAAGGTGGGGATGCCCTTGGACACTCCATAACCCTTGGAACGCAGGCGGAACAGACACGGCACAACTACGGCGGGAGATACAGCAGCTATTATGGCGCCTAGGAGGAACGCTGCGAACAAAATTGCTTTGAGTTACTTAGTTACTTAGTATAATTGGAAGTCAGTTACATTTTTTTAAATAAAGTATACGTCTTATTACGTATTTGTAGGTTTGATTTGGACAGCAGTAAAAGTTTTTTAAAAGACATGGTGATCATGATCATACAGGTAATTAGGTATAAAGTAATTTGGGTTCTAATATATTTTTTGTTTCTTATCTTGTCAGACTGTATTGATAGTTTATCAACTTACCCCAATCCCACGGTAGGTCCAGGAAAAAGTGCGACATGACGGCACAGAGCACGCATTCGAAGGTCCACGGTACCAAGGCTAGTTTAATAACTGTAAGAAACAGCTTCTTCATTGCGTTAGGGTCCAAATCCAAGCCAGCGCGAGTTAAAATTATCGTTAAAGCTATTTTCCTGGAATAGAAGAATACAATTTATATTTCCTGCTGCTCAAAATGGTAATCAACATGCGGACTTATTCCCTTTACATTTTCCTTGAACATAAAATCGATTTGTTTTGATAATGTTTTTATGACACAGGACGAACCTGTTACTAATAAATGGGACAATCAGTGAACAAACATTAGTTATAAACCATACCTGAAAGTGCAGTAGTGAGTAGAGGGATTAAAACATATATTCCTAAGCACTTGACTATGACTCAAAAACCTCTTTTCAACGTTGGATATGTTATGGATCAAGTGGGCATTTTTCATAACGCCCGGGCAATTTGATTATAACTAAAAATGTGAGATGACAATTTAATAGAAATACTAACCTAATGTAACCTTACCTAACCTAACTCGACAATGTGATAAATAATGAAGTTTACATAATAATTCATTATTACTAATAACTTGACCCAGTATAGCTTACCATTATTAATAATGCCCGGGCATTATAAATAATGCCCGCATTAATCACTTGGTCCATGACAGATATACTTGATAAACGATTGTATATTGGTAAATATGGTAAGTAAAAATCTAAACTACCTATTATGTAGACTTTACTGGGTGTCGCAGAATAAATTAGGTCAGAAATGTTTAATATATAGAGCGTTTTTCCACTCTATCTTATTCGCTCGGTAGGGTCGTGTCGTCGTTCTGGTTTCTCATCCCATACCTAAATAGTTATTTGTTATGCAAGGCTGCAAAGCTGTTATTTGGCGCGAGAGCCAGTATTGAATCCCGAGTTAGCGAAGGGTTCTAAAAAGATTCTAAAAATGGAACCTGAACGTAACGATTCAAGGCCTCGAGACCCAAATAACTTTGCTGCCGTGCGAAACATACAACTTTTCACCTCACCATAGCGAGTAAAACACAGCAATGACATTATTCTTGCCACAGACTTCGATATATCTCATGTACCTATTAAACACTAAATAGGCAATTCCTAGAAGGACGGTCTTTATTTAACCCCTTTTCAGTTGGTTTTTGAAGACGGTGTTATTTTATTGTATTTTTTCGCTTTTTAGTCATTTTTAGGGTTCCGTACCAAAATGGTAAAAAAGGCACTCTTATGGTGAGACTTCGTTGTCTGTCTATCTACCTGTCTGTATGTCACAGCAGTTTTTCTCAACAACTATACAGGTTAACAACTTGAAATTTGGCATAGTTGTATAACTAGCCTTCCCGCGACAGTTTTTAGTAAAAAAAATATGAAATTAATTTTATAAATAATTGAAAAGGGGTCTAGAATGGGGGGTTGAAAAATGAAAGTCTTTTGATTATAGCAAATGGGGTGCCATATGGAGCGGCTCAATCTGCACATTTCAAAACCATTTTTATTATAATTTTCCGTGACGTACTTTTTGATTTATAACCAAAAATGTTCAAAACATTACCGCTAGCCCATATACCAATTTCCACTTTTCTACCCTCAAAATTGACCAAGCTCGCACACAAATTACCACCCCCATCTCATACTCTTAGGGAAAATTTATCCAAAATCACCTAAAGTTATTTTTTTTTTCATTTGTTAACAGTTAGCCTATAAAAACGACCAAACTCCTATACAAACTTTAACCCCTCATTTCATCCCCTTAGAGGTAGTTAATCCAAAATGCATTCATTTTTATAATAAATTACCCGACGCAGTTTTAGAGTTACCCCTTCCAGCACTTAAAAATTACTTGAAAAAGTCGTTGATGTCTAAAGCGTACTAAGGGTCGAGGACTATCTAACGGACAAAAATGCTTGGCCTAAACCAGAAAATTAACTAATAGCTTACTTCCTCACAAAAATCATGTAAACACTGTATATTGTCTAGGGGACATGGTTTATGTAGGAAGACATGTCGAAACTCTTTTATGTGGTTACATATGTGTAGATATATATATGTATACTTATATACCTACCTATATATTATTATGTATATATATGTTTTTTTTTCGTAATAATTCTGACATGTTTTCCTGCAGAACTACGCAGATATTTTATATTATTTTTATAGTTTTATATAATGCTAGAATAAGTAGTATTATTGTGTTAAGTTTAATTTAAAAAAAATACTAACTGTTGAGTTTCTTGCGGCGCTTCTTCTCAGCAGTGGTCTCCTCTTGGGAAGCGCTGGTAGATTTTGACGTGTAAAAGTGCCCGTGCGGCCTACTTACTGAATAAATATCTTTTATCGTTTTTTATCTTATCTTAAAATCGCCGAAAGGTGTTTTTTTATCTGTTCACAGTAGCTTATATACCAATTTCCACGTTTCTAACTTCAAAAATGAATGACTTCCATATAATCTTACACCCCCCTTTTTAACCACTTGGCAGATGAATTTTGAAAAATCTCTTCTTAAACGACGCCTACAATGCAAAATCAACCCCTCCGCTAAATTTCGAATTTCTATCATTAGCGGTTTTGGCTGGGTGTTGATGAGTCAGTCAGTCAAGTCAACCGGACATTGCCTTACATATATAGATAACTATGCATTGTAATTAAAGATTCTACATTAATAAAAAAAATATTATATAATAGTTGAAGAAACAGAAGAAGTGCATAAGAAAATATTTTGAAGGTTGATTTATTAATCCGTGTGGCGAATTAAACGTATAAGAGATTCAAATTGGTAGATTTGTGTAACTTAGATGATGTCACTAACGTTAAATAAAAAGTGTTGAACAAACCTTATGTAAGAGCAGACTTTAAGATAGGTTTCGTCAAAGTGTACGAAGCCAATGTTTTTCATGATGATCCCCACGATGAGCATGCCGATGAGCGCCGGCAGCGTGGTGATCTTGACCATGAGCCAGCCGCCGAAGTGCGCCGCGATGGTCAGCGCGGCCAGCGTGAACAGCTGCCCGCCCGGCGCCGCCGTGTCGCCCATCACGATCCACACGCCCACCCACACCAGAATACCTGATAAAAACCAATTCATATGGCCATCTTACAATACTGGCGAATACAAGGAAACTTAGTTTCACTATATATCTTCCAGTTTCGTCACAGTTTTTTATAATTGTGAATACTGACGTATAAATGCGTCTGCAAATAGGGTTTACATGATACACTTTACATAGTATTTCCTATAATGTTAATAAGTCAGCATCTATGTACATATACTAGCTTTTGACCGTGACTCTGTTCGCGTAGAAGTCATTTATCGTTGATGCCACGGGAACTATCATATTTTCTGGGATAGAGAGTAGGCTGTGTCAATCTACGATAAGCCGTTTAGGCGTGATTGAAACACAAACATCCATACAAACTTTCACATTTATACCTAATGCTAAAGTAGCAAGGATTTCGAATAGACTTCTTACACTATGCTTGCTATAAATTGTTGTGATGGTTTTGGCCGTCTAACAGAACTTTTACAGCCCACGAGAATCAAAAATCAAGGCCTGCTTCAAACTTTCTACAAAAATAGTACATTTCAATGCTAGTGCGGAAAGTATGTCATTACATCACGAGTACAAGGCGCCGAGTACCGTAGGCGAGTGGTAAGACTAGTAAGACTCGGGACGAGTGAAGAATGACATTTGCGCACGTGTATCAAACGACGTTTTTTAACACAGTTGCGAAAAAATAAAAAAAACAACAAGTAGGTATATTTATAAAAACAATAAACAAAGTGAAAAGCACTAGTTCCCGAAAACCAACTTTCCGCACGATATACAGCTACGGAAAGTACCACTTTTTGAGCAACTGTATTAAAAAATAATCACTTTGATTTAGAACGGTACGTATAACTTACCAATGATGAATACTGATAAGGTTTGTGCAAAATGCCGGTAGGACGGACATAATGGATACGGGCATACTTTCTGCCAGTGCGGAGGTTCCCACGAGGGAATGCCGGGTTCTACTTGATGGCACTTTTGACAACAAGCGTACCACCACGACCTAAAATCAAACATAAAGTACAGTTTAGTATCAATTATGTATTATGGCTATTTATAACACTGTTTAAAGTTTATCTCATAGTCGAGCTTACCTCTCTATGTGTTCGCTTTGATGTGACAAGGCTTTTTTCGAGTAAATAGAGGACGTGGTTGAGTATTTTTTATATCTCCCTTCGATGTGCGCTGGTCGATCTGAGGAGCAAGCACAAGCGTTACGCGAGACCGGACTAAATGGAGTGGTGGCAATCAATACAGTTTGATATGGCATTGTCCACATCGTGTCAACTGTCCTCCAAAGACATCTGCCCGTTCCTACACCCGAGCTGTCATTATATTTACTCGGACTTATCAGCTTCAATACGTTACTCGAAACCAGTTGATTATTATAGAAGCGATTAAAAAAAATCTTGAAAGTTTGACTAATCGTAACGGAACTTTCTGCTCTCTTGTTATCGGTTTAGTAATGGTTTTTATTAGGGTTCCCTAGCCAAAATGGCAAAAACGGAACCCTTATAGTTTCGTCAATGCCGTCCGTCCGTCCGTATGTCACAGCACAGCCATTTTACTCAAAAACTACAAGATGTATATTGATGAATTTTGGAGTAAAGGTGTCTTGTATAAGCCGCTACATAGTTTAGTACTCGTAGTTAAATAACAAAAATAAATATTTCTAGGGGTGGGAGGGAAATCACTCCATACATGTAACAGATTTTTTTTTTCCGCATACATCAACGTATCGCACATATTTTGATAGTTCTTTTAAAAACACTTTAAGGTTTCTGAGCATTTTTATTGATCAAGTGAATATTTTTGGAAATAATCGTTCCGAAAGTTGCATAAATTGTGTTCGCCCCTTTATCTTTTAAACAAATACTAAAAACCGGCCAAATGTGTACGGAACCCTCAGTGCGCGAGTCCGACTCGCACTTGTCCGGTTTTTATTATTTAATTATGTGTGCAATTCCTTAGTGGTATATGACGTTAAAATTTGTTTTTGGTTAAAATTTGTCAGTAAAAACGTAAAATGGTAATTAATTAACGAAAGTTGATAAGTATTTTAAAAATACGAGTAGGTATGACTTAAATTTTGCAAACCAAAATAATAAAATCCGGTACAGACTTTAAATGGGCTTTCACTACAAGAATAATATTCGCAACACGCTTCGTCAAAGTATTTAAGTGGAGTTGATGGTAGTGTTAATACTGAATGGAAACTTGCCCCACGACGTGTCCATTTCCGCCGCCATGGCGTTGTGCAGGTTGCTTTTGCGCCGCGAGGGGCCCTCGGCCTGCGCCGACACTCGGCCATTCCTGAACAAAAAACACATTAAATTATCGTATATTATGGAAAAGTTTGTGAGGTTATAAGTGAATGATTTGGATGGATGGCCAGGTTCCGTACCGGAAATTCTGATGGTTCCCTAGGTATACATGTATGTATGTATGGTATGTATGTATGGTATGTATGTATATATATGACCAAAAATCGGATGTTCCACTCTAGCTCCTGAACTATTGGACCGATTTTAATAAATGGGTGTCATTTGATTCGTCAAAACCGTGCGAGTGTCATGGGCTGTATACAAATTATAAGGGTGCGTCACACTAGTCACCAGTCGGGTTTTAGTTTTTGAGGTTAGGTTAGATTACGTTACTAAGATAAGATACTAGTAAATACAAGAAACCTTATTCGTTTTGCGAACTAAGAAGTACTTATTTAAGAAACTAATAAGATTAGTTACTAATTCCAGGCTTTTACTAACGTTTGAATTTTTATATAATTAAATAAACTATCGATATTTATGATAATCAGTAGAAAGGTATTGAGAATTAAAAAAAAAAAAAAATAGAACCGTCTTCAAAAAAAACCCACTAAACAAGACTAAATAAATAATGACCGGCTTCCTAGGAATTGCCTATTTGATGGGTGCCTAATAGGTACATGGAATATATCTAACCCGGTGTCAAGTAGGTTTACACAATAGCAATGTCACATGTTTCTTGCCACCGACTTCGATATTATAAAAATTTTTTTGTCTTTTTTTATCACATTTTTTTTACGCTTTTTAGTGATACGAGTATAACTATCACTAAAAAATCGCGTCAACACAAAATCGGTCGAGTTGAACTAATATATCGTTTAATAACGGATCCATGCGGATGACGTCACGTGGTATCCATTATTCTTGTATACCAAAACCTTCTCCAGAATGTAACAAATACTTTGCTGAAATCCGCATCTAAATAGGTTCAGCCAAACGCGAGATAATCGTGGACAAACATACATACATACATACATACAAACATACAGGTCAAACTGAGAACCTCCTTTTTTTTTGAAGTCGGTTAAAAAAATACGATAGAACCTTAACCTGTTGTGTCTTGGTCGTTACATCCCTATTTCGGCGGCGTAGAGGAAGACCTCATAAGTGCAGAAAAGGTAAATTTTTGTAAAATGTTTGCACTTACCTACTACAACTCTTAACTCTTTGTTCAAAGTTCAAAAAACCTCTTTTGTACTTACGAGCTCTTTACTAGCGCGTAAACTATTGGACCCACTTTTATAATTATGGGGTGCCTTGTCTTGTCATGATTCATCAAGAACGTGTGAGTGTCTATTGGCTATATACAATTTATTTACTTTTAAGGGTATAACAGTCCTCAATCGATTTTAAGTTTTTAACTTTTTATCAGTATACCTGATAATTTTTTTTACTTTAATTTATTCGTAATTAAATATATAATTTATATTTATTGTATGCGGCGTATTTATTATTATTTATTCAATTTTAATACATAAACTTAGGTTTATGTAGGTAAGAAATAAATGTAAATTAATGCGATAATTTTGATTTTATTACTTTTAAGCCCAGTTGAACTACTTGTGTACAATAGGCTCGTTCGTAACTTTTCCCGGGGACAACTTTAGATAGGTCCTGACAAAACCGAACACAGATATTATACGATATCGTACTAAAATTTCGGTTATTGCATTTCGTGTTGTTTATTGTTTTTTTTTTAATATGAGATACTGAGGCAAACAAGCATGCGAATTAGGTACTTATTTAATATTGAGCCGCCTAGAAGAAAGGTTAAGTATTATTAATTTGAAATATTAATAATAAATTAAATCTCTCAAGGCCGTTTTACGCTATGGAGACCATAATTGAACAGTTTGAACAATAAAACGTTGCTCATGTGACCTCGTATGACTCGCATACCAATTTTTGCAGCAAAAGAGCGATATTTCCTGCAAATCCGCGTCGCCCCAAAAGAACTGTATTGTATTACTTTAACTAGCGACCCACCCTCGCTACGCTCCGGGTACTATTATACACATAAACGTTTCGTGAAAAATTATCTAATGGTGAAAACCGCAATAAAATCCGTTGCATAGCTTGAAGGATCAAATAAGGGTATACATACTATTACAAAGGGATGGCGGGAAGCGACTTTGTTTTATACTCGTACTATGTAGTGATAATGACCGCCTGGAACAATAAATTGACACGTTTGCCAGAATGCGTTCGAGCTCGATTTGCTTAATTGCTTTTGCGGGGCTACAATATTATTTTGTCTATAATACTCTAAAGATGAAGTAGCCACCTCCTGCTAGTCCTCCTTCCAACTTTTAGTTATTTCGGTTAGATGCGGTGCATATCTTAATGCAAGTACATAAACGGGTCAGAAAGTAATTATATTCTACGGGGTAAATTACATGAGCTGAACGAACGGGCCGTTTGCGCCGCTTGATGAGGTGTCGTACTCAGTTCATGCGTTATCGAGCTCTGCTGTTATCGACTAGTGTAGCAGCGGCGATGGCGGAATGCTCGGGCGACGGCGGGCGCGCCTCCGCGACATGTCATGCGCTTGCTGTGGATTGCTGATCCTATGTGGGTCACATTAACTACCGTATACTTGACACCACCGCCGTACTATAAACGTCTTTATCACCATATTGTTATGGCTTAGATTATCACGCCATTACAAATCGTTAATGTCATGGCTGAGCTGAGGATTAATAGGCAGTATGTACGAGTATGGTTTCGTATAGCGGTAACAAGAAAATACATACCTAGTGCACGAGTCCAAGCTATACGTTTGCCATGACAGTGTGATATTTTGAGAATTGAGATCATTAATGTGATTAAGTCGGCGGTACGTGCGAATGTTATATTTCACGTCGGAATGCAGGTACCTAGTGGGAACATAGTTAGAACAGAGCCGCTACATCAACATTTGTGTGCTTGAAAGATTATTACTAAGTAGTAGGTAACTACGCGAACCCTTTCATAAATAGGATAATAATATATTTACTTATTTTGTGCAGTGACTCATTGAGGAAAGTTACGGCTTTATATAGAAGTTTAGTATACGCAAGCGTGTCTAATTTAAATGAAATAAAACATGTGCGTCACCACTGCCTCTAGGAAATAAATTAGGCACAGATAAATATACAAGTAGGTAGGTATGTCACATTTGTTGAGGAAGGTTTCAGACGCGGGCCTAAACCGAGTCGCTGGATTACTTGTTCATGGCGTCTGATTAAAATTACACACCGATTGCAAACTGGCCGTAAGTACCTGACCAGCAACTCAAATTTCATCAACATTCGAAAAAATACTTGTAACAATATTTACGCTAAATGGTTCAAATTAAAAGCAATAGGTTTTTACATCTGTAAGGTATGGTTTAATTAATATCGCGCTTACGACGTGTAGTTGACTTTGACCTGTACCCACCACAGGTAGGAAAATCCATCTTGGGTAACATTGGAATTTGTATTTAAAGCTATATATTTAAGTAATTTATATATTTCGGTTTAGAGGTTATAATAAATTAAGCAAATGCCTATATAATTCTTATTTTGTAAGGGTGTTTAAAGTTGTGTCAAATAAAAACATTAATTTTCGCTAAAGTAACACTTAACTACGACACAAACGTGGGTATACATATTAAAGCATTTATATATTTAACGTTTTATACAACCAAGAAGATATTTCTGCGCATCCCTCGCCCTAACCGGTAGCTTGAGCCTTGTCCCACTGCCTGCGGTGGTACTCGTAGATTAAGTTTTTATAAAAATATATCACAAAAATTTAAATAAGAAGTTAAATAACCAAAAACATCCGCAATACTATGTAAGATTAAAACTAAAAGTTTTTTTTCCGAATTCATAACTTAATTAGATGGTTTAAAATTAACGATTAAAAACGAAAAAACTCACCAATGCCGGTTAAGTGCATCTGTCTCGAGTGATGAATCCGACGGGAGGTAGCTGTCGTAGTGACAATTACTGAGGCTGCTGTGAGACATCCTACATGGCACTCAGCGAGTGGTTCGCACTAGGTCTAAGAAGAAGTCGGCGAGCGCGTGTGGCGCGGAGGCACGCCGCGGAGCCCAGCACGCTCCACACCCATGGCGCGGCGAATGTGCATCTTATAGCGAAGGTTCGGCTGCGGCCGAGGCTCGAGCCGCCCGCCGCGCCTCACCCCGGGCACGTGACTGCCTCGCAGAGCTGAATTTCACCGGCCGGCGGACCGGTCATTGGCCGACGTACAAAAAAAACTCGCAAGAAAAAGTTAAAGCCCTGTGCCATAGAAATGCGTGTTAAACCATAGCCCGAGGCGACCACGGCGGTTCGGCCGATACCGAGCTGGCGACTGATTGAATTGATCCGCGGCAGCCATTCGCGCGGCGGAAGCCGGCAACGTGTTGACACGGCCGATCCAAACATCTCGTATAACAGAGCGGAGGCAGCGCCCACGCCGCTATACTCGTCGCTCCCGCGCCGACGCTTCGCAATGTTGTGCCTCTGAGGCCATACTCGGGCCCATGGGTGGCAATATCGCCATTATTGTAAGTATCAAGCTTGAAATAGGTACCTACACAATCAATGCGTACAATATGTTAATCGACAAATCACAAATCGAGCCCGAAAACGCTTGCCCGTTCAATTCAGAACAAAGCCCACCTAGGTAACTACGTCTCTTGCGCGCTTGTTTTTGCTACCAAACTTTGCATTGATACAATGTTGGTATTGATTTTAAAACATTTTTAATTTAGGGATTTCCCAAAAAAAAAACAAAGTTTGTATTTTTATTTATAAGCTAAATTATAAGCCTCAATATTAACTTCCATGTTTCAAACTTCGAAAATAGCCGGATTCCCACATTAGCTACCGGCTCCTGTATCATCCTCTTTAAGGGCAGATTTAAAAAAAATGCTGATACAGATATTTTTTATTATTTACAATCAATAGCCTTGATACTAATCGTCACGTCTTGGTCAAAAATGGCCGAATTTCATACAGACTTCAACCCCATGTTTAACTTCCCGGGGCCGATTTTCGATATGGTGCACCCCTAGGGTACCCAAAGAATATTCTCTCCGAATTTCGAGCCCCTAAGTTTAGTCTGTGCGTTGTCCGTCAGTCGGTTAGTCACGGAAGAGTTTGATACGTAGAAAAGATAGATAAAATATATAATATGTATGAAGTTTAATTTATTTTATTATATGTATTTTTAGTCTGGCACTTCAAAACGGAATCCGTCATGTCCGGCTGTCTCTCTGTATAACCTTAGGACATCACAATTTTACTTATTTTTGTACTAATGTCCTAATCTTTTTAGACGTAGATGAAATAAATAACGTTTGAATGCGGCACTGAAACTTCCGGTACATTCCTCTTTGCAGTTTCGAAAAACTGCACCTCAAAGGCTGCGGTTGGGTTGCGTGCGCAAAGTTAAGCTTATAATTATCATCATCATCATGTCAGCCGAAAGCCGCCCCATCAGCCCTGTGCCAATTATTACCATACCCAGACTAATCACTACTTGGTTGCTAAGAAGAACCACCAAGAAACGGTATTGTTATCTAAACTTTCTGTTTTATATTTTGTGTTTGTTGAGAATTAGAATATATACAAGTAGGCAGTATTTGCCCAATACATATATTTGTCTTACGTCTCACACATTTCACATAACGAATGAAGGAGAAACAACAAAAATATTTGACAAATAACCCCAAGTAAAGTGCCACCGTTAAACTATCTCGTTTGAAATAAGTACAACTCGCTAAGCTAAGGGCCACATGCTGATGATGAAAAATCTAGTTTGTCTTAAATGTATACACGACTAAAGTGAATTTATGTATTTAGTTTTAGTATATTTTTTCAAGTATTTAGGTATTTTTTTATAATTTATGTGTGTGTTTTGTTTAATTATACAGGGTGACTGGAAATTCGACATATTCCTTGAACAAACGAAATCAAAAAAACTGATTTGTGATTTAAAAACCTTTTATGAGGTTTTTGGAATTTGCGCCAAGCATTTTTGTTTAAGCAATTTGCTCATTCATTAGCAATTAGAACAGTGCATTTTTAGTTCCCAGAGTGAAGTACTTTTTAGCCGATTTCAATAACCAGTGACATTAGACCCCCAGTTAACGGGGACAAAATTATTGCAATTTATCTCTGGTATATCCCCTTTCAAGGAATAGGTCGATTTTGTATTGTGCAAAAAACGAATAAACGGAGCTTTAGCCAAAATCTAGATATATTTATCTTTGTACTCCACCCCGCCCGCGGCCCTGAGAGCGTCTGATGTTTTTTTTTATCTTCACCTTTTAACAACAACTAAGTAGTTAACTAATTTAGTTGCGAATGGACTTTCATATTAATAAACTAGGTAGTACATCGAATATTTCAGCTTTATTCTCTGATCATTCTTGCTGGAGTGCAGCAACGTGCTGGAATATGTCTACTCTTGCTCGGAAGTCACGTGAAAATCTGGTAAATAATAAATGCAAAAAGTGTTGTACCGATATTGCTTAGTGATAAATCAATCGGTATCCGTGACGAAATGACCAAAGTGTCCGTGACTAACTAAGACGGAATATGGCGAGTGGAGTTTTTTGTTTGTACAATTCCGTTTTGAATTGTAACAAGTATATAATTCGTTCGTAATTACCACGCTCGAAATCATGTGACTATGATATAAGGTGCAAGTTAGAGTACGTCAGTAAACGGACTAATTCGTTGACGTCCTCATGTTAACATTTGTCGCATTCATTGGAGCAATTTGTTGTTATTTCGTTCAACGTCAAATGACAGCTAAAAATCAGAGCTAATATCAACCTTATCTCATAGCTTCTCAGGTCTATTTTTAACTGTCAACCATGACGTTTCCGTTGAAAAGGTTAAGGTAGTCTTTTTCGGACACTTATTGATGAATATCTACATTATCGTTATTTCAGTTTAAAGATTCTGCTTACATACCTATTTAACATGTTTTATGTAATAAAATAAGATTTTAAAGACAGTGTAGAAGTTAGGATTTAAAGCTTAGGAACTTTCGTCGTCGTTCTGAAGGCGGGTGGTAAACCGGTCCTTAGGGCCCTTTAGACCCTATTTAATTCCGTCATTCACGAAGGGAAAACGCCACAGAACAGAAGTGTGGTGGTGCTCTTCTTCAAGAAGGGCGAGAATACCCTGCTGAGGAATTATCGGCCCATCTCACTTCTGAATCATGTTTACAAGCTGTTCTCGAGAGTCATTACGAACCGTCTAGCGTGCATATTTGATGACTTCCAGCCTCCCGAACAATCCGCCTTCCGTAAAGGCTTTAGTACCGTAGACCACATGCATGTGCTGCAGCAAGTTATACAGAAGACCGAAGAGTATAACCTCCCCCTTTGTTTAGCATTTGTGGACTACAAGAAAGCCTTCGATTCGATCGAGACATGGGCTGTACTCGCTGCGCTGCAGTCTCTCCAACGGTGCCAAATCGACTACAGGTACATCGAGGTGTTAAAGTGTTTGTACGAAACTACCACCATGTCAGTCCGACTTCAGGACCGGGACTCTGCGCGTATTCCGCTGCGGCGGAGAGTCAGACAAGGATATGTAATATCTCCTAAGCTGTTCACCGCTGCGCTGGAATCTTCCAGCGCAGCGGACCTTGAACACATCTGTGTTCAAGGTTCTGGAATGGGAAGGACGTGGCATCAATATAAACGGCGAGTACAGTCAAGGGCAATAATATCTATACAGCCATCGCGTCAAATATATGTATACATGAACCTTATTGCTAGTGGCATAGAGGCGTATATATATTTTTGATATTTTGGGAACGTACATATATTTATGCCCTTGACTGATCACCCACCTTCGGTTTGCCGATGACATAGTAGTCATGGCTGAGACCATGGAATGCTCGATGACCTCAGCAGAGCCTCTGAACAAGTTGGTCTGAGGATGAACATGGACCAGACAAAGATCATATCAAACAACCATGTAATACCAACTCCCGTGGTAATCAGAGGCTCGGCACTCGAAGCGGTTGACGATTATGTTTACCTGGAACATACTGTTCAGTTAGGTAGGTCCAACTTCAAGAAAGAGGTCAATCGTCGAATCCGACTCGGTTGGGCAGCATTCGGGAGGCTATGCGATATCTTCTCGTCCAATATACCGCAATGTAGGAACTGAGACGTGGGCGCTGGCGATGGGCGTCATAAGAAAGCTCAAGGTCACTCAAAGGACAATGGAGGGCTATGCTCGGAATATCTCTGCGTGATCGGATCAGGAATGAGGAGAACCAAAGTCACCGACATAGCCCTAAGAAATTCTAGACTCAAGTGGCAGTGGGCGGGGCACATCGCTCGCAGAACAGATGGCCGTTGGGGCCGAAGAGTTCTCGAGTGGCGTCCGCGTACCGGAAGACGCAGCGTGGGTAGACCTCCAACAAGGTGGACCGACCACGTGGTTAAGATTACGGGAAGCCGATGGATGCAAGCGGCGCAGGATCGGTCCTGTGGCAAACTTTGGGGGACGCTTATGTCCAGCAGTGGACGTCTTTCGGCTGAAATGATGATGATGATGAACATTCGTCGGACTCAAGCACCGAGGGTTCCGCATCTAGGTACTTACATCTTTTTTGTATGAAATATTAGAGGCGTATTGAAGATCTGCTGCAGGTTGGTATCATTATTTAAAGGCCACGCCACACGGGACATATCTACAATTCTTTTAAGTAGGTAAACGGAAACCGTGATTGCCATTTCTGTACCTTTCACTTCTTTGTCGATAGACTATTTTAACCGACAGCAATACAAAGTTTGCCTCGCGACAATTTTTTTCTTTAAACAGTTATGCCCTTACTAATAAACGTTGAGTAACCGCTGAGTAGTTATACCATGCTTTTTTCTTATCTGTCATTGTGACATTTGAATTCGACAGATAAGGACAAAACATGGTATAACTACTCAGCGGTTACTCAACGTTTATTAGTAAGGGCATTAGTGTTTGACTGTTTTATTCCTGTAAAATAGGTAATTTTTGGTGATTTTCTTCTTCTATAGTTTCTGAAATAAAAGTGGAGATATGTGTTTTAAATTCCTTTGCATTTAACACTAATAGCCCAAATATCTCAAAATCATCAATTTTCCAAATTTTAAATTTAGGGGAAGGTTGCGATCATTGGACCACATAACTATATGGCCTTATATCTCTTTAAGTTTCAGTAATATAATGAAACAAGTTTACTATTTTTAACTCTTATGAACCTTATTATTCATAACCTTACACACAAGACAATCAAAGTAACAGTTTTCGAAATAAATCGCGAAAAAGATTTCTTCAGCAGTTGCCTTCTTTGGACCACGGTCGCCTTGATTGAACCACTGAGTTGCCATCAATGGACTTTGAAAATTTATACCAGTGGTTCAATCAAGGTGACCTATCACATTCAACATTAAAACAATATTTTATATGATCTATATATCAGGGACAAGTTCACCTTTGTACATTACTGTATTTCTGTTTGTTATTTGTTTTTAATTTTGTGATTTATGAACAATAAAAAAATTTAATACCTACATACATTTATAACATATTACACACATAGGTACTCTAGGAAATAGGTATTGGACCAGTTCGATGATAGCTTATCTATGTGGACCAATGATGGCAACCAGGTATTAAGTGACTAAAATAATGAGTAAAAAAAAACAAACCAGATAGCCAAAACTTACTATTATAAATTTGATCACAAATAAACTTCTTACTATTATATATTAGTACATTAAAACAAATGGTTATATAATAAAACTTAAATCAGTTTTTCCGTTGCGTGATTTTTATATCACCGCCGCCAAAAACAGACTTGCGCAGGTCACTCGTTGCCGAGAAGCGCTGAGCCCTTAGCCAAGATGCCCATCGCTAACTAGCGTTTCTGTTCGTTTCGTTTTTAAACCAATCGCGTCACTGGTAGATCACGTGGCTCTCCGTATGACGTGATCTACCAGTGACGCGATTGGTTTAAAAACTAAACGCATAGAAACGCTAGTTAGCGACGGGCATCTTGGCTAAGGACTCTGAGCGCCTGAGGTAGCGGTGGGGCTTTTGGGTGGCCCAAGGTCACTTTGTGCGCTAATTAGTGTCTTGAAATATTTAGGTGGTCCAATCAAAGCGCTGGTCCAATGATCGCAACCTTCCCCTATTATGATTTGTCTTTACGGCCGCACTCAAATATGTCAATTAACTTTTAAGTTTCATTAAAGTTGCTGCTGTCACTTTCTTTGCTATAGCAATAGAATAAGACGCGGCATCTTTAATTAAATTTAAAAATTAATTGACGTCTCTGAGTGCGGCAGTTAGAGCGTTTGCGCACTGCCTCCGATCCGTATCCGAGAAATCTTCGGTCCGAAGTAGCAGTAGTACTATTTGTATGGTAGGTTGCGCACTAGATCCGAATTCCGTCATCCGATTTCTCATACAAATAGTAATACTTCTACTTCGGACCGACATTCTCGGATACGGATAGGACGTAGTGCATAGTTGGACGTAGTTTATTTTATTATTATTATGTTCTAATGATGAGGCCTTGTGAGACCACTGTACTATAGCGACTCCTTTCATCCCAGTAATTTTACTTGGCAGGCCGACAGATACACGGACAACTACAGGTCTAGCGCTTAACGTTGAACATTCCTGCGGTAGTGGAGCGGTGCGAGAGGGGATACATGTGACGTAACAGAACCGTCTCGCTTTACACGTGATGAGTACCTACCTAATGTAAATATATCTTATGATATTTACAAGTGTGTACCTAAATTGAATTGGTATAATTGCGTATGGCAAAATAAGCTGACAAAATGAGAAAGTTACAATATGATTTGATATAGGTAACATTTGATATAAAATTTTGAACTTTAAATCCAATAAAATTTTGAACTATAAAGTATGATTTATATCACTTTCATTATCTGATTCCTCATGACGTAAATTTATAATAAATTGATTTATTATCTTGTCGCTAAGATGGTCATTTTTGTAGTACCTACTTATAGTACTTGGATTAATGTACATTCATGTCATCTATATGCTCAGTAGAGTTGGGATCTGTTTTCTTGCCTTAAAATATTCGTACACTTTATAAACAACTTGTTTAGTTTGGAGCCCTAATAGGAGGACTCGTCTTGGGTTGTAAAATCTCGTGTGCGTTTTGTTCAAAGCGGCCAGTCCAAATAACTCGTGTTGACGACAGCGATATCGACGCCGACGCCGCGTCAGTAATAAAAACACACCCCTCCCGCACCGCTCTACTACCGCAGGAACCTCCAACGTTATGCGCTAGACCTGTAAGTTATCTTACAATTCTATCTTTTATCTAATTACTAACAGATATGAATCATAGACATTCGAAATAAATGTATTGAATTGAATTGTATTGATAAGGATTCTGTTTTTCAGTAATTGGTATTAACAGAATCTTAAAAAACCGTTCCGAGTTCCCGGAAAAATGACCCTATATCCGTCTCCGCGCTATACACAATAGCAATGACACTGACATGATTCTTGCCACCGACTTCAATATATTTCATGACTTCGATATATATCTTTTCAGTGGGTTTTTGAAGACGGTTTTATTTTTTTGTAATTTTTTTTTCGCTTTTTAGTGATGCACCTAATATTATTATGTGATAAACTAAAGCACATAAACACAACATTAAGAAACAATAGCCTAATACCAACTTCTCATCACCCTAAACAAAATGTCGCTGTCCAAGATGCAGGACCGTTAATCATTGAGGAGTTCTTCCGGTACTTCACCATCAGTTGCACTTCACCACATGTTTTATAATGATTATATAAGTAGCTTTATATTCTTAATAAAGAAATATCACTGCTGGCGTCAATCAATTACGACTAAGGAGTTCCGGTGGTCATCTCTGGTCTTCATCATCAGTTCCTCTTCACCAAGACGTGCTTTCAAAATGCAAATTTTTAAGGTATTACAGGAAATACGAAAATCGCTGTATGTATGCCTATAACTTTTGAGTAGTTCCCTCGATTCCTCGTGGGACCCATCATCAGATTCTGATTTGGTGACAATGGAACCACCTCGGGAGTACCCTTTCAAACAAAAATGAGTTTTTAAAATCCACAACTGACGGAGAAATGGGGGAACATACGAAAAATAAAACATACATACCTACAGCCGAACATAGAACCTCCTCCTTTTTTGAATTAGGTTAAAAACGGTCCTGATTATTTATAAATACGTCAGAATCTCACAAAACAAAACTTAACAAGTAGACAAGTTGACAAAATTGTCAACTTTTAGTTTGTACAGTTTTGTGGGAGTCTACTCGTATGTCTGCCACGCGCGGGCAACAACGTTCGGCTAGTACCTACCTACCCACGCGGCTAGTTCCACAATTTTATAACGTTACCTACACGCCAAGAGGCATTACAATATTTTTTCGCAAATAATTAGTCAGGCACCTTTCATTACAGAAGCAGCAAGCTACTCGTAATTAGGTGCATAGGTACAATCATAATAATATTTTGTGTGAAATATTTACCTAAACAGATTATTTCAATAAAAACGTTTGGAATTTACTTGGATAATCAATCAATAATCATTTTATAACCAATAGCGGTAATAAAATGGGACCCCCTGATTTTTTAGTTTTATTATTATTTGTGACATTGTTTACATTAATGTCTCCTTACATAGAAAATACCAAGTTCTTATCGAACAAAATCTGTTGTATTTGAATTTGAATCCGTAAGGATGATTCAACGAGGCGGCCGCGACCCGCGCGTATTCTCTCATAGTGCACGTAGGTACCTTTCACTAACGAGTCATGCGTCGTTCGCAAGATCATTCATCTCTTGCGCACATCACGTGGCTACCTTGTGAAACTAATAACAGCTTCATGCCCACTCACCCTAGACTTCTAACAATCGTTCAGAAACCTTTGTAGAACAAAAAACCCAGTCGCAAATCGGAGGTCATGTCGGCTTGACGTACAATTTGCATATCGAAAAGAAAACACGTTGTCTTCCAAATAAGGGTGTCTCTGTGCGTGTCATTATTACTCCAACATCACTCACGTGCTTTATTTTGTCAATAGCTCTTTGTGTATCACATTGATTACTCGGAACTTTTTAATATAATTTAATTTGATAAGGTATGGTAAAGTAGAGGTAAGTAATACCTTATCAACAATTACGTTGATAAGTATTACTTGCGCAGTTATATTTTAAGGCCTTGCATTTCATTATTGGCTATTTCAAACAATGGTAGGTAGATTTTTTCCAGTCGTAGAGTTCTATTTACCACCAAGGGGCAGCCTAACTACGCGGGCGATACCAATTTCCAAATAATAATTTAATAAATTACAACCGAAGCTAGACTTTGCAACTGTGTGCGGTCATGGCCTTATTTACTAGAGCCTCTGCAGAACCTTGTTACAGAATAGAACTTAATTTTGACGTACGTTTTTTTAATTGTTATGTAACTTATGTTACTTGCGTGATAAATTAGGTACTTAGGTAGTTTTCTACTATTATATTTAATATCTGGGATACCGAGCGTCACCGCTACAAATATACCTAATACAAACATTGCTCGTATGAGTAGGATGTATTATAATTATATCTAGGTATTAGTAAGTCAAAATGCAAAATTTTGCAGTCCAAATAATACAACTATTCAGATGGTTGACAATTAGAATAATTAATATACTCGTATCTATAGTCCTTTGGAATCGGGCGCTGGGGAGCGCGCGGGTGAGCGGCGCATGATGATATCTATCGATTATGTAAATCACTGCACAAGTTCTACATATATAGACCAATTTAACATTCCATAAAATTCCTTGGAGGTCGCTTGTTTTGTGGAATTTTGCACATAGAGGCCGTGGAGTAGTTTTTTTAGATACTTTTTAGGGTTCCGTACCCAAAATGTTGCCTATCAAGGGACCCTTTTACAAAGCTCGTCCTTCTGTCTGTCCGTATTGTTTAATTACTTAATAATATTATAACGAGGTAAAATTGTGTGTTTGTTTGTATGATATAGGTTATATTTCATTCCGTCTTCTCCGAAGGTAAGTGAGGACAGGTCGCTAGTAATAATATAAAGAAGTCAAAAACTCAAAGGAGTCCCAGTGCGAAAAATATCGTAAAAATATCATTTTTCAAGTTGCACTTTACTTTGTTTTTTACGATTACGCCAATATAATCATTAGGGTTCCGTATTACAGATTAAGTATACTTAATATCGTTATGTCCATGTCACTGAAACCTGTTTGTTGCCTCTATCCGCAAAAAAGTCTATCCGCGTACATGTATGTACGCGGATAGACTTTTTTGCGTGTATGTTTTTTGATATGGTACGATTTAAGTAGTACCAAGTCTTTAAAAATATTCATTTTTCTTCACTTTGTAAAGTGTATCCCTCCTTTGACATTCTAATGGTAAACCTTAAAAAACCAAAAAACTTTGAGGTAGTGGAGAGGGAACGAAAGGACACTACCGTCCCTGTCCTTCACATTAATTGATATTTCCATAGGCGATATGTCAACTAGTTTTATAAAATCTATAAAACCAGCAAATTTTGATCTTTTTAGGGTTCCGTACCAAATACTCAAAAACGGAAGCCTTATAAGATGACTTTGTTGCCCGTCTGTCCGTATGTCCGTCATTCCGTCTGTCCGTCTGTCCGTCGGTCTGTCAAGACCCTTTTTCTCAGGAATGGCTAAAGAAATCTGGCAGAAATTTGAAACAGATGTAGTATTTAGTGGTCCGCACAAGGCCTCATTATTATAAATTGTAAAAAAGTTTTATAGTAATTGGAAATGGGGTCTTGAAGGGGGGTTTACAAATTAAAGTAAAGCTATTATAGCAAATATGATTTGATATGAAAGGGCTTGATTTGCACCATTCAAAACAATTTTTTTTATTTGTTTTTTCCTTTTCCATTAGTTTCGGATTTATGACCAAAAATGTACATAAAATGACCTTACCTTGACCTTATCTCTGAAGTTTACGGGCCAAAAAATTTGAAATAATTCAGACTTAATAGACGTTTATCTATATTTTATAAAAACAATAAAAAGAAGTTATAAAAATTTATAATAGTTTTTGAGATATTAAAAAAAAATCTTTGAAAATGACTGTTAATTTAGGCAACCTAAAGTGGACCTTAACACATAATAAATGACACTTATTTTTACTATTATTTTTAATGGCCCCGACTCGTTGCATTGGATTATTAATACTTACTGTCTACTGTCGTCTAACCATGGTAATAACTCGCAAATGGATCGCAACTATGACATTATTGGGATTGGAAACAATTTGCATGGGTTTTGTTTAAAGTATTCAACGAGAATCAGTTGATTATTTCGATGCATGTGCAAATTTTTCCCACAGGGATTTACCACGGTCAGGCAAAGTTGCCACGTTGACGGTATATGCTACTAATCATTCAAAATTGGGAAATAGTTTTGATGCGAACCCTCGGTGCGCGAGTCCGACTCGCACTTGACCGGTTTTTTTCTTGCAATCTCTACGAGCCTTGGGAGTGCAAGTTGTATGTGGTACGAAGCCCTAAATTTTAATTCGTGTTCGACACCCACCCAACCGGTTTCAAAATGAACATTGGTTTACTAATAAATGGAAGGTATTTAAAAAAAGATTCGTTAGTATTAAGTTAGTTTCATATTTTTTTTATTAACAATTTAAGGTTTGCGTGAGTATTAGTTCCTGCCTGAGTCACGGTTGTTTTTTATGTATTTCTCAATATACATAAGTAGGTACAGTCGAGGGCAGAAAGATAATAAGGGAATAAGGTGAAAAAGTGTAAACATCTTTCTGTCCTCGACTGTACGAGTATGTTTATCCTTGCCCATAGTATAAACCTAGAATCGGAAACATAATACATATAACAACAGGGCTGTACAAAGACTAACTTATCCCGTTAGTTAGACGGTTTATGCTTGGTAGGTACTATTTATATTACAGCGGTTAACCAGATTTGAAAAAAATACTACGATGTTTTGGGCTAAGCTAATAATTTTTAAGTGCAGGGGTATTTGGTGATTGGGATGTTGTGTTTGAAATTTTACGTCAGAATACCGGTTAAATGCGGAAATAAACGCAATCCATCGTAAGTTCATCGCGTTTGATTCGCTCTGGGTTGATTATTATTTTGAATGGGTACCTATTTTATTTTAGGTTTACGTCAAAATATTGAACCCTAAAGGGTTACGAACCCAAAAAGTGCTAAACAGGACCCCACTACTAAGCCTACGCTGTCTGTCCGTACGTTTTTGGCGTGTGTTCGTCCTTTCGTCCGTCCGTCTATCTGTCCTAACTGTAGAGAGCTGTATCTTTTGAACCGTAGGTAAAGGTAGATTCCGACGGCGCGTGATCTAGGTCAGGCTCGTGTTTCAATCTCTAAATCCTTTATAGACATTCGGTTATTTTTTTACAGATTATGTCTTCCTAAAAAAGAATAAGAAAATCAAAAAGTAAAATAATAAGGGGGTTTCCAAGGGGGTTCGAGATTTTTTGTGTCTGTTCTATTGAAAAAACGGTACTTAATAGGTCAAATAGGACAAGCGTCAAATTTGCTGTGATTATAGTGCCAACCCTAAAGAAAAACTACAAATAACAAGTCGGGCGGTATGGAGCCCTCAGTGCGCGAGTTCAGCTCGCACTTGACCGGTTTTTTTAAATAAACAGTTCTTTATTAAGAACAAAATAATCGACTCAACGTAAAGTTTCAAAAGAGACCACTACACTCCATATTCTTATAAAACTCGAAATAAATTAATTTTAATCGGAGTCATGGGCAAAGGCTAGAAATAAATAAGCCCAAATAACTATACCTATAGGTACATACCTATACGATAGCCACGTATAAATAAATGTGTATAATAATTATATACTAGACAAACATCCAAAATTCGAACGCATTTACTGACACGGTTAGAAAAATCAACCCTTTAGAGGAATTGGAATCCGCTTCATTTGGCGAAAGATCCAGGGTCAGGGTAGACTACCACTTAGCTATCATTCATCCGTTAAGTCTGTAAAATATACCTCTATTTATATAATTCCTAAAATTGATATTTTATGTGTATCATACTCGTATGTACACACGTGTGCGCTTCAATACATGAATTTTCACGGTACCTAGTGTTTGAAGTTGTAGCGCCTACTTATTGTTGATAGCAAAGAATAATAGCTCCGCGCAATATGACAAACTGGTGAAATAAGAAGGCACGCGAGGAACGTCATGCATGACATTACACCTTCTGAATTTTGCAACATAATAATGTGGAAATTCGAAAAACGTTTGACGAAAAAGGCTTCCTGAATATAACTTATCAACATTAGATTTCATTATAACGCTTATTATAATTAAGTGCCAAATTTTCGAACAAACTTAAGTAAAGACGTAATTAATTTTTTTATTGATTATAGTTGTACTATGTCAGCGGATTCGGTAAACCAAGCGGCGCGGGCGCCGAGATGCACGCAGTCAGTCCGTACCCAACCACCGCGCTTTACGGTCATTCTCCGAACGTTTCCACCGCCCGTCGTCCTTCTAATTAACGAGTCACCGAAATTGTTAATTATGTCACAAAATTTCATATAGAACCAAATGCTAAACCATAGATAATACAGGCCTGTGCTGGGGATAAGCTTTAAAATTGACGTTAGTTATCTATATAGCCAATAATTAGGTGACGCGTTAATTAGAAGTACGATGGGCGGTTGAAACGCTCAGAGAATGACCGTTTAAAGTTAGGACGGACGGGTGGAAGGACGGACAGATGGACAGCGTTGGCTTAGTAATAGGCACCACCCTTCGGATACGAAACCCTAAAAAAGAACAGTATTATTTTTTCCTACCCTAACACTGTCTATAACTTAAGTGCGGTCGAAATAGATTTTTCATTATTTTTTTAATAAAAAAAAGAAAATGGGGGTCTTCAAAGTTATAGATTACCTATAGAGGCGCTCCGCCACTAGTGCAGAGGCTAACTTGCACTTCATTTTTATGGATTATATTTATTTCACAACGATATACATGGTGTCCCAAAAATCGAACACATTGACACCGGAGGTAGACCAGTCTAAGACGGAGCGAACCAGCCGTTGTTTTTGTTTATTTTTTTGACGGAGTGGAAATGAACTAGCTTAACATGACCACAGTAAACATTGCATGGTTCAAGACTTGTCCGTTTAAAGTTTAAACTTCAAACTGGAAGTATCTGGAAAACCATGTGACTTTTACGAAGGTTATGTTAGGCTGGTTCGGTGTGTCTTAGGCTGGTCTACTTTCCGTGTCAATGTGACGTACCATTTTTGGGACATCCTATACATAATGATAAAGAATTGCGCCTATACGTATTCTAACTGCAATTCGGCACAGCTGAGTTCTTTCGGCAAATACTTACTATTATTCCTAGTTAAGACATTTTCGCAACAGCTGAAATGTTATCTCTTTATGTCTGGTCCCTATAACCGCGGATAGAAGAGGTTAATACCGTGAAGTGCCGAGGACTTGATGTGTGTAGTTTTTACACAATAACAGTAAGTTCTACGTTTAAATTTCAATAAGTTTTTGTTTTTTTTTTTTTTTTTTATAACCATAGACAATTTTAAAGAAAATTAAAAAGAAGAAAACACACGCACTGTGCTACGAAAAACGAGCGGTTGCCTTGGGTTTTCATACGTTTATTTTACTCCTAGGAAGAAAATGAGGCCCTTCGCGTCTTCGTTTTTCAAAAGAAATGCCATCTTTTCTGAGCATGTTTGAGAAATAGATCCTTTTTCCTAAGTTACGTCCATTTGTCTACCACAAATGACCACAAGCCCTGAAATATCAACATCTCAAATTCAACAGATAAACATAAATGTTCCTGGAAAACCCATAACAATTTCGTTTACAAATTGTCCTAATATGACTAACATCACTTTTAATATTAGTTTTACTTTTTACAAATATATTTGTATCATTTCCTCACATGTTTGAGAAAAGCATTATATATGCCTCGGCGGAAACGGGGGGATTGCCTGACTCGTATTTTAGCAGGCCTCGCTTTTGCTCGGCCTGCTAACCACCTCGTCAGGCAATCCCTTACTTTCCGTGCCTAGGCAATAATCTACTATTTCCTTTAAACAATCAATCCTGTTACATTTTTGTCTGAACCAATGTGTATATATGAGTTTGTTGGTTATGTATCAAGTGCGAATAATAATATTTGTTTAATTTTCTTAATAATAGTTAAATATACTAATTAAAATCCATTTAGGGTATTTTTGTCCTGTTATTATTTTTGCTTGCAGCACAAAGTCAAATTATAGTACATTGTTGCCGAGGGTAGATAGTAAGCTATTTTTGAACGTGTGTGTATATAGAGGGCCAAAACATAGTTGAGGCAGACATAGTGCTTTTCTCAAATACTGAGAGGAAATAAAACAAAAAAATATTCATATTAGTAACTTTCGATGGCGTCGGTCGGCGTCGGTTCTAAGTCAGATAAAATATAGACAGTAGCTATAGAGTATAAAAACGTCTGATGTCATCATACTTTTCGCTCTTGTTACAAATGCCATCAGTGAGTGACAAATGCAATTTGTTAAACAGTGACAACTATTTTTCTCCGATTTTAAAAGCGTACCGTTTTGTTTGTTTGTCTTTGTGAGTCGCTCTTGATTAGTGTGCGTCCTCAGTATAAAACAACAATAATCTGACTAAAGTATGTGACACTTACCCGTAATGGTTTATCCGTGTTCTACCTATACATTATTTAATTTAGTAGGGTTAACTGGCTGCGACATGACAAGTATCTTCTAAGCGGTATCCCCGCCAAGAACTCAGCTGTGCCGAATTGCAGTTCGAATACGTATAGGCGCAATTCTTTATCATTATGTAGGGTGTCCCAAAAATGGTACGTCACATTGACACCGAAAGTAGACCAGCCTAAGACACACCGAACCAGCCTAACATGACCTTCGTAAAAGTCGCATGGTTTTCCAGATATTTCCAGTTTGATATTTCCAATTTACACTCCAAATAATGATTTTTGTTTTTTTTTAATATCTGGTCCCCTATTATCGTGGCACTCAAGATGAACAAACTTACATTCGAGATGAAAATGTCAACTTTGTATAAAATTAATTTTATTTGTTTTGTCATATCTCTCATATAATTTCATCTCGAGTGATTCGAAAGTAGGGCCCAAGTGCGAATAACATTTAAAAAAAGTAGGCTCATAGTTTTTGGTCTGTGTATTAGCAAAAATGCACCTAATATTTTACGATACAAAACGTGGTGTTCTGATTGGCCGATTTCATTCTTTAATCTATAATAGAAAAATATTGAATGATTTTCATTGGTTCTAAGGTTGGACAACAATGTTATAGACGAAAACATTGTCGGCTTGTCCAATGACAGTTCACAGTTCCTAAAAGTGATGGTTTCTGACCCCAAACCAGACTAAAATGTTCATATTTCCGAGCAGTGTTGAGAAAAATAACATTCTTAAAAACAAAAACATTGTTCCGCTTATGAAAAATGTTTAAACTAATCTCTTTTACAAATATTTCATACAAACATGCCTGTTCATATTTTTTTCTACCTAGTAAAATTTATACAAGTACATGTTTTCTTGAAAACACGGGGATGACCTTTTTGCGGGATACAACTTAAACACTAACTACCCTATCTATCCCACCCTACACATTTCATAAAAAAAACCGTTTTTAGTTAGGTAACTATCCCGACCACATTTTTGAGCGGCGTACCTGATAATCGGAATGTAAATTGTGTATTGGAAATCTATTTATTAGGGTTCCGTACCTCAAATGAAAAATGAAAAAAAAACGGGACCCTTATAGGATCACTTTGTTGTCCGTCTGTCTGTCTGTCTGTCTGTGTGTCTATCAATACCCTTTTTTGCAAGAACGCATTGAGGTATCAAGTTGAAATTAATATCAAATACTTAGGTCTGCAATCTTTTGAATCAGTGAAAAAATAAAACATCTAAGTTAACGCAATCAAAAGATACGGCCGTTTAATCCGCATATTTAAGGGAATCTCAAGGGAATAAAAACCTATAGGGTACTTCCCGTTGACTTAGAATCATGAAAGGCAAGAAGCGATGTCTTATAGCACAAGTAAAGGAAAAAATCCGAAAACCGTTAATTTGTAGTTACATTACATAAAAGTCCAGTATAAACTGACACTCACTAAGTACGAAAGTGCATACTTATTGCGTATCAGTTTATACTGGAATAGTTTATATTGTATTCCCGTGATTTACGAACTATTTACATACCTACAATACAAATATGTGCGGAACCCTCGGTGCACGAGTCCGACTAGCACTTGACCGGCTTTTTTTTTAGATAATCTTACTCAAATTACCATGTTAAGCCATAGTTAAAATTATTATTAACTCATTAAAATTTTAGTGGTGGGTACATTTGCTATAGCATTACCTTCGAGGTGGTATCTATACTATTTACTCGTATATTAAAAAAATATATTAAATATAGGTAAAATATATGATCATTACCTTTCAGAAGGTATGTTTTCTCTGTCTTTGCTGTTTTCGTCGGCCATGATGGAGACTTTTCTCTTGCCGTCGGTGCTGGGGTGTGAGTTTGATACGATCGAGGGCCGCAGAGGCGGCTGGGCGGCGGGGCCGGCGGGCGGCGCGGGCGCCGGCCGCGAGTCGTCGCTCGGGTGGTTCTGGAGATCGCTGAGGTCGAATGGATATTCTTTTATAGCAGTCATTCGGATGCTTGTTTTGCGGACCTGGAATTTATTTTTAAATGTTATAAAATGTTGTAATGTTTCGGTTTAACCGTATAAGTTTTACCGTCGATATATGAGCTATTAAATTATGTATTTATCGGTTTTTAGGGTTCGAAAGCTAAATTGGTTAGGGAGCCCAGAGAGATTGGTTCACGTGATAAATAGTACCAGTAGTACAGTAGTAGTAGTGGGTGGAAGGGGGTTGATGAGATTACCGAAAGTTTAAAAAAAATAATATTTTACACCCCATCATTTACCAAAATAAAGGGCTTAAAACGATATTTCAAAAATATATAACATGAAGGTATTAACAAGAAAAATGACACGAAAGTAGGTATGCTAAAACATGCATGTAGCAGGCTAATAACTTTTCACTTTAATCACATATTCTGCAAAAAAATCAACGGGCTATCTTTAACGGTTCAAAAGATACAGCTCTTTAAAGTTAGGGCGGACGGACGGACAGCGTAGGCTTAGTAGTAATAGGGCACACTTCGGGTACGGAACCCTAAAAATAACAATATAGTTAAAATAAGCTTTTAAGAATTAATGACCAGCTTATTTTCATACAATTTCTGCAATTCCGGCAGTCTAACTTCATTGATTCTTATGAAAATAAGTACCTACATTTATCTTGTGCCACTGAATTTGGCTCGGAGTTCTAATGAGATGCGTGATCGAAACGCACATGGCGGATTTTTTAGTTAATTGATGAATCATTCTCGTGATAGTAATCGTTAATTCCAAATTTCAGTCAGAGGCAACTCCGTGTAAGAACTTATCGTGTCTCACAAATTCCTCTCCTCCTGGCGGCGATAGGTTTTATCAGTTACCTAAGTACCTAATTATCGAAAAGTTGGCGTGGGCAATGCAGAATGATAAGTA
Organism: Tortrix viridana; assembly: GCA_963241965.1. Lineage (NCBI taxonomy): Eukaryota > Metazoa > Arthropoda > Insecta > Lepidoptera > Tortricidae > Tortrix > Tortrix viridana. The sequence goes on from OY725172.1 coordinate 11,707,905, forward strand.
TGTACCTATTTGTCAAAAGGTTCCTGTTTGACGTTTTTCAAATAGTTTCTTTTCATTTTACACTTAAATTTGCGTCACACCAAATTAAATTTCTAACAAAGCGTCTAAATCTTTCACATTTACACTGAGATCGTAAAGTTTCAGAATTTATCCGTGGCATTCTTCGCTAGCCGGGCTTGCTACTTGAGAATGTACTGCAATAAACGTTTTTGTTAGGTTTTAATAAGGCTACAAAATGCTGTATGCTACCTCTTTGTTCGTATGGGATTTATTATAGCGGCATTATAGCGGCACTTGCCACCACTTGGTAAGTTCTGGGGCGCCCTGTATAAGGTGTTATATATGAGATAATGTTTAATTAAGTGGTTCTCGTGGTGGTACGTAGTTAAGGACTTATTTAATTAAAAAACGCTAACTATATAATTTCGTAACGAAAATTTGTCATACTGTCAGCAACTCAGTTAACTGACCTTATAATAATGCTCACGAGTGGTCAGTTAACAGGGATGCTTAACAGCATCCCTACTAACGTAGGTACATTCATATGTTTAATTTTGTTTTTTAATTAATTCCATAACTACGGACAATCTTTTTGAGAATTAGTGAAATAGTAATCGCAGAAATCTGCTGAAATGATCGAATGCTATTCAATAAAGGCCAGGGATTTGAGTTATCTTGCATTATTTTAAATATTGTAAAACACTGCTTTGTATATTTAGGTGGCACGGCCTATCTTAACACATTTTCATTGTGAAAATACGCATATTATTATAAAGATCACAATGATGAGCACGACAAAGTTATTTCTTCAATTAGGTCCACGCTTTCATTGCCGCCCCTATTTCTTTGAAGTTTAAGTGAGACGACATTTTACAGAATGATCTACAAACATTCATCACGTATTTCATCAACTGCAAAGAAATGTAGGTATGTATAATCCGTCATTGTACAAAACCTACTTTAAACTTAACGAAAATGTAATTACTTACCAAGAAAAAATGGGAAAAAAAATAATAATGCCTGGTGTTATGTAAATAAACATTAAAGTTCAAATGCACGAATATCGATCTACGTTGTCCAGGGCACGAAACAATTCAGAATAATCACTAAGTAAATGTTTTTAATAAATATAAAAGTAAATATAAAAACCATTGATATGTTTGTTACGCACCTAATCGCCGTATCCATTTTACTAAGATTAGATGAAATGGTCCTGCCCGAATCGAATAGAAGCGCGGGCGCCGACCAGGCGAAAATTGCGTCGTTGTCGCGGTGTCCAGTTACGGACTGATCTGGCCAGCGACTGACTCCCGCATCGCTTTCAGACGCGAAGCCTGAAGGCTTCTTCCTTAACTTGTTTAGGTATACTTTTAATGACTCGGAGCGATGCGAGTTTCACTTGTAAAGTAGCATTCGTTATCAGGTATGTCTAAACCTTTTTAACGGACTTATTTTAGCTTCACTTGTAACTAAGTAACAAACTAACAATGTAATCAAATCTCGTCAATTTTATCCTACTTATGTCGGAGTTCACCAACCAATTTAACGGACTGTTAAATCCTAATCAGCTGTTAGTCAATACATTTTGACAGCTGTCAGACCTCTAATCGCCTGTTTAACTGTTGGTGAACACCGACCTTACAGTTGTCGGATTGACTTGAAATATTGCATACTTATGTAATTCAAGATGATAATACAAGTTATTGTATTGTCATCGGAATTACATAAGTACCATGTTAATGGTACCATCGAGCTTGTATGATGATGGAGACGAAAGGTGGCCATAGAGTTCCTATGGCTTCAATGGCTAATCCATCAAATTTGGGCTCGTTTTACTAGTCTTTTTATAACGTGTTTATAATCAGCGTTACAAGTACAGTTGGCAACATAAGTGTGTTAATAAAAATTTAATTTTTGATAAAATATTGCTGTGATAAATATTATACTTAATTAATTATAATTGGAAGCACGAATGTTTAATAACAATTGTTTGACTTTATGAATGTATTAGGTAGGTAATATATTAGGTACCCGCCTGTCCAGTATCAGGCATGCACGAGTCTTCCCTGCGGTCAAGTGGCCAGGCGCGAGCCAGATAATTTAAGGAAGCTCAGCGTCGTCGTAGGATATGTAAAAAGATTCGCGGAACATCACCCACTCGATGGACCGACGCAGTGAAACAAGTCTGCCATACAAACGTTATCGTTCTAGTACTTAATATAGTTACATTTCCACGGGCATCAGCCAGTATATAATTGTCAATGTTAGAACCGATCACCTCGCGGATTGTGTAATTATATTAGTTAATAACCTAGGTAACCTAAAAAAAAACATTTTTGGGACAAGCTTTTATTGCTGACTGTACATTTTCTTGCACAGTCATCACCTGCTTATCAATACAAATCCAACGAGTCGACACACGGCGGGTTGACGAGTATCATGTGTAGTTTAGGAGTTCATATGACCACTCCATATTTGTCATACACATTCCAAATTTCAGCCCATTCCATTAAGGGAACTGGTTCAAAATTGACTTGCAAGATTTGACCTAAACAAACACACACACAGACACACATAAATACATTGCAAGTTAAATAAAAGCTTGTAAAAATAAGACAACAGTAATATTTATTGCATAATATATAATTATTATGGCGGTAGACCACACTCAGACAAGATTATTTATTTATCAGTATTTAAGTAGTTGTCTAAAAGGTGAGAGAGCGATTTCAAAATGAAGAGCGATGTGAACACATGTGGAGCCTTAATTATCATCAAGTTAAATAATTGTGAAATTAGGAGCTTATTACTGTGTCTTTTATTATTAAACTACAAGTAGCTTATTCTATGGCAATGTGGTAAACGTTCTGGTGTATTCGAAATGTGGAGTTATAGTTAGGTACTTGTTTTCGGTTAGTAACAAACGTACGAAAATAAAAACGAAAACAAGAAATTACTTCGTTAGTAACAAGAAAATATTTTTAATGCATTTGTTTACTAGTGCCATTCGTTTTCTTAATAATTTTCCATCAATTTAGTGCTATGGTCACTGATCACAGTGATCCTAAGCAATGCGGATTAAACATGAAATGTTTATAGATTTGGTTGGAAAATTATAGACAAAATTTGAAAGACTATTTAAGTAAATAATTAATTTAAACATCATCGAGTTGATTATTTGTACCTACATACTCTATAATAATAAAATGAGATTTATGAAACCTTTGCCTTGAAAAACTCAACGTCTTTAACAAATTAAATTTTGAACCCACTAACATACGAGTACCTAACCTGTGTTATCTTATCTCACAGAGAAAGTTAATTGGTAATTGTATTCATATACCGTTTTACCGTTACCAGTAATTAAACACTTCACGTTTTCACTGTTCAACAATCCGAGTCGTGCAAATTACAAATGTTTAATAAATAACAACCACACTAACCACAGACTACAGAGATACACTAATATTTTCGTTTTTATTAGTCATTGGACCCGCAAACTATTTATTTTATATTGCTTCTGGTTTTCAAATAATCTATGTTGACTAGTTACTACATAATTATTACCTTTTTAGGCCCACAGACGAAAACTCAAGTGAACGGTGGTATCGCCATAAGCACGCCAAGAACAGTGCAAAGGCGTCCTGTAAGATGTTTCTTTTAACGATTGAATATAAATTGAAAAGGTAAATGCATGAAAATATTGACAGAAGTGGTTGTTGGGTGGCATCCAGTAATTTATTTGCTTAAGTGGTCTCATCACAGTCATGTGATCGCTCACGAGGAGCCGGCCACGAGTCCCCGCGTGTGCGTGCGCCCGCGCCGCCGTCAATCGGCCGCGTAACGCTTATCGCTCCACAACGATATTAATTGGATTGCTCACCCGAAGCTGCTGGCAACTGTTAACTTGTTGTGACACATCTCTTGAACGGTAAAGGATAATGGCCTGCTGTACGACTCCATACAATAGATCCGTTAGTTACCTTGTTGGACAACATTCCTGGTTAATTTCGGGTGTTATTTGAATAGCTCCAAGCAAATGAATATTCTTATTGACAGTAGTAAACAACTTTAAGGCACCTTGTAATTATTTTTTATTTTGGTTGGCACGTGATCAGGTTTCCTCATAGTGATGCAGCGTGAAATATGCTTACGTTTAATTTCAGCGTCTACAAAGGTAGATAATATAATTATTTTATACTTAACTTATTGGAAAAATATTAATAGTACCTAATGGAAAAGTTACTGTTTCTTAATTTTAGTACTTAACTATGTAACTTTTTATAAAAGCGCCATTTAACATCTTTAGAAAATGTTTTTTGGATTGACGCCATTTTCGGCGAGGAGATAGCTGGATACATGGATAAAAGCATTTTTTTTGGAATCTGGATAAATCCAAAGTTTTGTTTAAAATACGTAATAATTTTGTTTACGATTATTTGGATCTCTTAATTTCAAAATATAGATATTCACGTCGAGCCGCAGTTAACTTAAATCGGTATCGATTTTTTTTTGTTTTTATTAAAATATTGCGCTGTCAGTTGGGGCCGCCCCAGACGCACATACCTACACGGATCAAATTCTCGTTGTACTGAATAAGCCCCAAATTAAAAGCACCCGGAATCGACGCGCGCGCGCGACGTACGTGCATGAAGAGGTTGATGAATGGAGAGGAAGCGAAAGAGGTATGTTTGGACCGGTGCACTTGGAGTTCCATTGTCTCCGCCTACCCCATTGGGAGACAGGCGTGAAAATAGAAATGTATGTGTTTGTAAAATGTTATTTTTTATTGTATAGATTTTATTGTAGCTAATGCTTTACAGACATTGGATATAACATGTTATAAAACAATATAATTATATACCTACTTACAAGGCAATAATAATTGTATTGTAAGATGATGGTCGCACATTGTAGCAAATTACAATATTTAGTCGCCAATGGGAGATCATCCTAGTAACATCAGCGCATATACCTTTACAAGAGGATTTAGTAAATGACTCGAGAAGAATGGCGGCCATTTCTCACTTATGTGTGTCGTTTGTGTTTTCATTGTTGTAAAATACATGCTTTATTCCGAATGCGGAACACTACCTTTGTTTTATATTTATGCTGTACAATATAAAACAGGCTCCGTTTTCAGCGTAATTATTACTTGAGGAATTCTCTTAACTAGGTATCTTGGCGCCATGGTTTTGTAAAACTATAAAGTGTTGTTTTATGGTGTACATATAACCAACAATAAATCGACGGGTCTCTGACACATCCTCGTATATGAAATTTTACGAAATCCGAATATCCACTTTAGGTACACGTCCTAAAGTAGATGGTATTTCATCACTTTATCGAAACACCTTCCATCGAACGTATTATTTCATCGAAATTCATTGCATCGAAAGCTAATTTCTGCTGAAATCTTATTGTTTTCAGGTTATCTTAAGCATGGCTGACGTAGGTTAGGTTAGGTTAGACCTGTCACCACCAAAAAATGATAACTCCTGCACGTGGAAATTAGCTTCCGATGATGAAAGGTGTTTCGATAAAGTGATAGCTACCCAAAGTAGATATTCCAATTTCATAAATTTTCATACACGAGGTTGAGTCAGAGACCCGTCGAAATGTGGTTGTCAAAAAATAGGCTACAGAGGTAAAATTTAAATTTGAACTGGATCAAAGAGATCCTCCTACTGCTTTTTAGGGTTCCGTAGTCAAACTATAATTACTAACCAAACCCTTATTTTCACCATGTCCGTCCGTATGTCCGTCTGTCCGTCTGTCCGTCCGTCCGCAACTTAGCTCAGAGACTTAGTACTAGAAAGCTCTTATTTAGCATGAATATACATGTTAGTCACGCCGACAAAGTGGTAATATAAAAGATTGAAAAAAATAATAATTGTGTACCTCCCTTTTCTCGACTGTCCCATGGCGTGGGGTGTCGTTGGATAGGTCTTTCAAAAATATAGCGGGTTTGTGAAAACATTTTTTGGGAAAGGGATCTGTTTGTGAAATATTAAGCATTAAAGTGCTAATTTTTGTTAGAGTCGAGTGTCCCCCTCCCCCTACAGCCAAAACTACAAGTAATAAAAATGTTTTTAGGTAACCAACAGCGTAATTTTTTTATGTTCCACGTGAATATAATTATCCTGATTACTATCTTTGCTCGTGCAAGGTGTAATTATAATATGATTAAGCCCGAATTCAGGTAAAATAAAAACTGGAACATGAGATTTCTACACTAGGTAGTAGGTACAAATTAAAAAAACGGTTAACTTCCTAAAGGAACGGTTAACGAACTTACGATAAAATTGCCCCATAAGCGCTCTATTTATTGGAGAATACGGTATACACATGAATAAAGAAATGTACGAACGTGAACAATATATCAACCTCAGCAGTAAACACAAAAAAATTGTTATTCAGAAAGTGTCTTCTAACAATGGCCGAGGCCGAGAACTCCCGTCGGAGAACCATAATTAAATCGTTCCACTATAAATCTATGAATTTGTTTCAAGAGCACCTGCAGAATGCACCGCGGCTGTGCTAAATGGCGGTGTTAGGCCTCGTTTACGGAGACGCGGCGCGTCGCGCGTCGCGTGCGGCGTGGCTTCTTGCGGCGCGTGGGACGTTTTTTCCGTTTATAGACAGGCGGTGCGTGCAGCGGCCCGCGTCATCGCACGCGCAAACACAAACATATGGCAATATACGATGTTGATCATAGAGATGCGAGACGGGAAAATTGGCGGTGCCCGCCGCGGTGCCCGCCGCGGCGCCCGCCGCGGATCCTCAGTCGCGTCACACACATAGAGCTATAATATATATTAATATACCAAAATATATATTATATTATAGCTAAGCACCACACACGACAAAAATACCAAAATATATTCATTTGACTCGTCGCTGTCCTAGCGAGCGCACGATTTCAACATGTACAGGATGTTCCAAAAGTGATAAAGATAAAGATAAAAGATATTTATTCAGTAAGTAGGCCGCACGGGCACTTTTACACGTCAAAATCTACCAGCGCTTCCCAAGAGGAGACCACTGCTGAGAAGAAGCGCCGCAAGAAACTCAACAGTTAGTCATTTTTTTAATAAAAAATATAACAATGTCACTACTTATTCTAGCATTATATAAAACTGTAAAAATAATATTAAATATCTGCGTAGTTTTGCAGGAAAACATGTCAGAATGACTACGAGAAAATTTATATATATATATATATATATATATATATATATATATATATATATATATATATATATATATATATATATATATATATATATATATCACACAAAACAGTTTTGACATGTCTCCTACATAAACCGTGTCCCCTAGACAAGATACAGCGTTTACATGATTTTTATGAGGTATGTACGAGTAGTAGGTAAGCTATTGAACATTAAACATTAGTTGATTTTCTGGTTTAGGCCAAGCATTTTTGTCCGTTAGATAGTCCTCGACCCTATAGTACGCCTTTGACATCAACGACTTTTTCAAGTAATTTTTAAGTGCTGGAAGGGGTAACTCTAAAACTACGTCGGGTAATTTATTATAAAAATGAATGTGAAATATGGATCTTATATTAAATTATTAAATAATGGGCTATTCAGATAATATTATATGTATGGTTTCTATAGCAGTGTGTGGGTGTACTGCACACTATTTGAACGAACGATATACAGTGTAAACTCTATATACATATAATAGCGACACTGAAGGGACTGCGCATTTTATGGCGTTATTGAGAGTTGCCGTTAAATGGATTGAAGAACAATCAATATTATTTTACCATTATAATATGAATTATTTACTAATAAAGAATAAAATATGATAACGTATAGATAATGCATAATAACCTAACGACGGTGTGCCAATTTGGTTTGCAGCAGGTATAACAGCCGAGGTAAACACGTGCAAGGTAATCACAATAAACAAAATAACGAATTTCTCAGAATCTTCGGTACGTTTGATGCCGAAAGTGTCGAGGTAAATACTAGGCTAGACAATAAAGCAATAAAATAATAAGCAGAAGAACGTACACAGCTGCAGTTCTTATTAATTTCGGCAACTTAGAAAGTACTGTTTATTGCTTGACGTATTGAAGTCGTTATTGAGTGGGAGTGATGCTACATAGAGTGTATCATTGTATGGACAACAAGGTAAAACCAACAAGAGTCAAGTAATTTCGACGTTTTAGGGACTTAGTCGTTAAATTGAGTGACGGTAATGTGTACATTTCGGTTACGAAGAGTGTTGAAAAAGGAACACCCTCTGTTTGCCCGAAATATACTAAAATATATCGTAATATATCGTAATATACCTATAATGTTTAGTATATAATCAAAAGTTGTAGTAGACATCCGTGTATAACCATGAAATACATCATAACCTCTTTCTCTTATTGACCTATAAAGAGTTGCATATTCTCCCAACTTCTCATGTTCCGTTGCTGTAAACACTGGGCCACTTCTTATAATAAATAATTCACTTTTTAACATACAATTATCTTCTAAAAAAAAGTCAATTATATCGTACTCCATTGCGACAGTGATACGTCTGCGTTGTGGGATTTCCAAATTAGACTGGCAGAAGGTTCCCGTCGCGGGCATCGCTTCATCGAGAATTGCCGCTGCGTGCGCCGCAGCGATAAACGCCGCGTGCGACGCGGCGTTGCCATCCGCGGGCTCCGCCACAAAATACGCTCCATTTCAAGCAAACGCGTGAAAACCCGCTTCTCCGTAAACGCACTTATACAACGCCATATGTTTGAATTAAGTGCGGGCCGCGCCGCCCATCGCAACGCGCGACGCCCCGCGTCTCCGTAAACGAGGCCTTAGCAGTGCCCCCGCCAAGCCAAGTCGAGCAAAAAAAAGGCACAGCCGTACCATCCCGAAGCCATTCGGGCCATTTTCGACCCTTAAATATATTTTGGAAACGTTTTATCAATCAATGCGCATTTCCATTTCCGGTAACGAGTTATGGTAATGGACAATGATTAACATAATTGTTAGTCCATTTATGTCGAGTTTTTATTTATTTGGTTGACTAGCCTAAATTCATTTTCAGTTATTATAAAAGTAGCACGTTTTTAAAACCAGTTAATAAAATTAAAGCATTTTTAGTACTACATTTATTGCATTGTCATCGAGTTCTGAGCTGTTAAAAGTTTCTAGCCTAGTTCACCGGAGAGTTAGTTTAAAATCGATTGCAAAATTTGCACCGAAAATACAGACAGACAGAGAAAGTTAAAAAGTGATAGCTCACTTTAATACATCACATCACACTAAGAGTTGTAAAAAATTTGTAACCGCATGTGTGTGTACCTATGCGTACGCTTACGTATATTTTCTTGCAAAATACGAAATTCAAGTTATTTTACTATACATAGTTACCGAGTAATATACAGCTACAAATGTAAAAATTAGGCCAATTTTCGAATCTTGTTTAAGTATAATGTTTATAATTGGCCGAATGGTATAAAAAAAGTATTGGTACTGTTAAAGCGAGATTATTTTCTCAACAGTTTTAAATGAGCGTTTAACACCTCAGTATTAATTGCGTGTAACCTCGTTGTTAGTGGCACGTTATGAGGAGGGTACTAATGTCGCAATGTGGACATTTATTCAATCAGCACGGCGCTAATATGTTTCAGCCGCGGGCATCGATAAACAAAAGCGCGCTTATGGGCGTGATGTGCTAACGCCATCGCCCCATGACAAACGCATCGCCGCGCCGCGTGCGCCGGCCAACTGCCCGCGCACGAGTTCGCTGCGTCAACATGCATACATGTTTACAAACGTTCGTTTACTACATGAAAATACTACATTTGATTGCATTTCACCATAACACCAAACAATGTATAATAGACGAATGAATCAGAAATTTACAAGATGCATGTTATTGCGATTACTCAATAAATTGCACGAGTGTTATCTTATTTACTAACAAGTAGGTACACTTAATAATCTCTACCCATTTATCAAGTGAGTGACTTGTTTCATTAGTTGATAAAAAAGTAAGAAAACGGTTAGAAGCATTAAAGTAAACAAAACACTGACCATTTTGTTGCCACTAAACCTCGTTCCTCAGACACTGCCACTGTAGAAAACGATCGGCACTGACGAGTGACGAATAAGTACGTAGTACCTATTGTTGAGTTGTTGACTGTTATGATATTAAAAGGATAGTGCAGTGCGGACGGCGCGCGGCGCGCGGCGGCCCAGCGTAAATGATGGCACCCACTCGGCGTCACGCGGGTCGCGCCTCTCCTTGGGCCATAACCATGTCAATTGGAATACAACTAAATTGTGAATTATCGTAATAACTTTCAATAACGGCATCTTACAAACCTGCGATTAACACTTGCTTGCCAGATTTTCATGCCAAATGCGTATTTTATAAATAAACACCAACCCTGAGATACCTACCATTAAAGTTAAGTGACTGTACTGATAGCCTTAGAAATAGGTATGTCGTTATATTTTCTACACAAAACGCCAATAACATTTTGTTTTAAAATACGCAGAAGGTTACTTTTGCAAACATTTACCAAATATATTTTTTTTGTCTCGTATATAGAAAATCGACCGTGGAATTCTGAAAACAAGCAATGTACTGAAATCGGCGAAGCAGAGGCGAAACCTTCCTAAACTTATACACTATACATTGCGCGGCGAAAATATTTTATTACGACAAAAAAAAAACTTTCATTTCCGGGAAACGAATTAGTGGAGCGTTGTAAGGTTTATACCTCGGAGCCCGGGTCCACTGAACGGATTTTTGTAAAACTTATTGGAATGTGTTTTCAACACTAAATACTTACCCATTGATTTTTGCCGATCTCAATTTGCCGATTTTATTTGTAAAAATCTTGTCTTTTTCTATTAATGCAGTAATATTTTACTTACCATTTTTTTGTATCCGGTATTGGTCCGATATGTATACCTACCATTTTGAGCACCTCGCTTTATTATCAATTATTTTGTTCCGTAAATTTGTTATTTTTAGCAAAAAAAATATAAATTAATATTAAAGGTACTATACAAATATAATTTATTGTACCTATAGACAATTGAAATCTTTACTACAAAATTGTTTTTATACAAATTTTTCTCATTTTTCAATTAATTGTTATAATAAATTTGTATGAGATCGGCCAATTTTGATGGGTAAACTTTTTAATTTAAGCTTTGTTAAATACAATCGAAAAGGTTTCACTAAATAAATTCTGTCTTTTTTTTTTTATCATATATGGGTTTGCGTTTGACCTCAGTCTCACCTGATGTCTGAAACTACAGTTTAGGTTTTCGAGTTCATTTTTTGACAGTATTGTTAATTATGTTTTCAAAATTGAGGTAAAAGCTTTATGCTGCAACTACGACGTATGTTATGTTATTACATTATTACTAACTGTATTACTTATATATACAAGTACAGCCATACGGCTTTAGATTATCTGTGGGCCTACTTTCTTGAAAAACTACTCAAATGTTTAATGTAAATGAAGCAATCTTTAACGAAATTTGATATTGAAGAAAATATAGGACACACATTAAAGTATTAAATATTTCTTAACGTCGAATTGAATTAACATGACAATATTTTTAAAAAACTTTATGAAATTAATTATGCTTCAGCTGCTTTTCTTTGCGCTATCAAATGAATAAATATAAAATTTTTCATTATTTTTGAACCTATATACGCAGCAATTAAAACTATAGTTCTATGGAAAGTAATTATTTATTTATCGCAATACTGCGATTAAATGGAAAACTGCGTGTCATCAACGGATCAGATCATATATAGCAGTCGCTGATATCTCCTGTTAGCCTGCATTATAAAACAATGCGCAGGTCCTGTATACTACTTGGCATGCTAGAGGCGCGACAATTTTCCTCTACGATTAATATTCAAAGTCAGTCGGATGTGATAGTCCGTCAGAGCGGCCGTGACGTAGCCACATTCACTCAAGGCGAAATTGAAACATAATTCGTGGATCATTAGTTAAAAATATTTAAATAATAAATTTAAAAAACTTTGAAAACTTCTGTTTTAGGGTTCCGTACCAAAATAGTAAAAAAGGAACCCTTATGATGAGACTTCGTTGTCTGTCTGTCCGTCCGTCCGTCTGTATGTCACAGCAGTTTTTCTCAGCAACTACAGATGCTATCAACTTGAAATTTTGAAATTTGGCATAGTCGTATAACTTGCTTGCCCCCATCTGATTTTAGAAAAAAAAAATTAAATTAATAAGTAGATAGTGTATTTAAACAAATTTTAAGAATCCCTGTAAAGTGCGTCTGAAAAAAAGTTGTCAAGCCGGGCACCTCTCCCCTGAAACTAACCCGACCCGAGGATGACATGTAGGTGTATTAATTTAGGGAAACAGCCACTTCTTTTCAGTACGCGTTCTTATTTTCCCGTATGTCTATCCGTTCTGTCATGGTTCTGTCACATGATTGATTGGTTATCTTAAATCGCCATTTGAACATATGAAGATGTTTAGATTCAGTGGTTTTATCAGTGTGTTATCGTAACCTGGACAAGCGTGAAATGAAGTTATTGCAGAATTTTGTTATTTTACTTGTCATAGACAACTTGAAATTATTCTTAGAGAGGTGCTTTTTTTAATTCAATTTTTTAAGGTCTTGCAGGTAATACCAAAATCGCTGTATGTGTGCCTATAACTTTTGAGGAGTTCCCTCGATTCCTCATGGATCCCGGCATCAGATTCTGATTTCGGAAGTATACCCTTTCAAACAAAAAAATAATTTTTAAAATCGGTCCTCAATTGACGGAGTAATCGGGTAACAAACATACAAAAAAAAAAAGCAACATACAGTCGAATTGAGAACCTCCTCCTTTTTGAAGTCGGTTAAAAAATAGCCATAATTTTGGGTATTCCCTCGGTTGATATAACAAGTTTTTGTCTAATTTCTCTTTGCCTAACAACGTTAAGTTTAACTTTATGTCGAATATCACTTTTCATAAATTTTAATAATCATTTGATCGGAATACATTTAGTATTATTGACGTTTTATATAATTTTTGTGTATTCTAGTTTACTTGATATAAAAAACGTTGTAAATACATAAGTTTATCAAAATATTTTTTTATACTGTAGTCTGAATAAATAGAAACTAAAAGTTAAGTGCGACGACGAGCGTAGCGAGGAGGTGCGTTAGATACAATATGATAGAGCCGAATTCTTAGAATTTTATGAATAACTTGAGAATTGTGATTTTACAGAAACACTATTATTATTATTATACATACTTAGACAGATAGACGATTAGACAATATGGATATTATGTAAACTGATATTATGCACAATAAAAATTAGACTAACTGAAGTTATATAATTCAAGTGATTATGAAGAGTGATTTTATACTAAACGATTATTAGGCAAAGTTCATAACACACAAGTAGTTTTAGACAAACTGAAATTATGCAAATAGCAAATAGATAAAAAGTGGTTATATCAATCATTAGACAACCATAATTTGTAGTTCTGAAACTTTATATCTAATCCTTAGATAATAAAGTAGCAATGTACTGAATTTTAAAATACCACCACTTTTAAAATAAATCTAAACTTGAAATCACTGAAGCATTACTTGTTCATGTTTGTATACAAAAACCTTTGACCATTCGTGCTAAAAAACTGATTTGCACTAGGTAGGGCATGTTGTCTTAAAGTTGGTGCAGTTAATCGGGCACTATAATATTTTGCGACTTAAGCAAAGCCTTAGACTGTGTCGACCATAATATTCTGCTCCATAAATTAGAATATTACGGCATTCGTGGCCCTGTCCTTAATTTATTATCTTCACACCTAACTGATCGTAAGCAATCTGTTGAAGTGAGATGTACTGATCACACTGGACAGGAAAGACCGTTTAAATCTGATGAAGGTATTGTAGGTCGTGGTATTCCGCAGGGATCGGTGCTCGGACCTTTGTTGTTTATAATCTTTATCAATGATCTACCCGATAATATTCTTAGTGGAACCCCATACCTGTATGCTGATGACACTAGTCTGAGCGGATAGTTTCGAAAATCTACAGAATGTAACCAACTCAGCCTGGCAAAATCTATCCGAGTGGTTTGAGGCGAATGGGTTAACATTTAATAAAGACAAATGTTACTATATGATCTTTCGGCGTGCACTTAATTCAGTAGATTATTCTCTGAATCTTCCATTCCACAAATCTGATACCATACGTTTTCTTGGAGTGGAACTGGATCCGTATTTAAAATGGCATGATCATATCAACTACATTATTAAGAAATTAGGAAGCGCTTGCTACTCCCTCAAAGCTATGGCCAAAGTAGCCGACAAGCAAACTTTGATGACCATCTATTTCTCATACGTTGAAAGTATTATTCGCTATGGAATTGAAGTATGGGGAAATAATAGTATGGTGAATAAAATTTTACTGATGCAAAAGAAATGCATACGATTTATTGAAGGTTACTTTCCTGAAACTCACAGGCAATTATTTATAGATAATAACATGTACACAGTAACTGCATTGTATATTTACCAGATCTGTATACAGGTATTTAAAAATTTAAAGACATACAAAGTTAAGAGCGAATGTAAAAGATATCCGCTACGCCGTAACCTAGACCTCGTACTGCCCCGATCACATTTTTCCCACTTTAGGAAAAGTTTTAACTACATTGCAATCAAAATTTACAATCATCTTAATTCAGACATCAAGGAATCTAATAATATAAGAGAATTTGTGACAAAGCTAAAAATCTATTTAAAATGTAGACCATTCTATAACCTTGACGAATACTTTGGTAAAATATTTGACTAACAGTGACAGGACTAACATTTATTTTTAACCTATTTGACTTTATTTATGTACTAGTAATTTAAAAATCGAATCTTTTTGTAATGTAATTTTTGCTTTTACTGGATTGTTTTCATGTGATATTGATACAATGATCTAAATGTATGTGTTTTATGGTATTGTGACTCTGTATAAGCTATTGCATGGATTTTCCATATTTGCAATAAACTGATGAATACTGAATACTTGTCCCACCGCCGACGATGAGCGAGAAGCGAGTAGAGCTAGAAACTAGAAACGAGCGAGTTGGCGAGCAGCGAGGAGCGCGTGGGTAATACCGATAGTTTTGTCGCTGGGCTATAAGCGAGTGTTCGATCGAGTGCGACGGGCGATTACGCGCAACACTCGCTCGGAGCGGCCGAGACATAATTCCTGCGTAAACCTGCCCGACGAAAAAAGAGGGGTGTTATAAGT
Organism: Tortrix viridana; assembly: GCA_963241965.1. NCBI lineage: Eukaryota > Metazoa > Arthropoda > Insecta > Lepidoptera > Tortricidae > Tortrix > Tortrix viridana. Next base: position 11,723,190 of record OY725172.1, read on the forward strand.
AAACTAAAGGAATACTTAGAATAGTTTGAACTCAGTGTATTATCTTCTGAAGTAATTAATATTTTGCATCCAAATTCTTCTTTTTTCCTTTTAAAAAAATCCCTTTTTTTAGAGTTCCGTAGTCAACAAGGAACCCTTATAGTTTCGCCATGTCCATCTGTCTGACCGAGGTTTAACTCAGGGACTCTTGGTACTACAAAGTTAATATTTGGCATAGTTATACCTACATTTAAATTACGCCGACAAAGTTGAAAAAAAAACTTGAAAAAAATAATTTAATCGGGTACCTCACATTATAACATCGAATGAGATATAATTGGATAGGTCTTAAAAATATTATGTATATGTCATCATGAATTTTTAGATTTGGGGGGACCGTTTAGGAAATATTGAACTCGTAAAATGTTATTTTCGCTAGACTTCCCCCCTCCCACTACAGTCAAAACTACAAGTAATAAAAATCTGAAAAATATCTTAGATGAAAGCACATATACATTCAGTCAACAAAGTATCGGGAATGGATGATTTGTTTATGGTTCCAAATTCAAATTTTTGTTTTTTTTGTTGTTGTTAGATTGGCACAACTGTTTTCTATTTTGGCGCGGAGTTTGAGTTGCATCTGTTATTTATATTAAATACAGTGCTGTTTTTAGTTATATCATATCTAGTGTGTATTGCGAATTTCATAATGGACAAAAACATTGAACAAAGAGTTTGTCTTAAATTTTGCATCGCCAATGGAATTTCGTGTTCGGAGTCACTGAAAATGTTACAGAAGGCTTACGGTGATTCGACTTTATCAAAAACACGTGTTTATGAGTGGTACAAAGCGTTCAAAAGCGGTCGAGATGTGATGGAAGATTTGCCTCGCTCTGGTAGGCCATCAACGTCTGCAACTGAAGTTAACATGCGCCTTCGCACAAGGCCATCATTGTGAAAGAATTTTTGACCAAACACTCAACAAATACCATCGAGCAACCACCATATTCACCAGATATGGCTCCTGCCGACTTCTTTCTTTTTCCTAAACTCAAATTACCACTTCGTGGCACCCGTTTTCAATCGGTAGAAGACATAAAGGAGAATTCGCGCCGAGAACTGAATTCAATTCCGGAAACAGCGTTTAAAAAATGTTTTGATGATTGGATTATTCGTTGGCGTAAGTGTATCGTTTCTGAAGGAGCATACTTTGAAGGTGATAAAATAAATTTGGATGATTAACAAACAGTTTGTGTATTATTGATCTTTTCCCGGTACTTTCTTGACAGAGTAGTAACAAATTTAAAAGGAAACTATATCACGACTAAGTAGACTTTTTTTAATACAATTTGACCTTGTCCCGCGACTAGTAGGCAACGATACATATATAGAGAAATACATACTTAAATACATAGAAAACATCCATGACTCAGGAACAAATACTCACGCTCATCACACAAATATTTGGCAGTATTTATATAATGGCAGTGTGAACAGCCAGCGAGCAACTATTAATATATGTGTCTCTTTTATTGACACGGGATCTATATCTTTTGTTCGTTTCTTGAGCGAGAAAATAGTTGATAGCTAATCGCTTCCTCGCTGGCGGTGGGACAAGTGCCTGAAGTTAACAATATTGTTATATAACAAGTACCTACTACGTATTCGCAAAAAAATAAAAAGATTTTAAATATTTAACTACATATGACTAAAACTAAATACCTAATTAAATTCATTTAATCTAAGTAACTATATGTACACATAAATATCTCCTAGACCACTGCCACCGGGAATGGTGCCCATAATGCTGGCTGCATTTTTTCTTTGGATGGCTGTTCCTAGCCGTTGGTAGCCGTTGGCCGAGGAGAGCCAGTACTAGGTACTTACTTTTAATTTGTTTATGTTAGTCTGTTTTTGTGTCCCACTGCGGGGAAATAATTAATATGGACAAAATTTAAGTTAAATCTCGCACCTACATGCACATGAATTAAATACCTTTGACGATGTAAATAGACGTGCCGTTTCATGCAATTTGACCAATACTCGTACAAATGAAATGTTGCAATAGTTGCAAGCAAGTAGTTTTGTTACAATGTCTGATAATCCCACAATTTAAGGTTTTCGTCGGCTTCTACACTACTCTAGGGAGAACTTTATTTTACAGAGGACCGCAGAGTTATGTTGAAACGAATAGTTAATATTGAATCCGACACCGTGTTGTGGTAATAGATTTAAGATATTATGATATAAGTCGTGTTGTTTCAGGAATTAATTACTAAGTAGGAATACTACCTATTATCCGATTTATTTTATTTTACTACTCGGTGTCGAACGCAGTACCATAAGTTTTTTTCCTTAGATAATATTATCAGTAATTACATACTATTAGGAAATAATGAACAGTAATAATGGTGGTACTCAAAACTAGAATGTGTTATAATGGTAAGCACGTACTATATATATGTAAGTAGGAGAGCTGTCTTGGTATTTGTATGATACATTGGAACGATTGCAGGTTGCTATGGCTAATTTGGCAGTAATGTCATAATTTTCTAAGGGCACTATTGCCAGATTAAAATTTGTCTTTGACGTTCGAACGTAAAAATAAATTAACGCATATCCGAAGTATAAAAAATCTTGGGGTCTGGTCAGGTTCCGATATCTACATCGAATAATAAGACTAATGAGACTTATGTTTTGTTAGAAAACAGAATGAAATTGTGACCAGGGCCCAGGTCAACTTTGTATTGCGGTTGGTACAATCGACCGAAAAGCAAAAAAAAATACAGGAACGGCGGTTACGGCTTTATGCAATCTCTGTTTAAATACAAATATTTGACTTCCCATCCCTACAATTACGGATAAAATCTTGCTTGCTAGTTACTAAGAACTAGTTTCTATTGTCAGAAATATAAACCAGAATGGTCTCGATGCGCCAATGGAGTAGGTACCTACATACAGTTGAACCAAAAGAGCGTGTTACTTTTGTAACAACCCCCGATAAAACTGGGACCCCTATTCTCAGAGTTCGTAACTCTAAAATGGCCCAACGGATTTTCACCAAACTTAACTAAGAATACTCTCGATCATGTTACCTTTCAAACAAAGAAGAAACTAAATCAAAATCGGTTTATCCGTTTGGGAATTACGATGCCACTGACAGATACACGGATACTGTTAAACATAACACCCCTCTATTTTGTGTCGGGGGTTAAAAAAAAAAAAAAAAACCTTTGCGAAACCTTCCTAAACATTGCTCCAAATTATTTATCCATAACATGTCCCATTGTCAGTCTGTGACGAAAAAAGCATTTTTGTCGTTATGTATTCGTTTATATTTATGAATTTGAGCACATATGTATATGGGAATGATAGTAACAAACAATATACTTTTTCGATATCTCATGTACCTATTGAATCTAAAACGTAAAAATAGTTTTACTGACTGTTGAACAAACGTCAAGTAAAGCATATTTGTCAGATAAATTTCGCCCTTTCCCTTTCTTACACTTGCAAATAGACAAGGAGAGGGCTAATTTTATGTGGCAAATAATTTTACTTGTCAATTGTGAGACAGGCCCTTAATCAAAATAAGTGAATAGTAGTTAACTTACTTGGATGGGCGCTGCTACTCCAATGTTTTGCAGCGCTCACAGCAAAACAAAACCGAGTATTGGTGATATTGTTCCGTTTTACTCGTATATAATATTCGTGAGAGTCGTAAATGACATATTCGATATGAGTAGTGAATTCGGAGCAATACAATAAACGTTATATCTTGGTAATCGGCGCGCTGATATCGCGGGCGGAGCGGGCGCCCGTGGTGGTGCCGAGGCTGCGGAGTCACGCGGCTCGCGGCGGCTGATAGCGGGCGAGGGCGAGATGAGAGCTGCGCGGGCGAGCTCGGCGGCGGACTGGCGCAGCGGCGGCGGAATCTCTCTCGACTGTACTCTACGTGATCGCCCAAGTAAGGGCACAAGACAACAATTCACGTAACTATTCATTCGGTGACCTCAGATTTTTTTAGGAAACATAAGTGAGGACCCCTCCATTCAAATATGGAACAACAGTTTTCAATCTTGTATAGGTGACGTCAAAACTGTAACCAATAATGGACTGTCTTTGTTTCTCTGATTATCAAGTTAACGTTAACGTATCCTAATTCCAGTCATAGGAATAAATGGCACGTGTATAGGTATATCTAGTTGATACGACTGTGCAGCACGGAGAATTAAATATTATAGTAGTGTAAAGTGGTATTGCAACTGGAATATTTGCAACTTTTCCGTTCTGTTTTATTCGTCGTGTCACGTGAAGACTATAAAGACAACAAACATGGACAGTAAACAAGTTATGGTAAGTCAGTTGGGCAATTTACATAGCCGAGCTATTTATTTGAAGAAGTCCGTGGCCCTAAATTGTTCAATTGGATAAGCGGAACTTGTTAAGTTTAATGTTGCCTACTTACCTGCATGTTTGCTCTTTACTGATCATATTGTGGGCAACAATGACGGACTCGTGTCAGATATTGTTGACTGAACATACGTTCGCAATAAGGGGTTTGGAACGGCTTCGATGTGACACGAATTCGGACAGCATTTAATGAGGAGACATTTAAGGGATATGAAATTCCACAACTTGGAACGTCTCATTTCCAATATGAGACACTAATAAAAATAAAACTTCATGGCGGGGCTTGCGTCTAGCAAACGTTTATTAGAAGTACCTAAGTAGGACTTTTTTTAAAGGTCAAGTACGTTTAGATTATTTCACCGATATTATTATTTTATTATACTATACTATATTACTACTGAATGTCCCACTGCTGGGTCTCCTTTCCATCATTCCACGTATCCCGACTATGGGCAATCTCCCGTCAATCTTGCCTAAAGGTGTCAATTTCATCTCGCCATCTGCGCCGTGGATGTACGATCATGGGACCCAGTTGGAGGTTATTTTCGCCCAAAGATCATCAGGCCCTCGCGCAGACGTGTTCAGCCTAGGTCCACTTGAGAGTGGATCCATTTTACCGATAATGCTAATAAAATGAATTATGTACGAATGCATAATAACCCTCGTGGATTGAAGTAAGTTAAGGTTCATAAGGCCGTTATCATATGTTTTGGTCAGCAAATTGCCAAAATTTGATCAAACCAGGTTTATTAACCTGCTTTACACGTAAATGAATACGGAAGAAGGCAGGCGTAGTACCTAATTGCATCTAAACGACGAAATTGAAGACGAGACGAATAAAGGTAACATATAAGCCTAAAAACGTTGCAATGTAGCAAAACAACATAATGTATGTCTGGGAAATGTAGAATAGTACGGTAAGTATGTATGAAATTAACATAAGCCATGGCTTATGTTAATTTCAACTCCATGGAGTTGAAAATCTACAGCTTACGTCAATGCCCCAATCGTCAATGGATTTCATATTCTATTATTTTTACAGTTTTATGAAAATGAAAATATTTTATTTGAAAATTTTTCATTTTCATTTTCATTTTTATCTTTTAAGTTCTTTGGTCTTGATATACGAAATGCGACGTAGCCCCGCAGGAAAAATTAAAAAGTAACAGTAAAAATAGTCTTAAGTATCAAAAAAATCATAACACGTGAAATGATTTGGAAAGGACTTCCACTTCGAAGAATTTGGTACAAAACTGTATTAAATGAATACTTAGTTGACATGTACCCTCTCATGTTTCGTTATCAAAATTGAAGAGCGTTTCAAGTGGTTTAACCACGAGCTGGTACCTGAAACCGTGACACTCCATGAATCGTTGTCAAATAAGTAGGCAGAAATCCAGGTTTAACCGTCTTTAGTCGTCCCAAGTCTACAAAACAAATTCTGATTTGTTAACACAAATTAGTTAGTTATTATGAGTGTAAGATTATGTTACACTCGATAGGGATCACTCTGTCATTATGTATTGAGTGGTAAATTCATATTTTACTCATAATGTGCTCGTAAGAAACTTGCCTGGAAACCACTAAACCAGAATAAGGCTGAGTTCGAACATTAAAAGTCTTATCTAAAACTGTTTTGCATTTTATAGGTAGTAAAAAAGAAAATTAAAATTATATGAAGAGCTATTCGAAACCATTTTTAGGGTTGTGCCCTGTAGTCAAACTAGGAACCCTTATAGTTTCGCAATGTCCGTCCGTCTGTCTGCCTGTCTGTCTGTCTGTCTGTATGTCACACTCACTTTTTCCCAGAAACTACAAGTGTCACAAAGCTGAAATTTTGAATAAGTAGGTTACGTATAGATAAACACACAAAAAAACGTGCACAAAAAAATTAAAAAAAAAATATATTCTAGGGTACCTACCTCCCATACATGTAAAGCGAACGTAAAATCATTATTTTTACCTTATGACGTCGATTGAGGTATCTTTAGATAGATCTTAAAAATCATTAATTATATGATGTCATCAATTTTTAGATTTGGGGGACCGTTTAGGAAATATTGAACTCGAAATGCTCCTACAGCCAAAATAAAAAGTACTAAAAGTCTGAAAAATATCTTAAATAAAACCATGTTACGAATTTATAATTATAAGGGTTCCGTTTTTCAGTATTTGGTATGGAACCCTAAATACTATATTAAAGAAATAAACTTTTTCATTTTCATTTTTCACTATCAAGAAAGTAGACATAATTGGTTTTTGAGTTACAGATGGCTAAAATGTTATACGTATCTACCGAAAATCAGATAAGATTACTTCGAATAAAATTTGCTCATATTTGTGGTTTTTTGGATATTATTTTTTGTATTTGTATAGTAATGGTGACGGAACCCTACACTGAGCATGGCCCGACATGCTCCTACCCATTTTTTTTAATCAATAAATAAAAATAAATATCACGGGACAATCTCACACAAATTGACCTAGTCCCAAACTAAGCTCTAGGCTTGTACTATGGGTACTAGACAACGATAAACATACTTATATAGAGAAATACATACTTAAATACATCTTAGAAAACATCCATGACTCAGGAACAAATACTCGCGCTCTTCACACAAATATTTGTCCATACCGGGATTCGAATCCGGGACCGCTAGCTTCGTAGGCAGGTTCACTACCAACTAGGCTAACCGCGTCGTCAATTGTTTCGTTTATTTATTTATTAATAAGACACAGTAACAAATTACAAACACAATGACACGGTTCAATTGATAGGAATAGGTAAAATTTGTTAACAGTGAGTGTTCATAACTTAATAACAACTATGAACCACGTAGGTATATACAGAGCATTCAGGAAGAGTTAGGTATACCAAGCGCTCAGTTACTAAACCAAAAAAAAACAGTTAACGAAAATATGATAGTTACGTGTTCCTATGTCTCCCTGTACAGACTAGGTCATACATATGTGTACATTAGTACATTATTACTTTAATCGCTGTGACATTCATATATGGCGGTTTAAACATGACATTAAATAGACAAGGTACTAAAATGTACACATATTTATGACCTTGACTGTACCTATCTGTCTGTTTGTTTACGGTGGTTCCGAAATCCATTAAATTTAAAATTTAGTATATAGGTACAGATTAAAATATCAGTGTAACACTAATACCGTTTACTAATAATGTTTGTATAAAAAGAGTTTTTTTTTTGGGTCAATTTTACACAAATTGACCTAGTCTCAAACTAAGCTCTAGGCTTGTACTATGGATACTAGGCAACGATATACATACTTATATAGAGAAATAAAGTTGATAATGCCATGGCATGATCTGATATTTTGTGATATAACTTCTATATTGGTGTATATATTTATAATATTTACGTTACGTAGTATTATTGCTACTTATAAAACGGACAATTTGTAACACATAACATTTATCAAAGAATTTATTTGAAACACAAGCCACTAAAAGCCAAAGAGTTCTTGAAATGTAATGTGACGTTTATGACGTAATAACACGGTCGGTGTTTACAGACGTGTTGCAGATTATTTGTAATTTAATATATTAGCAGTTGTACACCTTGGCAGGATTATTCACACTCGCCTTATTGCCCATATTTTTATACCTGACTACGGCGAAGGAAAGGACCCTTCCTTTCCTTCGCCGAAAAAAATATTACCCTTCATGATGGTCAAAATACTTTCGGGCTCACAAAAAGTAAAAAAATATTGTGAGTTTTTAATGTCAGAAAACCCACGTGAATTTAAATTTACGTAAAGTATTAATATCACGTGAGTTAAAGCACAGAGAACTTTACATTTGTTAAGGATAAAGTCCAAATTTGTCAGAAATTGCATAAGTAAGATTTTTTTAAGTCTGCGAAAGGTTAAACAATATGCTCACGTTTACAATTAAGGTCCTGCGGTGTATCGCAGAAATGTAGGTTACTATTCGAGCTGCTTAGTTGCCACTCCGAACGTCGTCGGCCGTATCGCCGCAGTTAACGAGCCTCGCTCGACGCACCGGCGTCGTGACGCGGAGAAACAATGCTGCCAGCCAGGATGCTTTTTCTGATGCAACAGCATTTATATTGTGCTCATTTCAGATTTATAATATTTAATTTCTAGTACTAATAATAATAAGTAATACTTTTTAATAAGTTGTAGTAGGTTAGGTTAGGTTAAGTTAGTATCTTAGATATCTCAAAAGGAAAAACAAGCCCGTTCAAATGGTTAAATAACTTTTAGTTTTTAGGTAAGTACCTCGTTGCAAAGAAAGTGAAGACTAGTATTTTTTTCTAATTACGTGCAGCAGATGTGTAAACGCCAGTGTCAGCTACACTGGCGTTTAACAGCAATCGTAGTAAGTTATTTACTTACAACGATATTAAGTACCTACGTAGTCTTGATTTGAAAGTTTAATTATAACTATTATAAACCGCCGTAAAATATATTTTCATTCTGGCGGTGGACATGTGGTAAGTTTTCTATATATAGGTGATTATATAGTTTTTATTTTTATTATCAATATTTTATGCTAGAATATTCCAGGGCTTGCCAGAGGCCTTCCCTTTCTTAAAAAACAATATGGCAGTAAATATTGTTCACTCAGAGACGTCGATTAATTTTCAAGTTTCATAAAGTTACTACGTCTTATTCTATTGCTATAGCAAAGAAAGTGACAGCAGCTACTTTTCATTAAAGTAATAAACTTAAAACTAAATTGACATCTCTGAGTGCGACCGTAAGACACAGTTAAAGTCTTTTGTCCACCATTACTTTTGATGTCTATAATTAATCTCAATGTGACTAATATTATTAGAGTAGAGGTTAAAATTACACAATTGAATCCTCAAATGCAATTATCTATATAAGTCTAATTTAGGCAAAGGCAAGACCAAGGATAACGTTTGATAACTGAACCTAGACCTAGACAGTAACCGGCGAATTGTGGATTGGTAAGTCAATAATAATCAATGAAAGACATAACTCACAATTTCGAGACATTGAAGCGGCAAATTACTTAGAATGCATTTTTAATTATAAACAGAATCAGCAGACTCAAATTGACGCGTGACGATGTACGTGACAACCTGGGACGATTGATTACACATGCCATTAAATTGTCACCAGGTCAGGACCTAATTAATGAACGTTCACGGCTTCAGGATTATGCACTATACTGGCTCTATTTCCAATAGAGTAGTTGTTTCGGAACCGATCATTTGTGTAGAAATAAAATTAGGCACAGCCAAGAACGTACATTTTTTAGTTTGCTTACGTATGTAGTTACAGCCTTTATGTTGTTTATACTTTAGTTTTCTATGTACGGAATAAGTAAAATCCAAATTATCAAATATTCTGCCTGCAAAATGCCAAATCGTCACTGCTTTAAAAAAATCTCGTATCTGATTTTTTAAATTTTTTCGTTTATTTACGCATTTAACTAATAAAAATACACCTCGTATGATGCACAAACTCCAACGTCGATAAATCGTCATTATAGTAAGTATTCGTTAGTTCAAAAAAAATCGTATCTAAACAAATTATCGTCACAACTTTGAAAAAAAACTCTTATCTGATTTATTTTTCATAAAGTATGGGTACCTACCTACTTACTTATTTGGTTACTGGTTAAATAATTTTCAAATATTTAAAAAATACATTTATTTTATACATCTAATAGACCTGGAAAGAGAGCAGGTGACCCATGTGTGGTAGATTTGAGGGCTTTAAAATATACACCTCACAGTCCGATTGAGTTTAAACTTCGCTTTGATGACATCTAGACTGTTCTACCTCAAAGATTCCATGATAGTTCAGAAGATCAAGCGATTCCTCAGCTATATTCTGGACCCGTCCCTATTAAAAAACGAAAGTACGATGATTTGCAATCTCTAAAGCCGATTTTGCCAAAAGACTTTCATGCATTTTACGATAGTTTATTGCATGTATAGTTGAGAAAAAATAATTCGACCCGATCTTTTTTTTACGGAGACACGTTGTTATTTAAGTTCGTCTATTGTTACTCTAAGAGAGTTTACTTAGTTAATTTAATAAACATAAAAACATACATTTAGTTTCATTTTGTACCATAAAATTTAAAGCAAAATTATCGTAACTTAACAACTTTCAGTCAATACTAAATCATAAATCTTGTATCTTACGAATAACTGTAAATTTAATAAAAAGTGTTTGAGTGAGTTATTCGAATATTTGTAAAATTAATGACTGGCTATCAAAGTGTCTCATGAAACTAACAAGAACTTTTTTGATCAATCACAATAATTTACAGGATGTTCATTGTTCCTCCTAGAAACTTGATGATTTTCAGATACGAGTTTTTTTTAAAGTAGTGACGAAATGTCATTTACTCATTTTGACGGACGACGTAAATTCGCCGGTTAATGGTCGTCGGGCGATGTGAAGGGCGAGACGTTTGACAGAATCACACTGCTGATTTGGTTTTAATTCTAATTAAGTTTACTTATTTATAATGTATACCTATTGTATTTTAACAACAATTTTCGGTTTGGTAGAGAATGCCATTAGGCATTGAGTTCACTTTACCTATATACTAAATAAGCCGATGCGAGAGCGGCATATCTTGCCACAAAGTATAACACATCTAGAACTAAAATAAAAAGCTTAGATTAAACCAAGCCACTATCATTTAAAATATTTATACAAAAACATGTACAGTCAAGTTGCACATTTTAGTACCTCTATCAATAGTCTATTTAATGTCATGTTTAAACTGCCATATATGAATGTTATAGCGATTAAAGTGACAAGGTACTAAACATGTATACATATTTATGACCTTGACTGTGCCTACCTAGGTAGGTACATGTTTTTCCTGTCCTGTCTAGGTGACAGGATTTTTTTATCTCGAAAATATTTTAAAAGCCGTCTCCATGGCAATACAAATGCGGCGAATTAGATTTATTTGGCACTATCTATAAATATGATAAGTGGATCATGTGAGGCGAACTTGCAGGTGAGCGTCATCGATCTCAAAATACAATTTTTCACTAAGTGTATGTAGATAAATGTTATGTTTGTTCTGTGATCGTAACCAAAGAACTGTGTTGTGTAGTGTAGGCCTGAAAACCCCTGTTAATGTAAAACATTACCGATGACGCATTTTAGATTTGTAGTTGTTATTCTAGTTTAGTATTCGATATTATAATTTACTTTAATTTTTTTATTTGGTGTCCTGGCGCACGTGGTTTAGTTACCAAAATAAGCAAGCGCCTGTACGAGTACAGTCGACGCCCGGTGACCGAACAGCTGACAGCTTCCTCTCACAGCGAATAAGCATTGCTATCCAGAGAGGAAATACTGCCAGTATCTTCGGCACAATGCCACGGGGGCCTTTTTAGGGTTCCGTACACAAAGGGCGCCCAACAGGACCCTATTAATATGCCTACGCTGTCTGTCCGTCCGTCTGTCCGTCTGTCTGTCTGTCTGTCTTAACTATAAAGAGCTGTATCTTTTGAACCGTAATAGATAGCGGGTTAATTTTTTTTTTGCAGAATATGTGTTACTATGGCGGATTTACTGAAAAATAATAATAATAATAATGTGAAATAATAAAGGGGGTCCCCAAACAAAAAATGTTTTTTTTTTCAACGTATTTTTATTTTTGATGTATTGTAAAAACGGTAAAACATACAAGCGTCAAATTTGGTATGATTATAGAACAAACCCAGCAAATAACAACAAATACTCAAAACCAGCCAAATGTGTACGGAACCCTCAGTGCGCGAGTCCGACTCGCACTTGCCCGGTTTAGATTTTATTAATTATGTACTTTTATTTAGTTTTAGTTTTGGTTTTATTTTTCTTAATATTTGATAAGCTTTAGTCTTAGTTTAATTATTTGTTTTTTTTGTATATACATGCTTATTGTATATTTAATGATTATTAAAAATATATAAAAAATATATTTTTATTTTATGACAAGAGGTACACCAAAATTGTTTACTTTACCGATGTGGCAGAACGGGATGTGCGGCCTGTTCCTCCAGTTGACTGTAGATGTAGTTTCACGGCTTCGAGTCCAGACCGCTTGACGCGGTTCCGGATGGCACCCGTGGGATTTACTGTATTCGTCGATAGCTTATCCCCTCGAATGTCCGGTTTCCCGCTTCGAGTATCGGGTCTCACCCCCCGATTGTCTTGTTTAACTCCCCGCACCTCCTGTTTAGCTCCTTGAATATCTTGTTTTGCCCCTCGGGTGTCACATTTTAAACGACGATCTCGCGTCTTCATTTTATATTGAGATGCCGATTCATGTTTCTTTTATCCAAACATCTTATAATACATATTCGATGCTGATAACGTAAAAAACAGGTATAGGAGAATAAAGGTTCAATACAATTGAGTTTTAAAGATAAGATATTTGAGTCGAAGGTGAATGGGAAGTGATAAAAAATAACACAGAAATCAGCTGCCACAAATTATTAAGTACGTGACACTGTAGGGCTTTTAAGTTAGCACCTCGTCGCGGTCACGTACAGGCCTTCACCCAATGTTCGGTAAGCGGCCGAAGCGGCCGAGTGCCCCGCGGCCGACACGAGCGACACGAGGGGCCGGCGACTAGACGCCGGGCCGGCAGCGGCAGCACGTCGCGGAGCCGGGTCCGGTGGGGCGCGGGCACTGCTCGCGGCGGCGCCGGGCTCGAGCTGGCGGCGTGTGCGAGTGCGTCGGGGCCCGGCCGGACTGGCGCGCGCGCCTCGCTCTTTACTGCGCTCCACATCGCGTACTCGTATTAATTGAAGGAATCTTGTGATACGAGAAGTTACATATGAATCATTCTGTCAAGATCATTAACACTAATACGTTTTATATTTTTTGTGTAAATGGCTAGGTCGCGAACAATAAATGCTGCAGTTTAAAAAGGTACCTATTATTACAGGTTATATTAGCATAAGCTTGTATTTTTTAACCTACTTCAAAAAGAAGGAGGTTCTATTCGGCTATATGTTTTTTTTTTCTTTTATGTTCACCGATTTCTCCGTCAATTGTGACCGATTTTAAAAAATCTTTTTCGTTTGAAAGGGTATACTTTTGAGGTGATCCCATTGTCACCAAGTCAATCCTGATGATGGGGTCCATGAGGAATCGATGGAACTTCTCAAAAGTTATAGGAACACATGTAGCGATTTTGGTATTTCCCGTAAGACCTTAAGAATTTGCATTCTAAAAGCACCTCTTGGTGAAGAGGAACTTATGATGAAGACCAGAGATGACCACCGGAACTCCTTAGTCGTAAGTGATTGACGCCAGTAATGAGATTTCATTATCAAGAATATGAAGCTACTTTTGTACTCATTATATCTAATGCACGTGGAGAAGTGCAACTGATGGTGAAGTACCAGGAGAACTCCTCAATGATTAACGGCCCTGCATCTTGGACAGCGACATTTTGTTAAGTAAGGGTGATGAGAAATTGGTAGTATTAGGTTTCTTACCGTGATGTTTATGTGCTTTATCACATGATAATATTAGGTGCATCACTAAAAAGCGAAAAGAAAAAATAATACAAAAAATAAAACAATCTTTAAAAACCCACTGAAAAGGGTTAAATAAAGACCGGCCTCCTAGGAGTCCTAGGAATTGCCTATTTAGTGTCTAATAGGTCCATGAAATATATCAAAGTCGGTGGCAAGAATCATATGTCTTTGCTATGGTGTAGGTATACCTACTTGACACCGGTGTGGATATATTTCATATACTTATCTATTAAACCGTAAATATATTTTCTGTTCCTACTTTTTGATTCTTTGCCGACCTAACCTGGTGGATTTACCCTACTTACTTTTTGAGGCGGGTATCTGCGTAAACGTCCTCTCAAGTCCCGTCAAGTGGGTCTATATTGTCTTCCATAAAGTTTTAGTTCCGTTTTTAAGATTCCATAACGTTTTTAGTCATAAATATTGTTAGTCATAATATTGATTGTCATAATATTTGAGGGTATAATTTGTATTTCCGATTTTTCCTGGTCATATTTGTCGAAAGTCATAAAAATTTTATTCATAACAATTTTATTTATAACTTTTTACATCATAATGTATTACACCTCATAATGTAATAATATTGCTTGACATAGTGATTATAAGGTCCAAACTTGTTTATCATAAAAGTTAAATACACAAAATGTAAGTTTTGCCTACTATATGTAAGTATTAGTTAAAAAATATGTTCGGTTCTGGCGCTTCGCCGGCCGCTGCCGCGGCACGCTCGCTTCGCTCGCTCGGCTCGCGCGCTATAGGGTCGCAGTTCTACCTAACACTCCTCCTCGCTTCGCTCGTCGTCGTACCTAATGGAGACCTTCCTTATATATCTACATCATATTCATAATATCAATTTGAAATTAAAAAAGAAAGAACATTTGGAGTCATAAAAATTACATATGTAGGTACTAAGACAATGAAACGGTATGAATAATAATAATTAGTAGGTTAAAATATATGCTTTAAAATATTTCTGTTTAATCATCAATATGCCTTTGAATGTTATAGATATAATTTTTATGACTTATGAAAATTATAATCCTTAACATTATGGACTATTCACTTTAGCATTATTAAGCGTTATGCTTTACAATTTTTATGACTATCGATAGTTATGAGCATAAATAGTATGACAATCAATTTCTGACTTTCAAAATTCGATACAACAACTTTATGGGTAACAAAGGGATCCCCCGTCAAGTAGTCTAAAATAAATAAATAGAAAACAAATTACCATGAACCACACATACCTATTTAATGATCGCTTAGTTAACTAAATCATGACACGGGTTTCAACGGCTGCACGTAAGTACCAAACGCACCTACGTCATGCAGGCTGACCGGCTCTATCCCATTCACACAGGTAGGTGATCTACAAGCTATTGGTACTAAATCAGCCAACCTAATCACAGTTTAGTCAATCCGTCGTCGCATCTTAGAAAGTAAGCCAGGATAATGAAAACCCCCCTAATAAAAACTCTTCAAATAAGAATCAAAAATTGTAATATGTAAATAATAAATAATAATAATAATTCGGACTTCAATGTAGTAATGTCTGTTTTTGACACAGGCACATCAGTGACGTCATACTTCTGGTCTGCACAAATCCCATAATATTTACTAAACTACTAGATATAAATAAACGGAATCCTGGCCCTTACCTACCCGATTGTTTTTGTGTGTTTCGTTTGCCTTTTTTTCACGTTTTTTGTGCAATAAAGTATTTAAATGGGTAATAAGTAAATAAGATACGGATCATAGCAACAACACAGATTATTTTCACCAATTATTACTAAAACTAACGATAATATACCTCAATTCTTTTTGATACTGTACATCGCAATGTCAAAACCGATGAACTCAGAAAGTTTAATGAGTAGGTAATACGAATACTCGTATCCATACGCATATATGCATACTCACGCATAGCCAGGCACCAAGATGCCGATACCAAATATTCAACCTATCATTACTGATCTTATATTTCTCATCCTATATGCATCTTGACGTCATTTGACACAAAAAGTGTGACCCCTGCTGGTAAGCTAACTCTTTTTAAAGGTTGAGGTACAATTTCTGAGCCAAAAACAAATCATTTCCATATTTTGAGTTATGGTGGATCAAATCCATATGACTATAATACTATGGACTAACTAACATCAAACTAGTAAAAGTAGGTACAGTCAAGGTCATAAATATGTATACATTTTAGTACCTTGTCTTTTTACTGTCATGTTTAAACTGCCATATATGAATGTCACAGGAATTAAAGTGACAAGGTACTAAAATGTATACATATTTTATGACCTTGACTGTACTACGTAATAAAAAAACAGTTCTCCTTTACATCAACATCACCAACCTAAAACATGTATCTTTCGTAATAGGGCCGATATAAAAGTATACCTACTGTTGTACAAAGGCCCTTTATTACACTAAAAAAAAAAAAACTCTTTCTAGTAGGTAACGTAACGACATCTACTAGTTATATTGTGCGAGAGTATACCTAGTAAGTTTTAGCACCGTACGTTCCAAGTGTGTAAATGCACTTAATGCCCGCTGTTTCTAACAGATGTCTCTGTCGTGCACGTTCTACACGGCACTAAGTTGAAAACAATCTAGTTGCAAGCGAACGATGTAGGTGGTGCTATAATGAAACATTTCAGTAGGTGTACCCCAAATCTCGGGACATAAGCATTTGCGAAGATGTGCGATCAACTCACGTTTGAAATAGGTAAATATGACAAAAAATTTATTCAGTTGATATTTAATTCCGAATTAACTTCCCTATTTTCGGAATATGATACCCCCCAAAGTTATAAAACTTTTTTTCAGAACTGATTTCTTGGTGGTTATTAATACATTTTTAAGCTATGTTATTCTGTTAACACATCGTCGTTCAGTTCTACTCAGTCGATGAATAGCCGGCGAATTTACGTCGTCCGTCAAGGTGGGTAAATGACATTCAACTGCCTGCACATTCATTTAGTCGCTGGTTTCAAGAACGACCAGATCGTCCCTCAGATCTTTCGTGAAACTCACGGTATTCGTATTATAATAAGAATCAAGTTTTAAAACCTAAAAATTACAACAATGTTTACGCTACGAAGGAAGATTTTTAAGAGTATGTTTAAAATTTTAATAACTCCTAAACTTATGGGTTTCCATGCTGTCATTTTGACGCTGAGTTCTGAGATACTCTGTACGGTAGGTACTTACGTGTATATGCATAATATACATTATATTGGATAATAGTTTTCAACAACTGAATATAAGTATTATTTAAATGACGACTATCTTAATACGCGTAATAATTTGTGCAAATGCGCAGACCGTACACAGCCTGCAACTCCGCGAGTGTGCACCAGGCGCCCAACAGTTCCAGTTCCAGTTCCAGTACAACTAAATAGGACAATATAAATACCAATGCTGATATCAACGATTTCCGCAGTTTCAATAAATAAAACCAGATAAGTACAAAGTCATTGATTTATGGCTTAAAATGTACATATAGAAACACTAAATAAATATTTAAGTAAGTATTCACATTTTATGAGTATCTAGTGAATGAGTATTTGTTCTAGGATAGGTAAATAATGAGTTGATACATGCTTCAGATATCTAGTTTTTTATGCTTAAGTACACTAAATGTTCATAAAATAGCAGTTTTATGGCATTTACTAAACTATTATGATAAGCTGAAAACATATTAGAGTTATCAAGTTAAAAAGGTACAAGTATGTACCTATATAATCACACACCTTGACACATAAGGGACATAATTTCTATTACCAATAATTAAATTCTAATAAGTCACTAGGTCTTTCATGATTAGTTGCTTTAATAAAGTTACTTTTTAACAATATAGGTGAAAGTAGGGTTCTAACACTTATTGATTTTTCACATAATCTTCATGTTCGTTTGAGCTCTGAAACCAACTCACATACGTACGTACAAAATGAAACTAAATAAATGAGTTTTTTTTTCGTCTCAGTGTATCTAATGTTAAACTATAAAATTAATTGAAATAAAAATATTCAGTTTTTAAGTTTGTTATTATAGTTCGGAATACAAATGAAGATTACTTAATTATATTCAAAACAATATTTCAAACAAAACAATTATTTTTTGAAATTGACATTTAACGCTCTTCATTGATCTAGTTGCTCTTAACTATTTCTCGTTATTTTAATTTCACCTATAAGTACATACTAAAATATTAAAATTGTATTAAATATAACATAACTACTGTTCTTACAATCTTTGTTACACCCAAAAACAGACATACTTTCGTTTTAGTTTCTATAGTATGTAGGTGTGCAACAGGATGTTGAATAAGGTATAAAACAGAAGGTACCTAAGTACCATTTTTGTATTTTTTTTCTGCACACTGTGGACATCATTTTAAGGACCAACACTGCTCACCCGATTTCAATAGAGATTTTTGGAAAGATAGTACATGTACTATCTTTCCAAAAATCTCTATTGAAGGCGACATTAGTAGTTAACATGTTAAGTACTAATGTCGCCTTAACTAGGTATTATTTAATGAATATAAAGCAAAAACCAGCCACGCTTCGCTGTGGCTCAGTCGTAAGTACCTATTCTAAAAAAAAGTGTGACATAATTGAATATATTATAAATTTATATATTATAAATTTGACCATTCTCGTATTGAATATATTTAAATGTAGGTAATAATGATGTGTCAAAATTTCAATTCCGATTGAATACATTTCTAGTTTTGCGAGCACAAAACATACGGAGAAGACGTCTAAGTACCTATTACTTACGCAAAAGATTGTTCTATCGTTTCACAGTCTTTCTTTGGCATTTTGAGAAGCTTTGGTCCTAGATGATTGGTTAGTAAGAAGCCTATCGGGGTGGTGATTATGATGGCTTGCACCAGGAGCCTAAGCACGTTCTCGGCGCAGGCGAGGTCGCTCTGCCGGCCCTCGTACGCGCCGCGCGAGAGCACGGTAGTCAGCGCCAGCGGCGCGAGCACAGCCTGCGAAATAAAATGATACATTCATGGTTGATATGCATTGGTTTTTACTTATCCAGCAACCCTATTAGATGAGATGCATAACGCTTATCGTTAGCGATAAGGAGCGTCCTCACTGAGAGCATTCTTACCCGAGCATTTGTAAACGAGCAATAATTTGTACGCTCGGTTCAACGTCCACACCACTCGAATATTCGACGCCGAATGCTCTCAGTGGGGACGCTCCTTTATGTATCTCGTCTAGGGCTGCTGGTTAGATGTTCGAAAACTGTCAAAATGTATAGGATTGACGTAAGCTGCCAATGTATCGGAGCGCAATCGCGTGTGAATTCTCCGCTCGAGCCGCTAGTGTAACGCGAGGTCTTCGAAATGTCAAATGTCACTTTTTGTGGGTGGAGTACGCGTGTTTATTTCTAATCAGAATAATGTTGAGAATATTTTGCATTGCCTGAGATTAATTATGGCAAATATGAGCGGAGCTAAGAAAAAGAGGTGCAATTAATCGCTGCATTAATGGTCACCCTATAATAAACATTTGAACAAGATAAAACCTCTTTAAAATAGCTGATAATAGCACATAATCCTCCGTAATTGTCATCTGATGATGAAATTCTAGGGAAATCGACAGCGATTTTTAATCTAAAACCATCATTTGGTAAAGTGGAACCGATTACTGATCAGATCAGAATCCATGTGGTGAAGTACCATATTGGACATCGCCATTTTGTTAACAATTGGCATTAGGCTATGGGTTCGTGATCAAGGTGTTTATAATAAAAAATGAACAATCACTAAAAAGCGAAAAATATATTATTTTGACAAAAAAAAACCAAGACCCACCTAAAAGCATAAAATAATGACTGGTCTCTTTGGAGTTGCTTATTTGGTGCATCTAATATCATCGTATATTACAATATACATGAAATATATCCAAGCCGGTTTCAAGTAAACAATACTTATAGCAATGCAACCTGATTCAGTCACCGACAATTTTAACGTAGGTACATAATTTCTACCTGTTTGTGCAATATTTCATTTACCTTGAATTTTCAAGTATCCTACCTATAGTTAAAATTCTTGTTATTCCGAAGAGATTTTTCGCCGAAGCTATCTAAGCCTAACGAACTAACTCAACTTTTGGGAACAGTTATAGGTGATCCCAATTTGCCCGGATCTACCCGATGCCTATCTAAAATATCCTGAAAAGTTACTAGCTTTAGCAGTTAATGATTTTGGGATAAAGTTCACTTCAGGGGCGTAATTTACTTTATTTTCTTGGTCGTAACTTTGTAACCTAACTGAGGTTTGTTTCTAATCAGATATGTTACCAAGAAATTAGGAGAATATTGATAAGTGTAATCGGTTAACATCGTATATAAAATACCGTATTACTAAACGTACTGACAAGACAATTAATTTTGTCGTTGACAGTGACGCCATAACGTTATAAATTTATGTACTTATGCATGTAAACTCTTAACTGTAAATTAAGAAAGTCTTAGAAAAAGATATATTAGGTATATGCCTATACTTTGTGCAATTTCTTACAAAAATCCGGGCAAAGAATGTGTAACACAATTTTCACACGCAACACAACATTTTACGCGATTAAGTCCCGTTTTATAATATTAGTAAATAAGTAGGTACATTTACGTTATGTTTAACTTCACATGTAAGTGAAAAATTGAATTTGGCTAAGTAGTATTTCTACTGGGCTTTGTGATAAACAGCAGTGACAAGACAAATACACAGACAATCTTACAAGGGTTCCGTTTTTTCGTCGCTAGCAAAAGCTACTTTATAAATGATATTATTGGCAAACGAAATCCGACTTACTTACGAGTACTTGGTACATTACTGTGTTTAGTAACCCGTCCATGTGTGCCTAGAAACGAATTACTCGCTTTGAGACCTTTTGAAAACACGGAGCCGTCACGATTAATTGCTCATGCGCAAACCATTTACGATTTACGTCATTACGTTCAAGACAAGATTAATTTATTACAAGATTAAGTAGTTATATATTTTATATTTGTTTATAATAATTATGTAAGACAATTGCATTTATAGAATTCAAACGTAAATAATTTTATGGTTATTATAATTGTCTACTTACCTACTGTTTAAAATGCTGACACGCAAGTGCTAGTGCTAAGATACTGGTATACTGTTATGACAATTTTTATTTTATTTTTATATTCCCTGTTTGCGGGCGGCACGGGTCACACCATATTGTGATTATTGGAAAAGGTCAATGTTACCATCATCATAATACTATTCGATATGATGTTGCTGTTGTTAGCTAAATTCATAATAAAGCTCATTTCCGCCCTACAACTTATGAATTTCTGCAACCAGGTTGCAAATTCCAGATTTGTGTGTGTGTGTGTGTTTGGCCTGTTTGCTATAATACATAAATACCCATCTCAGGCCCTACCTCGACAATGGACTTGGGTATCCACGTGCAGCAGACGAAGGCTCTCTCCTTCAGGGTCATGTCCCAGCAGACCAGCACCGCCACCGCTAGCCTCAATGCGAGGCATAGGAACAAAATCCCAAGCCCCACCAGCATTACACCCCATAAAGCACTATCAATCTGAAATCACAGTTCCTGTATGTACAGTCAGCATCAAGTAGATAGGAGCAGCGAAAGTGGCCAAATATATCGCAACACATCTTTATTACTAAGTATAAGAATAAGGATGTGTTGCGATATTATTGGCAATGTTGGCTGTTCCTATCTATTTGATGCTGACTGTAATAGAAATAAATAAAACCACAATAAAAGAGGAACAAGTTTTACAAATCTGAGTCTGTTCTTTATGTACATACCTAAATATATATATTTGTCAGACGCGTCAAATGGATGACTTTTGCTAATTTAAATGTTTTATGCTTTACCCTTTCGCAAACGATTAGAATCGCAAACTCATTTATGTTGTGCTTTTTTCAATTCCAATTCGCAAGGATATACATTGACGTGACTTTTATAGGCTCCATTTCACTCCTGGACCAGGAGTTAGTTCCATTCCCGTGAGAACGCCGATAAACGAAATGGGGGCTATAATAAAATACTTAATTTGAAATCGAAGTATTAACAAAGCGATGAACTCTCAAGGCTGTAAATACGCGTGGATGTTTATTTGGTAGTTTGTTCATTCAAGCACCGCGTACATTATGACCCTCGTTGCACTAAACTGAGGTCAGCGTAGCTAAGAGGGAAAGTCCGGTTGTATTCGAATAACAAGGTAATTAACCAGTGAAAGCGAGTCCCAGTAATCTGTTCAATTGTAAACACATTTTGGTGGGTATAACTAGAGATAGAATCAATTAAATTTGGTATGATAATTATTGAGACCTAGCGACCCGCCCGGCTTCGCACGGGTAACACTCATTATCTATATTAATGATGTTCATAAACTATAGCCTATAACTTTCCTAGATAATCCCTCTTTCTTTCTATTGGTGAAAACCGTAAGAAAATCCGTACAGTAGTTTCTAAGATTAGCTCGAACAAACACAAACTTAGCGCGGCGGGAGACTTTAATTTATAATAATATGTAGTAATGAAGATGATGGAATTTTTTTGTACTGTACCAAATTCTTAATAAACTTTTAGTTGCTAAACAGTTTAGTTACAAAATGCAATACTCTCTTTAAAATACAGGGAAATTGGAACCCACCTGCTTTTAAATCGTTTGTAAAGTTAAAGGCATTGGCATTGGATGAATAGGTACAATTAATTTTCGATTTTGCCTTTGTGCGAGTAAAAAATCAGTAAGCGATCGTTCGATTGTTTCATTCATCGCTTAGTGTGTCAATGTTGCCAGCGGACGGATTACCGCGTGATTGCTGCCTATTAACGTAGCCCGTGGCGTACGTTACCCCTGCTCAATTAACTACGGCCGGTCCGAGTAATACCTAATAATACAACGATTTCTTCACTCAGTAACGCAGACGTCTTAAACGAAATAACGCATACCTACTAACTGACTGTATACGTACCTACCAGCGGATTGATTACCGGTAGTTATCATAGAGATGTTTACAAAAGCCAATAAAATACGCTTTCTGGACAAGGCAGCAAATCATATTTTGTGAAAAGATCAATTATGCCTATTTTGCGATTATCATAATGAAGATAGCGAATTATGATAATCGCATTTGACTGCGTATGACTGCATTTAGTTTAAAGATAATTCTTTTCTTTCGGTTATGCTCTCATGTACAGAGACTAAATATTTGACTGATTTAAACATAACTGTAGAATCTGCAAGCACATGCGGCGCGCATTCGAAAATATTTGTTTAAAACCATTGCAAATTCTTATCATAACATAACACCTAAAGTTTGCGAGGGGCCACGAATGCTGCGAAGTATACAAGCGACGAATACTTATTAAAATGAAACAAATTCACAACGTCTGCTATTACTCTAAATTCGGCTTCAATTTCTGCAAAAGCTAACCATAACTGATTTTATCGTATTCATTTTGTTCAACGACTCGTGCTATTTTTTTAGCCAGATTTACACCTCAACTACTCGACAATTCTCTTTTTTATTTGGTCCTCTTTTGCAGAGTAGGAAACACGAACAAAAATTTATATCCCGAATATATTCCGGAAATAGTTTTTGATGTGCAAAATTGCTGTGAAAACCTACTCGTATTAATGGCACGTATGGTTTCTAGTAATGTACTAATTCATTACAACTGGCCGAAAAAAGTCTGTCCATTTGTTTATTCGCTTTTTAAGATTTGTTTACTAAGCAGACTCTTTTGGAACATGGACAAACTTGTACCTACTTTACTTTGGAGCATGGAGCACGGACAAAGCAAGCAAAGTTTTAACTACAAAGGATAATAACCTAACCTAAAAATTTAATTTTTGGGACAAGTTTTTGTTGCCGACTGTACTTTTTTATACACAGTCATCATCTGCTTCTTAAGACAAATCTAACAAGACCAAACACGACGGGTTTATCATGTGTAGTTTAGGAGTTCCTATAGGAACGGAAGTGTGTATGTGGTCATACATGACCACTTTCCGTCTCTATCGTCAGATCAGCTCAATGAAAATGAAAATTCAGAAAAACTTAAATTAAGGAATAACAAGGTTTTGGGTCCTGCGCTAGAATACGAGTATTCCTATGTCGTAGGGCCCACTTAATCTATTTCAACAGGCGCAGTTTATGTGCGGATAACACAGATAGAATTACTAAAGAAACTTAATAGTTTATTTAAAAAATTATCTCAAATTATTAAGGTAAATTTAATGGCCATTTAATGGCCTCTTTGTTTGCAAAAACACGATACCCAAATAATAATGATATTTTATTGAATGACGAATACAAGTTGGTCCAACAAGATAAATACAATATATAAGTATACTTAGTATAGAAAGGTTCGAATAATATATGTATAACTTAGGATGGAATATCGAGTATCTTGGTTCCCTCAACGCATCAGTAAATTCTCGGTTTCGTGGTAGTCAAGCTGAGATAACCACTCCGTCAACCTGCGCTTGTAAGGTGGCTTTAGGATATCATTAGATTTGTCACAGATTTTTTTGAAAATAAATGGAGCAATAAATGGGTTAAACCTCTGCGCCAATCTAGTGGCGCACATAGGATTTTTCCACCTTTTACGTCGTCTTGTGACAGCGTCAAATATTTTGTTGGTTTCCTTACAGTAGTTCTGGACAATTTTTCTAAAGAACAGCTGACAAACCGTGAGTACTTTGACTTCTCTAAACAGCGTCTTTGTGCAGGACCTACGCTTTTTATTGTAGGCAACCTTCAAGAGGGAACGTTGAGCTCTCTCCAAGGGAACCATTAGAGTCTTGGCTGCCCCTACCCAGGCAGAGTTGCAATACCCCAGAACTGATTCGCATAGCGCATAATAACAGTTTTATATCAGCTCGGGGTATGCTACTGCCTACGGGTACGAAACACAAACATCAGTTTGCGAATGCGACTATTAAGAGCTTATCCAGCAGAACACCTAGATATAGATACTAGATACAGTCCGTACGTTCAAGTGTGTTTGTACTGTTAGTTGAGGCGTCGCGATTTGCTGCAACCTGTGTTCACGTGACTGGGAGATGCCAATTCTGACGCAGAAGTCGTCTCTGGGTTGCCCCTTAGAATTAATGGAAAAACACAAGAATTTTGTTTTGTGTACGTTTAAGCTTAAGAGGTTTGCCTCAAGCCAACTCATCACTTCCGCCATAAACCCAATGCCAATGATGCCTTAATATTGCATTGTCATCGAGTTTACATATGTACCTATACCAATTTTCAGCCCATTCCATTAACGGGAACTGGTTCAAAATTGACTTGCATGATTTTACCTAAACAATGGATCCAATTCGGAACACTGGCCTCTAAATTTAAATTTAAGTTAGGAATCTGTAAATTTAGGTTATGTCATTTTAAGTTACGCGCCAATTGGTATTCGGAAATACGCCTAAATTGAATCCACTTAAATTTAAAACTTATCTGACGTCTCAAATGACAGCTCTAAATTTCGTGACTACTCTGTCGTCTATGGTTGGTTCTCATCAAACTAAAATATTGAAGTAACAAAAAAACTGTTGTCCGTGCAAGTTGAATTTAAGATTTATTTTACATTAAGTTATGTGATGTTTACGTAAAATAAAACTCAAAAATAAATTCTTCGTTCAATTAAAATATGCGAGAGCCGAGAACACAGCTATGAACAATAATATGAACATGAATAATAGAAGTGGATCTAATAAACGCCAGCAAAACTTTACTGGCTAGTTGAAAAACTTTACGCAAATATACACATGGCGAGAGGTAGGTAAGACAAGCAATGAATTATTATATAGTCAACCTTGTTATCTAAGCGCCTTAAATTTTATTTACAAGAAAGTACTTTATTTACTTCATTTTCTTCGGTTCAGTTAGAGTCAGGCTATTAAATACTTATGTCGATTTCAGGTAATGCAAGAGAACCACTAGTGGTCCAATTTTGGCTAGTGAGCTAAATGATATGGGCTGCAGCAGGAACCTATCGGAGTGGCAGCATGTAGGTAAGTATATACAACTGTTTTGTTTTGATCCCATGTTCATTATCATGCCAAGATATAATTTGATCCACGTTTTCCAGATTTGGACTATTTGGGCGCAGCGGATCAAAACGAAGGCCCGCTAAATAAGGGAATAAGGGGGGACCTGCAGGGCCGACGCTCAGCGCAACTGAGAGAATTATTGAGATAATGGGCAGTGTAGTTATTAACGGATTCGCGAGTACCGAAACTCCATTGGTATGTATTTTGTTAACGCTTTTAGTGCCTATTTTCACTTTGTTACAAATTATTACAGTTGGGGTTTGAGGGTTTGATGACGACAAAGTATTATGTCAAACACAAAGTAGGTAGGTAGGTAGGCTAACTTCACATGACCGCGCGGTTGACGTTCACACGATCTTCCCGGCGAAGCGCCGCGACCTGCACCGTCATGTACCTACCTATAAGTACTTATTAGACGGCAATACTGTTTAGAATGAAGTCGATTAAACAACGATGCATTTCTATTTTTCATTTTAAAGTTTAAATAAATGCGTGCTCGTCAAACGCACTTTACCGGACTCGTTTACAAAGTACCTATAGCAGTATAGTAAAATAAAAAACCGTGCACTAAAAGTGCTTTTCTCTCCAAGTACCTACTTACCTATAGTTTTAATTTTTTTTAAACTTTACACTTAGGACTTGTGTGGATTGAACCTTACGTACTTATCATGCAGAGGAACGTGGTATGGTAGGTAATTAATAAACTGTTCTCATTGTTTTAGGAGCTTGAGATAACCCTGTCGCCACTCCATTGGAGAACTCCCCGCCATCCGTCAAAGTGGCGAACTGGTTGCGGCGGCGATAAGGACGCGTGAAGAGTGCAATGAAGTAGTTTTTATTTGTACTTGTGCTTTAATTTAATATTAAGTATGTAGGAGTTCATTTTTTATTAAATTTTTTTTAGACAAATACTACTTGTTTGCTATTTACTTTCACCCCCGCATACAACTTCGATCCGCAATCAACTACAACCTCGCACCTCCGTCAGTCTCCACGCAAGCGTATAAGAACAAAGCTATCTTTATTTTTAAACGTATCGTCAGTTATAACTAAAATTATTACTGCACAACTATTACCATTTTGATCTGACTTGGTGTTTCAAAACTAAAATTGTACCTACTGGAGCGCCAGTTGACGCGAGCGTACCTACTTACTGCCTGCTGGCCACTCTTGCCGGCGTCGTATAGCAGTTCCCCAAGGCCCTGGCGAACACGCTACGTAGGTCCTACTCGCTCGTTTTCGATAAGTTTAATTTTATTATCTCGGGGCATCTGGCCGATTGAGTACCTAAAAGGGCTTAGTATAAACGGGCCACATTTTTCTGCAATTTGTAGCCGGGAACAATAGCTGTATTTCTCAGACTGAGTATGCCAGAACAAGATGGGCATCTTGTTCTTCATCATTTAGGATATATTTCCGGCTATAAAAAAAATGCAGAAAAATGTAGCCCGTTTAGAAGCCCCATAATTAGGTATAACAACCCCTATCAAGTGAATCGCGGAGGATTGAACAAGTTGCACTCTACCTACTAATAAAAGTTATTAAAAATCTTATGGAATAAAAACACTTTTTATGTGTTATAGATGCTAATCTAAATAAAAGATCCAAAGTATATAGAAAATAACAACGGACCCTAACTACCCCTTAGTTAAGGTCCATTATGACGTACCTATTGGAGGTTTCAAATGATGGGCAAGTGAAAAGTAACAATGCGACATTAATATTGACTATCGCAAATGATCGTCTCGGGGACCCATAACTAGCTTCAAACCCCACAGTTTGTATAAAAGCAACAACTTGGCTGGCAACTGGCGCTTATAAAATAACTTACAACACCGGTCATTTAAAAGCCAGGAAAGAATATGTTAATTTTAAAAAACGCTACAAGGAATAATTTACTGAGCTAACTGAAAACATATACCTAAGCAAGTATTCTTTTTTTTAGAAACTATCGACCCGCATTAGGCTTCGCACGGGTAGCAGCACTAATTATAATATTCCTAATGTTCATAAAACCGGCCAAATGTGTACGGAACTGTCAGTGCGTGAGTCCGACTCGCATTTGACCGGTTTTAAATTACCTATTCAAGTGATATTTTTAATTTCAACATAAGAAATTGTATAAAAAAAAACATTTCATTTAGGACACAAGTTTTTAATTTTCATTCAAACTCCTAACTAGCGCCACACGTATATATACACGAAGGCACAACTTCACATCCTCGGAAGTTTCTTCGCTATCCCCTGAAAAAAATGAGCATTACAAATAGACTCTTTTTAAATAGATATAATAAAAAGTTTGGGTTAAACAATGGTAGTCGAGAACACTAATTGTGCAAAGAAAATAAGCCGTGTGCAAGAAAGAACCTATCAAAAAACTGCCTGTATATTAAAAAACGCCATGTTTAAACTCTCAACTTGGCAGTGTACTTTTAAAGATTAATCCCATAAGAAGTATAGATAGTGCGTGCAGCGTGCAACCTGCAACTTTAAATTAGGGCTACCTTTATAGGGCTGTAATGCAGCACCCGGTCTTTATTTAAGCACCTGAATTTGCTTTGCACTTAAGCAAACCAAATGGATATTAGAATATGGAGGAAACATGCCTTGAAGACATGTCTAGAGTCCCAGGAAAATTCAATGACTTTCAATGAAATAATTTCATTACCATTATTTTTGGCAAAGTTGTTCGTAATAGAATTTGTTTTATGAATGTATCAACAAAAAAAAAAAAAATACGATTAATACTGGCACAGCTATAAACTTTCGGAACGACCCTCGTATGCGCGTCTCGGAATCGTAAGCTTTTATGTAATAAAAATTAATAAATAAATAAAGCTAATTAACCCCAATATAAGAGAAAAAATTTCATATGCAATAAAATGATGTTCTGGTATAATTCTGGATATAATAATGATGATAAGTAAGGCCAGAGATAGCTGCGTTCCTCGACTCGTGGCGTCTCCACCCGTTTCCTTCGCCTTGGAGCCGGCCCGCTTGTTTAGCGGCGCCTCCGTGCAGATGATGCCCTACAGAACACATTAACAGGATATAAAAAGTTTCAATTAAAATGAATCTTACTTTAATCGTCTGTAATGATTATTCTGGTGACCAATGATTGATTACTGAACATCTTTATTGTTCCATTTTCACAAACAAATGACACACTTGTACTTGTTAAGTATGTAATCTTTACTTATACATATTATAATCCTACAAATATTATAAAGTTTGTGTGTTTGTATGTGTGAAAATTTGGTAGTTCCCAAGGGAAAACCGATAAACGACTTCTACGCGGACGGAGTCGCGGGCAAAAGCTAGTTTAACATACCTGCATAACATAATCAGCCTATTGCGTGTGCTACACGGTTTGAAACCATGGTTTTAAACCAAGTGACCTTAGTAGAAGCGAGCTGCTACATAGTTTCAAACAAGCCCATTTGTTTGACATCTACCAAGGGTGTTTAAGGTCATGCGAAATTTGGTTTAAAACCACTGTCTACACGGTTTCAAACCACCTGTTTGAAACCATGGTTTGAAACCGTGTAGCACGCACATATATTACATAATATTACTATTATTACTGCTGGCGAAGGTCTCCACTCAACACATTATAAATGTCTAGCCTGCTATCCCAGTATATAATAATATCCTACTTATCTTACTACCATTATAAATGCGATAGTTTGGATGAATGGATGTTTGTTACTCAATCACGTCAGAACAGCTGAACGGATCTAAATTAAATTTGGCACAGAGATTGTAGTCTGGAATAGCAGATAGGCTACTTTTTTCCCGCGATAAACGACTTCTACGCGGACAAGTCACAGGCAAATGCTAGTAATGCTAGTAGTGGTATATGAGTTCAGCAAGACTGCACAAGGAGATAACAAACCATTTTTGTGATTGGTTTTCGGGTTTAAAATCTATTGTTTGGTTAAAATATGGCTAGTATTATATATTAATATGAAATATAAACTAACCAAGTATCCATCTATTCTGTCTCCCGATGACATACTGATTCACATTTATATTTGTTGCCTGCAAAATTGCTGCATCATGTGTGCATCAGTGTTGACACTTATAATCCTTTTGTCAGAATCACATATCTGAAACAGAAAGAAGGTATATAGATACATTTTATAGATGCACTCATTATGTTGTTGAAATAAGTACTAAACAAATCCATATTAAACTTCGACATATATTTGTGGTCATCAAACAAATCTTGCCTCTAGCAGAAATTAAACTCATGAGCTGTGGCTTGCTAGTCACAAAATAACCACCACTGATAAATTATCAAATCATTTGGAGACATAAGTTAACATAACACAACAATTATTTCTTTTATACTAACACATTAATTAATTAATCTATAATAATAAAGTAAATCTACCAGTTTTTTTTTAATTATTATATAATTGTTGATAATAGGAGATTGTCTACAAGTTTATGAGTTTGCAAAAGTAAAAAATTAAAAAGAACTTGCAATAGTTAAGCCTTTATATAAGCCTTTCTCATTTGATATATTTATTAGCAGTGTGAAGTCCTATACATTTTTATATGAAACAATTTTAACAGTATGAGCGACCTGTAGTTTATTCAATAGCAATAAAACTCAGTATACCCAATTTTCATAATAATAATAATAACATCATAATAATAACTTTCTAAGTTTCTTTTTATTCCAAAATACATGAAAATTGGGTCTACCAAGTTTTATTGCAATTTAATCAACTTTATAGGTCCCTCATACTGTTAAAATTGTTTCATATAAAAATGTATAGAGCTTCACACTTCTAAGTACCTAGGCAAATCTTATTTTACTTATGTTTTTAATCCTTGGTAAGGTTACTAGATGTCATTTTAAATGTGAGTGAGCCTTTTGGCAAAAACTAAACATTTTGAGCGACCAGTAAATTACCACTTAACAAGTTCAAATTTCACAAATAATCAACTAATTTATGGTAAACAAAAATCAGCTATGTGGAGGAATGATATATACTTACCTATGTTATTTTTCTTCATATTTTGGACCACTGCACTGATATTATATGGTTTTTGATGTGCAAACATTACTTTTCCCGATTTCAAGCCGGCTGACCCTATGGCCGACCGATAAAATGTTACACACGGCCCACACGGCGGATATACTTAATGAAATTATTTATTTATCCTTCATCTTCGTCAATTTCACCAACAACTATAAAGTCATCCATTATCACTAAGTAAAATATATCCGAAATACTACACTTTCACAATAACAGAGCAAGGTTACTTGTCACTTAAATTTTAGACGTCAAGTTTTAGGTGGCGCGCTAATTTACAGATAAGATAAATAAAATTCTGTAAATTTACGTTTAGGATGTCCGTCCGAATACCAAATTGGCCTGTATCTGTAAATTGAATAGTTTATAAACGTCAAATTATGCGTATGTCTAAAATTAGAGATTTTAATTTTAAATAAGGAATTACCGAATACGGATTACGTTTAGACCTGTCAAAATCGAGTTTGACGTTTATAAATTTACGTTTACAGATATTTAAATTTACAGGCCACTGTTCCGAATTGGATCCAATATACAGTTAATAAAAGCTTGTAAAAACAAAGCTTGTAACAAGCATGAGTGGGTCTTACCACAAAGAAGGTGCCAGTGTAGGCGAACACAGTGGGCTCCAGGGCAGACCACAGCACCCGGTAGGCCGTGGAGGCGGGGTTGTTGTTGAGCTTCCACCCGTCGCGCGCCCAATAGTGGGCTGCCGTCGCGTTGCAGGCCAGTACCGCCACACCAGCTGCACATTCAACGAACAACTAAGTACTTAAACTATACTTGAAGCTACGTCTCACTGCTTGACTCAGATTTCCTTTCACGGTAGTTTCGTCTGGTTAATTGTCTTTGAATCACCCAAATCATGTATTGGCGGTTATATTATTGCAGTTGACTGAAGCTAGATTTTTCAAACTATTTTTCAACGAAGAGTAAAACAAATCTCAGTTCACTTTACACGGCGCCAGATGGCGTACCCTATCTTACTTTTGAGTCTTAAAATACATACATTTAATAACAATACATACATTTACTATAATAACAATACATACATACATAATAATAACAATACATACATACTTAAAATACATACATTTAATAACATACATTTAATTACGGAAACTGTAAGTATATTCTATACACCCCTCTAATGGAAAACTTTTGTAAACGACTGTTTCATTCTTAATAAAATAAAATAAAAATAAAAAAACATACCGGTTCCAGCCCATCCTATATGCAGTAGCAGGAAGTTGGCGAACAGCCCGCCGACCAGCACGAAGAGGATCCTGAGCTCGGTGACGTAGAGGTCTTTCACGTGAGGCGCAAACTTAGCCAGGGTCCCCCACGTTACTCCTAGCACTACGCCCACAAACAGCGTCGTACCAGCCTGAAGCACATTTTTTTAAATAACGAGTTTAACTTTTAAGCCAAAGTATACACGTTATAAACACTAAAATAAGTGTACCTAACTGCACGTTTATTGCAGCAATTAAATTATTATTCAGGACCGAAACATTCTCGCTGAAAACATTTAGGCACACTATACAAGAATGACACAGTTAGTTATACGTAACCAAAGCTAGGTAATATTTTTAAGTATCTAGATTAAATTATATTTTTGTAAACTTAATAAGGTCAAGAAGATAAACTCGCTTATTTATATATTTTAACCTGTCCAATAGCATCTCTTGTATCTTGTATTGTACAGCATTGCAGGTTATAAACACTTAACAGAAATGTTAAATCGTAGCGATGTAACGATAACCGAAACTATGTAACGTGCAATTTCAATTGCAATTTATTTAACAGGCGTGTGATTTCAAATAAACGGAATTGAGACTGAAACCGGCGCAGTCTGCATCCTTGCGAAAAGCTGGTTTTGATTGTTTCCCGCGCGATATTACCTGCACATGCAACGCGTTTTGTTGCTATGTAGCAGACTAATTGACGTCCTCGACTAACATAGCAGGGAAAATTTCTCGGTAAACAAGTTACCATAGTTTACCTTGATATATCTGTAGAGGTCTGGCTCTGGTTGGAACATGAAGCTGAAGACGAGCCCGTAGACGCCGACGCTGAGCGCCGTGTCGGTGCCGCCGGCTGTGCACACCAGCTGTGCCCAGTTGCGCGCACCTCCGCAGCGCGCGCCTACCCTTGTCACTCCTGGCATGACCACGGGGCATGACAGCGACGCGTATACCGAGCCCAGTAGAACTCCTGATGAGCAAAAAGTATTTTTTTCAATGTCACGCCAACAAAATTCTCCCTACGAATTCAAAACAATATTTAAAACATGCTTTAAAAACAAACTGGTTTCGTTTCAGTTACAAATGTACCAAACAAATCCACACAACAGTTTAAAGAGAAAAGTTGTAAAATAAACGAAACACGCTATTGGAAACTTATTCCACATTGAGGTATTGTTTGTAATC
Organism: Tortrix viridana; assembly: GCA_963241965.1. NCBI lineage: Eukaryota > Metazoa > Arthropoda > Insecta > Lepidoptera > Tortricidae > Tortrix > Tortrix viridana. The sequence continues at coordinate 11,756,694 of OY725172.1, forward strand.
GCGGCTGTAATTAAGGTAGTAACAGGTAAGCGAGTGCGGCGGTGCAGAAGCACAAAGAGAGCTCGCTGCAGGCTGAATGCCGCCGCTTCTCCCGCTTCCAATAAAGCACGCCATGCGGCGAAAATGCATTCAAATCCTTTTGCGATACGAGTCCCACAGCAGATTTCATTGAATTGGCTTTGTACCGCACACACAACGCGCCCCATTGTGCCCTGCGTTCGTGACAAATTTTATTTTAATACCTGGTTACATGAGGTGTAACCCTCACTATCGAAAAGCCATTTCTGATAACGATGTACGAGAAATAAAGTATGTTTTTCGTTGATAACGTGGTTGATCTTTTTATATTGTTTGCTTTGGTACGGTAGTCAGTGGTGTTTAGTCATGATTGTGTTTGCATAATAAAAAATAATGGTCAATGAGTTAAAAAATAATAATATAGAAAATTATATTAAAAAAAAAAATTTTTTTAAACCATTAAGAACTCTCATAACAAATACCTGTATTTTGTTAGGATTGTTAAGAAAATGCAGTATTATGTGTATACTATGTTACATTCCTTTAACTTTTTTCCCTTTAATTAACAGAAAGGTTTGGGTCAGTGAAAAAGTACGAGTCTCTAAAGTCTCATCAATTTTTTTACCCGACTGAGCGAAGCAAAATGTACGGTAACTATTCATTATACATACCTATATAACTAGTTAAGTAGGTATACATAAAATAATAAATATCAGGGGACAATCTCACACAAATTAACCTAGTCCCAAACTAGGCTTGTATTATGGGTACTAGACAACGATAAACATACGTAAATAGAGAAATACATACTTAAATACATAGAAAACATCCAGACTCAGGAACAAATACTCGTGCTCATCACACAAATATTTGCTCGTACCGGGATTAGAACCCAGGACCGCTAGCTTCGTAGGCAGGGTCACTACCAACTAGGTTTACCGCATCATCGACGCTTGTATGTTACTAAAAATCGGATGTTCCACTTTAGCTCCTAAACCATTAGGCCGAAATGATTCGTCAAAACCGGGCGAGAGTTAAGGCAAGCGAGCATACCATACAGGTCACCTGAAGGTACCCAGAGAGACCCATACACATTTGCAATCTCAACACTTCAAATTAAATTTTATTAAAATCCAAGCGTCATTATCGTCCTCGTATTTCCCGTTATTTAATAAGATATTTACTTTAAAATTAATAATTAATTATTCAATCAAATTTGGTTTCTTTCAATTCCAATCATAGTGAAAGGTTGTAAAAATATTTTGATACTTATATGATAGTGAAACGAAAAGTTTACAGACCAAAGACATTAAATTGTCGGATGACGCCGCGGACGGAAGCCTGCATGAAATGAAACTGGTTTAAATACTGTATATTAAACAACTTTTGCTGCAGTCGTGTAAAGTAGGCATTGTTTACTATACATGCTTTGATGTCGTTGTAATTGACATTGGTATAAAAGCCTCCTCAGTGCAAACTTGATGCGAAAATCATCATTTAGATTAAGTACTCACCTTGAACTAATTTTTTTGTTTTCCTTTTCGCTCTTTGTATCTGTTTATTTGTCGCTGTATGTTTATACCTACTTTAAAAGTGTCAATGCTAACAGGTTGCATTTGCTGAATACCACGGGATATATTTTTTTTAATCTGAAGATATTCTAATAAATTGTGTGCTTGTTGAAAAACTCCGATGTCAAAATATGAATGTGTTCGCGAGTTTTCATTAAGTACATTATGTAATAATATTAATATTAGTAATTAATATTTTCTCTCGTAATATATCTATATATCTACATCTATATACATATAATAAAGCTGTAAATCTGTTTATTTGAACGCGCATCACGTGAAAACGGCTTATGTTTTCCTGCAGAACAACGCAGATATTTTATATTATTTTTACAGTTTTATATAATGCTAGAATAAGTAGTATCATTGTCATAAGTTATATTTAGCTAATGACTAGGTAACTGTCGAGTTTCTTGCGGCGCTTCTAAAAAACTAAAACCCGACTACAAAAAAATTATGAAACAAGTTTGTACCTATGTAATGTTTTATACTGTTTACTACCATGTCCTATCCTCTATCTGGATTCAGAATAAAACCTAAATTTTCCGTGACGTACTTTTTGATTTATAACTAAAAATGTTCAAAAAATTACCGTTCCTCCCTTATCTCCGAAGTTTATGAACCGAGAAAACTGAAAAATTCCTTACTTATAGAATAATTACTTATTTTTTACGGGAAAATAAAACAAAGTGTTCAAAATTTATAGTTTTCGTGAAATTTACAAAAAACTTTAAAGATCTGTACTTAAATTTAGGCAAATCAAAATGGACCTTATTGCATACGAATTAAAGTATATAGGTAAATGTTATATTTTCGAAGTACGGACTTAAATACCGAACCCTCGGTGCGCGAGTCTGACTCTCACTTGACCGGGTTTTTTTTAAATGGATGAGTTGAATCTTGCATGTTAGGTACCTACTTCTGATTCAGTCCATGTTATCAGAAAGGACTAAACATATTAAAATAGATTTATGAGGATATTAGAGTTGACAACTCTGGCTCCAGGATCCCTTCTGTTAACGTAGATCTATCGAGTTTGAACTCTGGTTTCAATGACTAATTAAAGTGAAAGTAATGAAGTACAGTCGACAAAAAAGTTTGTCAGCGGATTTTGGCAACTATTGTGACTTACCCCAAAGCCAGGGAAAGTCGAGGAGAAAGTGCGCGCACGCCGCGACCGCGGCTACCTCTGAGACCCACGGCAGCGCGCCGAGCGCGGCCACGAACCGCCAGTTTTCCTTCATGAAGTCCAAGTTCCACCCCAAAGAGCCTTTACCGAGGATCACAACGGGATACACTTTTCTGAAATTATATTAAAACCTATAACCCATTTATTTGTCGTGTCTATACGATCGTTAGTAATTAATCGATCGTTAGTTATTGTGCTACCGCTATACTCAGAGACTACTGAAACTTAAGTATCGGTCGAGACAAACACGACGTCGCATTTCATATAAAAGGGAAGGACGAAACATTTTAGTTTCAGTCTTTTAAATATAGTGATTACCTATAAAAATAGAAAAAAAAAAGAAAGCTAAAAAAATTTATAAGTTTTTACGATATATATCCGATATCTTCAACTGATTTGGCTAAAAATATATTTAAATATATAAATACTACTCTGTCAAGAAAGTACCGGGAAAAGATCAATAATACACAAACTGTTTGTTAATCATCCAAATTTATTTTATCACCTTCAAAGTATGCTCCTTCAGAAACGATACACTTACGCCAACGAATAATCCAATCATCAAAACATTTTTTAAACGCTGTTTCCGGAATTGAATTCAGTTCTCGGCGCGAATTCTCCTTTATGTCTTCTACCGATTGAAAACGGGTGCCACGAAGTGGTAATTTGAGTTTAGGAAAAAGAAAGAAGTCGGCAGGAGCCATATCTGGTGAATATGGTGGTTGCTCGATGGTATTTGTTGAGTGTTTGGTCAAAAATTCTTTCACAATGATGGCCTTGTGCGAAGGCGCATTATCGTGGTGCAAAATCCAAGAATTTTCATTCCACAAATCTGGCCTTTTTCGTCGAATTTGCTCTCTTAAATGCCGCATAACGCTCAAATAATATTCTTTATTTACCGTTTGACCTTCCGGCAAGAATTCCGAGTGCACAACACCGCGATAGTCAAAGAAAACAGTCAACATGACTTTGACTTTTGATCGACTTTGGCGTGGTTTCTTCGGTTTCGGTTCAGTTGGAAGGCGCCACTCCGAAGCTTGTTGACTAGTTTGCATGTCAAACTCGTAAACCCACGTCTCGTCACCAGTAACAATGCGTTTCATGAATGTTGGGTCGGAATTGACTCGTTCTAGCATGTCCTCAGCGACTCTCATGCGATTGAGTTTTTGGAGAAAATTCAGGTCTTTTGGGACTAGCCGAGCGGTAACATGTTTCATACCCAAATGATTAGTTAAAATAGTACGGATCGACTCGTGAGATACAGAAAGTTCGGCGGCTATCTCTCTCAAAGTTGAATGAGGATTTTCAGTCACTATTTCCTTCACTTTTGCGATGTTAACTTCAATTGCAGACGTTGATGGCCTACCAGAGCGAGGCAAATCTTCCATCACATCTCGACCGCTTTTGAACGCTTTGTACCACTCATAAACACGTGTTTTTGATAAAGTCGAATCACCGTAAGCCTTCTGTAACATTTTCAGTGACTCCGAACACGAAATTCCATTGGCGATGCAAAATTTAAGACAAACTCTTTGTTCAATGTTTTTGTCCATTATGAAATTCGCAATACACACTAGATATGATATAACTAAAAACAGCACTGTATTTAATATAAATAACAGATGCAACTCAAACTCCGCGCCAAAATAGAAAACAGTTGTGCCAATCTAACAACAACAAAAAAAACAAAAATTTGAATTTGGAACCATAAACAAATCATCCATTCCCGATACTTTGTTGACTGAATGTATATTTAGTTCTCGGGTTTAAAACCGTTGTTGTAATTTGGCATAGTACCTACCTACTCGTAAAGTACATATGTTAAATATTACCTACTTCGATGTTGTAACGGGAACGTTGTGACATCGAATTTTTAGTTTACCTACTGGTTTCATGCTCTTAAAATTATTATTATTATTTGGGTTTGTTGCAATCGAGCAAAAACGCGGTTTCAATACGTAATGGTTTGACACTTGGTTAAATGGTATCAGTATTACCTCAAAAATCCATCGACTTCAATGAAATCCCGCATATCAAGGAAGCCGATATTGCGAGCGAGGATGCCAGTGAAGAGGGCGGCGAGCAGGGGCGGCAGCGTGGTGACCCCCTGCAGCAGCTGGCCGCTGCCCCAGGCCACCGCGGCCACCGCGCCCAGCCGGAACCAGCGCCCGTCCCAGCGCCACCCTGCGCCCCAGCTGCACCATAGCAGCGCCCACACCATCACCCCTGCCAACAACGCCACATACCAATCATAACATGCACTATTACCTCCCGCCTTAAATAAATACACCATGTGCAAGAACGTAAGGAATAAGTACTTACTCCGGCTGTGTTCGTATTAAGTACTTAACTAAAGTTAGCGTGTTCATTTCGTGCCAATAACGACACTTCACATTACACACGCAAACCTTTACGGAACCAATGAGAACAATTCGTGCTTATTGCATTGTTGTTATTACATCCATTAACATTCATAAAACCATCGGTAACACATTACTACTTTTCAAACTTATTTAAATTAAAAATCTGTTTATTTATAGCTACTTACCAAGTATTGTTAATGTGAAAAAATGAGTCCATAATGCGGCTGTTGATGACCGGATATTTTCTGGTTTATTTTTCACATTGTCTTCTTTAATAATTTTGTCTACGTTAAAATTCGCTGGAAACTCAGGCGCCCTAAAAATAAAAACATTTAAAATGACCAATAATAGTAATTTTTTAACTTGAAGATTATTTATATTAACGTCTTACAGCGAATGCCTTATAGGCTCGCCTTCCCTTGGCCTGTCCGCCATTCTGACTAATAATCGCTCGTCTTCATTCATCAGTTTTAATTGCCAGTACCTATCTCAGTATCAGGCAATCATCGCTCGACTAGGCATTTCGGATCTTATGAAAATAGATAGTTGGTACTTACTCACGTTTTTACTTCCTCGTTGAGGTATACTGTGTATACGCCGTTATCGATGACTGCCGCTGTCGCCTTATCTGGAGTAATTAAGTTATCATCAAATCTGAGCGCTTCATTGTGCGGCGCAGCCTCGTCCGCACCGGAGCACCGAGGCCCCGCCGCACAAGGGAGCCCTTTCATCCACAGGACTCGTTATGAAAACAGTTTAAACTAGACTTACTCAGAAACGGTTCAATAGATTCTGAAGATGATAGGTTGTCAGCACAAATGTTGTCACAGTATTTGCCAAATCTTCAAAAATAAAAAAAATACATATTTCGGCTCTACTGTTTTCAAACTTTTCTAAATGTTACAGAAATTGCTATATTGACGAAAAATACAATGACTATAAAATCAGTAGACAAAATATAAATTATCTTAGTTACACTCGTACAAATAATTGTTTTAAGCTCAGATGGAGTATAAAATGACGGCTTCTATTATTATAATTAAATATTTATTTTCAGCCTATCTAGTGTATTCTTGATTTATTTTTTTATAATTGTTGTTACCTCACCTCCGTCAAGACGTGTGCCCATTGGTATGTATGATGACGTTTTCCTTTATATTTCTTGAACATTTTTAATTGTAGAGACAATCAGAAAAGTCAAAAGAATAAACTATGGTCGTTTATACTATACTTGCGCCAAATGTTCTAACCAGATTTGTAAAAATGTGTTAAATATACGATTTTGGCAGCATTTAGGAGTTGGTGGTGGCCGTAGCTAAGAGTATCATCTGTGTTGAAGTCTGTTACTCTAATTAATAATATGTAGTTGTAACAGTAAGTAATAAAAACCTTATAATGTTGTACACATATTTCAAGTTAGTAAGTATCTCAAATTGAATATGAACTGAAACCTTTACATGTGTAAAGATTGTACTTATTTTTAAGGGTGCTTGAAATCTGCGAATGAAATAACGGGATGTGGCCCCAGAAGTCCATCCATCGTAGGAAATTACTTTTCTTACATGCAAATGATTAGTTTAAAATATGGACACGATTGAAAGGTTTAATATAATATGGTAGCAGAATTTCAAGTAATACACGCATTAAATTATGTATAAATAGATAAGTCACATTTGTAGAATTTATTGGTTTGTTGAGGACTTTACGAAAAATAAGAGAATATCATTAATTCGAGTCCACTAGTGTAATTTTAGGTAAGTATAGGTATAGGTATAAGGAATAAAAATAATTCTTGCTACGACAAACGATTCAGTCCAGAATAGAGAGTTCATATTGTAGAAATTATCTAACGCTACAACGAAGAACACGAGAGCGGATTTGCCGAAGAATATCTTGATGATTGGTAATTTAGTAGATTTAAATACGCTGGTTAGATAACAAAGATTAATTCATGCAGCCAGCCTTATGGGCACTCTTCCCGGTGGTAGCGATATCTCTACATATAGTAATTAAGATTAAGTTAATTTATTTAGTTTTGGTAAAAAATATTGGGTAAAGTTTTAGGTTTTTTTTATACTTTGTGCGTGTTTGTTTAATTACAGTAAATACATAGTTAAAAATAACATATCAAAAAAAAACAAAGATTTTAATCTGGCTGAAACGGCAATTGATCTTCATTTTTTTTTGCTTCGTGTTCGTATTGCAATTGTTGTTGCTTTTTAAAGTTTGGTTTGCCACTTTGATGCCTTAGAGAATAGTCTTGTTTAGTTGTTTAGTTTAGTTACACGTGGTTACTGGCAGCATATGCAAGAGATCAATCTCATACTACGAACGATCTCGCTGTACTGCACATCACTCGCATGTACTGTTGCCATTCAATGTAGGTCATTACGTTAGACGCCAATTGGCTATTTGACTAATGTCAAAATAAATTATTTTTACACTACCACTAAATCAATCTTTCGGAAATAAAACGGAAAAACCTAGCTATCGTTTAATTTTGGAATTTAAACGATTTTTGATTCAACAAAAACTTTATAAAGGAGCACTGAAAAAAGTGACGTCACATTTTACTATTTTCATACTAACTTCATACTACCGGATCGTTTTGACGTTCCAATAAAAGTTGCCGATTTGACCAGTCAGTCAAATAGCCAGTTTACTAATGAGAACGAGAAGACTAAACGTTGACGGTTAAATTAAGTACAAAGTTTTAGTAAATACTGGTAAAAATTATAAATTAATAAATTAACTTATAAATTATTAATTAAATTATATATTATACTGGTAAAAATAAAGACCACTACCGGAATTATAACCTATATTATATTGATAAAGTTACCACCCAAAAGATAATAAATCTCAGCAATTGCACAAGCAGCAAAAAGTTTTTATATGGAACGTGGTTGTCCGCTCCGATCCGCTTAAAGTTAAACACGGATGTAAACGAAGGAATTATGGCTTTAAATTTGGTGTTTACTGCAACAAAACGAAATCCTTTCGGGCCTTAGTCGGGTCATGAGCCTTATCTTAATTTGTACAGATGGGTCCTCTCGGGTACACTTCGACCCTGTGGGGTATTTTATGCAATTACCTGTCTTACACACTCGGTTGCCTTAATGTGCAGGTTTCTTTATTTTACTTCCCTTGACTTGACCCGTGACTATACGGTCAAGATCTGAAAACTTGATCATGGTTTCACGCTTTAATATCACGGTAGGTACTATTAAAAATGTTATCTTTTTATTGATATTTTATGTTTATTGTCTGACAAAAGCCAATTGGTTATTTTTTTTTCATTTCTCCCTTTCTCCCTCTCTTTTTCTCTAACTTATGAGAAAATATAAGAAACATATTTTATACTAAAATATTATTATGGAAATAGGACTACATATTCTTATTTTTTCAAGGGAAATGATTAGAAAGCCACATACAGGCGTATCGGTAACTCGCCTTCCCTTTTAAACCAAATGTAAAAATGTGAATGTGTTAATGTGAAAATATTGTAATGATTGATTAACCTGATGTACAAAACTGTACAGAGCCTATAGCCAAGCGCCATACGCTCCGTAGCGTTTCTGTTCGTTTCGTCTCTATTCCAATCGCGTCATTGGTAGGTAGACCACCTGACATAACGTATCGTATCACGTGATCTACCAGTGACGCGATTGGTTTAATTAAAAACGAAACGAACAGAAACGCTATGGAGCGTGTGCCACTTGTCTAGACCCCCAAATAAGTAAAAAAAATGTACCGTTATTTTAAATTGACGATGTAAAAATACGACTCAAAAGTATTTTGCGTTAATGTTATAATAATTATCTGCTATATGATTATATCAAAAATATCATAACTAGAAGAAGCAACCTTCAATTCAATTTGAAACTTTAGGATTCCACGGAATATACAAGCAAATGTTATAGTGTATATAATTTCATTCTAGTTAATAAACCCTTAATTAACAATAGGTATTTAAGACAGTTATGAATTGTTTCACGAAAGAAAATAAATCAATAGTAAGTCATAAATCTCGCACAGTCAAATTTATGGGGATTTTACTTCCATGCTTTCAAATCCTGTGATGTTAATTTTATTAATAAAATGGTTTTATCAAGGCAGGCAAAACAAAAAAATAATATGGCATGTTGTGCATTTTAACGATTCGAATAGTTCAATTAAATTTTAGACACACTGCGGTATTAGGACACAAAAAATCATCATCATCATATCAGCCGAAAGACGTCCACTGTTGGACATAGGCCTTCCCCAAGGATCTCCCCGACGGCCGGTTTTGTGCTACTCGCATCTATAAAAAATTGGCAGACGCATATTGCATAGTTTCAAGTAGGTACCCTAACATGTACGCCATTTTTTATCTGGAGATGTCACTCACATGGGCCAACATTTTCAGAAATGCTTAAAAGTGACCGCACAGACCATTTAACGGATGTTTCATAAAATATCCACCATATGAATTGTAAATAAAGCCACTTTTCTTAAAAGTGACGAGGCAGAGGTTCTCAACAAAAGATAAATTAATTGAAATGCACTGTGATGAAACCAAATGTACCGTTTAAACAATGTCGTGCTCAGAATGGTTTGACTAAAACGACGCGAGGCTATAAAACTGAATGAGATAAAAAATACTCTACATCAGTAATCAAAATTTTCAGGAATATTTTTCTCGATGTGTATATAGTTGGAAAATAATTATTACGTTGTTGACATTGCTGAGTTTGTCAGTGATTGCAAAAGTATACGTCATATGGAGGGGTTAGAGGAAGTAAACAAGAGGTTCGATGACGTTTACCGCCATGATACAGACTTTTACAAATGATCTTGAGCGAGAGCATAAAGCATTGGCAGTGAAAACCGTCGTAGCTTGAAGGTTGACACGTTGCACCATGAAGGTCAATTTAACAAGGCATTTAATTTAAGGCATGTTGCCAAAAATGTATACGTGCAGTCTGTGGGTCATGAGAACTCGCAAATCTTGTAACGTCCTACGCGCACATAATAGGCAGGGTTAGGCACTTAAGGACGTTGCTGGATGTACTTTTCCGCATTGCCACAGGAGTGTAAAACTACGAGTAGGTATGTACACAGATCGCTCCACTTTCAAAATCAAAGTCCCAAATTTCTCTTTCTTTCATTTGTAAAAGGAATGTTTCGTGTGAAAGGAATTTAGTATAAGCACGTAATAACTTCAATTAATGTTACCTAAACAACTAGCTTTTGCCCGCGACTATGTCCGCGTTGAGTTCGTTTATCACTGCTACCTCGGAAACTGTCCAATTTCCCGGGATAAAAGTAGTCTATGTCCTTCCCCGGAACTCGGGCTATCTCCATACCAAATTTTTTTAAAATCGGTTCAGCGGTTTAGCCGTGAAAGCGTTACTGACAGACAGACACACAGACGGAGTTACTTTCGCATTTATAATATAGGGAGCAGCCATACACGAATTCTACGCGGACGGAGTCACGGGCAAAAGCTAGTAGGTCTATATATTATGTTTTTTTTTTTATTTATTTCATCTATGTTGTTTTAGGGGAATAGTAGAGCTTATTTGCAGCAAAATAGATCACGTTTTCTTTTCAGGAAAATGTAATTTTCCTGAAAAAAAAAAGTGATTCTAAGGCGTTATCTAAAATGCTTTTTATATGTATAATCATATTTTTACCAGAGTTAATAGAAAAATGTGCTTCCCAGATTTAATTACTACTACATCAATTGCAATATCATTAACTTTTACCATATTTTTTTTTATATTTAATAGCTAGTTAAGGAAGTTATGATTATATACATACGTGATATGTATTTTTAAAATCAAGTTGAATTAATAAAAAAAACCGTAAATTAAAATTTAAGTAACAATGCATGAAATTTTTTAATCGCATTTCTTTACAAAATATGAAAATACCGTAAAAGAGATGGCAAAAAGTGAAATTAAAATTAAAATCAGCCGAAAGATACGGATAATAATGAGCATTTAAAAACTACTCATTAGACAGAGAGATTCGACATTAACTGTGACGTCAGCGTGCACTACGGCCATATAAACTCCATGTTAAATTCTGTTTTGCTAGAAAGAGATAGAAACAAATGTTTAATGGCATCTATCTTGGTTATTGTTATTAGTTATTTGAAAAAAACATTTTTTCCGCTCTTCTCTTACAAGAATGACCTTTTATTAAAGCAAAAAAAATCATGCATATTCCCTATTGATTTTCAGACAGTATTTTTTGCTGCAAATGAGCTCTACTATGCCCCACTAAGAGGATTATTTATTATGTATCGAATAACCAATAACGCTGTTTATATAAACGAGGAAACTGACCTAGGTATCATCTCAAAGCCCAAACCTCTAGACTTATGAAGTTTGGGAAGTAGGTAGCTTAAGCCGCCGCAAGCAAAGCCGCTAACATGACACTTTTTAAATTCACCCCCTAACGGGTAAAATTATTTTAATATAAACTAAAGCGGATTTATTCAAAGGATAAAGCTTGTTAGTATTTAATATTTTTCAGCAGAACGTAAATCAAAAAGAACCGATTACCTACTAATATTATTTTATTTACATTTTTTTTTGGCACCGGCAATCTACCATTAATTGTTTTCTCTTCTGCTTCAATTTATAGTTAATTGTTATATGTATAGTTGCAATATTCTGGAGAAAAGTTTTAAAACTTATGTAAATATAGGTATAATACTTACTGCGATGCATCATTCTTCTAACTTTTCGATATTGAACTAAACTAGGCGAAACTGCAGTTAAAACTAGTTATACGGTTACGAGTATTTAAGTCCTATGTTAACTTCACTATAATTTTAACTTATTCAAAAATAATCACAGGGAATAAAATGAATGAGTTTTTTTTGCACTGCTACGACATTATTCCGGGGATCTACGAGAGGACGGGAGAAACTCGTGCGCAGGACAGACTGCCGCCTGGCGTGCGCGACCGCCGCCTCATGGACCGAATCAGTAAGTAATTGTTGTTATGAGGCTCTTGTTCCCAGCTGCCATAATCACCCTATGCAGTTAAAACCTAAAAATACCAGCTCTGTCCCGGAGTATAAAATTAGGCACGTTTAATAATGAAGACTCGATAAATCTTAATGGAGCAAACATTAAACGTGGGGTCAGCCTCCAGGGGTTGATTAGGTATTCCATTTAATAAACAAGTTCTATTTTTAGCTTCTTCAGTAGCACGAATCGTTTTATATTCGCACACGTTATTTACGAGTGTGTTGCGGAGGTTAACATAATTTCGTCCGACGTGATATAAGTAAGTGTTAGGAAAAATATGTATCTATGATTCAAATTGTTTATCTAACTTTTGAGTATGTAACTCAATTTCTCTCAATTTGATATTTATGTATCTTATGGTATGAAATAAACATTTAAAGTATATTGTAAGTATATATTGAGTATCGGATATATATCTTGTCAATCTATTGCCCTTGGTATTTCGAAATGATTGTTGACCAATGTCAGACAACTTTTAAGGATTTATGGCTCTGTTTTTCTATATACGAGTATACTCGACTCGATCTGTCTAAGGCTTTAATCTTGTCCGCACAGTCACGTTTAGTTACGCAGATGACATGGTATTGCTAAGTGCGTCGGTTTGCGCCTGAGGGAGCTAATACGGATTTGTGAGAAATATGCAAGTAGCCACGGATTAAAGTGAAATGTAAAGAAAAGTCAATGAATGGTCGTTAAGGCAGGTAAAAAGTGTCCTCAGAAGGTATCTCCGGTACGGCTAAATGGAGTGCCTCTAGAGATAGTAAGTCAATTCAAGTACCTGGGGCACATAGTTACTGCCGACCTTAAGGACAAAGCAGACATTGAGCGGGAACGGAGGACGCTGTCAAGAGCCAATATGATAGCCCGCAGGTTTGCGTGATGTTCACAGCGGGCTTAACCTGCAGGCACGAAATAAAATTTGACAGGTGCTAGGGAAATGAATACATCAATTCAATATTCTAACGTAAGACTTAACGCTTAAGGTTTAAAATAAAAGTGTCTCACCCTGACTTTTATTACATATTATTGCGATTTTCACATTTTTATAGAAATTTTATCAAGACATAACACTTTTATTTTAAACCTTAAGCGTTAAGCCTTACGTTAGAATATGGAATAGATGTATTCATTCCACTAGCACCTGTCAAATTTTATCTCTTGCATGCATGCTAGGGGGCCATGAGGTCAAAGTTATACACTCTTTAGAGCATACCTACTACTGTGCATCACTCTACACCTGCAGCCTGTGGGCTGACTATACAAAGCGAAGTTACAGCGACCTCCGTGTCCTGTACAATAGTGCGTTCAGAGTAATGATGGGGCTGCCCCGGTGCTGCAGCGCCTCGGGCATGCTCGCGGAGGCGCGCACCGCTGGCTTCCACACTACGATGCGCAAGCGGCGCGTCTCTGGTGCGCAGGGTGCGGGGCAGCTCCAACGACATCCTGAAAACTGACTATTCTTTTGTCCGGCACTGCTGTGACAGACAGTCGCAGTGGCTGTGCCAGAAAGGAAATACTGATATTATAATTTTATTACATTTTTGATTGTTTGTCATATAACTGTATAAGTATTCTTAAATTTAACATTTGTGACATTCGTTTTTTTATTTTACTTTATTTTGATTACTAATTACTGCTATTTATTTTAACTGGTAGGTAATTTAAATGCAATATTTTTTTTCTACAAATCTCTGATTAGTTCTGTTTTTTCAATCATCAATCATCAGGTAAAAGTATTAGTCTGTGAAAAAGTTACGAGTAAGTATAGTATCTTATTATTTTTTTGTTTCATACTAGTATATGTAAAGGAAAGGAGAGAGCTCAATTTTATGTCATCCTAGTACTGTCATTGCAGTTCCTATACGCTTTTAGGGTTTTATATATCTTTGGGAATTATCATGTAACATTCCTAAGAATACAATAAATGAACTTTTTCGCTTTTAGTCGACGTTAAATAATTTAAATTCTGTAGGTAATTTATTATACATTATTATTTAAAATTTAAATTACAGGGATATAATAATAATTTTCTTAAATGTCTACTGCGTATTCGTGGCTAGGTGTCGTGTTTCTTCTAATGAGATCCTCCGACCCGGGCGGCGTCAAAGACTGTCTTCGGTATAACTCTGAAACAACCGATTCATCATTATTGTTAAACACATGTTTTTTGTCAATTGGTGATAGACTAATAGGTATTTACTTGGTTACTCTGAATCTTTGTTATCATATAAAATATGACTGTGGTTAAACCATCATGTTATTATTAATCGTAACTAAGAGTGATGGTCAGTATAAACTGGATAGTAAAACTCAGCTTATATATCAATTCTTAAAACAACTATTTTGAAAGCATTTTTTCATTGAGAGGAAAAAAAGGATGCAGTAAAGGTATTTTAAAAACGGTTCTCTCTTTAATCTATTGTCAACTCTATGAAATTATTAGTAGTAACACTACATAACTCCGAAAAGTCATACCTAATTCCGAATTGATTGAAATCCCGAATTTTCATAATTCAGAATGCATTTTTTTTCAATGGAGGCTTTATTTTTTGATATAGCACATAAATCATACCAAACCTAACCAACGTATAGCAATTTAAATATTTTTTTTTATTTTCAAATAGCTCCAGCATAACATAGATTTCGTAAAAATGAAAATTCGAAAAATTGAATGTTCGGAAAAAAATATTTCGGAATATTTGGGTGTTCCCTGATGAGTATATTGTTATGCCAAAATAATAAAATTACACAAATAAATATAACTACGAGTATTTTATGCAACATTAAAGAATAAGTTAGGCGCTACTACTACTACAACGAGAGTTAGATATACTTAGGTGTTTTAATCTTAATAGACCCATGCATATTCCTTTGTTATTATTATTTCAAGAAAAGTAATAAATCATTCCGTAGACGTTAGTTTTGATAAACAATTTTATTATTATACGTAGTAGCTACATGTGAGTAAAATCCTACTTATTAAACGAGAAACATTTGTAGATATATATATTTGCACACATACACATATTATTTGTACTGACGTTCTCTAAAACGGCGCTAACGATTTCGATGAAAATTGCGACATGGGGGTTTACGGAGACGAATATTCGATCTTTTTTTTTTGTATAGAAAATAGATGATAATTCTGTTTCGACCCGAGCGACGACGCTCGTCTCCCAGGTACACAAATGTTAAATACCTACCTAAATCTGAAGAGGATGAAAGGTGTAACTGACTACATATCAGATCTTGTTATATCTTGGGTATTGTGTTGACTAAAACTAATAAATACCCTCAGGGGCGACTTTAGAATCCTGCGAGAGTAGAACAGGTCCTAGTAATGTGGTGAGCGCCGAGCCCAGCGTCGAAGTGACGACGACGGCGATGACGATAATGTTCGAGTGCTGGGCGGCGATCGCCTTGTCCCGGCTGCCGCTGTCCTGCCACAGGGAGTCCGCCGCCACGCGAACCAATACTGCCTGGAATAATATACCGCTAGAAACCTTTTTATTGGTTACAGTTAGTTACCTTATACAACTTATAATATTACTTAGACAAAAAAATGGTTTTAAAAGTTTATAGCTGTTGTATTGTATATATGTTTATCGTTCGCGGAAGTTCATAATGTACTTTTATTCAATCGGTTATAGTAATACTTAACTTTATAGCCTATCTTTTGTAGTGTTTTATTAATTCAGTGCAGTTTGAGCGAGTAGCGGCGATATGCTCTACGAGTATGATATAATAGTCTTACTTGCCTTCTGGACTCCGCACTGGTAGCATAGTGAAAAAAAGCTAAAGCAGTAAAGAAACTAGGTCTACTTTTCGAGATAAATACCTACTGTCCCATTGTGCGACAGGGATTGTGCTCTTAATTTTTGTAAAATTGAAAAAGGTTTTTGTTTAGTGTATCTCAGCTAGTTACGATATCGTACATAAACGCAAGATGGAATAGCAGCCCTTTTAATTATTGCTTTCATAATCGATATATGGGGATCTGTGGGGTCTTTTATCTCATTCTATCAATGGATTCGTTGTCGGAGACAACTCTAATCCTTAGATATCGATTTTGCAAGCAACCAGTTGAATAACTTAAAAGTTCAAGATGGCGGCTACTCTAAGCTCCGGTTTTAAAGAAGCCGAGTTCAAACAGCCGTATACCACGCCATCGTGGTATCTTTTTAAAGAAATAATAAAATACAAATCGAAACCATTCGTCTCGACAAGACACATGCCACTGATAGCACTGCCATGTCCGCTTAAGGTTTCGAACGTTTGTTTGTAGTTTATTTACTGCTTTAGGGCGATTCTTCGGCGTTTTAACCGCCGTCATTGTCGTCTTCGCATATATTGACGAAAATAACGATTACTATCAACAATTTCCGATGTAAATAGAAGAAGCACCGGGAGTAGTTCTCATTGCATTCAAAATTAAAATAAACTTGTTAGTTTCATTTGGAATAATATGCGAAGACGACAATGACGGCGGTTAAAACGCCGAAGAATCGCCCTTTAGCTTAGCTATACGTATTTATACTGTGCTGGTAGCAACCACACTGGGCTGCTATTGCACTTTGTATTTAGTCCATCTTGCTTTTATGTACGATATCGAAGCCAAATAATTAGAATGAAGCCCCTGATTCCTATCACATTTGCACACACATACAACTTTCGGGCATACATACGGGAAGTTGATACGAGTTGTTAGCGAGTCTAGGGGTCAAGTAAGAGTGGTAAGTTGTGGAACTCGTCAATGAATTCGCTTTTGCTCTATCATAAATAGAGGATACCTAATAGAGGCAAGCATTTCTAATGAAAATTTACGAACCTTTACGCAGGTACTCGTATGTATACTGGCTGTATAATGAATGACACACCTTGATAAAACGTTAAATAACGCCTCGCGATTCGCTGGCTGGGGAAATCGCAAAGGGCTAAGGGCCGCAATGATTCCGGATTAGGTAGCATTAAGTTTTATTGGTCATGGCGGACTACACAGTTATAACCTTTTAATTTGCTATATTTGCAGATCATTTATAGTCCTGAATGTCAAACGTGTCATAAAATTGTGGCTGTGGATTACAGGAAATAAAATTAATGTGTTTGAGCGCAATACAGAGTTGTATGGTACTTAATACCTACTTTGTTTTTCATTCGCTAACTTCGTAAAAATAAAAGAAAATATTAATATTAATTCAAACCATGTAAAGAGGTTGTAAGTTCCGGTTTGCTATGTCATGCAAGTTTTGTCCAGCCTGGTGCGATATTTCCTAATTATCTCCGCTTTTGAATGAATTAATGTGTTATGCTGATCAAAATAGAAGTCATTTACGAGTGTACGATTGATGGGTGTGAAGCTTGGACACTGACCCAAAAGGAGGAGAACAAGAGAGGAGAAAATCTGACTAAATTCTGGAACGAATAAAGTGTGAGGACGGAACTTGGAAGCGGAAGAAAATAAGGAATTGGGAGAGCTGGAAGATAACCCCGAATGTAATTGGTTAGATCAAAGCTACACAAACCCAATGGCTCGGTGACATGAAAATTGAAGAGGATCGGAGACGCTCGCTTAGTATTGCGCGAAATGCGCAACGCAACATGTTCACTAAAAACTCACAAATGCGGGTGAGCCAATACTTGTAGTTGTAATGCGTATATATACAGACACGCACACTACGACGACGTTTAGCGGCGACAGCTACGCACACAGAGACAACGTGCGTATGTAGCTACACATACAACTATGGCTCACCCGCATTCGTGAGATAAAACAACTATAATTGATATACATGTACCTATCTACTCGTAATTAGTGAGAATGACAAATTTGCTTCGCTAGAATTACGTTGCAAAAATTCTAGGCTCAAAAACTTTAGTGGAGTATGGAATTACCACTTTTTAATGAAGTTGTGGACAAAGTCAAGAAAGCCATAATAATGGCCAACTTCCGTTGATAACGCCAGCGGGCCTAATATGGTCGCGTTTATCGCGTGACAAAACGTGGATAAAGCATCCGTCACTTTCTGACACGTATATAAGCGCGAGAGTGACGGATGCTTTATCCACGCTTTGTCACGCGATAAACACGGCCATATTAGGCCCGCTATGTTGGTCTTGAGTCCGTCTTGCTTTGCGCATGCGCAATGCGGTTTGAGTTGCGCATCCTCATCTTTTACTCCAACCTAAAAGTGCCACCGGTATCTACAATGTTTCACACACATACTTCAGGTAAACATTCAAATAAACAATATTTAATATTTTTTATGTAAGTACCATAACATAGTGAAGCAAGCACATGCTGTTTTTTTCGGCAAATACCTAAATTAGATTTAAAAAAAAACTTCTGAACTGATATCGCTTAAATAATGTCAAATAATGAAGGGCGTATGGATATAGAGTGTCTAGACATTAGGCATTTCTGTTGTAGTTACCTTTTTCGTAGAATGTAATTTAGCTAGCTTTACAGCTTTCGTATTCGTTTGTCTAGCCATCAAAATATGTCTCCGCCATCCCTATACGAGTAATGCTATAAATCGTCTGTCATAGACATTAAAAATGCCATACACATACATAATATGTATGTGCATTATACATCAGGAAAAATTTAATAAGCATTGTTAACTTAACACGACTTAAGGTGAACCATATATGTTAAAAATTAAATAAAACGTACGAAACTTTGAAAGCGGGCGCTCGCTCGGTTGAAAATTGCTAATAACCAGAGGGAGGAAGGCAGAAGTGAATTAAACTGGAGTCCGTCGGCTGGCGGACGGCCGGGCCGGACTTGTTAATGAAAAATATCGCTTCAAAGTTATATTAGGCTGTGACAAGGCCGGGCGATCACTTCGATGATTAACGAGCCGCGCGTGCATATAACCTACCGTTTACCGTGCAAATATTGGCCGATCGATTTCATGAAAACAACCGAATATTGTTAAATATTTATAGCTGCTTAGAAATTTCCGACGTATAACACGTCAGGCCAGTTGATTGATTAAGAATGTACCTAATGAAATGAATAATGTTTTACTACTTAACCGAAGTACGTTTACTGCTACGTCCGTACGTAGGGCTTCCCCTAAAGTCAATTGACCAATCAGATCGTTCGAACAATCTGCGTGTGGCGCTGTGTGTGGGTAATTTTCAGTTGGTCTGAAAGATCACCGCGGCGACGGGTCTATGCGGGTCTAGACAAGTTGCATTTTACGAAAGATATTCCCCCTCATTCATAAACGTACAACAAACCTATTTTATTTTATTTTTAGTAACGTTTGTTTTTGAATAATTAATAGATTTTTGTTTCATTTTTTGTGTGTATGATTTACTTTACTCTTGATAACTTTAGTTCATTGTTTAGTTGTATTAAACAATAAGTAATGAACAACTTCAGCTGGCGCCATTTTTTTTGGATTTCATGATATAGGGTCATCTTCAGTTTTTTTCCTAGGATACATGAGAATAGTATTTACCCATCTTACATATATATAATTAATATTTGTAAATGGTAATAGGTAAAGTTTGTAAATTTGTTTTTTGTTTGGATGTACATAGGGGGGTAATCTCCGGAACTTCACATCCGGTTTCAAAAATGAACTTTCAGGGTGGACATAGGCTATATTTTAACTTACGAAAGTATTGACTCTCCGCAGACGAATTCGCGGGCGGACAGCTAGTCTTGCAAGAAATGTAAACTGTCATTGCCAGTTGTGAAACGAACCCTACTACTACCCTACATCCTAAAAATGACTATACAATCCTGTAATGTTTTATGAGTGTGTCTTTGATTTTTTATGTTATTATATAATGGGATTACCGGATCATGTAAAAATGCATTACCTCAACGATTGCCTTGGGCATCCAGGTGACGGCCACGAACAGGCTCTCCTTAATGGAGAGGTCGCCGGCCAGAGCCACCAAGAACGCCGTCAACATCCGCAGGCTTAGCGCCAGGAAGATGCAAGCTAGTATTCGTCCGAACTCCTCCAGCGATATGTGAGATACCTGCACCACATACCGTTACATCTTGATCACGAGTCTTTAAAGTAACCGTAACATATTATCACAGGTTAGGATTTGCATAAAATATAATTTTCTATAAGTATTTTGGTCAGTTCGGTAAGTTAGTAAAATGCTATGCAGTTTAGCCTGCCGCCACGGGCCGAACTGGTGACGCTCGGGACTATTGCTGGCCCTCGGGCTGTAGTTTGGGGACCCAGGACCTAATCGAAGAACAGTCCTTTGTACTAAAAACCAGGATTAGTAATACAACAAAAAGCATATCAAGCAGGTGACATTGGAAGAAGTTTCCGATTCTTGTTTGTCAAATCCTGTACTGGACTGCTATGTTATTCTGTTAACACAAACGTCAACCAGTTCTACTCAGTCGATGAATAGCCGGCGAATTTAAGTCGTCCGTCATGGTGGGTAAATGACATTCAACTGCCTGCATATTCATTTAGTCGCTGGTTTCACAGACGACCAGCTGTCAAACTAGCGACTAAATGTAAGTGCAGGCAGTTGAATATCATTTGCCCACCTTGACGGACGATGTAAGTTCGCCGGCTATTCATCGACTGAGTAGAACTGAATGACGTTGTTTTAACAGAATAACATAGCTGATAATTGAGTTGAAATAAATGGAGTGATAATTCGAACAAGCTTTTTCTATTAGTTGCAGATAACGTAAAATAATACTATTTATTGTCCGTGATGAGCTTTTGACTAAAGTGTTCTTCTTTAGAGAAACAGCGGATTTAATGGTATTTATTGTATTGAACGCCTTAAAGTTGATACGAGTACAACGTATAAAACAACAAAGACAAAGAGGGCAAAAAACAACCTTCCCCGCGATAGCTTGCTTCGCCACCTTCGCTTAATATAATCTTAAATTCCCCAATTTAATGTCTTTAATCATTTACTGTAACATTACTTAGGTATAGATTGAACATAAGTTGAACTTCAATATCACAATTACGTAAATTGTTGGATGGAACACTTTACAGTTTCAGACAACATTTTCCGATCCGACCCCTTCGAGGGAAATCGTTCATTCAAGAGCTATTAGGTAAATCTGTTATTAAAACTAACAACTACGGGTATCCGAGATCTTAGGGACCGAAAGGCTCGACTAACATTTTGAAGAGCTTTTCTACTCTCGGGATCTATTCAAAAAATGAGCCTACGCGTATATTATTTTATTTAAAAGCGATTAATATAATTGAAATAGATGTAATGTAACAAAATAGAGAGAAACTAATAAAACTATTTTAAAAACCGGGCAAGTGCGACTCGGACTCGCGCACTGAGGGTTCCGTACACATTTAGCTGGTTTTTAGTATTTGTTGTTATTCTATAGGGTTGGTTTGTTCTATAATCATACCAAATTTGACGCTTGTCCCTTGGGACCCCCTTTCTTATTTCACTCTATTTTTTCATTTGTTTGTAAATCAAGTTAGTAAAGCAATGGTTTACAAGTCAAACTGTAAGTTCAAAACACCTAATAGGCAATTACTACTCTGTCAAGAAAGTACCGGGAAAAGATCAATAATACACAAACTGTTTGTTAATCATCCAAATTTATTTTATCACCTTCAAAGTATGCTCCTTCAGAAACGATACACTTACGCCAACGAATAATCCAATCATCAAAACATTTTTTAAACGCTGTTTCCGGAATTGAATTCAGTTCTCGGCGCGAATTCTCCTTTATGTCTTCTACCGATTGAAAACGGGTGCCACGAAGTGGTAATTTGAGTTTAGGAAAAAGAAAGAAGTCGGCAGGAGCCATATCTGGTGAATATGGTGGTTGCTCGATGGTATTTGTTGAGTGTTTGGTCAAAAATTCTTTCACAATGATGGCCTTGTGCGAAGGCGCATTATCGTGGTGCAAAATCCAAGAATTTTCATTCCACAAATCTGGCCTTTTTCGTCGAATTTGCTCTCTTAAATGCCGCATAACGCTCAAATAATATTCTTTATTTACCGTTTGACCTTCCGGCAAGAATTCCGAGTGCACAACACCGCGATAGTCAAAGAAAACAGTCAACATGACTTTGACTTTTGATCGACTTTGGCGTGGTTTCTTCGGTTTCGGTTCAGTTGGAAGGCGCCACTCCGAAGCTTGTTGACTAGTTTGCATGTCAAACTCGTAAACCCACGTCTCGTCACCAGTAACAATGCGTTTCATGAATGTTGGGTCGGAATTGACTCGTTCTAGCATGTCCTCAGCGACTCTCATGCGATTGAGTTTTTGGAGAAAATTCAGGTCTTTTGGGACTAGCCGAGCGGTAACATGTTTCATACCCAAATGATTAGTTAAAATAGTACGGATCGACTCGTGGGATACAGAAAGTTCGGCGGCTATCTCTCTCAAAGTTGAATGAGGATTTTCAGTCACTATTTCCTTCACTTTTGCGATGTTAACTTCAGTTGCAGACGTTGATGGCCTACCAGAGCGAGGCAAATCTTCCATCACATCTCGACCGCTTTGAACGCTTTGTACCACTCATAAACACGTGTTTTTGATAAAGTCGAATCACCGTAAGCCTTCTGTAACATTTTCAGTGACTCCGAACACGAAATTCCATTGGCGATGCAAAATTTAAGACAAACTCTTTGTTCAATGTTTTTGTCCATTATGAAATTCGCAATACACACTAGATATGATATAACTAAAAACAGCACTGTATTTAATATAAATAACAGATGCAACTCAAACTCCGCGCCAAAATAGAAAACAGTTGTGCCAATCTAACAACAACAAAAAAAACAAAAATTTGAATTTGGAACCATAAACAAATCATCCATTCCCGATACTTTGTTGACTGAAGGTATATCATCGCTACAAGTGGGCGGGGTTTTGGTTCAAATTACCTAACTCCCTGCGTTTGGGAATAAAAATACAGAGAATATATTTGTTCTAATAGGTAAAGTTTATTATAATTTTAGAAAACGAACTATAGGAGATAAGTTGTCCTCAAGACAGTCATGTTAGTAGCGCAATTTAATTGACTCTTACCTCCAAATAATACCCACTCAGGGTGAAAAGCATCGGCTCGAAGATCCTCCAGAGCAGCTTATACACCTCGGCGACCGGGTTGTCGTTGACGGGCCAGTCGCGCCGCGCCCACCGCGCGCCCGCCGTGGCGCCGCACACCATGATCGCCACACCAGCTGACAAACGTAATCAGGGTTAACAGCCTTATGTCAAACATCTGAGACCACATATGCTGCCAAGTCTACAAACCACCCCGCACACCGATCGAAAAAATCAGATTGGTTGGTTTTATGTACTTACTGCCGTAAAAGGGCAAAAACATAAAGGTGTCATGTTTTGATAATAATCGTGTTTTTACGTTCAACTGATACAAGAAAAGGTGAATGAGTTATTCAAAGAACAGATACATATTATTGAGGTCCAGATCGCCAAACACTAGGTTGAACTGCTTTGTTAATCAACAATCTCGCTTCTTTATTTTTAATCATATTGGTGGCGTCATAGTCGCTCTTACCGTCAAGTAAATAAGAGAGGTCTTAACGTTAACAATACGATTACGATATAGAAGCAAGACAGGCTAAAACAACGCGGAAAAAGGCTCTGAGTCTCTATTCCACTGTTATATTATCGTACGAGTATTGTTAACGTTTTGATAGCTCTTATCTACTTGATAGTAAAAGCGGCCGTCATAAATAATACGATTGCAGTAGGAGTAAAACCGAAACATAATAAAGTCCCAGAGTATATATATATATCTCAGGTGTGCTGCTGGACGAAAAGTACGATTACAAAAATCTCGTTGTGTCGACTCGGGAGGATTTGTGATCTTTCAGTAGGTCGTAATCTTCCAGATGGCCGAAATAAAAACCATCCGAAAGAAGCTGATGATTTTCCGCGTTTTATTAGCCATTATTAATTGTCGTCTTCGTATATTATTCCTATTGAGTTGAAAAGTTGCTTATTATTGCGTATAAAATGTTTTTTTCATAATATGGGAATTGAACCCGGGACTTCTAATAGTTTACGTGTCGTTAATAAAACATGCAAGCATATAAAACGCGCTAGCTGAGCGAAATGCCGTGACTTTAGGCTGCCTTTCCATTGAGGCGGAGACGAGAAGAGCGGTGCAAAAAGGACCAATCAGATTCCTCTAATTTCTGTGTGCTATGCGTTAGTGTGGGTACTGTACAAGGTGATTGGTCCTTTTCGCACCGCTCCGCTCGTCTCCGCCTCAATGGAAATGCAGCCTTATACGCACAGCGCTGATCTTCCGCTGCTTGACCAATGAGTTTACGTGGAGATCTGTCCCTTTGCCTAACATGTGTATTGTTGAGATGTATATAGTATGGCTGTAAAATACTGACAGGAATGTCCAGCTAAAATGAGATAGTAACAGATAATTACGATTAGTGATATTATTATATCAAGAAACCTAATATGTTTTTTTTAATCCAAAAACTAAGAGTTTACGAGTAGGTATACTAACACGAAGTTCACGGAAGGCTTTTAAATTTTGCTGACGGCATACCTTTCCACAAGAGCGGCAGACTCATAGTGCGGTACCACTAAATGGTGTACCATTTATTGGGCAGGTTTGTAAACCCGGCTAGTGTGGGTCAATTTATTGTACAGAATGATGGTACTTGTCTTGTTTTGTTACTACTCCAAATATAAATTCTTACTCTGTGTTGGTCAATAGATCAATAAAACTATTCCAATCGAACAATCGCAGTTATTGATTTCATTGACGACGCAGTTAGCCTAGTTGGTAGTGACCCTGCCTACGACGCTAGCGGTCCTGGGTTCGAATCCCGGTATGGACAAATATTTGTGTGATGAGCGCGAGTATTTGTTCCTGAGTCATGGATGTTTTCTATATATTTAAGTATGTATTTCTCTATATAAGTATGTTTATCGTTGTCTAGTACCCATAGTACAAGCCTAGAGCTTAGTTTGGGACTAGGTCAATTTGTGTGAGATTGTCCCCTGATATTTATTTATTTATTTATTTGTTTGCGGGAGCAGTTCCAGCAGTTTTCGGAAACATCGCTGATAAGTATATTAATAATAAGCTTGTTTGCAGAATGGTAGAATGTATAAAATAAGTACCTACTGTCTAAGGTGACCTATACAGTAGTGCTGTTGATTGGTCTTGATTAAAACGAAGGCTAACTAATTAAAGTCGGACGTACAGAGTGGACCAAGTGTCTTGTCAAGTGAAACTAATTTCGAAATAACTCTACAAGTGTTGTCACGCAATTTAAAATGTGTTTAATTCTTCAATACATTTATTTTTAGGATTCGTATTCACATAGCCCCTGTAGGCTATACGCCTGTGGGTTTTAACATAGCAAATTATTAATATAAAATAACTTACATGTTCCTCCCCAGCCGATATATCCAAATGCGTATACGGATACAAGACCTCCGGAGAAAATGAGAAGACTTCGAATGGTAGGGGCGTAAATGTCTTGATGAGCTGGTAGTAAGTCGACGAGCACGCCCCATACAATTCCTAGCGTGATACCTACAAAAATAGCTAAAAGTGCCTGAAAAAATGCATTTTGTTACTCGATTTTAGTTAATTTGAGCTAAACCTCAAGTTACTATCCAAGTTTGTTTCTAATTCCTTGTTGTAACTGTTTGTTAATCCAAATAAATGAAAAAAAAAAGGAAGAGTGCACACTCGGGTAACTGATTGTCTAACTTTGGTCTAATTTGTCTCGTTCCCCTACGAACATCAGTTGCGATCGGTTCATTGTATTAATCAAATCCGCCTAATTTGAGTTCATGGTCAAAGCGTACTCCGAAAAATTGGAAAAGGGGCCAAGAAGATGATAAAGTTTGACTGCAATGAATCAAGTTTGACATTATAATCTCACTTTCACAATTTTGTAGAATAGAGGCGACGGGACGAATATGGTGCTGTTTATGACCCCAAACATTCCCTCAGTGAAGGCCGTGTCCAGGCCGCCAGCGTTGCCCACTAGCTGGGCCACCTTGTTCTTGGTGCCCAGACCTCGCGCGCTGAGGGCCGTCGCGGTGGGCACCACCACCGCTGGGGATACCGACGACAAGATAGCGCCAAGGTGCAAACCTGTGCGACACCGCATGAAAACATTTTATTGAATATAGTGGAGTGCAGTAAGCTTTATGTATGTATACCTCTCGGAACCCGGTTCCACTGATTGGATTTTCGTGAAAACTTTTGGAATGTGTTATATGTACTATATATATTTAATTTACATTCATTTTTAGAGTTCCTTGCCCGAAGGGACTGTCAGTCGGTCCGTCCGTTTGTCCTAATTTTAGAGCTGTATCTTTTGAGCCATAAGAGATAGCCCATAGATTTTTTGCAGAATATGTGATATAACGGCGAATTTTCTAACAAATAATAAAAATATCAAAAAGTAAAATAATAAGTGGAGTTCCCATACAAGAAACATTTTTTTTCAACGTTTTTTTGTACTTATTCTATCGTAAAAACGGTAATACATACAAGCGTCAAATTTGGTGTGATTATAGAATAGACCCTAAAAAAACAACATATACCTACTAGGTAAAAACCGGCAAAATGTGCACGGAACCCGGTTTAAAAAAACGATGCTTAAGGGGCTTCTAAAAGGGCCACGTTTTCTGCAATTTGTAGCCGGTAATTAGCTCTCTTTCTCTAATTGCGTATGACAGAACAAGATGCCCTTATATTTGCCGGCTATAAATTGCAGAAAAATGTAGCCCGTTTAGAAGCCCCTTTATATAAATATGGATATATAGAAGTGCAGATGATACAGTGCATGATGGTGATAATAATGGCTCCGACACAAGACAGACGAATAATACAAACGCACGTCATTTTCTTGGTTTTAACAAGTACCCTATACTGAAAAAAAAATATTGACTGACAAAGGTTATTTCACATAAGATATTGAGAGATGAGAGAAAATATTAACCCGAGTTTAAAGTGGGTTCTGGTCCTGTATTAAGTAAATAAAATGGCAGCGGTCTAACAACTAAAAATATATCAAGCCAGTGTAAAGCATTACTGTTGAAACTAATATGATTGGAGTTTGACGTTTCTTAACATATTTTTGACATATACGTATGTAAAATTAGAGATAACAGTTTTGATTTGGCCCCACTGTTTAGCTATAACTAATGAATGTGTGCATTGAACTCACCCCAATACCATGGATATTTGAGAAGCACATGAGTAAAGACGGCCGTAGACAAACACTCTACGATCCAGGGCAGGGTCGCCAATGAGAAAACTTTTACCGAATTATATCTAATGTATTCCCAGTCCCAGCTGAGCGGGCCCTTCGACAGGATAATCACGGGATAAATGCGTCTGAAACAAAAGAAAGTACTCGTACCGCAAACCCGCCGAATTGATTGCAACCCGTGATTATTCGAAATGGGATTAAACTGTTGGAGCATTTGAGAAAGCACAACTAAGTTTTTCATTATTTTATGGAAAATAAAATACAAAGGGTCTACTAATTGGAATTTTAATAAGCGGTGTTTTGGAATTTGTTTTACTGTACCTGTATTGGGTTTTAAACTGTTGAAGAAAATTAAATTGGATTGTTTGTCGACGGGCATACTAACCCTCTTATCCATTATCGCACAATAACTAAAGTATGCTTGTAGTATTCTGTGGCTTTATCTTTCATTGTGACATTTGAATCAGACAGAAAGTGACAAAGCATACTTTTACTAAAATAGGTTTGTTGTGCATTTATGAATAAGGGGGGTAATGTCATGGAACTAATAAGTATACATATACTCTATACATCAGGAAGGTGCACTCAGTAAAAATGTGCACACAAAAATATGCTTAAATGTAATAAATAACAGAAGGCTTGTATTTAAAGTGACAAGGGCAACGGTTCTGAAAAAGACCCCAACTTGAGGTTAATTTGTCCCTTTCTTAAGGGCAGCGTTAAGAAAGGGACAAATTAAGATAAAAGGCAATTTTTACACAAAACTACTGTATGTACTGCTTTTTACCTTAGCAGGGCAGAAACGTATGCAGTTAAGTAGGGTGACAACAAATTTATCTGGTGAGATAAAATCGATGGTGCGATTAGTTAATTATTTTCAACAACTTTATAAAAAACAATAAACGGATAAGTAATATAATAATATATTACTTAATATTATTAACTAGCTTTTGCCCGTGACTCCGTTCGCGAGGAATCCGTTTACCGCTTTTCTCTCTGAAACTGTCCAAATTTCAGAGTAAAAAATAGATTATGTCCGTTATCGGAATATTATCTGTACCAAATATCACGTAGATTAGTTGAGGCATTAAACCATGAAGATAAAACATACAAACAAAAACACTTTCGCATTTATAATATTAGTAAGGGTTTCTTGTCGGTGGCTTTAATATAAGTTTATGAGTCACTTCATTTCACAAGAAACATATCTTATAATAATAGCTTGAAACTACTTAAATAATAATAATACACATTAGTTAAGGCAACAATAATGCGGTTGATGGCATTGAGAATATTATGATTTTACCTGTCATTTCGTAAAACTCCATGCCAAAGCTAGACTAGACGGACAAACCGACAAGCTTACTTTCGAATTAAAAAATTACACGGATTACAAATCCTAAAAGAAGTTTTCCAAAGGATTGGTCACCCTAGCAGAGTGAGACAAGCGCCTCTATTTGATGTCTCACCCGGACCAGATTTTTACAGCAGTGCGCATTCCAGACGTAGGTATAATAGTTCCATGTTAGATAGATTAATACTTAATTGTTTTTTTTTTGTTGACGTTTTTTTAAATTACCTCAAATGATAATCTATAGCGTCAGCTTCTGGATTTTTTAAATAATTATCAGGTCCAAAGTATCTGTATAAAGCTCCAATGAAAGTCATTCCGATGACAGGGCAGAGAGTGGTGTACCTCTCCAGGGTGTGTCCGAAGACATACCCGGCTGCCACCACGCTCGCCATGTCGAACAAATATCCGCCCGGGAGGACCACATCTTGCAAAATAAACCAAGAACTGCCCCATAGCGCCAATACTGAAATATAAATATCCTGTTAAATTTACTTACACGTACTATGATTTCAATTTAAAGTTTATTGTTTTCCATTCTTTATAGAAAACTGAAGGCAATAAAACGATAAAGTATGAATGCACCGGAATAGTAAAGTAAACAAGGAATATTTAAGTTTATTGCGCTAGCCTTTTGCACGTTTCTATGATGCAGCCAACAGATCCAGTGTGGTAAAAATGTTAGTTTTGGTAAATTCGTAATCGCGTCACCTTCTTCTTACTAGCGTTTCACTGGCGAAGTTCGTGCAACTAAATATTTAGTACCCTTCCACGGCTAGAATTGGCAACACTTTTATTCGAATACTAGCTTTTGCCCGCGACTCAGTTCGCATAGAAGTGGTTTTTTTCATCCAGGAACTATCAAAAATTCCTGGATAAAAGTATGCTATGTGCCGATCCAGGCTAAGGACTATCTGTGTGCCAAATTTCACCCAATCCTGCTCAGCTTTGTAGGCGTGATTGAAGCACATACATTCATGTACAAACTTTCACATTTATAATATTAATAGCTTTTTAGTATCCTATGTCCTTTTCCGGGACTCAAACTAACTCCATATCAAATTGCAACTAAATCGATTTAGCCATACAGCGTAACAAACAAACAATTAATTATAATATTAGTAAGGATTACTAGGAATCGCAGTAGAAAAATGTTACCTCTTCAACCATCGACATACTTAAATAAACAAAACACAAAAAATGCAAAGCACCGTTCCTCGCTACTATTCTGACTACCCACTCGTGTTGAAGAAATTGTATGTACGAGTAGTTGTTTGTGTTTGTTCTGTGACATTAATTTGGGCGGTAACATTTTGAATTAATTTAGACAATTAGTTTCAACCACAATACTGTCAAAGGGCATTTATATGTTTTCCTCAGTTTGGTCCAGCAGGTTCATTTGCCTTTGTGATCGTGAAGGCGGATCTGTCTCTGTATCGTGATTTTAGCAGGAACATTAATTAGGTGTTAACGTTTTTATGATTAGCATCAAGGAGCTCGGCTGTGCGCCTTCAAGATTAAACATTAAAATTTGCTCGTAACGAAATAATGTAAAATTTGTTAAGTAAATAAAATATGGATGGCCTACCGCAAATCACAACTCCTAAATATTGCTTCAATTCCAGTACAGAAGGGGCTGTCTGCAGAAGCATTCCAAGGCTTACTACACTTCGAGCATTTTCGTGTTTAATTCTGTAAAAAAGTAAGTAAATTCAAGTTGTTCATCAGTTACACTCGTTTGATTGAGTTTGAATAAAAAAAACATTTGACAAGTGCTAACCGTGGACCATATTTAACTACCGCTTTTTTACATCTACTTGGATATTTTCACGATTGAATATAGCGAAAGATAGATTCATATTAGCTTGCTTGCAACTAGTTGGACGCTTACTTCTAGACGAGATATCAGTATTTGTCTTTTACAGAAAGTACCGTCTGAGGCGGAACATGTTGTGATGTCTGTCTGAGTTTCCGCATCCATCTAGAGAAGAATATAAAATTATTTCTAAGGTTTTGTTAATAATAGGATGCTCATGCTAAATTGGGATGTAGGTCCCAGGAAGTCATCTGTTTATTTAGTTAGCGAGCGACGGCATAATCTTTTCTCTTACATATCGCCCCTGTAACCCTAATATAACAGTTACTTTATTAGTTATTCTGAACGGTTGTCGCTATTAATTGGTTAATGATGGAACCTATATAGTTGCAATTAAGATACTCGTAATAGGCTTGCTCCCGGTCCCTCATGGAGTACAAAGACAATTTAGTAATGTCAATGCCGGGGCACGCTGCCGCGTGTCTGGATCGTAGTCATTTGTTCTACCTGTGACTGAAACTGAAATAAGCCGCCTTTCACTAATTTCAATCGCGCATAAACTAGGTTTGTGTTAAATGATTTTACATTTTTTTTTTGTAATTGGCAAATTTTGTGGTTAGCTATGTTTTCTAAATTTGTATTAAGCTGTTGGTTTTCCATGGATTAATAAATAAATAAAGATTCCATACACGGAGAAAAGTTTCTTTCTTAAATATGTATGCGCCTAATATACTCGTATTATAGGTAATTTTCTTGTTACATTAATCCAACAGGTTTAATTCCAATACTTACTCACGTTTTGGAGGAACCAATTTCAAAATTTGCGTTGTTATTGTGAGGTGCTATTTTGGTATCTTTCTTGCCTGTGAAATAAATACAATATTTTAATATAAATTGTATCATTTTAATTTAGGTCTCAGTGAAGTCAATGATGTCTTTTAATCAGCAGAAAAGTTATTTCCGTTTTCCTTTTGTATCCCTAGAGTACGAACGGATTGTCGAGTTTTTATCATAACACCATTTTCGATTAAAATCTATAATTAACTTACTCACTGCAAAAATAATATAATCTAAGTAGATTTGGTTTTAATTATAGTTCAGTTGTGTCAAAATGTAGGCAAACGTTAGTCTTAAATCTGGATTGAAGACAAATCTCGATTTCGGTGGCCAGTGTTGTTTCAAAGGACATGGTATCATAGGTTTAATGTTATTTAAGAAGCCTTCAGTAGCCAAATTTCAAAAATCATATTGATTGTAAAAAATTATTACGACAAAAAGTCTAAATTTTTCCTTTTGGAATATTTTTTTTAATATTTAACATTATTAATGAGCTTTCCACAGTTTAAACTGTAGTGTGCTTAATGACCTACTAGGGGTCAAAAAGTGAACTAGGGTAGGCCCGAGAATGTTGTTTGGTTAAAGGTTAAAGTCACAATTACAATTTAATGTTAAGTTATCTCCTGTACCAGTGCATACGAGTATAGTAATATTATTTGTAACTTTAAAATATTTTATTTTATAATTTAACACTACATGTTCAGTAATAAGTACAGACAAAACAAAAAATACAACTCACCAGTTCCAATACCATTGTCACTCATCTTCCCGTAGCAGATTCCAGGCTGTACTACAAATGCCTCACAAACAAATAGTCATTTGGGTAGTTGTAGGAGTCGCAACACATTGAAACGTTCGAGGATATTAATGAAGATTACACTAGGAATGTAAACACAGTTGACGCCGAAGTCCGCCGGCACGCGACCTGTGAAACAGTGTGATCTCGTTTAACGTTCTTATAATAATACTATCGGCCGCATGCGCACTGTGTGCTTGTGCCATAATTGAAAGTACATTAATCACTTGGCGTCGAAGTCATCGGAAGAAGTGACCGCGGGCAATACAATTGGCGTAGTTTGAAAATACGATCGAAATTTATTCAACAACGCTCGTCGTCGGCCGTGGGACGAGTCAATTGTGCTTATGGTATATCAATATATTTTATTTATACATACATACGTTCCTCAGACGTTACGCCTGTAATAACCGCTAGCGTTACCAAAGTTTACGGCATTATCAATATTAGCACTAAAATGTATTAAAATTTAAACCTGTGGATTGTATAATACTCCAATTGAATTTCATTTATTGGTTTGAATTATTCAAACTGTTGCTGTCCCTGCTATTTATGTACCTAGTATAAATTGGATTATCGTACGTATACAGAGGGATTAATCTATGCACTCGTATTTATAATTTGTATGAGTAAATTTAATTATGTTTTTTTTTTTTATTAAAAAGAATACTCCCTCTATTAAACTTTGTGGCCCAACAATCATTCTGTTCATGCTGTTCTCATGGTATCACATTTTCTGCACTTAGGTACTTTTTCCTCATCTCGCATTACATTGGCACTGCAGTAATTTAGCAGTAATATTTACATAAAGTAGGCAACAAGTATCGACACCCCGTCAAAATTTGTTTGTTAATTGCACATCAGTAATAAACTGTTTTATGAAAAAAAAAAATGTACTTGGTAGTAAATACGTAATTTCAATTACCAGATTTGAATTTTACGACGTATTTTATTGAGATTGCTAGTGTAAGAATAATATACCTACTTAAGGTGAATCTAATAAAAATACAATTTGTTTTCGCAGAGTGCATTATTTCTGAAACAAATATTCACCTCATATTTTAAGCTTACAGTTGATTTGAAAATCTTACACTCAGTTGCTCAAACGTTTATTAACATTTATATCCCCTTAGGTAGGACATCTATCACTTTCTAATTCCCCAAGGTCCAAAATTGTCAGCACACTACTTCAGGCGGCATTAAATGAAAACTTGTCCAACCGGACTAAATCTTAAATACACACATACAGTTTATCTAAATGTGTTTTTGTTACCCAAATTAGGCGATAAAATAACATTTTTTTTTCTTAGGCAGGAAGTTGGGGCTACTGTACGTACTATATACCTGTATCCAACTGTTTCTCAGTCAGTTCTTTATACTGCTAATGTGTTGAGTTGTTTTGAATAAGTACCTACATGTTATTTTAATCTGTAGTTTCATCATTAAGCAATATAAGGTAACTAACTGTAAAAGAGAAATACAAACCATTAAATATGTAACAGTACGTTACTATGTGACTTGGCACATATTCAAATCGAAATATGTATTATTAGTTTACAGTGACAACTGGTCATCATTAATAGGACGTCTTCTTAAATAGACTGGTCCATTTTAACTGTACTGTATTTTTCACGATCAACACATGGCTTAAAATTGTTGTTTCGCTGTGGCCGTCGTCAGTTGTTGATGAAACCCGACATAATAAAATCAACGACATTGGACCGCTCACACCAGTAATATGTATTTTGGTATATTTAATGTGATATATCATTTGGATTCTGTAAAGATACGAATGATCGAACTGCGTAGTCTAGAACAGTCGAGACGACAAGACAACAGGACTGCACGTTGACTGTATTTTTTGGCTGCGACTACAAGTTAACTCCTTGTCATCGATGGCGTAGGCTTGATAGCTTGAGTCTCATTGTCAGTGTAATGTCAGTCAATTTGAGATTTTGCTGAAAAATATTTAACAGAAAAAACTAGGTTCAGGTGTTTTCTCGGGCATAAAGTAGTTGCGATAGAAACTTCGGAGAAAGTGCAATGCCTTGGCAGGTCAACTCTTAATCATTTTAGAATTTCATATGTTCAACTTTAGCTTCAAATTTCTTCGATCCGGTAAAATAGTTATTATAAGGAAAGCCTTTGAATCTGGCTTTGTTTCAAATAAGAATATTTCCATTTTAGGGTAGAAATAATTACATATTTATTTATTCTTTTAATAATGTGTTTTCTTAAAATATAATAACGAGCCAGTACATAACTATACAGCTACCATATAGCTGTTCATAACAGGGTGTTGTGAGAGCACAAAGTTCTGTTTTAATGGGTATTTGTTAGTTTCGCTTAAAAAGATAGCATTCAGCATTGCAGCTACTGGCTGATCTCGAGGTGCACGAGCAAAAGGAAGTCATTCTGGCAGTAAACAATAATGTACGGTCGGAAGAGTCTTTCACGCTAGACCGGCTTCAGCCAAGTTGGCAAACGCGGCCTCTAAAGAGCGGGCAATTTGCGCTGTAACACCGCCGGATACTGGTTGCTCATTAACTATGAACGCCGTCATCAAGATGCTTCTTCAGCAGAAAAAACGGCGTTTAACAGTAGCACTCTCCGCGAATAAACGCTCCGGCGCGAGGTGCTTTTGAACGCCCACCGCTACAAAGTGCATATAAATTGCACTGCGAGATTGAAGCAGAGATATGAAAAGGGACGCTGGGGTAAACTTTTGAAAGACAAGCTATGGGCACTTTAGAATCCGCAGCACTTTGAAAGGAATAAAGAGAAAGCCGGGGATCTAACTGGTTATATTTTTTAAGACTTTTTAAGATTTGTTTTGCATTTAAATAAGTTTTCGTAAAATATATTAATTACGTGGAACATAGACTAGTTACGAATAGTTAAAGTTAAAGCTCAAAATAACGGGAAAAGTGTTAAAAGAAAACTGTAAACAAAAAATTTTGAGCTATGGGTAAGTGCTAACGAAAAAATAGCATCTAATTAATAACTATTAAAAAGCAAGCTTTATTGACCTGATTGCATGTAGGTATTGATATTGTGGTCTATGTAAATTATAAACAATTTATATATTTTTAAACCCGATATCTTGTTTTTGTTTTATTTAAAAATCCCCAGTGACAGTCGCGACGCTAAGACGAATCTAATGACACATATTTTTTTTTTAAAGTCGGGATACCTGTTTACCCTCTACGAGAGAACAACATACATACCTACTCGTACATACAAATCAAAAACATTACCCTCCTTTTTCGGCAATCGGGTAAAATATAAGCAACCGACTTAGTCCCGTTCCGGCCCACTATTTAATTTAACGTACATTGACGCAACCGTGCGTGCCGCGTCAATTTGAGTGACGTGGTGCGCCTTCGTAGATTGAAAACAATATAAGTGTTATTACAAAAACATAAACAACCGTTGAACACTTGTTTATTAAATAGATGTGATTCAGGCATTTAAGCGTTAAGATACATTTTAAACGTGAAAGTGTTTTGTCTGTCTGTTTGCTTATTATACAAGTCAACATTAAATATCAGCTTGCCATAATTTTTTGTTCAGGCGATATATATATAGATATAGATATAGATATCTGTATAACATTTGTTTAGGTTCATAAGTTTTTTATTAAGTGTTTTTTTTTAAATCGATAATCTTTATATCCACCGAACTACAACTTGTACTTCTAGCAGACACATAAACTTCAAATTTTGCATTCAGGTGATGTTTTGCCCACATAGAAAAAACTGAAACATCCTAAAATTTCAGTCCCGTTTTCTTTGTGGTTGGAAAATCACATCTACATATAAAGTCTATGACAAATAATTTTACGAACTGCACAAGTAACTTCGTAACCGTATTTGTAAGACGTAGTGGATATGGGTAGGTAGAGTCAGCCACAGATAGATGTAAACAATCTGTCATAAAGGTAATAATAATACAATATTGTAACAATATACATAAATATTATACAATATTGACTTGGCAATCGCACGGCAACATATAACTTATCTTTCTTTTTTTCTCTGGCCCATTTGAGTATACCACTGCTGGGAAATAAAATAACTTATCGACCTAATATAAATTAAGTAATTAAAGGTATTTCCACGCAGCAGCGCTTTATTTGTGCTGTGTGATTGCCAAGTCACTATACTTATTATAGAAATAAAGATGTCTAATATTAATACATTCACTAAATATAGGCTTGGCTTTACATGAGATTTCACAACTTTTTACGGTGGAAGCATTGCGAGGCTTGACATTTTTGTACAT
The DNA here is from genome assembly GCA_963241965.1 of Tortrix viridana. Lineage (NCBI taxonomy): Eukaryota > Metazoa > Arthropoda > Insecta > Lepidoptera > Tortricidae > Tortrix > Tortrix viridana. The sequence continues at coordinate 11,793,169 of OY725172.1, forward strand.
TTTATGTTTTTGATGGGATAACTTATAGCTTATAGACGTGATATTTCTATAAACAAATTCCCTCCTCAATCAATACGCCGCAATGCCATCTTCGAGTGTATTCTCATTTATCAGAGAGTGCCCAAAGATTTATCAGCAAGTATTTACATAGGCAACTGAGCGGTGCTTGTTAAATGTTATTGATTTGCTTGTGCAGTTTGTGAAGATATTTTTGTGACGGTGCGATGTCGAGGTGATCCTACTATATTTAGAACCAGGCGGCGGCGACATCTATGAGTTAACGAGTTTTCTTTTCAATGATCTGCTGTTTTAATATTCAAAGTCAATGATTTCATTGTAACACTGGCGATTAGTTACTGACTTAAAAAATGTACATATATAAAGAATAGTTTAAATGTACTCACGTTGTTTCCTGTATACAATTGGTTGTACTTTTTTGTCATCAAATTAATTGTCGTAGAGTTAAAGTTTGCGAACCTACTGGGTTCAAAGTTCGCTTACCCTTAAATACCAGTGCTGGTAATCTTTGAATTTTTAAAGGCTGTGCGTAGCGGGACGAGGGTCCGGGAAGCGGACCGCCAATTACCGGTGCTTCCGGCCGCCCATTGTTTCCGCGGCCTCAGAGGTTTGGGCAGGCGCTCGCAGGGTGCTCTTATCGCGGGACAAATATGTTCTACATTAAGTCACATCTGAAAAAACACGCACAGCGACGCTTGGTCAAAATTTTACGTTGTATTGTGAAATGTATCGTCAAATAAATGATATTTTTGTGGTATATAACATGCTAGTATCCATTTCAGCGTTTATGGGTAGGTATCTAAACACGATTCCTTCCTACGGTAGCCCAAAATTCAATCACATTTTTCTTATTTAAATCTAAACAGTCGGTTTAATAAACCTTACTTATCCCAATTAAATTTATGTCTTTGAGCTTTCTCGATGTGTATAGAACTAGCTGGCGAGGCAGCTCGGTCTCATAATATTTTTATCGCATAGCAGTCCTGAAGTTATTCTGCAATGAAAGTGAGCGCAATATAAAAACTTGAATTGCTCACTTTTAAGAAACATTAAGTATTAGACGAATTTCTCAAAGATATACAGGGCGTCCCAGAACTTGACGTAAATATTACGATATAAGAAACCCCTTATAATATACCGTTCCAGAATATAACTAACTTTTCAATGTGCAAATTAGTTAAGGATTTATTAAGGTTCTAACGACTGGTACTAGCCAAAGGTGCGCTCCCTTGGCTATTAATAGCTATAATTAGTGGTTTTGAAACTGTAATTGTAACGTTTTACCTGAATTGGAGTCCATTATTGGACATTTTGAAAAGTTAAATTTATATTCTGGATCGGTATAAAAGCGCTTACTCATTCCATAATATTAAAGTCAAGTTCTGGGATACCATGTAGACTAGGGGAGACTATGTATACTTTCACAAAAAATCAAAATAGTTTTTTTAACGGTTAATCTTATCTAAATCTAACATAAATAGTAAAACGCGCATTCTTTTACTTTTAATGGGATGTGTAAGGTGACAAGTCTTATAAGTGGGTAGGAGGCAGTAGGTCACGATCTACAGAAGGCATGGCTTTACTTGTTGTTCGAATAATTTGCAAACGGAGGCTAATATGATATTCTCAAAACGTCGTTACTTAATGTATTTTTAATGACCTGGCTACAGTATGTTTGAGGAGAATAAGTTTTCTGAAGTAGTTGGTATCCTAGATGCGTTTAGTATTACTACTTTTCTTTATTCTTTTTAGGGTTCAAAAGGAAAAAAGGAACCCATATAGGATCACCTCGTTGTCCATCTGTATGTCTGTCAAGGCCCTACTGAATTGAGTCCTACATATTTTTAATTAATATTACCTTTATTCCAATTCGGTTTTAACCCATTTTGCTTTGATTTGAAAAAATAATGACTATATTATTCTGGGTGTCCCAAAAATGGTATGTCACACTGACACGGAGGTAGAGCAGCCTAAGATGGAAGACGGGATGGACTTAACAAAAATACTAACGAAGGAGTTAATTGAACAATTTTAAAATTATAAATACAATTTTTTATGTTATACGAGTAAGCACAAACAAAGAGTACTACACTTTTGAAAAATTATACAATGCAACATATTATTATTTTATAACAACTGACACAAAGCAAAAGGGGTGTTATAAGTTTAACGTATGTATATCTGTAACTGTGTGTCTGTGTATCTGTCTGTGGCATCGTGGCTCCCAAACGGATTAACCGATTTTGATTTAGATTTTTTTGTTTGAAAGATGGCTTGATTGACAGTGTTCTGTGTTTGGTGAAAATCCGTTGGGCCGTTAAGAGTTACGAGCTGAAAGTAGGGGGCCCTATTTTATCGGGGGTTGCTATCTATTAGATAGTTATTTATTAAACACCACTTAAAACTAGTAAGGGAATACAACAAGTCGAAGTCAAAGGGAAACGGTAATTTTTTGAACATTATTGGTCAAAAAGCACGTCACGGAAAATTATAAAAAAATAGTTTTGAAATGTTCAGATTGAGCCATTTCACCCCATTTGCTATAGGTAATCAAATCACTTTCATTTTACAACCCCCCAATCTAGACCCCTTTTTAATTATTTATAAGATAAATTTCATATTTTTTTTACTAAAAACAGATGCGGGCAAGCAAGTTATACAACTATGCAAAATTTCAAGTTGATAGCTTGTGTAGTTGCTGAGAAAAACTGCTGTGACATACAGACAGACAGACAGACAACGAAGTCTCACCATTAGGGTTCCTTTTTTTTCCATTTTGGCACGGAACCCTAAAAACAGGACACGGAACTATGTCGGTATAAGAAAGAACGATGTTTTTAAAAACCACTGGCAGGCCTTTGTCTACAACTGCCTCAGCTCACGGTTAGTCATTAAATCATAATGAACCGCAATCAGCCACTTTAAACAAGTCTCGCCATGCCTGACTACGGTTTTAGAATTAGCACTATTTAACTTGATGTACTTAGGATATAACGATTACCCAAGCCTTTAGCAGTTCCTCGTCTAACTCTAAATCACATAACATATTACAAGTTTCAAGTTTGTTTCTAAACCAGCTTCCGCACTCAGTGGCGCAGTGACTTTGCGGTTTAAGGTTTTATTGACGTTGACTTTAAATTTGCTATTAACTTACTAATTTGTACCTACCTAAGTACGTAAAAATATCGTATAGTAATCACACGTTTTACTTCAATTTTGAAAGTTAGGTTTATAGTAGGTAACTTTAACTTAAACAAAACATATATAACTTCAAATTGTTATTTGAAACTATTTTGAAATTAAGGCTATAATGTAATGGTACATTAGGTAATTAAAAAGTAGCAGCGTTTGACTTACATAGTCTTACCTGATCTTCATCATATTAAAGTTCTATAATAATCTTTAATCACCTAACATAATATTAGGATCACAGAATTTGTGTGGTGGGTTTAAAACCTTTATTTAGTTTCAGCTAAATAAATACATAGGTACAGAATGGGCACCGTGCCCACCGGGATTTACACAACTTGGGATTTATCTCTAGCATTAATGTAGTAGGTATATTTATGCTGAGCTCCGTGAAAATTACGGTCTCTAGGACAAACTAGAAATATAAGGACTGCACAAATACTGCAGAATACAGAAGCCGAATAAAAACAAAACAAATAATAACTTATTAACATTTAGATAAGAAATTCTGAAAATACTCATAATAAGAGCAATAAGCAATGTAGAAGAAACAAGCAAGAAAAGGATATTTTATCTAGACTAGGACCCATATTATGGTCGCTTTTATCGCGGTGGATTAGGTTGGATAAAGCATCCGTCACTGTCGCACTTATATAGAATGGTCAGAATGTGACAGATGTTTTATCCACGTTTATCCACGTGATAAACACGCCCGTAACAGGCCCGCAGATGGGCCCTTTTGGATACACTTTGACCCTTTAGTTTCTTTTGCGCAGTAACTCTCTTAAATGCTCACCTGTTCGAATGTGCATGTTTCCTCGCGATGGTTTTCCTTCACAGTAACAGTATCGGGTAATGTACAGTTCTTAAAACTCATTAGTGCATGGCGACCGCTGGGGTTCGAACTCGGTACTTTACGATAAGGAGTCGACACCCTAATCCACTTGGCTACCGACGCTCTGAAAGGATACGTAGTTTTTTTACACCGCAAGGAAACAATAACTGTAATCATGACATTCATGACTCATGTTTATCCCTTAATAAAATTATTAAAATAGCTAAAGCACAACCTTGTAGGAACTATCAGTATTCCTAATTACCTGTTACTTGCCTCTACCACGAATAACTTAGTCGTGACTTCTCCGATTGCCGTCTACTATAAATAGAGTTACTCGAAAGTTTTACAACAGTTAGTAAGACTGAATTGAGCACCTCTATTTGAGTTCATTTAGTTGCCCTTCTTTTCTTAATATTTATTTTTATTTTAAACAAAGTTTTTGGAAGGTTTATCTTTGTATCAGTAAAAAGACTTAAGAAGGCTAGTAATAATAATAAATTGGCGTAGGGATGTGACGCCCCCATCGCTCACGTCGGTTGCCCCAGATCAAAACAAAGTAAGAGACATTTAGCAAATTTTACCAGGAGAGCAAAAGAACATGTCTCTCAGCCCTAGGAAACCATTAGATATAGTATGTCAACAAAGTTTTATTGTATTGTTTGGAGCGCTCACATAGACGAAGTATGCTCCAAACTCGGTCGAGTGTGCTTCGCACTGGCAGGACTAAGTAGCGAATACCGTGTGGTGGGCGCGCGCTACTTAGCGACCGTCTATAGTATTATCGCGTACGGTGCAGAGTGTGGGCCCCGCCGCCGACTCCTAACGTGTGTTCCTTAGGCAACAGCGAGCGGCACGAGCCATTGCGGGCGTCCCAAGCGATATATCTTCTCGAAATTATTTCATGGAGTTATGCATCCTTACACTGCCGAGCGAACCCTTATTTCAGGTCATGCCTGCATGCGTGTGTGCAAGCTTCGAAAATGGTTGCTTTAGCGAACGTTCTACAGTATGGACGAATTTTTCAAGCCGCCTATTTATCATATCTATAGGTGTTGTCTGTTTAAATTATTTTTTCAATAGAACAATTTTTTTAATTATACCGTACCTACTTAATATTATAAATGCGAAAGTAACTCTTGTCTGTCTGTCTGTCTGTAACGCTTTCACGGCTAAACCGCTAAACTGATTTTAATAAAATTGGGTATAGAGATAGCTTGAGTTCCGGGGAAGTACATAGGCTACTTTTTATCCCGGGAAATTTGACAGTTCCCGAGGGAGCAGCGATAAACGACTTCTACACGGACGGAGTCGCGGGCAAAATTAAGCTAGTGTAATTATAAGAATAGGAACATACTTGACAATTAATTATGGAGTCATAAATAAATTACTACTGTATTATATGTGTAGTACCAATACAATAATAAAATACAATGTGTACCATTCACGAATGTCACAAAATGCATTAAGTAGGTCTGTATATGTATTACTAGCTTTCCACCCGCGACTTCGTCTGCGGAGAGCCAGTACTTTTGTAAGTTAAAATATAGCCTATGGCCACCCTGAATTTTTGAAATCAGATGTGTAGTTTCGGAGATTACCCCTTACATACAAACAAAAATAACAAATTGACAAACTTTACCTCTTTATAATATTAGTATAGATATAGATATTTTATTGAGCAAAAATGTTTTGTTGTACAGTCAACGAAATGGATTTCTGGTCCACAATGTCAAAGTAACGAAATCAATCAAATCCTAAAGAAACTTTTCACGGTTCGATTTATTCCGTCACTAACAAAATTCCGTAGTGGCCCAGGAATCCATTTGGCTGACTATACGTGTTCTAAATGTATGTTTACTATGTTTTGATAGGGTATTCTGTTTCGCATTGTTCCTAACAACAAAGATTTCGGATTTGAATGTTTCCATCAATCCTTGTCATGCGAAACATCAAGCTCGTCCCTCTTGTTGTTGGTAGAATCCACATACTGATTCAATACAGCTTTAAAATTCATGCGCCTTTCATATTATCACGTGTTATTTAACCCCTAAAATTATATTGTGAGCTCTTTAAATAAATCATATTATGTGAAATTATGTTTTTTTTTGTGTCTATTTGACTCTGAATGTTGCATGGGAAAAAAGTTACTAATTTATTATGTGCCTACCTACATATTTTTTTTAAGTTGTAGGGCTTCGCGGGCGGAAGGTGGTAAATTGCAACTGATGCTAAATCCAATAAGTACCATTTGGGTAATTAAGGGCCAGGATTCCGAAAATATTATTAGTTTTTTTTGTACCTATATATTAGGGAATACCTTCTTTCCTTGCAAATCATAGCCTGCACGGGAGAAAAAAGAAATAGGTTGAGGAATAGTCCAATTTCCGGTTGTCGAAAACAGATACACCTTGGAAGTCCGAATTGCCTTTTGAAACTTTGATTTACCATACGGTTATATTTTTAATCAAATGTGCCTTTTTAACCGACTTTTAGAAAGGAGGAGATTCTATGTTCGGCCGTATGTATGTTTTTTTATGCCTAAGTTAAACGCCGTTTAAAATAATTAAAATAAAGTAAATATAATACAATAAATAAGTAAGACCTCTTGTCGTTATTCAACCCATCAAAAAGTTGCTCAATTCTCTTGGTTTATGGGGATTAAGCACAAGACGGCTGCAAGTAAAATATCCATCAGTATAATACCTATTTGGAGGGTTATTACGAAAAACCAATTACAAAACATAGTAAGATGTATTCCTTTCACTCTACGACAGTATGAAATTGAAAGGGGCAGGAGTAACATAACGACAAACTTATAATTTGGGAATAGCGTTCTTATTAGTACTGTCATTTTTTTTAACGCCGGTGTAAAACATAGTTTAGATATGGTATTAGGCAAAGGTTTACATAAGATTCAGGATTTACACTCTCTTTTCGAATGACATTTAATTTAAATGGAAGCGGTATTTGTGAAGTACACAGGACAGGAGAATTTATTTCTGAGCATGTGAGTTCAGTCTGATGAGGACATTATTGTATTATTGGCACAATCCCACTCTATACTTCTGCAGGCAAACGGGTAAGAAGGCTTCCCTCTTTGCTAGCCGTTGAGTTAAGCATAAGGGGTCTTCATTTGAACCTGAGCGACCACCACACCATTTTGAGTCGGCTAAGCCGGCCTTTAGTTAACTTGCATGGGCTGTGGTGATTACTTCCCATCGGGTAGCCCGCATGGTCATTTGCCTACTTTTTATATAAATAACGTTTTTTTGGGTTCCGTACCAAAATGTAAAAAAGGAACCCTTATGGTTAGACCCCGTTGTCTGTCTGTCTGTATGTCACAGCAGTTTGACCTTGAAATTTTGCATAGTTGTATAACATGCTTACCCGCATCTGTTTTTAATAAAAAATATATTAAATTAATTTTATAAATAAGTAATTAAAAAGGGATCAAAAAATGACCGTTCCCTCCTTATCTCCGAAGTTTATGAACCGAAAAATCTGAAAAATTTCTTACTTATAGATAGTTGTTTACATTTTACGGGAAAAATAAAACGAAGTGTTCAAAATTTATAGTTTTCGATAAATTGACAAAAAACCTTTGAAAATTTCTGCATAACTTTTAAACGGCTCATCAGATTTTCATCAAAACAAGCTAAGAACACTCTCGATTAAGTCACCTTTCTAACAAAAAAAAAACTAAATCAAAATCGGTCCGTCCACATGCCACAGACAGATACACAGGTACACATGTCAAATTTAAATCACTCCTCTTTTTGCGTCGGGGGTTAAAAAGGTATATTTTTGAAGTACGGATTTAAATACGGAACCCTCGGTGCGCAAGTCCGCCTCGCACTTAACCGTTTTTTTTTTATTTACCAATTATTGGCGACCCGCTATCGCTTCGTTTCGGTTAATATAAGTAAAAATAGCCTATATCCACCCGAAAGTCCATTCTAAATATTGGTGAAATCATTTTTGAAATCAGGTAAGTAGTTTCGGAGACCTGCTACATCCAAACTTACAAACTTGACCTCTTTATAATATTAGTGCAGTTTAGTGTAGATAAATAGACTCCGAATGTGTAGGCAATAATGTATATAATCGTCAATTCGTCAGCTGTACTTGCGACCAATATGGAGACACGCACAACATCCGCGTTATACGCAGGGCCGCACAGGTAGGGACTGCGAGATGATGCTATTGTAGTTCTCGCTATCGTAACAAGTTGGATGCGGACACTGCATCACGTGTAGCGAGATTAAAGCAGCAGGCGTGCTCGGGAGGAGGACTTGGCTGTAAAACCCATTAATTTTGTTCAACGCCTCACTACTTACAGCGGGCGCTAAGCTGCTTGACTTAACCAGACTGCAAAAAGAATATTAAAAAGCTGAAGCTGGATTACAATACCGCCGTTCAAGTTGAGTTTTGCTTATAAAATTCTTTTTTACCTGTGTTATTAACTGGTATTAACAAAGAAAAGCACGAATCTTGGAAGTCAAATATAATTACGAAAAAAAAAAGATATAATTAGACTTAATGAGACAATCTGCAAAAACATCTGCAACATTAGTCTCTTTCTGAATCTCCTTACTCTAAGAAAATATTTACAGTGAATAAAATGCTAAGTAAACAAATATCTCATCTTATGTGTTGAAGATTTGCTCTAATGCTGCTTCATAAACAGCGGATAAAGCCTGTAAACAGGTTTGAGAGTGATAAAAGCCTGCGCCGCATGCATCATGCAAAGATTGCAGGCTTATCATGGGACGGCGAACACTCAGCGTCGCGTCGCATCCTGTTTAGAAGGAATTTAATTTTTCTCGAGACATGTCAACAAGCCGACACTCGCTGCATTTTTTAATTCTACCAGCGGATTCTTGAATACTGATTCTAATAAACACATTCATTTGATATTTAAAAGTATTAGAGTGAAATTATGGTTATAAATAAATAAAACTCCCTTGGAACTCGTACAGTACCATAATATTTTTTATTTTTAATGATAAATGAAAGATATGTACATACGTCTTTCATATGATATTCATAAGTAACTAATAGGTAACGTATTGCTGTGGTATAATTTTTGGAATTAGAATCCAAAAATGATACCACATATAGAAAAAAAATGGAATTGGGTTTGACACTTAGCTTGACAAGACAAATTTGACAATAACATTTTGTTATAATGGAGTTTGTTTGTGGGTATAGATAAAATATATTTAAAAAGCAAAAACAGCGCGTAATATGGAAATTTGAAACCTAGTTCGTAGCCGTTTCCGCTGTAATTTAATTTGAAGTTATTTGATTTCGTGACCTGAGCCTGCAACTAACCTGCAACGCATAAGTTACAGTAAGTATTATTTTTTATAAGGAAGGCAAATATTTTGCAGCATGTTTGTGAATAAATGTATTACATAGACACATATATTATAGTGTATTATATACTGGCATACGATCACGACTTGGTCGCGCAGAACGGTTTATTTATTCCAATATGCAACTTCGCGGACAGTTTGTAATTTAGAGTTTAGGAATATTTTGTAACTCTTCCTTCTGTCGCAATTCTTATGCTCCTTTAAGCTTTGTCACTGCATGCGTTTGGTTAAGCGCATTTAGAAAAGGGACCCAAATATTACCTAAACGAGTACATTTCAGTTTCAAATTAATCTTTAGTCATAAACTTGTACTTATTTAATTTTAAAATCATACGTTTTTACACTTACATATAATATTTTTTTATGAAATAAGTAATAGTAGTAATAAAGAATGTGTAATAAAGAAATAATAGTAATAATAGTAGAATAGTAGTAATAAAGAAATAATAGTAGTAATAAAGAAATAATAGTAGTAATAAAGAATGACAGAAATGGCTTTTTTTAATATAAAGCCTAGTTTAGTAGTGCAATTCGTCGCATGTGTAAAGCCACAAATCAGCGCGTGTTACGAGTGCAGCTATCAATGAGGTATCATCAGCTCCGCTGCCCATCCAATTGCGTGCGGCAGCGGCGACCGCAGAACTAGTCAATCTTTTCCGTGGCTTTAGACGGATTTTAGCTGCAAACAGATAGGCCTGTTCGAAAATGAATGAGCCTTAATGCTTTAATATGCCTTCTTATCTGTACCTATATTATAAATGTGAAAGTGACTCTGTTTGTCTGTCTGTTTGTCACGCCTTTACGGCTAAACCGATGAACCGATTTCGATGAAATTTGATATGGAAATGTTTGACAGTTCCCGAGGGAGCAGTGATAAACGATTTCTACGTGGAAAAAGTCTAATAACTACATACGAGGGGAGGTCTAATAATACGCGGAATGAAATGTTTGTCTAGTCAATAAAACAAAATAAATATTTTTCCTTTTCAATATACGTAATTAGGTACTCACCCTTAAGTTCAATACATTTTTAGATCTAGAAATTAATTTCTCTAAACCGACAAAAAATGTTTCTTCTTTGCCCTCTAAATGAGTCAAAATTGCCTCTATTGTCATCGTCACGAAATATTTTTCCTCTTAGTTCTTTTTAAATTTGGGAACAAATAATAATCGCTGAGAGCCAGGGTAGGGTTGGGTGGACCAGCGATTCAAAGCCACACCTGTGAAGAGCAGCGGTCGCAACATTGCTCTTGTGTACATTACCGGTGCGTTGTCGTGAAGGAGCAACACACCTTTTCTCATCATTCCTCGGCTTTTCTCCTTGACATTGACACCCTTCTCCTTGTAATCAATCATCAAAATCCCTCTGGCATTCCAACAAAATCGTAGCCATTAGTTTTCCGGCTGATTCTGACACCTTAAATTTCTTAGGAGGTTGTGCACCGTTCTTATGCCATTGCGTCGACTCCTGTTTGGACTCAGGTTGAAAGTGATGAACCCAAGTTTAATCTCCAGTAACAATTCATTCCAATATATGGCTAGGGTCTCGTTGTTGCATCTGCAGCGGTTTAAGCATTCTCAGGACCCAACTTGCACTAATTATTGTAAACTATGCAAAATAAAAAAAAATAAAAAAAATATATATATATTTAATTTTACCCTTACCTATTCGTTTGTGCACTTTATCTCAGGACACCCTATGTAATAAACACTGTCTAAAAACGTTTTCGTCTTTTTTCTTAAAAAAAAATAATTGGCAAGCAATTAATGTAATAAACGCGTCGTTTTTCTAATTCGCGCATCATGCAAAAGCAAATAATTCTTATTAACGCGTCGCTTGTATAATTAACGCGTCACATAAATTACATAAAACAAACATTAAAGTTTGAATGGTCGATATGTTACTAGATTAAGGACCTGTTTCACAATCGACAAGTAAATACTTCTGTCATATAAAGATTGCCCTCTCCTTGTCTATTTTCAAGTGTAAGAAAGGGAAAGGGCTTAATTTATTTCACAGATACGCTTCACTTGATGATTGTGAAATAGCCGGTAAGTATAAAATGTATCAAAAAGCAAGTGGTAAAAAAGCGAAGCGTTAATTAGACTGAGAACACAAATCTGGAGACTGACCGATCGAAAGAGTTCACATTACAACCATGCAAAGAGGAATTTACAGAATTCTCTCATCTTGTGCTTAATTCCGCGAATTATTTGACGTCCCCAAGTAATATAAAACCAAGTCGCTTCCCGCCGTCTGTCCCTTTGTATGTATGTACGCTTAGATCTATCAAACTACGCAATGGAATATAATGCGGTTTTCACTAGAACCACCAAAACTCATAACTCTACTTGCATTAGTAGGTAGCCTATGCATATTTTACATGATTATACATTTATCTAGGTACATTATCAAAATATATTTATTTTTCAAATTACAAACGTTACGCGAGATTCTAATGGTTAAACAGGACGATAACAGTAATTTAAATACAATTACATTGCGTAGTCAGTAATCACGCAGGTAACTGAATTAACAGTTCGGTTAAAGTTTGGAACTGTTGCGCTCATCTCCTATCAACTGCGAGTACAAACACCGCGCACCTGCACAGCTAGGTAGGCAACGGAAATTACTTGGTTTAGTTTTGCTTAGTTCTGGAGCTATTTGCGGGTGGAAATTGCTTTCACAGCTTGAATTAACTTTGTGCTGATTTTATTGGTCAAAGTGATTTAACGAGCTTTTGAATAATAACTTTATCCGTAAGTACAGCACTATAAATACAATGATTTGTCATAGTCGGTAAAAAATGTATATAGAACATAATCATTAAATATTGAAAAAGGTACAAGGGTAGAGCTTAGTTTTGGTTTAAAATTTAAACGAAAAAGTTGTTATTTTTTTAGAAATTAGGTATACTTACTCAGTATAGTATTATGAGTTAAAAGGTTACTATGGAATACTTGATTTTTTTGATATAAATCAATTTTGCGCACATTTTCTTTACTATAAAACAATAATAGGTTTATCTGATGACGTCTTCGCATAAAATCCTTTATTAATAAGGGTTTATGCGAGGTTTCCCTCCTTCATTGCTTTGATATTTCTTACAATACTGATAACAAGAACGTGGTTGGTCCTCCAGTAAACTCTTTAATTATGGGCATTTGAAAAGTGCGGGTAAATACCGAATGACGTATTGTAAGTAGATTATTTTAAATGAAAGCAGGTCCTGTTATTGTCGTCATTATTCACCGAAGGTGGGATCGGCACAACACGTTATTTCTTCCACTCGCCTCTACCAGCTGTAGGCTCGTTAATTTAAATATTTGTACTGTAAAATTCAATAAAACTCGGTGCTGTTAACTTTCAAATTGTAATGGTTCCCTTTCCACTAGTTTCGTGAGCATTATAGGGATTACATTAATTCCTGTCAATTTACCGTTTTATCGGCATCGACGAGCCATTCATTACGGGCGAGTGCGGGCTGCGAGATCTGTCAGCAATTTGACGCAGCCACAAGAAATTAGGTTATGCAAATTGGAGGGTTATTGAGCCTCAGTCCCGTACTGTCATTCAAGCAAAGCTAATAGATATCTTTGCTAGGAAAATACACAATTTTCTGTATGTATGCTGAAACTGCTGGAGTTTGGTTGATATTGATACAGCTTTAAATATTTTTTCCATCGGAACAAACGTACTACAAATGATTGACAACTATACATTTTTAGTCAAGGGAGCCTAAGGTGAACCGTAGGGTAGTGTTTATTATCAATATCATACCAATAATTGTCATTTTAAAGTAATTACCTCATAAACTAAATAGTTAGTATTATTTGAAATTTAAAAATATTGGCTGTATCAGTATAAAAAGGAGTTTCTTATACTCCCATATTTACCGTGTGTTCTGGGATATTCTGTAGATAATGCGCTTATCGAATTTAGGTTTATTAATTACCTAGCATTTGTTTATTCTATTTACCCGGCATTAATTAATAGTTCTTTATGCACTTGGCACATAATGAAGACTCTAAAGGTACGAGTGCCGAGCTTGCGAGCCCTCTAATTACTGGCACGAGTATCTTTAGAGATAATTATGTACCGTTGCATACATACGTTTTTCTACAAGCTTAAAACTATAATGTCAAAAATAAACAATGGCTAACTTTTCTTGTATGCTTTCCTTGAGTTTTCTGCTAACAATTTACTTATCAGCAAAGTCACTTTCCTTATTTCAATTGGCGTTAGCAGTTTGTGAATTTGACTGTTAAATGTTTACAAATTTTATGCAATTTTCAATAGTTACTAAAACAGTTCTAACAATTTATTATAAAAAATGGAATGCCAAAACGAAACGCCATTGTTAATATCCATATTATCCATATTGAGCGTAGCCATGGTACCCAATGACAAGTCGATGAATATTAAACATCTTTTCTTAGTGATTTAATAAAAAAGTAATTTTAAAGACATTATTTATTATTCTCGAAACTAATTTTGTTTTTAATCTACGTCATTTTAATCTTTATTAAAACATTTTTAACGATTTAATATACAAATTACGAAGTCAAGTGTTCACTAAACGCCAAGACTGATATCCGGAATGACCGTAACCATGGTAATAAAAATGCTATAATGGTTATAAAAGAATAGTTATTACTATGGCAACGCTCTTTATAGAACAGTTTTCACGCTTTGGTTACACTAAGGGTGCAATGGCATTCTGATACTTTTAACGATGTATATATCAGCGGTTTATAGGATGCGAGTAGAAAAATATTTTTTCATGAAGTTGCATTCTTTATCTTGAGTTTTCGGAGAAAATGGTCTTACAGTATGACAAAAACCTTATAAGTTCACATTATTTATTTGATTTTAAAGTAATTACAATTTGCAGAATGCAACTAGTATAGGCCCGTAGGTTAAATAATCAATTAATCCATGATGTACCTAAGGTGCTTGTGAAATTCACCCTATCAGAAACTACTTCCCTAAGCCAACACCTCCCAGTTGTTTATAGATTAGATAATTATTAGTTCGGAGCTTAACAATGTAGTGTGCTCTGTGCTTGACTTGGGTCTAGACCTTTCAGCCTCGCTACACTACGTAAAGTTGTGTGCTGGGGACTTTACGAACAACGCTAATTGAATCGCACTTACGGGTGAGAATTGAAGCTACGTGTAAGTGGAATGTTGTCTCTACACAACGACAAATCCTTGTGAGCAACCAACTTGTTTGTAATTAATTAAGCTAAACTCAACTTGGTATTTGGAAAATTGTACATACCTACTCGCAACCTTAGAAATCTTAGAATACTATTGAATGAATGAGAATATTTTCGGGGTAGAAGATAGGCAGATTACGAAGAAAAAATTTGAAACGTGTTCTTTGAAATCACCAACCCCACTCACTATAATAACTAAGTGTAGGTTCTGCTTTCGTGTGATTTCCACTAAAAAGCCGGCCAAGTGCGAGTCGGATTCGCGCACCGAGGGTTCCGCTCATACTTGTAGGTATGGAAATAGTCCGTAAATTACGGGAATCGAGTCTCGAAGATTTTTTCCCCCTTTTTCCAAGTTTTCCCTTGGAACTGTGAAAAATTAAAACTTCTAAGTCAACGTAATCAAAAGATACGGACGTAACGACGGTAACAACTAATTTTCTTTCTATTTCGTCACTCAAAATATTGAGAAAGTTGACTGAATTTAAGATATTATTATATGTTTTCAAGAAAATGGAGAACGGACACGACAGAATAGTACGTTAATGGCTTTTTTTTTCATGTTTAGAATCAGTTCTAAAAAGCCGACCGATATCCCAGTTTAATACGATTATAAGCCACTTCTGAAAAAAAAATCAAACTTCTAAACTAAAGAGTTAGTTGAACTCCCCGAACCCCGGAAATCGAAAATCATTGCCCCGAATAATCACCCACTGATAGTATAATAGGATATGAAGAAAGTAGGATAAATATGGTAGGTACTTAATTAACAAAGTAATTAAAAATAAATAATAGAATATATTGCTTTTGTTCAAATAGCCTACAAGTTGGCCATGGAGGTATAAATTTGTGCGTGGACTTCAAGCGCACCGGCGGAAAAATACCCAATGTGAAAAAATGCCTTACTTTATTGCGCTACTCGCATGTAACGGTGAAATATTTTCTCTATAAAGTAACCGGTCGGCTCGCTTGAATGCTAAGTACCCCTTAAATGGTTATAACTAGACATTGAAAAATAGACTTTAGGCAGCCGTAATATATACACTTTAACACCATCTTAGTACGCCACTGCTTTATCAGGCGCTTATCACCTTTTATTTAAAATCAAAATCAAACCACATGGAGTGCGTCAAAGCCAAGTTCGGAATTGATTTCTCCGAATTACCTATGAAATTGAATTGAAATTTACAATATTTTTGCAATTTACCTTTATTCAATTTCGAGAAATCATACGGTTTTAATCCCATTCTATGGCATCGCGCTTTGAAAGTACCTACTCAGTAAAACTATTAAGGACACGCCAAAATGAAGACTTTTGATCACTAAGATTGTTGTCAGTTGAAGTCCTCGTAGGTGTTTCTTTTAGGTTAGGCAAAAATCATTCGTAAGAAAAAGGCTTATGGCCTAAATAATTATCTTCTCGGTACATTCGTTTTTAGGGTTCCGTACCCAAAGGGTGCCACCCTAACGTAAAGGGAACCCTATTACTAAGCCTCCACTTTCCGTCCGTCCGTCCGTCTGACAGCGGGCTGTATCTCATGAGGATGAAGTTCAAAAAAAGTGTACATAGTTAAGGACTGATAAGGACTTAAGTTAAGAAACGGTAACTTTCTCAGTTTCGTAACGAAAATTAACGATACAACTGTATGACTAATTTTCGTTACGAAACAGAGAAAGTTACCGTTTCTTAGCGTCAGTCCTCAACATTCCTTAACTTTCTCAGTTTAACTATCTACATTTTCGAATTTCACCCATGAATCGGAATAGGTAGACAGTTGAAATTTTCACAGTGTGTATATTTCTATTGGCGCTTTAAAAGCAAATAATAAAATATAAAGGGATTAGTGTTTGTTTACAAGTAACGTAATTTTTCATTTTTTGCTTGACCTCAACAATCGCTGTAAATATATTTTGTCTTGTCCAATGGTACAGAACCCTTCGTGTGCGAGTTCGACTCGCACTTGGCCGGTTTTTTTATTTAAGTTTATTTGTTATCGGTGTTATCATCCTTCAAAATCTTATATCGTTAAAGTCATATTATATAAATCATAAAATGTATTGAAAATAAAAAATAAAAACAATAAAATAAAACTTCTGGATCAAATACAGAATTTTTATAAAGAAATTGTTGTCTTAAAATTGTGTGTTCCTTTGAATACCTAATAATGAAAAGAAGCGCACGTTTATTTTTGGTGTACCTATCTCAATTATTATTTCCATTTTAATTGTTATTTAGGGTTCCGTACCTCAAAGAAAAAAACGGAACCCTTATAGGATCACTTTGTTGTCCGTCTGTCTGTCTGTGTGTCTGTCAAGACCTTTTTCCTCAGGAACGCGTGGAGGTATCAAGTTGAAGTTAATATCAAATACATAAGTCTGCAGTCCCTTGGATCAGTGAAAAAATCAAACATCTAAGTTAACGCAATTAAAAGATACGGCCGTTTATGCCGCATATTGAAGGGAATCTCAAGGGAATCAAAACCTATAGGGTACTTCCCGTTGACTTAGAATCATGAAATTTTGCAAGAAGCTATGTCTTATAGCACAAGTAAAGGAAAAAATCCGAAAACCGTTAATTTGTAGTTACATCACATAAAAAATAAGCCCAGTATAAGCTGACACTCACTAAGTACTAAAGTGCATACTTATTGCGTGTCAGTTTATACTGGACTTTGCTTATATGGTATACCATATGATTTATGAACTATTTACATGCCTACAATTTTGTGCGGAACCCTCGGTGCGCGAGTCCGACTCGCACTTGACCGGCTTTTTTTTAACTTCATACCTAGTGTGCTATCATTGCCGTAATTAAAACCCATGAATGAATCGTTAAGGCTTTGTAGGATTAGTGTTTGTTGGGATTAGTGTCAATGACGATTTTCCGTACAATGGCGCAAAGCCTTCGCCGTCGCGCCGGGGATGCTGTTGCTAACTCCATTTTATATTTATTAAGTTTTGCTATTATAGAAAATACTCGTTTAGGACCTGAAACAAATGTAATAACAGACGCTATGATATGCTACGCTCATATGCGCGGTTAACGAGAGGAATGAATATGTAGGGATCCAAACGATTAACGACGACACCTTTAGTTGGGGTTTTGTTTGCTTTTTTTTCAAGTCTTATGAAACCCACTGGAGCTAAATGAATCACTACACTCGTAAGATAAATTGACCGAGAGGTCAAATCAGTTGCTTTTAATGAAGACTAACAAAAATCAAACTTTAAAAACCCAAAAGCTTGTGTTTTAATATTATAGAGTAATTATTAATGGAAAGAGCGAAAAATATAACCTACGGAAATCTTAGAATGCATAACAATCCAGCCATAACCCGCATTCAAAATCGGTCAAGCCGACATCACTGCAATGTTATGGACTTGTTTGTCCCGATGAGATGATAAGTGTGCAAAAAAAGTACAGTCGACAGCAAAAATTCGTCTCAAAAATTTAATTTCTGGCAGAAACTTATTCGATCTGACTTGCCGAACATATAAAGTTACGGGAGTCACTGCTGAAAGAGTACCTATATACATTTTTATAAATTTTTGATTTGTAAAACGGCAACACATTAATTTCTAATTAATATTAAGGCTATAACCGGGAGGAGAAAAAATACCTGGTGAATGAGAATTTTCTAAACAATGAGACAAGGTTTGAGCCGCTGAACATACACGATTCTATTGTTATACAACAATAACATCCTGCGTTCTGCACGTGTTTATGGGCTAGTGACTAACAAGTAAATGAGTAATGAAACGTACATAAGTGAATACCAACCATTACCAGACTAGCTTTTGCCCACAACTCCATTCGCATTCAATTTGTTCCGAGAGTTGATTACTACCATTACCTACGTGAAAAATAATATTGATGTGTAGCAGTACTGGGACACGATTAAGTAAATGTAGATATTGTTAATGCCTGGGCCACACCAGATGCGTTGCGTAGACGTGCACGTGCGCGTTCGCGTTCCACTGCGTTGTATAGTATGAATCCTCACATGAGGACGCAGCTATACAACGCAGTGGAACGCGAACGCGCACGTGCACGTCTACGCAACGCATCCGGTGTGACCCAGGCTTAACAGTCGACGAAGACACGCACGCAGCCCAAAACTTATTTACCTGTCTTTGTTTCTTTGACGCCGTCCACGGACAAACGTCCACGGACGTCAAAGAAACAAATAGGTTTTACTAAATTATGAACTTATTTCTTAACTATTCATAAAATAAATAGTAGTTTATGTGACTGGTGCATAATGCCTAATTATGTACAGTTACATACACTATTTTATGTACATACATATTATAAGCTCTCTATGATGTGTTTAGGAACCGCATGTTACGACCGGCATAGCCGGCATTGATCAATTATTAGAACGTCAAAAATGGCGGCAACCGTAGTTTTTTTTTAATTCAGAGACAATCTAGAGTCGGCCTCTACTATCATGTCGTTCGATATCAAATTATCAAGTAACATACGAGATTTGTCAAAAATGTATGCAATTGACATTTAATTTCGAATTAAATACTTTACTCATTAAAAAAATTATAAATATCGTAAACGTAATCAGCTCAACGTTTCCCTTTGTTGTCTCCGTTCTACAAAAGACCTGGGGAAACAAAAATAAAGTTTAAGTAGAGCCAACCGTAAATAAAATAGAATCACAGTAAACAACTGGAGACATACATTTGCTCAGTCATGCAACTTAAATGTAACGGGTAATATGTGGAAAAGCAATTTGTTGCTCGTGTGCTTCCTTAAGGCACTGCTGCACTGTGATCAAAGGTATCTAGGTAATTAAACTACAAACTGGCAGCAAAGCGACAATCTTTGCTCTAACTTAACTCATGTTCCGCTTCTTTGCTCCTCATGCGATTATTACTTGAATGTACTTTTATTAACAACTAGCTTTCCGTCCGCAATTTCGTCTGCGCAGAGTTAGTACTTTCGTTTTTAGGGATCCGTACCAAAATGGTAAAAAACGAACCCTTATGGTGAGACTTCATTGTCTGTCTGTCTGTCTGTATGTCACAGCAGTTTTTCTCAGCAACTACACAAGCTATCAACTTAAATTTTGGCATAGTTGTATAACTGGCTTGCCCGCGTCTGTTTTTAGTAAAAAATATAAAATTCATTTTATAAATAATTGAAAAGGCGTCTAGAATGGGGAGTTGAAAAATAAAAGTGATTTGATTAAGTGGGGTGTCATATGAAAGGGCTCAATCTGCACATTTCACAACAATTTTTTTATAATTTTCCGTGACGTACTTTTTAATTTATAAAAATGACCGTCCATCCGTCCGTCCAAGGGGGGCCCTCTCTCTCTCTCTCATCTCCGAAGTTTATGAACCGAAAAATCTGATAAATTCCTAACTTATAGATAATTACTTATGTTTTACGGGGAAAATAAAGCAGAGTGTTCAAAATAAAACTTTAAAGATCTGTAGGTACTAAAATGTAGGCGAGTCAAAATGGAAAATACAATACCATTAAAGTACATAAAAAGGTATATTTTTGAAGTACGGACTTAAATACGGAACACTTGGTGCGCGAGTCCGACTCGCACTTGACCGGTTTTATATATATAATAATCCAGCCTATATACGTCCCACTACTGGGCACAGGCCTCCACTCACAGCGAGAGGGTTTTGGGCTATAGTTCCCACGCGGGCCCAGTGCGGATTGGGAACTTCGCACACACCGTCAAATTGCTTTGCAGGTGTGTGCAGGTTTCCTCACGATAATTTCCTTCACCGAAAAGCTCATGATAAATTTACAAATTATATTTCGCACATAAATTCCGAAAAACTTAGAGGTGCGAGCCCGGGTTCGAACCCACGAGCCTCTGCTTAAGAGTCGGCAGGTCAAACCATTAGGCTACTACGGCTTTTTGACCTGTTTTACTATTCATATTTTATTATATTCCCGCCTTTACACAAACGCGTATATCTGCCCAACCTCCACAACAAGTACTTTCGTTAAAAAGTACAGAATTGTCATCACCTTCAAGGGATAAAATTTTCCAAAAAAGGCAGAACATATATTTTTCTGGCCTACACAGAAACAACGTTCATGGTAACGAACATTGGAAAATACTAAAATCCGATACAAACTACACCCCCAATTCACCCTCTCAATTACTGATATAAGTATTTAAACTTCTTTGCACAATATAATTTAATGTAAAACGTACAAATGGCAGACCCACTCGTACATAGGTCGATTTTCCAAAAACGGCTAATCTCGCATATTTTTTATACACTAAATCGTAGCCTTTATATTTTTATTGCCATTGACAGACAAACAGGCCGATGGCCCACCTGATGGAAAGTGGTCACCGCCGCCTACGTACGTATTTGCAACATCAGAGGCGTCACTAATGCGTTGCCGGTTGCCGGTAAGCCTAGATAACAATGTTCATATTTCTAACTTCAAAAATGACCAAACTCCCATTCAAACTTTCACCCTACATTTTACCCCTTTAGGGGTAGTTTTTTCCAAAAACGCCAATAGTGGTATTGTTTATTTGTAAGCTTAAATACCAATTTTCATGTTTCTGTCTTAAAACTGAACAAACTCCCATACAAACATCCATCCCCCCTTTACCCTTTGAGATGTAGTAATCGCAAAAAGTGATTGACTTTATTTGTAAAGCAGTAGCCTAAATACCACTTTTCATATGTCTTTCAAACTTCCACCCCCATTTACCCCTTTACAGGTATTTTTTTCCAAAATCGCCAAAAACATTTTTTTTATTTATTTATTAATAGTAGTCTAAATTTCAATTTTTACGTTTCTATCTTCAAAAATATATGACTTTCATACAAACTTCCACCCTATTAGTCATAAAACAGCGGTTTTGTGTAAAATTTAAATAAAATAACTACGAATCTAGAGAATGCTTAATGCTTACAGATATCATAGAGATAAGCTTTTATCTCGTTTAGTATAATTAACTTAATGGAATGGGCTAAAAGTCACCTTGAGATCTGAGAAATAACCTTCGGGAGAGTGCTTACATTGTCAATTAGAGAGCTAATTGATGTTCCTGATGATGGTGGTGATGTTAAAAAAAAGCAAATTATCACCCTCACTAAAAGTCTATTGTTTTAAGGAATTCTCCAACCAATTTAAGGATAATTTATATTGGCTACGCTCCTTTATAGTACCTTATTATTTTTTAGCACCTATTTTATCTGTCACAGAACGTAGCTTCCCTCTGAGCGCACCAATCTCCTATTTATTTATGAAGTTAGTATTCCTCTAAAATATTCATAGTTACCTGTTCACAGTTTCCAGGATATCCCCCTAGTCCATTACTATTCCAATACAGCAAGCGAGCGTGTATCGGGAATTTATGTAAAATCATTCTAATCATCGTATCGTCTCAGGCTCGAGCGACGCATGCGCCGCTAGCGCCGAGTGTTACGACGGAGTTGGCTGTATTCACAAACTGCAGTGCATTTGGGATTCACTATTCAACTGCGAAGTGCATTCGAGGAGCCAAGCTGTGTTACAAACGCAATCCTATATCCCAAAGCGACTCAATACGAATTTCGTAAAGGTTGCATCGCCTTGTTACCTGGGGGAAGGGGGCGATTCTTAGGACCTTATTGGAACGTGTTTACCCACTCACGAGCCATTTGTCGCGTACTATTTCGGTACTTTTGTTCGACGCTTGTTATCAGCTCCATTGTCTATTCGCGAGGTGACATTTTGTTTACCTTATAGTATTGTACCTGTACTGTAATAACTTTATACATACGATATCATTATCATACAAATACAAAAGGAAACTTGTAAAAACAAGTTTCAAATATATGTAGCTTTGTTAAATGTAAACCTTACACCGTTTGGCTATTTTTAGGGTTCCGTACCTCAAAGAAAAAAACGGAACCCTTATAGGATCACTTTGTTGTCCGTCTGTCCGTCTGTCTGTCTGTCTGTCTGTCTGTCTGTCTGTCTGTCTGTGTGTCTGTGAAGACCCTTTTTCTCAGGAACGCGTGGAGGTATCAAGTTGAAATTAATATCAAATACATAAGTCTGCAGTCCCTTGGATCAGTGAAAAAAATCAAACATCTAAGTCAACGCAATCAAAAGATACGGCCGTTTATGCCGCATATTGAAGGGAATCTCAAGGGAATCAAAACCTATAGGGTACTTCCCGTTGACTTATAATCATGAAATTTTGCTACAAGCTATGTCTTATAGCACAAGTAAAGGAAAAAATCCGAAAACCGTTAATTTGTAGTTACATCACATAAAAAAGCCCAGTATAAGCTGACACTCACTAAGTACTAAAGTGGATACTTATTGCGTGTCAGTTTATACTGGACTTTGTTTATATTGTATTCCCGTGATTTACGAACTATTTACATGCCTACAAGTTTGTGCGGAACCCTCGGTGCGCGAGTCCGACTCGCACTTGACCGGATTTTATTCTGCCTAAACGCAATAGTTAATGTGTATAAAGATTTGTCATCTCGACTTATCTGTTCTATCATCTATCTCTTACATTTAATAAAAATATCGAGCTGTCGAGTGAATCGTAGCTATAAGTGTTAAGCGCGCGGTTGTTTTATGCGTTAAACGCTGCGGAAGACGCACTACGGCAAACGCACTGCGTTGCGCCATACATCTGCGATTGCCGCTGCGTTCAACGTAATAAACAATACCTACGATTCACTTTATACGTAATGAAATAGTGCGCGTCAACCGCAATGCGTTTTGCGCTGCGTTTAGCGCATAAAACAACCGCGCGCTTATAGAACGACAATAAGCATGGCGATTATGGCGAAGCGGCTTACTGTCTTGAAATCACCAGCCACTATACGTACTAGGATATTTCAGTTCAGGAATTCACGATTATTTTCAGGTAATAGGATGTAAAATTTCGTAATTAATGAATCTGCAGTTATCGCACGCGTAAATACCGTATTTAACGGTATATAGGAAACAATAGGTATGTACTTTTGTTATTTATAGCCCTAGTTAAGTCCCTAATTAGCAAACCTTGAATACCATCGAGTTCCTATTGTGTGAAACAAATCCAAGCATTTATGAATATCAAAGTGAAATATAATCCGCTCCGCTGCTTCCCCTCTTCTTAGCTATAAACAACAGATTCACATTGTATTAGTACCTATACGTGGGGCATACTGAAAGTTTCTGGAACTGGCCACTAACAATAAATAAATTAAAAAAGCAATAACAGAATTTAAAAATGGAACTCTCTATGAACATATTATTACTTTTCAATTTACGAGAGTGTCATTCGTTTTTTCAATTTGGCGGGGTTCAGAGAGTTGTGTGCTATTATAATGAAACTAACTCGTGAAAATTTTCAATCAATGATTTTTTACGATTTTCACTGCGGCTTAAGTAAACAAGAAAGTTGCCAGACTACAGCGGCGTTTAATGATGAAGTCCCATCTCGTAGCTCTGTGTATGCGTGGTTTGGAGAATTACCCGTGGACGATACCATCTCCATGACGATGTACGTGAAGGTCGGCCGGTGACTGCGGTTACTGAAACTAATGTCGATACCGTACGACAACTAATTGAGACAAACAAAAAAATTACCTGTCAGCAAACTTGTACTGTATTAGGCATAGGAATGAGTCAAGTGCAAAACATTTTGCATGAGCAACTGAATGTTCGGAAGCTTTGCACTCGATGGATACCGCATGATTTAACGGAAGACCAGAAACGACTGCGTGTAGAGTGGTGCCGAAAAATTATACATAAGTTAAATGGAGGAGAGTCATTGGCTGTCTATAATATTGTAACAGGTGACGAAATCTGGGTGTATTGTTTCGAACCGGAAAGAAAAAGCCAGTCAGCAGAATGGATCTTTCCTTTTGAAGAGTTGCCAACAAAAGTTAGAATAGTCGGAGCACTGGCAAAAAAATGGTTGTGTCTTTCTTCGGAAAAACTGGACATTATGTAACAGTGTCGCTTGAAAATCAAAGAACAGTCACTGCAGATTAGTATGTAAACAATTGCTTGTCTTAGAAAAAGTTCGTGAAAAGCGTCTTCGCAGTCATGTCATCCTTCACCACGATAACGCGTTAACGCGCGAGAACAAATGCGTATTTGAAGGCTTCAAATGTGGAACTGATGACGCATCCGCCGTACAGTCCGGACCTCGCACCTTGCGACTTCTTTTTATTCCCAGGAATAAAAGATAAAAGAGGTTTACGATTCTCAAGCCAAAAGCGGCAGTGAATGCATTCTAAGAAGCCGTTGAAGAGGTCTCTACCGAAGATTGGACCCACTGCTTCCAATGCACAATGGTTCCAACGATTGAAAAAATGTGTAAATAGTGAGGGAATATACTTTGAAAAACAATAAATGAATCATAAACATCTTATCTAGTCATATTTATCAGAATCCAGAAACTTTCAGTATGACCTAAGTAAGCAACGAAAATACTATTTATGATCCTTGGTTTAGTAGAGAAGGTGAAAGTTCTCAAAAGAAAGTCCGACTTTATGTTGAAATTTTAGCGGTAATGCTCGCTAGCTCTATTTTAGAATTCCATCGCCAAATGTCCGTCATACTTACATTGCAATTGTTAATAGGAGTACCTAGATTCCTAGGTATTTACAAAAAGTTACAAAACATTACCCTCCTAACACAACGAAACGGGTCTTAAATAATTGCGTAACAAAAGTACATTTATTTACATTTTCTTCGTTTCGACTGTGCTACAACAGCCGCGGCCTCGTCGTCGTCTCGTTCTCGTGACCACGGCTGTTGTATCATTGTCGAAACGAAGAAAAGGTAAATTTATGTATGTTCAGTCTAAACAATACTTTAATTCAAACGTCAAATTGCGTGTCATCTACCCCCATCCCTCATCATCCCATTCCTATGAAAAACGCGGGTAGAAACCTGACAGCACTGACTGTCCTCCAACAACTGACAGTTCAGCTAAGGAGACGGTGCGAGTCGGTCAATGTCGAGTGTTATCTCCATTCCGCCATCCGCCCAAATGTTCAATACCGTGAGCATCAGCTACGCCGTCGCGTACACCCGGGCGACACATCGCCAATCATCGCGAAGAGATTTTCAAGAGAAGTGCGTAAGACCGGCAGCCATACCATCTTCTGCCAGCGCGTAGCACCATATGAACCAGGTACGCGTTTTTCTCCCATTTCCCTTGCCTATCATCTTCAATGTACTTTAATTAAGCAATTAAATCCCGTTACGTTGTGTTAGTATGTGTGAAAATCGCATTAGTTTAAAACATTGTATTATTCTTCTGCACTCAGTTAATAATAAATCCTGTTACAATCATCAAATCTTTACTAGACTACTTTTTACGTCTTACAGAAAACTAAGGCTTTCTATTTTCTTGGACGTTTCATTTCAGTCGAACGCAATTGTTTTCATAATCAAGCTTTAAATTTTTTCGGTTTCGGTTCGGTTTGATTTAATCTAATTCACCTGGCTTACTGGCTAAAAATGTCAGGAAATATCAGAAACAGCAAAAGGTTTGTCTGAACAGAAAGGATGTTTTTTTTTACTCTTTTTGTAAAAATGCAGCTTCGTCAAGGTTTCAATTATTATTGTTTTGACATATTTTTTGAAGTAAAGTTTACCAATATTGACGGAATACTTATAATAATCTGTTCTATTATTTTTTGGAAAATATGCAATTGACATAGTCGCATTATTTCGTATTTGTAGTCTGCAATTGCCGGTTGCCATTATGCTCTGCATTTCACCCGTGAAAGATTCAGTGTAGCAGGAATTAGTTTATGCGGGAGGTAATTTTAGATCTCATTTAACACAATCCGTACAGTCTCACTCGCAGGCTTATTGGGGCAAACGTGTAGGTCAAATGATATACTTAGTAGGTATAGGTATTCAGAAACTTTATCTTATTATAAGTATTACGTTAATTCAGTTCAAGATTGATTATTTACTCGTCCATTTTTATCCACTTTACTTTTCAACTAGCCATTGGTGTACCTACGTTGCGGCCCGACCGTGAACCCGTAAGTTGCAGCTCTATAGATGCGAGGGGCTGGATGGAATTTAATTTCGCCGCCCGATGTGTTCGTAAAGTGCCTTCTCCGCCCCCACCTGCCTTCGGATGTACAGCTGTTAAAGTGTACGTGTAATATCAAACTGAAATAATATTGTCAAATACGTATTTTAATGTTATTACGTCAAGTGTTGCTGCAAGAAACATGCCTGTGAATCATTCTGCTAAAAGGGCAATACTTGGTAATACTGACGGACTTCAAAAAAAAAAAATTGTAATATCGTCAAACCATGCTGTTTACGTCCTAGCTGCAGCATTTCGCTGATATACATATTAGAATGAGCAATTCCATCTAATGGAACTTGATTAAACCTCTATGATTTTCTCCCTCATACGAATAATTCGGTAAACGGTACATATACCTAATAATATGAAGAGTCATGCTTTAACTTAGGTTGGAACTTTCAAATGGTTCAAACAAATGTAACTCTTCTATAGGAATGGGCAGGGCAGATGCAAAAGAAATCTATCCGAAAGCGGATATATTGTAAGCGAGCGGATTCAAATTATTTTCTTCAACTTTAAACATAGCATTACTAGTTCATTAAAACGAGAAGATATTTATTTAAGGCCTCAGTTTGTGTGCAAGATTAATAACTGAACAAATGGGAAACTACGATGCATAATTTTAGTTATAACTATGTTCAGCTATGTAAAGCTCGCTGGAAATAAGCCCTAATTATTAAGCTCAGGCTGCCGTGCCGTCTCTAATAGCGTCATTTGTAGACGTCAAAAGAACCCGGCAAGATATTGTCGAAGCCAGTGCACGTTGTTACAGATGCAACAGCGCTCACTGACTGGAAAAAATTACAGCAAAACGTTGGCTCCAGCACCCACATCGTCTTATAGAGCAACCCGGATCAAGTCTGTCCCAGGCACAGGGTTAGGGACGGCGACAAATAGCTCACTTTGTCGGTTATTCATTCTGCTACCGAGAACAGCTATGAGTATTCACAGACCGAGTTAAAAGCAAAACTAATCAATGTGGGTGTTATCGTAAAATACAGCTTATTTTTTTGATATGACAACGAGAAATTCGCTCTTGGTCGGCTCTCATTTGTTTGAGTGTGGGTACCTAAGTGCATAAATTAGTATGTACTAATATAAATTCGAATCGTTCGTGAAAGCCCCTGGAGGGTCAGCCATTTAACCTAATAGTTATGGCCAGGGAGCTTTGAAACAGAAACAATTATTGCAGTAACTAAGGCAACAAGTGGTTCCGCATCGAGCGATGGTTGTCACTAGGGCCGCGCCCTCGCCGTGTTCTCAACACCAACAATCGTACATAAGTTAGTTGATTATTATTAAGACATTCTTATTGGTTGCACAATATCTATACTGGTGCTGTTAACTATACATTTAAATATTATCGTTTTATAGGCAACATTCCGTTGTAATTGTTTATAATAATATTTTTTCTTCTGAAGAATAATAAGGATTTTTTGCGGTTTAGACAATATATATGAGTGGGTAAGTCAATATAGTACAAAAATGAAGTTCTTAAGATTTATGTTAAGCGAATATAATTATAATATGTGAATGTTGACCTAGTCCCAATCCCAAACTATAAGCTTGTAGGCTTGTAGACACTATTAACAAAAAAAATAATTACAAAAATTAATTAATTAATTTAAAATTTTATATTGTTGTAATTTCATTAATGTGTAATTTATATTTCCGACGATCTCAATGTAATAACTTTTAATTTGACATGAAGTGCAATTTATACTGTAATTTATATTGAGTAATAAAATCTGAATCTGAATCCATGGGTACTAGGCAACGATAAACGTACTTATTAATATACAGAAATACATACTTAAACATACAGAAAACATCCATGACTCAGGAACAAATACTCGCGCTCAATACACAAATATTTGCCCATACCGGGATTCGAACCCGGGACCTCTAGCTTCGTAGGCAGTGTCACTACCAGCTAGGCTAACCGCGTCGTCAAAATTAAAAGTAACGTTTAAAGTAAAGTATGAGTTTAGGAATTCTTTATATCTGTACTGTAATCTGACTGCCCGGTGTGATAGAACGGACAGTGAAACAAAATGAATCGGGAGGTAAACCGGCGGTGGGTACAATAAAATTGAAAAAATAGGGTTCAGCGGGATTGCGAAGATCAACGATACCACAGGCGATAACCAACTCGATGGGGTGAACGAATAATCGTTTTACCTTTTCCTTTTACGATTATAGGCGATCTGTACCTACCTTAACCATTTTATTTCTTTGCCACTGTACGTATTTAGCTACAGTATTTGCCGATAGAAATATAACGTTAAAAGCCGAGTGTATTTTTTTTTCGTCCATGCGAAGTGGAATGAAACAAGTATTATTTCCAGCGCAAACTTGAAGTATCGTAGTAGCGAAATTATCTACATACTCATCTGCAATGACACTGCAACAAGTCTAAGTAGGTAATTATGTTTCCTACTAAACTTAAAAGATAAAAGATAAAAGATATTTATTCAGTAAGTAGGCCGCACGGGCACTTTTACACGTCAAAATATACCAGCGCTTCCCAAGAGGAGACCACTTCTGAGAAGAAGCGCCGCAAGAAACTCAACAGTTAGTCATTTTTTTAATAAAAAATATAACAATGTCACTACTTATTCTAGCATTATATAAAACTGTAAAAATAATATTAAATATCTGCGTAGTTTTGCAGGAAAACTACGCAGATATTAATTATAATAATTCTTTCACTCCAACCAATATACAATGAAAACAAAGAAGTGTTAAACCTGCGTTAAAGTTTTCAACACACGACCGAGGTTATTTCTACAGAGCCGGGATACGAACCCACGGTATTAGTTGTGGCACCTACTTAAGTACATTGAGTGGAGGTAAATCCGTGACCCGTTACCTTTTTCCGTTTGCATTTTATTTGTACATATACAACGTGTAACAAAAATAACGCAAAACCGGAAAACAGTTTGTTCAGAATCGACAGTAGAATAGGTTCTACTAATTTTTAATGTAGGTATTAGTTTTCAAAAATAATAATTATTATTATGCCGTGTTTAATCACTGTCGTAGCGCTGTGTTAGCGCCCACGAACACGCGACAGAGGCTCGCTTCGTTCATTCATAACACCATAGCTATGAATCTCTAGAATAGTTAGCAAAACAAAAATTACGCGTATCTTGTAAGATATTGTTTAAAAATAAAAAAGGAATTCGGAAATCGATTTACCATAATATAAATCAATTAGGGTGTCTGAGGTTTTGCGTTATTTTTGTAACACGTTGTAATAATATGTGATGTTTAGGCGCATCTCTTTACAGAAAACCGCAGCAAAATCCGATTCGCTTGTCCGTGATGTGGTAAACGGAGCCCGTAATACAATTTAGGCAACGGCGAAATAATTACATAATTATCATTTATGAAAGTCCAGTACATAGTTCGCACACTTAAACAAAATCTTAAAGCAAAGCACCGGGCATTCCAATTATGGGCACCATGCCATTTGGCGCGTAACCCAAAGTCCGAAATTGTGTACTCTTGGACACCGTGCACCGGGTAATGAACTAGTGCCGCATTATATAGATTACTTTCGTGTGCTTATGTCCAACCAGAGGCATTCATGGTACCTCAGAAGCAGAACTAACTGCCGGTTAGACGGTACGAGTATATCTAGGAAGCCTTAGTTTGAATTTAACATTACAGCGGATTCTTATGCTGGAAGTGTATTTCATTTTACAAAATAACAAAAAATAATCTGGACGTCTTTCGGCTGATATGATACTCACGACAAGTATTGAAAAAAGAAAAAAAATGTGTTTATTGGAATGTTTGCAACTCTTCTGTAACGAAATGGATAATGAATCTAAATGATTGCTTATTGTTAAAGGTAGTCAAGCATTTCAAAACGTTCCGTGGGTACATATTTTGACTATTCCATACCCTATTATTATTATCCTATTAATTTTTAATTGTCGTTTGACATAACCCAATTGTATGTAAATGAGGTATTTAATGTCCGTAATATTAGACTCTTGACTTTTACTGTATTTATGAAGTACCTAACGGATAAGTATATTCTTATTACTTGACCTATTTTTATGCCTATTTTTTACAAGTAGAAAGTGGACGAACCTTTTTTTCTATTATATTATTTAAGACCTACTTTGTATACTACCCACTTTTAACAAATAAATATTTTGATTTGATTTTGATTATTGATTTAGATCTAGATAGATCACTCTCCTCTGTCATGCGCTAATCGTATCCATTGTCTCCCCACCGTTTTACGGATGTCGTCCACCCATCGTAGTAGTCTTAGGCGGTATAGATACACCCAACAGTGCGTGGATACAGGCTGGATGCAATGGATGGATTGTTATTAAACCATATAAAGATGAAGGTTCTTTAAGAGATAGATCTCTTAAAGCACTTCAAGCAATACTTCATCAACGAATTCATTGTTTGTTTGAGGGCTTGTCACTGGCGTAAAAAAACTAGGAAACCCACTGATCAATCAATGTAAGTTTCTGCTACGGAACATATATACAGACATACACACATACATATATATATATATATATATATATACTCGTTTAACTCGTTTAACGTCCTCGAGATTATCGTTGAGTTATGCAACAATGCGCGTTGGCTTGTATGCTGTTTTAAAATAGGTAGTTAGGTTCATAGTATAAGGAAAAAACATAATTGCTTAAACAATGTCCTTTTTCATTGCTTACTTAATTTAGTACCCCTAATTTTTAAGGGTTCCGTACGTCAAAAGGAAATAAGGAACCATTTTATAGGATTACTTCTGTCTGTCTGTCAAGGCCCTTTTGTCAAGAACGCGTGGAGTATCAAGTTAAAATTTACATCAAATACTCAAGTCAGCAATCCCGTTGACCTAGAATCATGAAATTTGGCAAGAAGCAATGTCTTATAGCACAAGTAAAATGAAAAATCCGAATACCGTAAATTGGTAGTTAGGTATTTAAATCGCTTTTTTTGCGATTATAAACTTATCTGTATTAGTAGTAATGGTGACGGAACTTACACTGAGCATGGCCCGACATGCTCTTGCCCAGTTTTTTTTATATCTTATTGACTTTTCATCTCCATCCCTTTCTCCGTGACAACAAGAACGGGCAAAATTTAATAAATCATCATTTAAGATAATTAAGTTAGGCAACCAGTTTCAGTCAATCAATCTTTCAGGTAAATGGGTTGTTTTAATATTTCTTATATCATCAGATATTTAAATATTTTCTTTAAACTTGGTCAATTAACAATTTTCAAGTTTTTTGTACGACAACCTCGGGTAAATATTTTAATTGTAATCATTAATTTATACCTTATACCTAATAACTTAAAAGGGGAAGCTGTGCCTTTTAGCTCCATTTATTAAGTTTGAAGCGAGAACTTCAAAGACTGATGTAAAGCTGCGACACCTCAACCCGAATGAATGCTTTCAAAGAGCCATTTCGGCAGATAATGCAATTTGTTACAAGTCGTTAGCTCATTTACTTTTATTATTAGTGCCCATTAGGGACGCCGTTGCTCTCCCCGGGCACGTGGGCCGAGCGATTCCCGACCGACGGCCGCGACTCTACCAACCCTTCCATTCAGCATCTGGTTATATAAACTGCATATTAAAGCTAATTGAGGCCGTTACGTCTGCATCATTGAATTTATCCAAAATAGACAAATAACCATAGCGCAGTTGCATAGCTCGCTTTATTGATGGATTACCCGTACGAGACTGGCTACGTAGGTAGATTTTATTGCTAAGCTTTTTTCGTTTTTAAAAAATACTAAAGTTAACCTATTCAAATTCACGCCACGGGAGATTATTGAGTGATTGTGTACTTTTGTTATTTCTTGAATTCTTGGAAAAACCTTCAAAGCAAAATAACAATTTCATACTCAAGATTTTTTTTAACAGCTTGTATTTAGGTACATTTTACAAATTGAACTTCATGTTTAAGAAAAACCAATACGTATGTAAAAAATATTCATGACCGCATTTAAGTGGTTATGGCATCCTATTTTAATAAAAAACTTCACTCTTGGCAGTATTCTTGATTACCAGTAAATTTAGACTAAGTAAATGAGGACTGCAATAAAAACAGTAGGTACAAATGAGTGTTTGCGAAAGCGTCGGCAAAAAAAAAGACCGCGTAATTTCGGATTGGAGTGGCCATTACCCACGCCGACTGTGGAAAGAACGCTCGCAATTGCATTGAAAATGTCGCTTTTAATTTTCGAAATGCAAAGCGTAAATTCGCATTTGCGGCTGGCACGATAACTACCAGCCTAAAAGCCCCGGCGATGTAAGTCCTCCGGAGGCTTTGTTGCTAATACAAAGCCCTCGCTCACATATACACCGCTTTATGAAAGTTTGTGTCATCAAAGTTGCCGCACAAGGTGCTGTTATTAAATAGTCTGTTATTTGATTATACTGATGGGTTTGGTCAGTCACGAAGGCTTAGCAAAGAGAAAAAACTAAGTTGTTGTCGATAAGATCTGCTTTCCGATGGGGAGCAGTATTTTTCTCAATTCCGTGGTGCCTTATTCTGCCCGCGCGCGGCGCCGCAGCCGAAGAATCCTGACCGAGCGCCGCCCGCCGCGGCCTGCTCCTTTATGCCCCTTGATATATTGCGAGCCGCCACACACCGACTTGGTAATATCACTATGATTTATCCCCACGTCGCAGACAATCCTACACCAGGAGATGTGTTGTCGACTCAGTGAACGGCCTAAGATTAATATGGCGGCGGTAATACGAGACGGGTAGTTTTTCTTCTTCTGTGAATCATTTATAACGTGTCACTAACTCGTTAATGAAACAAGGGAGAATTCGTCGATTTCACTGTGAGTAATATATGGTAAAGTAAACGAAGGCAATGTATCAACTACTTGATTAAAAGTGAAACAAACGTCAAGCAGACGTATCTAGGGAGTGGAATATTGTGCTTTTATTCGACGTCTCCAGATTAAAAAGTGGGACGGGTCGGTACAATGAGAAACAGGGTGGGGCGGATTTAGCTATGGGAGGAGGGTAAAGTCACAATGCGAAGATGACGCTCGGATAGAGCCTCCGAGAGCCTCTCCGCGAGGACGCATCTTAAGCTACACTAGCTGCGCCGAGCCGATGGACAATTTAATTAAATAGTGTTTCGACAATGTTACATCGTGTGAAATTCACTTACAAATTTGGTTTTATTGCTTATAAAGTCATTATGAAAGGTCGCATGATAAAATATAGCCCAAAGTACACTGGCCCGCAAAACTAAGTACCTATCACACTTTTAAAATTGCAATAACTAAAAATGGCTATTTTTTTGTTATATCTTTTTTTTAAGTTAAAAATGTTACTGTTTATTTTAGTTATAGTTGAAAAGAAAGCTGATAAAATTTGCTATAAAACATTTTTTTATTTTTAATCTCTAACTTCTATAGTTTACAAAAAAATTAAATTTTAAAAGTGTGATACTTAGTTTTGCGGGCCAGTGTATATTTAATCATAATTTATATTTTTAAGAAAGATACACTTCATCCAAGTGTGGGTCTACATACTATATTTACAAAATTAAAGCAGCATCACAAAACCGTTTCTTAGCAATTTTCAAGCAATAAGGGCGCCATGAGAGGCTCGTAACGGATGAAATGTGGTAATTTTAACAACATTTGAAAACATTGCGCCAGCGGCACAAGCAATGTTTAAATTGTGGTTATTTGACGCTAACAGCCCTTTAAATCCCAACCAAATGGACTCTAATAAAAGTCGGAAAGAAAACGTTATTATTAGGATGTAGGTACTTACATTGTTTGCAAATTACGATGGGTACTTGTAGAACTACGTAGTACGCGGACAACGTGTTTCTGGTTCTTTGCTGAAAAAATATCTTAGAGAATATTTTATTATAGATTTAGATTTATAATACAAATTACAATTATATTACTTACAATATGTCAATTTAAAAGAATTCATATTATGGTCGTCAAAAGAAATAATCAAAAGTAAATATGTCGAAAATAAATAGAAATATAACAACGAAATAATATTTATAAAAATATTATACTAAGGTAAAAAAATATTATAAAATAAACAGTGTCAAAGTTCATAAGTGTCAACAAATCCACTTACAGAATAAAATGCGTTGTCCAACAAAAGATTTTTTAGCCTTCGCTTGAATGTTTCGTCACTTGACTCATTTTTTAAATCAGCGGATACAACATGGGGCCGATAACGCGCGGGTTCGTCCTGACTCCTGGCTAACGCCATGCGGCTCGGAGCCCGGCCGGCCGCAGGCGGCCCGTGCTACGAGTGACTTTGCCCTCAACTCCCATTCGTGCGAAGGTATGCAAGTTTAAACGCTTGTACATTATAATTTTATACAAATACGCGGAATATAAGCTCATAATGCGATATTTAGAAAATAACCTCTTGCACGTTTCTCGTTTCTTTATTCCGGCAAGGATCCTATAGTGTCATCGGCAAACAGTACAGTTAGGCCGTCAGTAATTGATCTAGGAAGATCAATAACAAATGTCAAAAACACGAACACGAATGGGCTCACGAACTTCACTAGGTATTCCCTAGAGAAGATCCTTGTGGGATCCCTATTTTTGCAGCACTTGATTTGGACCTAAGTTTGTTTCCATCATTACCAGCAACTTCAACCGTTTATTATGTTTTATTTTAATGGGTAATTTAAATGAATAAGGAGCTTTAGGTTCGAGAATATTATAAATAGGTACATAAAGAGTGTATCTAGGAGGAACTAATATTCGACTATTCATTCAACCATGTCGGTGTACCGCATCACCGCAAGGTGTACTGCAAGACCGTTATTAATGGCTTTTTATGTTGTAATAGTTACTTACGTCAAGTTCTGGGACACCCTGTATATAAGACCGAGGAACTAAATGTTTCTGGAGGAATCGTCTCAGAATAAGCCATTATTTTAAAAATGTATTGTAAAATAGAGCAGGATAATACGATAATAGACAAATACAAAAAAATAAATAAACGTTTACTCTGTTACATTCGGTAGAAATAATTTTCTGTCAAAATTTCCATTATACGTGCTTTTTGTTGTACACAGTCATCTTCTACTTTTCGAGGCCAAATTAACGAATCCCAATTCGATGGGTCTAAGATAAATACACCCGAGATCCTGTTGCCACCTGCCGACCGACTCCATCATCAAATCAACTCTTAGATCTGATAATGTGGGGTCTTGTAATTGCAACTAAGTATCTGGTTATGGCAACTAACTAATAACAGTAATAAACTCTCTCTACACACTAACAATATCACGCTTGTCGTTGTTCAAACAGTGACCCTAGAGAAGTTATTTAAGTTAGTTGCAATAACAAGAATCCTCCTTACCTTAATATTGCATTGCCCTCGGATTTACTTATGTATTCCAAATCCTGCTAATTTTGATAAACGGGAATTGTTTCAAAAACGTCTTGCAGGATTTTAACCATAATGACACACGTACGAACGAAGCAAGATAAATAAACACTTGTAATAATAAATAGGCAATATTACGAACTAAACGAATATGACAGAACTGATTTTTCATAGGCAAACATTACTCTCGTGCTGAACTTCATAATTGACAACATAAAGCCCCGGAGGCGATTTGTACAGCACTCAGCCGCAGTAGTCATGCTGAGGCCGGGATGACAAACAAGGGAACTCAACTAACCGCACAACAATATTGTAGGAAGTTGTCACGCGGGGCTCGGCCACGCCAGTCGAGGCTGTCCTATTAGGCAAGCGCTCCACACTTGACTCGCGCTTGGCCCCGCGACGTTCAAGTTTCGCATTTCGTTTCAAGTTAGCGAAATTTGTGCTGCGCACGTTTGCATGTTTCATGGCACTTCCAGGTCTTCTGTCTTATTCACATTCTATATTATTCGTAACGAAATCATCAAATACATGTATAAGCGTCGTCATCATGAACCAATGAACTAACGGACGTAGGGTCGCTAATACTAAAGCAAAGCACTGCAATCTTCTTCTTCTTCGTACGGTCATTCCTGCATTTTCTTATAAATTAAAAATTAGCGTTTTGAAGCCAGGTTACAGCCTCCGGTGTCATCCTGTTCAGTCCCTCCATCCCATCAGGGAATCTTTTATTTGTGCACTCGTTTGTGAGGTGGTAGATGGTTTGTACCGGGGCACCACAATCGCAAGCTGCCGATTCGCACAAGCCCCATTTGTGTAGGTGGTAGTTACATCGGCCTACTCCTGTGCAATAGCGGCCGCGTGATTGTAATGGTATGGCGGCCGATGGGCTTACTCAAGCGCACTATGCTTTAGATATGTGCGTGCCGCTCGTATCTACCTAAAGCGAATCGGCTTACTGTAGGAGCGTCCGTCAGTTGCTTATAGCGACTTACTATCCGTTAGTTTTATAGATCCAAGGTCGTCATCATCAAAATTTGTCACTACAAATTGGGTGGTGTAAGAAATGAGTAAATAAAAAAAAACCGTCTTCAAAAATCCACTGAAAAGGGTTAAACAAAGACCGGCCTCCTAGGAGTGGCCTATTTAGCGCCTAATTGGTACTAACATCTTACAAATTGATATTATTTCCAATCACTTTAAAATTAAAATTAAATCGTATAAGTGGATCAACCTCTTTATCCGCCGTCAAAGATTTTTAAGGATGAAGATCGGAGTTCACCAACAGTTAAACAGGCGATTAGAGGTCTGACGGCTGTCAAAATGTATTGACTAACAGCCGATTAGGATTTAACAGTCCGTTAAATTGGTTGGTGAACTCCGACATCAGTATGGCTGCCTCTGATAATAGCACACCCTGAAATTGTTTTTCAAAATAACACAGTTCTCTTTTACTTTGCAGTTACAAAGAAAACATAATTTTCCAATTATAATTTATTTATATATTTCTATAAAAGCTTTAATTTTAGCAAAAAATTACTTTTTTTACAGTTGAAACATTTCCTAGACCGGCAGCTTACACTTGACTTGACATGTGGTACAGAAAAATGACGTATTTTGAATACCTATTACTAAACCGTAAACATTATGTTTATCACTGACAATATTGTTGTAAATAGTATGCAGTGTACATGTAATAAAACCCGCCTTACTCACATCGGTATGGCCTTTTAAGAATATTGCTCTTTAGAAAACAAGTAAGTAGGTATAAAATAGGTACGTAATGGCGACACAAAGCCCGCGCGGCGAGTGCATTGCCGACTTAGGCCGGATGCACGCTGGCTGATTTATACGTCGATTTCCGCCCATGCAAGCATTGGAAAGCTTGCCCGTCAAATATCTTCTACTCGAGGTGAGTAACTTTATGTAAGTACTAACAATGTTTATGGATTGCTGAAGCCGTAATATTCGTGATATCTGGGTACTTCATTACTTTAATTGTTTCAAATAAGTATCACGTCAATTACGTTTATTGGTAAAAAAAATTAAACATAACAGTGATATCGCAAAAAGCAGATTAAAAGCGTCATTGTAAGTGCATTTAAGACTTAATTAACTAGAACCACCATCATCGTCATCGCGACCATCTATCCATCCAGTGTTGGACATTATGCCCCCCTTTATTAATTTACATTTCGTGTACAAAGTACAGTACAAACACTCTTTTTTGAAGACCACATACGATAACAACACTAAAAAAATACAAAAGAGATGTTACAAACTAAGTCAACAGGCCGTGTTGACGCTAAATAGCGATCTCTTCCAGACAACCTTACAAAGAAGAGAAGTTAAAAGGTACCTAGATAAACAAAAGAAAGAAGATTTACATTTGTAATCAAGCTAATTTCGAAAGCTTAACTATAAATAAATAATATTATTTTTATTTGATGCTGGTGAAACTAAGTAAGTAAGCCAAAACAAATAAATGTTATATAAAATAATATACTCGTAAATCCTATCCTACTTCATTTATTATAAATAGGTGTCAAAGTTTGTATGGATGTTTTGATGTTTGTGTGTCAATCACGCCTAAATGGCGGAACGGATTTGGATGCAATTTGGCACACTGATAGGCGTTACCCTGGATTGATACATAGGATACTTTTTATCCCGAAAAAATGATAGATCCCGAGGGAAAAGGGAAAAACTACTTCTACGCGGAGGGAGTCACGGGCAAAAGCTAGTAGGTATATAATAAGTAAATTAAAACCAAAACGCTGCATTTAAAATGTGTATTCTTAACAATTGAATCAGACAAATTTCTTGATTTAAGACAAGTAAATTGAATGTCGCGGAGTGCAAATCTTGTAATCATAATATTATTATTATGTATAATTGCATTGATACGTTATACCTAGTACGATTTTAATAGCAAATAATGTCAGATGCTGAAAAAAAAAAGCCGGTCAAGCGTGAGTCAGACTCGCACACCGAGGGTTCCGCACAAACTTGTAGGTATGTAAATAGTTCATAAATCACGGGAATACAATAGAAACCAATTCCACTATAAACTGATACGCACTAAGTATGCACTCTCGTACTTAGTCAGTATCAGTTTATACTGGAAATATTTTTTTATGTGATGTAACTACAAATGAACGGTTTTCGGTTTTTTTCCTTTATATTTTGTGCCATATTTAAGACATTGCTTCTTAGCAAAATTCATGATTCTAACATAACGGAAAGTACCCTCCCTTTAGGTTTTACTCCCTTGAGATGATTCCCTTGAATATGCAGCATAAACGGCCGTATCTTTTGATTGCGTTGACTTAGAAGTCTGATTTTTTCACTGATCTAAGGAAGTATGTGACATCAATTTCAATTTGATATCTTCACGCGTTGCTGAGAAAAAGGGTTTTAACAGACTCACAAACAGACAGACAACAAAGTGATCCTATAAGTATTCAATTTTTAATTATTTGGGGTACGGAACCCTAAAATCATGATTTAACGTCTAATATTCTGTTTAATGATCAGACGGGAACAAGTTCACTTCAGGGAGAGGAGGGTAAAATAAAAATTAAAATAAAATCCCTACTAATATTATAAATGCGAAAGTAACTCTCTCTGTCTGTTACCTCTTCACGCTTAAACCACTGAACCGATTTCAATGAAATTTTGTGTATGCAGATAGCCTGAGTTCCGGGGAAGGACATAGGTTACTTTTTATCCCGGAAAATTGGACAGTTCCCGAGGGAGCAGCGATAAACGACTTTAACGCGGACGGAGTCGCGGGCAAAAGCTAGTACCAAATAATTTTAAGACACGTAAAAATTACAACTTAATAGTGCTATCTTTTTTACTCTCAACCCGTCACTGTTATGCAGAAAGAGACAAACCTTACAAGGTTGATTTTGGGGTTAGAACAAAACATAACAAATAGTCTATAGACAACATTACCGAAACGAAGATTGAGACGGTGGAGGTTGTATGCTCAGCCCGCTCTCCACCACGCACTCCGACGATGAGGACAACATCATTAAATGGCAACATGTATCTGGCCGTTTGTGGATTTCCAAGGCTTTTATAAGGAAATTAAAAAGAAGAAAACACTTCAGTCCCTATGGAGTAGTCACTTAGTCCCTATGGATTAAGTGTATCACTTTAGTCCGCCTATACATGGCTATTAAGAATCCTTTTAGAGCATGAGAAGTGAAAAATAATAAAAGTCAAATAAAAATTCCGTGATCGCATTTTTGTAAATTTCATTTTGTTTATCGAAAAGTGCATGAATATTTTATGAATTGTTTAGTAAAATATTAATTTATCGACATCGTTTAAAATGAGTGAAATATCGTCGTAACATTAGCATATTCTAAAACATTCTCAAGCTTGTGAGAAAGAAGTGAGCGCCAGGCTTTGACACTAACGACCCTCTAAATTCTCTGCGAATAGATTAAAAAGAAACCTCATAATAGAAATACCTCTACGTAGGTATCAACATTCCTCGGGGCACCATAATTTTACGCGGGGCTTCGAGGGTATCAAGAGTAACCGTCTAATACATATCAGAATGAGGTTAGGTTGACATGCAGACCGATTTATTCCAACAGGTTTGGTTATCCCTTTATAAGGTAAGTCATATTCGACCGAACGAAAGTGAGGTCTAAGTGTCAACTGAGATGGCATTCGTATGTGTGTATGTTTGTTCGTCGATAATTTGAGTATTATTGTTTCGATCTTCATGAAATTGGCAGAAGAGTAGTAGAGGCAAATGCATTTTTTAGGTTCAAACATTTGCCCGCTAGCGCGTTCAGATATTCAAACCTGTACTCCACCTTAAATGGCGTTAGAACGCCATTAAAACAAAAGAGTCGAGTTCAGATACTTTTGAGAATCTTATATGCTCTGATACATCTGATGGCGACTGTATATCGTTATCCCAGTTATGTTAATTTTGACTATGTGCCTACTCGTTGTAATGATTTTTGGGGCTCTGGCTCTTTTTAATTCGTAAATACCGTGATAACGTTTCCGAAGTTAGGGGCTCGGTGCCGTAAACGGAGTAATCGCGTTTGGCGGAGGCAGGAGGCAGTGACACGGATCCTAGAGGCTAAGTGCGCCATATCGAGTTATGGGCCGTCACCTGCAAGGATCTTACCGCAATCTGTAGCTGGAGCGCCGCCTCTCACCCGTGCTAAGTTCACTTTCAGGCTCCGTTATTATTAGACTAGTGCTGGCAACACTTTAATGATGATGATGATGGATTCTTGTCCCAGGTCTGTGGTTGAACTGCTAGCTGTTTAATCATCACATACCTAGTAGGTCAGCATTGCGAGTCGTGAAGTCCACAAGTGTCTTTATTGCATGTATTGTTTGTAATAAAATTATTATAATTTGAAATGCTTAATGCGGAGTTTATTTAAAATCAAAAACAAAATGATTTTTACAAACTTAAAAACAAAATTCCGAAAACAACTTAAAATCAGTTTACAAGTTATGAAAAACCGTTTAAATGCTACAAATAATAATAAATGTTTGTTTTTCAATCACGCCAAAACAGGTATACGTAATTGAATGAAGTTTGGCTCACATGAAGTCCATGTAGAGAACATAAAATTATTTACCAAACTTCAAAGAGATAGTTCACGTGGGAATACCGTTTCAAACAAGTCCTACGCAAAGGAAAGTTCTAAAAAACACTGTATTTAATTTTTCTTGTTAGCTTTACAACTGACATAAAAATAAATTATAAATATCGGGGTAAGAGTTCCTAAATGTCGAAGTTATTGCTGTTTAACGCCATAAATCTACTTGTAAGTAGGTTAGTAGGCAATGAAACTTAAAACATCGTTATTGAGTTTTACGACAAATGAGTTTCACGCCCTGGGGCGTGGAAAGGCAAAGACGATACAATTAAGTTTCACCTTACAGTCACTTTGAACAATTGGCGCAAACCGTTATCGTAATCTTGGTCTCCTAAACCGCAACTTGGAGCAACAATTTTCAGCGCAGTAATTATAGTACCTCTAATTTAACATTTCACTAATAATAATTTGAAATCATTTCTCCTTCATCCTTCACTCCTACAATTCAATCATTTACGACTTTTAAGGGTTCTCGGAAACTGCTCGATTTAGGTAAAAATAACGGTTTGAGGGTTTTTCAGGTAAAGAAATGAATTAGTAAAGTTATCTTTGTCGGAAAAATTCGGTAACATCCCGAACGAGCCTTGTTCGCCTGCACGGTGGTCCCGTAGTAGGTTCACGACGCTTGAATATTCCACGATACCTCGCTTAGTACTCACTATGCTATATTTACTTTTGTGCATCGGACGTTAACGCATAGGAAGTCCGCTCATTAGCATACTTAATCAAATCACCTCCCGTGCTATTTAGGCCTAATCCGTGACGCAAGTATTTTCAAAGAATTACTTGTTTGTGACCTGTTATTTGCAATGGATATTGAAGTCAAAGGTATGTTATGCATTTTTTTATTTTTTTTGTATAATTGTCTAAGCTTGGTGCTACGCCAAAGCGATGAATACGTTTATTTTTTGTTTTAATTTATTTATATCGAAACTTTTAACTACTTTGCCATCATATACCAAGCAAGAGTTTTATATGAAAATATTAGTTAATTCCTCTATGTTTCATTTTCCAAAAAAACTAGGCGCCAACATCTGCCTCTGTAGCCTGAAGGCCTACACCCTACGTTAAACCGCGTAGCAATTGCTACGAAAAATCGATTATACTTAAATTCGCATTAAACTGTTTTTTTTTTTGTTTTAGGTACTACTATGAAATGTTCTTTTACAAGAAATCATGTATTAGATCTATTCTAGCTGTCTTTAGGACAGTAAATCTGAAGCTGACAGACGTCGT
This sequence comes from Tortrix viridana, assembly GCA_963241965.1. Taxonomy (NCBI): domain Eukaryota; kingdom Metazoa; phylum Arthropoda; class Insecta; order Lepidoptera; family Tortricidae; genus Tortrix; species Tortrix viridana. The sequence continues at coordinate 11,836,154 of OY725172.1, forward strand.
CGAGTTTTTCTGACTCTGAACTCTCTGAAATACCGAGAATTTGAATACTGACAACATGCAAAACGGGATTTCCTATCTTTGCAAACGTTTGATATGAAAAAAAGAATTTCTGCAGCAAAAGTTAAATGAACGATTAGGTCAGATTGTTGACAAACCGCGAAGTGGAGGAAGTGGCACATCCGACGACGGAAACACTGCCAAAACTTTTTTTTCTAATTCAGCTATTTCAGCCGAAATAACTGGCTTAGACAAAACACTTCTCGATAGATGCCATCATCTGTTGCAGTGTCTTTCATTGGGTTACAAAATTAATCATCTCGCGTTTGAATATTATGCCTTATTAGAAACCGCCAGAATGCTTATTAGAAACCGCCAAATGCTTGCGGCATATCCCTGGTACAATTTACCTTCTTCTGTCCATAAAGTATTGATTCATGGGTCGGAAGTAATTGATCTTTCTATGTTGTCTATATGAGCTTTCAGAAGAGGCAGCTGAATCTTGTGACAAATTAATTAGGCGTGACAACACGAGAAAAATGTGTCAAGTTGTCACAAACACCGTCTTATGCACAGACTTCTTCTTAATTCTGATCCATATATTTCTAGTTTAAGGAAATTACCACGAAAGATGAAGTCTTGATAGAGCAGACTTCATCTTTAGTAGAGGTGTTAAATTTATTATCTTTTAAAAAATATTTTCCTGTTATATTTTATGTTTAGCATACCTATCAAACTTTAGTTAATTATTAGATTTACCTAGAGGTTAAAATGTGTACAACAATGTAAATGTAATTATTTTACATACTGTTGTGTCTGTAATTAGTTAATTAGAAAGTGATTAGTCAATTATCATTATAAGAATATAGTTATTTATGGAAATTAAGAGTCATATTTAGTAGTAATTAATAACTATTTTAATTGAAGTATTAAACTGATATTTTTCTTGAATACATTATTAATATTTTAATGGAATCTGGTTTTTATATTATAATTTACCTTGGTTGATTATAAAATAGTATAATTACATGCATTAGCATGCACTTAAATAACCTTTAACTGCGCGAAACCTGTATTACCGCTCTTCTTAGAGCGCGGTACCACCTGGTCTGAACGGTCTTGTATTTCCTCGCTTGTCGCTCAGTGCGTCTTTATCGTTACAGTCAAGTTAGAAAGGGAGATCCGAGCGTCAAATAAGTCGCGGACAACATGTGCTAGCCGTCCTGGTACTTTCTCCCCAATGCAATATTATTTCGTTATATGTTATATATTATACGTCATCTACATACATGTAAAGCTATATCGCAGTTAGATTGCCGATAAAGCGGTCACGGAGCAGAAGCAAGGCTGTCGGCGGATGTCGCGGTTAAAGTACCCGTGACTAGGTTGCGACACATTTTCCTATTACAGTGGAGTAGCACGGACACTCGAGATTACTCTAGTTAGGTCTCTGCAAATGGATTTTCCGTTTTTGTTTTTATATTTTTTTGATTAACGGTAATTTTCTTTTTTTTTTAATTTACTTGCTGTCTCACACAGATAACAAATCGCTCAATAGCCTAATCGTAACTAAAGCCGTCAGAATCAGTCTAGTTCTTGAAAAGGATATGTTTTTTTATTTTAGTAATCCAGAAACAAATAGAAAAAACTTATCTTAAAACAATATTTCGCACACAACTTCTAAGAAGCAGAAAAAAGATAAATGTTTTGTGGTAAATTTATGTTATCAAGAAATCAATTTACTTCTGTGTTTTAGCTAGTAGGTACCTGGGAGACCAAGCGTCGCTCGGATTGAAAACGAGTTTTCCCGAAGATGTGATCGATTTTTTGTCCCTTGGGTTTTAGGGAATATTTTAAACATTTCAATTTTACAGTAGCAACTGGAGCCGTTTTTGGTAACGCAATTCAAAACTTATTTAAATAAAAACTTGTTTATTTGTAGAATAACGCCTTCAAATAATCATTTTAATACGTTTTTAATCAGCAAAATGTCAACAACTTCCGCTTAAACCATTTTAGTAGATTGTTTCGTGGAAAAAAACAATCCACAAATTATCCTTCTCCCAAAATGTTTGTTTATTTAAGTAGGGCAAATGAAAATATGAAATGTCGTCACTAGACTAGACGATGTTGGACAACTTTTAATTTAGCTTAAATGGTATGTACTAGCTGCTTAGGGCTCCGGTGATTCTAGTACGACATAGTATCCGCACGAACTCGATTAAATATACATAAGTACAACAGTTTATGACACTAGCATAAGAGTATCAGCCATCTTAAGCAAAACAAACGAAATTATGTTAATTTTAACGAATGCAAATATTTTAACACGAAAAATAATTAAATGTGGCTACTTGTTACAGCAACACGAATGACAAACTCAGGCGGCATTACAAGTAATAAGGAGGCAGAGTTCATTTAGCGGAGCACGCTTTGTTTATCAAACATCAGGCCCTAATGAAATGTACATAATTATTCAGTAAAAAAAAACCATCCTTGAATGTGGTCGAGAAACTTAACTACACGCTTGAGGAGCTGTACAGTCGCCATCATATATATTGCAGCAAACAAGGTGCTCACAAATATCTGAACACGACTCTATTGTCAAGGCGTAAGAGTGCATGTTCAGATATTTTTGACCACTCTGATATGTACAGATATATTTGATGGCGAACTGTACAAATTCTTGGCAATTTGCATCGGCTCACACTATCCCGCATTCAAAAGTATCTCGTCAAGTCGTTTAGTGCTCTTATTTACCATGAAAACTTTTATTCTGCGCTAAATATTCATTTTACGTTGAGACGTTAGACTTACAAATAAAATAAAACACTAACAACTATAGTATATTTATGCGTCATTGTTAGTAGGTATAAAGTGTAAGAACAGTCAGACATCTTTTCGTCTCGGCTAGGGGCTCTCTTTCACTTGGACTAATCACATTGATTGTGTGTGCGTGCGTGCGTGCGTGCGTGCGTGCGTGCGTGCGTGCGTGCGTGCGTGCGTGCGTGCGTGCGTGCGTGCGTGCGTGCGTGCGTGCGTGCGTGCGTGCGTGCGTGCGTGCGTGCGTGCGTTTCAATATATGATCATAAAATATATGTACAATTTTTAAACAATTGGAAATAGATAAATATTAAAAGCCTTTTCTGCTAATTACAAATCGGACTAAGTTTAGATTCGTGGGGACGATACGTAAACAATATACTTCTTTTATGAATTTATGACCTCTTTACGACTTTAACTAAAAGCTAAAAGATTGCTTTTAATTGAATTTGATAACCTCAGTGTAGCCTATAGAGTCAATTAATAGCACCGCAGCGCACTCAGAGACGTCAATTAAATTTAATGCTTGTCAAAGTGACCAGTTGTCTTTCTATTGCTATAGCAAAGAAAATGACAGCAGCAACTTTGATCAAACTTGAAAATTAATTGATGTCTCTGAGAGCGGCCGGTCTTTTTTTTAAATCAGAAATGGGTTTGCCTTTGGTCTTTCACATATTTGTAGTTTCGTTGTTTTATTGTTTTACAATTTCTGTGTTAGTACCTATATGTATTATGTACTATTACGTACCGTACCCCTATCACCGGGCTTAATAAAGAAAATTATTTAAAACGTTAAGTATGCGATTGTGACGTTAAAAACTACGGAGTTTATTTAGTTTTTCACAATAACTTCTTATTAACGCCACCAGAAGGCCGTGTGCGAAGGAAACGCTCCTCTACTTTATAACCCTCATAAAAGTGACCGTTCTCCTTTATAATGATGACACAGAATGCTCAAACGACTGCCTGTAGGTAAAGCCTGGCGGTTACTGACCAAATGACTGGAACGCGTTTCCAATGTTTTCATTTGTTTAACTGAAGATATTTTTTTTCCTTATCATGAAATAAATAGTTGTTATTTACTTAGTTACTTACTTACTCGTATTGAACAAAAAATTATTCTCATGAACCAGATAAAATAGTTTATGATAATAGCCGGAAATAGACAGTAAAAAGTAAATCATTAATTTATGAAGCATAAATATTTTTGGGGTATTTTTTGTAGGTATCTCTAATTCCATATAAGTCCGGCTTTCTCTTGATCAGATATTTATGCATAAAGTTTATATTGTTCGTATTTCTGACTGACAATAGTTATCATAACGATAGGTACTGAAAGTAATAATAGTTCGAGTTCGAGAGAGTTACGTGTTCAAAGACGTAACTAGAACGCGATACGGACACGGACAGCAAAAGCCACGAAACATTTTAACCTCATAATTCAGGCATAGCTTTGAGACCGGTAATGTTACTTAATGGCCCTCGTTGCTCGCTGCGCGCGCGGGTCCGTTAGTGGACATGCATTTCAAAAATTACATTTTTAGCTTTTAACGTAAAGGTACAAGATATTCCAAAACAGACGTATGTATAAGGTATGTATGTACGCCTTTTGTTAATTCCATATAAGTCAACGGACCAACAACTCTCGTTTCAATTGTGATAGACAAGCGCTGTCGGACCTGAGAATTCCCAAGGGAATGGCAATAACCAACATCTACGAGGACGGAGTCGCAGGCAAAAGCTATAAACAATAATAAAGATAAAACTTTGTCATGGTTAATGGACCCTATGTAGGTATATCAAAGTAATAATTTCCAATGTGACTGAACCGTTTGCAAGAATCCGTACCTGTCAACACGGGAGCGGACGCGTAATAGTGCGAAGTCAGCCCACATCTGTTTCAATATCTTGCACTCGGTTTCATACCCATATATGTACGTATGCTTTCCTGGACCTCTCATATTTGACGATCTTAAGTGGTAATCTTAAACTCTCTTATACATATAAATTAAAACATGTCAAGAGGTAAAAAAACAAACATCATAATAACTACGAGGAACATAAAATATAAATAATGACCCCTTAATAATCAAATATAAAAAAATTACAAATGCATGTCTGGGAATGTAACGCCATTAAATTTATACAAAACGTTAGTCTATCATTTACTATTTCATACCTTACCTAAGTATAGTACAATACCTACCTAGTTTAAGTAGATAATGCAACGAGGAACTCAGGTAAAGTTTAAAATTATGAACAAATACAACAAGGTTAGGTTTTCGTATCGCTTATTCAACACTGATGGGTAAATCACATTAGACACCTGTTGTATAAAATGATTCGGATTTAGATTAAATCTAAAAAAAATAATACTGAATATAATGTCACAGTAAAAAACAACTACACTTACATTAAGGTCGTCAGAAATATAAAAAGCCGTCAAGTGCGAGTCAGTCTTGCGCACCGAGGGTTCTGCGCAAACTTGTAGGTATGAATGAACATAGTTCGTATAAATCACGGGAATCGAGTCTCGAATATTTTTTCCTTTTTATCCGAATTTTCCTTGGAGCTATGAAAAAATCAAACTTCTACGTCAACGCAATCAAAAGATACGACCGTTTATGCCGCATATTCAAGGGAATCTCAAGGGAATCAAAAGAGTCAATTTCCGGGCGTGATTTTTTTCATGTCCAAGCTGAAAATCGAGGTGATATTAGAAAGATAATTTTTTTTTTTTTATGTTATTAGGTTCATTATTCCCCATTGGTTTCCAGTAAAACTACCTAGTTGTGTTAAATTTTGATGACTCAAAAAAAATATTTAAATCGCTAAAACCGTGCTGGTTTGGTAATTAAAAAAAACATTCTGAGTAATAAGTTTATATTTGCGTTATTTGGTTACTATATCATAAATCTGTATAAAATATATCATATTTGGTAACATGTTCCGATTATTTATTTGTACTAAAATATATCGATGGTGGAAATCTCAATTGGCGTAAGGGACAAAACACAACTTTTCAGGAGAGCGAAAATAAGATTTTGTTAATTTTCAAAATTTTATAACATTGTTAATTTTTAACTTAGCGGGAAGTCATAAATACTCAATACCTTGAATTTTCTTCTTCTTTAGCATGAAACTCAAGGCATTTTAGTACTAAGCTTAAGTAAAAAAATGACTGTACCTTACGTCCATAAAATACGGGTCTTATTGAACCTTACATCTAAAAATCATAAATTACTGAAAATTGTGGAAACCGGTTTAGGGTCTTAAAGGACATGAATTTTTCAATTTATTTATAATTAAGACGTAAGTTCCTGTAATAAAATGTATAAAATCAGAGTAGAACCATTTAAACTATAATATGAAGATAGTACTTTAAGTAAATCATATCTGCCAATGTAGTTTAATCTGTATTTAAAGTTACCATGGTTATTATGCATATTTTTTTGAAGTTTCTGAGTAGTAAAATAAAACTCATGAATCATACAAAGAAACAAAAACTTTATAATCAATAACACAAATTGTAGAACATAAACAAAAATTTCGTTGTATTGTTTGAATTTCAGATTCCGGTTTCATTGATGTTTTAACTTCCATCTTCTTAAGATCCTTCTTTTTGAATGTAGCTGTTAGAATTTTTTGTATTTTTAATTCTTTCATTATTTTGGTTGTAAAGATAACGCTGTAAAGACAACGTTCCCAGTTTAGAAGTCCTGATATTCCAAAAATCGAACTTTGTATGGTCTCGGATTTTTTCTGCTCGATTCAATATAAGTATGTAGGCCATTTTGTCCCGCACAAGAGTCGCAGTACATACAATAATAGTATTTTAAAACCTCTGCTGTCGATGTCTTTTAAATAGTTGTGAAGGCAGGTAGCAATCTCATTACTGCCCCTTTTTCCATCTTCCAATTATTTTTCTGTAAGATCATTGTTGTTGTACTCTGCTTTTGTACAAAGAGTACACTTATCCTTCTTCGGCGTATGAAAACTAATGTTATACTCGGTACCTATTTAAAAAGCTTTTCGCTTAGTCTCTTTCCCGCATCTTTAATGCATTCATCAACATAAATCCTATATAAGTTGCTCAAGTTATCAATAAATTTCTTCGCCTCACTTTTTGTTTTCGAAATATTTTACCGGTGCATTAGGTTTTCTCTGGTCTGATGATGCCATTCCCGTATTAGCATTGTAAATAGTGTACAATAGATATTTTTGGGTAATATTTAAAGTTTTCAACAAAAACTGCTGACAAACCTGTTGACACCCTTCTCCTTCATTAATAAAATACTTATAGGTGGCACTACGCCGACTATCAGCAGCCTGGGTTTTTTTCTCCAACTGGAGTTTTTTGCGTAGTTCTGACAATCCAGTTCCGCCTCCGTTGTGGGTCTAGGCTCCAAAAATACTGAAACAGTGACAAACGCTTTTCTTCCGGTAATAATGAACAACTTGACCACACTTGCCTCCCAGACATGGATTAGGTTCAGGTGACTTATATAGAAGACTTTTCAATGCCTAATCGGGTTGTGTGAGTATCTCCGTTGTCTTTATGTAATTTTTTACGTAATTTTGTCTTATTTTGGGGCTTTATTCGTTTCCTAGACACTGGTTCAGTTTGTGGCTCAACCTGTTTTTGATGTTTCCTGTTAAGATTTTTCCTTTTTTTTCAGAACTTGTATCACTGTCCGACTGTTTTTCAGACCAAACGTCTGAGCTGCCCGGAGAAAAGTCTTCTTTTTCGTCTTCCGATAAAAAATAAATCTACTTTTTGTCAAATCGCTTCACTTTACGTATTATTTTCGGATCTAAAACTGTATCCTTTTAATTTTCAGATGTTGAAGGTACGGAAATGGTAACAGGTTTACGAAAAATTTGCTATGTCATCAACAGTGTTTTGCTAGCCGATTTCCTTTACTTGATCATCAACTTTAAAACATTATTTTGAGTCAGTTGGTACCCCTTAGGATAGCTGCTAGAAGTTTCATTATAACTCTCGATGATTGAACTAATATTACCCAACTGCAGAGGGTTATTTTGATATTGTTTATCTTCTATCACCATCAGTGCTACTTTGAGTTTTGGTTGTGAATTTATTCCTGTTAATGTAAAAATACGTTTAAAATAATAAAAATAACAATAATAAAATGTGTCACTAAATAAAAGGTTTACAACAAGGTAACTGAAGTAAAAAACTTAAGTTGTAATCCGAGCAATTCGTTTCGATACCCATAAAGTCACTAAGTACTTATTTGTTTAAATGTGTTTGTACATACTTACATGTCTCTTAAGACCAAAATTTTTCTATAATTCTAGTATCCAATTCCCCTTACGACCAACTTTACTTTAGTTACAACATCCAATGCCCCTTACGTCCAAATTTTTTTTATAGTAATAACATCCAATACCCCATACTACCAACAATTTATTTTATTTCTATTTCTATGTTGTCGTTTTATGCCACTTACGACATAGTAAGTAATAATAAAACCATTTCTTTCAGGCATCAAAGGCCCATACAAATACCTTACAGACTAACATACGTATCCATTTCATACTAGCCATACTTAATATTATAAATGCGAAAGTAACTATGTTTGTCTGTTACGCTTTCACAGCTAAACCGCTGAACAGATTTCAATGGAATTTAGCAAGGATCTACTTTGAAATCTGGGGAAGGACTTACGATACTTTGTAGCACGACGTCGAGCGATTAGTGGATCGTACATCTTCTTTTTTTGTTTTGCTTTCGGCATCATAAACAAGCACACGCATGGAAACAATATAAAATCTAAAGGTGTCCAACTCCATCGACGTAATCGGCTCGAATGGCTGACCGCGCAATGCGCAAACGCGCGGCGCGTAGAAGGTGGTTAGATACTTATGACAGTTATTCAGCCGACGCAGGCGGCGGCGAGATCAAATGAGTTGCAAAGCTAAGGTGTAACGTGCAAATGTAAACACTAAATGTATTTAAATTTAAGCGTTAGTTTACAACTATTAAAACCTGATCATTACGTTTCATGTAGTATGGGACACATTTTAAATTAGTTGTGATCAAAGTTTGGATTTAAGGTACAAGAAATACAATGAATGACTTTACGACCTATTACCGCGTGTTTTTTTATCTTATTTGTCCTAAAATATTTGGGTGTAAAGGCCAATAAAATATTTCGGGACCCTTACGCCCTATTATATATTTTTTACGCTTTGTGTTTACAAACATGAGCAGAGTCTTAAAGGACGTCACAAAAGAATAACGTCCCTTATAACCCACTTATGAATTATTGTTGTCAGTTACACCATTTTGCGAGAAAAATATTAAATATTATGTCACTTAAGCGGTTCTTTAAAAAAAACGAAAAAATTAGTAACTTAAAATGTAACAGGAATATTGAGACTTCAATAATACCAATCGACAGAGAAAAATAAACTCTATTTCCCTATATATAAAAGTCATTTTCGGTATTTTGTCCCTTACGCCAATTGAGATTTCCACCATCGATATGTCATAACCGATGCCTAAGATTTTGTCCGCGTGCGAGGACCCATTCGGGTGGGCAAATTTTAAACCTTTTCAACTTCACTCGTACCGCTTTGATCACCGCCGTCTCTCCCTTCCTGGTCACTTAGACCGCCATCTAACACTCTACCTAAATAATGATGTGTCATGTCGCTCCGAGTTCCAGCAAATCATGTAAGTACTAATCTCCGCTGGCCAACAATGGGGTCACATTTTTTCCAATTTTGGTGGCTCATTTATATGTTTATTCTAATAAGGTTTTCATTGAAAATGAAAGGAGTAGTCTTTTGTTGTCTTTCTTCAACAGAATATATTTTAAAATTGTAAAACAACGATTATTTGTGTAAGAGCATTTTAACATATTTACAATTTCAGTGGCACAATTTAAGGTGGGTATTGTATTGTCTTTTTGGCTTATTTTGCGCCACCTAAATTATTAATTAACGTTTTTGCCATTGTACTATTTTATAAATTACTAAAACGTTTCTCGTTGTTTTAACTCGTGTAGTAATTGCTTAAAACTGTATTTCTAAAGCTTTTTCAATTCAGAGTTTGTAATTATGTTATGAACGAAGCATACAAGCTGATTTACTTTCGCACTTATTAATCAGTATAATGTATTGTTTAGAATGACACTTAAAAAGAAGCAAATGAAGTAAGGATAAAATGGCTGTAATTGAACTAAAAAAAAAAACTAAGACCGGGAACGAAAAAGGAATACTTTATAGAATTTAAATAATAACAATTTATTATTTTGTAGAGATTTAACCTGAGTTTATATCCTTATATAAACTCAGCAACCTTTTGCATAATTACGCATAAAATTTGATTTAAAAGAAGGTAATTGATTACTGATAATTGTTTATTGATCTCGTGTCATAATGGTTTACTTAACTCCCTGTTGAACAATCGAGGTACTATAATTTGTTTCTATAGTTGACTTTTTCACGGTATTTTATTTAGTATATTAATTTATTTATTTTAAATTAAAGCATGATACTCTATACCTACAAGAAGTTAATTTTGTACCGAGGATAAATATTGTTGGTGACTAAAATGAGTTTAAATAAACGTTTTGTTATAATTCCATATTATTAACTTTTGCCCACGTAAACCTATTCTAACATTATTCCTTCAGGAACTATACGTAATTTAAACATGAAAAGCTATAATCACGCTAAGTTTAGCCGTGACAGCACGCACACGATCTCACTTGTGTATTTATTTTATTAGTAGGGATTTGGTTAAATTCCTAAACCTAATAATTTACTTTATCTCGGAATTTCAACTCGATCGGCTTAACGACTTTTATCTTGTGTATCATCGGGAACGAATTTGATTACCGCGAGTTGCGTGTGATTCGGAAATGGCGGTTATGTCGAGAGGAAATTGGTAAGGGGTTAGGATTTGTAACCTTCGTGGTCGCGGTCGGAAACCGTTCATACCTGCTGCTCGATCTGTGGAAGCCTTAATCAATATTTGTCTATCCACTTCAGCTGTTTAAGGTGTTGGTTAACATTATGATTCATTGATTAATATTAGTCTTAAATAGAAACAAAATCTGGTCTATTCACACTTGTTCCAGTTATCATTTCTACTGCCGGAACTAGTGGAACTTTCTTGTCACAGAAGTAACTTTGAATATTATACTCTCTCAATATTCTATTATTCTTTCAATAAACTTAAATCTCATTCATTTCATTTCATTCATTCATTCAACAACAAACAGGTTTATCTTTCATATCATGAATTATAAATATCATTTAATAAACAACACCAAGTAGTTATTTTTTTACCTTGCACAAAAAATATTACCTACATTATGGGTTTCAGTGTTTATGGAAAAATCAATCGCTTTAAGATGTCGAAAATGGGAGTGGTAGTTTGTATGGGAATTTGATCATTTTTAGGGTTCCGTTCCGAAAGGGGGCCAACGGAACCCTACCTATTACTAAGCCTCCGCTGTCCGTCCGTCCGTCCATCCATCTGTCAGCGGGCTGTATCTCATGAACCGTAATAGGTAGACAGTTGAAATTTTCACAACACCATGGTTATATTGTCCTAAAGGACATAAATATAAATATAACACTCTAAATGTTTGAATAACATTTTCAAGAACCGATCATATGTAACCTCAAACTTTGACATTGGCATAATTGTCCTCATGGACAGACGCCATTTTAACAAAAAATTGAATTGAATAAATAGAAAACGAAAAAGGAAAGGATGTAAACATCATATCAAAAAACCATAACAATCGGATGTCTTTTAGGGTACCGAAACAACGATTTACTAAATGTATGACGAAACTTTTTCTATGGGCGGCACCTTTTCCTGTATACTTCCGGTTCAAATTTCGCAATGGCGATAGGTAGATCCCTAATCAGCAGGTTCAAAATACTCTGAAAACTTTGTCACCCCAACTGTTATAATAGGTCGGGGCAAAAGTATTTTCGTATTTGGACCGTATAAGTTGTAATCAAACCTCTTCGTCTATACTAAATGTACCTGGCTGGTTTTAATACCATTAAAAGTCAACATTCTGAAATACAATAAAATTAAAAAAAAAAACTGGTTCCCGGCATTTTTCAATTGTTTTTGAGCTATCAAAATGGACGTGTGTGACGAAGAAATTCGATACATTTTAAAGTTTTATTACAAAAAAGGCAAAAATGCGACTAATGCCGCGAATAAAATTTGTGCGGTTTATGGACCTAATGCGGTATCAATAAGAGTAGCACAATTGTGGTTTAAGCGTTTTAAGTCTGGAAATTTTAGTGTGAAAGATGAGGTTCGCTCTGGACGCCCTGTTACTGATAAAATCAATGCCATCTATGAAAAAGTGGAGCAAGATCGACATATTAGTAGTTACGACATTGCTGAAGAACTGGATATTGATCACAAAACAGTGTTACGTCATTTATAAAAGTCTGGGTACATGAAAAAGCTCGATATTTGGGTGCCACACGATCTCACTGAAAGAAACCTAATGCAACGTTTTCAATTTGCGATTTATTGTTAAAACGAAATAAATCCGTACCATTTCTAAAACGGTTGATTACGGGTGATGAAAAATGGATTACTTACGATAAGAACGTCCGAAAAAGATCGTGGTCGAAGCATGGACAAGCTCCACAGACAGTGGCAAAGCCCGGCTTAACTCGGAACTAAGTGATGCTGTGTGTATGGTGGGATTGGAAAGGAATTGTCCACTATGAGCTTTTGCCGCCGGGTAAAACTATCGATTCTAACCTCTACTGCCAGCAACTCATGAGATTAAAAGAAGCCGTTGAGAAAAACCGGCCGGAGTTAATAAACAGAAAGGGCGTAGTCTTTCATCATGATAACGCCAGACCGCACTCATCTATAGCCACCCAGCAAAAATTGAGAGAGCTTGGCTGGGATGTGTTGATGCATCCACCGTATAGCCCCGACCTTGCTCCATCGGATTTCCATCTGTTTCGGTCACTTCAGAATTCTTTAGGAAGCATAAAGTTAATATCAAGAGAACACTGTCAAAACTACCTGTCAGATTATTTAAATCAAATCTCAGAATTTCTACAGCAATGGAATCATGGCACTACCCACAAGATGGCAACAAGTCATCGATCAAAACGGCATGTACATATTATAAATAAATAAAAAAATATAACTTAAAAAATTGTTTTTCCTTTGTACGAAAAATACGAAAATACTTTTGCCCCGACCTAATATGATTTGCTTCTTGCATTTTACTCCTTCAAAAATTATCCTACTCTATAAACATACTAGGTTTATGAGATTATTATTATTGTATATTATTTTACATTCCAAATTTTAATGAGACCTGAAAATAGTCAAACTGCTGCGATTTCGATTTATTGTCATATCTCTATTGCTCGTATTTGTCTTGTGCTTCAGTTGTTTATGTATCTTTTTGTTGTTCACGAACTTGATACAATATAGAAATACCTCTTTAGGCTGTTGAAAGGGAATCTTTATCCTACCTTTATCATAAACTAGCGACCCGCCCTCGCTTCGCTTCAGTTAATATAAGTTGAAATATAGCCTATATCCACCCTGGAAGTGCATTCTAAATACCTAATATTGGTGAAATATTATATAAAGGAAAATTTTACCACCAACCAACCAACGTATTTATTTTGATAAAAATTAATACTGATTCGGTGAAAATACCTTCGCAAATAACCTAAGTAATATTTTAAAGATAATATATGCAAAGTAAAAAAAATTGAAAAATCCCACGACGGTTAAAACGTAATTGAAAATAGATGAAATAATTAAAAAAAAACGGAAAATCCGTCCGAGGCTGCCATTAAATTAACTAGTTTTGCAGTTTTATAGTTACGTGAATAATTGGAGATATTTTATTGCTATAGGTACCTACTTATTTATATTTATGTAAAATAGTGATGGCAGCCCCCAACGGATTTTCTTGGGTTTATAAATTATCTTATCCTTTTTCAATTACGTTTAAACAGTCGTGAGTTTTTTAATTTTTTTTAATTTTGCTTATTATTTCAAACCTTTTAGAGAGCGTAGGTATTATGTACATTGTACAGTCAGCTGCAGAAAAAAGTAACCACCCCTGTATACAATTTACTTAGCAGGGGAGGTTACTTTTCTCTGCAGTTGACTGTACTACATACCGATATAGTTTATTTAATAGTAATAATATATAAGTATTTATAACTAAAATTCTTTAATATGTAGTAGGTAATATAAAATATATTACTGCAGCGCCCTCTAGTGAGTTACTACCGTAACACCTATTTAATAAGAACCCTCACTAATCAACCACAAACCCATTACTAATGAGTAAACCGCAGTTTTTCACAAACAAATGTTTACTGCGCCGCCCCCTGGTGAGTTGCCACCGTAACACCTATCTAAGACCATGCACCAATTAAACCAAAACCCATCACTGAAAACCGCATTGAAATCGGACTAGTAGTTTTGGAGATAAATGGCAACATTCGAATGCACAAACTCACATCCTAACCGCATATACAGTCTTCGTTACGTCGCGAATGGTTACTATCTGCCGCACTCAGAGACGTCAATTAGTTTTTAAGTTTCATTAAAGTTGCTGCGTCTTATTCTATTGCTATAGCAAAGAAAGTGACAGCAGCTACTTTAATGAAACTTAAAACTTAATTGACGTCTCTGAGTGCGGCCGTATGAGTCAACCTTAGGTAATGGATATAGGTATGCCATCGCGGGCTTTTCTCTAGGCTTTTGTAAGAACTACAAATTCTTTAATACATTATTTTGATGTATCTCTAAAAGTTTAGCCAGCGTGGCTATCGGTGTTCTTTTTCTAATTTAAAGTCTTACTACTTTAGATTTTTATAAAGGACTTTTTTGCTTCTTGTAAGTTTACACAAAAGTAAGTATGTAAGTACGATTTCATTATTGCCGGAAGCGACAATGTGTTAAACGAATAAAAACAGTTGTTGCGGCCACTCTGCCGTCACTACAAATTGGATTGACTCTCCGGATAGAAATATACGTCCGCTCCCTGTGGTGCATTTGGGAGCGCGATTCGTGCTGCGACACGGGAAAATGTTTCTCGCAAACCCTCCCAGAAACTCTACGAGCCTGTAGGTACATGCTTTTTTTAATATTAATAAAATTGTACACCTACAACAAAACAAAATTACTGATCCGGAACAAATTGCGACTACTTTTAATCAACACTTTATAGATCTTACAAATAAAGACCATAAGAAAACTTCAAATAAATACATTTTCCAAATCAACAGGTTACATAACAGCATATTTTATCCCCAACTGAACTACACGAATTTTCTAAGACTATCAAATCGCTTAAGAATACATCGTCTAGACGCGTCTGTAGGATTTGACGGAATCACCACAAATGTTCTGAAGCAAATAGCAGACGTCATCTCACCCGTTATAAGTAATCTCATAAATCTAACATTTGAGCAAGGCACGTTTCCTGATAAACTTAAATTGTCTGTAGTAAAAACCATTTATATGAAAGGTGACAAAAAATCGATTGACAGCTACAGGCCGATAGTCTAATACCAGTAATATCAAAAGTAACAGAAAAAGTAATGTATTTTAGACTGGTTGACTTTTTAAATAAACAGACATTGGCAGATGACATCTCAGTAGTTATCCCAAAACCAATGAGGCCATAAACAAAACCGTAAAGGACATTAAAAATTAGTTTAATTCAAATAGCTTTAAAATAAATATAGAATAAAACACATACATACAATTTTACAACAAAAATGGTATGAAAGAAAACGTAAACGTGTCTTATCACGGTGAAGTAATTAAAGAGTCAGAGGACGTTAAATTTCTTGGTATTTATTTAGATAATAAGTGCTCAAGGAAAAAACACGTAAATACAGTTTGCAACAAAATAAACAGATTCGCATATGCACTTTGGCGGCTTTCTAAAATGACGAGTGAAAAAACCGCATTATTAGCATACCTACCACGGTTTTGTTCATTCTATTCTCCGTTATGGAATATTAATATGGGGAAACTCGGTTAATTTTAATAAGGCGTTTTTTTGCAGTAGCTCAAACACAATGCATTAGAGGTATATGTAATGTTCAAATAGACAACATCATGCAAAGGGCTCTTTGAAAATTTGAGCCTCCTGACATTACCATGCATTCACAAATTAGAAATAGGTATTTTTGATAAACTAGACCAAGATATATTTATTACCAATGAACAAGTATGCAACTTTAATACAAGGTGCCCTCACAGACTTATTTGCCCTAAAGCTAGAACGGCATTGTATCGCAGAAATTGCTACTCAATGGCTATACGTATTTATAATAAGCTCCCAAGCAATACAGGGTGATTTTTTGTCAAAAAAATTTTACCCTCCCATACAAAATGACTAGCCAAAATGTATGGGATGGTAAATTTTTTTTTCGCGATTTCGGGGTTGGTCCCATAGTGAAAGTTGATCAGTATGACTTACTGATTTAACCCCCAAAATTTTGTAGACGAATAAAAAAACACCCAGTATTAAAGAATCGCCTGTAAATAGATTTAAAAATAAATTATAAATAAAATATTTAGTAACGACATCAGCACTAAAATACAATCGTTACAATTATTTAATTTGACATTATAAGTGCATAGTTATTTAGGATTTTTTTGCATGCCAGTTATGGTTATAATCATGTGATTCTTTAATTATTCTTAACGACTTTTTTGTAACCATGTTTATAAGCAAATAAATATTTCGAAATTTTGAAATTTTATTACAATCATTATTTTCAGAAAAAGCTCTTTATTTAATGAACGGGACCTTAATCAGATAGGTCAGATAAAACATTTTTCTCTGATAACTCGAGTACATTTTTAAATAAGAAAATAAGGCATGTAAAGCCACGCATTAGAACGAGTATTTTATTCAGAAGCTTCCCTTGGTTATGCGTTCGTAATCCGCTTTAAAGGAATTAGGATTTGTTTTGCATATAGATTAGATTGAGACTGAACTATTTAGCTTTCATACGCGATTTCGTCCTTACAGAAATATTTTAAAGCGGGTCTCACGGGAATTTCCATTCTCTTTTATAAATGTATAAATAATGTTTATATTCTATTGTGGTCAATAACCATCAAACCATCAAACCCTATGTATAAATCCAGCCTTTGCTCCGTTTTAACTAGGTATTTAGTAAACAACGTAGACCACGTTGGAAGTGCTAATTCTTATTTGTCCTAACTATGTATGTATAACTTATTTTTTATTCGTATTGCTTTTCTTTTTGACGACGCGGTTAGTCTAGTTGGTAGTGACCATGCCTACGAAGCTAGCGGTCCCGGGTTCGAATCCCGGTATGGACAAATATTTGTGTGATGAGCGCGAGTATTTGTTCGTGAGTCATGGATGTTTTCTATGTATTTAAGTATGTATTTCTCTATATAAGTGTTTATCGTTGTCTAGTACCCATAGTACAAGCCTAGAGCTTAGTTTGGGACAAGGTCAAATTGTGTGAGATTGTCCCCTGATATTTATTTATTTATTTTATTTTAAATGTTTTATAGTACAACTTGCACAACTGCGGATACTTAAAAAAATTCATACAAATAAAAATATTTTTAGAAAAGTTCAGACCCACGATAAATTAATATGAGGAATGACTAAGACAAATAACAAGCTTTCCCGTAGCCCCTTACCTCCCAACGGTCGAAAGCGCCACGTAGAACACTACAATTATAATCCAAATACACGATGTTCTTGCGTAATACCTGTACTTTGTGTAATAACTCTTTGAACTCGTATGATTGTAGCGACATGTTGAAATTTGAGTTCGAAGTAATTTACATAATGTCTGCATGTTCCTTACACTAAAAGCTGAACTATGTGTACCGCATTAGTATTCTCGCCTTTTGAGCAACTTAAGTAATGTAAGCTTAACTTCGGAACGGTAAATAGATTTAAATTACGGTTTACAAAAACGCTTTGCAGGGCAGTTCTATGAAAATATTTTTTAAGTGTGTGAAAATCAAATGTGTTAATTTTAATTATAGGTATGTAAAGATTTAATGTGCTAACACTTGCATCTTTAACTATTTTTACGGTTTACTATTGACCTACAGGACACCAGTTAATCCAAACGCCCTTTGCTTTACCTTTACACCCCTGCCTTACAAATCAGGGGGTTGAGGGTCGAACGTCACTCGGACTTGCTAATATTAGGATTCTTGCCGGTATTGTAATTTAAAGCAAGTGTTATCATAATATCAACTTTATTTGGGAATCAATTAGCATTATAATACACTCTCTTTTGTGTAAAGGCCACCTGATGATAACTGAACTCTGAGGCCAAAGGACATTTTTACTGTCAATGTTTCAAATGCGTTGCCAGCCGTAAGGACTATAAATATAAAATGGAATACCTACACTGTTATGAGTCTATGCTGGTCATTCACCGGTTGTCTTATTCCTGCATCGGAGTTCAACAATGCGAACCCTACTCCTTGGCGACATTGCTATCTTGACCGACCCTGTACAAGGGATTACCTCCACTACAAATGTGGCTTGTACAACCAGTTCAACTCGTAAAAGTTATAAATACATACATTTTTGGTAACGTTTGCATATACATTCAGTCAACAAAGTATCGGGAATGAATGATTTGTTTATGGTTCCAAATTCAAATTTTTGTTTTTTTTGTTGTTGTTAGATTGGCACAACTGTTTTCTATTTTGGCGCGGAGTTTGAGTTGCATCTGTTATTTATATTAAATACAGTGCTGTTTTTAGTTATATCATATCTAGTGTGTATTGCGAATTTCATAATGGACAAAAACATTGAACAAAGAGTTTGTCTTAAATTTTGCATCGCCAATGGAATTTCGTGTTCGGAGTCACTGAAAATGTTACAGAAGGCTTACGGTGATTCGACTTTATCAAAAACACGTGTTTATGAGTGGTACAAAGCGTTCAAAAGCGGTCGAGATGTGATGGAAGATTTGCCTCGCTCTGGTAGGCCATCAACGTCTGCAACTGAAGTTAACATCGCAAAAGTGAAGGAAATAGTGACTGAAAATCCTCATTCAACTTTGAGAGAGATAGCCGCCGAACTTTCTGTATCTCACGAGTCGATCCGTACTATTTTAACTAATCATTTGGGTATGAAACATGTTACCGCTCGGCTAGTCCCAAAAGACCTGAATTTTCTCCAAAAACTCAATCGCATGAGAGTCGCTGAGGACTTGCTAGAACGAGTCAATTCCGACCCAACATTCATGAAACGCATTGTTACTGGTGACGAGACGTGGGTTTACGAGTTTGACATGCAAACTAGTCAACAAGCTTCGGAGTGGCGCCTTCCAACTGAACCGAAACCGAAGAAACCACGCCAAAGTCGATCAAAAGTCAAAGTCATGTTGACTGTTTTCTTTGACTATCGCGGTGTTGTGCACTCGGAATTCTTGCCGGAAGGTCAAACGGTAAATAAAGAATATTATTTGAGCGTTATGCGGCATTTAAGAGAGCAAATTCGACGAAAAAGGCCAGATTTGTGGAATGAAAATTCTTGGATTTTGCACCACGATAATGCGCCTTCGCACAAGGCCATCATTGTGAAAGAATTTTTGACCAAACACTCAACAAATACCATCGAGCAACCACCATATTCACCAGATATGGCTCCTGCCGACTTCTTTCTTTTTCCTAAACTCAAATTACCACTTCGTGGCACCCGTTTTCAATCGGTAGAAGACATAAAGGAGAATTCGCGCCGAGAACTGAATTCAATTCCGGAAACAGCGTTTAAAAAATGTTTTGATGATTGGATTATTCGTTGGCGTAAGTGTATCGTTTCTGAAGGAGCATACTTTGAAGGTGATAAAATAAATTTGGATGATTAACAAACAGTTTGTGTATTATTGATCTTTTCCCGGTACTTTCTTGACAGAGTAGTAAATAATTAAATATAAAATCAATCAAGGCCAACGAGACTGCTTACTCTACTAAAGAATAGGTAGAATGTTACTCAATACTTATTACCAGCATTAATATTTCACTAAAGTTATCTCTTTCATTTCCAATTATTTTGTTCTAAATATCTTAACTTATTAGCATCATGTGAACAACTTGAACGGGTGGTAACTAAGCACAAAGCATTCTGAAATATTATATGCATGCACTCTAACGCAAATGAAATATGTTAAGCCTAATTGGTTCATTTAGAGTACCAAATGCACCAGTTGGCTGGCCTGTTTATGTGCAAAACTGGAGAAGCGCGGAAGTTCAAATAAATGGTTGCGCTGAAACAGTCCGCTCCTAAACCTCAGTAAATTGTCGACATAAACCGTTATGAGATATTTGCTTATACCGCGCGCCTGCCTCAATCTCTTGTTGTCGTATTTTGCATTTGTAGTGTACACTTCTGAATCGAGTTCTAGTCCCAAGACGCTGTATTGTCTGCTATGAATGACCGGCCTTAAGAATAACTATGAGGAAATAACCTACTTTATGTACGGATTTTGTAAAATGAAAGTATCGGCAACGTGTACGTGATACGGCTAGGCTGTTTGGGCCGGGCCCATTGAATTTATGGCAAAGAACCCCACCTACCGTACACGAACTATAATAAAATCTAATCTAAGTGATTTTCCACGTCGGATCCCTTGAGAGCACGGGTAATATTAATATAGGGATTATTGACGTTCCAAATAGTATAATTATTGTGAGCTTTTAGAAAATTCTACATACCTACTTATATTTTGCTTCTTTTTTGCTTGCCTCATTTTTTGGGCAGGAATAAGAATATTGAGAAAAAGGAAGCCGTAAAAAAGACAACTACCGTTCATATTGTTGTAAATTACTGTTACAGAATACTTAAACGATACAGATTCATGTTGCTAACAGTTACCGCTTGTATGAGCATAAAATATTAAGCCTAAGTACATTGATTGCATTTTACTTTACTAAAGTTAGTAAGTAGATATTGCAGTGCGCTTTGTCATACGTAAAGTGATCTTTATGATTTCAGAAAGAGAAAATTTAAATTTGGTCGCATTCCAAACGGAATCCTTGCCAACGCTCTCTCTTGAACGGATTTATGACTTCGCCTGAACAGCTAGCTAAACGCTCAGGAAACAATGAAAGCTGCGACTGCGCTCTCAGCCGCAAGTTGTGCCTTTGGCGACGCGATCGGAATCTTTATAATTGCTGCATAATCCATAAAATCTCAACTAAAATACTTTTTTGTGCTGGCGTCTTCGTTGTCGGAATCTATTTTGACTATAGTAAAGCTATATTTACCGACGTGTGAAAGAGCCTCATGTGGCCAATTTAGTAAATGATTTGGGTTTGTATTTGTAACTAGGCTTATTTCATATTGAAAATTACACACAATCACACACACACACACACACTATGTCACATAATCAAAGTGAATTCACAATAAGATTTTTAATATAAAATATAATACTTAATAAGATTTATTTTTTAATAAATTAGCCATGTCAAAATTTTAAAAGTAATAATAATAAGAAAAAATCTGAGAAAATCCAAATATAGCTCAATTAGCTAGTCATGAAATTTCATAGATATATATGTACTAATAGAAGACACGGTATGACCCCTATCGGTGTAATCTCTTCCGGGTAATCTATACTCCCCGCGGACGTGCTGCGGGTCAACTACGTCGCGTAGCACCGCACTATATATGCCCTGTTCATTAGCTTTAATATAGTTAACGGTTAGTTGATTAGTTAAGTTTACATTTTATGTTTACCTATTATTAAAACTAAATTTTATAATAGAGAAAATCTTCTTATTGTTTTTGGAAAGATCTAAATGTTTCAAACGTAAAGTTTTAAAATAGCAAAATTTAAAGCCTACTTAATATATATATTTTTAGGCTTCTGTGCCTTAAAACGAAAATAGGAACCTTTATAGGATCACTTTGTTGTTCGTGTCTGTGAGTCTGACAAGACTCTTTGTCTCAGGGACGCGTGGAAGAACCAAGTTGATGTTTGTATCAAATACTTAGGTCTGTGGTCAAGCTTCTAAGTCAACACAATAAAAAATACTTACGACCATTTATACTGCACATTTTGACACTCGCAAAACTTTTTCCGCTTAGTACAAATGTCTGTTTGCTGTTTGTTTAAATTTATATGTTCGTTAAAGCGGCCAAATATCTTCGAAATTGGATTTCCGTGATGGACGAATTGTTTACATACAAGTTTGTACGGAACTCTCTGTGCACGAGTCAAACTCGCACTTGTTTCGTATTTCTTAAATTAAACGCCACAACTGTAAAAGACTCGAGACGCAGACAAGTGTCAAGCGTAATACAAATACTTTCAAACAATAGAGAAGAGATTCCTATTATACAGCAAGAATAAAACCGGCTCTGACACTATTCATACTTTCATAATAAAATCTTAAATACTGTTTAAAATACTATATGTTTGGTAATACACAGCATAAAATATTTTTTTATAAAATTATGATTAAGTGGATAATACATTTTCGAAAAGTTCAATAGATAAATGATATTTATACAGTAAGTAGGCCGCACGGGCACTTCAATATATATATAAAAGTGCTGCTGGAACTGCTCTTCGTTTTCAAGTTACGTTTGTAGGGAGGGAAAGTGCGCGCGAGAAAGAGCGTAAGCAAATATTGCGCGCATCTCCCGAGATTCGGTATGTTATGCCGCGAGGCAGGAAGAACCATGGGTTGGTGGTGCGACTGGTAGGGCTGTACTGTTATTACGTAAAACTTGAAGTGTTACTTTTAATTAAAGTCATTATCCATAAACAAATACTTGCTTTTAAAATCCTGTAAGTAAAGATACGTTTCTGATTCTTACGTATGCACAAAACATGAAGCTTAAAGAAATTCGGTTCATTGCAATTATTTTATTAAATTGACACTGGCAAAATATTCTACGAGACAGATGCTATTTAATCAAGAAAAGAAGAAAATATTTTCTGGTATGACGTAATTGTCCAATTGCCATTCAAGGCATGGCTTAAGACTTAGGGTTTCCACAAGAGCATTGCTGCTGAATTTCTTTTAAGGCTTAATTATTAGCCAAAAGAGCAATGATGTAAAGCAGAGTATCCGTTTTCGACAAAGATTTATGTTGCAATTCCAGAAGGTGAGGGGAAACAAGCCATTATAGACGAAACATTGCGGGATTTGTCGACGCCGCCCGTCTGAATATTCATCTCTATCAATCAAGTTGCGTAAATAACATTGTGATGAGACAAAGGCCTCGTTATCGCCAAGGAGTTACGGCCTGACCCAGAATAATAACACAACTATTTCTCACTCGTTCCTTTCGACTCCGAACTATTTGGGAATTAACAGTTCCTAGGGATTCTTATAAGATAATCTGTGATGGATAACTCTGTTTATGGATGGATGATCAAATATTTATTTAAATCATTGCGTTACTCATTATAATTATCAGCCATTTAAATAAAAACTATACGCACTGGAGCGAGGTAATTCCGGCGCCATACTCCCCATTAAACATTTCATATTTTGTTTCGCGGGTGGTGTAATTGACACCGCATTAATCCACGTTGTGCATGCTCAGTTTATTTTTTCATAGCAGCTCGGGGCGAAGGCGCTGCCACTGCTCTAACGATCACGGTACATGCGAGTGTAATGCGATGTAGATAAGCGATACGCGTTAATGTGTTATATATCGTATTTACCTACTACACGGTGTCTGACTAATAACTTCCTCTTGGGTTGGTATGTGTACTTAAAAAAGTTATAACTTACACGTACTGGCCGCCAGTCAAAATGTTGAGCATGATTACAACCCTGTGAAACCAGTAATTTTTTATCACCTAAAACGTGCTTGTAATAGTTGTTGTATGTTTAGTTGAAAACTTAAATGCTTAACATTTTCTTTGACTTAATGCAAGAGCATGTATGTATGGTTTGTATCAATTTAGAATTTATCTGGTTTTTTATTATCACGCTCTATTCCAATAAGTTTTTCATCTTATAATAGAAGGTCACTGCCATTATACGTATATATCGATTACGTAACTGAATCGAAATACAGAATCGTTTTGTAATTCAATCCAAAGCTTTTGATTGAGACAGTAAAAAAGTTAAAATAAATTAAGACACAATATCCGTTCACCGTAATTTAAATCGTATCTGCCTATAAATTGTAATTACAGTTGTTTTTTGTTTAGTTACTAGGTAATTTGCTTGGTAAGTAAGGAACGTAGAACCAGAATGACCGTTATACATATGTACTATATATACAATATACTCGTATATATATGACGCCATTACATACGATAACCAACATGAAGATTAAACACGATCGTAGACATTTGTTCCTTTATAAATAGTCAAATGCCTCGAATCTAGCGATCCGGGGGTCGGTTTCCGGTGTGGGTTGATTGGCGTAAGTATTTGTTTCTGATCTAGGATGTTTTGTATGTGTTTCAGTCTTATTTCTTTATATAAGTATGTTGAGTTGTGTGTGGGCACCCATAGTGCAAGACTAGAGCTTTTTTGGGACTAGGTGAATTTGTGTGAGATTGTCCCCTGATAATTATTTATTTTATTTTCTAAATAAACATTTTGCACGTGTCCCTCTTTGGGTTTATAAAGAAGTATTTAAACAATAGCCTGAAGTACGATACGATACGATGTCTACGATAACTAACTTAAGTTATTTCATTGCTATAAGAGATTTCATTCAAAAAAGACTGTTGAGGTTCTTGCGGCGCTTCTTCACAACAGTGGTCTCCTCTTGGCACTCGCTGGTAGACTCAGACGTGCGAAAATACCGCAATAAATGCAGAGTAAAGATTTTCATTTTTATGACTACTTTCTTTCACCAGGAGGTCGGCCCACGCTGGGTCTTCAGGCCGGACGCTTCCTGTCCTAATCAATCTTCCAATCTTCCATGACCAAGAGAATTTATTAGAAACCTAGCACTAGTGATTAAGCAACATACGCTTATTAATAACCATGTAAATAAAATAAATACGTTGTTGTTTTCACGCATCAGAAGTACGTAAATGACTATTTGTGTTCTTTAAAATGATTAAATAATAATGTCTTTAGATTTATAGACCTGAATTTAAACTGTTAATTTCTTAGTGGCACTATCACATAACAAAAGAATACAACCCAACGTAAATACAAAAGACTCGCTACAATAGGTGGTAGCGGCTTAGAAGCCTCAAGGAATCCTTCCCTTCCGACAAGAACCTTTACACACACTCGATAAACTCCCGAGGTCAATTCACCCTTTTCCCTAAAATTATCTATTTAGCTATTTGAAAACGGATCTCATTTAGTTTCATATATAGTATTGGGAATAACTGAGGTAAAACCGCGTAACGATGTTTATCTTCCTAACGAGAGGTCGGATACGGTGCGCACGGCCGACTAATAATTCCACGTAGATACCATTATTTGATTCTAAAAACAAACACCGAAACTTCATTAACCGTTTTGCGGATTTCTCTCAACAAATCATAACCTTTCTAATGCATCTTTAGAATTGTGATCTTGCCAACCGTCGTAACAACGAGTAATTGCGTATAATATTATCAACATATTTACAACAATAATTGACAACATTTAATTTTTCGCACCTTTGTATTTTACGTACCTTAGAAAGATCATTAAAAATAATGGAACCCGTATTTTTTTGTTTTTCAAAAATATATTGATTTGTTATATAAAAATATTATATTATTTTGTATATATTTGAAGTAAATTCATTCTAAAAGAGCGTAAACCTTTACCTATAAAAATATATATTTGAAGTCAAAGTCATTCTACTTTTAGAATTTGAATGACTTTGAGCGTATGTGACATGACACGCCAGAACCAAGTATCAACCTTCGCCTAAATTTTGTTGACGGCGATAAAAAAAGAAAACATTTGTCAGAACCAATAATAACGCTATTCCCAAATTGTAAGTTTGATGTTATTTCTTTCAATTGCGTACTGTATGTAGGTATACAACTTGCAAACTATTTCGTACCTTCCAAATAGGACTACGAATATTTTACGAATATTTTCACTTGCAGTCCGTCTTGTGCTTAATACCTTAATAATAAATAATAAAACCAAGAGAACTGAACAACATTGGATTGGTTGAATAACGACAAGAGGTCTTTAATTATTTTGACCGGCGTTTAACTGAGCCATCTAACAAGTTCTATTTGATTAAAATATATCCGTAAGGTAAATCAAAATTCTAATATGCAATTCGAACTTCGGTCGGTCGGTCGGTTTATCGTTCTATCGGTTTTTGACAACCAGAAATGGGACTAATACCTACTACCTTATACTTTTTCCTTCCGTGCAGGCTATGATTTGCAAAGAACATACAGGCATATTCCCTAATATTTACTGAAATACAAAAATAATGTTATTTTTCGAATACTTGCGCTTAATTACCCAAATGGTTTTGGATTTAGCATCAGTTGCAATTCTGAAATATTTTTTTTACAACTTGTTTACAACTTTTACGATAGGTACTACTTTTGTTGTTCTTGTATTTACTTTTGTTATATCGAAATATAGAAGAATTTTTAAATACGATTGTTTTTTCAACGTGGGTAGGTATTGTATTATGGATAACGTCACAGTTATGTTACTTGGTAAATATACATAAAAACATTACATTGAGATTTAAAAATTGACTCGTATATGTAGATTATTATATAAATTGAACTCTATTCCTGAAAACGGTGTTTTAGTAATTAGGTACAAAAGACAAACCTTCGACGACGAAAGTTAAATTGAATTGTATCAAAATATTTGAAGCATTTGAGTACTTGAAAACCATAAACAGGTTAAACAGCTTAAAAACCCTTTTTCACGACATGGTTTTTTAAATAAGGCACATTTTAAAAAATATTGCACCAATTTGTCATTGCAAGCGCTTGATAAATACCTATAGATTTTTTTTTTAATTCGTGCATGCGTGTTGAAATTTTGTGTAAGTTTTTAATTTAATAATTTTGGGTTTTGTTTCCCTTTATTTTTGTTTCATATTGGGATTTTTGGTGCTGCCGCCGTGGTGGATCACCACATGGTTCCTGCGGAAGACCAGCTGTGGCCTCAAAACCAGTATCATGCTGAGCTGGGATCATTTTGCGTCATCTGGCACTAGTGCAGACAGTTTTTGTTTTCCTCTTTTTTGTTTATGTTTTGTTTATTTGTGTTCTGTACTTTTGTTAGATGTATATGTAAATAGTTTTTGCTTTCTTTCTTTCTGTCCTGTAGCGTCGCACAACTGAGCTAACTCTGAAAACAGCATTATGTGTTATTTAAATATGTCTCTGCTTATCTACAGTGGATGGAAATTGCAGCGCGTGGTGGGCGGTGCGGGCGCGCGAGGATCGCGCTCACGCTCTGTGGAGAGAATCTTAATTTTCTACAAATAAATGCAAATATCCGAGCCATCCAGCGCCGCGGCATCCAAAAATAATTTCAAAGAGAAAGCTCCGTACTCTCTGGGCGAAACGTCTGAGTTGTTTGTTATGAAACACGGGGCCGCCGCGACGCCCTCAAACACCTGTAAACTCAATTTAAAATTTGATCATGCCTTGTTTCCGCGGCATTAATAAACCAAATCAATAGAACACACGTGTCGCCCGCGCCGAGACGTAAATTAGAGCGCGAGCGCTCCGCCTGAGACGCGCGCTACATTAACACTTAGTTAATGTCCCCGACACTTTGCGATGAGATACGCTAATGGTTTATTATTACAATAATCGAGCCAGTGCTTGTTCAGCTCGAAGCTTTACTTATCCGTTATTGCTAATTAACAACATACTTATTTCACCATTGAAAATTAAAAGTCCATCAAAGCTCGCTAACTACTTCAGTACTGTCTTGTATTATAAAAAACTTGCACTGGTATTTTATGCCTAACTGCGGTGCGGTAGGTTGGTAGATAAGATATTTTATTACTTCTATTTTCATTTTTAGTGACAAAACCCTGCAGTGGGATACCAAAACAGGCTAACAAAATCATTTTTATCAGTATAACTTGTTCGACAAGTCACATAAAGTTCGATTTAAAAAGTAACCTAGCCCACACCTGCATGTCTAAGCCGCACGTAACACTTAAGAATAAGTACCTTACAAACATCCAGAACTGCAGAGTACCTACGTAATAAAAGAATGTTACCTACGCAAAAGGTTACTTACCGCAAGTACTAAGGAATGCCTTCACCTGTTGTTTTCTGGTCCAACAATTCTAGTGTCTGACTTACTACTTACCTCTTTTATTTACTTTGTTGCTACAAAAGCTAGCTAGAGCAAGAGCAAAGAAATACATTTACTTAATGACGCTCGTATATCAGTTTTTAAATAATTTAAGTTGCTTGTGTTTAACAAAAGGACACAAGATCTTGTTGTTAAGTTCTTCGAAGAACTTAAGTTATAATCAGTGTAGCAGACATCAAACAGCATCCATACCAACGATGTTTATCGCCAGTGTTAAAGACCCTACAACGTACATGATATGTTATCATGCCACACCAAGCAGACTTTGGCCTTACCTTTATCAAAAGAATGCGGGAGAATTTCTTAGAGAGATGTATGTCCACGAAAAATCATACGAATATGGACCACCAGATACTTTGATGACCCATTTTCAGAGCTGCACATTTTAGATTATTTTGCGTTCAGATTGTTTTCTCGCAGTCGCATTGAATACAGCAGCAAAAATGCAATGTTAGCCAAGTACTGCTGAAATACGTTTGAGTATCTTTAAAATTTGTGTATATATAATATTACTTACTAGGACAATCAAATTAAGAAGCGATTAGAACAATAAAACATTATCTAATGGAAAGCAATACAAGTAAAAACACAAAATAGAGAGACTTTTTGCAAGCATTGTAAGTAGGTACTAATTCCGTTTACAAAGCATAATTTTAATATCAATTGTCAAGCATAGTCCTTGGAAATAATAATATGAAACCTTATCTCTCAACTATTAATTAAGTGATAACGCCGTCGTATTTACATCCCGATCCGTTCCTCATCTGCCTACGTCGGTATGTATAAACCACAATCTCAATATTTGTCGTGTTTTCATATGAGTGGGCATTAAATTGTAGCATTACGTCGTCGACTAGCTCCTGATCCCTCGGGAAACTCATAAAGAACTGCTCAGCGCTTATCCCTCTCGCCGAGCCTAACCCCACAACACTCATTTTCATACATGAAATTCAGGTATGGAATTTCCCTTACTTTCTTGCCCTCACCAAATATTAAATTCCCTTGCCGATATATTAATATGACTTTACTCCCGGGCAGGCTTTGCCGTTCGGTGATAAAATTTGTCTACAAAGTCATTTGAAGTGATTGTTCAAAGCGTTCCATTCTTAGGATCTCTTTTGATTCAAATTCCAAGATTATAATCACAAAGTACACGTATGTACCTATCTCAACGCATACAATTCTGAAAATTCTATGATCGGCTAATGAAGAGTTATTTCTTAAGAATTGATATCTTTGTCAAATTAGAATAGGTGCAAATTAAATTAAATGGGTTTAGATGTATTATTAATTCAATAAATCAATTAATAGCGTAAACATTCATTACAACGTACTTCGTTTTCCCTGTATTCCATGTAATTATCCTAATTAGTCCACGTTTATTAGAATAATGTTTTTCAAGTAACTTGTATAAATAATTTGTCCCAAAATATTAAGAATGAAAAGAGATGAATGACTGCACTTCCAAAGTCCGCTTGTAAAGTGAATGGTGTCGTACCGAATCCTTTCAAGTCGAAGTCCCTCCTGGGATAGGTACGCCAATACCTAGGCTAGAAGAACGTGCTACTAATTTAAGTTAGAAACGGGAAAACCGTTTTGCAAGATCTCTTGATTTTATTTTGCGTTTGAGATATCTGCGTGGGTAAACTTATATTACTTGTAGAGTAATACGAGTATAACAAAATGAAAATCAAAATATATTTATTGCATGTCAAACAATTAAGATAATTATTTCTTCACAGATTCGTTAGTCATCATCGTTTCAACTTATAAGTTGGTTGACTTAAAACATAAATATTGTTTATACATTTAAAACAAAATTAAATCAACAACAACAAACTCCGTATCCTCCAAATCCTCGGTATCCTCAGTGTCAGTTAAAGTGCAACCAACGTACTCGTACTACTAAATAAAGATAAAAAAAGGCCTAATCGAGAAATAATTAAGAGACATATCATTGTTATATCACGAATTCAGAAAAATAATTCTGAATTAATGCAAGAGACTAACCCCCTTATTCATAAACGCACAACAAACCTATTTTAGTGAAAGTATGCTTTGCCACTTTCTGCCACAATGAAAGATAAGGACAAACCATTGATTTCATATATATTAGATACACAATGAGCAGGATTTTAATGGCATAATAATATAATAATATAATAATTTTATGTACGTTCTATTTATTAATAAACAGATTCTAGTTGAAGTTTTAATGCTTGCTTGATCTTTAGTAATTTATTTTGTACATACAAATTATGTCAGATCACGGAACAAAAATATATAGAGTAGCTATTACTTTTATTATTATAATAAATTGAGTTTGTTTCGACATAAGAAAAAAAGTGTACCTATGTAATTACCTATATTTCTTATATCTTTTTATTTAAGTTTTCCACAAAATCCTCAACTACGTGCAATATTAGCACGAGATAGGTGTGATCAACTTTTCAAGTCGCAAAAGTCGTCTGTTGTGTGTTCGACCCACTTACATACTACAGACATACATACTAAGAAAGGCGTTAAAATACTGAAGAAGTGAATCTGCAATACTTGTCTTGAATGAAGCTAAAGTCACAATAGTTTTTATATTAATCAAAAAGAATACAAAGAAACGACCGTTGTAGTCTCATTTTACAATCATCAGATCTGTCAGTTAAAGTGAGCCCCTTTCGTTATCTAGTGTTGGTTTAAAAAAAAATTAGAATAATAGTTAACATTTGCACCCATTTTAGAAGAGAACTTGCAAATTAAATTATTTCTTACTACGTACATCAAAATGTCCTGAGTGAATTGACATTCATAAACGTTTTACTGTGATGGTTTACTTATAAAAAACCTAATTACAAAAAAGAGATAATATTTTAAGAGTATTGCAAAGTTGATGCATCGC
Organism: Tortrix viridana; assembly: GCA_963241965.1. Classification (NCBI taxonomy): domain Eukaryota; kingdom Metazoa; phylum Arthropoda; class Insecta; order Lepidoptera; family Tortricidae; genus Tortrix; species Tortrix viridana. Next base: position 11,867,158 of record OY725172.1, read on the forward strand.
TTAACCTTCTGTCTTATCTTTGCTTAATAGATGAGAAAAAAAAATCAAAATTAATTAGAAAGATCACAACAATAGTCATAGAATTATTCTAATCAAATCCATTACCGATCTCTATATCATTGTCCGTTTTCATTACATCGCAAAAAAAGAAAATAACCTGAGAAAATGTAGATCTTTAAGACAATTGTATAATAAATGAAACTTATTTCAAGGAAATTAGGTTTTACTCTATGTTCAGGTAGTTACTAATAAGACCTTGTTTTGTTTTTATTATATTCCATTATTATTATTGCATATAAAGTGTTTATTCAATTATAGCATTAAAAAACATCTTACACTTTTTTTTGTAATTTTGGTTACTCTAAACTAATAAGTACCTACAATATAATTCGACTCCATTCGTCCGATGTTCACTTTTGACGTAAAGTATTAGTCAATATTACGGTGTAGACCAACTTAACTAAAAAGTACTCAATATTTCGAAAAAAAAAAGTTAGCAAATTTTACTCTGAACGTTCAGAACATTGAGATTTTTTTTGCATGTCATTTTTTTCGCATTACAAGGTAAACAATTTTGGTTTGAGTACAACTGTCGATGTCATGTTGAGCCAGTTTTTACAAGAAATTTGTTCGGGATTGTGTATCTAATACATATTAAATCAATGGGGCAAACCATACTTCAAGCATACTTTAGTTATTGTGCGATTATGAATAGGTAAAAGGGTAAGTACCTAATTTTAGGCTCCTGCCGATGTCGCATTACATTTTTAAGGAAAAGGTAGTAAATCTTGACTACTTAACCTGAATGGAATACAAAGTCACGGTAAAAAAGTAGTTCTAAAAGAACGGCGTCGTTTTACATTAACTTTGTAAGCCGTCACTTACTTGTACTTACTGTCGGAACTTAGTTAACAAGGCAAACATCGTTAGGCTTCGAGGAGCAATAATTGGATAACTACAACATTGGCTAACTTATTTATGTATTGTTATCTGCAAGCCTAACCATTCTGTGGCAAAACTCCATGGATAAGTTTAACAGAAACCAATGAATTAATTAACAAAGATCAAGCAAACATTTGAAAACGCAATAAGTAGGTTTTGGAATCTACATGTATTTGCTTACAATTAGTTAAGAGCCATAGTCGGAATGCGACGAAATATACCGAACTAAAAATAAGCTTAAGGGGCGTGTTTGTCATCCGGAAGGAGAGAGGCAAGATGGAATTCTCCACCATCTCACGCGCAGCTGTCAGTTTTAAGTAGTGGTGTTGCCAGTGGCAACATACTATTTCCCCCTTTTACAAACGTGTGTTTAAAAGTACTCATGGGACTCTTGAAACGGATTGTTTGTTTGGTGTTTAATGATCCCGCCTTTTGATACCTACGCATGTCAATGTCGAAAACCCTGCAGAATCCACTAGTTCCAGGAAGCAGTGCTTGGATACGCCTCAGGAGCCACTTCATGGTCAGAAGCTGGTCGCGTTCCGTCAGCTGGTATAGTCTTTACTTTTTGAAATGAGCTTATGAATAGACAAAACCATTGTATCTATATAGTACTATTATCTGCTTTGTTCTGGTAACCATGCACCACGTTGGACCATGCACAGTGTAGGGTTCCGTTACCTTTACTACAAATACAAAAAACAATCTCCAAAAACCATAAATATTTGCTAGTTTTCTATTCAAAGTCAGCTTAGCTGATTTCCGGTAGGTACGAGTATAAACATTTTAGTCGTCTCTAGAAACAATAAAGCTTATTAGAAATAATAAGTTTTCAGTTTTTTGTGCTTAATTTTGGCTATAGGAAGTGGGGACAAGCAACTCTAGCGAAAATGACACTTTTCGAGTTCAATATTTCCTAAACGGTTTCCCTAATCTACAAATGTACACATAATATTTTTTTAAGAACCATCCAATGATACCTCATTTGATAATAATATAGTAAAAAAAACCTTTGCTTTACATGTCATGTATGGTACCCAAAAATATTATTTTTATTGGTCTTTGTGCGCGGTAAAAATATACATATGTACAAAATTCAGCTTTGTGACACTTATATTTATTTATTTATTTATTGGCCAAGTAACAATACATTACATTTAGCAAGTCAGATTCAGTACATATTTCCTAATAAGTAACATGCATCTATATTATAACATTTATAACTCCAATAAGCATTTATTTCCAACAATAAGTAAATCCATACATTCGTTGATGGAGTAGAATGGGTTTTGTTGACAGAATACTTTTATTTTCTTTTTAGTCTTTAAGTGACAACTCAGTTATTTTGTAGGGCAGTGAATTGTACATCTTGATCTTAATTGGAATCCCTTGTTTATAATACTTATTAGTTCTCGATTTAGGTATACATAACTTATATTTATTTCGTGTGTTAAATTTGTGGACGTCTTTCCTTGTTTTCATAATATATTTTTGTGCATGGATTTCCACTAAGCTGTTAAATATGTACAATGAAATAAATGTCATTATTCCATCCTTTTTAAAGTATTTCCTAGCGGATTCGTACCTGTGTAAGTTATTCATTATTCTGATTGATTGTTTTTGTAATTTTAGTACTTTTTGGATGTCTGATCCATTTCCCCAGATGTTTATCGCGTAGTTAATATTTGCGTGTATGTAGGCATAGTATGTCATGGTCAAAGTCATGGTATTAACCTATGTTGGTCAAATTAAAAAAAAAAAGATTTTTTATTAATTAATGTAATTCCTTAGTGCGTAGTTACCGCTTGCGATTTTTTTTTCAAACTTTGTCAATATGTGATTTATGGCTAATATTATTGTCAATTTCATACCCTAAAAATGTTGCATTTGATTTGTTAGTTATTCCTATGTCATCTAAATCGTTAATTTCATTTTGTCGTTTCATTGTATAATTTATTAGTGTAGTTTTTTCTGTGTTGAGCGTTATGCCGTTTGCGTCAAACCAATTTTTTAGTTTAAACATAGCATATATTTGTTTTTGCGTCAAGTATGTTAGAGCCCTTGATTCCCACGTGTAGTTTCTGCGAAAAAGTGAGTGTGATATACAGACGGATGGACATGGCGAAACTATAATGGTTCCTAGTTTGACTACGGAACCCTCAAAAATAAAAGAAAATTATGAAATCATGACATTTAAAAGTTAAGACCCCTGGGATGCTTTAGACACAATGTTGTTTTGTGAATTTCACGGGGTCAAAGTCACGGGCACAGCTAGTTAAATATATATATAAATTTAGCCGATATTAAACCGTTCCGAGATTTGATATTTGCGAGTGCACAGATATCCCTCATTTAAGCCTCCATAAAATATTTTTATTGCTGCAGCAAGATTAGAGCAACGCGACGAAGAAAGTATATCTACGAGTATCTACATCGAAGAAATCCCCATGTCTGTGACACGAGGGTCATTCTCAATTTTCGTGATTTTTACGCGTCCATCTGTGGGAATGTATCTCATTATAACTGCAGAGTTTTCAAAATATTATATGTCAAAGTACGTGCCGTAAACGTATTGTTGCATTAAAAATATTTAGGGTCCATATTGGCTCATACAAAATTCTTATTCCGATTTTTGGTTTTACTACCGATTTGTATTCCCAATAATCACTCTTCATAATTTTTTTCCTCATACTTTTTTTGTTCATAACTTATTATTACTACCAACGGAACTCATAACAGACAGTTATCATATTTTTTTTATTAATACTCATTTGTATTCATAATAATCACTCTTCATAATTTTTTTCCTTATACTTTTTTTGTTCATACATTTTTATTACTACCTACGGAACAGGGACTTAGAAATAGAAGGGTGATTCTTCGCTTATCGTCTACTATATGTAAGTATTAGTTAAAAATATGTTCATTTCTGGCGCTTCGCCGTCCGCTACCGCGGCACGCTCGCTACGCTCGCTCGGCTTGCGCGCTGTAGGGTCGCAATTCTACCTAACACTCCTCCTCGCTTCGCTCGTCGTCGTACCTAATGGAGACCTTCGTTATGAATTAGAATGATTAGGAGTTTTGATCGTTAGTATCAGAAAATATATGAAAACAAATATTAGTATAAACAAGGTGTATGATTAGTGATATTATGAAATCTGATGATTATGAGTTTCGATCGTTAGTAATAAAAAAAATTATGTACAATGATCATTATGTTGTAAAATTGTATGAGATACATTTTCGGAGTTCCAATAATCTATTTTGCAATTTTATATGAACTTTGGCGCACCCGCGTCCGCCACCTGCCTCTTAACTAAAAAGTAAGAATAAGTCGAAAATTTTATTGATCTGAAACTTTTTATATATTATTCACTAGACAGACACTAAACAATATACCTATCTTTCAAATTTCATTAATATTGGTTTACAATTTAAAAAGTTATTAAAGAAAAGGTAAGCGTCTGCTACATGAGCCTGATTTACTTGAATGTACCTCATGTAAAACACGACCATGTACCAAAATGGAAGGCAGTTTGCAAGCGCCTCGTCCCCCCACCTGTATTCTCAGTTATATTATGATGACGACATCATAGAGGACGGATTTGCGCAAGCGGCTTTGTGTTCCCGGCTACATCGATTCTCCGGCCCATTAAAGTACTGTGTACGAGTAGTATCTTATCTACTTGCAGGTATTTACTCTTTGTACGTAACAAATAAAGAAAGTTCATATTCTTCAAGACATGCGTATATTATATGGGTCTACCTAGTTTGAATGTAATAATAATAAGTGACTTGGCTTGATTTCAGTTTTGGTAATAAATATATAAACTACGTGTTTTTTAATTTACCTGGAACGGTATCTTCGATCACGTTGAAAATAATTTTGGTTGAAAGTATTTTATTAAACGTTACCTTTGAAATTTTTTCATATTTTTTGAATTTACTGTTTAAAAGATAAAGGGGGGGCACAATTTATGCAACTTTCGGAGCGATTATTTCCTAAAATATTTACTTTATTGCTCAAAAACCTTGGTGTTTTTTAAAAAAAACTGTCAAAATATGAGTCAAACGTTGATGTTTGTTGAAAAAAATTCTGCATCTGTTACATGTATGGAGTGCCCCCCCTAGAAATATTTATTTTTGTTATTTAACTACCATACTAAGTAGTGGCTTATATAAGACCTACTCCAAATTTCATTAATATGTATATCTTGTAGTTTTTGAGTAAAATGCCTGTGATACACGGACGGGCGAACGGAATGATAATGAAACTATATTAAAGGTTCCGTTTTTGCCATTTTGGCTACGGAACCCTAAAAATCAGTCAAGTAAATTAGATAAATTTACTATTTATTTTGAGAATGACCCACGACATAGCTTCAGCGCCGTTATATGCGCAGTCGTGGAAGTAGTTTTTGATTTAGTAGCAAAGTTCGAATGAAAATACCCCGCGCTATTCGACATTTCGACACCATTTATTTCACACTTCTGTTGTTTTTTTGCTAGTACTTAATCGGGGAAAGCTCACTCGAAAAAGTTGAAGCCGGATCTAGTGCGCCGACGGACGTGACTAGGAATTCGTATTTATAAACATTCTTCCGGCGGCACTTTTTAACGGTAGGTAAGTATAAAATATGTTTTCTCTACGGATAACAATCACTTTTGTATTAGTGTTATACTTAAGTAGGTCAATTATGCTTGTCTCGAAAGATTTAGCGGTGTTTTCATGTCGGGAATGCAGTGTTATAATTTGTTAGGAATAATATTAGTGCAGATTCTGCGCAGTCACGTACACGTCGTGTCGAGTGTCAGCGGGGGCTGCGGGTGTGCAGCCGCGAGATGCCTCGGGTTTATGCCCGTGCACGCGCTCGCTCTTGCGCGCCTTCAGTTCTACTCCTAAGTTCCCTATAAGAAGGTTCGTTCGTCCCGTCTTTTTCCCACAACCAAATCTCTGTAGGAGTAAAAGGGCTGGCACTGATATTACTCACGTGCTGTGTTTCGGATTAACCCATCTGGCGTTCGGCCTCGTCTTTGCGACTCATCTCACATCCTCTGCTCTGCACAACGCATGTTAATACTTGTCAAGTGTCATTCATGAATCAACTTTGTTTTTTTCTTCAACCCAGTAAGTAGTGACGAAGATTATTGATGAAGAAAATATACTTAGTAAGTATGACATTATAATTAATATTGGTTTACGGCATCCTACATATCGCCGTCCACTGAAAACACAAAAGATAAGTGAATGCTAATATCACAGTTTTGAGTTAAGAATGCTGTATTTGCAATATATGGATGCCAAAACATCTATACAATTTTTTTCGTTATTTTGTACAGTTACGGAATTACAAAACAATATAATAAATTATTCAACGATTTTTCCCACGCCTAAAATAACTAGAATAAAGTTGTATGAGATAATAAGATGTTAACAATGTTATCACACCTGCTATGTACAATGACGTAGGTACATTTTTCTTGCCCGACTACATTGAAGCGAAAAGGAGGGTTATGATTTAAGTAGTCTTAATTTGTTTGTAGGTATATTTGTATGTTCATCTGTTCCCTCGTAGTAGTTCCATCTATTATTTATTTTAACAATTGAGGTGTCGTTGGATTCGCCTTAGTATTCCGCATGTCATAGACTGGGTGACATCATAATAAATCCAACATGGCGGATTTGACATACATAAAATGGTTGTTTTTTTTTAAGTTTTAATGTAAATCCAGATTAAAAGTCCTTTTTTTTAATCCTCGCGATATTTAGAAGAAGATATGAAGATGATTTGTGCACAATATCTCTACTAGGGGAGACCGGGTATGGTTGTCTCACGGGTTGCCAAAAAAGAATACTAAACGAAGGAATAAGTGAATCGATCGGTGTTAAAAAAATGCATCAGCTAAGTATATTCCGTACTTCAACAATCAACAATCGATTCACTTTAGTATTCTTTTATAGCTGCCGAGACAACCAACCCAGACAACCATACCCGGTCTTCCCTACTTGCACCCTAACAACCCGTAGAAAAACATGATAATGATATACTACTCTGTCAAGAAAGTACCGGGAAAAGATCAATAATACACAAACTGTTTGTTAATCATCCAAATTTATTTTATCACCTTCAAAGTATGCTCCTTCAGAAACGATACACTTACGCCAACGAATAATCCAATCATCAAAACATTTTTTAAACGCTGTTTCCGGAATTGAATTCAGTTCTCGGCGCGAATTCTCCTTTATGTCTTCTACCGATTGAAAACGGGTGCCACGAAGTGGTAATTTGAGTTTAGGAAAAAGAAAGAAGTCGGCAGGAGCCATATCTGGTGAATATGGTGGTTGCTCGATGGTATTTGTTGAGTGTTTGGTCAAAAATTCTTTCACAATGATGGCCTTGTGCGAAGGCGCATTATCGTGGTGCAAAATCCAAGAATTTTCATTCCACAAATCTGGCCTTTTTCGTCGAATTTGCTCTCTTAAATGCCGCATAACGCTCAAATAATATTCTTTATTTACCGTTTGACCTTCCGGCAAGAATTCCGAGTGCACAACACTGCGATAGTCAAAGAAAACAGTCAACATGACTTTGACTTTTGATCGACTTTGGCGTGGTTTCTTCGGTTTCGGTTCAGTTGGAAGGCGCCACTCCGAAGCTTGTTGACTAGTTTGCATGTCAAACTCGTAAACCCACGTCTCGTCACCAGTAACAATGCGTTTCATGAATGTTGGGTCGGAATTGACTCGTTCTAGCATGTCCTCAGCGACTCTCATGCGATTGAGTTTTTGGAGAAAATTCAGGTCTTTTGGGACTAGCCGAGCGGTAACATGTTTCATACCCAAATGATTAGTTAAAATAGTACGGATCGACTCGTGAGATACAGAAAGTTCGGCGGCTATCTCTCTCAAAGTTGAATGAGGATTTTCAGTCACTATTTCCTTCACTTTTGCGATGTTAACTTCAGTTGCAGACGTTGATGGCCTACCAGAGCGAGGCAAATCTTCCATCACATCTCGACCGCTTTTGAACGCTTTGTACCACTCATAAACACGTGTTTTTGATAAAGTCGAATCACCGTAAGCCTTCTGTAACATTTTCAGTGACTCCGAACACGAAATTCCATTGGCGATGCAAAATTTAAGACAAACTCTTTGTTCAATGTTTTTGTCCATTATGAAATTCGCAATACACACTAGATATGATATAACTAAAAACAGCACTGTATTTAATATAAATAACAGATGCAACTCAAACTCCGCGCCAAAATAGAAAACAGTTGTGCCAATCTAACAACAACAAAAAAAACAAAAATTTGAATTTGGAACCATAAACAAATCATCCATTCCCGATACTTTGTTGACTGAATGTAGGCCATATATATTTATTGTTTTTGGCTTAGACATAAGAAGACTAATAAAATGATTATGATCTCGACTAACTTTTTATTTTTGAATTACCTGTGTTTTGGTGTATCTTACGTGTTTCACAAAAACATTATACATAGTATACATAAAAAATTATATTATGATCTGTCTGCGCCCAATATTATTTATATTTTTCCTGAAAAATTGTGTTTTTGTTATTATTTTTTATCCTCCGGGGAAGGCGATATAATAAAATGCAGCTTAGTTGCTTTGTGTGTATTTCTGGGGGGCTAGTAAGTACTTTAGGCCGTAGTAGCCGTACTGTTAGGGTACTTATATCGTATTGTTTTTTTAATGTCTTTCTGGGCAATCGGCAACAATACTTTGTTAAGTAATATCTACTCGTACACCATCGGAGCGGCAGTTTTAATGAAGCTGGAAGCGTTTTACAGTATAATAATAATAATAATTTAATAATAATAATATATCATTTATGTAATTTGGCTATTACTAAGTATAATTATAATGTTAAAAGTAGTTTTTTTTTATTTTATTGTCTTAGCTTGATTGTATAATACGTGGTTTTAAGGAATGCATAATTCTCAGTAAGTGATTCTAAATCTTATGAGAATAAAGTATCTTAAACCTTAAAACCTTATATGATTTTTTCTATTCGCTTAAAATTATTTCTCAAAATAGGGATGAATAAATAGGGAACGGAACATATGAATTTGAATAACTTTCAACATAAACATAGGAGCCATAAAAAAAAAAAAAACTATAAAAAACCCTTAAAATTATTTTTGATTATTTTTTTAGTGGACTGTATGCATATTGTTTTACTTAGGGCCTCATTAATAAACTCATCTCGACTGAGATGCCCGTCTCAAGGCACGTCAATGTAAACGTCAAGTCATTGAAAACTATAATTTCTGACGCGACTTGAGACGGACATCTCAGCCAAGATCAGTTTATCATTACGGCCCTAGAGTTGAGTAGAGTATTTTAGGTGTGAGAGATTAGGATTTAAACGCTTAATTAAGCCTACTTGAGTGTTATGAAATGATAACGGGTACAACTTGTAAGTTAAATTTAATTAAGACATTGGTCACTAGTTAGTGGTACGATTAAAATCGATGAATAAAAAATAACTTTTGTATTTTACAGCAAAAATTAATTTATTAAAGAAAAAAAAATTAATATAATTGGATGAACTCTTTTGGTAATCAGGTTTAAATGAGCACACGGTCGTCACATCATGGTTCATTATAAACACTCGAATCAACAAACATTCGCTTTTCATTTTGTAAATGACCGTTCACGATCAAATTGTCGCAAATTGAACATCAATGTACACTTTCATCTCCATTTTATTGGCAATTCAACGAAGGGTGGTAATTTCATCTTATTCGTGAGCACTCCGGTCGCCCGCTGACTCGCCGTCGTCAAAATATTTTAACTCCATTTATTGCATTACTAGCCCGATTTAAATAGGATCGGTCGACTAACAGAGCAGAGCTTAGGAGCTTTGTGGGGTATTATTTAATTTTACTGCAACATGAAACGCTAACCAGCCGCTACAATCCAATTTTCTTCCTCTATCCGTAGCGAATAAACCGACAAATTTACTATTGTAAATTTATTTTTGAATTCAAACGTTTTTACAAATAAACGGTACATTTTTAATATTCCGCTTTACAGGTAGATGAACAAGTTCTCTTCATCGGAAGATGCCAGTCTTTGTGTCGTTTCTGTCACTAGAGCAAAAAGAGGAAAAGTTGACGTCCAATCTGCTGCCTACTTTCAGAAATGAGAGCGTCGGCCAAAAGACGCACACATTGAACTTTCCATCCGGATACAATGCTTCGCTCGCGACTGATTTGAAACTAATTTCAAATATTTGCTAGTCGAAATTACTTTGTGCACACAGTCTTGTTGTTATTCGTTCAGTCGTTCTTATATCCTCTAAATATTTGTTTGCAGTCTCGCGTTGGGGCTCTATACGAGTTTATGAGCCTAGTTTGAACGTTGCTATAAACACAGCTTTATGTGCTGGTTCATAGTGCTGCAGCAATCTCAGACAATTGACACTTTTTACAGAGCTTTTTACGGCATTCTTTTATCCTATCTAAATCCTGAAGACACGGACTTGATCGATTTGGAGGAAAGGAGATAAGATTATTTAAACTATTCATTTACGGTGAAGCGGAGACATCTCAACAAATTTAAGATTATTTGACCGTACAATGGGTATTGTCTGTCTTTAAAAGGGTTGGGGACGAGTCTGGGACAATGGGCTCATTTATTCCTTCCCTTAGGCGTAGATGCAAACTACGTCCACAGGATTAACGGGTGGAACACGATGAAACCATTACTTTTAGCTACTATAATACAATATACTACAAAATGCGTCTCAGCTGCTAATGGTACGAGTATGTATACGTAATATTACCTTGATTGTTTATTATAATATGATTGTACTTTAGTAATCAAAATTTTACACTAAAGAACGAGGCAACGGGCAAGAGACTGATATCTTTGCTGGAAGCCATAAAACGCGCTTTCTGGCGAAACCCTTGAAATTCCTTCCATCATTTCAAGAAACCCTTGTCACTTCCATTACATCCGCCGACGCGGGCGGCCGTTCTGATCCGCCCGTCCTTCATTTAAGGGAGTTATGGCCTTCTCATATTTCCTAAATGGCGTGTACTTTGATCTTGACGAATTTCGAGTCTCAATTTATGCACATACTACTGGGACTATGTATTAAGAATTAGAGAGAAAATACAGAAGGGAATTATTTTTCAATCGTCAGATTATATGATAGATTGATTTTTATGGACAGTTTTTTTCTTCTTCGATTAATCTCAGCAAGTGTGACATAAAGCAAGCTTCAAAATCCATATTGAACATATTTTCAAAATCTTCGATTAAAATCCATATTTTGATGAAATTTTATTACAGGTCAACAATATTACACTTATTCTTGGGCAGTCGGGTATAATGAAAAGCTTATACGTAACGACCAAATGGCTCGACCGAAAAAGAGAAAGTAAGAGCGTACAGTCGACTCGAAATGTCTGCTATCGTTAAATTAATCGGTTTCCACTCAGGCTTTCGGACTACAGTATTTACGAGAAAACCTCACTAAATTAAAATATTGAGTAGCTTACTAACAGTAGGGGATGGCTTTTTTCTCCCGTTTTTTTTCGCCCGTTTTGGTTTTTTTTAGATCATGTGTGAAAGCATTCTCGATTGTTTCTTAGCCAAAACCAGGGCCTAGTTTTTTTAGCAGATACTTCGTGTAATTAACAAAAAAATAAAACGGTCTTCAGAAACCCACTGAAAAGGGTAAAATAATGACCAGCCTCCTAGGAATTACCTATTTGGTGACTATAATAGGTACATTAAATATGTCCAAGCCGGTGTCAAGTAGGTATACATAATAGCAATGACACATGATTCTTGCCACCGACTTCGTTATATTTAATTTGCCTACTAGGCACCAAATAGGCAATTCCTAGGAGGCTGGTCATTATTTAAACTTCAGTGGGTTTTTGAAGACGGTTTTATTTTTTTTTTGAACTTTTTTTTTACTTTTTAGTTATGCACCTAATATTATTATTATGTGATAAACATAAAATAAACATAAATAATAAATAAATAAACATCACATGAAGCTACTTACTTTTATACTCATTATAATGCATGTGGTGAAGTGCAAATGATGGTAAAGTACCGGGAGAACTCTTCAATGATTAACGGCCCTGCATCTTGGACAGCCTTCTTGTCTTTGTCAAGGGTGATGAGAAATTGGTATTTGGCTATTGTTTCTTCATTATGAAGAAACAATAGCCAAATACCAATTTCTCATCACCTCTACTTTACCATCATTTGCACTTCACCACATGCATTATAATGAGTATAAAAGTAAGTAGCTTCATATTCTTAATAAAGAAATCTCATTGCTGGCGTCAATCACTAACGACTAAGGAGTTCCGGTGATCATCTCTGGTCTTCATCATCATTAATCGATACTATTAATCGATAAACTGGCAACCGTTTATGAATATGGCCATACTTCAGGTTCATATTATGCTCTTAACATTAATTACCAAAATAGTAGTAGAAAACATGACACTTCTATACTTACCAGCAATTATTTCCTCTGAAGAATACTAAGTAAAAATCTTTCCCGATCGTTATGTAGATTGTTCTGGCTTAAAGACATATAATCCTCACTAATATGATCCATAGATCATGTAACTGTCATGAAAATTGCAACTAAGGGACTAACTAGTCATATAAATCGATTATTAAGCGGTTATTCGATTCAGTAGATATGTAACAATCATATAACATGCATTAATTGGACAATCAAGTCTTATAGAAGTCAGCGTTATCCCTTACATATGATATATTGGATAGTTATATGATAATTATGTGACGTGTATATGACCAGTAAGCTGAGTAAAGTGCGCCCAAATCGCGTTATATAAACGTGTATATGATGTTTATATGGCAAAATCTAATCCGTTAAGACTGAATAAGACACGTTGTCTCGATGATTAAAGAAAATATTTTGCTGCTTGGGCAGTTCTCTTCAACAAGGCGTGTTTTTAGAATGTAAATTATTAAGATCTTACAGGAAATACCAAAATGGCAGTATGTGTGCCTATAACTTTTGAGGAATTCCCTCGATTCCTCATGAATCCCATCATCAGATCCTGACTTGGTGACAATGGGACCATTTCAGAACACAACCCTTTCAAACAAAAATAGAATTTTCAAAATCGGTTCATAATTGACAGAGAAATCGGTGAACATACATACAGCCAAACATAGAACCTCCCCCTTTTTTTAAGTCGGTTATAAAATAAGGACATTTACATGTAGACGTTAGGAATCAAGTTTTCGTTATTATGTAATAATATTTAATCACTTAATAAAGCCTGAAATATTTATGAACTTACTGTTCAGTTTATAAAATTTAATTCTTGAGAACAATGTTAAATTAGTAATTTTGCTAAATTAATAAAGGTCACGGCCCATCTAGTATGAAAACCATACCCAGGGAGTACAGAAATGAAATAGGGCAGGAATTAAAGATAAATATGTATACTTTATAATGGTATATGTCGCATTAGTAATTATAAAAGAAGAAATAAAAAAAAGTTTTTTTTAATTTTATTCAACTTCATCAATGTCTAAATCTAAAGTTACGTCGTCCAAAAAGGCTGCGGGTGTATCTATACTTTCTTGATGTCTGGTCCAGGACAAATAGTAGACAACGCTTGCAATATGGGTACAACTTCCTATGGTGCGGCGGCCGTATATACAAGACCAGTACTAACCCTCGATACTCTCTCGGCAATGTCTTGTTGGATTCACCAAAATATAAAAATCAGATCCAAAAACAATGCACAGATCGCAATGACAAACTACGAAGACTGAACTACCCACTTTAAGTAGGGATTTCATATACCTACCTAATCTAAGATATATTAATAGCCAATCTTCTTTGCACTGTTATATATTACCTCCATGGTTTTTTTAATCTATTTACTTAAAATAAAATTGATTATAATGGATTATAACTGCATAAATTACCACCAATTTGGTTTTTGTACGCAAACATTTTTTGAACGGGTAGGATTATGGGCCATGATCTTTATAAGTAATAGTAATGAATAGCTTTAACACTGCATTGCGTCGTGCATTTACCCAGTGTGATGGACAAAAGATACTTCTATAACTACTTTTAAAGTTAAAATATTTTAGTTGTTAGGAACAGTCTCACGCTAATTCACCTAGTCTCGAACTAAGCTTTAGGTTACGTAAATGGATACATAAATATTTACATACATTGAAAACATGCAAGAGTCAGTAACGAAAGGTAGGTACTTCTTCGTGCTCGTCCCACAATTATTTGCCCTTCCAGCTAGCTAAATTCGTAGACTAGACAGGCGTAGACAACTATTAAGTATTTTCTTCCATTCCTGGTTTTAAATAACCTAGTGGTTTCTAGTTGCACTATCACCAGTCTGGAAGCTTGCTGCTAGCGCTTTTGTTTAAGTACCTGTGCTAAACACAAAGACAATAAATTAAATCGGGAATGCAGGAGCAGCCGCTAAGCTGCGCCAGATTAAGCGTCTCGGGACAACCACTTGTGAATTTATAAATAAAACCACATTTATGTAGCATTGTCTCGACTTATTTATTACAACACTTGCTGTTTATGCAGCTATCAAATAATACAGTAGGTATCTTATAATTTGAATGCCTAGGTTGGTGGTGTCACATTATGAGGGAGTATACGCACGAACAATCTAACTAACGAATGCATTTCTAAGTCTGTCTTTACAGTAAAAGTGAATTATTTTGTCATTTTTTAAAGATATCGTCCTTTCGAGCGTGTAGATCTACAAATTGAGGAAGAAGAAGAAGAAGAAAATCGTTTAAAATGGGATGACGAGGGAATGTCATCTCGCAGAAGAAGGCGGCGGAGCGGGAGCGCGAACACGACGTCTCGCACGCGAAGACGACTGCAGTACAACGTCTGGAGGAGGAGACGGAGCGTTTACTGATCCCTCCCTTCTTACGGTGCAGTTGCCCTGTCTGCAGGCTGGGGCAGCTGAAGAGAGGCGCCTAGTGGTAGCATCCACGGCAGCCCACGGTGCCCCCATAACAGCACTTTGAGGGTAAACACCGGTATGGTTTTAGTGGGTATGCTCCCTCCCTCCCCTCCGCTCAGAAGGGGGATGGAGAGTGACCCACATTACCCCCGGCTTCCCGGCTAGACTAACCACATCGTCAACATATGTATATGCTAGGTGTCGCTGGAAAATATGACGGTGAAACCGATGGATTAGAAGAACGTTGAGTGGAAATCTTGAGTCAAATGCACTACTAATAGGAGTAATTGTACTGCCTTTTACTATTGGCTCCGTGCATTTTGTTGTTTTTTATCGCACACTTAATAAATCCGCGAAATCCACAAAAACCTTTTATAATTGTTTTAAGTATTTTTATATTGACTGTGTGTTTAGGTTTACCAAGTAAATTGTAAATAAATTTAATATGTAGGTACCTATGTATTATTAAACGTGACAGTAACAGAAGATATTTGTACTTATCACATAAAATCAAATAAAAATGTATTATTCAGACTTCTAAGACCATAATAGGCCAGCAGAAAATGATAGAAAAATACAATTAGATTTAGTAAATTAGATGTAGATTAGAGTAATTCATTTAATTATTTTAAGATCATGTAAAATTACTAACGGACTTTGAATTATAGTGATAAACCTCGAAACAAGAATCCTGTTTATTTCCATACAAAACACTCATCCCAGGCTGCCGCGTATCCCGTGGATTCGCCTTTATTACCGTTTAGGGGTTGATTTTTCAGATTTTTTCCCAGTACGAGTAAGCGCTACTTTATAAGGGTTTAAACGGAATTTCATGTTTAAGTAGTTTAATACTCTTGGCTATACTTTTTAGGTCAATCATCTCAGTTATCGTAAAATTATTGAGTTTATTTGCAACTAGCTTCTGGCCACGACTCCGTCCGCGTAGAAGTCGTTTATCGCTGCTCCCTCGGGAACTTTTAAAGTAGCCCATGTGTTAATCGAGGGAATAAGCTATCTCCATTCCAAATTTCATCCAAATCCGTCCAGCCGTTGCAGCGTGAAAGAGTAACAAACTAACTCGCACACACACCTTTCTCTTTTATAATATTAATATAGTAAGGATTCATATTCCAGGAAACGAGATTTAAATTTGAATAAATGAAGGGCTTCATGATTTAGTAGGTATTCTTAAGTGCAATGGCAAGTAGATATATTTTATTAATTATCATAGTATCAGTAGGTAATATAATAGTAGTAGTAAGAGCTCCGTTTTGTGGGCGTTCGTAATTCGTTCATAACGGCCGTTAGTTAAAGAATCATAACTGTCAGGCCGCTAAATCCGGGTAGGCCGGCAGCGATTGAGTAACTAGTTCCAGAGACGGTATATCCGTCCAGAATGAAATTAATATCAGACGCAATTTATTGTGGGCCGAAGACGAGGGTCGACAAGTGTGTGAAACAATTTGCCAAGTGAGTTAATTTTAAGCGCAACGACGCCGAAGCGCTCGCGGTTCCCCTGGACTGTCGCGAGATGTCTAACTTTTCATCAACTTTTAATATTATACTTATTCTCCGTTGAAACGTTTCACAACACTTTTTTAAGCTAAAATACTTTGCGTACTTCATGTTAATGTTCCCAGTAAGAAACTTGTATGTAGGTATTTTAATAGCCAACATAAATGTTTTAATAAAAAACACGGGCTTTAAACTTTGGATTTGTATCTGCATTACAAATTAGTGAGCGATATTTGTCTTGTTCCTGACCCTAATTTCGTAATCCTTTACGAGGCATATTCGGGCGGTAATTTATTCATGCCGGCACATTCGGCACAGATTTCGTCGGCAGGTAAGACGATATTCGCGAATTGCCGCTGTAATTATAATAAGACCGCGTTGTTTTATCTGTGGGCCGAGTACTGCCATGCGGGTCGTTAACAATGCGGACCTCACTCACATTCAGTCGTATTTAAGGACACGCCTTAGACGGCTTAAAATTAGATCGCGCTGTCAAACTGTTCGCCGTAGAATCGCCTTGTTGAGGGAATAATTCATAAGTAGGTACTAAAACGCTTGAAATATAAAAATATTTAAATGCTAACCAGCATTTAAATATTTTTATATTCATATTCTGGGATTGGAATCTTACAGCATAAGTGTATTAAAAGTATAGTGAGAGATGATACAAAATAAAAGTAAAATAAAAACAGCATTTATTCCTTAAGTTGATAATGTTGATGTTGTAAATGTCGGTTTATTATTATAAGTATTAATTTTAATTAAGGGTCCTCCATTTCTGGATGAAGGCCTCCTCCATCTGTTACCATGTAGTGAGAGATTAGTGAAATTAAATTAAATAAGGGCAGAGAAGTAGGACAGGTTTTTGAGCATGATGATTCGATACATTGAGGATTTTGAATGTGTCATAGTTAAAGTATTTGGTGTTTGGCCTGCCATTTATATTGTGCCGGCCTGCAATACAAAATTGGTAATTTATTTCCTGGCCTATATAGCTCATTTTTAAACAAGTGCGAAATGTATCGGTCCAACATCACGTCTGGAAGAATTGCAATGAAAGTTTTGCACACGTGCCTAACGACCCGTTCATTGGAGTTGCGAAACATATGAACCAAAAAGGTATGGTCAAGTAACAATAATATAACAAGAAAAAACGCAGCAGCTGAGGTGGGCACCGAAAACAACGAATCAGAAGAAAAGGAAACAGTTACAACCCTGAATAAAAAAAACACGTCATCCATATAATAATAATCCAGCCTATATACGTCCCACTGCTGGGCACAGGCCTCCACTCACAATGAGAGGGGTTTGGGCTATAGTTCCCACGCGGGCCCAGTGCGGATTGGGAACTTCGCACACACCGTCAAATTTCTTTGCAGGTGTGTGCAGGTTTCCTCACGATGTTTTCCTTCACCGAAAAGCACATGGTAAATTTACAAATTATATTTCGCACATAAATTCCGAAAAACTTAGAGGTGCGAGCCCGGGTTCGAACCCATGACCCTCTGCTTAAGAGTCGGCAGGTCAAACCATTAGGCTACCACGGCTTTTTTTACCCACATAATATTATATAAACGTAAAACCAAAAAAATTGCTTTTTTGCACGTGGGCATGCAGGTTTTGTACAATCAGCAGTAAAGTGGGGCTGGTGTGCTATCAAAATACCTTGAGTGTATTTCAGAGTGATTGCCTACGGTGCTTTAGTTTTTTTGGCAAGGTTTTAGCAATTTCTGTAAAAAACATGGGTTGGCACGCCTTGTTACCGCAACTGGGCAGTTAAGTCCGTCCGGCCGATTTAGGGACGCGTCTGAGAAATTACTTTTCTCGTCGAACACCGATCTTGATTTTGGCCGAATAGAAATACTTTCACTGTCTCATTGACCCAGTGGTTATGACCCAACTAGCAAAGTCATCTTATAATTAAAGATTATAAGTCTCACAAGTAATAATACTCTTAAAGATACATTTTTATAATTTATAACACTGAATTAGAGCATTATGAAAACAAATAATACTTAACCAATTACTTATAAAGTATAATTATAAGATTAAAGACCATTACTCTCGAACATTAAAAGTTTGCGGCGCTAATAGTCTCCTTCAAGACTCTTAAAACACTGAATTAGAACATTATGAAAACAAGAAATCTTAAAAAAATACTTAACCAATTACTTATAAGTATAGCTATACAGATTAGAGAGCATTACCCTAGAATTCGTAAATTTCCCTGGGATTCAATCATCAGATCCTCGAAGTTATTGCGTAAAATACACCAAAATATACAGTCAAATTAAGAACCTCCTCCTATTTCGAAGTCGATTGAAAACGCAAAAACTGATATAAAGATTAAGTGGTTAAGATATTAATAATCAAGTACCTAACCTCAAAATGCATACTAATTTTCACGTTTCTATCTTCAAAAATCGAAGACTTTCATATAAACTTCTACCACTCATTTTACCCCCTTAAGGGATGATTTCCGAGATAAAAATATTCTATGTCCTTCCCCGACACTCAAACTATCTCCATACCAAATTTCATCTAAATCGGTTCAGCGGCTTAGCCGTGAAAGCGTAACAAACAAACAGATAGACAGAAAACAGACAGACTTACTTTCACATTTATAATATTAGTATGTATAGTATGGATAGGAAAAAATATGTACTCAAAAACAGTCACTCTTATTGAGAAACAGTTATCCTCTTATTCCCTAGCAAACCGGTTTCATAATTCTTACTGTACTATTTCATATCGCTATACAGCGTACCACCTAATATCCAACTTTATAGCTTTACTAAATATATGTATAACTATCTTACGTGTAGAGATTACCAAACTAAAACCAAAACAACCATTTACACTTTAACTGTCTCGGTAACTCGATGTTATCTCCTAATGTCGGTAAATGATTACAGGGTTTGCGACGAGCTCTCTTGGTCTCCGCTGGTACCCTGCGGCGAAGGATATACAGCCTAAATTGGATTATTTGGAGAGCCGTGTGAAGACGGCTCATAACTTAGTTAGGTACGTATGTAGATATACGTCACGATGCAGATATGTAGTTGAGATACAGACGTAACTAGCAGCGAGGATTATCGTTTTATAAACGTTAAGTAGTCATTAGGATTATAATAATATATTTATAATTGTAATTTACAAGTTAAAGGGAGTTTCATAATTCATTCAAGTCTGTAAGCGGCAAGTAAATACAGGTTTGTGTTTCTTCAACAGGCCATTAAATTCCCCCGGCCTACTACGGCGGGCTACCGGCTACCATGGATGCTATGAAATTAAGATTTCATTGTAGATTTATCACGTAATATTATGTACAGATATAGTGTATAATCATAAGACATTTAATTTGGCAAAAAAAAGGCAAAAGCTCTCTCAGCTTCAGAACCCGGCAATAAGCTGCCTGAAAAAGCAAAAGTCAAAATACGATGTCGTTTGGTTATTCACTACATGTGTAAAAATATTTGCATACTTATGCTTTTCCGTTGTCTTTCTGTTTATGCCACTAGATTTATATACGAATAGTTTTTGTAGTTTATTTGGTTGTATAGCAGTCCGCTAGTTAGAGGGTTGAAATTCAGTGCTTCATCCGACTCTTCAACAAATTACTGAGCCAGTGATAATTTCACTGCCGTGAAAACGCATCTTCTGAATATATAAAAATTTTAATGTTGTTTCCTTAAATTTTTTCCCGACTGCGCCAAGAAAAAAAAGGATAATTTGCTTAACAGTCTATGTATGTATGTAAGTATGTATCTATACATATAATAAAGCTGTAGAGGATCGAAAGTCTGTACATTGAAGATATTAAAAAAAAATGATTGGGGGAACCTTAGAATCGATAACGGAATACGTTGCAATGGTTTTTGGATTTTTTCTCTGTTTGTCTGTTTATATGCATCACGTGAAAACGGCTGAATGGATTAAAATGCGGGCTTCACTAATAGGTTAAAGGAATTTTCAGGAATAAGTATAGGGGATTTTTTTAAGGGATTTTTTAGGCTTATAGAATTTTAGATAAACTATCACTAAACGGAGGGGTGAGAGTTTGTATGGGAATTTGGTCGGTTTTGACGTTAGAAAAATACTATTAATAATTAAAGAATACAACTTCTGGCGATTTTTGGAAAAATTACCCCTAAAGGGATGAATTGGGGGTGGAAGTTTGTATGAGAGTTTCGTCGTTTTAAGTTAGAAACGTTGAAATTGGTTTATAGGCTACAGTTAACAAATAAAAAGCCGGTCAAGCGCGAGTCGGACTCGGGGACCGAGGTTTCCGCACAAACTTGTAGATATATAAATAGTTCGTAAATCACAGGAATACAATAGAAACAAGTCCAGTATAAGCTGACACGCACTAAGAATGCACTCTCGTACTAAGTGTGTGTCAGTTTATACTGGATTAATGTTTGATGTTATGTAACTACAACTTACCGGTTTTCGGATTTTTTCCTTTACTTAGGTATGCTATAAGACATTGCTTGTTACCAAATTTCATGATTCTAAGTTAACGGGAAGCACCCTATAGATTTTGATTCCCTTGAGATTCTCTTCAATATGCGGCATAAACGGCCGTATCTTTTCATTGCGTTGACTTAGAAGTTTGATTTTTTTACAGCTCCAAGAGAGTGCAGATTTGAATATTCAATATTAATTTCAACTTGATAACTCCACGCGTTCCTGAGAAAAAGGGTCTTGACAGACACACAGACAGACAGACGGACAAGGTGACTTTTTACAGTACCTAAAAATCTAACTAAAAATATAAGTAAACCTATTGTCGTCTGGTCATTAGGAAGTTAAAAGGCTTATTACACCTTCCTAAATTTAGCCAGTAACGAGAGGGACGCCGCAATACATTGAATGAGATGGAGATATCTCCATACGAAGGTATCTAACGTATTGCGGCGTCCCTCTCGTTAGTGACAAATTTAGGAAGGTGTAATAAGCCTTTAAGGGGGTAAAATGGGAAGAGGACTTTGTAAGAGAGTTTAGTTATTTTTGAAGTTATTAATATAAAATATGAGTTTCGGTCTTATTAAAAAATCTACCCTTAACAGGGTGAAAAGGGCTTGAAAATGTGTATGATAATTGTTTTTTTTAGGGTAAGATACTTGATAATAGTTAGTACCTACGTGTATCTAAACCACTTTTATTTTTATAACAGTTTTTGCCGTTTCAACCAAATTCAAGGAGAACGTCCTCAATTCAAGTGTATTTTTTTCTGTGTCTTCGGCAATTGTGACCGATTTTGAAAGTTCTTTTTTTCTTTGAAAGGGTACACTTCCGAGGTAGTCCCACTGTCAGGATTTGATGATGGAATTCCAGGTAAATTGACGGAACTCTTCAAAAATTCTATGCACAAGGATTTTCATATTTCTGTAGGAACTTAAGCATTTATATTACTCAAACGCCATTTGGTAAAGTGGAGCTGATGATGAAGTACCAAGAGAACTCCACAACGATTAATATCACTGCATATTGGACACCGCCATTTTGTGAAGAGTGCTATTTAACAAAAATACTGACTCTCCGCAGATGAATTCGCGGGCGGAAAGCTAGTAAATAAATAAATGTAAATAAATAACCAAAATCTCTCACAAAATGACATAGTCCCAAACTAAGCTCTTTGCTTGCACTTGGGTACCAGATATATTCATACCGGTTCATTCATTCAGAGAGAACGATATTCATACCTACTTATATAGATAAATACATAAATAAATTAAATATAAGTATAGAAAACATCCATGACACAGGAACAAATACTTGCGCTCATCACAAAAATATTTACCCATACCGGGATACGAACCCGGGACCGCTAGCTTTGTAGGCAGGGTCACTACCATCTAGGCTAACCACGTCGTCGTGTATGTAAGTATGTAATAAAGTATGTATATATGTGTATATGACCAAAAATCGGATGTTCCACTCTAGCTCCTAAACTATTGGACCGATTTTAATAAATGGGGTGTCATATCATTCGTCAAAAACGTGCGAATGTGTGTGTGGCTATATAATTATTAATCATAAGGGTGCGTCATACTAGTCACCAGTCGGGTTTTAGTTTTTGAGGTTAGGTTATTGATTAATCTGAGTATCTTTTGCACATAAAATAAATATCTTTCTTTCTTTCTATTTGCTATCAGCCTACCCAGAATTTGTGAGTGTGTTGTTACTTCTTCACGCTGAAACGGCTGGATGGATGCGGTAGGGAACGA
Source organism: Tortrix viridana (assembly GCA_963241965.1). NCBI lineage: Eukaryota > Metazoa > Arthropoda > Insecta > Lepidoptera > Tortricidae > Tortrix > Tortrix viridana. The sequence continues at coordinate 11,889,849 of OY725172.1, forward strand.
AGATGGCTTATACTCCGATTTAACGCATATACTACCTTTTGTCGAATTGAATTAGGGTTGTAATTATAACTAAACCTATTTGACGTTTTGTCGTCAGGAGGATAAAGAGTGCAATAAATTCCTATGCAGAAGGCCATTTCTTCTCAAGTGGAAGAGATCCCTTAAAGGGACAAGTTCGCCTTTGTACATATACCTTTTATGTTTTGTCTATTTATTTGTTTGCTTTTTTCTTGTTTCTTTAATGAAATATTTTACAACACTCATCGCAATAACTACAATTTCTTATCTGAGATCTTTACTTGTTGTTTTTCAATAATCAACCAATTTAGTACGAAGTTACATATCAAGTTATGACTAAACATTTAGTAGATCGACAAAACCGTCTACATATTTCGCACAAAAGGCGGGTGGTGAATATGCGAGCAGCTCATTGAAATTCCTCGGTGCATCGCTCTGCGTTCAAGGCCGGCGCATTGAGGAATCCCGTGACCTCTCCTTGTTTACAATCGCCCCAGCTGGCATTGGTTTGCGAACTTCACTAAGTGGATTATATGTTTATTGAGGAAGTATGGTAATAATAACATCTTGGACACTGACCGCACATTAACCAAATGCGAAACTTAATTTCCCTGATCAATAGATATTCGTACAGGTTGAAATTCCTGGTAATATATTTTTCATAACCGCAAAGTTAAGAATAAAGTCAATTACAGTTCGAAGTTTTCAAATTGATTTTGGAAACATCCGAATCTAACGATGATAGTTTGAGTGTCGAGTGTTGAAAAAGGTTTGGCCGAAGTATACAAATAAAAAAAATTATAGGTATAAAAATATTGCTGGCTTCGTTAGGGGTTCCGTAGCTAATTAAAAGGCTTACCTTGATAACCCTGAAAAAACACTTAAATTTTAAACAATTTAACTTATAACTTAAGATTTAGTTTATGGAAAAGGGGATTGGCCAACGACAAGCATTTTGCGGCTAAAGCTGACCACAAACAGCCGCCGCCAGCCGCGGCCGCGCGGGGCGGCCCGCTGCCCGCCCCTGTGATCTTGCTGATGTATTTACGCACCACGAATTATACGCAAGCACAGATAATGTATACCACTACGGAAGCTTGTTTACATTTTAATGAAATGCATGGGTCTGTAAATTTACTGTTCATGCTTATATATAAAGCAACGGAGAAATAATTTTATGACGACTGAATATTACATACCTACTCGTATTCACGAATACAGGTAAATTTATACGTAGGTAAGTAAGTGTACTTACATGAAAGTTTAAGTGCGAGAACGAACAATTTTATCTGTCACTCTAACTTCTAACGGAAAGACACAAAACACAAATGCACAAAGCGAAATCCCGCAATTTTGATCAGGCTTCTTTTAGACCATTTAGGGAAATTCAGGAAAATCGCTTACATTAGAGAGAAGCGACACGTACCCGCGACCCGTTGGATATTGAAAGCCAACTTCTCTCGTAAAGACGCGCATAGGCGCTGTGATTAGTCGAGAATTGGTCTTACTCTTAGAAAACTTCCAAGAAAGTGAACGTAATCCTAGCCGTAGCTCAAGGAATCCTTTGTAAAAATGCGATTAAATAGAAGCTCCTAAAGAAGAGGTGTTCCTAAATCACCAAGATTAATTTTCTGCGCACATAATTTATATCAGCAAACCAGGACGCGGGTCGACGAGACCATGAGGCAATTTACAAACTCGAAAATCGTGGAAGTTCGTTAATTATTCGGTGGGGGCGCGCCGGGACTCACGTTTATTGACAATTAAGACAAGGCCCGGCCGCTTCGCGTGCCTTATTGCTCCGCTTGCGGTCGGCGCCCATGCCCGCGCCGCTCGCCTTAAACTGGATCATTCACTATTCAATAAAGTATCGATTAAGAGCGTTCGACTAAATATATTGTCAGCCGAACTTCAATATAATCCTATCAGTTAGCCCTTATCTTTAATTTTCATAATAGTTACGTATTATTTATATGTTATAGTATTATTTATTTACACAAGTGGCATGGGAACCTTTATAGGCTCCGATTTTTACGGCCCGTGATATCGTGTTGTTGTTTGTGCCCAAAAGCCCTAACGGGTGGCGCCACCGGCCCATGCTGCGCTGTCCAGATCCCCGGGGCATTTGTAAGGTTATCGCAGCTACTCCGTCCGAGGGATTTTTGGTAAGCGCTTTCTGTTAATACCTACAACACGTCGATGTAGGTACCTATCCGCAGTCGCGCTTATGGAATCCTTGTAAACTTCAGCACAGCGATTACAATCAGCCGAATTAAAATGATTGAAATACCGAAAATTATAATTTATAAGTACAACAACAAACCAATCCAATAACAGGATTCAAACTGGCTTCTGTGCTTTGACACTGATTCACAAAAAGATTTATGAAATAATAATCTAATACCAAAGTTTGACTATTTAATACCGCAGAGAATATAAATGTAAGTATTGATCGACGTATAAAGTATAAAGTAAACAAGTTATTCTATATACTTTGTAAAACTTGCAAAGTGTGCCATGTATCTTATTAAGGGGTCTACTCTGTATTCACATCGAATCTGGGACACCGAGTGAGGCAAAATGGTGAATATAAAAATGAGTACAGTGATAGTAAACGACGGCCGCCCTGGATCGAATGTTATAACTTTTCTGTTTAATAGATTCTGAAGGGAGCTCAAAGCCATCTCCAATATTGGCCTCTTCATAAAACTTTTGGATGTTTTAGGATATTGTAAGTTGAAATGTTTCGCCAAGTATTTTACTTACTTTGGCTGTCTAAAGTACAAACCAGTGATGGTTTTGAATATGTAGGATAGCTGAATGCGACCGTAGGCCGGCGCTAGCTGTGCTCAGTCACCGAGGAACGCGGTTTCGAGATTTGGTTCTTCGCTGACCGAATTTAGCGACTAACCAAAACAAGACAATTTACTAATAGTTGGTCAATTGCTATGATCCTATGGAATTTTAGGAAAATAATTTCTTTGAAGGAATTAAAATTGTTAGCTTTTAAGTAATCTCCGCAGATTTATTCTGTCTAAGTAAATGAGGAAGCACGCAAACCAAAATAAAAGTTTTAAATAGACTTCAGCTCAATGATGGGCAATCAAAAATGACGTGTGAAAAAATGTAATGTACCTATGTAATCACATTAGTGTTAGTGTTACTAATGATAGTACAATATTATTGGTCATTTAATAAAAACAAAACATCTGATCGTGAAACTTTTCTTTTTATCTTATTGGAGAGGATTTTTGGAATTAAATTGAATGGTGTCGTGTCCGTCATTAATCATGAGGGTTCAGACTTGTTCGCGATTCTCTTCTGAACTCCCTTCTTACTTTTTTATTCCTTCAATGTAACTCGCGATTTATTTTGACGGTGACAGTTTTATGTACCTAGTGTATTACTTTGTTTTTATTTCTCAACAAATTCTCATAGGTGTTTTTTTATCTCAATAGCTTACAATAATTTACATTACATCCATACAACATCCATATTTATAAAAGAAAAAAAATCCTCAGATTTTTTTACTGACGCGCTATCGGCTATAACTTTTAACGTAACCACGTTCTTACACGTTATCTTTTGATGTGTAAAAATAATATAGTAATAGCGAATTAGTTAAGCATTATTTTTGCAATTTGGGAGTAATTTAACAAAATTTGTTAAAAACAGAAACTTGCTTTGAAATGTGTGTACCTACCTATTGTTACGTAACGTGGGGTTGGTCTTATAGAAAAGCACAATTAAAAACTAAATTTGGCACAGAGATAGATTATAGGTAGTATGGATTAGCACATAGGCTACTTTTTATCCCAAAAATGGATAGTTCCTGAGGGAGCAGCGATAAGCGACTTCTACGCGGATATTATAAATGCGAAAATGAGTTTATTTATTTGTTACGCTTTCACGGCTAAACCGCAGAACCGTTTTCGATGAAAATTGGTATGGAGATAATTTGAATCCCGGGGAAGGACATAAGATACTTTTTATCCCGGAAAATTGTACAGAGCCCTTAGCCAAGATGCCCATCGCTAACTAGCGTTTCTTTATATTATTACTAGCTGTCTGCCCGCGACTCCGTCTGCGGAGTGTCAGTAATTTCGTTAAAAAGTAGGTAGGTACAAATAAAATTTTCATTAAGTACGTATCATAAAGGGACAGACTTTCCAAAAAAATAGTAATGTTTCCTAACATTTGTTCGCTTTTTAGTGTTTGTTTAATTATTATGTGATTATGTATTACACGCAGCACATATACACTACATTCATGGCATTAATGCTTATTGCCAATACTTCATCACTCTTGACAAAATGGGGCTATCCAATATGCAGGGACATTAATCGTTGAAGAACTCTCCTATTACTTGGCGAAACTTCCATTTCACCACATTCATTAGGGGCTGTTCATTTATTACGTAAGACAATGTTAACCAATTTCTGACCCCCCCTCCCCCTACGTAAGAAAAAATAAGACATGGATGAACCCTCCCTCCTTTTTAATCTTACGTAAGATCAGTATCTACCAAAATTGCAAAGAAAAAGTAGCAAAATATAAAAACGCTTTAATTTTTGATTGTTTTTGTGATTTTACGTAAAAACATCCTACCCCCATGTTAGAAAAAATAAGACTTGTTCAGACCCCTTCCCCCCTAAATCGTCTTACGTAATAAATAAACAGCCCCTTACAAATGATGGGCAAAAGTAGCGTGTTGTGAAATACTTATTATTAAGGAGTTCCGATGGTCATGTCTGGTCATTAATTTCACTTTACCAAATGGTGCTTTTGGAATGTAAGTAAATGTTCTTACAGAAGTTTGAAAATCGCTGTATAAGTCCTTTAAATGTTTGAAGGGTTCCATCAATTTACCTGGGATTCCATTATCAGAAAACTCGTATTTTTTATTTAGTAGATTAGAAACCAATTTTCATATATCTAACTTCAAAAATAACCAAACTTAGGGGTCGTGTTTCCAAAATCACCGAAAGTACTCTTGGTTTGTAAGCAGTAGCTTAAATACCAATTTCGTTAACTTCAAGAATGACTTCATTCCCATTAAAACTTTCACCTTCCATTTCACCTACTTAGGGATAGTTTTTCGGAAATCACCAAATGTTTTATATTTTATTTGTTAACAGTGCCTTTTATACCAATTTCCACGTTTTTGACTTCAAGAATGACCGAACCACCATACAAATTTTAACCCCCCATTTCAGCCCCTTAGGGGAAGTTAATCCAAAATCACTGAAAGTGTTTTTTTTATTTCCTAATAGTAGCGAATATACCAAGTTCCACGTATCTAACTTGAAAATTGACCGAACTCCTATACAAATTTCTACCTCCCATATCACCTACTTAGGGGTAGTTGTTTCCAAAACCGCCAGAAGTTATATTTTTTATTTGTTAAGAATAGCCTTTATACAAATTACCACGTTTCTAACTTCAAAATTGACCAAACTCTCATACAAATTACCACCTCCCATTTCATCTCTTTAGGGGTAGTTAATCTAAAATAGTCAAAAGTAGTATGTTTTATTTGTACACAGTTAAGTAGCCTAAATACCAACTTTCACGTTTTTAACTTGAAAAACGACCAAACTCCATCATAAACTTTAACCCCCTATTTCGTCCCCTTAGGGGTAATTTATGCAAAATCACCGAAAGTAGTGTTTTTTATTTGATAACAGTAGTCTCTAGAGCAGTTTCCACGTTTCTAACTTCAAGAATGACCAAACCCCCATACAAATTTGAACCCCCCATTTCAGCCCCTTAGGGGAAGTTAATCCAAAATCACTGGAAGTTATTTGTTAACAGTAGCCTATATACCAATTTCCACGTTTCTTACTTTAAAATTGACTTAACTCCCATACAAATTTCCATCCCCCAAATCACCCACTTAGGGGTTGTTTTCCAAAATCACCAGAAGTTGTATTTTTTGTTATTTAACAGTAGCCTATATACTAATTTCCACGTTTCTAACTTCAAAATTGACCAAACTCCCATACAAATTACCACCCTCCATTTCATCCTCTCAGGGGTAGTTTATCCAAAATCGCCGAACGTTATTTTTTCATTTGTTTACAGTAGCCTATAAGTATACCAATTTCCGCGTTCCTAACTTGAAAAACGACCAAACTCCTATACAAACTTTAACCCCCCATTTCATCCCCTTAGGGGTAGTTTATCCAAAATCACTGAAAGTAGTGTTTTTTATTTGCTAACAGTAATCTCTATAGCAATTTCCACGTTTCTAATTTGAAAAACGGACAAACTCCCATACAAACTTTAACCCCCCATTTCTACCCCTAAGGGGTAGTTTATCCAAAATCGCCGAAAGTAGTTTTTTTTATTTGTTATTTTACGTATATGTAGCAAGTTTCGAAGGTCAAACTTCATTGGTTTTCATTTTATAGTTGTATGAATTCCAGTAATTTTAAACATAAAACCCTCTTTTTTGCGTTTTTGGATGAGATTAAAAATAAACACTGAAACAGGTATTTCTTTATTTTTATTAATAAGTATTTATTCTGAGTTTCATGATCCTAGAACAATCTAAATTTGTTTTTTCATACAAACTTTACCCCCTCTTTTTACCCCCTTCTTCTAACATTTTCCAAAATTTTTATAGCCTAAATGTTATTCTGATGTTATTTAAATAGATTTATGAAAATTTCATCAATATCCGTTCAGTACTTTTTACGTGATGCTCAGTCAAACAAACAAACAAACAAACAAACAAACAAACAAACAAACAAGAATTTTAAAAATGGTTTTAATATGTTCAGTTACTTATTATAAATCGCCCTGATCGGTTTTTTTTTTTAAATCTTCAATGTACAGACTTTTTGGTCTTAACGATTTTATTATATGTATAGATTATGTCATAAGAAAGTCGCCTTTATACCGGTCCGGTCCTGTCCGGTCTTTATACCTTTTCAATTATTATTTATTTCAATTAATTTACGAGTTATTAGGATTTTACTGATACTGGTAAGGAACACTGTACTGTGGCATTGAAAAGTTAATCATATATCCTGAACCGGTATAAAGGGGACTTTCTTATGCCTTAATATTTTCGTCAAATTCTGGGACAGCCGTTCGTGTATCGGCGTCGCGAGGCGCAGCGTGACCTAGCGCGACATTTTCCAATTCTCGCAATGAAATATTATATTATATTTATTATATTATATTTCATGGAAAGATATTCAGAAATCCGCGGAAAATGGTTTAGAAAAAATTAGTAAATGGCTTAAAAACAATATTCTTACGTTAAATACCAATAAAACAAACTACATATGTCACAGTATATACAGCAATACACAACCTGATAATAACTACACTATCAAAATACATAGCTGCAGTGAAAATATATTGAACTGCTGTCAACGTACCTGTCCCACTATTCTTAAAGTTGAAAGCACCAAATATCTGGGAGTTCTGGTGGATCGGGGACTCTCTTGGTATCAACATCTCGAATATGTAATTCTGAGACTGCGGAAGCTTAAATGGATTTTTAAAACACTGAGACATGTGGTGCCAAGAGCTGTCCTGGGCCCGCAAGGCCGCAGTAGAGACTTTTTAAAAGAGATCTATATAACGTTGGTGCAGTCCATATTAACTTACTGCTTGCCTGTTTGGGGCGGTGCAGCTAGGACTCGCTTCATAGACATAGAAAGAGCCCAGCGAAGTCTTCTTAAAATTATGTATTTTAAGAAGATGTGTTTCTCAACTGACGAGTTGTATAAAACGTGCAAGTTGCTCACAGTAAGGAAATTATATATATTAACCACTGTTCTCAGAAAGCATAAAACGACCACTTTAAACTGCAACCTTTTAAAAAAAAGGAGGAGAGATATTGTAATGCATCCACCAAAAACCAACACCACTTTTGCCAGTAGACAATATAACAAACGCTCATCACATTTATATAACATTGTCAACAAAGAACTAGATATATACCCAAAGCTACAATATGACCTTAAAAATAGAATAACAAGTTGGATGGAGGATAAGAACTACGATCAAGTAGAAGATCTGCTAGGAAATATAGCCTACACACACACACACACACACACACACACACACACATTAAAATTAGGTAAAATAGTTTTAAGATCTATATATAAACTGTAGATATGGAAGAGCGGTGCCTCCTGGCACAGGTTATTTTGAAATAACCTACAAGGAGACGCCGGCCATCATAAGATTTGTACTGGTTTGTTAAGAAAATAAAGAATTTTGATTTTTTTTTTTTTTTGAAATGTTTACCTTTTTGTTAAGTAAATGTGAGGTAAATAATAGTTATTTATTCAACTGGCACATAATGAAGTGTCTAAAGTTACGAGTGCCGAGGTTAGAGCGCGCGAGCAAGAGTTACGCGGCATTAGCAATTGTTGGTTACGCGGTAGGTATTGCAGTATCATTGACGGTATGCGCTTCGCGACGCCGCGCTGCGCATCGTGGAACAATAACTGGCCTCTTCAAGCATCGTCGCGTCGCGTCGCGTCTCGGCGTATACTAACCCTTAGGTACAAGTACGTGAATTTACAAAACGTGTAATAGATTTCATTCTTAACTAGAACCTATATTTTGTTCTTAAAGGGTATACACACCGAGCAACATTTTGCAACATAATTCTAAATAAAATAAAATAAACCATTTTTAAGGTATATTTTCCTTCTCATATGACATTTTGTTAAGTGGATGCGCCATTACAGCAAAAGTATACTAACCCATCTCCGTGGCTTACCCGGTGGTTCCAACGTGTCATCATGAAATACGACGGAAGTTGATTAGTATAACCCTCGTTAAATGGTCGTCAGCTCGCGTAAACGACGTAATAACATATTTTTATTTCAGTTAATACTATTGTTTACTGCATCAGAAATGTTATATAGGTATAAAATTATTCCCCATATTTTGTGCATTTGGTTACGCGCTCTTTGGGAGTTTGGGAGTAGCCAACCGCTTTCAGACATTTGCATTTTCAGTTTAAGTTAGGAAATTGAAACCGGCTCGAGCGCAATTTCAGCTTAATTTTTTTTAAGGCATAAATACCTATATAGTCATCGCGTTCAAATATATGTAAACACGAACTTATTGTTAGTAACTTTGCATTTGACTGTACATTAATGATTATGTAACTTATCTCTGGTTAAGTACCCCTTGACTGTTTTATAATTGTTAATAGATATACACTCATGTTTCAGCTAAAAATTTGGAGAACTTTTTAATGTAGTTAATACTACTTATTAGAATACAATCGCTTTCTATATATATAGGTACATATCCTATTGGTATCAGGTAGGTAGTTACCGTAACAAAACCTAAAAAAGTAAATTGATATACCAAACAATACTCGCGTAATTAAGACCACCACCACGTAGTGATTTGTCATTGTCGAGAAACAATTGGACTGGAGCTCGATTCTGAGCCATTCATTCCACGAATACTTCACCACTTGTAAACATTGATCACGACTGCTGAACTTAGTTTTCCGATATCAGTTTGAAAGTGCCTACTTAATCGTGTTTCTTACATCCCTTGTGGAATCCCTTTAAAAAATGCGTAACTTATAAAAAAGTAAATTGTCGTTACAATGCAAACGCAGCCAAACATAATAGAAGGCTGTGGCATCTCTAACGGGAATATTTCAAAGTAGTTTTGCTTTGCCGGCGCAGGTATCGTACACTGAACAGTAAAATATTTTTGCTCCGTTGTGTTATTCGCCGTGTAATTATTGTGCCACTTTTTACTCTTCTGCATTTTCATACCAAGCTTTTTGAAACAGAAAACTTTCTGTTTGTTTTGGGCTCATTGTAACCTTTTTGTTGCGAGACCGGCGAAACTCACACATATGAATCTTGGCGCTTTGTGAACTCAAGGTCTAACAGTATAGAGCGAACCGCTTGAAAGCCGCCTGAATTATAAACACGTTTTCTTATACAAAAGCAAATTTTAATTAATAAAGTCACAAATGTTATACAACAGAAGGTGGAGGCATTTCGAATGGATAAAATAATAATGACCCACAGATTAGTTGAACCTCCAGCGCAGAGTCATTTAGACTTCGAGTAAGTCGCAGTTGTGGCTTAGGGATCCGGAGACGCGTTAGCTTATATTCCGCTCTTGAAAAGCAACGTTTTCGGAAAAGTACTTGGTCTTTTCCTTAAGATTTCCGTTTCCGCCTTTTATTCTGATTTCTACGTAATGACGTAATTTTCCTAAAAGTCGGATAATTCTTTGATTTCACGTCAGCTATGATGTTAAGTATGATTGTACTCGGAAGCAAATAGGCACCCTTATTATTGCTATTAATTGTATTAACCTCATTAAATACATGTACCTACGTCGTTACGGCTGCTCGCATACATGATACACAAAATATAGATACGCACCATAAAAAAAATACAAAATGAAACCGTCTTTGAAACCTACTGAAAAGGGTTAAATAATGACCGGCCTCCTAGGAATTGTCTATTTGGTGCCTAATAGGGACATATAAACATATCGAAGTCGGTGGCAAGAATCATGGTGACATTGCTATTGCGTGTGCCTACTTGACACCAGCTTGGATATATTACATGTCCCTATTAGGCACCAAATAGGCAATTCCTAGGAGGCCGGTCATTATTTCAAATTCAAAGGATTTATTTCGGAGATGACCATATCGTGTTAGTAACAATTTATCTTAAATCTATGTTAGTTATACAATTATTACTACATCTAACTAAACCTAGGTGTAAGATTGTATTTAACTCGTTTCAGTGGGTTTATTAAGACGGTTTTATTTTTTCTTAATTGACTAGAATTTAAGGGAAAATACTACACAACGAAAATGGTAAACGCGTAAGTGATGAACAACCGATTAAAAGCTTATGACACAGATCATTGATCGTCTTCATAAATTCAGGTGGTCTGAAACTGGACCCGGTGTGCGAAGCACGGGGCGCCGATAAAGCTTTGGATTTGTAAACAATTTTGTGTTTACGTGGCTGCATGTGCACGTATAATAAATAATTCATCGAAATCCCACCGGAACTCGCGACGGGGGTTGGCAAAAATCGTTTTACGAGTGTGGGAACCAGGGGGCGCGCGGCGCTGCCGCTGCTGCCACCGCGCAAACAAATTGGATGCTTAAAATTCAATTTGAAGGTTTCGCGGTCCGCTTCAATCGCTCGGCCCGTTCGTTTCGTTGCAAGCTGGACTCGCTCGCACATCCAATGGAAGCGCCATTATTTAGCCGTTACTTGGGATTATTTAAATGCCGTTACCGTAGCTGCCGGGTGTTTGCGCTGAACGCAGTCTATAATAGCGCGCATAAATTCGCAATCAATTTCCAATGTTATCTTTGCAACAGTGATGTAAATTCATAGGGTTATTAAGCTTCATTTGGTATTTATATTACTTACGTATTAATTTAGTACACTTTTTTGTAAAACAACACAGCATTGTTGTTTAAACTTTCATCTTAATTAAAAATAACTTTTAATGCAAGCTAATATTGCGGTACTGTTTTATGAAGAAAAGTTCATATTTGATATATTAAACTTAAAAAAAGTTTCAGAATTTTCAATTAATATTGATAACTTAGTAATAGTTAAAATATAGTGAAAACAAAATGTTTTGTGCATTACTAGGTAGTATATCCGTTGGAGAACTGTTCGAAGGGATCGTAAAGAGACAATAAGAAAGCCAAAAGAGTAGCAGGTTCGCAAAACTGGAGTATTCCGTAGTGGATGTTCCGTCGAATAGTCTCAGTGCCGTCTGGAAGTTTTGTAATCCTCTGTCCTTTGGTAAACTTTTCCAATATAGGCAACTACAAGCTTACATGCGCATCTAATCCGACGACAAACGAGCACCTCCGAGACTGCGCTAACTTTTCTTAAGGGACACTTATTTATTCATTGCCCGTAAACTTATTATTGACGCGGGGTGACATTGAAATCGCAAACGGCATATTTTGCAAAAGAGAAACCCCCATGCTCTTTGACAAAATATGCTTATTCAAGCTACAAAATATGCATACATAAATAGGCTGTTCTTTACATCTTAATACAGTTTTAAAAGCAAAAAATATGCAAGTCCTTTATTAACTTGAGTATAATAGTTAATTTCACTCAGGAGACGTTATATGAAAAATCTTGTAAAAAAAAAACAGGGCAAGAGCATGTCGGACCATGCTCAGCGTAGGATTCCGTCGGCATTACTACCCACAAATATAAATAAAAAACAATCTCCAAAAACCATAAATATTACCTCATTTTCTATTCAAAGTTATCTTAGTAAGTATATGTTATTCTGTTAACGTATCGTGTTCTTTACTTCTACTGAGTCGAAGAATAACCGGCTAATTTACGTCGTCCGTCATTTATGCGCAAATGACATTTAACTGCCCGCATTTTCATTTAGTCACCGATTTTAAGCGACTAAATGAAAATGCAGGCAGCCAAATGTCATTTACACACCTTGACGGACGACTTAAATTCGCCGGTTTTCTTAAACTCAGTCGATGTGAAGGTGAGACGATTAACAGAATCACACTGCTGATTTTTGGTACCTATTAGGTATTTTAGTCGTCTGTAACTCGAAAACCAAAATCTATTTAATCGTGATCCCCCACTAATTTTAACTGACTTCAAAAAAGGAGGTTTTATGCTCGGCTGTATGTTATGTATGTTCACCGATTTCTCTGTCAACTGTGGACCGATTTGGAAAATTATTTTTTTGTTTGAAAGGGTATACTTTCGAGGTGGTTCTAATGTCACCAAGTCGGAATCTGACAATGGAATCCATGAGAAATCGAGGAAACTCCTCAAAAGTTATAGGCCCACGATTTTGGTATTAGGTACCTGTAAGACCTTAAGAATTTGCATTCAAAAAGCACTTTTTGGTGAAGAGGAACTGATGATGAAGAACAGAGATTTCTCTATTAAGAATATGAAGCTACTTTTATCCTCATTATAATTAATGTGGTAAAGTGCGACAGATGGTGAAGTACCGGGAGAACTCCTCAATGACGGCCCTGCATCTTGGACAGCGACATTATTTAAGGGTGATGATAAATTGGTATTAGTTTATTCTTTCTTAATGTGATGTATATGAGCTTTAGTTTATCACATAATAATATTAGGTGCATAATTAAAAAGCAAAAAAACTATTTTTAACAAAAATCAAACCGTCTTCAAAAACCCACTGAAAAGGGTTAAATAAAGACCGGACTCCTAGGAATTGCCTATTTAGTGCCTAATAGGTACATACATAAAATAAAATATATCGAAGTCGGTGGCAAGAATCATATGGGTCATTGCTATTGTGTATACGTACACGGAAAGAAATGCTCGAAAAATTGGTTTTAGCCAAGAATATTGTTATTTCAGGATTATTGTACGTTACGTATTTTTTTATTTATAACCAAAAATGTTAAAAAAATGACCGTTAACCTCCCCTTAACTCCGAAGTTTATGAACCAAAATATCTTACGTGGAAGAAAGAACGCCATTCATCAAGGTGATGTTGATGGAACTTTTAATTATTTTTTTAATTAATTAACCCTTTTCAGTGGATTTTTGAAGATGGTTTTTTTAATAGGTATCCAATGACACGAGTAAAATAACACATCCTCGTAAAAAGTGTGAATTAAAAAAACAAAACAGATTTTATTTTACAACTTTGTCGGCGTAATTAATATGTATAACCATGCCAAATTACAGCTTTGTAGTACCAAGAGTATTTGAGTTAAACCGCGGACAAACAGACAGACGGACATGGCGAAACTATAAGGGTGCCTTGGTGTTTAAGGAACCCTAAAATTGTGATTTCTTACATATTTACTTTGAATCAAAGTGGCGACGTCAGCATCTGTACGAAGCCTATGCTCTATTAGCAATAGAGTTTAATCCGTCCGCACTCAATTTAACGAATCGTCGAGCGTTTGGTCACTGCAATTTGAAACATGTCACAGCGCTTTGTCGCGGAGTCCTAACCGGACGAACTAAATGACAATGCCACCTGCGGATCAGCTCTTTAATTAACGCCTGACCTAGTGGTTATTCTAGTAATTCTCGGGGGAATCCAAGCTACTGCGCGGACTGTCTGGTTCAGGTCGTTTTATGTATCGACGCGATTTTATTTTCAACGTATTTTTAGATGAGTGGCGGCAAAATCGAGTTGGCTGTAGTAAACTGGTAGGAAATGATTCTAATGATAGTTGCTACTATCAATAGTTTCAAAGATCTGAAACTTTATTAATCTTTTGCTAGATCTGATCGCATGTCAAAACGCGAACGTTGTAAAGCGTTGTAAAGACCGCATACGCTATACTACGTTGCTGGTTGAGCGCAATCAATATTTTATTTTACTCACAACTGCATTTATTTCCAAACCTACTTCGCATCTATAGATTAAGTTGACCAAATATGTGGTCTGCTATCTTAAAGTGGAATTATGTTTCCATGTCATAAGACAATTGCGTTTGTCGATTTGTACTTTAGTGACTTTATTTTGTTGCCAGGAAATTGTGTCAAAATTGAAGAACACTTATACCAAACAACCTACCAACTGCATCTACTCAAATAATAATGCAACGACAATACTTACTTTACTCTCCACGCTCATCAGTGTAATCACGTTGAGATGCCACCCCATAGGAGCATTCAGAGGGTGGCGGTGAGTTCGAATGAAATAATTAAAAAGTTCTGCTTGATGACGAACGGGCTTGTTGGAAGTTCCTGAAGTTAATTTAGTCTAATTGATCGAGTGTTTAATATTTTTGAATACCTACGCTAAACTTGTAAATGAGGCCAAACATGCAATAAAACTTTTATTTCATGAGGAGTTTACTACTAGTTAGTTTACTTATGATAAAATCTATTTAAATATTTAGTATTTAAGGTGTAATTAGTTGTTGTTGATGATACGCAAAACAAAATGGATGTTATTGTTCAATAAAAACTGAATTAAAATTTTACATGAGAGTAACAAACGGCTAAACATCAATAAAAACTTTCAACACTAAACTATAAGTAATCAATTACCGCAAAAACCCGAGGTGAAAGATACGTTACTTTTTAGGGTTCCGTACCCGAAGGGTGCCAAACGGGACCCTATTACTAAGGCTGCGCTGTCCGTCCGTCCGTCCGTCTGTCTGTCGCCGGGCTGTATCTCATGAACCTTTAAATTTTCACAGAATGTTTATTTTAATTGCCGCTATAACAGCAAATAATAAAAATAAAATAAAATTTAAAATCAAACGGGGCACCCATACAAAAAGCATGATTTTATTAAATTTTGTCACTCCGCGGGCTGTACTTATAAATAATAAAAATTAAATTAAATAATAAATTAAAGGGGGACCTACATAAAGGGATGTAATGAATTTAGACAATTACCTAATTTACTTATTGTTATAGCGCATATCTTGTTTCTTTTGCGAAAGTATTCAAAAAGTACATATAATTAAATCTTGTACGATGGTACGGAACCCTTCGTGTGCGAGTCAGGCTCGCACTTGGCCGATTTTTTGTATTTGAGTGGGCGAAAGCAAGAAATAAAAATAAAATAAGGACTCAATCACATAAAATACCAACAATAATTATTTCAATTCTTTAATATTCGACACCACAATATTTTACTTTATGCACTTTATTTATAAACACCAAATTGTAACAAAATGTAATGGTTGAGTAACCGTTATCTACAATGGAAATATCTAGATTAACGCAATTATATAATATAATATAAAATTGTAACAGTTATACTTACTCATGATAAAAATATGCGTGGTAACAATAATAAAAATATAATAAACTTAACTATCAGGCCGGTAAACCTTAAAATTCCATTTTTTAAAGCAAATAAGTTAACGAGACCTTCATTGTTTGGCGAGGCGGCTGCGAAGGCGTGGCGCGCTTGACGACGCTTGCACGGGCACTTAATGCTGTGCGCTTTTACACATTCCGTGTGCCTATTGAATTTTATAATGCAGCGTGATTCATTAAAGGACTCTACCCACTACACCGTATCATACAATTACCATACTATGAACGTATCAGGCACGAACGCTCACTGCTATAGAAAGTGACGGTCAGTGACGGACTGGTCTAGTGGGCATAGTCTCATACTTTTCAATACAAATAATATTTACTTGTCTGACACGTTGCTATTACGGTCATGGTATGATCCGGTGAAGTGGGCAGAGGATTTAAAACCAACTAATATTTCATTTATTATTATTAAGTAGCTCTCTGTATACTATCTAAGTAATTATTTTGAAAATGAATTAAACAACGCATTGCCTTAACTTACTTAAAACATAGTAGCCTCAAACTATGAATAATCTCCGAAAGTTCATACTTCTAAAATAGTTTTAAAGTAACACTGTAATTTATAGATTTGGTCAAAATCTGAGTTTAAACATGGTCAATCAATTCCACGCCTAACAACTAGGTACTCATTTAAACATCTTATTTGTCGAATCTATTAATGCTGGAAGCGCCTAAATTCCATGACGCCTTAACCAACAACCAACACTGAAAAAAGAAAGGTCTAGTTTTTCACTGTTTTTTTTGTGATTTGACATCGGTCCATACCGAAAAAAAAAACTTTTGTTCTGATTATTTCAACAAGTATACCTCAGCCATTCAAAATATCCCTAAATCCGTGCATGCGGGTTTGAATTTACCTACTGGATAAATCAATCGGGAACGCGATTGGTCTTCATGCATGGATGCTAAATCAAATTAGCGATAGAGATTATGATCCAGACCCTTTCCCTTGTACGTATTGACATAAAACGTAGTACTTATTCAGTTTGTGTATATTATCATTATAATAAGTATTTCTTTTAGAATACATATAATAAGTGCAGCTGCAGCCATCAAGACAGATCACGTATTTCAATTCTGTGCGACTGATTTAATATACCACCTAATAAAGGCCTAAATTTTGCTTTCGTTTGAGCCACTATTACTATCGTATTTTTAATCTCTAAAGTCTGGTAGCTCTTACTCACTTGGGATTACTTGGGAATATTAGGGATGGCGGGGCGGTATCGTAAAAAAGTTGTAATATTTTCTGGAAATTAAGATGGCTTAAATAAAAGTGAAATAGAGGCTAAGGTTTAGTGTTTTCAATACACGACGACCCGCCCCATTACATTTTTTAAATACATGGCCGCAACCGTCAATTGGAGTGGTGGGGCACGCCTTCGGGAATTGAAAACACTATAGAGCCTTATAATCATTGCGACATTGGCGCGAGAGACGTACCACAAAATACTAGTTCATATTAACTCCCTTTTTACTTACTTGATAATCATGGAATTCTGACACTTGCATTGCTAGGTTTTCAATAATTCAAGTTAATAGTTGTTCATAATTCGCAGTATAATAAAAGTACAAATAATTTTCTGTTGTTCATTTTCATTTTGTCACAATGTGGATACTGACACAATGTTAATTATTACTCATTCACCATTACTTTATCATCAATTCCTGTGAAGATAAAATACGGGCAAGTACTCAAGCACTATGTTTTTAAGCGGTGTATTAAATGTTCATAGGTACATAACACAGTAAGTAGATATGCAACATGAAAAGGATAGGTACTTTTAGGCCCGGGGTTCTCTGGCCCACCCGCCGCGTGCTACGGGCGACGGACGCGGGCGTATTGCCGTTACATTGGTTGGTAATAGACACGCATTCTCCGATAGGCCCTCTAACAGAGCGCGCAATGTAACGGCAATACGCCCGCGTGCGTCGCCCGTCGCACGCGGCGGGTGGGCCAGAGAACCCCGGGCCTTACATGCCAAGACTGAAGCCTTCACAAGCCCTACACAGCAAATAGACAGTCACGATTAAACATATATAACACAAATTTAAGTAGATAAATGTTTTTACTTTTATTCTTCTCGTGTCGTCGCGATACTCGTGATAAATAAAATTAATAGGTAGATAGTGTACAGTAACAGGGCCAATTAACGACTAGGAGAGTAAATAATTTCTAAGCCCATATATTTGTATTAATTAATACATAAGCGAGGAAATTAATATTGTGCCAAAGATAAAAGGGTGATCAACGCTAAGCATCTATTCACAAGAGTAATTATGGAAGTTAATTAACCCACTGGGGCCGGCACGCAACAGGTTTCGTTTGCAGCGATTCACTTGATACTTACCAAAAACTATTACTTGCTCAAATATAATCGACTTTCAGCAAGGACAAGACTTGTACCTATTTGGGAAGAGGATTATTATGAAGTGTTGGTCTATTACCCTGATTACCTTGAAACACAGTTTAATAACTGATCAAATGTATTTTGAGACTTCCAGTAAATCGTAGTATGTAAATATTTACGTATCTTACACATAGTGCTCTCAAGTACTCGCCCGTTCGTAGTCTTAGTTCTTATTTTTCAATTGTTACTTATCAAAAACTACTCAAAGTTATAGTCACTTAAAGTAACTTTACAAAAAATTACAACATTAAAATGTATGCTACCTGAAACACTTCAATTATATATACACCTGTTCTGGATCAGTTCAATACTAGTTTATTGTTATATTCACATGTATTTACGTTTATTCTTAAGTTGTTATCATTACGAATACCATCACGAGAACCTACAATTCCTTTATTCTATAGACGAAGGGTGAAAACAAAAAAAAAAAGTCCAGGTGAAAATTAGAACCATTGAAGCATTAACATATTGCTGCTTGTGGTTTAATCAATATCGACTGTTACTTTATCCGTACGTGGCCAATGCTAGCAAGGAGAGCGGAAGAAAGAGGACATGTTTACATACATATTTACAGCCGCAAATTCATTAATGCAGAGAAAGTTACAAGTATGCCTCCAACTCCATTTCACTGTACGCACAATTTTCACTTAATTTTGCGATTTGATATTGTACCCATTTACATGAACTGCAAATGTAAATATATTTAATGTTTATTTATGTACTTAGGTCCGTCAAACAATTTTCGAAAAATATTTGTAAGCAGCCTTATATTAAATAAAACCAAAGTCAAACCTTCATCCATCGTCACTTGAGAGATGCTGAGTGCAGCACTTTGCTATTGTGAGTTCTGTCCGAGACGTAGACGAAGTAGAACTTACTTTGTATTATAATTGAGTCCGTTTATTCACAACTACCTCAACGGCGTCAAGGAACCCTCATACTGATATCTCTTGTATCTGCACTCTCTTCTTCATTATACCTGGCGGTGCGGGCGTCGTCACCGCAGGCGGCACCCTTAAAATTCCGGAACCACTCGCCCCGCCCGAGTCGGACTCATGGTTAGACTCTGATGTTCCTTCCAAAGGGTCTGGCACTGGTCCAAACTTCACTTGAGTAGAACAATCAACTCCTCGCGATTCAAAAGTGCTAGTTCTACCTATGGGGTCTTGTCTTCCGACCACTTTTTGAATGTCAGGTTTTTGTGTATCAATCCCAATACAAACTACACTACCGGCTTCTATCGCACTACCTACACTCACATCGGGCAACGACCGGCGCGCCGCCCGATGCTTCTCATCATAGCAACTGTATTCACCAAAAGTCGGCTCACCACAGTCCGACAACGTCCGTAAATCAAATTTGGAACCCGAGCTCCGCGGCACATGGGCCGATTTACACTCAAAACCGAAACCTTTGCTGTCAAACGCGCGCACTTCGTAATCGATTTTTCCATCGTAATTGTCTGAAGACGACGAGCTTCCAGCCTCAGCTAAATCGTCTTTTGAGCGCCGCGGTCTAGTTCCTCTCTGGTGATAGATTCCAGCAAATATGAGCACGTTGAGGAGAAGCAAGAAGCAACCCACCGCAATAGTGACAGTGAGAGCGGCGGTGTACGATTGGTAGTGAGAGGTTGCTAGACGTCGCAACAGCGTATCGTCGGGCTGAGCCGGCGTCGCTGTAATATTAGGGGGGCACTCGGTGGAGTGCGCACGGGGCACGGCAGAGGGCCGCGGCGCCGCCGTGTGCGGCGTCGGCGTGCTGCGCCCACCCTCGCCGCGCCCCGCGTACTCGAGGTTCACGACGTGCGGCACATGAGCGCGAGATAAAGATTGCTGTCTCACGGTGCCTGCAATTATAATCAATTTCATCAGCATGCTCTATAAACGCTTGACATAAAAGGGACAAGTACCAATTTCATATTACATATATTATATATATTACATTAATACATATATGTATATGTAAGCTTTTATTTAACTTAACATGTTTGTTTGTTACTTTGTCTGTATGTATGTATAGTTTTTTGACAAGTCAATTTTAATACATTTCCCGTCCCTGGAATAAGTTGAAACTTAGAATACGTAAACCTGATGAGAATGCAAGAACTAGGTGTCTAAAGAGCTGATGTGGTGATAGAGTGGAAAGATGGCAACAGGATGTCCACTGTATCTAAAACGTGGACCTACCAAGTTTGGACTACTTTGGACTCGTTAGTTTGGTCGTGAAAAGTAGATGATGATTACTGTGATAAAAAGTACAGTCAGCAAGCACTTGATCTAAAAATAAAAATTGTAATGTGACCGATACTATAGCTTATTACCTTCATAGAAACTAGGATTGTCTTCCTGGAAGTGATGGTGTCGCATCGTAGCATCGGGCAGGTCGGGGCCGGGGCGGTGCAGTTGTGGGATGAGGGACAGCCAGAGGGACATTTTGTGGCCCCTGTAGTGACTGCGCATTTCAGGCTTGTTACCTGTGTGAATGAGGCCTATTTAATTGAAATAAACGAGTAGATACCTACTCGGTTATGTAGTAAAACTAATGCTGAACTCAAAACATAAATGTAACTTGTACTTTATTATTAGTGTACATAGCAACTCCTAATGTAAATAAGTATGCCGAGTTTTACAGTTACGCACTGATTTCCAGGTAGAGCTGGTTGATGGCGTCATAGGTGTCCCAGTAGGGCGTCTGGTTGGGGCCGAGTCTCGGGCTGTCGCCCAGCATGGGGCTCGGAGGCGGCGTCGCCGACGGATCGTTCGGATTCCTGACTCAAAATTATGAATTTGTTATGATATACTTATGCATAAACAGTCAATTAACATTACGACCAAAAAATCGACGTTTTATTTAAAGTCGTCACTTTAGAATAGAATTTTCATTTCTTTTTTTGTAGCGTAAGATAAAATGAGTGGACCCTCGACATAAAAGTTGCGATACCAAACATAAACAACACTCCCCGAAGGGTGCTTTCATGATTTTAAGTGCGATTATACACATTTTCGTAATTAACGACAGCCACACTGTTATTCGATGTTTCAGGGTTTTGCTATAGAGCAGGGATACCATGACCTTAATTAATTGCGAGTCTGAAATATAAATAAAGCTTAGCTAGGCAAATTAATGTGTCTAGTTGGAGCCACGCTCGTCATGACTGCAAGTAGCTATTTAGTACTTCATGATAATTATTTGTCTTTCCAAAGAAGAGTAAGACATTGTGTTTATTCCAGAGTGACTACAAAGTAATTTCATCGTAACACCGACGTATAAGGCTTAAAGCAATTTCGCAAACCTTTAATGGTCCGAGGAGGTTTTGATACAGCTAAATTTCTTAATTTATCGTAGTTAGAAGCAACCCTGGGTTAAATAGGGCATGTCCCGTTCACCGATCAACCGGCCCGACAAGCAGCAGACGGCGAAACGGTTCACCGATACATCGCGGTTATGTTCACGTTCACGCTCTTTTAAATAACCGTATATCGGAACGCAAAGGGTTGACGGCACAGCGCAGCGGTGTAATGTGATTTTATACGTGCTAGGAATTACAAGCGAATAATTATTTGCGTAGGTGAAACGCTTCTTGTTACATGGTTATTTGCGATACGGAATCGTTTGATATATTGAAAATGACTTTGTTTCGTTATAATTATAAATATAACGTAAGTAGTACTGCAATGTATCGTCCTTAATCACACGTTTCCTGTGATGTCACTTTGACTGTAGCTACTCGTAAAAATCTCTTCCAAAAGTTGTTTATACAGCCTTTTTCTTTTTGATGGCTGAATACACATGGTGCGACAACATTGACGCTTCAATGCGTTTTTAACCAGGATGGCTAACATAGATTGTGGCTGACTTGTTCGACGCTCGGATATCATTTTCAAACCAGTCCGTAACGACAGAATCTCACTGAATGAACAGCGGGAAAAGACAAGATGTGCTAGCCACACAGGGTCGGTTCTCAGACACGTATGTAATCACCCCCACATTAATCACTGTACTGTAATTCCTCTAATATCCTTGTTTTTTCCGCACGAACTAGTCAGTCTTGGTTACTCCATGTTAGTAAAATCTGTTCACGCATCACGTTATTAGGATCTACTTTGGTAACGCATTATAACGGTTCTCACGGCACAGCCAGTTCTAGTGTGAGGAGCACTGATATTCTACATTCGAATGCTTTAACTCTATTGCTTAATTAAATGAATGTTAAGGAATGTTCTTACTGTTTGGGAAATAAATAAACTTGAAACTTATCAGACGGACTCACCCATATCTGACGAAGTTGGTGATGAAGTGCATGCAGAGGCGGGAGACGCGCTGCTCTTGCTGCGTGTAGTTTTGAGCGTGGTGCGAGAGGGACAGAGGCACTCCCAGATAGTACGGCAGCTCCTCACCGTGCACCGATCCGGGTCGCTGTTTTTTTAATAAATTTAACAGGTAGTCCTCTAAAGTACTTATTGATGTACTTACAAGTAGATTCGGATGAATGTAAACACTTTTTCATTGTAACTTCTTATTTATTTATTTAATCAGTACCCGTTGCACAAATAGTACAAATTTGAGGACAAAAGGTCAACTTAATGCCTAATCGTATTCTCTACCAGTTGACTTTCGGGCAAATCAAAAAAATCTGAAATTTGTTGCTACAGGCAAAATAGGTATCTACTTAATATTTACAATGTAAATAAAATAATAACAGAAAATAATATAAACAGACCTGAGGATAATCCTTTTCCGGCGAAAGATGGTGGAAGTGCGTAAAGTAAGTGGTTCCGCCGCGGAGAGCGTGCAAGTAGCCTAACCTGATTAGAGGCGCCGCCGTACGTCCGTCGCTTAGTACCTAATCGAAATACATCATAATTTTAGTTGAGAGAACCTCGCTACGAAACATCGTGCTGCTTTTTACCAAGCACTTCTTTATATGCAACTTGATGGATAAGTTGTAACATAACAATGTCTGCTACATTTGTTTCGAGACAAGACAACAATAAAATTATCTGAAATTCAAAGTGAGTGCGGCTAATTGTTGCAACAGAGCCGAGCCTAATTCCTTACGGGGGATGCAAGTCTTTTCTAATAAAGCCTTTCAGCGCGCCCATCTTGTATTCAGTGTGCGCGAGCGTCATTAACTTCCTTTGTAGGACGCGGGAACGCTCGGTGAGTTGCGAAAACCACTTGGAGCTTAATTGAGATCGTCTGCGATACCGCCGCCCGCTCGAGAGGGCGACTCAGCTGCCCTGTCAGTTATCAACTTTGCGCCCCACTATCGATATCGTGATAGTTCACTTCCATTAATATTGATTACATTGTCAGACTCTGCAATTAATGAAAGCCAAAGCGACTGGTTAGTAGTTAATTAGGCACACGCTTAACGCACAAGTAGTTAAGCAATGTCAATACGCATTATCTTTATCAGATGCAATCGAAACTTTGTCTTTCCTGAGCTTGATAGACTGTTTATAAGTTGATTAAAAGTTAAAGGCCGAACAAAGTTCAGAACTTACCTCAAGCGTGGCGTCGCGAACGCTGAGGGGGTTCTGCAGGGGTTTGTCCCAATCCGTATACTCGTTCTTCAGGGTGGAATATATTTCATTCAGGTGGTAGTAGTAGGCGTTCCTCACGAATGTGCGCAGAATGCGGTCCCGCCGGCTCTCGTTAAAACCGAACTCCAAGTCTTGAGCGTTGAATTCCAGGTAAGATTCTGCAAGGAATGGCATGTCACTCATTTGCATATTTATGATCCGGCTCGAGGGATCTGTATATTATACAGTAGAACTAGCACTCTTAATTACTTAAACGGTCTATGTATTTGCCTGTGCATAGGTTTAGCGTTTAAATATAGCGTATCAAATACGAAATTTCACATTTCTGAAATTGAAAATCATTATCCTTGAGAAGAAAACTAAAAGTATTATGCTATCGAGGTTTATAATTTCAAAACAAGAATCTGAGCGTATTACCGGTGGAAGTGAGGCCGAACAAAAGTTCTCTGTGAGGAAAATCGGCGAGCTCGTGTCCGGCGGCGGAGGCCACCACGGCAGCGCCGGCGCCGAGCCGCGTGTTGTCCGTCGGGGGAGGGGCCTGGAAATTGCAACATTCATGAATTATACGATCAAACAAAGATAAAAAAAATACTTTAAAATGTCTGCCTATTGTGATGTAGATTGTTCAACCAACATGTTCTAAAATAACTTTGCATTTTAATTATGAATATCAATACTACCCCGGGAGTAAACGCGGTCAAAATTTACGTATTTGATTTGTGTTGTTTTGCTGCTATATTCTTAAAATGGGTTTACATACTGTGGGACGAATGATCCTACAATGGTTAAGTGGGCATCATAGCGCGTCACAGAGACATCTAATGCTATTATGCATACATCTAAATGCATTCCAATTATCATGAGATGGGCGTTTTAAAAAAAAAATGTACATAATTATGTAGTTAAAGACAAAAATTAAGAAACGGTAACTTTTCCGGTTTGTCACGAAAATTAACGATATGTATGACTAATTTTCGTGACGCACTGAAAAGTTAAAATTTCTTCATTTTTGTCCTTAACGATGTACACTTTTTTGAAAAACGTCCTAATAAGAACCACATACCAGAGGATTTATCTCGGGTAAAAGTTACAGAAGTCGGCAGTTTTAATCCTGTTTATAGTTAAGACTCGGTTCACTGTATTGTAAGAAACGATTTGTATAATCCCCTAAGACTTGAGATTGCAAGAAATTTTAAAAAGATTCCTACCTAAATTACTAATTTCAAAGTTGTCTAATTACGTCAAAGTTTATAATTTTTCGCTACTGAGCATTATTAATAGAGGTGCTGAGAGATTTATCGTAAAGACTATTAGGATCAGTTATTCAAACTTAATTAATAAGATTTATTTGGGAGAGGGTGAACGTTATCGAAATACAAAATTTCAGTAGGTATGCGTATTTCTTTCATTTAATACATTGCTTTACTGGAGAGCCAGTTTGAATGAGATAAAAGTTTGTAACTGTATTTTTTTAGATTGCACGAATATAGGTATAATCGCATTATGTAGGGTCGTTGAGGCAACCGTGCGACGTCGGAGATGTCCGATCAATTAATCTAATTGAGTTGTGGTACGTTCTACACACAAGCGCTGTCCCAGATAACGCAGATTTGAATAAGTGCCGAGTCTATTCATTAGGTAATAGTGTTACCATGTCTAGCTTTGAAACAAAAACAATTGTCTAAGTATATGTTTCAAAAAACATAACACTCTCAGAGCACTATAGATTAACAGAGATCTTTCATTTCACTGTTAGATCATTTACAATACAGGCGTTAAAACTGTGTATTTACAAGTATAACTTAACCCACCATAAGTAATTAATTAATGTTTACAACCTCCTGGAAAGGAAACAATTTAGCAGAAAATTACTGTTGGGGAAGTGAATTCTCAGAAAACGGTTACTTTACTTTAAACGAATTCTGGAATTCCATTTTTTTTTAATTTAGTCGTTACCTATACCTTATAGCTTAGTTTTTTTTTTTATTTATTAAAGTACATCAAACAAACATTTACAACTATTAATGCACCGTTAAACCACCGTTTGGTTTGTCTCGATGCACCATTTCACGACAGCTACAACCAATTAGGTACATAAGTGATTAAACCAAACCGGTATTTGCCCGCCGTGTTCTGATGACTGTTTTTTTGTTTTTACGTACACAGGTGCGAATTTTTTTTTAAGTAATAAAAAAATGAAAAAAATATAACATTTTTTCTTCGATAAAATTTAATTTAATGTCCCTCATTTGAATTTGTGCATTCAAATAGGTGAGCTGACACCTGAAGATGGCATTATTGGTGAAATCTAATACCTACATATATTATTTTCAGTTACTTGTGGTATTAGTAGGTAGTTTTTCTGAGAATGGAATGGATGGACTTATTCGTCACTAAAATACGTTTAAAATGAATGAAAGCGATAGGCACAAACTGTTTAGTTAATAACTCAACATCAATTTAAATTCTTGTATTCCAAAACTAATAGAGTCTACTCTATTACTTAAGGCTAATTACTTAAGGAGTAATAGTTATGAAGGTGCCTGTATTATCTTCGTCTAAGTTAAGCGGTTAGACCACTCTCTCGTCTCGACTAATTTCACGTTGCTCACTCTGTCATTTAGCTTAGCCGAGCGCTGCAGCGTGCTTTGGGGAAAGGGAGTAACTTAACACGAATTACTGTACAGACAAGAAAATAGCTAGTTCTCATACTTCTTCACTATAATGACGACGCAGCGGAAGCCAGCGGTCCTGGTTTGAATCCCAGTATGGGCAAATATTTGTGTGATCAGCATGAGTATTTGTTCCTGAGTCATGGATGTTTTCTGTGTTTAAGTATGTATTTCTCTATTTAAGTATTTTTATCGATGCCTCGTACCCATTGTACAAGCCTTGAACTTAGTTTGGGACTAGGTAAATTTATGTGAGATTATCCCAAGATATGTTATATTATTTATTACAATAAAAAATATCGGCCTGATATTAATTAATGAGCTTGACAGGTTTTGAAAGTACGGAACGTAAAAAGCAACCCTATTAGCGACTGATGACGGTTTAACAAGGGACTAGAGGACAGATTACGACATTACTTTCCTGTCGCGAACGGGTCTGATTATTGTTTACGACACTTCAGGCAAACTCGTTTAATTTCTTTTATAATTAAATTGGTAGAGCTTGGTTCAGCCAAAATTAAAGAAAAATCTTGATTGTTTTTCAATTAACTACAAAATGTGGCAAAATTTTGTTTCATCCTTGATTCAACAATCAATTGACATTGACAACAATCAATTAAAGCAACTAATGTTGCTTTAATTTAAAATGTTTCTCTGAATCCAAAAAATGAAAACATAATTTTTCGTGTTACTTTTTACAGGCTTTATTTAGTACCAATTTCACTATACTATGTTAAATGTAAATCGACTGTTAGTTCATAAATTTTGATAGCTGTTAACACTCTAATCGTCTGTTGAGTGGTTGGTGAAATCCGACATTAATTTGCTCCGTTTGTACGTCTTTCGGGTTTAAATATTGAAAATCGAATTAAACTAGTATTTATAGCAAGAAGGTGCTGGAATTTGGTGCGCGTCCAAAGATGATAAATATAATGTCTGAAAGCTGATCTGATGAAAAATTAAATAAATATATCATTGGACAATCCAACACAAATGGACCTAGACCCAAAGCAACGTTAAACATACAAGTGCAAATAAACAAGATAAACGATATTTATTCAGTAAGCAGGCCGCACAGGAGACCACAGCTCAGAAGAAGCGTCGCAAGAAACTCAACAGTCAGGGATTCTTTAAAAATATAACTTATTACAACGATACTACTTACTCTACTGCATTATATCAAACTATAAGTATAAAATATCTACGTAGTTCTGCAAGAAATACATTAAATACACATAACTAAAGGCATCCAAACCCCGGGAACAAACACTCGCGCTCATCACATAAAATATTTGCCCTTGCCTGAGATCAAATTCGGAGATGATAGACAAAGAAGATGGCCACAAGATCTATGTTGCAGTCTCAATTCGTTAGTTTGGTCTCGTTTAGCTGTTTGTAATTGGACAAAAAATACTTGTCTCAAAAATATATTCGACCAAAACATATTATTTACCATTGCGTTATTAGAGTTTTCTCCTACCACAATTGAAATAGGTAAATACCATATCTGTTATAATCGGAACATAGTACTTACAGAAGAGGGGTTGACGATGACGGTGCCGTCGACGAAGGGCGCGAAGCCGGGTAAGAAGCGCGGGGGCTCCAGGCGCACCGAGAGGAGCTCCGCCAGCGGCTTGTTGCGCAGGCACGGCGCCAGGTCGTCCTCCATCAGGTCGCCGTGGCAGCCTGTGTGCTCTGCCACCTTTCACACACCAATCCCATTAATAACCAGAAGTGAACTGATAGCTTTAGCACACTCTTAACTAAGTAACTGAGAGTTCAATATACAATCGGACGCTTTTATATACATAGAAACGATCAATCTGCAATTGTAGAATTTGACGTGATCAATTTTGATCTGAAATGTAATTGTTTGTATTAACATTTTAATCATTCATATTAGGATTTTATAACGGGCTGGTGCCCATATTTTTGCTAAAAGGGCTCCTTTTTCCCAGAAAAAGTAATTGATTTAAACATCAGCTGCCCAATAAAACCGTCTACAAACATTCCGCGGAGAGCTAGAACGTCAACGTCTGCCAGATCTACACTGTTGTAGGCTACCTTTCTTTTTATCGTGAGCGGGTCCCTCTGCAGAGCCCACGAGCTCAGTCCCGACCCGCTTAACAAGATGACTCGCTTCAGTAGCTCTGAAACAAAAAACCTAATTTATTTTTGCTATTTCGAACAAGAATCGGCGATAATTAAATCTGTCCTCCAAGAAAACATTTGTTTTTCTCGTTCTTTCCGCGCTCCCTTCATTTTAAAGCTAACTTTTTATGCTTAGATTGTTGTGCTAAGTTCTTGCTGACCTTATTTTTAATTACGTTTGAGAAAGCTGTTGTGCGTGGTTGGAGCGGCCCTCTTAATCGCATTAGGAGATGGTGCGGTGTTAAACGGGATGTAGGTGCGCTACCTTGGATTAATGGAATCCGCACAAAGCCTTACTATTGTGAAGGAATCGGAAACATATACCTAAAACCTGGTGGTCACATATCACATAACAGTAAGATAAATGGTGTAGTAAGTAGTTGAATCTCCTCCTGTAATGCTTTGTATCATGTAAATTGATCGATACTAATTAGATGTAATTGTTTATCACCAAGATATTTTAATCCTAATACGCGTGGAGTGGCGTCCACATCCGTTCTTATTTCATTTACTTGCACAAAAGCGTTACGCAGAATCCGCGTCAAGCCTGATTGAGAAAATGCGAACTATCTTGTGCCAAATTTTCTCCAATAACCAACCTCTTTACCTTATAATTCATTGCGGTGAAAATCGTACATATTAAATACGGGTTTAGATGACGGGTTCTTGTTGATGGGTTGTTTACTCAAAGCGTTCTTAGGGCAACCTGTTTATTTGCCCGAAAATAGAATGTTTTCTCTTGTACCTACAAGGTATAGTAGGTTTCACAAGTTTTTATCTTTTGTTGTTTCTTAAATAAATGGGGCTTCTATTCCAATATGTTTTAGACCATCTTGCTTTTGTTCACGTGACAGTAAGAGCTACTAAATATAACGTCAACAATATTAAGATGAGGTAAAACAATTGGGAATAGAGCCTCAGGGTATCTTTTCTTACTTGTGAAAGTTTCCAGTATTTGGTACAGACAGTACCGTATAAAGTACCTCTAGCGACCGGGGAGACGGCGAGAAAGTTGGCGAGCGCGGCGCCCGTGCCGTGGCCCATGAGCGTGACGCGCTCGGGGTCGCCGCCGAAGGCCGGCAGGTTCTCGCGCAGCCAGTGCAGCCCCGCCACCAGGTCCATCAGCCCGAAGTTACCCTGCGCCGACCCTTTAGCACCAGTCTTTAAAAAACCTGCACATAAAATATTCACGCTAGAATTAGACTGCCTTCTGGATTCGTATTCATATCATGCGATATCATATCAGACTTATAATATATATAGTTTTGTATGGAATTTCCTCTAGAAAAAAAAATCCGGAGAACAAAATGGTGCTAGGTAAATTCTATGGTTCTGGCACCATTTTGCGACAGTCACGTTTCAGCCTCACGCCAAGTCGGACCCTCTATTTAAAATCAAAAATGCCATGTTGTGTCATACATAAATAAGTGCTCGAATTATACCACAAAAGTATCGAAACCATGGATGGTGTTTCTTTTCCCCGGTAAGCATATTAAGGTAGGTAATGTATTACTCGAGTAAGTAAACCATTTTTTCAAGTATTCTTAATATTATTGTAAATACGGCTGTTGCTTGGTTACGCGACCGCGTTACGTAGTATGGTGACGCGTGTCCCGCGCACTCAATCAGCGTACTTCTAATTTACATTACGTTAACAATACCGCGTAAACATCCGCACGATAATTATAACCTTGTAATAAGTTTACGGTACACATGGTATTGTCGAATATTTCTGAGTAGGTATGTTTTTGTTATTAATGTTTAAAATAATTTAGTTCCGTTTTCCAGTATTTGGTACAGTCGCCGAAAAAAATATTATAATTAAATAATTTAGGCCAACTGCGGGCTTAATATGCATGCACGAGATAAAATTTGACAGGTGCTAGGTAAATGAATACATCAATTCAATATTCTAACGTAAGAGATAACGCTTAAGGTTTAAAATAAAAGTGTCCCGTCTTGATGAAATCGCTATAAAATTTTGAAAATCGCTATAGTCGCTTAGTATTAAAAGGTAATAAAAGTTAGGACGAGACACTTTTATTTTAAACCTTAAGTGTTAAGTCTTACGTAAGAATATGGAATATATGACGTATTCAATTCTCTAGTACCTGTCAAATTTTATCTCGTGCATGCATATTAAGCCGTTTTGTACCGTGAAACCGTCCAAGTTTGCCCGAATTTTTACTATTATCTTGATTTTGTCAAAAAAAAAGGATGTTTTGCTATGCTTTTTTATTTCAAGGGTGGCCTTGTTGATCATATAATTCCGTTACCGTTGTAAATTCAGTCTTCTTTACGGTTTACCATCATTTGCTAAACAATGTTTTACAAACTTATTTATTTCACAAACATATAATTTGGTAAACCACCTTTTTTCCAAAGCTGTAAATATTTCAGGATTTTTGTAATTTCATGTAACAGAAAAACTTACCCTTGTCTTCGCCATCGAGCAGTAGAACAGAAATCTCTGCTGAACATAAACTGAGCCCTTAGCCAAGATACCCATCGCTAACTAGCGTTTCTATTCGTTTAGTTTTTAAACCAATCGCGTTACTGGTAGAGTACGTCATACGGAGAGTCACGTGATTAACCAGTGACGCGATTGGTTTAAAAACTAAACGAATAGAAACGCTAGTTAGCGATGGGCATCTTGGCTAAGGTCTCTGGCCCGCACCAAAACACACGTCCGCTTTGACAAGTTGTTACAAAGTACAAACAACTGAGTGAAGTTAGAGACAAAAACAAATAACAGTGTTGCCATAATAATAACATACTTTCTGCTAAAACAAACTAAATTAACTGATTGAATGCATTTTTTTATTTTCGATTGATCTTATATTTGGTTCTGTAGGAAAAATTTGACGGTTTCACGATAGTATCTACCTACGCTGCGTCTTTTACTAAAATTCGTATTTACAAAAAAATGCATTGATCTTAGCACTTATTTATATTATAATAAATCAAAAGAAATGGTAAAAGTTGGCGCAAATTATTAAATCGAACTAATGAAGCTAATGAAACTACAATTTCAAAATATTTATACTTAACAACCATTTTTAGGGCACTACAACGAAATATTGGTCTACCTGTAGCAATTACGCAAATACACTCTGTGTACACTGAACACTGATCCACTGAATTCACATTTTTGCTATAGAGAGCCGAATGTATAGGTATTTTCATGAAACATTACTAAGTAAGATGTTTTTATCTTTACATTCAAAGTTTTGCTAGGGTAGCGGTTTCCTAATGTTTTGATACCTATTTTAAAAACACGAATAGATAACGTTTAAACGAAGCTTTTAGAGAGCATTTACAAATTAATGTTCTTTTCAATTGAAGTTTTCGATACCGAAAAGATAACAATGATTAACATTAAAAGGAAAATAATAAGACATTTTAAAGCTCCGTTAGAGAAAATGAAATCTCGCGAACCACTTTATAGGGCAAAAGAATAAACCGTGCACTGTTTCGATTCACATTGCGGACCGCTGGAATAATACCGCGCCAGATAAAAGCAGCCAACCGGCTACATTGTAAACACTTACAAATTGGAACCCGAAATTTCTCTCATCCCATCGATGCAAACATGAAAGGTCTGATGTGGTTTTGTGATTACCGGCGAATCTTTCACAAAATATATTTCTCATTAAAACTGTGTGCATTCTAAAATCTACGCATTTTATTTTAAATATGTCATAGAGCAAGCATAGAGCATTGTTGATATTAATAAATTAATAATCACACAATCCCGTAAACGATTAACTTTATTTAACAACTCAGATAACTTATTTGACTAACAGATGTTGTCCCAAAAGTAAATAAGCTTACTATTGGCAGGTAAACTAAAACGTCCTAAAGTTGCAACAAGTATTCAATGCGCCCCAATTAGAGCGCAGAGATTTGTTACTAGTTTGCTGCTTTTAAAATCATCTTTTAAGTACTCGTAAAGTAGCTTTTTAAGGTTTTGGTCCCGCAACCCCAGCGCTACTCACTCATGGCCGTTATACAACGCTTAAAGCAGCAAATTGGCCGTAAACAGGCTCTTTATACGTCAGATTGATGACTAATGCTTGAAGTTACGCCAAGAAATCCACTGGAAGTCCTCGCGCATGAGTAACGAGTTGGAACACAATGCGTTATTAGGGCTTTATTATCGTATGGTTTATTTAAAATTTGTAATAATTATGTGAAAACTTGTTTTTTTGTTAAATATGGAGTAAATTTTTGTACAATTAACGTTATGCCTACTACCCACAATTCAGAAAGAAATATTGGTGGGCAATTTAATTTTCCAGAAGGCATCTTAAGGTATATCGATTTATTAGTGTATAGCCTCCTAAGACACTGCGGCCTCCTCAAAGAACAAAATGACGATCGTCATTAAGTCCGGGACATTTTGAAATGGAACATGTCATTATGACCGAACGTCCTTTTAAAAGAACAAAAGAAATATGGCACTTGAGTCCTGAACATATAGCACCGATTTTAGGTATATTAAACTATTCCATATGATTTTTGCCGGATCAACATTGCTCACAGTGCAGAAAGGATGTTATTTCACAAAAAAATAAAGATTTATTTGTTCTTTATAAAAAACACACGGTCTAGTCTATAATGAGAATATTTAATAAAATTTAAAATAAATCAACTTTCATTGGATTATTTTACGTATTTTAGTAGAATTATACATTTCAATTTCTCAAAATCAAAAATTTACTAGAGAAGTGTCCGATTACTTATCGTACTTATCATCTTTTGCTTCAGACTCATTGAGAAGCTGATATTTCCAAATAGTATACTTAAATGAAACAAAATTGCTTACAATAGTATAAAATTAAACGATGATTCGCTCTGGTATGTGTGTTTGCGTGTGTGCATTAAAAACCTTTATTATATGCAATAAAAGTATTTATTCGTAGGTCATGCTTTTAATTTTTAGTTATTATTCATCTACTAGAAAAAAAAACGAAATTGCCCATTAAAAAATAGTATTAAAACCCAATTCGCTTTTTTTATAGGCAATTGATACATACCAAAATTTATTTTTAAGTGCATTTGATGGTAGTAAATCAACTGTGTAATGACCGAACACACTTTACAAAGAACAAACTAATTAACTTTCTAATAGTTCATTTTCTTCCTCATATTGTGCAAAAATATGTCATCTCGGAGTTAGTGTATATATTTAGTTGTAAAAATAAAAAGGCAATTACATAAACATTTTGATGTTTACACAAGATGATGTCGGATTTAGTCATCGTGTACACAACTACCCGCCATTGTTACGTGTTTTTAGCCATAGATTAAAATGATGGCTACCTTTTTTTGTGCAAATCAGCTCGTGTGACAAGGATAGTAAATAAGTAATGTAAATAAAATATCTTTTTCACTTTCTTACACGGTGCCTTTAAAATCGATGAAAATAATTTGTTCTACTCAAAGACCGTTCGGTCATAGTGACATCTCCCCCTCCAGGATTTCCGGAACTCAATGACGATAACTATTTTGTTCTTTAGAAAGGAAGTTCGAGTCGACTTCGAGTTCGGTCTCAGGAGGATAGGCCCCGTTAGATCTGATGATTGTTTTCTTCCCACATGTTAGTCTAAAAGATAAAACCATTGTTTAATTTATTTCAAAACAATAATCAAGGTATTTTATATAACATTTGTACAAGACTCGTTTTCCACTTTGTTCGCAACCATACCGTTATCATATCATATTGTTAAAATGTTATGATAGCTCTTATTCAGCTGACAGTTAAGGCAGCCGTATTGTAAAAAAACAATGTGGTTTCGAAAACAAAATACTTTTGAGGCTTTGATGGCTTAAAGCAAGGACCCAATAAATAGAACTACATATAGTCTAAAATGGTAACGACGACGAGGTTGCCGAGGGTGCTTTCACTTTTTACTCCTAGTCAAAAGTTGATGATGATGGCAATGACATGCCGTGGCTGATCTCACCCAATACTCCTAGTCAATTGAAGATGAAGGCCTGAGGCTACCGTGGCTACACTCACCCAATACTCCTAGTCGATCGAAGATGAAGGCTTGAGGTTACCGTAGCTGCACTCACCCAATACTCCTAGTCAATCGAAGATGAAGGCTTGAGGTTACCGTGGCTGCACTCACCCAATACTCCTAGTCAATCGAAGATGAAGGCTTGAGGTTACCGTAGCTGCACTCACCCAATACTCCTAGTCGATCGAAGATGAAGGCTTGAGGTTACCGTAGCTGCACTCACCCAATACTCCTAGTCAATCGAAGATGAAGGCTTGAGGTTACCGTGGCTGCACTCACCCAATACTCCTAGTCAATCGAAGATGAAGGCTTGAGGTTACCGTAGCTGCACTCACCCAATACTCCTAGTCAATCGAAGATGAAGGCTTGAGGTTACCGTGGCTGCACTCACCCAATACTTCTAGTCGATCGAAGATGAAGGCTTGAGGTTACCGTGGCTGCACTCACCCAATACTCCTAGTCAATCGAAGATGAAGGCTTGAGGTTACCGTGGCTGCACTCACCCAATACTCCTAGTCAATCGAAGATGAAGGCTTGAGGTTACCGTGGCTACACTCACCCAATACTCCTAGTCGATCGAAGATGAAGGCTTGAGGTTACCGTGGCTACACTCACCCAATACTCCTAGTCGATCGAAGATGAAGGCTTGAGGTTACCGTGGCTGCACTCACCCAATACTCCTAGTCGATCGAAGATGAAGGCTTGAGGTTACCGTGGCTGCACTCACCCAATACTCCTAGTCAATCGAAGATGAAGGCTTGAGGTTACCGTGGCTACACTCACCCAATACTCCTAGTCAATTGAAGATGAAGGCTTGAGGTTACCGTGGCTGCACTCACCCAATACTTCTAGTAGATCGAAGATGAAGGCTTGAGGTTACCGTGGCTGCACTCACCCAATACTCCTAGTCAATTGAAGATGAAGGCTTGAGGTTACCGTGGCTGCACTTACCCAATACTCCTAGTCTAAAGTTGATGGTGACGACGATGAGGTTGCCGTGCGCCGCGAGCGCCGTGCCGTCGTATGCGTTGCCCGAGCTCCACTCGTACGACTCGCCGTGCACGAACACGAGGCACGGCAGCCCGACCCCTTCAGCTTCACCATCGCCTCCTGTGCAGACAAATTTAATAAATAATTGGTAATAGAAGCTTATATCATTATTTTCTCGGAATTTAACGGGAACGGTGTGATGGCCCTCGCGCAAGTAAAACAAGTTCCTGTGATAGAAAAAAAAGATTTCAACAGCCTAAATAAATAAAAAATCTCCGATCTATAGCTAACATACATATACTAGCATAATCCTCAAACGTTATCAAAAGGCGTGAGGTAGTCACTTTGCGGTTCAATATCTCGGAAATGAACCATTCGAATAAAAAAAAATAGTCCTAGTCCCAAACTATATAAGCTCTAAGCTTGTACTATGGGTACCAGGCAACGATATACATACTTATATAGAGAAAGAAATACTTATATATTTATTTATATAGAAAACATTCATGACTCAGGAACAAATACTCGAGCTCATCACACAAATATTTACCCTTATTTCTATTATATAATCCCAATTCAATGAGATTTCCGTCATATCAGATCACAAACGTAAAACGAATTTGGCACTTCTACGATAACCCTACAAAAATAAAATAATACTTATTCAAAGGTAGGAAATTTATTCTTCTGATAAAAACAAGTCAACCATAAAACGCCTTTGTACCCTTTCTGCGACTATTTGATGGCCGTAACTGATATTGTAAGATATACTATCTAAATGCGTACTCGGTGACGTGACGAAGTAATATCCTAGAAATATTGCAAATGCATCGGGGCCGAGAGAGGATAGCGAATAAACAACGAACTCCACTTAAAAGAGCTACGTGCGGTTTGGCGGAAACGAGCCGTTTGCTACTGACAGCTCTCAATTAAGAACTAATTACAAAAAATAACTAAAATCATTGGAAAATCTGAGCAAGAGTGTTTGCAACAAACTGTAACTGACATCAGCAGAGTTGAAAATAGATTCGTGAAGTGTCCCCGGAAAACCCGTTGCGCTAGCAGTATTTTATTTGCGACAGTATCGTACTGTAAAGTCTATAAAATAGTTTTTTATTTCTAACATGATTCCCATTCTTAATCTTGTGATCTTGTTGAAGTAGCGTCCTTTCTTGTAGCCGGATGTGTCTTGAGGTGCCGCTACAAGGTATCTCAGCCTCACTTCCGCACTGCTTGCAGGGGTAGGATGCACTGCAATGCACTACGGAATTGAGGCCTCGACACCTTCCGCCGCCGACGCTTCTATCTTCGATAAGCTTGTCTAACAATCAAGCCCTATTTTAGTCTTACTTTACTAATAGTAACTAAAGCAAAACATTTTTAGTTATTCTGCGTAATGTATCCATTTTTAGCATGGTTAAAATTGTATATTAAATTGTATTTAAGCTTACTGGTTGGCTAACATTACTTACACACACTTTATAGCGTAACATAAGACTTATTTACTTATTAGGTTAACCAACAATTGTTACATTATTTCTTATGTATATTACAATGAGTAGGTTTACGTCTAAATGTACAATCTATTACAGGTAAACACCTCATGCAGTTTAAAGTAACATAACAGGCAATAAATTTAGTTAGAATTTAGGTAGCTAGGAAAATTTTTGTGTTTATAGATTTAAATTTTGACAGTGACATACTAAATACATAGATCTATTGTGTCACCATGATCGTTGTACAAATTAGACATGCGTGAGTGAGTATATCGGTGAGTTAGTTCCGAGTTTGGTTTTTCTAAATGGAGGACAAAAAAGTTTGACAGGGTATCGAGGGTATCTAGTGGGAACCTTAAATTTGATTTTGCTTAGGAGTTGAGGACATTCGATATTACGTCGTGCAACTTTAAATAGGAATAGCAGATCCAACCCTTCCCGACGTTTTCCCAGCCTTATTTTCATTGTTATCTATATCTATCTATACATATAATAAAACAGTAGAAAGAAAAAATCTGTATAAGTATTAAAGATATTTGAGAAAAACTACTATGGGGTATTAAGTAGAAACGTTGACAGAATACATTTCAACGGTTTTTAGAATTTTCTTCTGTCTGTATGTGAATTTATTCGCGAACTCCGAAAAAACTACTTACTGTACAGAATTTGATGAAATTTGGTAAGGTAATAGTTTGTCCTGGTTTATAGGATATGAGTTCTCGGAAAATTTGACAGTTCCCAAGGGAAAAATGATAAATTCTGATTCTACGCGGACAGAGTCGCGGGCAAAAGTTAATATAACATAAATAAGAATATGTAAGGTTGTGCGATTCGTAATATAAAGTTATGTAGTTAGTTTTTTTTTTAATCTATATTTCGCATTACGAATCACAGCGCTTACTCATTCACAATAATAAAATTATGTAGTCTGTAGCATACTCGTATTATATTCATATTGTCTTTACTGTGCGCGCTGGCCGACCGGTGGGACTCATCGTGGCTGAAGCACTGGGTGCAGCAACTACATGCGTCATTATGTAAAAACCTTTATTAATATAATACTAACCCTAGGGTTATAATACTAATCTAGATTTAAGTAATACTATCTTACTAACACGTTATGGACTTTGTCTGAAATAAATGATTTGAATTGAATTGAATTTACAGTAAGTAGACAAAATTTAACTTTTAACTCAACCATGACTAAGGCTAACTACCAATTTCACCAAACGATGTTAAATACTAATCGACTGTTAGTTCATACATTTTGACAGAAGTTAACACTTTAATCATCTGTTAAGTTGTTGGTGAAATTCGACATTAAAGTGTAAACAAAGTCTGACTGAATAACAGCGCTTCATACCCACCTATGAATAACTATTATTTAACATATGTACCTAATTGCATACTCATACATTTATAAACAGTCTATTAAAACCATCTTGTTGAATGTCAGTTTATAAGTAAGTATTGTAGCATTATCGCTACATAAAGTTTATATCTTTGTCAATGTCAACCTTTTTAAGGTTGTAACTTGGTCTTTAACCGTTTTGCCTGTTTGTTACAAGGCTGGTTGTGTTTCTTGTTTATTCCAAATTCAAATTTGGTTGCACGTTCGTAGAAAAAATTGAATTTTGCCATTACCTATCTGTCTTTCGACGGGTAACATTAACTTGTGAATAAATTTTAAAGGATTTAAGATATATGTATGTTAACTTAACGTTATACGAAAAGTATTGTGAAAGTAAGGAGTAAATTAGTGTATCCGCCGATTATCTAAGGAAATCGGGTAAGTGTTGCATACATTTTCTTTATCAGGCTAGGCCTAGGTTTTTATGATATATAGGACGTATTTATATTGTATTACATTTTTACCCTCCGGTTTCAATTTTCGATTCCGCATTCAACCTTTCCAATCTGCTGATTTATGAAGATCTTTAACAAATATAGGCGTTGTTACTGAAGCGCGTCAGCTGTGGCTGTGCTGTTTCCGGATATCAAGAGCGATGTTCTCTTCAAGTTCTCATCGTCGTCTCATCAGGATGGAATCCGAAAGATAAATTTTTACCCTTTCTAACCTAGTTTTAGCATATTTATTTGAGCTTAACTAGAACGTAGACTATTTGATTCAAGATAATATTTATTTATTCCTAGGAAAGTCTATGATTTGACAGCGTTTTCATTATTGTAGGATCTACAATAGGACAAACACTGATTTTAAGGCATACAAGCCATATTACCTGAATCTAAGTATATCTCTGCCTCCAGGTTGAATTCAATTTTAATGCTAAACTATCCAAACTTTAGGTTAACATAAATTATTTTTTAGACCATTAAACTTCCAAATTAAAAGTTTTACATAACCGAGAATAGATAGGTAATACCATGATTTGATTTTTTTATACTGCGATGAGGATTTTTTTTACTAAAATTTGTGAGATGTGATTTAAATAATAGACCTTTTTCTTTAAATATAAAATAAATCAATTTAAAATAACGCTTTCTTTATTTCGTGAGCCAAATTCTCGTAAGCACTCCTAACGGATGTGCAAGTTAGTGTGAACAATTGTCGGCTTTATCCGAATAAAACAATTTTTCACATTACAGTTTGTACCACTAGGATTCTAATTGTATGTCAGGTATTTTTGTCAGGACTTGACCTCAACAATCTGCAATTACGTAAATACGTTTTCTACTCTGCATGTAGCGCAAATTGTATAAAGGAATAACATTAACAAAATAGCGATTGTTAATTTTGTTTATATTTTCAACAAATTGTAGTGCAGATTAGTTCATTTTATATTATTTATTGCCATTTCACAATTAATATAAAAGAGTAGACAGAGTGCAAAATTGTTTTTCGCTATCCTCCTATATTTTCTCGCCGGGGGTTGAATGTCGAAAAATATTTCTTAGTTACTACATTATCGCAGAAATATAATGTTCCTACGTTTAGTAGTTTAGGCTGTGTATTGTCTGTCAGTCAGTAACGGAAGTTTAGTAAGTACGCTAGCTTTTGCCTGCGACTTAGTCAACGTAGAAGTCGTTTTATCACTGTTCCCCCGGGAAATGTCCGAGTTTTCTGGATATTAAAGTATGTCTATCTCCGGGCTAAGTTCACATTCATAATATTAGTAAGGATAGTTTCAACAGCACTCTGGTAAACAGACAGTAAATAAGCAATGTAATAGCTTGAAAAAGGCACCGCGCCGAGTAGGAATTAACGAGCGCCGCGATCATCGCCGTACCTCGCCGCACGCGACGAGTGACGACCCATTATGCCTTGTTATTGTTCCGCTAAACAACAGGTGAAAGAACGAGTCTCGTACAATAACCTCATTAAAACACTAATTAAACATTTATAGTATACTAGCTTTCGCCCGCGGATTCACCCGCGTGGAAAATGTGATGGCGTGGAAATTTCGAAAAATCCCGTTTAAATCATAAAGGGAACCTCTGTGCAAAATTTCAGCTTTCTAGGTCCAAGGGTTTAGGCTTGGTGTTGACGAGTCACCCAGTCAAGCCTTCTCTTTTTATATATTTTATATATAAGATAAATGTAGGTAAACTTATCATATAAACCAAAGCAAACGAAAACTCTTATATTGTATTGTATTGTATAAACTCGTATAAGTAATATACGTTTAAATTTGTACAACTTTTACGTACTAACTAATAAAGATTAGATTACTCGTTTAGTTAAACATCATTCAAAACAACGTAACCCTACCTATTCCAGGTACGAAAATTCAACCTGCAATTGCAAGGCAGCGACGTCACCACACCCGCTGCGCATTTCAACTATTGCGTACAAAATTACCCGGGCAGCCGTGCGTTGCGTTTGTACAGCCCCTAACCCGCCGCCGCGGTGTTCACTTTTCACCAGTTTTCAGCGCGCGTTGTCACGACGTACCCCAGTCCGGGGTAATACATTTCCGGAGCGGTAATCGATACTACAATAAATTCGGAACTCGCTGTTTACGCACCGCCGCACCGCGTTTCAGCGAAGTTAACAATGAATCCCTTTAATACTTGATAAACAATCATCTCAATACCCCCTTGATAAATTCAAAATCGCTG
Organism: Tortrix viridana; assembly: GCA_963241965.1. NCBI lineage: Eukaryota > Metazoa > Arthropoda > Insecta > Lepidoptera > Tortricidae > Tortrix > Tortrix viridana. The sequence goes on from OY725172.1 coordinate 11,931,066, forward strand.
ATTATAAAGTTAACTAATACTTTGATAGAATTTGCAAGTGAGTTGTTTTACTTTTCAATATTTTACGTTAGATAATGAATTTAAAACGTTATACAGAAAATAACATCATTATATACAAAATATGTATACATTTTAGTACCTTGTCTATTTAATGTCATATGACATTAAATAGACAAGGTACTAAAATTTTCCATATATGAATGTCACAGCGATTAAAGTGACAAGGTACTAAACGTGTACACATTTTTATGATCTTGACTGTACATTAAGATAAGTACTTACATTTCCCGACATGTAGGTAATGAAGTAACAATAACTATACCCACCATTAACAGGTACGTAAATATTGACGTAGAGGCAATCCTCGCTCTGGTTGGCTAGAAGCGGCAGGAGCCGCTCAAGCTGGCGGATGCGCGCGCGAGGGTGCAGCAGCAGTGCGTCGTCGCGCGGCGCAGCCGCCGGCGGCGCCTGCGGGCACGCCGGGCCCGGCGCGTCCGCCAGCCGCGTCGTGCGCCACTGGGACGGGGTCACCGGCGGCATATATCTTTTAAAAAAAATACACTTTTAAGGCTAGAGCCAAGCGAACTTTGAAAGCGAACGGTCGCGGGTTAAATGCAGCGTGACGTCCTTTTCAAACAGCATATCGACTCTTAGGAATACATTGCTAATAAGAGTCAATTATTCCTTAAAAATGGGCTTCGGCGTGTCGGATCAGCCAACGCCGTCTTCTCCGGTCACTAATTAGTCAGCGTTGACGCATAAGTGACGCTGACCCGACGCCGTTGCCCTTTGGGTTCATACTGCCACCACGCCCAGCGCGACGGCGCGGCACGCACGGCGACAGGTTGGTGCGGAATGCACGTGCGGCCGTTGGGGCAATGTAATTAGTTCACTATTTACCTAGGCGAGCCGGGCTGTTTAATGCGCAAGCGAGCCCGCCAGCCAACGCGACGGAACGGTTATAATATTGCGTCGTGAACATTTCTTAAAAAGTCTCGAGAGCATAACGTCGTGACAAATTATTTTAAATAACAGCTGTCAGTAAGCTGCTTTAAACAAAGCACACTAGAAAAGCTTCATGTGTTACTTTTGTCTATTACGCTCTTCTCGCGTAATCTGATAAGATCAGTACCTCTACCATGAGTTGCTATCGAAAACTCGTATTACGTTCTACAGTCGATAGCGAGTAAACGTCCTTCGAATAGTTTTTGATTAAACTCGTACCATGAGTCACATAAACGTTTACTATTCTCGCTAACGTTAACTCGATAGTTCGTGTAGTTATCGTTACGTGTGCCTAATTTCACACCAAACGAAGTTGTCTCTTTCTAACTACAATAAAAAGACAGAGTAAGGATGATATTGGGCTAAAAGATAAGTATCCATGTCATCCATTTAAAAATATAGAAATAACCCTGCTAATTTAAAAAAGTGCCCTAGAGCAGTGTCACTATGTAAGTGTAAGTGATTCTTGAATTTGTTTTGATTTTTTTGTCAATGTGACAGTTCATTCATACGTCTGTGTATAGTCAAATTAGACAAAAACTTATTTATTTATGTGCCGAAAGTTATAATATACTTACATATAAGTCATTAATTTCATATCTCATGGCATTCTTTTAAAAAAATGCTTTACAGGAAGAAGTTACTGAAGTGGCACTAGAAACAAATGACAGCCTATCAATTTTCCTGCTAAATGAATAACTTGCTCAACAAACTTGTTCCAGTAAGTTTCCCTATCATTGTTACTATTGAAATAAAATAAACAATTTATTATATATATTTAAGATAAAAATTCATTTAATTCATGTCATAGGAAAGATTATTTCAAAGTGTTTTTTTTCACTGCAGGCGTTGGAGACTGGAATCTACTTGTACCACTTGTACCAGGGACATCAGCTCAGGCCTCCTTTTTTCCACCATTGCTTGTGGCTACAGCACTTGCAGTGAACAAGACTTGGTGGACAGAGAGTATCCCGAAACAGTTAACAGCCCAGGTATAGTGACTGCAATGACAGTCAATTTCCATCAGCTCTTCAAGAAATAGGTTCCAATAAATTTTGCTGTTATTATCACATTTTAGAGTAAAATGTACCTACCTATCTAGTTTCATTAGTTAATTAAGAATTCAAAATAGTACTGTAAACGTTTTTTTATCCATTACAGCCCTGCCCGAGGTGGACGGGAGTGAGACCGGAGTAACGCACGGTGGTGAGCCTGCGGTCACAAGAACAGCATTAACAGCTGCTAATGCCAGGTGGCAGAGCCCCAAGCTCTTACCGCCCACACCGCGTCAGTGGCGAAGACGTCAGGTGCAAAACCACTAATCTCCTGTCTACAGAAGGACTCGCACCCAGACAGTCAGATTTGGCAAGGCAAGCCTTTGTCAGAGCTGACAGTGAATGGCGAGCTTTTAAACAGGAAGTGGAGCGGGAGAGGAATAGGTTAAGGGAATCAGAGTTTAGAATGCAAGAACGGTGGTTAGATTTATTTGGTAAATTTTTAGCATTAGGAAATATAATTGTAGATACTTTAGCAAATAAATAAAGATTTTGTGTAATAAATAAAGATTTTGTGTAATAAATAAAGATTATGTGTGATGTATGAGTACTTTTTATTTTTATATTAAACAAAAAACAGAAAACATGGTACAAGTATTTGGAAATAATGCATTGATGCAAGTCTTCTAACTAATTGATCCCGCGGTGCTCTCTCCATTAATAAATCACTGGTGTCTTCATTTTCCAACACTAACTCCTGGCCCTCAAATAGTTCTGAAAATAGTAGGTACCTACAACAAACATAATAAAGATAAGGACATATTTAGTATTAAAGTTAATATATAATCATTATCTTTCACTATAAATACCTTGACTTTCTTCAGACATATCCTTGTCATCAGGATCGGGAACATTATATTTGTGAGTGGATTTCAAATCCGTGTAGTACGTTAACGAATCGCACAAATTCTCAAAAGCTTCCTTACTGAGCCTATATCCTTTAATAAAATTTATTCTCAGTTAAATTTTGAAGTGGATTTCTTAACGTAATATTTCTCATATCAGCTTGAAATGCTCCTTGTTTTCGTCGTTCGTCTTCATAAGCCTACATATTCCATGCTAAATAATGTCTTGCCGATATTATTTGGATAGATAAATAATTGGAGTAACGTATTAAACAATAATTCTAAGTTTTCACGCACCAATTTGCTAGTGAAATAGTTAACTACAGTCGATACGGTATTTTTCGATGACATCTGTCAAATTTACGACTCATGGTACCGATGTTCTACGGCAACGGTTACAAAACGTTAGTCGCTAACGAATAGATTTCGATAGGTAATTTACCGTTGTACTCATACTAGCGATCTTTAGTTCTTTAAGTGACCGCTAGAGGAGCTGTACAATTCTCCATACAAATCGTTTACGCCGTCGCTAGCGAGTGCGGTCACTGTAAACTCATGGTAATGGTACTGGTATCTATTTAGCTAACTTGAGTACGTTTTGCTGATATAGTGTTTTCAATATACAATACGGAAAGGGTTTAGGTATTTAACAGAGATATTTAATTTTACTACAATCAACCAAATAGATCTTTGCCACTATGGAACTAATTCAAAGTAACGTAATCTATCAAATCCTAACTAACTTTTTACAATATGACTTGCCTTGAACAATGTCTAATAGAAAATCAAAGAGGCCCTGATTCATAAAAACGGCATTTAACCATTATAAACTCACCTAAGGCTACCAAGAGGAGGCGTAGCATACGGCACGCCGAGGTATGCTTCGACCTGCGGGTGCGAGTGGACGACGATTCCTCGGAGTGGGCCATACTTGGTCCGCACGACGCGCGTGCTGTACTTATGCGCAGAAAGCGCGGCCGCGCAGCAGACCAGCCACGCGTTCAGCGCGGCGCGGCCCGCTCGCATCACGCGCACGAGGCGGGCGCGCGAGCGCGGGCGCGGACGGGGCGCGCCGCCGGGGCGCGTCACGCCGCGCGCCGCCGCGCACCGCCGCACGCGCACCGCCCCCCGCGCCCGCTCATCCCGACACACCCTTCTCCCGCGCGCGCGGCCGCTGTCCACGCACGCTCATTTAGTACACTACACGAAAAATCAAAAATACACTACATGACATGACGTGACTTATAGGCAGCAACAAAAAATTCACGTTATTTTAAATAAATAACTACTTTTATTTTGTTCTGGAATGGGCAAGAATTATAAAATTCCGAAGTGTTTATATCCATACCTATTTAAGTTCCGGTTGTGAATCATGAAAAACAAAATTCCGGCATTGAATTTCTTGATGTTTTAGGTAAAAAAAGTTATTATTATTATTATTTATATAAATAATAATAATAAGTGTTTGCTCAGCAAGGGTCCCAACCTATTACATAATAAAAAAAGTTTGTGTTTTATATTATTTTACTTTGGTAATATTTTTTTGGTATTCCTTGTAATGTAAATTTAATAATTTTAATTTATTTTCTTAAAAGAGAAACATCAATTCCAGTATCAGTTCCGGAATTCCAGATTGCTTCTTTTTCTAGACACTTTCTGTCTTCTATAAAAATATCGGGTATAAAATTTGCAATTCAACGCTTTTATTACTCGATGGCGGTGATCGTACTTAAGAGAAGACCTTTAAGTGGTATGTCTATAACAAGTAACTAAAAAAAAATATTTCTTTTTTTATTTAGATTTTTATTTTTATACAGATATGATTTTTATTTAGATTTTTATACAGTAAAATATTTAAACTAACTCAAAAAATTATAGTGTAGCAAACATACCCGTATCATGTTCTTGGCGTGATAACAGATGTTCCAACTGATTCAACCATTGGCTTTACCTGTAACAATATAAAAACTTCATAAGATAAGGTATTTGTTGCTAGATGACTTCGAACATTTACTATTTAGCATAGACTTAAATTTTTGTTTAGTTTTGCGATTGTCGAGCGTGTCTAAATGTATGACAAAAGTTTTAAAGTGCACGAAGTTTGCGGAAAACTCCATTGATGCTCCATGTTCAAAACAAGTCTTTCTTTTAAAGGCATAGACATTATTTATAATTAATCATTTCATTACGATTTTAACGAAAAAAAATAGTAATAATAAGATTGGATTAAAGTAAATTAAAACAACATTATACAATTAATTATTACTATTGATAAAACACTTAACGAAACACTATTGTACGATTATTACACCAAAACTGTCAAAAACTATCTCACTTCATAAAATGCCGCTCAACAGCCGCCTCTTGAGTTAATTTGCGTCTCCCGGCAAGGGCTATATTCGTGGATGTATATTATAATCGTATTTTGTTTACGCAGGCTTTTATGTTTTTTTTTCTTACAATCTTTACGACTTTCTTCGCCCATGACGACTTTCTTCTTTTTTGGAAGTTCAACTGGTTGAGAATGTCATCAGATATTTAGGTTTCCTCTTGTCGTCAATTTCTATGTTTTTGACCTTGACGGTTCGGAGGTCAAAAACTGACAAGTTCCAGGCAGTGAAAGAGACAGACATATACGACTCATATAGCTTTAATCCCTTTCACTAACTGGAACTTGGCAAATTTTAAGAGCTCATAATACAGCCTCTGGTCTGCTCTAGTGGTTGTTTAACTTGGCTGGTTGATTTTTTTAACATCAGTTAATTCCTATGGTATTAATTAAGAATAAGAATAAGAATAAGAGTACTTTATTTGCAATAAACATTACCAGTGAGGTGTTAACACAAATAGGTACAGTTTTCAATTGGTAGGTTTACATGTTTAACCATATTTGGTATGCAAAAATTACAGATTTCTCTTAACATAACTATCCATAGGTACCATTCATATTTCATTCATGTCACGGATATTACATTAAAATTATTATAAATATTATATTTATATGTCATATTAAAAATTCATTTAAACTAACACATTTTTATTAGTAAACCATTGGTGTAGTTGCCGTTTAAAATTTATAGTATTCATCGTCTTCATCTCATTTGGAATTTTATTATATATTTTTATTATATTATATTTATTAATGCGTGAGTCTGACAAGTGCTTGACCGTTTTTTGTTACACTCTTATTAAAATGAACTGACGTCAGCATTAGAAAGTGTGAAATAAGAAATAAGTCAAGCCTTTAAAATTTGAAGCAGACGCGCAAGTGTCACAGACGGTTGACTGAGCTGCGATCTACCTACAGCTTTTCCTCTGTTTTCATGCGCCTCGCTGAACTGGGGGAGCAAATGAAAAAAATCTGTATATTTATTATATCTTTATCGATGTCTTCGTACGTTCTTGTTCAAGTAAATGGTGAAAGATTTTTTATAGGTGCAATCGTGGGCCGCCGCCCGCGCGGCCGACCAATCGTTTCGATGAGACAGATTTGCGCATAATTTTGAATCTGTTATGTCTTCTAAAGTATTTATTTAAATGATATACTTTAAGGAATATTTTAATCTACATTATTTAAATGCCCAAGGTAAAAAAGTATTTGTTTGGATAAGGATTAATACTGAATAGAAGAAAATAGCTTCGCAATTAACTTCATATTTTTAATTGCCTTTGCCCAGCAGTGGGACATTCCAGGCTAATATAATAAATAAAATAAATATAAAAATGGTTACTGTGAGTCAACCTTAGGAGATAGACATAAGACACTGAGGACTTTTCTCTAGGCTTTTTTAATAACTACAATACTTAAGTACATTACTTTGATGTACCTCTTAAGGTTTAGCCAGCGTAAAAAATGACAATATTTGTAATTTGTCAATATTCAATTTATTTACTTTTCTAATCAATCTAATTACTCAACTACTTTTTTACGAGCTTTTATTTAACTTGCAATGTATGCACGTGTGTATTTATGTGTGTCTGTGTGTGTGTTTGTTTAGGTCAAATCTTGCAAGACCATTTTGAACCAGTTCCCTTAATGGAATGGGCTGAAATTTGGAATACTTATTTGAACCCGATGACAATGCAATACTACGGTGTCATTGAGCTGGTGTGATGATGGAGACGGAAGGTGCTCATAGGAACTCCTAACCTACACATGATAAACCCGTCGTGATTGGGCTCGTTGGATTTGTCATGATAAACAGAGACTGTGCAAAAACGTACAGTTGGCAATAAAAGCTTGTCTTTAGGTTAAGTTTTAAAAGCTTTTTATACGTAAAATGTCGTACTTATAAAATTAAAATAGGTCGTGAGTATTAATAATCATTTCAATATAATTTGTATATAGATATGTCTACTAAGCAATTACGCGAATACAGGTGTATCTTCCGCAAATGTGACCTGCCCGATGTCCCGCGCGCCGCGGCGACTTTCTCGTTTGCTTAACCGACCTAGCGCGACTTATATTTGAATGGAACCCAAACACAGTAACGGCGCCGCCATTCTTAACGAAAACCTTCTTTCTTGTGACCTGTAACAGTACAACAGCGCATAATATCGACAAATTGTAGCAAAGGACCTACCTAGGAATGTAAATTAAGTGTTTCCACACTCTACTCTTCGTGAGTGGTGGCTTTGGATGTCTCAAGAAAGAAGCAGTTTATTATTTAAGTCTCACAGTACCTACCTAAAAGATCACACTGGTTAATTAACGTTTTGGGTCTTTCCGTTTTAACTTACAGGTATTTATCATGATCTCACTTGAGATGTTTTTACAAGTATGTTGGTCCATTCATTTTGGCGTTGTTTTTAAGTATTGACAAGAAGTAATTAGCTTAGGTGTGCAGTTTCTATTCACACTCGGCCGGCACAGACGCGTGGCTCATTCGTTGCGCAAGCGACCCACACAGGCCGATCCGACATCAATCACGCCCGTGACACGCAGAAGCTTTGTGACTGTCCCTCATTTTGCACCGCAGACCTCGACGATTCCTCAAAATATGTGTTCAACCTACACATGCAAACACCATTAAATGTACTCGTGACTCAAATACGTAACGCTATTTCCTCTTTACAATTTCCTCAAAAGAAGGTAATAGATTGCAGAAACCTAAATATAATATATTCAAATTAATAATGTCAAGGTGTTGTTATTATAGCAATAAATAATTCAGTGCAAACCTTTTTAATTAGAACCATTAATTTGCGTATGAAACGGTCGGGTTTTGCCACGGACGTCCGGGATAATAAGCGCGGGACAGGAGGGCTCTTGAAATATCTAAATTGAGGTCATTATGAAAGACATTTCATCTTGAAACTTTTCTAGAGCTATTTATATCTACCTACTTCTAAACGGAAAAAAAGCATTTTGTTTGCGTCATTCATTATAATTATTTTGAGGTCGATAAAATTATTCTTATGAAAATGTGCCATTAGTTAAAGTCCATAAACACCTTTTACCCTCGTCGTTTCTCTGGTTTCTTTTTGATGATGTTTCTTTAATTAATATTCAAATTAGTACAGTATTTAAATTCACCTGTAAAGTCACGGCCAGATGGTGAATCTTTCGTCGGTACCCTTTCTTGATCGCGGTTATTAAAACATCACTAGACGCCCCTTGACACCTTGGCTTCCTGCGACGGTAGCGATACTGCCTCAGTTCTAGTATTTGAGCCCTATATTTTCAGCAGCGCAACATTACGGCTATGTTTCTCAATACAAGATTACACATTTTTGATATTGATTCGATTACGCAACTGTAGTACAAAGGCTAAAATCATTTATTTTATTTATTTAATCAAACAAAATTTCACAGCATCATTAACAAAGTCAAAGCGAAAACTGTTGTCTCGAGTAGCCTTGACCGAGCCTATCTAGGTTCCAAGTGATAACCGTATCGATGCTACAGTGCATATGGAGTCGCTCATGTATTTTATCCAAGACATGTAAAATAAAAATACGGATAAATGTCAGGAAACTTCGAATTAAATCTTGTTAAAGTACTTAATTGCTTTAGTAGTAACAATTTACTGAGAAAACGAAATGTTTTAGGTACGTTTTACCAAATGTTAAACCGGTAAATTCTAGTATTTTCCTTAATGGCGAGTGTTTAGAAATGGTAGATAAACTTTTCTTAGGCATGATTATAGACAAGAATTTTCAATGAAGTCCCCATATAGCAGTAATACTTAGCAGACAAAGTTCGGCAGCTTATGCCGTTTAAGAAAATTAGACAACTCGCCAATGTTGATACAGCTCGCTTAGTTTATCATAGTTGTTTCATAGTGTTATGTCGTACGGTATTCTGGTTTGGGGTAAAGCAGCTGACGTACACTCTATATGTGTGATAATTATAAAAAAGAGCCATTCGCTCTATATATAACTAAAATTCCCATGTTTCCTTAATATAACATTATAAAATAAATTAATATTTTAACAGTAGCGTCCCAATATATTTACGAAAATATTATGTATGTTATTAAAAACCTAGACTCTTTCATTAAGCATTCTGATAAACATAATTTCAATACTAGGAATAAAAATGAAACTGTCATAAGAAAACTTCGTGTCCATATAGTAAATAAATCATTTGTAGGTCAATGCATTCATTTTTATAATAAATTACCCGACGTAGTTTTAGAGCTACACCTTCCAGCACTTGAAATTTACTTGAATTAGTCATAGTTGTCTAAAGCGTACTATAGGATCGACGACTATCTAACGGACAAAAATGCTTGGCCTCAACCCGAAAATTAGAAAATTAACTAATAGCTTACTTCCTCAAGAATAATTCATAAAAATCACGTAAGGCTGTATCTTGTCTTGTGTACGCAATAAAGTTCTTGAATTGTCTAGGGGACACGATATGTTTTCCTACATATGTGTAATATCGAAACTCTTTTATGTGGTTACACGTATAATATATAAATATATGTATTTTTATATGTATACGAGTATATATATGTAATGGTAATGGATATATATATATTTTTCTTTTTCTCTCGTAATATTTTTTTTCCTGCAGAACTATGCAGATATTTTATATTATCTTTACAGTTTTATATAATGCTAGAATAAGTTACTACTTGACACTTCATTGTTATAAGTTTTAGTGAAAAAGTGTTGAGTTTCTTGCGGTGCTTTTTCTCAGCAGTGGTCTCCTCTTGGGAAGCGCTGGTAGATTTTGACGTGTAAAAGTGCGCGTGCAGCCTACATACTGAATAAATAAATATCTTTTATCTTTTTTAACTTTTTTTTAAACACAGCGACATTCAAAACTGGCTGCGAATTAATTTTCCGCTGTGTAATATTTCCGTAATAAATCTCAGCCGTCAGTTTTAGGAAACATCAATCTGCGGGTAACATGTTAATCTTTTTAAGCGTGATCGAGCCGCGCGTCGCGCCGCGACGCCTTGCTGGAGATAACAGCGATTCTGCCGCGTCGCGCCCGCCGCCCCGCCGCACGGTGTGATCGATCGCCTGCCCATTCAACCGCATTGCATAAATGTTGCCATCTTAAACTCCATTCACAACATTACCACCATTTCATGCTCTGACGCCCCTCGCGATGATTTATACAGCGAACCCCTCCCGAGTTCCCATAATGATTAAGAACTCGAACTCATTCTCATAATACAATGTGAACACAAACCCTCAACACATCTGATTGTTTGTCTCAATTTGTTAGGAGAGTTTCCAACTTTTGCGAACGTGTAAACTTGGATTACCTTAATACTGTTAGTAGAGTAGGTATGTGCTGACAGTGTTAATTAATTTATCTACCGTACCAGTAAAATGAAATTGCGTAGATGCCTACCGAGTAATTGATAAATACCAAAAGAACTCATTACCTGAAGGCAACATAGCGGTTCCATTAGAAAAGCGCTACACTGTAAGCAATTAAACTAAAGCGTATAACATTAAAAGCAAGAGGGCTGTTCAGATACTTACTTAATTATATACTTACTGTACTAGAAACCTTACTCTCTGCAAGATTTGTAGAAATGCCTCGCCTTCTAGTTTTACAAGTCAAAAGACGTGCTATAATTTCGCCCGGTTATTATTAATTATCTATATCTATACTAATATTATAAAGAGGTAAAATTGTGTATATTTGTTTGTACGTGGGGGTTCTCAAATTCTTTCACTAATAGTAAGATACATTATCCTTGAGTAATAAAGGCAATTTTTATTTCGTTTAAACCGGAGTAAAACGATTGTGGGTCGATTAATTAAAAATTTTTTTGCTACTTGACTTTCTTGTCATCAAATATGAGTATCAAAAAATCAGCGACAAAAAGACACCCTCATCCAATATATAGGTATGTACTTACAATACCAACTCTCAGCATGTTTTTTTAGCTTAAAAAGTATTTTTCTGATTTCAGCTTAGGTATATTATGTTTATGTAATGTGATTTTGCTTCTTTATTTAAAACAAAGGCCAAGGTATTGAAACCAATATAGCCAGTAGCGTGTTGCTTCTCGTAGGTAGTACACTCTAAGCGGAGTCAGGCGTGGCGCGATGGCGGCGCGCCCGCCGGCTGCCGGCTGCCGGCCCTGCTTGCCGTCGAGTGGCGAATTGGCGTCATCAATCACAACCACCGCGCAGCTGTAATGGGCCGAGCTCGTCTTCCTCCACCACGACACCCGATCAACTCCACACCCATTAAGCTCGAGACATAACCAATTTCCTCTAATCTAAATTGCTGATTTATCAAACTTTATTACGTTTTTCCCTTTAAGTAGCCGCTTTAATCACGGTATTCGACAACGCCAAATAGCTATTACTTAGTTATCGTCTCTCTTCGGTTTTCATTACTTCTCAAGGGAGGCTGGTATCCCGATTTAAAATTATTTATTGCAAAACTATTTAAAAGTACCTATGTCGTGCATCTAACGCGAATATTCCGCTCAGTAGTTTTTTTTATAAGTTATTTAACATCCAATACTTACCTCTTTATTTTATATCAAGTATAACGGGATGCGAGTATTGTGCCAAGTTGCAGATAATACTGCAGAAAAATCTTCAGAGTATCTTCGGTCAGTTTTTTCACTCATCTCGATAAATAACGGACTCACGACCTTAATCCCCCGTGGGTAGTCAAAAGTACGCTGAAAGTTAATCGTCGTGGAGAATGGCTTAACATTCAAGCTATACGACATCTATTGTGTTTCGCTTCGTGCAGTTATGTTTCTTTTGTTGTTTCCTAGCGACTCTTAGTAAACTACGGAGTTTAGCCGTGGGTATTTCGAAATTACTATGTACAATAAGTAATTGGACCCTTGTTCCATTCCCAAGTACCTACTCAAACCTTAAATTGAATCTGCTTACTTGTCTTTTTTAAGGTAAGCCTTTAAAATTTTAATGATTTTATATTGAGTCAGTAAGTACTCTGATCCGAATAGGGAACGACCTTCACCCGTAAAAATTTTAAAAAGGTTTTTTAAACATTGCTCATGTTTGTTTAATAGACAAATTACATATGTACCATTCGAAAGTATGAAGCCTATAGAATATGCAAACGTTAGGTTAACTATTTTTTCCCGTCATAACTATTGGGTAAGCAGGTATAAATTATAAGGGATTTTTCAGTCAACCTATTCGCGATATATACTTAACATATTAAATTAGATATACAATTCTTTCATCCATTAAACAGACGGGTGAAGGTCGTTCCTTATTCGGATTTTAAAAAAATAGGTACAGAGAACAAAAAACCCAAAATTAACTAAATTTAATCATACCTGGGCCAAGTCTTAATTGAAACGTGTAAACAATGTGAAATTTAGGGAATCCCGCATGCTACACATTCTTAAAGTAGGTACCTACCTGAACGCCACTATAAAATGTGGCACTAATTCAGGATTTGAACAAAATATAAATCCGCCGGTATAAAATATTCAACGGGTGTTAGGATACCAATATATCATTTGGATTTCCGAGAATGGCTGTTGAAACGAAGTGCGATTAATCAAACCTCAAAACGTCAGGCCGCTCCGGATAGACTCCCTTATGAACCAACTACACGATCTATAGGTATGACGGCCTACTCGACCTAGTGCCATGTTGAGTCTATCGCTACTGCGATCTACTGATGAATTTAAATTTCACTCTTGCCTCACAATTTCTCGTCTCAATGTCTTAATAATAAAAGAAGATATTTAAAAAAATAATCAGATAAGATTTCTCTAACCTAAGCTTAACCTGAGCTGTAATTAATTTAAAGATATCATGTAACCAATCGCAGTTACCCTGAAGTAACTGTTGTCTTTCTTTACATTCAATACTTATCAGAGATTGATCGTGTAATGATTGTTTGCATAAAGTTGTACTAATTTCATCTTACGAGCCTTTGCCTTTACCTTTTTAAACATTGAAAAGGTTTTATTGTGCACAGCGTTTAGTTTACAATATAAAAGGGATCCAATGATAGACATCACAAAAAATTCAAGTTTGTCGAAAACTTTGTATGGATATTTTATTTCCATTGAACCTGCCTTGAGCAGCTTACATTATTTCAAATTCTGTGAAAGACCCGTTGTAACAAATAAAATCAACCGTCAAGAAGTAATTGTAAGAAAATAGGGAGGATGTCGAAACACAGGTTTTCCGGTGCTTGTCTCATAAAGGTGGAGAGGCCTAGCAATATCGGCTGTCTCCTCGAGTGGCCTGCGAGAAGAAACGCGAGGCTATTTGTGCCGGGTCGCGGTCGAGCACCCTCGCCGCCGGCGCCGCCGGACTAGATCAGCTCGCCGGCCTCGCAGGCTCGCCTGGACTTAGGTCCTCTGCTCTCAGAAAGCGATCAATATTTAATTTTATAAAACAACGATAAAAATTTGCTATTTAGATAAAACCTTACAATGTTGTTACAAAATTAACCAACGCTAAGCTTGTTAGAGCTTGGCCTCTATTTCACTTTGTCTTACGTCTTAAACCATGTTGTTATTATTAGACTGTTTAAGATACAGCCGTCTTTATTTACAAGTTAATAAGAGCTACTATGACATTATTAATATGTTAAGGATAGCACAGGTAGCACACGAGGCTTAGTGAAAACCTCTAAAATCTAGTAGGTACCTCAAATAATTCCGGAAAGCAATAAATCGGTAAAAACTACTTTCTGGATTATAATTTCTGCGTTATAGCTGCGTCTTATAAGGTCTGCGTCCTACAATAATTTGGAATCTTTGGAGTTTTTAACTGAAAATAGTTATAAATTATAAAATAGAAAAAATGTTCAAATCTGCCACGTAAACAGTTCTCCAATTGCAACCCAAGCAAGACCTTATCCCTAAGTAATGACATACACCGTCGTGTAAAAATCCCTGCCAAAATATAAAATAAAAACAAAGCTTAATTAAACTGAACTTTTCAGGCATCCATTTTCACCAAAAGGCAAGATTTGTCAATGCGCACTGTGCATTCTGTGTGTGATGAGCGCGAGTATTTGTTCCTGAGTCATGGAAGTTTTCTATGTACCTATATAAATATATTTTTCTCTATTTAAGTATAAACATCGATGCTTAGTAGCTGCCCAGAGTACAGTCAGCGTCAAATAGATAGGAGCAGTAAAACATATCGCAACACATTCTTATTCCTATAGTTAGTAATAAAGGTGTGTTGCGATATATTTGACCACTTTCGCTGTCTCTATCTATTTGATGCTGACTGTATAAACCCTGAGCTTAGTTTGGGAGCAGCAGGCTTATTGCCTAACGTACACGCGATCGCGATCGACTTGAAAGTGGAACAATTGTTTTCATTTTGTAGGCAGACTTGCCTTCAACTGTCAAAAATGAAAGCAATCGCGATCGCGAGTGCGTTAAGCAATGAACCCTCGGGTCAATTTGGGTGAGAGTGTCCCCTGATATTTATTTAAGTATTATTTATATTATTTAATCAGTACTTTAAACCAGATTACTTACACCAAATAAGTACCTATTGAAATCTATAATATTTTTTAATTCAAATCATATCGACACCATCAATTTTACCACAGCATTGGGTGCCAAACGGCACTGCTAGGCTAATAATGGGCAACTGTTTTTCAATACATTATGGTCATCGTTAAGCCTTTATTTATACGCTTGGCCGTGGTCACCACAACCGATAACACATTGTTCTGGCTTTCGTAACCACATATCTAAAACCAAACCCTTGATGTGTCGCTATGTCCGTTTTTGTGTCTGTCGGTCTGTCTGTCTGTTTGTTTGTCTGTCTGTATATACCCTTCAGAAACTACTTAGGCACTTAAAAGAATCTTATTTCTGGATTAGTGTTCCATGTTTAGAACTACATGAAATCCCAATTTAAAGACGAACACGCCGACGTACTGCAACCCTGGGGGTGTTATGTAACAATATGGCAAACGCGGAAGCCAGACAATATAGTTAGGAATAGGAACCTCAAGTAGTGTGCGAATCTTCCCGGGTCGCGTACAGCAACATAGATGCGGGTAGAAAAGCCCGCAATACACATAAAATCAATTTAGTAAAGCCACACCGACCCGAACCCTTTCAGCTTTATGCACAAACTAACAACACTGATGTTAGAATTGACGCTGCTTTCCAATAATCAATTACCTAATTTTCACTTTACAAAACGTTAATTCGTACCTATTTAATAATGGGTGGGAGCCTTTAAAAACGCTAAAGTTTTTTTCGTTTCAACAAAGTTTATTCTTTAATATATCTTCAGACTGACTTATCTACTCGAAATTAAACGATGGCGTTTATATAAATGTTGGTAGAATATAAATGGTAATCATTAAAATTTTGGTGGGATCGGCGAATTACTTATCTCCGACAGCCACGCACCAATTTGAAGGTTGAGGTTTCAAGAAGTTGATTATTCAAATGTAGTTGTGGGTCTTTAGGGACAAAGAACACCAAACTAAAGTGATAAAGCACGTTACACGTACTTATATGGCTAATAAAATAGTAAATTAACTTTACGCGGGCGAGAACGAAGTCACAGGCGAAAGTTTTTTTTTTTTTATAGTTAAAGTTATTGTTTACCATTTTTTGATAAACAGGGAATCAACTTAAACCCATATATTTGACTTTATTTCATCTGTAGGTGGCAGGTGGCGAGCTTACTCAGTCTCTCGGGCTAATGAGATTTGGTAACGATGCTTGCCGCCGGAGAGTTTAGTCACAAATGATAAGATAATTAAGCACACACAGTCGGTGTTCGGTCAGACCCGAACTTGCGACATCGTGTATTATAGTGATTCGGCGTGGCTAACCACAACACCGCGACGTAGGTACGCACTCTGTTGATTATTGTGTTAACTTTAGAGCTTCATGTGGCGTTTTTCGTGCGAGAGGACTCGCGTGACTGCGACGTAGAGCCTGACCAGGACGGTTAGCACAAAGTGGTCCGCGACTTGTTTGTCGCTCGGATCTCCCTTTCTAACTGCTCTGTAAAGATAGAGACGTACCGAGTGACAAACGAGAAAATACAAGATGCGCTTTTCCTTTACTTGTGCTATAAGACATTGCTCTTGCCAAATTCCATGATTCTAAGTCGACGGGAAGTACCCTATAGGTTTTCATTCCCTTGAGATTCCCTTAAATATGCGGCATAAACGGCCGTATCTTTTGATTGCGTTGACTTAGATGTTTGATTTTTTTATTGATTCAACCCTCCTTCGAGCAGTCGGGTAAAAATAAACTTAAGAATTACGCTAAGCGCGTCAGTTATTACGAGCGATATTGGATTGGAAATATCAGTTTCTTTCGTTGTTTGCAGTGTTAAACACCGCTGCTGACCGTGAGTCCAGCTCTTTTAATTCAATCTATTATTTTGTTTGTGCATATTATTTACCAGGAATTCACAACTAGGACGATTCCAGCGCATTGAGTTCCGCGCACAATAGCTTCAAATGAATGTCACTGTTTTATAGCGCGTGTGAAACGAATGATCACCCAGTTGTAGTTTTAGATGGCAACTGAAAAAAGTTCGCATTTCGTCTTTTGTTATTTATTGCCAAATAAATTTAGTTGTCAATCCATTTTAACAACATTAAAGGAGTTCACTTTAACAAAAGAAAAATATTACCACCTGTAAAGCTATCGATTTGAATCCGGATCTTCTCATAGGATTGATACTCTCGAGCAACCGCGTACTGATAGTTCCTAACTCAACTGAGCGTTCTGTAGGTGGAGTGGTTAGAGTACGCATCCTGCGTCATTTACCTAATTACGAATATGCTCTTTGGTAGTATCAGAAACGTCACGTTGGTAGCGCTTTATTAAACACGTATTTTTATAATTTATTTGGTTTGCCAACAGATATAACACCAGAAACTTAATCGTAAAACTTTCCCAAATCTAAGACAATATGACTTACTGACTACGAAGTCTGTCAAGAAATCGATTTTTAAATAACACCGTAACAAAATAGTAACATTAGCAGAAAGCAAGCCCTGCCCTTGTAATAAATTACTCGGCTATAATTAATCGTCCTGTAAGAATGCAGTGCAAAAAATCGGCCTGAAAGCATGTTTCCCTTATGGTTTGCAGCGCCGTCGGCCACGTTCTAACCAATCAGCCTTACAGCGTCCTAATGGAGAAACTATTACTCTCCTTACCGGGAACAATTCATCGAACAGAAGGAAAGCCCGCGAGTCCCGTGGCTGCCATGGTAATCGATGTTTCAGCGCGTCGGACGGTGTCACGCCATTTGTTACACAAATTGCTCTCGTTACGACCCGGACACCAAATGATAACGATGATGACTTATTCTTAGTTCCCGTAATTTTAACAGTTAAGTCATATTTCATAATTAACCATTGGCCTATACCTCCTTAAATATGTATATTAATTTGGAAATCATCTAATTTTAGCAAACCTGTACAGGATTTCCCTATTCTGCATAGTTCTCTTCATCATTTTGGGACACAGTTCAATTAAAACACATTTCTAATTACAATGCTAATTTTATCCGGCTTATTCTTATTTGTATTTCCATTTTATATGAACTGTCGGAAACATCTGATTTCGTCGAGTTGGATATTAAATTCTGCCTCGAAATACAATAAGAGAAGGCAGTAAGCATAATTTGAATGTTATAGCATTATTAAAAAAGTGAGTTTGAAAGAAATCGGTTGCCTACTAGCATGATGAATTCTAGTTTTAATAAGAGTGTTGTACTACTCAAGGAATAAAGAAAAGCTTTGAAAAAAAAAGGAATATTATCGTATTTTTACGATTACAATGAGCAGAATATGTATTCATATATTATTTTTAATAAAAACACTATCTGTTTTATCCAGCTGGGTGGTAAATCGACGTCATAAGGCCCATTTATTTCTAAATACCTTATTTATTCAAATTTCCTCTAAAAACAACTTAACATCAATCCTTAATAAATCTTCTAAATTGGCCAAATTAGGCGATTATGAGGCCATTTCGTTTGGAATAATTGCAATAATAGATCAGCGGCGGAAAGAAATTGGACTCTTCTAATTAAATACGTTAATCACAGAACATGTGACATGTACTCTTGCGGAACCAGAATCGATTACGAATCGTTACGAATAAATTAATTACACGAACGGGACAGCGTGAAAGTACTTATATTATAACCTCGTTTCAGTGGTTAAGCTGCAATGATAACATTGAACGTTGAACGTTGAGTGAACGTTGTAACAATTTATTGGTCATTATTATTCCGCGAAAATACAGAATTGTATTTTTTCTACCTTGAACGTGTGTTATTTAACTCCTTAGAAAGAGCCTTACTAAAGAAAAGCTGAGGCTAGAAATATGGAAAGAGGAGTTCGTATAAACTAAGAAAACTTACGAAGGACTTTACATAATACGCCCTAAGACCTGCGAATTTACAACTAACGTTAACCCCATTCATGAATGTTATCCTCAACGTACATATCCATAGATTTTGAGTCTCATCCTTTGTACATATAATATGTAAATGTAAGTATGTAAAAAAGGAGACCATTTTAAACAAATTTCATCCATTTGGCATTTAAAATTTTATTCCTTGTCTTAGTATTTTTCAATCTAGGGAACGTTTAAATCATTTATGCTAAATACTTAAGTACGTTAATGTCTTTCGGTCTCAAAAACTTGAACATCACATACATGACATAGGTACCCATACATATATACGAATAGCCTTATTAATAAAAATCTGTCAAGTATAAATGTGGGTCAGTAGGTTAAAATATTTACCCTCTTCTTCATAAACGCAAAACAACTAAAGTATGCTTGTAGTATTGTTTGTCCTTATCTTTCATTGTGACATTTGAATCTGACAGAAAGTGACAAAGCATACTTTTACTAAAATAGGTTTGTTGTGCGTTTATGAATAAGGGGGTAAGTCTCTAAATGATCTTACAGTAAAAAAAATTGTGTTTCGTATAATTGAATAGTAGATTGTTCAATAAGGGACTAAAGTAAGCCATTATGACACGAGATATTTATCCACCCAAACAAAACCAGGGTGGATGAACTTCAAGTGTCATTATGGCTTTTGAGTCTCGAGTTAAACACTCTACTGTTCACTTCGATTGCGAGGAAAAAAACTTAAACTAAAATACGTAATAATTTTAAGACAGAGACGCAAAAAATTACAACTTAATCTTTTTTACTCTCATAACCTGTCACTGTTATGCAAAAAGTGACAACAACAAGATTGTTTTTTTTTAAATTGGGGTTAGAACATAACAAATAGTCCACAGACAACATATTCGAATCGAAGACTGAGGCGGAGGAAGGTTGTTTGCTCTCCACCGCGCACTCCGATGACAAGGGCAACATGATCAAATGGCTTTAAAGTAAGCTGCTTAGCGGGGCTGGCATGTTCAGGTTATGGTCAGGTTATCAGATTATATTAAAGTCCCTTAAATATTGTAGATTGTGAATAAATTAATAAATAATCATCAAATGGCAACATGTATCAGGCTGTTTGTGATTTTCTAAGGCAGGAAGGAAATACTTTTTTATTGATTGTGAAATAAATAGGGACTAGAAACACCAAATTTTTTGAGAAATGAATTATCTTTCCTTATTGGTCGATATTAATATACTTAGTTGTATTCTGGTTGGTTGATACCAAATACCATACCAATATCGTCGATACCAATTTTGAATTTTTGGAGTCGTCAGATTTAGCGAAACCCCACACGCAACCACTTGCGTTTTTATGTCATTATGGGTCGACCCCCACCCAATGATGCAAAAATAATTTGTACTAAACTTCACGTTTTTTTTGTCCTTTTTGGAAATCTGATCCTGAAAAAGAAAATGACCTGCACACGGGGCTCCTATCCAGAGCTTTTCATATGTAGTCAGTAATCTCTCATCAACCCCCATCCACCCAGCTATCACTTTGTCGTACCTACTATTTATCACGTGAACCAAACCCTGGGCTCCAATATTCAAGGGCAAGCCGACGTAATAATACTTACTACTTAAATTGCAATACTAAAATCAACCTGAGGGTATCAAAAACACAAATTGAGATTAAAGTTGTAAACGTGTACAAAGAAACTATTAAGTGATAAACCTATTATACACTTAAGTCAGGTACTTATGTTAACCTTTTGACCGCCGTAGTCTGATATATAAGACACCCAATGTCCAGCCACTATCGCCGTAGTCTTATATTTAAGACATTTTTTCTGTATGTTTTTTGCAAGGATTTTTTATTTATACCGATTTAACTCCACTGATTCGGATATGAAAGCCGCTCTAATTGTTAATTAAACAGCTACGAAATTACTCTGTTGCGTTATTTTAATTTTCTAGATGAAAATAAATTTGAAAATATGACATTAGATTATCTATAATTTTGCTGTAGTCCCGTCGCCAAAGTCTTATATAATAGACACCAGTGATGTGACGATGACTTGATTGTAACATTTAAGTATATCGACTCACTCAACGATGTTTGTAAGATATTTATTCATAATATGGACTTGCTCGGCTAGCCTATTTTATTTCCTTACCTATTTTCTCATAAAATAACGATATATTATGAACTGTGCCAGTTATGGCATGAATGGCATGTGTCATATATTAAATTCGACTCGGATGACAAAATACAATTTGTTTCACCAACAGGTAAGGTTTGTAAGTTATACCCATTGTGTTCAAATAATTCAAAAAAGTCCGATTTCTGGGATCCGCTTATCCCGTGCCTTTCACACAACCAACCCTTTTTGCAAGTGCGAAGGAGTCGGATTCGGGTCCGAGAATTCAGATGCTGTGGATAAAGGCACTTAGGTATACTTTCGTCATTCGTCATTCGTCATGCGTCATGCCCGTCTGCCCGTTGGTCTGTCCATCCATATAACACAACCATTTCTTCGCATAGATATGTGATACTTAATCGACTTTATTTATAACTAATTATTTTCGTTGCGACAGTGAGTCAGGATGAACTACGTAAATAAAAAGATTTTTTATTTGTTAGCCAGAAGGATGGACTTAATTTTTTTTTTTGGTTTTAAATAAATACCTTAAAACGTTAATGAGTTTTTATACTAAGTAGATATTTAAATCGATATAGCGATGCTTATCGAGGTACAACGTCCACCCCTATTAAGTCATTGTATTCTCAATAACAATCATTACAGACTACGCCGTCGTCTTAAATATGAGACCGCATGTGACGTCAGAGATATAAAATAGGAAATTTTAGTGGTATGGCTCACTCGATATTTCAAAATAATGTTCAAATTAAAAAATTAATAAATGGTACAGATTTGCTATCTCAAAATTTTGAATACCATACGTATTTTGAAATTACAATATTTAATTACCAAAATAGTTTTGTAACTGTGTGAAATTGAATTATTACTTATGTCAACAACTTTGAAATGTTCAGTTTCGATACTTTTTAAATATGGTCAATCCTCTCTCTTATAATGTCAACTTATCAACAAATATCCAATAAAGCCTACGCCAATATCTGATATATAAGACCGCTTATGACGTCAGATATATGAAATAAGAAATAATAGTAATGTAGCAATGTCAACCGATAGATTTTTATGAGTGGTAAAACACATGGAACCAAACCATTGATAAAGGGACGAAACCATTAATAAAGAAATTGGTAAACGTAATTTAGTTATAATAATGTATTTTATTGAATGATACAGTGGTAAAAAGGGTATTATTACTTAATATTTATTACAAGAAAAATCCTATCGTAACGCATGTGGCAAGCACTACACCATTTCCTGTTATTTTATATAGGCGGCGACATGAGCCCGTTCGATGACAGACCAAGCGGCGGTTAAAAGGTTAACTCGCCAGTTGTTAACCAATGTTAATGGTTTACTTTGTTTACAATGTTTAATAAAACTCTACTTTTATCCACCATCACCATCGTATGTTTGTTTAACAAATAAACTTATACAGGTCGCAAATATATATCACTACAGAAGCTAAGTTGGCATCTATTTTAAACCATTGTAATGTTGTTTGTTAACCGCGCAGCATAAATCTGATCCCAAATAATCTGAAAGTGAATAACGGTGGAATTGCACACAAATTAAACTCGTTTATTATTTTGGCTTTCCACTGCCATGTCGGAAAACTCAAACATGGGCAGTAAATCTATGAAAACAAACCCACGCTGTTCTCTATCTTTTTCAAGTTATAGGTCAGTTATACCTTCGAAAGAAAAAACAGTCGGTTTTATTTTAGCCACTGTCGAATGGTTCAGATTGAGCTAGAAAATTTGGTATGATATATTTAAAGGTATACGACAACAATATCCACATAAGGTGTATACTAATAAGACCTCAATTTCTGTAAAATTAAAAAGTTGTACCATGATTTTAAGAAAAAAAAACAGAGTACCTACTTTTTGTACACCGTTTGTAAATTCTTATGTGTAATATAGCATCCTACATAGCTATACTAAAGTCGATCAATTAATTTATGTACCGATACATCTTTCAGAGGAGTACAAAAATAGGTTCAATAGTATTTTTGCTAGTAAGTTCAATATACGTTTAATATTCATACCAAGCATGCGCCATGGGAAAATTATGGCCAATGACATCAAATACGTAACAGCTCTGCTATCGTTACAGTCTCATTTTAAAGTAAACTTTAAAACGGATACTAAGTAGGTATGTACTAGGTAGGTGGTTACTTTCTTCTGTACACAAAGTTGTTAGGTTTTAGGTTAGGAGCCGGAGATGAATACATAAGAGTAGTCTGTTACTAGCTGATTTTATTTCTCTCGACAACTTATACAATGTAACCCACGAACCTGTCTCTAAGGTGCTTTTTTATTGCCTTAGACTGACAAACAGGCAGACGGCCCACCTATTGGGAAGTAGTCAAAATGCACATTTTTCATATAAAACCTGGGAACAACATCATCTCTGCGTTACCAAATTATATTATTATTTAAAATTGTACTATTTTTGAATTTTTTTTTTAAATAGCCTTTTTATGTGATTTTATAAACGTGTAAGCCACGACGTTGGAAAATTAATAGATTTTCTAAAAAAATATAATTTGTGAAACATTTAGAAAAATGGGGGAGTATCTTAAAAATTGATTGACCCAGTAATTAATATTTGCAATAAATAAATAAAAAATATTCCAGGTGTTAGATTTAGTATCGAATACAATACTTTAAAAACGGGATCGGTACAAGTACTTACACAAATATTAAATTCAGAGCCGTTCCAATGTACACGTTTTTTAGTTCGATCGACTGGTTTGTTGATTCTGTGAAATAGAAATCAAACAGTAACAATCAATCGAATCTTGATCGTTTTTAGGGTTCCGTACCCGAAGGGTGCCTAATAGGACCCTATTCCTAAGCCTACGCTGTCCGTCCGTCCGTCTCTCCTAACTTTATAGAGCTGATCTTATGAACCGTAAATGATAGCCCGTTTATTTTTTTGTAGAATATGTGATATAACGGCAGATTCCCTAAAAAATAACGAAAATTTCAAAAGTAAAATAATAAGGGGAGTTTTTTTTAACTATTTTATATTTGTTCTATCGTAAAAGCGGTAATATATTATACACGCATCAAATTTGGTATGATTACAGAACAAATCCTATAGAAAAACAACAGATACTAAAAACCGGCCAAATATGTACGGAACCTTCAGTGCGCGAGTCCAACTCGCACTTGACCGGATTTTTGAGGTTTGCGTCGATTGCTTTTAATAATTAATACTCATAGATAGTCGGGGAGAAAGTACTATTACGTCCGAAGTTGTTATAGAATTTTGTTGGTTGTACGTAAGTACCTGATAGATACTCCAACATATATTGTGTGGATTTTTTCGGTGAAAAATTAAACTTTATTTAAGCTGACTTCCAGTTGTATGAAACACAAAAAAAAATCCTTAACCGATTTATTTACTTAGGGCGGAAAACAAGTCTGATTTCTTCTATAAAGCAAATTCAGCCAAATGAGAGACCAATGAGTTAGAGGCCTAATAGGTATGCGGAATTCTGAGAGGCTAAATCCTATACTATCAAACTATTAACGTTTTTTCAGTCATATAGTTTGTTTTTTATATTTCATAAAAAGTAAGCAACGGGGATTTGCATTACAATTTACCGTTAATTAAAAATACGACTGAAGAAAAAATGTTTTTAAAGCTAACCAAGCAAGAAAGCCTATGTGGAGTCACAAGTTCACCAGTGAGAGCTAGTTTTAAGCAACTAAACCTTCCAAAAATATATATGATTATAATCCTGATCATATTACACAATTAGACTGTTATGTTTTGTTAGCATGGGCGCACATTGTTTATAAAATTCTGGAGACGTAATTGTCTTTCGTTATCCACATCGATACGGGCCGCGGCTGCGTGATGGCGACCGCACGACAACCACATCACATCCATAAACACAAACAAAGAGCTAAAGAAATGAAGAACTTGCATTGGCATTTTATATTCTGCTATACTCGGTTTGGTGGACAATTAAAAGTTTACGATGCAACGGAAATGCGTAGACATTCAAGACGCGATAACTTACAAGTTTTGACAAGACATAATATGACGGTAATAAAAAGACAGCACAGCACAACTTTAACGATTTCTTCTTAGAGCAGTCATTTATTTTCTGCCAAATAATCACGTGGCTCGTTGTGTATGTTTCCGAACATGAAAATTTCAACCACATGCAGAAGTTTTAATAAAATCTTTCAAAGGTCTGTGGTTAGATTTTAGTTCGCAACTTTTTAAATTATTAATAAGTGAATTTAATCTTTATTTTATACTTTTACTTAACTTTAACGATAGTTAAATACTCATAATTTACACGATCTTATTAAATACGCTGTTAAACGGCCCGCGGATAAATTCATTTTCTGATCATTATTTATTTAAAAACTTATAATTATCGGCACGTAAGTAAAAACCAACATGGCCGTCTCTGCGCAGGTTCAACCTGCGCAGAAGTCGATTTCTCGGCGTCAACCGAGGCAAAACCGAGGTGCGGGCGGGGTGCACAGGTTTTTACTTACGTGTCCGGGATTATACTAGGGATTGGATACCGGATCTTTTTTCAAACCGGTTTTGATAATTCACCCCAAATCAAAATGAATAGCATTCTTGATTTCGGTATTTAAAACGGTTTATGGGAAAACCGTTTTTTAGCAGATTTTGTTCCTGTTGAACGAAATTAACCGGTTTTTTACGACAGAAATACAACGAGTCCTTCTTTCTCACTTACACATAAAATAGATGGTTTACCGGCAGGGTGGTAACATTTTCCTCAGCGCGGTATTTTTAGGTATATATTATTTTTAATTAAGTTAATTTTTATTATAACAAAACATGGAGTAGATTCGGTTTTCCTTTTTCCTTCTCATGATTTTAATTAACAACAATTGTATTCATTGCACTTGATACGTAGATGGCAATCAAACATTATGACATTTGGGACTAAATCACAACAAGTAAGCAGGTGTAGTGTAACAGTGTAATGTCATGCGATAACAGTGCATTGCTGGCTGAAGAGTCTAATAGAGATAAGTAAATTAATTTACGACGTATGTAATTTTATTTATTCTCACCGCACGACGCTGCCGAGATAAACCGGTTCAATGTTTTTTTTTTCAACGATTTAAATTTCGTTCTTCTTGAATATCGATAACCTAAATGATTTCGTTCTTTCGTTAAACGTTACTATGATATACTGGTATATGAAAGAACAGCATTATAACCGTTCACGAGCAATATTAAAACGGTTAATTGAAACCGATTCCGATCTCTGGATTATACATCATTCCGCTTAAAAATGAAGCAAACTAACTTTATTGAAGTAGGTAAGTAGATATTGTAGTAAACCTAAAATAAAATGGCAACACAATTCAACACAGTAAATTTCACAAGAAATGTAAAGTACCTAAATGGCCCAGTACGTTATTCTTCTTCTTAGCGTATCGACGTTTAAAATGGAATTTAATCAATATTCAGCCACGTGAACTGCGGCATTGCATTTGCAGTGAATTAAAACTGAAAAAATCTGTGATTGCGAAGATATTCACTGATCTAATCAGGAGTTAACATTAAGTACTAGTATATACTTCATCATCATCATCATCAGCCGCAAGACGTCCACTGCTGGACAAAGGCCTTCCCCAAGGTTTTCTACAACGACCGGTCCTCTGCTGCTGTCATCCAGCGGTTTCCCGCGACCTTTATCAGATCGTCGGTCCACCTTGTGGAAGGCCTGCCGACACTTCGCCTCCCGGTTCGCGGTCGCCACTCTAGAACCTTCCGCTCCAACGGCCATCCAGTATATACTTACATGCGTTTAACATTTAGATACCCACTTGGGGCTTTGGAAGTTTGCTCCTCATATATTATAGTCAAAAAACCACCTAGAATATAAATTAAATGCATTTGCGTAGTGTCTGGGATAGCATGCATCCCTACCTTATGAATAAAACGTTTTACTTAGCTTTGAAATATAGCGTCGGTAGCCTAGTGGCAAGCGGTGTCGACTCGTGTTTATGAGGTAGGTACCGTGTTCAAACCCCCAAGCGGTCGCCGTGTACCAATGAGTTTTTCTAACTTACGTATATTACCTGCACGGTAACCGATGCTTTTATGCCGACGGAAAACATTATGAGGAAACCTGCACATTTAGGTGGCAAAATGTTACAATGATTCAATTGGTTTGGTTCCCCTGTCACCACCACTGTAATAACCAGACTGGCCGAATCTGGATCATGGTCAAGCGTACCCCGACAAAGAACGGGAAAAAGCGCTAGGAGGATGACTTAACTTTGAAATATGAAACGCTTTTCCGCTAACACAAATCAAATCCATACCTACTCATCTCTACAAAATAATTGATTAACTGAACTGTTTAGTCATAAATCAGTGCTTCGCATCATCAATGCATGACTGCGCTCGTCGGACTCATCGCAGAGCTGCCAAAATTAGCTCACACTAGCAAACGGAGTCAGTTGCTAAGCTTTTAGTATTTAACCAATGACAATCATTTATCTCGGCTAAGCGGATTTATACGCCGTTATCTCGGTATAGCCACTTTATATGTTGATTGGGTAATTTGAACGAAACGATTGCCTGCTCTCTCAATCTACTTTTTTACCTTCGCGTTTTAATGTGCTGTCGCTTGTTAATCCAAAATCAGTTACTTAATAATTATAGTAGATGCTTAATAGGGATTTACTCGAGCGTCGTGGGGACCTATTGGATTTTGAAAATCAGATGGTAGAAAGAAAAAAAGGTTATATGTTGTTATAACCCTTCCAACAGTGGCAAGGCTCGAATACCGGTTAAATTTCCAAACAGTTATCATTTACTTGGTGCAAAACCTTTTCATTTCGGTTTCGTTCGCATAAACCGGTTTTAAACCGGTTTTGGAGGAACCTTTAGATAACGTTCTTTTCCAATTAACACTTTTGGAAAATGCAAAAAAAAATCACCATTTGTAAATACTCGAGCGCGACAGATTTTCATACAGACGGTTCAGCTTGATATCCTGATCATGCTCATCTATAATCTGACGATTATTTGGAGGGATTATTTAGAGGATCTAACGGTTTCAAAAAAAATTAAAGGTTGCGGAGGAAGCACAACTTGGATTTTTCATTATTCTATCAATCGACGAGCTATACCTAATTATACAACATGGTATCAAAAAATCAGAACTACCGGACAATTTGCTGGGTAAAACTTCTCCATTTTTGTTACTTCAGCTTGTGGAAATCGGCAGATTATATTTTTGCCGTTATCCTTGAATAAAATTTGACCGCGTTCGGGATTGTTTTTTTGCAAGTTTGTGACCCTCCCACTTCTTTCGTCACGCTCAAATCGTCAGATTATTGGAATGCACACTTTTCAGCATGTAATTAACCCACCATACCTTAATCTGACGCGCTCGAGTATTTCCACCTATCGATTTTTAATATTCTGATCGGCTGCCCTACACGCGCGGCCTTATAAAGATACTATTAAGACAAAACTTTTATGTGGCTCATTTCCTTAATTCAATCTTAATGAAATGTGGCTAAAGATATTAGCAACAGTATTAATGTATTGATACTTGTTTAATTTAATATTAGGTATTAGGTATTTTGTAATATAAATCAATTACAGTATGTTTCAGAAAAGGCTACGTTTACTACTAGACTACGTTTTAATCGCATAGCCATTTCACATTAAAGCAAATCTTTGCATTTATGTACAAAATACGTATTTTGGTACATAAAAATTAAACACTGGCGATGACATTATATTTAAGGGGAAAAAACATGCTATCTACTGTAACGGATAAACGATTAACACTCACGATTATAAGGCGGAAGGACCCGACATGTTTCGGACTCGTTAGGAGGCCTTCATCAGGGCATGAGTGCGTTCACGATGGCGTTGCACCCTGCACTGGGCACCCTCGCGTCGCCCTAATTTTAAGCGAAACAGTGGCTGGGTTTTGCCACCGGCGTGGAAGCCAGTTGTCCCTCGTCTAAAGGAATTCGCGCGTAGGAATAAGTTCGAGGACACCATGAGCGCGGTCTTCTTACCGTCCTTCAGTTTAGGCGGCTCGGCACCTGAAACTAACATCGAAACGTCGCCAACGCAGTTCCCCGCCCCCACCGCGCCTTCTGTGCGCGCCTTGTGCGCTGCTCGACGGGCGGCGGGGTGCCTAGTGTTCGATCCATACACCAATTAGTTATTTAGGTATTATTTTGGTTGCACTCGTAATTTTGTAAATTGGAACGCATCCGTTAGTAACAGTTTTTTTGTAGGGTAGATCTAGTAATAATTGACATTTTTGAAAAGCCAGTTGAAGGTAGATCGTTTTGCATGGCTGCTCGCTACTAGACGCGTAAGCCCTGTGTCGTGTGATTAAAAACTGGAAGGAAGGCTGATACTCTCGATACCACTCCAAATTAGGTGCAAAATCCTCAAAATATCATCAAACCAGTGAAGCTAGACCGGTACGGCTCGACAGCAGCCCAGGGAGTATTGGGTGAGTCGGCTTGCACTTGATTTATTTTCACTGGCATTAGGACTTCTCTCTATCGTTGTTTTAAAATATGGCTTCATTACAGTCTCCCGAATCGCGGGCGACTAAACACCCAGTGCAGGATGCAACGCGGTCGTGAACGCACTCTCCTAGTGATCCGCGATTACGAATGATTAGTTAGACTAATCGATTACTAACACTAATAATCGAATAATAAATGAGTACTATATTAATGTTGATCCATTATCAATATTAGTAACTAATTAGTTGTCATTATTCGATGAATAATGACTACTAATTAGTTACTAATGTCAGTACTGATCGTTGGCGCGATTTGTAGGAATTAGTATATGATGAATAATCTCTGAAGTGATTCGAATGAATCGAATGATGTAAATAATCGACTAATCGATTTAGTATCATTCAAAGTCACGCATCGCTAACGCACTCATCCCCTGATGAAGGACTCCTACCTATCGAGTCCGAAACATGTTGGATCGTGCCGGCTTATAATCGTGAGTGTCCGTTGACCATTAGATTCAATTATGTCTCTCGTTAGCTATGTTATCTTACCTACAAACAAAAAAAATGTTTCACTTATGTTCGTAGGTATACATTTTATTGCTATAGAAATAAGGTGTTAATAAATAAGGACCATAAAGGGTTTTTGTGTTGCATGACTGTCTTTATTTCTTTTAAGTCTTTAAAACGTTTACATTATTTTTGCTCTGACCGTTCATGTCACAAATAGTATTGGAAATAATGCTAAG
Organism: Tortrix viridana; assembly: GCA_963241965.1. Classification (NCBI taxonomy): domain Eukaryota; kingdom Metazoa; phylum Arthropoda; class Insecta; order Lepidoptera; family Tortricidae; genus Tortrix; species Tortrix viridana. The sequence continues at coordinate 11,961,209 of OY725172.1, forward strand.
TACCTATACATTTGCAGATGTGCATTTACAGCACTTATCTATGTCGGATTTCATCAACCACTTAACAGACGATTAGAGTGTTAACAGCTGTCAAAATGTATGAGCTGTTAGTCTTAACATTTAACATCGTATGGTGAAATTTGTACTCAGTGTTTTATGAGTAACAAAGAATCAAAACATAATACGAATAAACGGTAATTTTGTTACTGAATTCACAAACTTTGTTATAAATCACAAATATAAAAGAGGGAAACTCAAGACAGTACGCTTTGAAGTCGCTGAGCATAGAAGATCTCGAACCTTCGAGTGAGCGCCAGTCAAAGGTAAAAGGGTCACGGCCGTCAAAGATAATTGAGGGCTGCTTAAAAGGTTTAACCGAACAAAGTAATCGTAACTGAGCACAAACTGGAAATGTTCAAATTAAGATAGTACCTTCACTTTTTTACACTTTAATTTAACATATAACAATTTAACACTTTTGTCACCTGTTATTTCCTGGGTAGCAGAGTAGCATTTTTTTTCGTGACGCACAAAAAAAATCTTTATACCTCTCTCGTGACTAAAAATATGATAAAAAGAGACAAATACAGTAAATACAAGGCCGATTTATTTCAAAACATCTCAGCAGACCACGTTGCTCGTTTTGTGAGTGAAATGTCAAGCAGGCGCAACTCCCTCTAGACCACGGCACGTAGGTAGGTAACTATTTATGGGAAAAACCAGACCTCTATACGACGCAATAAAAAACTATTTTTAACCCACTTCAAAAAAGGAGGTTCTATGTTCCACTGTTCGTAATTATTTTTTTATGTATGGTCACCGATTTCTCCGTCAACTGTGGACCGATTTTAAAAATTATTTTTTTGTTTAAAAGCTTATACTTTCGAGCTGGTCCCATTGTCACCACATTAGAATCTGATGATGGGATCAATGAGTAATCGAGGGAACTCCTCAAAAGTTATAGACACACATACAGCGATTTTGGTATTTCCTAAAATACCTTAAATATTTGCATCTTAAAAGTACAATTTGGTGAAGAGGAACTTACGATGAAGACCAGAGATGACCACCGGAACTCCTTAGTCGTTAGTGATTGACGCCAGCAATGAGATTTCTTTATAAAGAAGATGAATCTACTTATATGATCATTATAATGCAAAGTGCAACTGATGGTGAAGTACCGGGAGAACTCCTCAATGATTAATAGCCCTGCATCTTGGACAGCGACATTTTGTTAAGGGTGATGAGAAATTGGTATTAGGCTATTGTTTCTTAATGATATGTTTATTTGTTTTTGTTTATCACATAATAATATTAAACCAAAAAAAAAATAGCAAAAAATAAAACCGTCTTCAAAAACCCACTGAAAAGGGTTAAATGAAGACCGGCGTCTTTGGAGTCCTAGGATCTGCCTATTTAGTGCCTAGTAGATACATGAAATATATCGAAGTCGGTGGCAAGAATCATGTGTCATTGCTCTATTGTGTATACCTGTTTGTCACCGGCTTGGATTATATTTCATGTATGCCGGTCTTTATTTAACCTTTTTCAGTGGGTTTTTGAAGATGGTTTTATTTTTTAGTTTAAAATTAAAAGTATTTATATACTTATTCACAACTTATGTTATTATAAAATGTTAAATAGTGTGAGGCGTTATTAGTTAGAAACAACCCTGTTGCTTTGAAACAAGAGTAAATCATTTCAGTGTTAGTTGGTTTCTAACTTATTTTATGTACAAATTAAAAAGATTAAAGAAGTCTACTCAGGCCCGGTTTTATAAAGGCCCGTTAGTAAATATGTCAGATCAAATTTTAGTAACTTTACAAACATTTTAATTAACATTCCTGATCGGATCTAACGGATCTTATGCAGGGTTATTTTTTAGTCAGTGCGCAAATTTTGGGGATTAAATAAGTGAGTCATACTGACCAACTTTCACTATAGGTCCAACACCGAATTCGCGAAAAAAAAAAAATCGACCCTCCCATACATTTTACAGTCAGCTGACGATGTTTTGTATGGGAGGACCGATTTTTTTTTTTGCGGTTTCGGGGTTGTTCCCATAGTGAAAGTTGGTCAGTAGGTATGGCTTCTGATTTAACCCCCAAAATGTGCGCACTGACTATAAAATAACTCTATATGAACCCAGCCTCAGGGGCTCTATTCCACTTTGTTTTATCCCACTTGCGTCTACGTCGTAATCATATTGTTGACGTTATGGTAGCTCTTTGCAGTAAAATATACTATATCAACAACGATATGATTACGATACAGTAACAAGATGGCCTAAAACAAATTGTACTAGTTTCTCAGGTAATCAATCTGGTTAGAATTATAACTTTGCAGCCTTACACTACTACTACTACTTACTTTGAACTTTATTCCTTACGAGGAGTGTATGCTTGCATTTGACGTAACTTTGCAAAACTTAGGGTTAAACTTTTAAACAAATAAAATAGTAAAGTTAAAATGTCTAGTCGTTTTTATTTTCTACAAAGTAAAATTTATCTAATGCCTACAAAAAATATTTCTAATACCTACTTACGATTTTCCTAGGCCTCTTCTGAATATGGAGCAAAATGTTACACCCACATGTTTGTTTGTTGCGATTCTACATAGATGGTTACATTTCTTGGATCAGATGTTATCAGAGATATCAATCAGAGAATAGAAAATAATATATTTAATGTTTCATAATGTTGGTACGCCGATGGATGTAGAAAATAGAATCCACGAAATTATTACTGAACTTCAAACCTAGCCTATCTATTCTGTGCCTTAGGAAGCTCGACACCGGTTAGTTAGTTAGTCGATATCTCGAACGAGCACGATGCTATTTTCTTAAGCGCTCCGTTCTTTACCTCCCCTGGTTTCTGACCCCAATTCAATTTGGGATCTAAGTTAAATCTTTCCTAATCCCGTCCTAATAAATACACTCCTATCCCTGCAATATATTTAAAAAAAGGGTATTTAATTCATACAAAAACGGACGTGCTTTTTAAAAAACAATACTACAGCTAAACAAAAGCCTTATTGTGCTCAAATACATAATCATAAATCGCGTGGAACTCCGCCCTTTTCGAGCCAATTATTTATTACACGAAGGCAGTAATTAAATAAGTTTTAATTAACCGTGAACAAGGCTAAATAAGCCCCTTTTGGGAAGGCAAACAACGAAATATTGGAGATTTTTGAAAATCCTTAAATGAATGCTAATAGACACGCCTAACGATTCCGCTTAGAATTCCAATTAAGAAGTTAGAAAGACCTATTAAAATTATTAGATACGACGCTACGGCCGCCGCGCGCTGCGGCTGTAGCAGAGTCAACCTCGTCATTACATTTAACACTTGAAGAATTTCAGTCATTACCATACTTAATTGGATACTCGGGATGATAAACAAAGTAATTATTTAATTAACATGAGAGATAACGCAAATTACTTTGTAACGTAATACGCAGCGTCCACGATGTGTGCAGGATGTGTCTTCGAAAATCTTGGTAACTTCTGAACTATTTTTTGTTGCTGTATGCTGCCAAATTAAATTTGAAATTATTTTGTTCATTTAAGTCTTGTAATAGTCTCGTATAAACGTAAAAATATTTCCTAACTTATAATTATCAGCCGGTATTTGTTTACTTATTTGTTGAAACGATCAACATACACAAAATATTCGGTATACCGATCGCAGTTATTAAATCCGTCCACTTTATATTTTTAATTCCATGTGACAAGTGATGCGAGTAAACCGGGTAAAACCTTTCCGGGGCGATTTTGCCTGTCGGTGACGTCGTTTAATCACCGTGACAAATGTACCCAGCCGTCGAGTGTCCACGTGGCCGCTTCCGCCTCGGCCATTAGTATACATATACACTTTAATGCCTACAGGCTGATATATTTAGTCAGGTACTTTATGGTAATAGAGGAGTTAATGGCAAAGCAAATTAAGTAATTGGCCAGAACGACATCAATGTAAAGAGAACGACGTTCTCAATTCGACGCGTTTGTCTTTCGCAAATTGAAACATTCTTTAGATCACAGTTACTCTTTTTTTAATTATAAAGACACGTGACTTGTATTGTGATTTGCAATTTTTATATAGTTTTATAAGTATAATTATATTATAGGTGTATTATCCTGTAACCAGTGTTTCTACAACCTAAATCACTCTACAAAGCAACCTTCGGTTAACGTAAATGACACGCAGTTGTATTCATACATTTTTTGCCTAATTGAGTGTCCCACTGCTGAGCAAAAGCCTCTCCCCTTGGTCTCCCTATTTGGTGCTTCTTCCAGCCACTTGCTAAGAAATGCGTCCAAGTCGTCCCGCCATCTCCGTTTAGGCCTGCCCCGTCTGCGTCGCCTATTTTTCGGCATCCACTTGGTAAATACACTAGCCCACTGGTCTGGGTGCATGCGTCAGACATGACCGGCCCAATCCCCCTTGAGCCTGGCGATTTTTTCGCCGACATCGGCTATGCGTGTTTTGGAGCGCAGTATGCAGAGCACGGTATGTCAGGCAGAATACACATGTCGACGAGTTTCTTCTTCTTTGTTCATACATTAAATGCCTATATTAGGCTAATTTCAAGGAATGGACTTCTTGAAAAGTTTTCCTTGTAGTCTGAATCTTCTTTGGACTTTGTTCGATTAACTTTGAAGACAGTTACTTCGCGGAGTTATGTTTTGACCAAATAATGTTGATCAGACTTCTTAATGGTGAGTTATTCAAAATTTCAGAATGCCTGCTCTCCTTCGTTAAATATCTTGTAGGAATCTTCCAAGCAATTAATTAAGTCGCTTATATAGAATAATAATTACTTTTCAGAAGCGCAAAGATTTTGCTGTAATTGAAATTTGAATATGCCATCAATATTCTTGGTTTCCACTTGACATAAATTAAAGAACAGAGCTAGTTACTTTATTATTAGGTGTAATCTATACATATAATAAAATCGTTAAGACCAAAAAGTCTGTACATTGAAGATTTAAAAAAAAACCGATCAGGGCGACTTATAATAAGTAACTGAACATATTAAAACCATTTTTAAAATGTTTGTTTGTTTGTTTGTTTGATTGTTTGTTTGTTTGTTTGACTGAGTATCACGTAAAAACTACTGAACGGATAATGATGAAATTTTCATAAATATATTTATATAATATCAGAATAACATTTAGGCTATAGAAATTTTGGAAAATGTTAGAAGAAGGGGGTAAAAAGAGGGAGTAAAGTTTGTATGGAAAAACAAATTTAGATTGTTCTAGGATCATGAAACTCAGAATAAATACTTATTAATAAAAATAAAGAAACACCTGTTTCATAGTTTTTTTTTAATCTCATCCAAAAACGCAAAAAAGAGGATTTTATGTTTCAAATTACTGGAATCCATACAACTGTAAAATAAAAACCAATAAAGTTTGACCTTTGAAACTTGCTACATATACTTGAAATCACTAATTAAAAAAACTGCTTTCGGCGATTTTGGATAAACTACCCCTAAGGGGTGGAAAGGGGGGTTAAAGTTTGTATGGGAGTTTGGTCGTTTTTCAAGTTAGAAACGTGGAAATTGCTATAGGAATACTGTTATCGAATAAAAAAACACTACTTACGGTGATTTTAGATAGACTACGAAATGGGGGGTTAAAGTTTGTACAGGAGTTTGGTCGTTTTTTTAGTTTGAAACACGGAAATTGGTATACTTATAGGCTACTGTTAAGTGTTAACAAATGAAAAAAATAACGTTCGGTGATATTGGATAAACTACCCCTGAGGGGATGAAATGGGGGGTGGTAATTTATATGAGAGTGTGGTAAATTTTGAAGTTAGAAACGTGGAGATTAGTATATAGGTTACTGTTAAATAACAAAACAATACAACTTCTGGTGATTTTGGAAAAACTACCCCTGAGTGAAATGGGGGGTGAAAATTTGTATGGGAGTTTAGTCAATTTCAAAGTAAGAAACGTGGAAATTGGTAGAAAGGTTCCTGTTAACAAATAACTTTCAGTGATTTTGGATAAACTACCCCTAAGATAATGAAATGGGGGCTAATATTTTCATGGGAGTTTGGTCATTCTGAAGTTAGAAACGTGGAATTTGGTATACTTATAGGTTAACAAAAAAAACAATTTTTGGCGATTTTAGATAAATACCCCTAAGAGGATGAAATGGGGGGGTTAAAGTTTATAATTGAGTTTGGTTGTTTTTAAAGTTAGAAACGTGAAAATTGGTATTTAGGCTACTTTATACAAATAAAAAATACCACTTTCGACTATTTTGGATTAACTACCCCTAAAGGGATGAAATGGGAAGTGGTAATTTGTATGAGAGTTTTGTCAATTTTGGAGTGAGAAACGTGGAAATTGGTATAAAGGTTACTGTCAACAAATAAAAAATATTACTTTTGGCGTGTTTGGAAACATCTGTCCCTAAAAAAGTGAAATGGGGGGTAGAAATTTGTATAGGAATTCGGTCAATTTTGAAGTTTGAAACGTGGAAATTGGTATATTCGCTACTATTAAGAAATAATAATAACATTTTCAGTTATTTTGGATTAACTTCTCCTAAGGGGCTGAAATGGGGGGTTAAAATTTGTATGGGGGTTTGGTCATTCTTGAAGTTAGAAACGTGGAAAATGGTATAAAAGGCACTGTTAACAAATAAAAAATAAAACGTTTTGGTGATTTCCGAAAAACTATCCCTAAGTGGGTGAAATGGGAGGTGAAAGTTTTAATGGGAATGAAGACCTTTTTGAAGTTAATGAAGTTAGTGTTAAAGCTACTGCTTACAAACCAAGAGTACTTTCGGTGATTTTGGAAACACTACCCCTAAGGGGGTGAAAATGGGGGTGGCAATTTGTAAGAGAGTTTTGTTATTTTTGAAGTTAGATATATGACTATTGGTTTCTAGACTACTAAATATAAAATACGAGTTTTCTTATAAAGGAATCCCAGGTAAATTGACGGAACCCTTCAAACATTTAAAGGACTCATACAGCGATTTTCAAACTTCTGTAAGAACATTTACATTCCAAAAGCACCATTTGTTAATGTGAAATTAATGACCAGACATGACCATCGGAACTTCTTAATAATAAGTATTTCACAACACGCTACTTTTGCCCATCATTTGTAAGGGGCTGTTTATTTGTTACTACGTAAGACGATTTGGGGGGAGGGGGTCTGAACAAGTCTTATTTTTTCTTACATGGGGTAAGTAGGATGTTTTTACGTAAGATCACAAAAGCAAGCACAAATTAAAGCGTTTAGATATTTTTGCTACTTTTTCTTTGCAATTTTGGTAGATACAGATCTTACGTAAGTTTAAAATGGAGGGACGGGGTTCATCCAAGTCTTATTTTTTCTTACGTAGGGGGAGGGGGGTCAGAAATTGGTTATATAAGCATTAATGGCATGAATGTAGTGTATATGTGCTGCATGTAATACATACAATAATTAAACAAACACTAAAAAGCGAACAAATGTTAGGAAACATTACTATTTTTTTGGAAAGTCTGTCCCTTTATGGTACGTACTTAATGAAAATTTTATTTGTACCTACCTACTTTTTAACGATATTACTGACTCTCCGCAGACGAAGTCGCGGGCGGATAGCTAGTTCGTAATAAATTGACAGAAATGAATTGTATCATTATTTATACGCGATAATTTAACGTAAAATCGGTAGCAGTTAACAGGGCAATGATTGTTGTGAATAAGCATCTTGATTCCCAGTTCCCTACGAGCCTAACAAGGCGTTGGCCAAACGATATTATTTGAATTTAGTCATCAGAAAGCTGGTTATTTAGGCGCTTAACAAACCAACAGGTCTGACAGAGAGCAAGCTTTAAAAACCCGACTGCCTTTGCTTTAATATGTCATGTACCCATGAAACTCGAAATAAATGTTAAATGCGTAAAATATGACATAGTCCTGGGATAATCCGTTCAAAATCCGTCATCGAATAAACAAAGACGCGCACGTAACATACTCGTACTACTCGTATAATGCACTAGCATTCTTAATACGTTTTCCAATAAAATGTTCATAAGATCATTTTGAAGTTGCATTACCCTTTTAGCTTTTCCCGATGAAACGTCCATTAATTTTTATTACGGTCGCCATTTTGCCCTGAGTTTAAACGGTGGTCACGACTCGCTCGCCTCCCCGCTTCGAGTGTCAGTTTAAATTTACTTATAAAACTGTATATTGTACATATATTTACATATTGATTTCATCATTTGATCGCGACGCTGTTCATAGACACCATATTTAATGATGTCTCTTCGGGAATAATAATATTAGCCAGGCTAAAAATCTGTAGGTATAATGATATTTAAAACCATCTTTGTGCAAAACCACGTACATCCTTTGATCCGTTTTGTGATTAGATTAGCGTGAGCAATATTCTATTACACTGGTGGAAACATGTGCAATTTAAGGAAGGGTTTTTTTTAAGATGTCATTATTTTAAGGCATTTCTTCAGTGGAAGTGAAATCTCACCAACAATTTTCACGAAATTTAGTTTTAATTCGAAAAATCGGACGAGATTTTATTAAATAACAACAATTATAAATTGACAAGCCTAGGCAGTTTGGAGGTTGATAATAAATTTCGAAGTTTGACTACCTGTCGCTTTTATTGCGGAGTGAGATATGAAAATCGGGCGTCGCGTCGCACCCGCCGCGTCCTCTAATTAGGGACACCTCCGTCAGCTGCCCGCGGCTGTGTGCTTATACGCAAAAATTAATGCGAGTTTTCTAAACTCCTAACGGCCCTGGGATTTATGAGGTGCGTGTTTATTAACTGTAGCGCAATTATTTATTTACGAATTAACTCTACGGATTACCTACACAAGGTTTCATATAAATTGTGTAATATATATGGGAAAAATATAATATACGAAAAAAAGTGTATTAAACCTTTTGCTTTATACTTATTGTTTCTTCCTTGATATGCTTAAGAGATTCACCGCCCTGACAGCCACGGCGATGAGGAAAAAGGTCATTAAACCCGATAGAGTACTTAGATGTATAACACAGTGTATGTTATGGATACATACTATACATACCGAATTTTTTAACTTTTCCACTCAGCACGGGTAGCACAAGTTGTATATCTCGCTTGTCGCTCAGTGCGTCTCTTTCGTTACAGACGAGGTAGAGAGGGATTACCGAGCGACAAACGAGTCGCGGGCAACCTGTGCTAGCCGCCCTGACTCCCGTAATTGTAGCGAGATAAATATAACTTCTATTTACCAGTTTTTTAAATCATTCATGTAGGTAACCAGCGCGAGGTGAAAACCACCAATATCAGTGTAACTATTACATATTTATAGGTATAATTATTGGCGAGAACATTAATTAGTACCTTAAGACTATGAGCTGTCTTAAAGCTGTTGGTTTTCCATAAATAAATAAATAAGCTTTGTACCAACAACTGCCAAAAAATATGTTAATACTAACAAATTATTAAATTACAAAAGTATGATATGAAAAGTCAAAAGGTTTAGAGAAGTTAATTAAAATGTATATGTAAAGCAACGATCATCTGTAGTCTAGCGTTAATAAACTTAAATACTCCGTCGCTGCGCTGCATTATTATCTACCTCCAGCGACGCGAATGTGAAAATTTAATTTGGTTTTATATAATTAAAAAACTAATGTGTTTATTAAGATAATGTGTCTGGTGAAGATAACTTTAAATATAACAGCTTCTAAGTAACAGATTTCCATTCAGCGGGGAAATCGATACTGATAGCCCTTCGAGTTCGCTGAAAATTGATTCAATTTAAAAATGCATTTAACGTTATTGCCCTCAGAGGAGGGTCGGAGGACGGGCGGCCCAGCGACGCTAGGATCGTCCTGCCGAGCCGGCTCCGCCTGAACACAACTTCACATTTGGCACAGAGTGTCGAGCTAATCAATCGATCGAGACTTGCTCTCGTCTACGCCATGTAACTGATACCGAGTAAAGACTTACATTTTCTTATTTGATGCCCACACCGCGTCCTTTTTGATAAAAAGTTTTTAAGTAGTTTTTGATAAAAAGGACTTTTTCTTACTGTGTGATTTTAAGGACTTAAGAAGTTAAAATTAAAGTACATAAAGATAACAAAAAAGAAGTCAAGTCAGACTCGTACGCACCGCGAGTGTTAAGCTTATACGTCAATTAAGTATTAGGCCGCAAATTCGGAATAAAGTGCAGCGGGACGTTTTTTTTTCGTGCACGCTGGTCGCTGACCTAGGTACTGAAAGTATAGAAATCATCCATAGTCAGCGACCAGTGCACGCAAACAACAACCTGAATGTGAAAAATAATACTTTTCAAATTATCCTAGCCCAGTCAACATGGCCCGCTGAACATGTACAGAACAGGCGCTTGATGTCAAATTACTGAAACCAGTCCGCTTCGGTTTATAAACATCGAAAAAACTTGTTGAGGAATCTCGTTCAAAACAGTTTTCTTTCAGTGGGTATATTTACCTGCTAAAGTGCCATTAACTTGATTTTTCACAGACTTTTAAAGCTTACTGTTGGAAAGTTAGAGGAGACATTTTTGACGACTTTTGGAGATCATAATGTCACCACATATTCGGTCAAAAAAGTTCTTTGCTTTTTTAAAGACATATGTCGATAGATACCATGATGATAATTATTGGCGACTTTTTTCATCTCTTATTAAAAAATATATATATTTTATAATATTTTTGCAAAATAAACAAACTGTATTTTTATGATACCGATCGATACACACATTACATAAATTCAAGAAATCCTTACCATGAAATTTAACAATAATGTATAAATTTTATGAGACGACGAAGCCCTGACAATTGGAAATACTAATATTATCAATTATATTATTAATGCAGTTTTTATTTTTTCTAAAATTCAAGCAAAGTTTCCTTTCAGTAAATATTGCTATCTTCAATATCTAAGCGTACCTAAATATCCTCCAGGAGGCATTGGTTTGATTCACCCTGTATAATCCTTAAGGAATATATATACGAATTTGCATTTTTCCGAACACATGTGATATTTAGAATTATGCTAATACGGGATTTTCTATTACGGCTGCTCGGAAATCTAATAGGCACTGGTGTCTGGCTAACTAGTTTTCCGTTAAAAATGACTACGACCTGTTCATGAGTATTTTTGTCGTAGCAAACTCAGGCTACATGCTCAATCAGCCCACTGGCCGGGCGGGGCTGGCGATGAGCTATGCTTCGCAAACAAATATAATATTAGCCACGTGAGCTAGCAAATGAACTACTTCCTTTAAGATTAATTAATTTATAACTTCCGGTTACAGTCTGTTTCAATTCGGGACTGAACGTTGGTTCAATGTATCCGCTCTCCCGCACTCATTATAAAATCAGTCGTCTGTTTGCGTTTAATATTTACAGAAACTGAAAGCCGACTAAACTCTTTAATTATCTATCCCCCTCTGCCAAACGTCTGGCTTTGCCTTTCAGCGAAACAACTTCGGCCGCAATTAATGTTACTATTTATTTTCTTGGCGCAACTTAAAGAGGATCTGTTAAAGTATTTAAACTTTATGCAGAGAGGTGACAAGTACTGCGACAAATTTATTCTTATATTTACTTAATTTGAGATCATAAAAAGATAGTAGTTTAATTTTAGCATCGTGGAGTTCCTCGAGGAAGGCTTATGTACAGCGGCGGACGGCTTTCGGCTGAAAAGATGAAGTAATTTTATGTTGAAGGCGACGTTAATATAAATCAACTAAAGGTACTGAGTATTTATCAGCCGCATAATAGTGCTTCTGCAACATCCGTAATTTCACTAAGTGAAACGTAACATACAATGACTTGTATTTTAACTTAATAGTAAATTACTCCAAGCTTTACAAAGTTCAACTCGCGAATCAACAAACTCAACAGGCTTGTTACCGTTGGATCAGTGCTATTTTCAGCGCATTGTTTTCCTGATCTGGGGATGATTCATTTCCGCCATGAATTATTCGTCCCCAATCAAGATCAATCGGCCTAATAACAATAACTTTACTAAGAAACCAGAATACCTTGTCCCATTACAGCATTGATTGATTTTTTCCCAATACGAGGGGCACGCGATCCGGAGCGCCCCAACAGATAACTCGGGGATAAATAGCCCTGAGACGAAACAGTGAAATACACTGCCAAGTATTGTCACAGTAAACAAGGACAGCAAATAATTTTGTAATATAAAGGAAATTTACTGTCCTTGGAAAACACTCTCGAAAATCGAACGCTTTCTCACTAAGTTCGCGGGACCCAATAATAGCTGTGACATTTTTTTTTGTCATTTATGTATATACACATGTGTGTATCAATAACACTATAGAGAAATATTGAAGCTAATGCATAAACTCTATTTATGAGCACGAGCAAGGAGCTAAACCACTCAGTTGAGATTTCTATTCCAGTAACCGTATAATGAAATATCGACAACAACTCTGTTAAGACGTAGTAGAATATATACATGTAGGCTTATACAATCCGGTAACTGTGTCCCTAGGGCATGGCTGTATCTACCTCTAAGTACCCATTGTAATGTTGGAACATTCGTGAAAACGTTAAGTACAACAAAAATAAGCTACCTTTATGTAAAATATTAGTAAATAATTCAAACATCTGTAATTCAAATATTTAAGTTTACTGAGATACTCTCCAAGGCAATAGTAACCAAAGTTAACAAGGCAATAGTGACATAGTATACATTCGCGCAGAAGTTTCAACCTTCGCTTTCATTGTATAATGAAATCGTATTACATACGAGTATCGTATTACATACATCGAATCGTATTACATACATTTACATACGAGTATGTAGTCTACAAAAACGTTCAACTACGTGTACCTACAAGAAATACTTTTATTACAAGATAATTTAGTGCCAGCCAACCTATTACAATATTAAATTTGATAACTTCATATAAATTTACGAGAAACTTATTAACTCGACATAGCTTTATTAAGGGACATAAACAATCCGCCTTCATCATACCCAGTACACAGTAAAGCTCATGGGGTCGATCAACAAGAATGACCTATAAAATGTATACAGACATGCCAAGAACGAAAATTTACTTTATAGGCCCATAAACAGGTGATGTGTTTGGAAGCCGCGGCCGCGCGGCGTGAGTGGCCCGCCTAATAAAGCCGTGAACAGCCAATTATTTTGTAAATGACACGTTTTTCAACGCCTTCGTAAACGTGAGGTTGTTTGTCACCTTCTAATTGATACTAAACAATTTAATGAAAACAACAAAATTATTAAATTTTCCATGGACAACAAAGTACTTATTTCATTCAGCAATCAACGTGAAGTTGATAATAAAAACAAATTAGTGGGCAATTACAATTAATTAATGTTAAGTATAACAAGTTTAATTTACTATGAGACAATTGCTTCATATTAGCGATTTATCAATTTACAAGATTCAGAATTATTAATAAGGAATATTAACAAAGAAAATAAAGCTAGTCATTTAATTTGTATTTAAAAGTAACTGATGCCAGCTTTTAAACAGCAAGCAACTTGAGAAATGCATTATACCATAAGTCGCGTATAATTAAAGCGGCACTTCCATTGAAACTTCGCTCTACTGAGGAGTGTAATAAATGAATGGACAAACCCGGGTCCACACATCCGCAACCTTATAATTAGGCTGAGCCAGCACATACACTCTCATCTAACAAACAAACTTTGTTCAAAATTTGTTCCGACGAATTCACGCGTCTAACGACTCTCATAACAAATCAACCTTAATTACCAATTGCTCTCCTTACACAGACTTGTTGGCAAACTTGAGGGGAGCTTTAAATTGTAATGAATAACAATCAGCTATACGACTACGTGTTTTGGTATACGTTACAGGTAAGGAATCGAGTTCACTTAACATACAGCATAAATATACTCACGAGCAAAAATAACGAAGTCATGCTGTGGAGAAATTCATCCCAAAGTGACCCGTCATTGGTGCTAGACAATGTAGGTCTTTGAAACAAAACCTTCCCTAATATTTGCTAACATAGTGCTGCTCAAATTCAGCCAATAAGTATATAGTATAAACTATCTAGTTTAAACTGGATAATTAGGTAATTGTAATAAATAATTTCTAAATTTATTGCAATTGCTTGACGACGCGGTTAGCCTAGTTGGTATTAGCCCTGCCTACGAAACTAGCAGTCCAGGGTTCGAATCTCGGTATGGGCAAATATTTGTGTGATGAGCATGAGTATTTGTTCCTGAGTCATGGACGTTTTCTATATATTTAAGTATGTATTTCTCTATATAAGTATTTATATCGTTGCCTAGTACTCATAGTACAAGCCTAGAGCTTAGTTTGGGACTAGGTCAATTTGTGTGAGATTGTCCTCTGATATTTATTATTATATTATTATTATTATTAATTATCGCGGGCACTGCACATACAATTTGTATGTATATTTCTAATCTCAAACTTGTACTCCCTTGACTATGAGTTGAGTATAGCTACTAGACAACAATATGATTGGATACACGTAGGTACTAGGGCTTTAATTTAATAATTGTTTAAATACTACTACGACCCAACTAACGGCTTATGAAGAGGTCTGGAAATGGATTGTTGAAGCGTGGCTCTAATTGATTCCAGCAGGCCTCACGCCGCGGTTGTCGCCGTATTTCATTGAAGACTCAGTAAGCACTAATTATGTCGAGCATCCCGCACTAGAGTAATGTGGCGTGCGCCGCCTCCACGCTCGCGCCGCCTCCAGTTTTCAATGAACCGGTTTATTAAGCTACAATCATTGTAACGTATTCGTATTATATACCTATTTTAAGACGAACTTTAAAGGTGTAAGCTATTCAGAAATGACAGCGATTCGCCGTTAACAAAGAAAAATGTTTAAGTTAAGAATCTTACTTTTTTATCGTTTTATACAGGGTTTGCATTTGTATGTAATTACCTATACATATATAAGTATAGTTTTATTTCTGAGGAGCCCTTCAAAATAATAAGTAAATAATTAGATAACACTACTTATATCAATAACTTACGGTGTTCCTTCTTTTCTCATAACGTCGTTTGTTATAAAGTCATTTGCCATAACACTTTTGTCATAATGGATGTTAGCCATAATGCTTAGTTAGTATCCATAATGTTTTATTCCCTTAATGTACCGATTGTCCTAACACATTTTAGTCGTAATTTCGGTACCTAGTCATAATTTTTAAAATCCTTTCAAGTATGTACGACGACGAGCGCAGCGAGGAGAAATATCAGGTTGAACTGCGACAATTTACGCCAGTACCGATATGCTGGCCAATGCCAGCTGTGCTACGCCGCTACACTCGTAGCGCGTAGCAGTGTAATCCTCGTACGTAGCGAAAACTTTCTACGAACAGAGAACGACAACGTGTCGTGAGTGGCGCTGAATGGGTTAATAGGATTCTGGCAGAAACTCGGCTTTATGGAACTACGGGCATATAGCAAGTTATCATTAGGACAAATGATTATTAGGAACAAAAACACTATGTCAAAAGAAAATAGGTCGATTAACATTATGTCAAGTAATCATTAAGACAAACTATTATTATTACCACTAACGTTATGGCAAGTGAAATTAGGATTCCAAACGATACGAGAAAACATAGAGAGCCATAATTTACACTGAAAATGTTGCAACAATGTTTCACTAAAATAACATCATCATTCATTATCATTATCATTTTCCTTCTACCTACCCGAAACTTGTTTGTAAATATCCTAACGAACTAATGAAGTTTAAGTAGGCACGCAAACTTTTCTATTAGGCTGCTCGGACTGTCCGGTTTACTTGCCGAGGCTGAAAAGGCGCGAGTGTAAAGTTCAAGAATCAATTAGAGCGCGCCGCCGCCGCCGCGCCGCCTTCCCTTCCATAATGATTCATGCGCCTACACAGCCCGACGCAAGCCTTGTGCAAATGTAAAGGTGCTATTATACATAATTATCTACAATAAGAAGATATTTAATAAAACAGCAAAATTATGCTAACCAAAACCAGCAGCAGCAGCCAGGGAGGTACCTATCTATACTAACACTATAAAGAAGTAAAATTAAGTTTAAATTAACTAAAGGGAATTTTATTGATTAGCGAATGTATTGAGAAGGATTTTACATGCTGGAAATAGATTATAACATACTAATATTAAGTAATTACTGAATTCAAAGTACTAATATTTTACTAACAAAGTTTGGTATCTGGAATTGTTCAAACAAAAAACAACCTTAATAACTTGAATTAATGGTCGGGATATCATTAAAGATACCCTATGTGCATGTGCCGTCGTATCCGAAATGTCCGACTTGTGCCCCTTGTCCTTAAAGTAGCGGCATCGAGTGATGGCACTTTTGACGTTTGCTCGCTCATGAAGTTCCGTAAATATTGACAGCAAAGTATGAAGGAACAGATGTCAAACTACATTGTTGCAGGTACCGGAATAGTGATGTACCGCTGGGGCTGTAATTTCCCGAAACGCATTTCGTAACTAGCTTCATTTTGAGATTGTTTTTATTTGCTCGCACTCTAGCGTTCATCGTTTTAATCATAATGTAACTAACAAAAAACATCTCAAAAAAACTATTCGCGTGATGATAACAAAGGACCGCTGACTGGTACAACAACGTATGACAATTAAGTTCTGCACTTTCACGTTACCACCGCTGGCAAACTCGCGTCCCAGCTCAAAATTAACGTTGTTATATGATTATTTATCCACTCATTTATCAATAATTTCACATTTTGTATATTTTGACACAATATTTCAAATTTCTGACAATATCATCTTATTTTAGCCACACAGTTTATTTCGAGAGTTTGATCTAAAAACTATATTGGCATACAAAAAAACGTCTCCATAATCAAATTATTATGAAAATTACCCATCGCCGCTCTGGAGACTATAAAAGCCCATAGGTATATCTAAAATACACGGTTATTCCTACTACAGCTTTGAGAAGTTATTAATTTATGGGTTATTCCTTTAATAAATTTTAAAAATATACTTCTCGCACTTGACTGAATTTTTTACGATAATAAAATGAAGTGTTTCACAACATTATTGTCAGCTGTCAAAAGTGCCATCACTCGATGCCGCTACATTAGTAACATGAAAAAGTCTATAAAAGGAATGGAAAATGGAGAAACGGGTTGTTTGCTGTCAGGCCGTCGCGATTGAAGGAGTTCTTGTAATTTTGAATTTATTAATTCGGGGATTGAATTAATTTTATTATTCTAAAGCTTTTAGTTTAAAAATTCACAAAAGTTTTAGTGATATTTTGCTGGGTTTTGTTGAGTAGTAATTAATATTGTTTTAATTGGGAAATTCAAATTATCTCAATTTTATAATATATGATTAATATTGAGCTCTGTAAAATGTGGCGGGTTTTGGCAGTGACTTTTACTCGTCATTTTAAGGGTGAATTAGCCGCGATCATAGTGTCACAACATTAGTGTTATTTATTCATAGTGAGGTGTTGTTTATAATTACGAGTTTAAAAGGGGAGTTTCGGAAGGCTGTGTGCTGTTTTCCGGTGGAGAAGATACGTAGTCATTTGAAATATTCACTCTTGATTTGGGTCCTTTTGCGGAAGTGGTTTTATCTCAGTCAGATTGACAACCGTTGTGACTCTCTTCGCTGTGGTATTGGTTTTCAACTATGACTGGTATTCGCAACAGTTTACATAAGGTGTTAAATCTTGTTTGAACTGGGGCCGGATTCTCAGGTAACTGAGGCTTATTTCTGGCGCATGGAAGGCAGAAACAAGTACCTACTAACTCATTGAGCAATAATCTACAGCGGTTACTCTGATGGAAGGGTTCTTTCCATTTTGATGGTGTAATTGAGTCATGCATGAGACTTCCTGAAGGTCATGAGTGCAGTTGCACAATGACTCTTTTACCTAAATATATTTATGTGTAACAAAAATATATACATCATAGGGCACTTCGCTTTCCAATCTGGCTATTCTTAGTCTGGAAAGGAGGAGTATTACCCTTGAGAAGGAAGAATATTACCCTTCTTAAATACTCTGCGTAAACACTTTCTTTTTTAAATTCGGTTGAAACTGGAATATTTTTCTGTTATTTAGCTTAGTTACATAAACCAGTGTTAATAGTTTGAAGAGCGATGAATATTATGCATATTCAGGGCAATTAGGATCTGACCCTTTTGGTGAATCCGTTAGCAAACTCGCAGGTTCCGCGAATCCGTATAATTTGATGTGCCCTGAAATGACCAAACAAATATCCGCTTACGTATACATACAATTAGTCGACAAAGAGGTATAAGGGAAAGAGAAAGTTATATTAATTATATTAGTCGTACTCAGGCAAGTATCAAACGAATCATTAACATAATTTTAATAGAGTTAACGTTTTTTATTTATTATGCAATATGTATAAGCAAATGCTCATCTCTGCTTATAGCAATATCAGCGTTGTTGTCAAAAGTTGTAAAATAGTTTTAGTTAAATTATACCATACTATTGACTCGCTCTGCTTCGCTTCTGTTAATATAAGTTAAAATATACCTACCCTTCGTTCTAAATATTGGTAAAATAAATAATATAAAATATAAATATTTTTGAAATCGGATGCGTAGTTTCGGAGATTACCTACCTACTCCCTACATCCAAACTTACATACAAACTTTATTTACCTCTTTATAGTATTAGAGTAGATTAGTGTAGATAATTGGCCGGTCAACCGTTTCGTTGAGTGATTTTTTGGTTGCACGTAAGTGGCATAGTAATAATTTTAATTTACATTAAATGCCAAGGATTAATAAATATTGTATCGCAGAAGCGCAAACAACCTAATATTTTAAATTAATATTTTAGAAGTTAGACATATGCCATCGCGGACTTTTGTTCATTAATTTGATGTATCTCATATGCGCCCGAAAATCGATTATTTGGTGACTTGATTAGAAAACATTTGAACTTTCACTGCTGTACAAAAACGTAATTAGAATGTCATGTACTTACATATAAAGTTTTAAAAAATCTAAGTGACACTAAAATCTGTATCCAAATCCGTTGCGTGGTTTAGAAGAAAGTTAGCGAAGAAACAGACACACGCCGAGGAGCGACTTTATACTACCTATTTAGAGATTTACAGTTCAAATAAATTCATATGGCGAAAATCCAACCAATAACCAAACTTTAAAAGTCATGAAAAAATATCAATCAACTTTTAGGTTACCCCAGTTCGGTGAACTTGGTATCACTTTCTTATCTTTCCAATCCAAGGTGTGCAGATGCTAGCTATAAAACCTCCAAGTGTATTTAGAACTCGCAAAAAAAAACGATATGCTACCCTAAATAAGTACGTTGTTTTGGCATAGTTGTATAACTTGCTTGCCCGCATTTGTTTTTAGTAAAAAAAATGTAATTAATTTTATAAATAATTAAAAAGGGGTCTAGAATGAGGGGTTGAAAAATTAAAGTGATTTGTTTTTAGCAAATGGGGTGTCATATGAAAGGGCTCAATCTGCACATTTCAAAACTATTTTTTATAATTTTCCGTGACTTACTTTTTGATTTACAACCAAAAATTTTCAATAAATGACCGTTTCCCCCCCTTATCTCCGAAGTTTATGAACCAAAAAATCTGAAAAATTCCTTACTTATAGATAATTGCTTATATTTTACGGGAAAAATAAACAAAGTGTTAAAAACTTATAGTATTCGGGATTTGACAAAAAAAACTTTGAAAGTTGGTTATAAATTTACACAACTCAAAATAGACCTTATCGCATACGAATTAAAGTACATAAATGAATAAAATTTAATGAAAAATTTTAAAAACCCCCGTCACAAAAATAAAACTCTAAAAAGTAAATAAATAATATGGCGCTTAAAGCTTAATGTCAGTACGTAGTAATATTTTGATTCAAGCCCGACAAAGACATAGAAACTTTTAAGAACGGTAGGTAACGTCTGTAGACGTTAAGCAGTGTGCCTAAATGATCCCTAATCACGCTACCGTACTCAAATGCTAAATATGTTCTAATTATGTTCTTAATTATTCAAACGTAGTATTTATTTGTTTGTTTTTGTCAGCCATCAACAAAAAAATATACCTACGCAACTTTTTTACTTAATCTCGTCAGTTATCTTATACTTTAAGTTTACTTGTTTTATCAGGCCTCCTTAATAGATCAGGCTCCAGGGTACGTGCGCGACTCGCAAGTTTTGATTATGACTAAATATAAATTCAGTGGGTCTGGATGGGATGGATGAAGGAGCCCCATTATTTGCCAACGCCAAAGCGAATGTGAATAAACAGAACCGACACGCGTGACTGGAATGAATCGCAATATAATATTCACGGAGGAGGGGCAAAGCACGAACTTTTTGTTCATTCAAAAAATTACTTATATTTTATTCAATACAAAAGTATGCTCTCCTACTGTGTTTCAAGAATGAAAAGATTTATATTCATAAATGCCTGCAGACGGCCCGGGCGAATAACTCCGCAACTGCGGCCCCCCATCATCTTAGGCTTTATGCATCTTAACTTTGACCGTTTCTTTGTTTTTATACCGCGGTTCTCAGTGACCCATGAATGGTCTTATGACATTTACAAATGATCATATTTTCCGTGAAAAAGAATAAGATGAAAGAAATTGTGGAATAGCCTCGGAATAGCGTTCAAACATAAGGTCGTTTAGATGATGCGCAGGTAGTTATTTACGATGAGAGGGATCGCAGAGGGTGCATTTCTCAAGGTGAGTGACAGTGCGGCGGCACGCACCTGGCCCTCCTCACTACAATTTGTTACCCGTCCGTTTCCGACCGGACGCTTCCTAAATGCCACATATGTTTTTTTTTCATTTGCACTTGAGCTGAAATTTATCTTTCAAATAGATAGAGGATTACTGATATTCGCACCTGTGGACGGTCAAAGGAATATCTATTCAAGAATGCAGGGAAAAGCATTTTCTTGAAGTTGAAGGCGGAAAATTGTAGCACAATCCATACACAATATATAAACCACATAATAAAGCTTTTTTAGGGTTCCATAACCGAAGGGTGCCTAACGGGACCTTATTACTAAGCCTACGCTGTCTGTTCGTCCGTCCGTCAATCCGTCTGTCTTAACTTTTAAACCGTAAAAGATAGCCTGATGATTTTTTTTGCAAAATATGTGTTAAAACGGCGGATTTTCTAACAAATAATAAAAAAGTCAAAAAGTAAAATAATAAGGGGAGTCCCCATGCAAGAAACGTTTTTTTTCAACTTTTTTTTTTTGTATTTGTTCTATCGTAAAAACAGTATTACATAAAAGCGTCAAATTTGGTATGATTACAGAACAAACCCCATAGACAAACAACAAGTACTAAAAACTGGCCAAATATCCGACGCATAGTTGACCGGTTTTGGCTTTTCCGGTAGTCGGGTAAAAAGTAAGTCTTAATTATTGAACTCGAGTCTTTTTACCAAAATTTGGAGTCTTTTCTAAAGCTTGAGTTTTGACTACATGACTCGATAAGACTCGAAAAAAGGACTCGACTCACGACTCAAGACTCGGAAGTCTCGTAAATATGAGTCGAGTTCTCGAAATTTAGACATAAAAGACTTGAGTCCTGTGCAACTCAATATTTACCTGCCTGCATAATGTCACGGCTATTTTTCCCGAAGGGTCTTGTTAAAAAAAATAACACACCTCCGATACTTTTATTTACATAACTAAGCCATAATGTAGCTTGGGCCCTTATTCTACATTGTGTTTACCCCTATTGTTATCAGATCGTTTGTGACACTGCGTTTACTGTCGAGTCAATAAGAGCTATCATAACATCAACAATACCATAACAATAGGTGAAAAGACATTGTAGAATAAGAGCCCTGTACACTCGTATGTTTATTTCATCTGTCGTTTAGTCCGAACTATCTTATATTTACATTTTCTAGGTACTTATACTTGATTTTGATTTTGGCGTGAAGCTTCCGCGACCACCTGTCATATCTGGTGCGGAAGTTCGATGCACGCGCGCCGCCCGGCCGAGCGAGGCATCAGGAGATAGCGAGCCCGGGCGGCGCGGAGGCTGCCCTAACTACCTAGTACGCTGCCCTAACTTATAAGTCAATTTTATTTTACACCTCCTCCAGCTCCGTCGTCGCTGTTTTTCTCGGGAAGAATGACTCTCCAACTGCCCTATCAAAAATCAAGAAGATTTGTTCCGCTGTTTTTGGTAAACTACGTAAATTAGAAGGTAATATTGTTAATTAAATACATAGTCAATGTCTTAGGTACTATTAAACATTTCAAATCATTTCATATACCTACATATTTTAGCTGTCGTACACGAACTTACGTAGGTAATGTACATCTACTAATCCAGTCAAATAGGCTGAAAAAGGGGTCAACTTCGGAATTAAACGGAATAAGCTGAATAACCTGAGCTGTGACCTTGAAGATATGGGTTCCGTACTACTATATGTATTCTGTTGGTCTGCTTTGCTACTGGTCGTTAAAGTATTGAATTTTCAACAGTTTTCATGAAACAACCCGAAGCTATTTTACAAAGTAAGTAAAGGATTATAGATTCATATCAAAATATTACAAAGTAATAAAATAAAAATATAAAATAATAAAGTATTGCCGTTTTCAGGTGGTAACTTGTGTGACCTCTGCTGTAACCTAAGTCTTGTTGCTGTTTTTTTTAATACTTGGTCCAGCATGTCAACTATGTCTTGCATTTTTTCTGTTACTACGAAGGTGTTTGCCCTTTAGTTGCCAGTGACTCGTAACGAAACGTATTATAGTTATGTTTTCTCCTTAGTGTGGATGTGTCCCTCAGTGACCTGCCAGCACCCTAACCCGACGCTAGCTTTCGCTGAGTTCATTTGTGATTTTCAAAGTTTTTTAGCAACACGAAGCGTCTTTTTACTTAAGAGTTTTGAGTGTCGTAATAGTACCCTTTCATAGTGCAGGGACTTTGTAGCTCCGATTGTGATTAAAATAAAATATTACTATTCATATTAATTTATTCCTTGTAACTATGGTATTTACAAGACGTTATTTTTCTTAACCAGTACAAGACATGGACCCTACTAGGGTGTATCAACAAATTTAACTAAGTGTAATGTTAAAAATACCAGTAAGTAGCAGCAATGTGAACTACAATTTGACTGATATAGACTTTAAGACCGAAGTCCCACAAACTTTTACCAAAGACACTAAATAAAGTCAGTGCCCTATAACATTTGAAACTCCTAAGAAGAAAGTCTAGACATCTCAGATAAGAATCGGCATCAAGTCGCTCCTCCGCTGCCACCAGCTGGTGCCTAACTTGATTAAATCATCGGAAAGATCCGCCCTATTGATCGAGAGCTCGTCTTTAATTACCTCACGGTATCTGCGCTTTGGCAAAGTTCGCTCGCATAAGTGGTGAATCTTTGTACCCCGTCGTTATCAACGCGTCTCATTGATTATTTATCTTTTCATCGCACATTGGTTTCGTAACAAATATGAAATAGTAATGAACCGATGATTGGGGGCATGAGTTAGTGAGTGGTGTCGGAGATGAGGCCGGGGCCATTCATTATTCAGGCGCGGCCGCGGCGCCGGCGCCGCCCTGCTCGCATTACCCATTCATCCGCACCTTTTGCCGATTCACTCTTTAACACCTTCTTACGGACCACTTCACGACGTGAATAAAATTACGAGGCAACCTCACAACATGGCAGATTTAATATTCTGACATACGCCTTCAGAAAAGCAACAACAGCGTTTAATTACAAAATAAATATCTACTTTTATGGTTAAATAACGTTCTGCGAAAGTTAAGGCAATACGAGCAAGTATAAAGCCTTACAGTGAAAAGTTGTAATCCGCCTGAACCAACCCCTGAAAGTTTTTTATCTACTCTACAGATTACAGCAGTTTACAAATTGAAGGAGCTCACGGTAAATCCTTCCTGTACCTACATATTTAATTTAATTATTGAAACGGGTTTTCAGTGTTGACTCATGTTCGTGCTATAAAGTGCTACGGTGTGCTACGGCGTAGCTCGAAAGCGCTACGAGTGAGCGTATGGAGTTGTATTTAATGATATGCTCGTAGTAACGCGGATTGCTAAATTAATACATCTCAATTCTCAAGAATAACTTTATTGCTAAAGTATAACCCAGGTACATTTTATAACATTAAGAATGAACTTTCTACGAAAATTTTAGTTTTTTGATTATACTCGTATTTCACTCCCTGTGTATCAATTAGATGTAGTTTTGTTGTATTTCCTGTCCTTTTTGTATGGACGTAGGACGTATAAATGGTATAGGCGTAGTGTATCCCTATTGCGCAGTCATATCAAACACGCTTGTAACTTTGACCCAGTATTGCACTCGTGCTCGCGAGCCAGCCGCGCCGCTCCGCACGCGCCCGCGCGCGCCTGCGCCGGCGCCGCACGCGCCTGATGTCAACTCCGCGCTCCCCGGGGCGCCCTCTCTTTTATTTGTCAAAGTTATGAAAAGTAATGAGCTACCTATTTTATCTCTAACATTGCTGCTTTCTATTGTTCGGAGTTCCCCAACTGTGACCCAAATGAATGAAATTATGAAAGTTCGAATTAAAATATGTTCCTGCCTCCGAAGTTAAAATGTTCAATATTAAAATTTTTGTACGTTTTACAATTACAATGATAATTCATTGAAATACCAGTAATTGGTGATCTTATTGGCGAAATCTTTTACTTACGGGATTTTTGTAGATAATTGATTTATTTAAACTTTATTGCACAATGAAAGAAGCTATAAATGGTATACTAAATACCTAAAGGCATTTTTAAACCAAAATTAAATGTTCATCATATTCTTGTATTTCGGTTTGTTGATGCCATAAGCATACCTAAGATCGGACGTAGCTCTCCGGTGCATTTTTACAGAACTACATAATACTTCTCTCGTAATCGTACTCATGTTAATTTTGTAACAGAAATATGTGTTAAGTCTAAATATATACAGAAAATTTTAATGTACTTCTAAAATTCTTGTATAAATCTTACAAATCTTGACCTGCTTAATCAATAATCTAAGTAAGTAGGTACAATAGGCTAAGTGGGAGCCCGACCCGCGATGATACTGTGCCACAGTGACTTTATAAAACAATTTATTTGATAGTTCTTAAGATTTGATTTATACTGCTACTATGACACAGTTCTATGGTGTATATGTCACATTAACTGATTCAATTAAAAATATTAACATGAGATTATAATAATTATATCACAGTCAAGTTAATGACGTAATTGATTAAATACCACATCAGCCTTTCTTTATTTACATTAATTTCTTGACACTATGCGTAACTTGAAGCACATCGAGAATACCTACTTAAAATTGAATTATTTAGCATTTTTTTAACTTAAAAACCGTTTTCAAAACAAGTTTTTACGCATTGCCCGTGCCTGTAAAGCAAGCAGCCTAATCGTATTCCCATCAATTTAGCTATGCCCTTTCAAGCAGTGATCTCTACTAGCGCGGCAAGGGGCTCCGGGCGGCGGCCGCCCGCCCCGCCGGCCGACGCCGCACGAGTCGGTAAATTCCACATATTCCGTGACACACGACACGCTCGTAAATCTTCACGCGAATTTGAACTCCGGCGCGTGAGCCGCCGTCTAGTATTTTTATGCTTATTACGGCGCTAAAAAAGGTTCTACCCTGTATAGGTATCACGTGCAAAATCTCGGGTGCTACTTTAAGGCTTGTAAATTATACCGAGTTTAATTAATTTGGAAGTAAAGCAGACGCTCTGCATAATGAATTCCCGTTTTTTTTTCATGGAATTATTATTATTAAACCACCGGGTATTGCCGTCGGTTTTCCTGTTAAAATTTTCTTCAAACAAGCGAACGTTGTCTCATGTTACGAGTATATTAACAAACTCGTCTTATTAACCTTATCTTGACTGAACCTTTGACGTTGATTTTAATTGAATATAAACACATAATACGCAGATAAACGTACAGAGAAGTCTGAATTTCAAACCTTTCTCAGCAAAGTGACGAATAGTTGCAATCCGTTCTGCAATATAACCCCGTCAACGTCACCCACGTAAGCGTGGCAGATCAGCTGGGAGTGCATCCGCGTCAGCTGTCGGCGCGCGAAAGCGCCGCAGGAGCCGTTGCAATTAACGCCTCCCCGACACGCGTGATCCCGCGCCCGCCCCCGCCGCCGCGATAACGCACCCGGCCCTTATCTCTATCTTCCTTACCGTTTGTCATAAATGTTATCACTCCGATGAGCGGACGCTACGGAGACCTCTTTCTCGGTTTCTCTCCTCCACCGAGTTAACGACCCGTGAACTCGTGAGCGACGATCGGAATCTTATTTTTTTCAGTCACTGGCACGAACACTTCTGGCAATCATTTCAAACACTCAAACATTACGCGTACTACTCCAACACTACACAAAATATACAATTTATAATATGGCTTTTATAAGTTTACTGCATCATATCTTTAATAACCCGACAAAAATTATATGTGTGACGGTAAAATTGTTTACTGTTGTTATAAATAAAGTTATCACTTTTCAAGTAAGTCTGTTTCAGTACTTCGGCGTCTCATTAAGATAAAAGTTTAAACAGTTTGAGTCGTTGTAACACTAGGGCAATTCCAGTTAGTGTGACGGTTTGAGGTTGTTTAAATGTTGACGCGGTGAATGTTACGTCCCGACGAAAGTGTATCAGCGGCGTGGCGGGCGGCGTCGCTCGGCTGCGGCCGGCTGCGGACTGCGCGGAGCCGGCGGCCGGCGGCGCTCGTCCCGCCGAGCCGTCGCCCGCGCACGCGCCCCGGCGAGATCGATACACCCCGCCCCAACCGCCCGCCCGCCCGCCACCCTCACTCCCACACACCCATACATGAACGCATCGCCACTCCACGCTCTATACACACCACTACCATCGCATGCTTTCATTTTTAAAGTTTTTTTCACTTTTGTCTTTTAGTTTGAGATAAAAGATAAACTTTGACAAAAGTAACAAAACTTGTAAATGTTTATTTATTATGACTTTAAACACACTTCAGATAACGTCACACCCGTATGATTACTGAATTCGTTAATGTATTTAGTAAAACAACAAGCTTGAGTTAAATTCAAGCAAAATTTATAGATTGACAAGTTTGCATCACTAACACCCTGTTGCTCCTCTCATGTCAGAGACAGCAGTTAGCTCTACTACTTGTACTTACATTGTCGTTCTCATGAAGTTTACTTTCATGGTTTTTTTTTTTAAAAAAAGGCTATTTACACTCTCCGCGTGTGTTTTAATGGAAAGTTAAATCAGCTGGCACCTTTCGTACGTGACTTCCTGCAAATAAGCTAAGACGGAGAGGACAGTAGGGTAGCCTTCATTTCGAAGAGTCAGAACTGTAGAAAGGTAACCCAAATTTATTGCGCCCTCATTTAGATCCCCGGCTGTACGTTGCTCCAACATCTGAAACACAGAAAACATTCTACGGGAAAGAATTGACTAGAGCAAAGGCCCTCAGGATTTACGCGATTGTACAATAGCTCTCGAGATAGGTTCTAGGCAAATAGAAGTATGGAGACATAATGTCTGTCATATTTGAATCGTTTTTGTAGACCAATAAATAAAAAACAGGGCAATTTCTATACTTGTTTAAATTTGCTATAGTATCATGTTAATTTTATGACAGTTGATAATAACCAACCGCGAAACCATTTTAACTGGACGTCGAATTTCAAGGACAGTTACTTAACATTGGTTCCGATGAGTTATCTCGTAAAATATAAAAATGTTTCATTGTCGGTGGCCTTGCGCGCCTCCCGGCGCTAAACAGACGCAAACCCGATAAGAAATTTAGTTAATCTGGAACCTTTCTCTTTAATAAGCTAGCCTAGAGACCGTACTTATTTCAACATTTTTATGTAATCAAGAAAGTGTTATATTTACGAAAATGAACGAAGTTTTATAATTTTTGAAACATTCAGCCGGCAGGGGACGTTTTCTATATGGTTTAACGAAACAGCTGTTCCCTGACAGCCTGTTAATCTCGAATGTGCCACTTGCTAAATTAAATTTTGTGTCATCTGACGCATTTTGTAAATATTACTTTAAGCATTTGTTTAATCATCATTTTAAACATAGAATAAACCAACTAGAGCCAACTTTACATGATCTTGGTTGATGATTATTTTTGTTTAGAAAGGCAAAGGCACATTTGAATAATCTGTGATATTATTTTTCCGTGAAATACCTACTTTCAGTATAGAAATCAAGAAAATTAAAGTTTCTTCTCAATATAAAGCGAGCGAAGAGCATTGTCCGTGAGAGCTAACATGATCGCCCGTAGGTTTGCGAAGTGCTCTATCGCAGTAAAGGTAGCTCTGTTTAAAGCCTACTGCATATACAAGTGGCCTATGGGCAGATTTCACACAAAGGCAATACAATGAGCTTCGAATGCAATTCAACAACGCGTTCATGATGCTGATGGGGCTGCCCTGGTACTGCAGCGCGTCAGGGATGTTTGCGGAGGCGCGGGTAGACTGCTTCCACGCCACGATGCACAAGCGGTGCACGACCCTGGCGCGCAGGGTCCGGGCCAGCGCCAACAGCATCCTGGTCATGATTGCTGACAGGGTTTACGGTCTGTATCTGAACCACAGCTGTATTGATTCTATTGATTTAATTTTATAATTTTTACTTTATTGCTTATGAATTCTTGATTATATTTTACAATTTTACGTAATTTAAGATTTAACTGTAAATAAATATCCATCATTATTTGAAACCTCATTATAGTTACCACGATTTTGCATTTCAAGAGATTTCAAAAAGTGAGTTGGCGCCGGTTGGTAATGATTACACGCGTCTCTTTCCGCCGAAAGCAAAACGGGTTAAAACAACGGACTCTATTTAAACTCAAGATATTCATTTTGTAAAGTAAACAACGAATCTCACCACAGCACTGAAAAGCATATGCTAATTTCAAAATATGAAATTTACGTGGCTTAAGTACCTTTATACATATTCCAATAAGTTCGGTCAGACCGTGACCAGAAGTAAATTTACATACTTATCCATGTAAAAGGTTGCCCCGCTACCGTACTATTTACATGTCATGTAGTACTGCTGGGAGCCGTGTACATATGTTGTATTCAACATTATGTGAAACAAAGGACAGATGTCACATCAACTAAACTTAAATGTAAATGAAATTGTTACGTCACATATCGTTTTAGTTCGGCTTCTATCTCGCCTAGATCATGTTGATTAAGATAGGTAAACATGGCGGCGCAGACATTACGAGTAGACACGTCCCGACATTAGTGTTAACCTAGTAGACTAACCCTTTCAAGCACTAATCTCATTTTGGAATAACTAAATCATCACGCACCTTTATTAAACTGATTTAAGCTTCTGTTATAAAAATAATCGCATCGTGTATGAATTTAACACCCACTTTTCCTAAGCAAAAGACAGTAATCCGTAAATAAATAAAAAGCCTTTAGCTTTATACAGGTAACATTAAAGTTTTCCTTCGAACCCATGCAGTTAGTAGGTAGTTTCCGATTAATCGAACACGGCGAAATTGGCGCAAACTGCAGTTCTGGCTGTGCACGGTGCGTGCCGGAGTCGACGCGGAGCAATCAGCGGCGCCCGCTGCAACAGAGTGGGCCTCGTAGCTGTACCGGTTACAATATATAAACACTACTAGTAATATTGTTAGTAATATTTTTAGACAATGCTCCTTTTCGCTGTATGAATTTTTGGCCGTATCCTAATATTTTGTTCCTTATTCTTGGCCGACAGTATTGTTATATTTAACGATTTTGGTTACAAATAAAGTAAACGCGTTTAAAAATTGCGACAATAGTGAAAATGTATTTTTATATTTATTTATCTGTAAACTTAATGTAAAAAAAAAGACAATTATAATAATATGTAGTTTTTTTTATTGCTAAAAGGGTGATTTGAAAAAATATTGTACATAGTTAAGCGAGCTCAATTAAGGAACAATCGAATTTAATTTTTGTGTAACGAAAATTAGTCATTCATATGGTTAATTTTCGTTACACAAAAATGAAATTCGTTTGTTTACTTAATTGAGCTCGTAACGTCGCTTAACTATGTCAATATTTTTGCAAATTACCCAAAAAATAAACATAACCTGGCTTTGTCTTTGTTAAACTCAATATTAAAATACCCGCGCCATAGACTTACGATATTTAGTAAAAAATTATGTCTCAAATATCGGAAGCAATGATAAATAAAACCAAACTGAGAAGAAACAGAAAGTACAAAATAACCCCCAAAAATTTAATGAAAACCTCATTACATGGCAGGTGTGCGCGCGAGCCAATCAATGAAACAACTTTTATTGGCCTCCCTTTTACTGCTTTCTTTTCCTTCGCGGGCAATAAATAAATTCCAGTAGTGTATTTATTTGAGGTCGGTGATTGAATGCGCTGAATGGACTATCTTTTTCTAAAGGAATTTTCATACTTAAATAACCGCCCAGATATTACTAAGTAAGTCTTTACCCGTCTAACGTTAGGTACAACATTGCTATACAACAATCTCACCCGGATTGTCTCTTGGACCACTATTGATCGTCTCGAATCTATCTTATCTCATATAAATAAAAATGAATGCCTGAATGTGTTGCTAAGCGCAAAACTCGAGAACGGCTGGATCAATTTGGCTATTTTTTTTAATATTCGTTAAGTCCGAGGAAGGTTCTTATGAAGAGAAAAATTTGATATTTCAACTTAAAGGGGGAATGGGAACTTTAACCGAAGCGAAGCAAGGGCGGGTCGCTAGTGTAGAACAAATATAGAAAACATAATGGCATTGACATAAGTAAACCAATGTAAATGCGACTCATTAAGTTAAATTGCGTCCATTAAATAAACGTACGGTTGCTATTAAAATATCAAAACTGGTATCTCTAACTCGAGTTTTTACTGTTGAAGTCTTCAAATATTTTTGAACACCTTGTGTTTTAATACATTTGATGGCGAAAATACGCATTTAATTTAAATATATTTGTAGGTACGTATTCAAGTTCGTGACGATGGATGCATGCAAAATTACGCTGTGTAGTAAATTTAAAAATAAAATAATGGTCGAGCTTGTAGCTGTGCAGCTGTGTCAAAAAAAAGTGACTTATAATTTTTTCGATTAAAGCTCATTTGCGTCTGAAGCACAGCGTCCAGTCAATCACCTCGATCAGGCCAGGGGCTGCTTTAACCCGTTTATTGTGCCTGGCCCCGCGTCAGCCGCGCGCCGCGGGACGCGCGGGCGGCGCGCGACTACTCTTTGTCGGCACCACCACGTTTATGCGCATTTTATATCAAATTCCTGAAACTAATCTAAGTAATAAATCACAAATGCTCACAAATACCCACCTGTAATTAAGTATTTGTTGCTAAATCGCCTGAAATACTTTTCGTATAGATATGAAAATTACAGAACTAAATAAAAATCGGTTTTTGTATTTACGGTATCATTACTATTTCAGAAGAAAACGCCTGAATAACTTTACAAAGATAACAACACAATGATACTCATTATTGTGTTGTTATCTTTGTACCTTTCAAAAGATTTGTCGTGACTTAAGATGAGAAAAATCCCTTCGGAGCAAATCAATATAACAAAATTCGCTTTGTACATCTGCAAAGCAACCCAACACACCGATTGGCACCGGTATAATAATAAGATACGGGCTTATTCGAGTCAATTTCAATTTCATTTATTCAGAAACAAGGCACATTGTGTCTGAAATAACATAAATTTGGAGATACACATTTTTTGTTAATATTGTTAACAAATGTTTATTAGTCTGCGCGTCTGTAGAAACAATTATTATGTAGACGATTTGTCACTGCATTATATTATAGGTAATACAAGTTACAAGCCACTTCTCGCTTCACTCGGGAACTGTCGATTCCTCCAGAACAAAGTATTCTATGTCCTAATTGACTGTGTGCCATTTAATGTAAATCTATTAAGCAGTTAATGTATGGTTAAAAACATGCAAACTTCTAAGCACCTTCATAAACTATCTTTTTTTACAATATACATAAAATACACAATAGTTTACCTGTTCGTGATGGCCATGACTTCCATGAGGACTTAAATTAGGATTGACCACATTATCGCAACGTACGCTCCAAAACCATTTCCAAGATTAGGGATTTTTGAAATTGTACTATCAGCTTGAGCTTTAAAAACACTCAACTATTACGGCTACCTATACAATAGTACATTGTGTATTAAAGGTGATATAGAAGGAATTACAACCGAGAGCCTATCAGGTTTTGATGACTCATTGTTTGCAATTCCTGTTCCGCACGTGTTTCTCACAATGCTTATCACATTTGCGGGTAATTACATAAAATGACAAGGAGAATAAATATTTCTCGCTTTTCATACTCTGTAGCTCGAGCATGAGCATTAAACTTTCAATCATACGTCACGTTTTCTAATCGCCTTTACTATTCGAAAACTATGTCGAATATGTAGCACAGGCTCCTGAAACAGACTCGCGTTTCTATATATTTTACGCTTAGGTTCACCTTTTTACTACTCGATGACGATACAAAATGTTAACTTCCAAGTACGCGCTAGAAATTGTTAGCACTAAATACGCACGCGCTGTTCCAATCGCCATACGTATTTTCTCGATGACAATACGTTAACGTTACTTACTCGATAGAGGGTAAATTCGTGCTCGAGGTAGGTACTGAAAGTGAATTAAACTCACGCGTAGTAGCCGTGTAAGAAAGCTTTCGTTGGAAAGCTGAAACAGAAAGCTATATTTTACTTATTATGTAAGTGAGGTGTTGTAACAAGCCACATAGACATCCGTCCATTTAGTCTGTTAAAAACATACATATAATTACAAATAAAGTATTTGTATAATCATAAACAAGTAGCGACATCTATTGATAAATAAAAACTTAAGATTTTAGATCAGAATAAAGTTTATTAAGAGAGAGACAAAATTGGTTTGGTAGATTGGAGTAATTAATAAACATACAAACATATTACAGTCTATGTAAATAGAGTTTCATAAAGAAAATGAAGGAATAGTTAAAGCCTAAAATAATTCTAATATGAATTCTTGACACTTTACTAGTTACAGAAATTTCATAACAAACAAAAAGGTTAAATAAGAAATAAATAAAATTTATACTAGATTCTTTTAATTATCATTACTAAAACAAAAGGAATCATTAAATCTATTTTAATAAAAAATACAAAAAGATATTGAAGCGAGTGGGGATTTGAACTGTGGGGCGCTGATCGGTGGGGGGAGCGTTGGGCCGCTGGGCCGAGCTGTAGTTAAGAAGGCGGACGAAATAGTAGAACACTTTACTGCTTAATCTGTTACGTCATTTTTTTGTATACAATATGATAAGGAAATATGAAGAAACGGTTGAAATAAAAGAGAGATAGAAGATAAGCTAGTGCGCATGTCCAAATGAGCCCGCAGTGACAAAAGTGATAAATGTGAGAAAAGTTCGAGGTGGGTTTAAATAGGCGAGTTCGCGGGTGTTCGAGGCTTTTTGATTGATTAGCTTCCAAAGGGGACGGTGGTGATAGTATTGCATTCGAGTCAAAGGGCTTTATTTACGTAAATGAAAATTTTATTTTTATATTTTGATAATTGTTTTGAATAACTTAATTAGTTTTGGGGTTTCTTAAGTTAATTATAATATGTTCTTGTTGATTAAATTAATATAGATAAAAGTTAAAGTTTAGAATCTTAGTAAATTAGTAACGTTTACTATCTTGATATTTTGATATTAAAGAATAAGTTTTGGGTTTAAATTAATAATGTGAAGTGAATATAAATTAGTTTTGTGGGATTTGCCATTAAGTTTCAAGTCAGTTAAGTTATTTAATATTAATTTGAATATTTAGAAGGGAGTAGGGAAGCTAATCAGTTTACTTTTCTTCATACAACAGGGTGATTTAGCTGTGATAAAGTTCTTAATGTTGCTAATAAATTTTAAAAGGGGCTTTGATAAATCACGAGTTTAAAAGAGCTGTTTTGGGTGATTAGCAAGTATTGTACGCCGGTGGCGTTGATATTTCAGTCATTTAAAATGTTCACTCGATGGTTCGGGAATGAATTTCTAAGGGGAGAATTTAATAATTCAGTCAGCTGACAATTTCATTAAGACTTCTTCACCATGACACGAGTTTTTTAACTATGAACCGTGTTCGTGGCAATACAAATAAGCCTAGCGGTGATAAATTTATTTGAATTGAAGCTAAATTCTCGGGTAGCCGAGGTTTTTTCATGGCGAACATAAGACATGAGAAAATGCTAACTCACAGAGCAAAAGTCCAACAGAGGTTAAAACAATGGGAGGCTCCAGAACATAAGTTTAGTAAGCGGGCGACACCAAATTCCAAAGTCCTCTGAATTGCTTTGTGATCCCCATAAAATAATATATTTATATGTAATGAGGAAAACCTATGTACATAATAGGGCGTTCTAACCTCAATCTGGCTATTTTAGTCCGAGGAAGGAACATTACACCAGGTTTAGATAGTCACCCTTAGGCTTACCTGACCTAACGATACAGCTAGTTAAGAAAACGCAATTAAGTTAAATGTGGACCGGTCCTAGTATTGAAATTATTTAGAAGCTGATAGGGTTAGGTACACATAATAAACATAGTTTTGGAATAAACAACACTAATTCATAAATTCCAAGACTTGTTAAAAAAAACTCATAATAAATAAGATGTATTTCATCTTGAAGGAATAATTAGGAAAAATCTTCATTAACTATCAGGATAATTATCCTTTCCTCGACATTAACTTTTTATCTTTTTTATTTAACTTTCTACTTCGGAAAACTTGTCAGTTCATTTCTGAAGTGAGCAATCGAATTGACGGAAATTAATACAAATTATTTAATATAACTTGAAAATATAAATATAAAATATCTAGTTAAATATTCTATAACATAAGACTAGATGGCCTGCAGAAAATAAGAAACTTATATTCTAGTTAACAACAAAATAAAATAAAATTGGAATATAAAAGTTTAACACATTATTATGGATTATATATTCTAGTTAAACATTAAATAAAATAAAACTAGAGATATATAGAAAATATTATATTTGATCATATTCTTGGATCTTGAATTAAACGAGATGCTGTAAATACCATAAGCAATTTATAACCAACATAAAGTGGCTTTATTGAATTACATACTTAATTCAACATACCATGAAAACTATCATGAGAGTTCAATCTATCTAAAGATGAAACAAACATCTGAATCTTATCACAGTGACGAATATAAAATCATTGAAGATTCTTAGAGAAAATTGAATATTTCATATTAGAAATATATGATGCTAAATCCAAACATGATTGACGCTTATAACTTTATTACAGTTAAAATAGAGTTACTTATGTAATAATATCTATATTACAACTATGAAAATTAGCATATTAATGAGAGATCCTAAAGGGAATTATGAATCGAATATTAATATTATTTTGTGTCCTCTTTTGTTACCAAATTAGACAAACATACTAACAGACTTACATATGACTTATTCGAAAATTAGTAAATACTTTTTTTTTTAGGCAAGAAACCTGTCCAGTCCTTTTAGGATGAGGGTTATTGTTCGTTGGCGGGGTGGGGCCAGCGAATCTTCCTAATTTAGGAAGGCCAATACAAGCTAATAAGGCCAATTCAAGCTAATAAAGCTTCAATAAAACAAATCCATAATAACATAATATACTAAGAAATTAAGACGGGAATTTAATCTTAATTAGTCTCTAATATTAAGATAATAAAGGGAAATAATAAATCATAATTTACAATCAAACAACAATTTCTCCAACAAAAAGCTAAACCAAAATTGATAAACTATTGTCCACTGTAATTCCGTTATAGTATTATAGGATAAATAATTATCAATCTAGATTTAAATAGGTAGTAAATGAAAGTTTATTAAATGGTTATCCATGTCAAGTTATCCAAAGTAAGTAATTAATTAAAGCGAAGATTTAAAGAATTTTGAGTTACTACAAGTTCACAACGATTCGGTCCCTTTTGTTATTATCTAGACGATCACCAGCCAAAGTTAGAATTCATTTGTTATCAGGAAGTTAATTGCATGCTAAGCCCATTTTGTTTGCTTCCATTAATTCATAGATTACTCAGGTAAACCAAGGGGAATAAGCTAGTATAATTAGGATGGTAGAGGTTAAAGTATATAGATAAGGGGGGGGTGTTTACAATTGGTTCGCGTGACCATGATATGAGTGAATTCTTTATGTATCTAGGCTAGGACTCTTTACAGTGTGTCTGTTCCATCGAAAATGGTACAGTCATCATGTCGCTGGTCTGTTTCAACAATATCATTAACTGGTTAAGAGTGAAAGGAATAGCGCTCGAGATAATTCGCCCACACGTAATATCACTGTTTACGAGCGTGCTGAGAACGTAACTTTAACCTTTGTTTGACTTTTGTCGTCCTTCGCTTCGGTCGGTTTGAAATCCTGGTAGTGTTTTACTTAGGTTAGGCGAAAACTGTTTTGAGGAATAGTTAATGTTACTACCTTCTTATCATTCAATTTCATTTATTGATTGAATTTCATATAATTAAATGAGTGCATTAGATTTGACTCTTATTTCGAATAAAAATGCAAGTAATTTTATGCCCCAAAACTATTTTAATCTGCGCATACATCACAGAACCTTACATAATGATACAGGATACCACCCTATCTAGGCATGATCTTGCGAAACTGTTTTGTGTTTGCACAGACCTTTTTTCTATAAAGATTTATACTAAACACGTATTTACACGTCTCAACATATAGAGGCAGTGTCATTATTACCCGTGTCTTGGATAGAAAAGCGAATGATTCGTCAATTTATACATGTACTTAGACTTAATCACAACTCTGTTCGAATGCAGCGCGCCGAAGCTCATAACAAACATGCTAGCCTGTGGGAATATCTAGATCTATAACCGTAATAACTGAAACATTTGCTGCGAGATGCAAGCAAACAGGAGGGCCGAGTCCGTGACGACGGTGTCACAGGTGAGTGCCTCCTCGAGCGATGTTTGCGCGTGCTCGACTGCAATGCTGTTTGCGAGGCAAACACTTAAAGCTCACCCGCCCGCGTCGGAGCCGTGACGTGCTCGCGCCGGACTCGCACCGCGCCCGTTCCGTACTCGTGGCCGCACGGGCACGGCGTCTCGCAATGTATTAAAGTTTGTGTATTTTAGCAAGATTTAGTAAGCATTTACGGTTAACTAAAAGTTGAAAGGTCTTGCACGGTGATGTTTTGTTTTAATCACTGGGTGACCGTCACATGAGACATGACATATACACCTTTTTCTTCATTCGGTTAGCGTCTAGACAGACAAGATCATTTCAATCCGTTGACAATGCGATGCTGGATCGATACAATTGTTTGTAAAACAAATAACACTATTGACAGCGATGAAATGTTGACGTTCCAGCAATGTTTGTAAGCAATATGTGGAAAAATGCAAACGAGTTGGCCGAAGGCGCGGCGGCGGAATGCGCGTCGCGCGGTCACGCGTCCTTCGACACACGCGCAAACATTCGACACAACACGATGGTCTGGTGTAACATTTCCGCGCAACGATACTTAGAAGGAGGAAGAGATGCCATTTTCGCGCCCGGGTTAATATGTTATATACTCGCCTTTGTAGAGAAATATAAGTAAAACTATGAGAAAACGTCTAAACTAACTTGATAAATACGGAAGTTACTTGTTCGTTTGTTCCTTTGCCATGACAGAACGGAGCGTGGGATTATCGATATTACTTTAAATAAATGGTATGATTTTAACTGTCACCAATTAAATCCATTTTCTGCAACCATGGTATTTGCCTTCAAAATAATAGACCTGTCACCAGAATCGAATCACCAAACAATGCCAAAACCATTACCTAAAAATTAATTATAAATTCACTGAGATTAATGATCTTAATAAAAGGTTTAATTCTAGTAGTAAATGATGAAATTAAATGAAAATTGTACCCTAAATAATAGGTTCCGTGACAAAGTCTACGAACCACCGAAGGCCCTTCTATTTCGTGTAGTTTCGCCCTTCGGGCCTGGCACAACACTAAACTGTCCTAAATTGTTCTATCTATACTAACCTAAACAATTATAAGTGAAATAATATTATGGAATATGATAAGATTTATTAGGTGACACATCTACTACACTGGCCCGCAAAACTAAGTATCACACTTTTAAAATTTCATTTTTTTCTAAACTGTAGAAGTTAGAGATTTAAAATAAAAAACGTTTTATAGCAAATTTTATCAGCTTTCTTTCCAACTATAACTAAAATAAACACTAACATTTTCAACTTAAAAAAAAGATTAAACAATACAATAGCTATTTTTAGTTATTGCAATTTTAAATGTGTGATACTTAGTTTTGCGGGCCAGTGTATTTTGGATACAAACTTATTATTTAGATCGTGAGTCATTTTTTTGAGAACAAATATTTTATTATTTATATAGAGCAATTCAATATTTAAACAATTATATTATTTACATAGAGCATAGAAATGGTGATCATTCAGACCGTTCTGATTAATTTGATAACAAAAAATATTTGCTGGGAATGGTTAATGTAATTAGGGGATAACATTTTGGTGACAAATATTAATTCTGGTGATAGTGGTGATAGATAATATTGTTGCCGTAAAGAAATAGTTCGATGGGTGATAGTAGCAAGGGTTACTTATGTATTATTTGCAAAAATGGATCAATCCCAAAAGAATACCCATTAAACAAATTTCGCGCAGACGGTGTCAAGGGCAAAAGCTACTCTCAAATTAATTATTATATTATCAACGTTGTTAAGTTATTATAAAAAGGAGTGGTAGAATTGCTAAATTAATTTATTTTAATTTAAAATACGGTTTTCCTTGAGCGTACTTTTATTATTTCTTATGATTTGCGTAATTATCAGAATTTTACCACAGCTGCGCTGCGTTTAGGCATTTCCTTTCTGGGACCAAATTCATTTGGCTGGAAGACAATGAAAGGAATAATTTGACCATGAATATTAATGAATTAGAATTCGCACTCATCTCGCTGCTCAAGCTTTTATTGCGTATTAATATAATGACTCCTGAATGCCTGCCAGGATATCGAGAAAACCCCGTAATTCACTCTCCGGGGTGAGGGGAGTTCCGCTAATAGCATTACTTTTGTTACAGTGCGATTGTATACAATTAAAACTGTGTTTATCACGCTTTCAATTTGATCACTTACGGCACGATTTAACAGTTACGTATTGCATACTCATTATTGTTATATATATATAATAACAATAACAAATTATTAAATAAATAAGACATTCTAGGTGCAGTGTAATGGGAAATTTAACCAGTTCTTTTAATAGAATACTGAAACAGCGATTTCCACTTTTGCTAGTTTCAAAGCGCGACCCGACGCTCTCTGTGATGATGAGAATGCACACACATCCGTTTGCTTATTCAGCCTCAAAGGACTTGGAATGATGAAGCAAAATATGTTCACGAGACCACCTAGGCTGGAAGAATGAAGTCGTTTACGGAGCAGACATTATTTACGAGCGCGTCATTCAGTGAGCGACGGTCTGGCTAAACGGGCGCTTTTTATTCAGCTCTCCCAGCGGCGACATGCGATAGTGCACTGCATAACTGTAAACATACTCGCTCTACAAAGTCCCGTCATTTTCTTTAAACGCTTGCGAGTTATTATTTTCAGCGATATATCTCTAGACGAGATTTGTAATTTTTTTAGTTATAACCACAAAGTTTTTTAGTTATGACTACTAGGGTTTGAACCTGGGCTCCCACCTCTAAGTTTTTCGGAATTTATGTGCAAAATATAATTTGTAGATATACCATAAGCTTTTCGGTGAAGGAAAACATCGTGAGGAAATCTGCACACACTTGCAAAGCAATTTGACGGTGTGTGCGAAGTTCCCAATCCGCACTGGGCCCGCGTGGGAACTATAGTCCAGTAGAGGCCTGTGCCCAGCAGTGGGACGTATATAGGCTGGATTATTATTATTACTATTATTAACCTTAAGTTGCTCCGCGCGCTTGTAGGCACCAAAATCTAAATTTAAGTGACTGTATCGCTAAGATTAAACTGATGATAAAACAGATAAGGTGGAGGAACGAGACATATCAAATAGCCTAAACCTTGCGGAGATTAATTCGGATGAATCAAATGGTTTTAAAAACACTTTCTGTGTACTAAAATCTACGAAGGAAACAGGGGAAAACGTTTGTACCTACGGGCAAACCATAGGCCGCTTTATTTCATAAATATTTGCATATGTAAATGATTTAAGCAAAAGTATTTTTAGCAGATACGACAAGAAAGGGTCTTAGGTACACAAGATTAAGAGCACGATATTTACGAGATGATAAAATGTCGGAGATCAAAGCGAGACAAAGTGAAAACGGACGATGCTTTGCAAATGTTTCCCAAGCGGCGAGAATGTATAAATATGTGTATGTGTATACGAGCCATATAAGAACACATATTTGTGCAGCAATTTTAGACTGCCGTGCCAAAATGGTAAGAAATAAGTAAAAATGTATTTTTAAATTTAATCTTTTATCTAAAGGCTATTAATGTTAAAATTTAAAATTATATTCAATGAAGAAGTTGTCACTGACAATATGTGCTATTAGGGTCATACACAGTCACGGAAACAAAAGCAGTCTCTCCTGTTCCAGAAAGTTAAGGACTTTGAAACCAATTTTTTCGGGTTAGAATATATTCGCGTGATGGGAGTCTGGTGTAGTTTTGGCCTGTATCGAAATTATATGAGTTAAAAACTCCCACGTCGTTAACTTTTAGGAACAGAAGGGACAATGTTGAACCTAATTTATATTTTTGACATATATTCCATAGTGTTAAAAAAAAACCTTTCTCGCTCTCGCTTGGCCTGGTTTTATAATTAGGTCTGTTTTGTCTAAAATCACCATAATTAACATATTTTGTCAATTGTTAAACCTTGAATCGTCTTTTAAATTGTCCCTAAAATTTAACATTAAAATTATGGCTGGCAATTGCGAGCAGTCTCGACCGATTATGGCCTTCGCAAAACCATTGAAAATAATAAACGGAAAGCCTCCTCGGAGATATCTACTATACATATAATAAAATCGTTAAGACTAAAAAGTCTGTACATTGATGATTTATAAAAACCAATCAGAGCGACTTATAATAAGTAACTGAACATATTAAAACCATTTAAAAAAAATGTTTGTTTGTTTGACATTATGTAAAAACTACGGAACTATGAAATTTTCACAAATCTATTTAAATAAAATCAGAATAACATCTAGGCTATAGAAAGTCACCGCTTGAGCCACCATGAAAATACCATCAAATATTCTTCGTCCATCTTTGCTTTACATATTAGGGATCTTTGCCCATACGGCCAAGCAAAGCAGATGAAAGGCTGCATGCGAATTTTTATTTCTTTTTTTTTTCTTTTTTCATTCGGTAATTTATGTCTTGTCTTTGTTTTTGTTCCAAAGTTATTTGTGTGTAAGCATCCGTGGTTTCACCTGATGGTACCAACGGAAGACCAGCGCTGACATTAGCCAGCATTACGCTGAATTGGGACCATTTCGTGCCCTCTATTCTTTTTGTGGGTTTTTCTCTGTCCTTTGTTTATATTGGTCACAAACAAATGTTTTTTTTCTTTCTTTAATTCTTTGTTTCTTTCTATTGTATTTATGATTATGTGTGTAGAGTGTCTTATTGTACGCTATGTTTGTTAATGAGAAACTACTTATACGATTTACTGCTTTTTTACCGTCATACGAGTGTATTTATGTTATTAAAGGTAAGGGTTACTAGGCTAGGTAGTACCGGACGCGTGCAGTTGAGGCTGCGACAGACCAGGATCGTAAACATTTTAGCTGCAGCCAAGTTTGCTGCGTCAACAGAAGTGCTACGAGCTACGGCTACAGCTCTACGCCATTTGCTACCAAGATGTAGAGCTACTACGAATTACCAACAGATACATCAGCTTGCTTCCTACTAACAGCCTATCGTTCGCAAAGTAGCTTCACGGTACCGATCGTTCTTCTATTTTTGTTACGTAAATATAAAAGGATAATGGGGCGTATTAAATCTTCGTTCACCCCGCGCCAAAAATCCGGAAATGTGAGCCACCTAAAATCCCGGTCACGTAGCTGCTCAGTAAGTCAATTTCATTTATATTATATGTTAATAAAATTTAGTCTTATCGATTTATTATGTTTGCAGCGTGAAGCTTAATGATGGAAGAAATAATTTTTGATCTACTATGTTTCCTGGGTAAAACATTGCACTTTTTTCAACGCATGGCATGACATACGTATAAAATATTTATAGAAATTCACTCAATCGCAGTCAATTATAAATTTCAAATTCGAAATTCAGTTACCTGCTTTATAACATTCTATTTAAATATTTTGAGATCATACAGCAGTGAGACTCTCCTCTAACTATTGATCTAAAAATGTATGAGTCAATCAACGAGTTAGGTACTTTAAAATTATATCCTCAGGGTATTGTTAAATGCGTTTTTTTAACTAATTAGATACACTATAAGTTCACCTCCCTGGATTTACTTTCTTTATAATAATATGAACATTGCGCAGAACATAGAAAATTGGTCCTGCGAGCTGGATATACTTTTACTTTTTATGTATTTTAACTGTCCCTTTCCACTACTTAACCGCTTGTTCATTCAATTTAATTTTGGTTCTTGCTGTTTGATGCAGTATATAAGTATATAAGACTTTTTCTTCCTATTTTATTCTATATCTTCCTAATAAGACTTTTTCTTCCTATTATAAGAAAACTACTAAAAAAATATGGGATCGTCTTTTAAATTTTGGTTATCATTGGGTATTCCACAGCTCCTCTCAACATGAGAGAAAGTATTTGCCCACCATGTTATAGGTTATATGTGTAGGTTTATGCTATGATGGTGATGATGGTGATGGGTGGGGTCCGGTCGGGCGGTCGACCGTTGCTTCAGTATTTCCGCCCTGTTCCCTTGGTTTTAGCCGTAGGTAACAGGCCCGGCGACGCTGAGGAGGTGAGATGGGTCCCAGGTTAATGCTTTCTAGTAATTCTAGTGCTTCTGACGATAATTCGTCCTCTCGAATATGTGATGCTTCTGCGCCGAGTACATGACTCACTCGGCTAGGACACGTCGGCTCGTTTCCTCTTTCCCGCAGTGCGGGGTATTGAGGATTCTCTCTAATTCCTGTGACTGTTAGGTATCCATCCAGCGGGCAGTTTCCCGTTAACAGTCCCAGTTAGTTAGCCTTAGTACCAATTTCACCAAACGATGTTAAATGTTAATCGACTGTTAGTTCATACATTTTGACAGCTGTTAACCTTTAATCGCCTGTTAAGTTCGGTTTACATTTCCATCATTAATATCTGGACGCTTTAATAGCTGGTGTTAATATTTTGGGCTGGTTATGAGTTTTAAGTGTTTTGAGTATATATTTCCTCGCCTTTACGGATAGAACCCAAAAACTTACAACGCCTAAAATTAAGAAAGAAAAATTGACATTTATTTGGCATCACAGTGCTTTCCATGTTTAAAATATTTTACATGTTCTTAAATCTAGCAATTCGAGAAAAACTAACAGAACGTGCGTACCTGGTGCCGACCTCTCCGGAGAATATTGTTTTATTCAATGCACTCGGCATAATTCACGGTGCACCAGCCACTTGAAGCCTTGCCTTGCTGGTTTACGTGCGACCATTAGTACCATCTGCAATAAGCATTACCATTCTCACGTTATTTACACTCTCGCGCGCGAAGGTCTCAGCACCTGAATTCAGGTGTAATGCATTAGACGGTGCGCTATAGTATCGAAGTAACTAGAATAGGTTTACATCTCAGTAATGTAATTATCGACACCTACCCTAAACATGCAGATAGCGTATTAATAATTACTAAGATAACGATTAAAAGTAATTACAATGGAAACTTTTAAACCGCCAAGCAAATTCATATTATATGTACTTAACGGAATAAGTACCTGAAGGTGATTTGGAAATAATATTATCCGTAAAATGAAGACAATCTCTACTGTCGTCTCCCCAAAAATACACACAGAATGGGCTCAGATTTGTAATTCATAGCATTCTTCTTGTATAGTTCGTAAAGTCATAGTATGGGCAATAAATAATTCCTGGAACGTGACGTATCTCATAATATAACTTTAACATTTTCATACGCATTAATAATACTTATATACTCACTCATATCTCGTGATGACAATGTAAATATGCAAAAATTTAATTGTATTTATGTTACGACACATATTCTTGCGGACCATTTTAATATACGAACTTTGGTAAGTTATGAGCGTAATAAAGGTTTTTTATGGTCGACTGGGGAGGCG
This sequence comes from Tortrix viridana, assembly GCA_963241965.1. Taxonomy (NCBI): domain Eukaryota; kingdom Metazoa; phylum Arthropoda; class Insecta; order Lepidoptera; family Tortricidae; genus Tortrix; species Tortrix viridana. Next base: position 12,005,687 of record OY725172.1, read on the forward strand.
AAACTAAAATTAAAAAATCTGTTCAATTAGAAGGTGTCGAGCTCCTGACCTTGCTCTAAAACGGAACTTCGAAAGTTCATAGTATACTTTAGGCAAACTAGAAACTACAATTTCATAGTGTACCTAATGGAGTACACAACATGTCGTCGTATTGTTAAACTTGAAACTTGAAATTGTCGAGCATATTCAATGGTACAAGTACATTTGTAGAACTAAAGCTAAACCGAGGGGTGGTATCCGAAAACTGCTAGGTTCTGCAAAGTTTAGAAATGCAGAACATAATACTAAGACGCTTTTAGTATTCAGAGCGAAGTTGAGCAAGCTCGGGTTGCGTCGGGATTACGGCGGGAGTCGCTCGCCGGCATGGTCCGGCCAACCCGAGGGCGACACGAGCAGGCCAGCTGACCTGTTCATTGACATAAAGATACCCAAAGATACAAGGCGCAGGCGGAACGTAACTTTCTTACTAATGAAGAAGCCATTAATTCTTGTTCCTATGTAGCCATTTCTTAAATATTGAATTTAATGTTGTATCTATTTACTTCTTTTTAACGCAAAAAGTGGGCAAACTTGCAAACACCTTGCGTAATTGTAATGCCGGCGTTATTTGATAGGGTGTACCCTGATCAAGCTGACCCAATTCGGTAACAGGTCATGTTAATACAAAAGTCTATACAATGGTTCAAAATGTCTCATTATCATAATGTACAACGGTCAAAAAGTATGTAAATGTCAGAGTTGGGCAAAAACAGGGAATAGAGAATAAGGGGAACTGGCATGGTCGCCTATTACTTAGAAAACCAGTGTCGCCAAACTCACACAGCCATAGTTAAATTGATACGCGGCACACTATTGCAAAACCCTTTTGATTGGTAAAAAGTTACAATACTCATACGGTGTTACCGAGTACCATTTACAGAAAGGATCTCTACTCTAACTTAGGCAGTTTACGGCCTAAAATAGAGTGTAACAGAAATGTGACATATGTCTTTTTAGTTGTTGACGCTTGATTTCCAGAAAAAGCATCGTAGTCCAGCTACTCGGCAATAGGTGGCGCTATATTCAGTTCTGGTTGAATTTAAATGTTTCGATACGCCCGATAACGTCCGAAACTAAAAAGTCGTACGTGGCTTTGAATTTCGTATTACGACAAGACCTTTTGGCATAAAGAATAGGGATGCGGGTACAACATAGGTAGTTGTCGATATTTTGTGATATTTATATTAATATTTGGTTTCTTTGTAATGTAGCGACAATGTAAACGGGTCATTCTATAATTGTTAAAAATATGAACAATTAAAAAGTAGCAGGAGTCATGTATGCATACATATAATAAAATTATTGAGAAGGAGAAATCTGTACATTGCAGATATTTAAGAAAGAAAAAGCCGTGGTAGCCTAATGATTTGACCTGCCGACTCTTAAGCAGAGGGTCGTGGGTTCGAACCCGGGCTCGCACCTCTAAGTTTTTCGGAATTTATGTGCGAAATATAACTTGTAAATTTACCATGAGCTTTTCGGTGAAGGAAAACATCGTGAGGAAACCTGCACACACCTGCAAAGCAATTTGACGGTGTGTGCGAAGTTCCCAATCCGCACTGGGCCCGCGTGGGAATTATAGCCCAAACCCTCTCATTATGAGTGGAGGCCTGTGCCCAGCAGTGGGACGTATATAGGCTGCATTAATAAGAAAAAAATGTTTGGGGGTCTTAAATCATTGACAGAACACATTTCAATCCTTTTTAGAATTCCTGTTTGTCCGTGAATTTGTTCGCGAACTCCGAATGGATTAAAAAAATACCTTTGGATGATGGTGGTAATGAAACACAGGTTGCCAATTTCAAATATTTACTTATTTACAGAATATTTAACATGTTTATTATTTAATCAACATAAAAATGTAGTAAATTTAGTAATATCTTTTTACAATCACCGGATTTCTACGCTTTTTTGTTATTTGGCTTTACTTCAATTAGCATAGGACAGTTAACTTAGTAAGTTAACGTAGCACTGAATACATTTTGCCATGATTGTGTGCTGAGTCAGCGTCATCCAGTGAACCGGTTATTATTACACCAAGAATTTCGTTTACATCGATCGATCGTTTCGTTTTTCGTTTTCGTTTCGTTGTTTCGTACACAACAAACCTTCAACACAATAGTCAAAATACTCACGGTTAATACGATTTTCTGTGTTGGAACTGCATTCTCGCGGATAAAACGCTTCCCTTTTGGCGAAATCCAGAAATCGTTGTCTAAAAAATGCTCTGAGTAAATAGTGCTAGAAAACATTGGGAACCAATTTTCTCTTCCTGTGACATCCATCCATTTTTTTTTACATTTGGATCTTTTGGGAATCTAAAACAGTTGATAAGACTTTTTAAACATAAACTAAGCCACCACTGGATCTCCACTTTCATCTTTAGTGCAGAAAGGTTTTACAGGCTATGTAACCGTAAGTAGGTATTAATTACAATTTACATTATTATTATTATTATTTATTTATTAAAAAAGATGAAATTACTACATATATAGGAACATATGTCCCACAAAACCGTTTGCACAGTTTGACATGGTCGTAAATTGTAATTAACACTTAAATTACTGTATCTATTACATCCTTCCACATCGCGATTAACATAATAATTGATTAAACTTTTATCGATATGAATGTCGATAAAACTTAGTACAGCACTCGAGTAGCGAGTATTGTTGACAGTTGGAGTAGCGGAGTAGGTAGCGAACAATCTAGATTGGTTGGCAGGTGGCATGATATATGATTATGAACTGTAACTTCTAAGGCATAGAGTAGATTATTACTCAATATTGGACGCGAATTATATCAATGAAGATTAACATTTGTATTATTTCAATAAATAGTAAAATAATACTTGCTGATGATAAGAAATGCCCGCATTAGACATCGTTTTTGTTCTGCTTGCATTTTTGCAGCTTGAGATAGCACAACACGGCATTTTTACATTGATAATTATTTTTTTCTCAATTACACAAACGTCATGTACACCGAGTCGGTTGACATAAGACTGATAATAGTCTGTGGGCGAAGTTTGTGCAACTGCACAAACTCTCGGCGACACGGGAACGCCCACTTGCGTCCTCCATTAGTTTTCTTCTCCGTGGGCAAAAATTATCTATTTACGAAAAACCGGGAAGATAACTAAATCATCTTTTATTTGAAGTAACTAAATAATCCGTCATTTGTTATTTTGAATTTATCTAGATCAGTTTCATTTTTATCTAGATAAATTAGTTGGGATTTTAAATAAAAGATGAATGTCAGTAGTACAGTCATGTAGAACTAGAAGTGGTCGGGCAAGTGAAGTTTATGTTGCAACAATTATTTTCTGATTATATGAGCAATGTCAGTGTGACGGTTTGACCCGACGTGACATTCTGTATACATTTATTTTTATAAGCTTACTTCAATAACAAACGAGGTCGGTTAACTTCATCTAGATAATTTTTCTAAATAAAAAAGTTGTCAACGCACAATTTGTGATTGAATTTATCTTCGAATAATAATAATAATAATAATAATGCAGCCTATATACGTCCCACTGCTGGGCACAGGCTTCCACTCACAAATGAGAGGGTTTGGGCTATAGTTCCCACGCGGGCCCAGTGCGGATTGGGAACTTCGCACACACCGTCAAATTGCTTTGCAGGTGTGTGCAGGTTTCCTCACGATGTTTTCCTTCACCGAAAAGCTCATGGTAAATTTACAAATTGTATTTCGCACATAAATTCCGAAAAACTTAGAGGTGCGAGCCCGAGTTCGAACCCACGACCCTCTGCTTAAGAGTCGGCAGGTCAAACCATTAGGCTACCACGGCTCCTTCGAATAATTTTATTTGAAATAATTATCTAGATAAGAAATTATCTAAATAACGCCCAACTCTGGTAAATGTAAACATGTTATAATGAACAAAAAACAAAACAATTAGATGTAACAAAAACCTAAGAGCCTAATTGTATGAGAGAAAAAAACGAACAAAAGATAAATATGGTCAAAATCCCAAAACATTCAATGGGTTCAAAAATCCCTTTGTCAAATTGTACAAAAGCCAAAAAGTCTATTAATGTCAACATGTTTGTAAGAATAAACGACAAAACGGTAGCGGGTAATGTTGGTGAAAGTGCCACGTTCAGTGGGTTAAAATGTACAACGGTCAAAAGTATACAAAGTAAACATGATATAATGAACAAATGTCAAAACGTTTTGATATAATGAAATCAAGTGACTAAAAAGTCCCGTTGACAAAATGTGCTAATGTCAAGCTGTGCTATTATTGTACCTACCTACTTATACCGTCTTAATACAAATGAAATTTGGCACAATTTTTCAAAACATTTTTGAAGTCGTTAAATATCGCAGGATCCAGGCGACCGATTTCATCAGCCAACCGATAGGGACGCAACTATCTGTTAGAATAGAGATGAACACGCTATCTCTTTTTGACCGAATAGCTGCTTTCTTGTCAGTTGCCCGACGAAATCGGCTATATGGACAGAACTTTACTCGAGTACTTGTTGATTTGATTGCTTAACAGTTTAGTTTAAAATATGTCAATAGTTGAGTAGTCTCATAATAAACAATCATAAATTAATAAATAACATTATTACATATATACATTTTGGCCACAAAAATATTAAAACAAAATGACACTTCGACCATAACTAATTCTATCGTGAAAACATTTCGAGTAGAGCACATTTAGTCAAACGCATTTTGTACATTTTGGCCACAGAGTATTAATTATGTCCTGAAAACTTTCAGACAAAATGACATCTAGACCATAATGAATGCTGTCTTTGAAACATTTTAGCTATGTCCACACCTGTGCGCTTTCATGTTCATATTGCGCTTTCAACTTTCAATTCGTCTTGCGTCAAGCACATGCAATACGAGGGTGACACTGAATCTTCAATAAAATCCAATGTTTTGGCTTTATCTTCCGCCATTTTATTTGCAAAATGTTGCACGTCAACCCAACGGTGACGGATCAGCGTGCGCTACGGGTATGCGCTGCTATCAAACCAGTTTGAGCGCATGCGTTATTGCATGCGCTGTGGTTGCAGAGGCATGCGTCAGGGAAAAGCGCAAGATGAACGTGAAAGCGCACAGGTGTAGACATAGCTTTTGTCTAAAAGAAATGTTGACCATAGCATATTTTGCCCTTAAAATATTCAGACAAAATTACCTGGTGGCACAAACATTTTGTACTTTTTATGCATTTTGGCAATTGTACCAAAATGACCTGTTACCGCTCATTCGTACTGTAACTGTTCATTTCTTTTATATTTATCCATACACTGTATCCTATATCATCGCTGCATAGCAAATATAGAGTGGCAAGCAACCAAACAAATTAAAAATAAATATTATTTTTTACTTGCGCCAACATTGCGTATAGGTTCTGGTACCGATTAAGTAATTTTATAAATTCCCCGAAGACGTATCGCTGTTGATAAAAAGGCAATATAAACAGGGACTACGACTTCCTTGCGGCAATGAAATGACGTGACGAGCGGAACCGGCAGCACGGAATCAATAAATCATCCCATTCGTCCACGACGAGCCGAGGGAGAGTTATTTCATTCTTAAAAAATATACTTCAGCACGATACTTTGGCAATGAGAGATGAAGCGATTAACTTTTTGCTTTGAATATACATAAGTATAAGATAATTATTTACTTACTGCGGAAATATTGTATTGAATCGTTTTCTATTTTTCACCTTATTAGTAAATCTACGTTAATAAAATATTAGATTTTAGCTTACAAGAGTACGTATGTACTCGTGCTGATGGATATACCTACACGCGTGTGTAACTTAATACCCATTTCCAGTAACCGGAGTAGTTCAGCGTATATGTAATGTTAATATTATGAAACACGAGTAAACCACTAAACATAATTTACATACCTGTATTCATATTTAAAATATTTCACATAATAACTTTTATTGTATCACTTCTAAGTCTATGCCATACCGCAGTGAACATTATTCCAACTAAACACTGTAAATTGCTTAGAGCAGAACACGATTTTGGAATTGGTTGTGTGTCGATTTACAGGGAACCTACATTCGACATGGCATCTATGTAGTACACGCTGCGGCGAGTGCGTCCTCTGCGGCTGCGGCCTAGGATACAGCTAAAGGGGAACGTTAATTAGTTTTCTACACAACATACGATCATCGGCATCGTGTTAAAAATATATATTCAATACAATACAAATACCTACTCTTCATTGAACATCATATTCAATTACAGAACAGTAACTAAATACAAAATAAATATTACATAAAGTTAGGCCAACGAGACGAGATAAAGAATGTAAATAAGCTTGCAGGAGTACCAAACATTTTTATTTGAAGAAATTATCGTTTCGTTCGTATCGTATCGTTTTATTAATTATCGTCTGTATCAGAAGAAGATGATTCGTTATATGGTAATATGGTAATTTTTTCTAGCCCCGATGTAAATTAGAAATAATTAATTCTGTAAGTAGGCCGCGTGGGCACTTGTACCCGTCCGAGTCTACCAACGCTTCCAAAAAGGAGAGACCACTCCAGAAAAAGCATTACAATAAATTGCAACAGTCAGCTTCTTTTAGGGTTTCTTACGTAATAGGTGCCAATAAGGTTCTAAGTATATCAGGTCCATTCGTTGGTCAATCATGTCATTTTTATTACCTACCCAACGGTACCTCACATGATGTCACACGCGATTTTTTCATATTTTAGTAACATAATGTAGTAGTTCAGAAAGTATTTAATACCTAGTAAAATAAGATAAGATAAAAAAGATAAAAGATATTTATTCAGTAAGTAGGCCGCACGGGCACTTTGACACGTCAAAATCTACCAGCGCTTCCCAAGAGGAGACCACTGCTGAGAAGAAGCGCCGCAAGAAAGCGCCGTAAGTACCCACCTGTCAAATTTCAACCATATTGTTCTGGTAGTCTCTACGTAAAATGGCTGTGACGTACGAGCAGACAGACGGACAGACAGACGGTCATGACGAAATTATTAAGGTCCCGACCCATTTGGCTACAGAATTCTGATAAGGTCAGAGCCCTTAGACAAGATGCCCATCGCTAACTAGCGTTTCTATTCGTTTCGTTTTTAAACCAATCGCGTCACTGTTAGATCACGTGACTCTCCGTTTGACCTGTGGGCCTATTATGCATGACACAGCTTTATCGTGTGGATATGTATAAAACTTTATCATATTCGTTAAATTTATCGAAAACTCTAACATGGTTGACAACGTGGATAAAGATATGAATAGAATAGAATAGAATAGAATCATTTATTCGGCTATATACAAAACTAACCTATTTAAATAACTAAAGCTAATGAGTATAATAAGAAACAGCCGAAACGGTGCACCAGCTCAGCGTGATGCTGTGGCACGGAGCCGCAGCGCTGATTTTCAGAGCGTCGATAACGCGATATCTAATGTGTATAAACCAGTGTGACAAGAATTACGCAAAATTACCACAATTTTACAAAAAGGTTGCCAGTGTTATGAAATCAAACCATTTTTGTACATTGTTTGATATTGAATGGCGGACTTTATGTAATGCTTCCGAAATGAGTTGTTTAAAATCAGTCACTGAACGGAGCGGACTCGGGGTACTTTTCTAAATGTATGGGTTATCTTGCTTGACAAGTCAATTAGTTTTATTATCTATGTATGTATATAAAATATTATGTTGAAGTATTGTTTCTGAGTTAATAAAATAATAGAAAATAAAAATGAGATTGGATGGGGACTTTTAAGAAGAAACACAAGTAACACAACGAAGAAATACAGTTGAAACATGAACCAAGCAAGGTAGAAAAGTGTAAGTTTAACATGTAAACTAATTATGAGTCTTATTTAGTCGATTCCTTATTGTGCCTCGTTAAAACAATTACTTACGTTGTGTTACAGCCGCTGTACTGTACGGCAATGCAAAAAGGAAGTTTGTTGAATATATGGCTAGCCACCACTCTTTGCAAACGGAGGATTTAGTGGGCCACTGGGGTCTCGGACACATAGTCGGTCTGAGTGGCAAACTTTGCGGGAGTTTGGGCCAGGCAAACCTGTGGCTGTTTGGAAACTCGTAAGTATTTAAATTTTTTTCCATATATATTTACCTACTCAGGAATATTATTCGTAAAATATTTTATCACAATATTTTTAACAATATAATAATAGATTCATTGAACTCTATCATCGGATGGAGTCACACCAGCCAGTCAAATTACAGTCTGGTAAAACATACAGGTTATTATTATTTTTATGTAAGAGTTGCAAGTATGAATATGGATAGCTTCATTCTAAGTATAAATATGGAGAGATTGAGGGAACATAAAAATCAGTAAGTTTTAATTACCCATACTAAAACAGTTTGTCTGTTGCACTTTTGCAAAATTTGATTGGGTAAGGAGGTAGCTTGAGTCTAGGCTATTTATTATATAGGAAAAAGTCAGTTTGACATTTATTGTTTTTAAAAATAACACTGTTCAATGTGTCTACTCTAGTATGAAAGTGAAATGAAATGCTATAGTATGTAAAATAATTATTTATTATGGCTTCCCTTTTCTCTTGAGCCACTCTTAATTGGAGGCCATTTGCCGGGAGCTGCTGGGTGGCAATGACTGGATTGCTATCTGCGGCAGTGTCCAGCTATGAGCCAAGTGTTCTGAAAAATAACATAACATTCTGTTATAGCAGATTATCATTATAGTACCTACTTAAGTTAGGGATTTGTAATCATAATAACCTATAATAATGCATCATATTATACAGTATACAACAGGTGTTAATTATTTCAGATTTCTCTAATAAATTTGAGGTACCCATTTGTTTGATCAATGGTGTTGCGAACCCGACAGTGCCAGTGGGTGTATTTCTTCTGGACTATTTGGGGCAGCACATTCAAAATAAACATCATGTGCAACAGTTCACAAGCCTTCCCCCGAGTCAACAACAAACAATTAATTACATCATGGATAAATTATACTCTTTTTTTCAGGCTCGAGGTCAAGCAAGTCAGCACCAAGGAGGCCATAGAAAACTATTTTAATTTTATTTTTAGGGTACTAGTTTTATATATATTATGTTTAGTTTTTCTTTTGTTTAGATTAATCACAATTTAGTATATAATACTATATGGAGGAAAGATTTGTTTGTTTGTAATCATAATAATAAACTCTGAAACTAATAACCCAATTTTAATAATTCTTTCACCATTAGAAGGCTACATTATTCAGAAGTAACAGTCAGGCTATATTTTATTGCATAGCCTCAAACAAACAAACATACATAAACAATCCTACTATCCTATTAATTATAAATGTGAAAGTTTGTGTGTGTGCGTGTGTGTGTGTGTGTATGTGTCTGTCTGTCTGTCTGTCTAACTGTGTGTCTGCCTGTTTGTGTGTGTGTCTGTGTTTTTGTCTGGCTGTGTGTCTGCCTGTGTGGGTGTGTGTGTTAGTGTGTTACTCTTTCACGCTGCAACGGCTGGACGGATTTAGATGAAATTTGGAATGGAGATAGCTTATACCCTGGATTAACATAAATGATCCTTTTTATCCCGGAAATTTTGGTAGTTCCCAAGGAAAAACCGATAAATGACTTCTACGCGGACGGAGTCGCGGGCAAAAGCTATTTAATATATAACTTGCATTAACATTAAAAATTACAACTACAATAAGATCTTTCAATGTCAATAAAAACATATTTCTATTCTGAACCAACCAGAAAAATCAAAGTCAATTTTATTTAGCATAGACCTGGGTCACTTGGACTGGTAGAGTTTTTTACATACCCAGAAGGAAATACTCCACAATGTGCGAGTTGTACAGCCTCTTGAGCTCTGTTTTAATGCCCGGGTTATTGAATATGAAGGAGTCACGCGCTTTGCCGGGGAATGAATCTGGATAGTACCGCTAATATGCGGCAGTTTACATCAGCTACCTGGAAATTATTTATTAAATTAAAACATAATAACTAACCAAAATAGAGGGATGTTAATTATATAAGTTTGACGCCTATGTCTGTGTGTTTGTCTGTGGCTTCGTAGCTCTCAAAAGGATGCCCACTATGCCCTCGCCGCGTGTTGCACGCAAATCGGTTTCATACATTTAGTATAGGACTGATTATATTGCTCCCGCCCCGCGTGACGGCTAAATGTATGAAACCAGCGTGTGGCGACACGCGGCGTGGGCATATGTAGTAGCCCTCTGGCTTAACTAAACTGTGCCAGTTAGTTACTGACGGTGGGTGGACTGTGGAATGCATAACCAATATTCCTGCCCTATTCCACGTTGGTAACTTCCATACGCCAAAAAGTGCAACGGAGCTAGAACCTGTGAAAGAGTGCACTTGAACGAGTTGATTTGCCAGTTGTTTTACTAAGCCCTCATAGAGCCTATACTAACGTTATGTAAGTCCTACCGACTTACTTATATATTAAGTATATGATGAATAATAAAATTTAACCTAGGTACCTTACCTTTATGTAGAATGTAATCCATCACCGTTGTGCGGCTGGAATTCTGAATCCAGTTTGGCACATAAATAGAGTGCCATAATATATCCTTACCCACTCTATAGGTAGGTATAAGTGCCGAAATTCGGCCTCCGGAAGTTCGAAACGATTTGAGGCATCCCTTATTGTCCTCCGCTGCAGTTTTCTTCGTTCTTTTTCAGCTTGCATCGTGAGACGATATTGACATCCTACAAATAATGTTTACAAATTATAATACGAGTAACGCCATTTTTGTAGGCAACTGAGTTGTTTTTGATAAGTAGAACTATTAAAAAACCAATACTTACGCTTAAATGTATGTATTTTTAAGTTTTAATTACTGCGAGATGTTTATCGTCACCAACACGGAACTTGTATAAATTTATCGAATTGAGATGTCAAAAATAGATTAAAATTGTCGTCCATGTTAGGTAAATCGATATAATTATCGTTTTATCATTTACCGCTGTCAGAAATGGATAATACAGTTTAACCGATGCCACCATGTTAGCATACGTCGACAATGATAATTTGTCGATGATCTCGTGATAAAAATGGTTTATCGCGTCGATAAACGTGGCCATAATAGGCCCACAGATCTACCAATGACGCGATTGGTTTAAAAACTAAACGAATAGAAACGCTAGTTAGCGATGGGCATCTTGTCTAAGGGCTCTGGTATGATCAGGATTGCAAAATAACGAAAATGTCCAAAATTATCGCAATGTAACCATGGTTCTCTAGGCACTGTAGTCATTTTGTGGTCGTTTTTTTCAGTAAAGACTTTCCTTTCCATGCAGAGGAAGTTTTGTTTTTATTTTAAAAAAATTAATCACTTTCCTTGTATTAGAGCACATTTGAGTGGTTGTGCATTGTAAAACTACCAGTAGGTATATACCAGTACCAGTATTGCTTAAAGTAAAACAAAATTCTTAGATAGAACATGTTTACGCATTAATTTCCGGTTACATTTAAGATACAGCCACGTTCTAAATCTTTATTATATTTTTCGGCATCATACTTTTACCTACATCCGTCGAAAAATTACATGCGAAGCCGGTTGTTTCCGAGAAAAAAGAATATTCGAATTCATTGGCTTTTGTTATAGAAACAAAGGCTTTAAAGCGTGCCAGGTTCCAATGTGCCCCTAAAACTGCAAAACGTCGAGTTGTGTGCCGAAAATAACTGACAGTGAGGCTTCGATCGTTTTGAGGATATTTTATTAAAATTGCGGTTGGGTGCGATTGAGCGGCGCGCGCGAGCGGCAGCGCCGGCAGTCCGACTCATTACCGGCAAATGAAGTCAGAACTGGCAAATGACGCGATGCCGCGCGGTTATACCAATAGCAGCTAAATATGCGACACGCACGGCATCCGACCGGACCGGCCGCTATGAAATTCGACCTCGTACATAATTGCAAGGGAACAAACTCCGACCTACTGATAATGGTACATTTTGCTGATACGTTAAATACATACTAAAAAGGTTGGTATAATGTTATATCTAAAGCGAGGCTCCTTTTTGTATGCGTATAAAGATGCAATGAGATAATACGCTACACCAAGTTACTAAGAACCAAATGTTACTACCCGTTCTTTGCCTCTGCCATGTTATCTCTTTCGTTTACTCCGTTTTAGCCGAAACCAGTACTAGTTCGCTTCGCTCAGCTTAATTATTACGCGAAAGAGGCACGCTAACTTGGATCGCTTCTTCTCCCGTTTTAGGCTCCACAGCGATGCCGCGGGCGCTACACGAGATATCTTATACCAAGACCGTCGCAAACCGACATACTCGCCTATGCAATATATTTTAAGAAGCTAATATTTACATGGGAATTATAAATTAAATCACATCATTAATTGCCTAAAATAATGTTACAATGGTCAAGACAGATGATGCTTGAAAATGTAACGGGTATTACGAGTATACTATACTAGTACCTATACAAGTATGTCAAGTCAATGTCATGGTTATTATGTTACCGGCGAGCATTGACTGCAGACGAGCTGCAGATGTTGTCTAATAAAATGTCATGTTATTCAAACTCCGTTGGAACGCTGATGCAGACGCCAAAGTCATAAATCGTCCATGCAATCTCATCGTCAATGAATATCCGACCTACCCACCGTCATTTTACATTAATTTCATCTTACGTTTTTGTTTCAACAAGCAGTCAGTTTAGACATTGAAACAATTTCCCAAAATAAACTTACCCCGTTATTAAATTGAAAATAATGCTGTAATTAACATCACATCAATATCGGACAGAAACTGAGTAGTTTCTGTTACAAGTGTACAAAAAAATAAACATTTAGCCTAAATCAATTTGGTAGCGGTGTTCATTGTGACAGTGGCCCTCTTTATTATATTAGGCATATTATAGCGAAATGAATCACTTGGACTCAGTTATACCGGATCTGATTATTTCCCATTTCCCTGAGTAGGACATCCGGATCCCGTCCGCCGGATCTCCAGTCGTTATACGCCGTGTTGATAACAACACTGTGCTTCTATTATAATATTACCCACTCGATATAACGCTAGTCGGTAATTATAATTATGATTTATTAGAACTTTCCGCATGATTGCTTATCCCATTTTTGCGATTCACGCGAAGCAAGTAATTTGTATTTAAAACAATTAGTGGCTATAAAGAGTTTTTACTGAGGTTTCATTCAATTTTAAGTCACAATTTTGAATTTACTTTATAATTTTATATTTTTAAATAATAACATACATTTATTACCATAAAGAAATAAAAAAAAACTGAAATAATAACAATCTAAAAAGTAGCAAAGCGCGCTGCCATCAGCGAAATGCTGATGGCAACGCCCGCCCTGCTTCCCGCCCTGCATGGAACACTGTCACATTGCGTTTTTATCATTGACTTAAACAAACCACAACTCTAAGACATGGCAACAATCTGGAGGATTTTGAGGAATGGTAACTGGATGACGTTTTGTAGCTGGTTTTGCTTTGGAGTGGTCAGCCTAAGAAGTTCTGCTTGAATTTAGAGAAATAAAATGAACTTGAGATTTATTATATGATAATTGAACAGGTGTTGAGAGGTATTTGCTAAAATAAAAGTTTTGAACGAATTTAGGTTTCAGGAATAACAGTGAGTGTCTTCTTCTGTAAATTCTGAGGTAAATTTTTGGGTAAATTTCTTCATCCGTGGGTGATCCTGGGTGCTCCCGTCGTTGCTTCCGCCAGCTATAGCTGCGAAATAGCTTTTATATCTCCGGCTCCGTGATGAGTGCGAAAAGAAGCTTACAGTATCTTGTGCAGGACGGAGGTCGCGATTCTTGATGGACATGTCTGGCATCGCTGGCCAAATTAGCCACTGGAGATGTCCGTCAAGAATTGCGACCTCCGTCCTGCACAAGATACTGAAAGCTACCCAATAGATAATTGTGAACCTATAATAAGAACCATAGTACATATTTTAAGCACGACCTATGCTTTTACTGAGCTGACTAATTTATAGAATGGACATGTCTTTCCGACTTACGAACTTACTTGTTTCCTTCAGCTCAATAAATAAGATAGGCCCACTCTCTATTCAAAAGTTAGAAAGAGATGTTCTTAAAGGTATTTTATCATTTTCCATCATGTTGTCACAAAAGGAGAGAGCTAAAATTTATCAGACAGAAATTGTAATCTGTAGATTAAAAAAATCGGTCCTTAAACATTATAACTGTTATGCTTAACTTTAGCAGCTTAAAATTATAGGTATTTGAAGTTTTTTTGTTTGTTTTTGGTTTATCAAATATGTTCAATAATTCAGCAATGTTTTATTTATATTGGGGATAGCAACCACACAAAAAAGGGTTACAGGACGCGAGTGGCGTGACTGTCTGTTCCTTTGCCATCGTTTGCTGTATCGCTTCGGTATCCAATTTTCCCTGGCTACTCGCCGAATCCATTCTAGTATCAAGTTTTTATCTTTTGGAAATCTGAAAATATCGATATATATTCACAACACTGTCAAACTAATAAAACAACTAAATTAAAAAGTCACCCTGACACAAAATTAACTATTCGCATATCGACTTTTTAATTTTGTAGTACTGGAGGTTCGTGTAGGGGTCCAATATCGAGCTCATCGCGGTTCATTCAAATTTGACGTCTAAAACCATTTGGCAACATTATGAAAAATGAAAGAATACCTATATAATAATATTTATAAAAAGGTCAAACCTACGTCATTTGTTCTTTCTTATATTTCGGTTTCTATGCCAGTACTTATTCTGTGGTATATACACAACCACTCAAAATGGCGATAATCTTCCATTCACAAACACCGTGATTGGTTGTTTAGGGGGTTCCAAAGTAAATTAAAAAAAAATATTTTAGTCCCTAGAGACTAATAAGGAGCTTTAGTCCCGATATGCAGAGACTACAGTAACATTTTAAGAGCATGAGAAGTGAAAATTTATTTTGTGACAATTTAAGTTTTATTATGCTTTGTGTATTTCGTTTACGACTTGTTCCTTCGTTACTACCCGAGGTCGCTACTCACCAACTATTGGCAGGTACTCCGCATAAATTAACACAAAGACTAAATAAAGCTCACAATCTAAAAAATACATTGTATGAGGGGATATAATTTTATTTTTAGTCCTTAAACGCATGATAGACCTGGTGGTCGATGTTTAAATCTCATCCGTTGACTAAAGCCACCTGAAGCTCACCTAAACAGCTGATTTCTAGAATTTCTCACTGATGTTCTCACGCCTATGTTATCAGATTCAGATACAAGTGCCTCCGCGCGCTCATTAACGTTAATTATTCCCACTAATCATCAGTGAGATTCAAATATATCGACTACTTAACATTCAACGGAATCGTGGTGAAAAATTAAGAATTAAAACTAAGATTTTTTTATACTACTGAACTATTGCGGTCAAAAATTAGATAATGGACTTTCCAAATGGAGGTTTTCAATTAACCGATAACGTAGATAATGCTGAACCTTTTCGTTTGTAAGTTTTATTAACGAACATGAATTTGAATTAAAGTACTGTCCTTTAATCAAGTAATTGTTTGACGCAAAAAAGCTTTACCGTCTCGAAGACTTGCCAATAAATTATTCCATTTCGCAGAGTATTATTAAAAGCTTTCAGCTATATCTGGAAACGTTTTTTACTTGAGAAATATAATAAAATTATTCATATGTATGTATTGTTAATAAAATAACATTCTTCATATAATACAATATCGTTTATTATACGCTACGTTCTTTGACTAGACTAATAATAATTTATTAAATCTTAATTTGAAACTACTTAAAAAAGAGGGTTAGGATTGTTAAGTAGTGCATTAGGTAGTCGAACAGAGACTTATTAATGTGGTTTACGGTGTAAAGCACAGCTTGTAATATTCTGGACACAATTTTGTCAATGATTCCGCTCACCCCAATACCGGAGCCACCGCTTGCGCCTGCCCAAGAGAAGCCGCAGCCATTTGCATTCGTTAAGCCCACACCAAACACCGTTATCTATTCGCAATAACTTCCAATAAACGACCGACCTAAACTTGGCAATGATTAACGAACCAATCCACTAACAAGAAATATAAACTGAACTTCTAACCAACTTGGTCTTCTTAATAAACGTACAGGAATAGAACAGCCAAGTTCCAAGCTCGTGCTGTGAAATGCGTTCTTCATTTGCGGTGAAACAGACTATGTCTCATATAGCCCGCACGTGAGCGGAATGGATACGGCGCGGATGATTGGCCGCCCACGAGCTTCATTGTCCACTTCGAACTTACAACTCGTGTCAACTCTGTTATTTAGTTTGTCCAGCTTCACGAAACAAATTTATATTATACTTGATTTTCACTTGTTTATCTTCAGAATCGTCATACTACGCAAATAGGTCTGCAATATTTTCCGATCTCTTTGCCGACTAAATTGCATTTTCCACAATGAGACGCGTTTTTTCTGCAAGTAATCTCAGAAAAAGGGACCGAAGGAAAATCTTGAGTGACACAGGTCGGACAGCCGCGGATACACTTGTCATTACACACCTTTGGGTTGCAACCTCCCGTCATGTATAATGTCCATGAATCGTCTTTAATTTAACAAACTCATGCTTATTGGTGTACACATATGTACCTGGCTTATGACATTTGTTTTAAGAGGACGTTTTGCCTTTTGGTGCACGGATAATATCTACTTGTGCTAAATACTTCTTACGCATCAAAAATATTGAAACTTACCCCTGGCCACGACTTTAAGCGGCGGCGACGGCGGCGAGGGAATTATCTCTTCATTGCACGTACGAGACGCTCACCGCGCAGCGGTTAATTGAAGTTACACTACACGCAATGTCTTATTAGAAAATTCGTTTCCGCTCAGCCAGTCGCGCGAAGTGGTTTGAGCAATTCTGGTTTAAGGAAACCGGAATTGCTCAAAAATATTTTAAGTAGGTGCTCAAAGTAATTCAAGTCGCTAGTTGACATATATATGCGTAATACCTAGAGTACGAGTATAGACAGTGCGATTTACGGGTTCGACAAATTTATTTTGCAAAATGCTCACAAATTATCGGTTGCCCAATCGAACATGACACTATCATCGATGTTTCCTGGTCATGTTTCGACGTTTACGCCAAATAATTTGATTAATGTGAAATATGTTTCAAACAATCGAAATAATCAAAAAGTCATATCATATCAGGTTAATCCGTCTGTAACCTAATATTTAGCAAGCATGCAGTTTATAGCAAGTGAATAGGAAATTATTTATATTTTGACCCGACGCCTGTGTTTAGTCCTCTTGTATATTGTACTTAGCTGTATAATTGCTTTTACTAAGTATATCAGCTAGGAGTACCCTAATGTCAAAAATAATATTGACAATTATTGCTTTTCTTTATATTATCCCTAATCTACTTATAAAAATAAATGCATGCGTTACACACTGACTTAATATTCATACATTTCCATTTAATAAGATTTGCCCTAACCGTGCCCTAACCCAACCAAAAAGGGAATCGCGCTACACTCGTCGTCTTCTGAGGGTTCAACACTGAAACGCAACCACATACTTCCGGCTAGGTATACTTGTGTCTGTGACAAAATATACCACGATAACAGTGCAGTTTTCAATATTTAGTGCTGATTTATTTTTCGTGAAATTTACTTACCTATTTTTAACCGAAATCAGAGAATTTACTATTCCTCGCGTTTATATTTTTCTTTAACTCCAGCAAATAAGAAATGATTTAAGTATATACGTATACAGATTGTGTTTAATTAAAGGATGTACACTGCGCGATGGTCTCATTGAAGTAATATTTGTGCGGTCTTGGAGAAAACGGATATAAGTCGACATAGCTAGCTAGCTCGTAATAAAAAAAAGATATAAATCATAAATACTCGTATAGTTACTAGACATACACTTTTTCACTTGAACCTTAGAAGACTTATACTCTTTTTAAGGTCAAAGATTTAAGATGGGTGAAGGATCCGCGAGGGACCGATCGTGTTGCACGGGTGGTGAATGTGGCGAGGAGTTTTCTTGTAAAGGTTCTCAACCAACATGCATTAGACTATATTCGCTCGATATGGTAATCACTAAAAATGTACCTAAAGGTGCTGATAGACCTGAGCATTTACGCGAGCATTCGCTGGAATGATCGACGAAATGTGCGATCTGGTTGGTCGTTCAGTTCGAAAAAACAGCACCAAAAGAACCGTCTTTAAAAACCTACTAAAAAGGTAAAATAATCACCCATGCTTACGGGATGGATGAAATAATTATATCGAATTTATTGCCAAGAATGTCATACTCGTACATGTCATTGAATACTATTTGGTTTAATAATTCATTCCGAGGCACAGTGATAAAATGTTCTAACCTTGGATCTTGATTATCACCGCAATACCTTAATGAGAAAGACGTTAGAACTATATATTTAGTTATCTGAGTGTCAACATTGTATAGCAAGTTATTTGAGGGCGGAGGCGCGGCGGCGGCGGCGTGTGCGCCCTCTTAACGAAGTTACGGCTGGTCGGGGACTCTTCCGCTCGTCTCGTTTGCACAGATTTATGTTAACTCGTTTAATTACATCAACGGCTAACAGCCTCGGCGACTTTTAAAAAATCTGAACAATCTTCCCGAAAAAAGAAACATTTCTGAGAGAAGGCAATTACCGAGGCCCCAGGGACGATCAATAGAAATCCGCCTCCGCTTTAAAAGCGCTCCAACTTTCTTTCAAAATAAGTTACTTTTTATCGGTTAGTTAAGGCGTATCGATTTGTTAGGCAAATGGATTAGATAGTGAATTGAATGTATAAAGATATTTAACACATGATATAGTGAGGGTAAGTGCCTATAAAGTTTTATGTGCGGCGTAAAAGTAGGCACGCGGGCATAAGCGCCGTTCGCTGTGACATTGTGCCGCGGCTCGGCTAAAATAATGTCGGGGACGACTGCAGCCACCGGCGCCGCGCTCTGACGGCGGCAGATAGCGCTTCCCGTGCCTGCTACCCTTCCTTCACATGAACTACATTTGAAACCTGGCTAGCTGTTAGCCATTGTACAAGTAGGTCATGGGAAACATATTCTTGCCTTTAACAAATTGCTAAAATAATTAAATTATGTCCAGTTTACTTGGAGCTCGAGTTTGGTTATAATAGCCACATTGCATTATACAGGGTGTTTTTTTATTCGTCTTGAACATTTTGGGGGTTAAATCAGTAAGTCATACTGATCAACTTTCACTATGGGACCAACCCCGAAATCGCGAAAAAAAATTTGACCATCCCATACATTTTGGCTAGTCAGCTGACGATGTTTTGTATGGAAGGGTCAAATTTTTTTTCGCGATTTCGGGGTTGGTCCCATAGTGAAAGTTCGTCAGTATAACTTACTGATTTAACCCCCAAAATGTTTAAGACGAATAAAAAAACATCCTGTACATAAAATCTACACTGCTCGTTTACTGTCTTCAATGTTGAAAGCCTAACTTTGTCTGTTGTGTGCATAACTCTATCTCATTTTACCTAATAGTGTATACTGTTTACTGGGAGGAGAACTAACCTTCTTATCTTATCAACTTCTTTTGGTATGTGAAAGTATATGTACGTACATAGGTGTGACCTCAATAGGTATTTGCCAAAAAAAGTGTGTAATCGCAAACACTAAACAAAATACGAGTAGTTCGATAGGCAACCTTGAACATGGTGTCAAGTTACAATTTGCAATTGGCTTTTAAAGCTAGTTCACAGTATGTGACATAGCCAAACATTAAGCATAACCGCCGTCCGTGGCGCGCGACAAGCCGCGCCCATTAGCGCATCCAATTTCGGTGGCTTTAATCTCCACAAGCAGATCGTGTTACTAGCTAAAACCTCTTCCGCCTATTCGTCCTCCATTTGTACAGTGGCAGTGGTTGACGGATGTAAATATCTTGGTTCTTGCGAAATCGGGATAGCTGACTTAAGTCCGTGTTTAATTTAACAATGGGTTTTTTATTTAGTTTATTTAGTACGATATTACATATTACCTTTATTAGTATACGCTTTGTGTAATTACCATTCTCTCTGTATTAAGTATCACACGCAGCACCGCCTTATTATGTATTAAGCCCTCATATATTTATGCGGTTATCTTTGTTGCTGTATTAGTTAAATGATGTTGCAACTGGTGGCAACTTTGTTTAATTAATATTTATTAAAAGTGTTTTATTGTTACATATAAATTTGGTGTGTATTTAACTGCAATTAAATTATACTCTTAACATTAACGGCTCTTATAATATTTTGAATTTAAAAGCATTAGTTACACTTAGGGCCGTATTAATAAACTCATCTCAACTGTGATCCCCGTCACAAGATGCGTCAAAAATGACAGTTTTCTATGAATTGACGTTTACGTTGACGTATCTTGAAACGGGGATCAGAGTTGAGATGAGTTTATTAATACGGCCCTTAAAGATTTCTCCTCAATATTTTTATTTCGAAGTTGACTATTTAACATCAATATCATAAGTTTGCTTTGCATTAACTATGCATAAGTGTTTTTATTTCATTAATATGATTTTAATAAATTAAACTTAATTTAACACGCGTTTACGTTATCGTGCAACATCAACTTTCGGACATTGGAAACAATGTGCACAAATACGTGATTCACTTTCATTATTATACTCGTATGCAACTAAGGGTTTACAATCATACACAAGTAATACTTAAGCGAAACGTCTATGAATTCATAAATGTCCTGCCTCAATTTGAATTATTAACAACATAAAATAAAATGAGAAATGTTTTATCGCCCGTACCTCGTAAAAGAGTCGTAAATAAAAAATCGGAAACGTTCTGAAAAAACTCTGGCCGTCACCAAAATACGGTTAATGTGGTTCTTATTTATTTTTTGCTCGAATATATCTATAGGTGTTGTTTTGCAGACACTCATTTCATCAAATGTGTCGTTTCACCGAATTTCATTTCATCGAAAGCTAATTTCTGCTGAAACCTTATTTTTTACAGGTAATCTTAAGCATGGGTTACGTATGTTAGGTTAAGTTAGACCGGTGACCACCGAAAAATTATAACTCCTTCACGTGGAAATGCCTTCGATGAAATAAAACATGTCGGTGATTCAAGGGTAAACCGTATATAAGAATGTGAGTGCTGACCTACATATTAAAGTACTAAATAAAACCCAACTGTATTCTGTTGGAGGGCGTGAAGTATGGTAATCATCATCATCAACATCATCGTTTCAGCCCACTTCCACCTACCGCAGGGTATTCCCTTCATGACTAAGTAAAATTAAAAACATGCTATTTAGTCAGTATAGGTAGGTAAATTGGTAAATTCGAAATGATAAAATTTATCTAGCACATTTACTGTACTCTACTTGCAATGAAGGGAGGAAAAAGTGAAGGAAGAAATATTTATTTACTTAAGTATTCTTTTTCGTTTTGCTAGTTGTGTATGATTATTAATCTCCTAGACTTTAACAACCACAAACCCACACAAAGATGAAGAATGAAACGTATCGTGCTTTCATTTCCAGCAGACTACAAACGTGTCAGACGTGAATATGAAAACTTTTTAAGACTATTGAATTTGTGAAAAGAAAATTGTCTGGTCTTGAACATTATTAAAAGTGACGTCTCTGGAATAATTCACGATTGGGGACGGAAAAGAACGGTCGTTGGATGTCGCCGGCATTATCAATGGAAATGCGATTCAGCGCCGCGAACTCCTCCGATTGTCGCCGCGAGTCGTAAAACTATCCCTCGGAGCTTCGGATTTAATCCTGCTACCTTCATTTGTTTCTACTACTTCTACAGACCATATACGTCCAACGGTTTCAAGACATATGAAATAGAACTACATAAATTTTAACAAATTTTATAGAAACCTACAAGTATCACACGTACCTCAATTTAGTTTTATTTTGTAATAAGCGCATAAAAATGTGAAATGCCATAATTCCGGTATTATAGGTCAGGTTTGCTCGTATATCACTGTTTGTTTCTCGTTTTGACAATGGTAGAATAAAACATGCGTTGGGAAAGGTGAAACTTTTCGCTTTGTAAGGGGAAAAGCGACTAGCGGATAATTTAGCGCGGTACCGGTACGAGTACGCTGCGAGCATGTGCCTAAATCAAAGTGATGAAAGGGAAAGGTGCAATCGTTCTTTTGTTCGTGTCCCGGGTGCCTCCACAAAGCCACATAACTCGATACGCCTTTAACTCCATGAACCTATCAATTTGTTGTTTGTATTGTTGGTTTTTTTACCTTTGAAGTTGGAAACGTTTCTTTTAAACCGGAGAAGGTTGCTGATGTTAACATACATGCCACGCAATTTCCTTTACTTTAAATAATATCGTCTTCGCTTATCGATATCGATGTCTATAAAGAGTTTAAAGAGATCAGTTCAAACATTAGATCTTGTTTTTTGATAATTAGAGGTTATAACTTTGTATAACAATATACTTAATGATGACTTTAAATAGAATTCGTGTGCGTCTGCTGTAACATGAGTAAATCCTTATTTTAGTGTACACTTGATTTTAGAAACCTTAATTAAACGATGTACTTTTTGTATTCTATAAAATTAAGATCGAAATACTCTTATAATCGTTATAATATTAAATTATAATAGTTTTGTTTTATGTATTCGGCATAAGTAATTATAAAAAAAAATACGGAATGCTTACCTTATTTATACTATGTAACTGCTATTTAAAAATAAAATAAAGCGCCGCATAGTCGAGTTTTATTGAGTAGTCATTTTATAAAGTATGTACAGATTAGAATTTCTGAAATCCTTTTTTCAGTAATTCCACATATTAGATTTATTTGCAGCCATAGAACGTTCGGGTTAATTTACTAACATCATTTCCACAGTAAAAGCCAACCGCTAACCCATTCGAACGAACGATAAATCACTAGGAAGTTATCTGCTACGAACGGATGCTCCTGTAGCATCTCGTAGACAGACGTAGACCAGCTACGGCGTAGCAACGCTACGCGACTTAACTCTTAACCGGGTGCACTAACTGGCTAGCGAAAAATATGGTGTAGAAAAAATTGTATTAGCTAAAGAAACAAATTTATTTTTCTCAAACATGCTCAGAAAGGATGGCATTTCTTTTGAAAACCGAAGACGCGAAGGGCCTCATTTTCTTCCTTGGAGTAAAATAAACGTAAGAAAACCCATTCCTGTCCGCTGCGATATTTTTTTTCAAGTGCTGTCCAATGCATACAGAATAGAAAGGACCAAGAAATAAATCTTATACAGCCAAGGCAACTGCTCGTTTTCGTAGCACAGTGCGCGTGTTTTTTTTTTTTTTTTTAATTGTCTATGGTTAGAAAAACAAATTAAAAACAAAAACTTATTGAAATTTAAACGTAGAACTTATTGTTGTTGTGCAAAAACTACAAACATCAAGTCCTCGGCACTTCACTTCACCGGAAAATTTGTCTACTTTTTACAAATATATTTGTATCATTTCCTCACATGTTTGAGAAAAGCATTATATATGCCTCGGCGGAAACGGGGGGGGATTGCCTGACTCGTATTTTAGCAGGCCTCGCTATTGCTCGGCCTGCTAACCACCTCGTCAGGCGATCTCTTACTTTCCGCGCCTCGGCAATAATGTACTATTTCCTTACATATAGGTACTGTAAACTCATGTAACTATGTTCCTAGCTTGCAACATTAGTCCAAGTTTCTTCATACATTCATTGAAAAATATCCAGTTATAAGAATTTGTTTTTACTTTTCTATTACATTATATCAAACTATTAATTATACGTATCAATAAAAGATCGGTATATTATCATATTTTTCAGATAATATATGAGGAAGCAAGCCAGGCACATAGTTGTATGAGGTTACTCGGTACGTATAGCATAAAATGTTCTGAATTTCTATGCTGGCACGATTACAAACCGTGAACATTGATGGGTTCAAACCGCTTTATGTCTTAATTAATTTTCTAGTTCAAAACCTAATACACTTTAAATGCCCAAGAAATTATGATGAGAAATATGTGATACCCGCAAATGTTGGAAAGGTGTTTTTTTTACAAAAAAGACTCTCAAGAATGTCAGTACAAAAAAGTAAATATAAATGAAATGCGCCATTTAAATATCTATAGAACGTATGAACATACATACATTCTTGCATACAAAATAACCTAATAATAGCGTATTATTACAATAAAATAGATCAATGTAAGATTTATCTAAGCGTAGCTCGTTGGCTCGGCCGTCCTCGAGCATGTCGCTGTTTACGCGCGCCCCCGACACGGCTCCGCCCGCCCGGTTGTCCTCGATACTTTTTTCCCACGGCCTCCAACCCATGAAAAAGGAACTCGAACTCTGCTTACCACTCGCTTGGTGACATCTGCATTTGTTTCTAACCAATGGCTTTAAATTCTTATAAAATTGTTAATATTCGAAAGAAACTTCCGAAGAAGTTTATTATTAAACCTGGTAGATTGAACTATATAAGCTTTGCTATTGGAGGCGTGACCCAGATTCTTAGTTTAGGATTGTATTGTATTTATACTAAAACTATTTTAAGATAAGCACCATATCATTTAGTCAGGTAGTTCTAAGTTTCCTCCTCCGATATTCTAGTAGGTAGATACAAAACGAGGATCTGACTCCGTTATCTATTATGCAGTCCATTGTTCCTGGTAAACCTGAGAAATCAGTTATTTAGGCACTTCTAGTGAGCGAACAGTTTAGACTGTGCATGTTTATGTGCTCACAAGAGCCTGGCTTCATGCGTAGGTACGTACTGGTACCGTCGAAGATGCTTTTTTGTAAGTAAGTAGACCAAAAACATTTTATGCACTGTATCCTAATACAGTGCATAAAATGGAACAAGCATCGACAATTGAGTTTATCGATATAGGAACTCCCTGCCTGTCATAAAATTTTGCCCCGTGGATTCCTAGGTCTGCTGATTACTTGGGTCATTCTCACGAGCGTTTGAGCCGCCGTCACAACCGTGGTCCCATTATTGACGGCTTCGGGCTTCCCTGTATAGACCGCCGTCCCAGGGCTAAAAAGTGTATCATAGTACTAGTCTTGGAGACATGTATAGTGCCGTAGACCTATACCTACAGAAGCCCAATATTCATTTCCTACGCGTCAACTAGGAAGCTCTAGGAAGTGATGGGGTACGAAAAATCCGGAAATTAGCAAAAAAACATATTTATTTATGTTAAATATAAAGTAAACGAAACTTCATAATTAGAAATTAAACGAACTTACCCGAACGAAAGTTTTTTTTTCTAATTGTGTGAGCTGCACTGTCTCGAAGTATTAAATATATTATAACAAACAAACGTAACGAAAACTAATAACTACTACTATATGTAAAAAATAAAATGTTAAAATGACCCATTTGTTAACCTATTAAATGTATTTATTTCACGAGTTTTAAACTTTGTAATGAAATATACCTACTTTAAATTCTTATAACACATTTTCTTATCGCTATAATCCGTAAGTTGTTACGTTAAGCGTTGGAAAGTGTTGGTTAAGAAAACACACATTAAACTAAAATTAATTTATTACGCTTCGCGCAAGCACACGTAAAAAGACGTAGGGTATGGGTCCGTAAGGGCCGGTTTGATTTTGCTCCCGGTTCGAAAGGGTGTGGACGTCACGACAGTACTCCCCTGGACTCGGAGCCGTCGTGGAGATGGTCTGGCTGAAGAACGTCAGCAGCAACAACGATGTCAGCAAGGCGGTTCGAACCGGAACCTAGCACCCTGGAAGTTATTCCGTCCGCGTAAATAAAATTGCCACAAAGCAACCTCCGTTGACTGTGACCTTGGAAAATAAGCGTGAAGCAAGGGGTACTGCGTGATGGTGATGAGTATGTCGTGATGAAGTGCGGATGTCACAGTCAGAGCGGAGTTTACAATTAGGCACTTAATGAAAATAATGATTTAATTATTCTTTTAACAAAATGCATAATCAGATTTAGACAATAGTGAACATGGAAATGATATGAAATGCATGATCCAGGCGGCTACATGATGACAAGCAAAATCATAACGGTAATTTTTAAAATCATGACCGTTAGAGGTGAACGTATTCTTTACACAAAGAAATGTCAACACTTACCCAATATGGGGTTAATATTCACTCACTGAATTTATAATAACGATCCGTGTGGATCGGTTCAAGATGTGAACGTTATATTTTAACATTAATATCGTTGCGCCGGCGACGTATGATGACGCAGTGCTCCGAGGAGCAAAACGAACGTGCGCCTGCGTTGAAGGTAAATCGAGTGTGTCGCGGGGAGCTGCGGTCGCGCCGCCGCGGCGACAGACGCGGGGTGCGGTAAGCGGCGCGGGACGCAGTGCCCGTGAGGGAACCAAGGTGAAATAAGCAAACGCAGCGCAAAGGGACATTGGCCTCAGACGAAATGTATTAAATAAGTTGATTCTATTATTTATTATTTATTTTTTATTATTATGATTAAAGAAATCGTAACGTTACTACGTTACAATACTCCCGCGCGTCGTGAAGGATTTTACCACTCATATTGTAAAATCCTCACTAAGACAGCATGTACTTGTAAAACACTCTCTTACATCTCCATTCATACTTCACTCTAATATTATCACAGCAGTAACTGTCTTAAGATACTAAATTACTGACGCACTCTTTCAAAATAAAACAGATTACACGTCACAAAGGACCTGAAATCTTACAAATACCCTTAATTATGTTAGACGCGAGGAAGGTAAGAACCATAATTTTCATCTAGAGTACGAATGTGCTTTCGTGGAATTATTTATTAAAACCAACCAATTTGAGATCCTTTATGTGCCAAATGCCTAGGTCCCTGCCGGATAAATCTTGCAATACATAAACGAGAGGGGACTTTTTACCAACAATCTTAGCTTTAATAAATTTCGGAGCGAGCTTCTTTGTGAATTGTTTATCCTTGTCACTTAAAAAGTAAGTGCGCTTCATAACAAAATCTCCCACATTAAATTCAGCTGACTTACGCCTAAGATTATAGTGAGACGTGTTCTTTTTATGGGCATACCAGAGTTTCTTTTGTACATCGTCAAAAATAGATGACAAGCAACCTAAGTTCTCAGCGTAGACATCGCGAGGCAGAAACAACACTTCACTTCCGATATCGGTTTCTGTATAGTGAGTCCCGCACGTGACGAGTTCTCTGCCAAACACCAAGAACGCAGGCGTGTAACCTGTGGCCTCGTTTACAGAGCTATTAATAGCAAACTGGACCCGTGGGATGAACATGTCCCATGATCTGTGATCATCATTGACAAATGTAGAAAGACATGTTATGATGGTCCTATTGTAACGTTCTACCAGGTTGACTTGAGGAGTATACCTTGGACTATAATAGACGTTAGGGACGTTATATTTCTTGAAGAAGGTTTCCATTACCCTGCCAGTAAATTGAGTTCCGTTGTCCATTAGAACAGTCTGTGGAATACCATGTATTAGAAATACCGATTCTTCCAAAATTCTAGTAATAACATCTGCAGTGGCCTTCCTGATGGGATAAACTAAACAAAATTTAGAAAAACAACACGTAATTACTAAAATGTAGTTATTTTGCTTTCTAGTTATTGGTAAAGGACCCATTAAGTCGACTGAAATCATCTGGAATGGACGCGAGCACTGTTTGGGTCTACCCATTTCCCCTAAGGTTTGATGGTTTTGAGACTTGTAAGACAAACACTTATCGCACGTTCCGACGAACTTGACAACGTCCTGATACATGCCAGGCCAGTAGTACCGCAAAGCAAGTCTACGATACGTTTTAAAAATTCCCATATGACCAGCAGTAGGTACTGAGTGGTTCTCCTGTATAACCCTTTCGCGTAATTCAGCAGGAATAACCTCTTTCCATGAAAATTCAGATGTAAGTTCGTGAGTGTTCTTGGACAAACGGTAAAGAGAATTGTTTTTAATATTGAAATTTGGAAAGCCAATTGGGTTGTGGATGCAACCGTTATAAAGGTTTGTATACCAGGTATCCTTAGAATTCAAATACGAGTTGGAAGTAGAAATGGCAATGATAGGAACACTACGAGACAACGCGTCCGGAATGACATTATCCACGCCTCGGCGGTGTTTAAGAGTAAAGTTAAACCCTGAGAGACGAACACCCCAACGAGCCAGTCTACCAGTGGGGTTGCTAATTGACAAAAACCACTTAAGGGCACCATGGTCAGTGTAGACCGTAAATGGCTGTCCATTTTCAATGTAACAACGCCAGTACTCCAAGGCGGTGACTACGGCTAGTGTTTCACGTTCCGTAATACTATAATTTTTCTCTGCTGCCGATAAACTCTTACTCATGTAAGCGATCGGATGCTCCTTGCCATCGATAGTCTGCGTCAGCATCGCGCCTATGCCGTAGTTGCTTGCATCAGTGTGCACCTCGAACGGCTTAGAATAGTCCGGGCAACAGAGAACTGGTGCAGAGACGAGACGTTCTTTGAGCTCCTGAAATGCAGTTTCAGCTTCTGCGGTCCATTTAAAAGGAGGTGTGCCCTTTTTAGACGAGGTTAACTTATTAAGGGGTCCTGCAATCGTACTAAAGTTAGGAACGAAGCGTCTATACCATGTTGCGGTTCCAAGAAACCGTTTGAGGTCTTTGCGGCAAGAAGGCGTAGGATAATTCAATATAGCCTCAACCTTAGTAGGATCAGTGCGCAGGCCAGATTCGTCGACAATGTATCCCAAATATTTGAGCTGACTAGTAAAAAATTGGCACTTTTCTAGGTTGATAGTTAAATTCGCCAGTTTCAACTTATCTAAAACGCGAAGAAGTAAAGTGACGTGGCTGTTAAAATCCTCCGAGACGATGATAATGTCATCCAGATAAGCAAACACTTTAAGGTCGAACTCTGAGAACAACAGGTCCACTAGTCGTTGCTGAGTAGCAGGAGCGTTGGTCAGGCCGAACGCAGTTCGTTTAAAGTGAAAAGTTCCCCTACCTGGAACGTAAAACGCGGTCTTGTTGCGATCCGTGGGAGCGATTTTAATTTGCCAGAAAGCCTTGGACAAGTCGATGCTTGAAAGATAGCGAGCATCCCTAAGGTTGTCCAAAATTTCGGAAATATATGGAAGATTATATGCGTCACGTTTTGTCACCGAGTTAAGCTTACGGCTGTCGAGACAAAAGCGTGGCTGTCCATTTTTCTTGGTGACGAGTAAAACTGGTGAGGACCAAGCGCTTTCGCAAGGCTCAATAACGTCTAAAGAAAGCATTTCATCTACCTGGTCTACTAAAATACGTTGCTTCTCGGGTGACAAACGGTAATATCGTTGACGAATCGGCTGTGAATCTCCGGTATCAATATGATGCGTGATAAGGTCAGTGCACCCAAGGCCTTTTGTTTGGGAAGAAATGTCCTCAAACTGTTTAATTACGTTATCGGCTAACTGTCTTTGAGATTCAGCCAGATTGTCGTAACCCTGAATGAAGTTCTGGTTACCGCCGTTACCCTGCGAAATACTGCCGGCAGCAACGTCAGAAATCACAATACTGTTTAAGTACCTTGGGCAGATTTTAAAAAGACGCCAAAAGTCTATACCTAATATTAAGTTACTCTTAATGCCTGGCACAATAAAGGCTCTCAAAATATGGAATTGGTTGTCAAAATGAATAGGGAGATTCATGTAACCCTCACTTTGCAAAGTTTGACCACCAGCTGCAGTGACGGAGATAAAGTCCTCTTTGATAATATGCAAACCACTATTAACTAGCACTTCATGAGCACCATTTCCCAAAATAGTAACAGCGGCACCCGAGTCAAGTAACCCGGATATTTTTGTATCATTAATATTTACAGAAACATAAGGTCTGTCATCATCTTTGTTATGTTCTTCCAGAATTGTATCAACTTTATAAGATTTAAAGAACAAACTTAAAGTGCGTAACCAATCCTGCCAATCTTCGTTATCAAATTTAGCAGCATTGTTGTTCTTGACACAATTCTGGGAATTTAGTTTTTTGAAGCCGGTTTCCTATTTTTTGCGCAGTCAGGACAATCAGGTGTTTTAACATCCTTACGACCACAAACAAAACAAATGACCTCGTCCTTGTTTGCTCGACACTGTCTCAAATTGTGAGTGTCTACACGGCACCTTGGACAATAACGTGCCCTAGATGTCGAGGGAGTGACAGCGTGTACATAGTTGGATTTAGAATTATTATTTGCGTATGATTTATTGTAATTATTATTATTATTTGCAAATTGTTTATTGTTATTTGTATTATTATTCCTGTATTTATTTTGTAGAAAATTGTAATTATAATCGTTATTATTTTTTGGTTTTGATGAGCCGCTAGAATAGGCAAATTCTGGAGCAAGAGTATCACATGTCGGTCTAGGCGGTTCTTTAAAATGAGAAAAACGCGACTGTATGCTCTCATAGTTACGGCATAATGTTTTTAACTGCTCTAGACTACTAACTTCGGAAACAGAGGATATAGTAGATGCATAACAAGGTCGAATATTGTGCAGTAACACTTCCAATTTGTCAGCTTCTGACAACGGTTTGCTTAATCGCGAAAAAAGTCCGGACATAACTGCCAAATATACTATAATATTCTCTGTTTCCCCCTGTGTACGAGACCTGATTTCTGAAAGCAGCCTGTAATCATAGTCAGTCTTGTCAAAATCCTGCTTCAATAACACCATCAATGCCTGCCAACTTGTTGCCCTATCCTTCACGCTACGATACCAATGCAGTGCATCGCCTGTAAATATCTCGGTGGCACTAGCAATTAATTTACTGTCCGTAATATTCTTTGCCCGGCATAATTCCGTTACACGTTGAATGAACGCCCTTACACAGGTTTTGCCGTCGTACTTTAACTTGGATAATTGATTCGAATTGTTTCCCTCACACGTCACTGTGACATTAAGTGGAGTCGATAACGAGTGTGTGCTAACAACAGGGGAAACCTGAATATCACTAGTACGAGAAGATGATGCTAAGAGATCCTCCACTGTACCTTCAAGGGAGTTGTAACGTTCGCAACAAGTTTTAAATAAGCTAATACAACTTTCATAAGCCTCTTTGTGAATCTCGTCACTAACAATTCTGTTCAACCTATGATATAGATGATTAATTAAATTTTGAGCTCGTAGTAATGTGCTCTTATTCAGTGATGTAGGATCTAATAAGGTATTAATTTTTTCAAGGACACACGCCACGCCATCCAAATCATCCTGCAAGATCAGTGGGCTTGTGAGGATGTCCTCCGATGGGTAATACGGGCCACACTTAGCTATCTGTTTCCTTAACTCCAAAACAGTACTAGCCGGTGTTTGACCTCTAATAAGCACTTCATACTCCAACTCTGACTTTTGCAACGACAAAAATTTTACTGGATAAGCCATTTTTATGATGTAAAAATATGCTTAACAAAGCCAAATAATTGAGTAAGTGTTGATCAGTTCAATTTGTGGGAAAAAAAACAACAAAATACTCCGTCTGTTACAAAAAAAAAATTAATAAATTTATAACGTTTTGGTTGTTTTTCTTTGCAACACAATGCACCAAAAAAAATATAAATCTGAAAATATAAAAAAAACAGTCACAGAACTAAATAAAACAGAAAAAACAAAGCGTTCAAAGTGCAACTAACGTGTATGAACAATTACAATTCCATGATTGTGGCAAAGATAAATAAGTGCTAAGGCTTTAAATAACAGTAAACAGTTCAGCTATTACAACTTCTTGCAACAAAATACACCAGTGAACAACCAAAAATAATAGTTCAAAACCCAATTCCGCTTGTGGGTGTACACCTAAAGCAATAAATTGTACAAGTCAATAACAATTTATTCCTACACGTCAGCTGCTTGCAACCAAAAAACAAAATAAAAAAAACGTTTCACAAAATAAAACAAAAAAACATCATGCACAAAAACACAACTACCCGCCAGAGAGCAGAATCAAACAAAGGAAAACCGAGTTGAGCGCCAGTGTTACGTTAAGCGTTGGAAAGTGTTGGTTAAGAAAACACACATTAAACTAAAATTAATTTATTACGCTTCGCGCAAGCACACGTAAAAAGACGTAGGGTATGGGTCCGTAAGGGCCGGTTTGATTTTGCTCCCGGTTCGAAAGGGTGTGGACGTCACGACAGTACTCCCCTGGACTCGGAGCCGTCGTGGAGATGGTCTGGCTGAAGAACGTCAGCAGCAACAACGATGTCAGCAAGGCGGTTCGAACCGGAACCTAGCACCCTGGAAGTTATTCCGTCCGCGTAAATAAAATTGCCACAAAGCAACCTCCGTTGACTGTGACCTTGGAAAATAAGCGTGAAGCAAGGGGTACTGCGTGATGGTGATGAGTATGTCGTGATGAAGTGCGGATGTCACAGTCAGAGCGGAGTTTACAATTAGGCACTTAATGAAAATAATGATTTAATTATTCTTTTAACAAAATGCATAATCAGATTTAGACAATAGTGAACATGGAAATGATATGAAATGCATGATCCAGGCGGCTACATGATGACAAGCAAAATCATAACGGTAATTTTTAAAATCATGACCGTTAGAGGTGAACGTATTCTTTACACAAAGAAATGTCAACACTTACCCAATATGGGGTTAATATTCACTCACTGAATTTATAATAACGATCCGTGTGGATCGGTTCAAGATGTGAACGTTATATTTTAACATTAATATCGTTGCGCCGGCGACGTATGATGACGCAGTGCTCCGAGGAGCAAAACGAACGTGCGCCTGCGTTGAAGGTAAATCGAGTGTGTCGCGGGGAGCTGCGGTCGCGCCGCCGCGGCGACAGACGCGGGGTGCGGTAAGCGGCGCGGGACGCAGTGCCCGTGAGGGAACCAAGGTGAAATAAGCAAACGCAGCGCAAAGGGACATTGGCCTCAGACGAAATGTATTAAATAAGTTGATTCTATTATTTATTATTTATTTTTTATTATTATGATTAAAGAAATCGTAACGTTACTACGTTACAAAGTAACCTTATAAATTGAACTATTACGAACTGTTTTCTGCATATGTGCCTTACATTTTGGCTTACAAATTGTTCAATGTATCACTTATATTCACAATGTTATGTGTGGGGACTACAGCACCACTTTTGTTGTAAACTGATGTATAAACTGAGTATCAAATAAATGTATCTTATCTTATCTTATCTTATCTTATCTTAATGCACAAACCGACAGCAGTAAATTAAACTGACGGACAGCGTTATAATCAATCTTACGTATAACTTTTTTAAAAAGCCGTGGTTTGACCTGCCGACTCTTAAGCAGAGGGTCGTGGGTTCGAACCCGGGCTTGCAACTCTAAGTCTTTCGGAATTTATGTGCGAAATATAACTTCTAAATTTACCATGAGCTTTTCGGTGAAGGAAAACATCGCGAGGAAACCTGCACACAACTGCAAAGCAATTTGACGGTATGTGCGAAGTTCCCAATCCGCACTGGGCCCGCGTGGGAACTATAGCCCGAACTCTCTCATTGTGAGTGGAGGCCTGTGCCCAGCAATGGGACGTATATAGGCTGCTGGATTATTATTTTTTATTATTAAATTTTTTTTATTACTACAAAACAATCATAAAATAGGTGCTAATACCCGACAAAAACTGCATAATATTAAGTAAATACTGACCTATCAGAAATAGCAGTTACTGTTAAACGTAACATCACTTTTAACATTACTCTTAACATACGTATACATAAATTAGCCCTTAATAAATTACTTAATGCAAGGTTCATATCCGGCTTTTCTTTATACTATTGCAAGACTACTCAAGGCAAAACATGGTAGAGGTATGGTGATGCTCTTCTCCAAAAAATGTGCTACTGTGACCGGGAATAAGTGAAATTTCAGTCTCTCCTAGCCGTACCTACTCCCGCGATGAAAGCGCGAGTGGCTGCGGCTGCTCGCGCCTTAATTAAACGCGGCGCCTTAATGGCCAACATCGGGTCACGGCTTCAGTTGGTGACACACTTTGATTATAACAGAATGCAGTTCTAATATGACATTAGGGCTATTTAATACTGTCTACGTAAGAGAAACTGAACCAGAACCTGTGGCAGTAAGGCGCGGCGTCTAATTTTAAACCCGCCGCTCGCCTATACCAGGTTTTTAAACCTGGTATCATTGCTACCTTCATCTACTCTTTAACTAGGCGTTTTTTTGAATAATAGGATAAGGAAAAAGATAATAAGGTAAGGAATAGGTAAGTTATGCCTAAAATGATTAATTATTCGTTTAGAAGTAATATTTTACAGTTTCAAAATTTACATTTTGAACTGTGTTTTTCTTTTAACTGATATTTATTTTGTGCGGACCGTGTTCTTACAATGGTATTGATATTTTTAGGGTTCCGTACCCGAACTTAACCGGATCCTATTACTAAGCCTACGCTGTCCATCTGTCCGTCCGCCAGTCCGTCCGTCCGTCCTAATTTTAAAAAGCTGTGTCTTCGTAACTTTAAAATATAGGCCGTTGATTTTATTGCAGAATGTAATGATATAACGGCGGATTTCTTAACAAATAAGTAATAAAAAAGTCAAAAAGTTAAATAATAAGGGAATTTCCCATACAATAAACTTTTTTTAACGTTTTTTGTATTTGTTTAATCGTAAAAACGGTAATATATATAAGCGTCTGGTATGACTTTAGAACAAAACCTGTATAAAAAACAAAAAAACACTAAAAACTGGCCACATATGTACGGAACCCTCAGGGCGCGATTCCGTCTCGCACTTGGCCAGTTTTTATTCATATTTATGACATGCGATATATTTTGTACATACCAATCATACCCATTAGACGGATCTAATTAAATATACCTATATATCTAATGTAATATATAATATATCTATCTATAGATCTAATGTAAAATAGCTACTTTATGTTTACTAAAACGCCAGAAGTATCAACTGCACTACACTTGAAAAATATTAGGAAGAGAGACGTGGAGGATCTGAGCTGACGTAATCCAAACGGAACGCTATGCAGGCTGCGCTCTGTTCTGATGATCTGAGAGGGGAAATAGTACCGCAACCAGCAACTGGCTACGTAGCTTTTTTAAGCATTCATTCTACCATTTGTACTTACTTCAGTATAGTGCATTGTCATGTTTATTGAAAGACATTGACAATCTGATCATTCAACGACTCAATAATCGAAATACAGCGAAACGATATACAGAGAAACGAATACAAAGCACGGCAGGCCGCCGTACCGTCGCATTGAGTGATTGTGACGCATCGATCATCGTATTTATAGCAAACGTTTCCGATGGTTAATAATAATAAGACAAATCTGTTCATGACCGTGGTCATTGTAGCCTACGGACGGACACCTCGACACACACTTGGAGCTACTGATTGATGCTGGAGTTACATATATATTTGGGTCATTCTCAAAATATGAGTAAATTTATATAATTTACTTGACTAATTTTTTTATTCATATTTTAAGTAATTCAGCAAATTAATATAATAATAGCTTCCTAAAACTCTTTTAAGATTTATTTTTGCCACAGATCGGATACAAAATAAAGGAGTTATTAAGCTTTTAGAAAAAAAACGGTCAAGTGCGAGTCGGACTCGCGCACCGACGGTTCCGTACTTAATATGGTTCGCATCCAAACTATTTCCCAATTGTGGTGGTTTAATAATAAATAAGTACTGATATTCCGACGCAACGAGTCGGGGTCATTAATAAAGTAACTACGTAGTAAACATAACTCTTATTTACTATGCCTTAAGGTCAATTGTAGGTTGCTTAAATTTTAACAGTCATTTTCAAAGAATTTTATTAATATCTCGAAAACGGTTGATTGTCATAACTTCGTGTTATTGTTTCTATGAAATAGAGATAAACGTCTATAAGCCTTCAGATTATTCAGTCCGTTCATTTTGAAGATAAGGGGGGACAGGTGATTTTTTGCACTTTTTGGTCATAAATCCGAAACTAAATTATTAAAAATAAAAAATAGTTTTGAAATATGCAAATCAAATGCTATTCAAATTTCCATTGCCATTCCCGAGAAAAAGGGCCTTGACAGACCGACGGACAGACGGACAACAAAGTCATCTTATAAGGGTTCCGTTTTTCAGTATTTGGTACGGAACCCTAAAAATGACAATGTATGTAATTAACCGGCTCTAGTCATCGCCGGGTTTTCCGGTTTATTAAGTTTAGTATTTATACCCTACTCGTACGTCTTAATCCATAATGAAATCAGTCGTTCACGCGTATTTAAAAGACAAACATCCTCACAAACTTTTACATATATGTACTTGCTTTCCCCGCGAATTCGTCCGTTTAGAAGTTGTTTATCGCTATTCCCTTCTGGAATCTATCCGATTTTCGGGGATAAGAGTACCCTATGTCCATCCTCGGGCTATAAACTATATTTTTAACAAATTGCACGTTGACGAGTTGAGACGTTGAACCATGAAGACGGAACACAAACAAACACGCACTTTTCGTATTTATAATATCAGTAAGGAGTAAAGATATGTTAACCAAGTGTTGGACACTATGCATCCACCTTGATATTAATATAGATGGACGCGATAATCATCGCGCTAGTGGTAACAACAACCTATTGAGATGGAATGCCTATTGGATGGTATTAAGATGAATGACTGCACTTCCACAGTCCGCTTGTAAAGTGAATGGTGTTGTACCGAATCCTTTCAAGTCGAAGTCCCTCCTGGGATAGGTACGCCAATACCTAGGCTAGAAGAACGTGCTACTAATTTAAGTTAATTATTCTGTATTTGTTTTTGTACGTTTTTGTATTAATTAAACCGGAGTATATGTTTAAATCAAAAGTGAGAGTTTGATTTTATTATATAAGAATTCCTTTTTTGGGGTTCCGTAGTCAAACTAGGAACCCTTATAGTTTCGTCATGTCCGTCCGTCTGTCCGTCCGTCCGCAGCTTAGCTCATAGACTCTTAGTACTAGAAAGCTGTTATGTGGCATGAATATAAATGTCACGCCGTCAAAGTGGTAAAATATAATCTTAAAATATTTTTTTAGGGTACCTCCCCTACACGTAAAGTGGGGATGTTATTGGATAGGTCTTTCAAAAATATTGCGGGTTTGTGAAAACAATTTTTAGATTAAAGCATCCGTTTGTGAAATATTAAGCTTTAAAGCGATAAGCGATAAGCGATTCGATTGAAACATGGGCTGTACTGCAGTCTCTTCAGCGGTGCCAAATCGACTATCGATACATCGAGGTGTTAAAGTGTTTGTATAGAAACGCCACTATGTCAGTTCGCCTTCAGGACCGGAACTCGAAGCCTATCCAATTGCAGCGAGGAGTGAGACAGGGAGATGTAATATCTCCAAAACTGTTTACTGCTGCATTGGAAGACGCTTTCAAGCTTCTGGACTGGGAGGGTTTTGGCATCAGCATAAATGGCGAATACATCACTCACCTTCGATTCGCCGACGATATTGTCATCATGGCTGAGACCCTGGAGGACCTCGGTACAATGCTCGATGGCCTCAGTAGAGTCTCTCAACAAGTGGGTCTTAAAATGAACATGGACAAGACGAAAATCATGTCAAATGTCCATGTCGTACCCACTCCTGTCAAAGTTGGAGACTCTACTCTCGAAGTTGTTGACGACTATGTATACCTAGGACAAAAAATCCAGTTAGGTAAGTCCAACTTCGAGAAAGAGGTCAATCGTCGAATCCAACTCGGCTGGGCAGCGTTCGGTAAGCTACGCACTATCTTCTCGTCTCAAATACCACAGTGCCTCAAAACAAAAGTCTTTGATCAGTGTGTGTTGCCAGTGATGACATACGGATCTGAGACATGGTCGCTTACAATGGGCCTCATAAGAAGGCTCAAGGTCACTCAAAGGGCGATGGAAAGAGCTATGCTAGGTGTCTCCTTGCGAGATCGAATCAGGAATGAGGAGATCCGCAGGAGAACTAAAGTAACTGATATAGCTCACCGAATAGCAAACCTTAAGTGGCAGTGGGCGGGGCACATCGCTCGTAGAACCGATGGCCGTTGGAGTGGAAAGGTTCTAGAGTGGCGACCGCGAACCGGGAGACGGAGTGTCGGCAGGCCTTCCACAAGGTGGACCGACGATCTGATAAAGATCGCGGGAAACCGCTGGATGACAGCAGCACAGGACCGATCGTTGTGGAAAACCTTGGGGAAGGCCTTTGTCCAGCAGTGGACGTCTTGCGGCTGTTGATGATGATGATGATGATGAAGCTTTAAAGTGCTAATTTCTGTAGGGGGGCTACAGCTATAATTACACATACTAAAAATCTGAAAAATATCTTTAATTAAAGCGCATATAACTAATTTAAAAGGAAAACTATCACGACTAAGTAGACTTCAATGGCTCGTCTTGAATTAAAGACGATTAAAATGTTTATATAGATATCAAATCAGCTTAAAAAAATCAGCTAAGATAACTTTAACTACAAAATTTGCTAATATTTGTGGTTTTTTTTATGATTGTTTGTGTTTGTAAAAATGGCGCCGGAACCCTACACTGAGCATAGTCCGACATGCTCTTGCCCCTTTTTTAGGGTTCCGTACCTCAAAAGAAAAAAGGAACCCTTATAGCATCACTTTGTTGTCCGTCTGTCTGTCTGTCTCTCTACCTGTCTGTGTGTCTGTCAAGACTCTTTTTCTCAGGAACGCGTGGAGGTATCAAGTTGAAATTAATATCAAATACTTAAGTCTGCAATCCTTTGGATCAGTGAAAAAATCCAACATATAAGTCAACGCAATCAAAAGATACAGCCGCTTATGCCGCATGTTAGTGTGCATACTTAGTGCGTGTCAGTTTATAGTGGACTTTATTTTTTATGTGATGTAACTACAAATTAACGGTTTTCGTTTTTTTTCCTTTATTTGTGCTATAAGACATGGCTTCTTGCCAAATTTCATAATTCTAAGTCAACGGGAAGTCCCCTATAGGTTTTGATTCCCTTAAGATTCCCTTGAATATGCAGCATAAACGGCCGTAGGTATCTTTAGATTGCGTTAGCTTAGAAGTTTTTGACTTTTGTACAGCTCCAAGGGAAAACTCGGAAAAAGAGGGAAAAAGAGGGAAAAATCTTCGAGACTCGATTCCCGTGATTTACGAACTATTTGCATACCTACAAGTTTGTGCGGAACTCTCGGTGCGCGAGTCCGACTCGCGCTTGACCGGCTTTTTTAATTTGGCGACACACAGAACAGGTTCTATGTTTTACTTAATTGGACTTATGTAAAGTATCTGAGCCCTTAGCCAAGATGCCCATCGCTAACTAGCGTTTCTATTCATTTCATTTTTAAACCAATCGCGTCACTGGTAGATCAGGTGACTCTTCGTATCACGTGATCTACCAGTGACGCGATTGGTTTAAAAACAAAACGAATAGAAACGCTGTTAAGGGCCCTGTCACGTTTAATTGTGTTTCTTGATTCAGAAGACAACACTCACACATAATCAATGCATTTGTCACAGAGACAGACGTTCTCCAATTGTTTATTTTATTTAAGTCGATGTAAGCAAATCTCTTGTTTGATTAAATGATTATTACACCAGTTGGCGCCAGCGGGTGGTTAGCTAATTGTGGGTTACGTCTGCTTGCCTGGGCTTATTTATGTGTTTGTTTTATGCTAGCGTCTTTCTGCCTGCGGCTTGGTGATTACTAAAGCAAACCCGATTTATAGATGGTCGTAATTGGCTTTTTTAATGTAAAAGGTGCGTGATACTCGTATCTGATGCCATTGTTTGTGGTAATTTAAAAACTCATTTTGGTAACAAGTATTTAAACTTTATTATTCAAGAATAAACATTGTTGCCATCGGCATTTTTACGAGATAGTGATTTATGGCGTTGAAGAAAAAACTATATGTCCTAAACGTTACCACTGTTAAAAAGTAAGGATGATGTCCCGGCCGGCGCGGCGGCGAGTCGACACGACGCGTGCAAAACGATCACGACCACTGTTCCATTCTTTTAACCTTACTTGTTTTCAACACCATATTTGTTTATAACACGACCGCCTTGACTGTCAAGTGAATAAGAGCTACCATAACATTAACAATATCATGGACGTGGTTTAAGACATAGCTGAATAAAGGCCTGAACTGACGCAACGGCTCCTCTCAGATAGACAGGGCCTTCTAACTACGTGGTGGTACTTATTTTTAACAGAAATTAATATTAATCGGGTTTTGTTCACGCATTATAAAAACCTGTCATTGTGTTTGTGTGGTAAAGGTGCTAAAGTAACCGCAACTCTTTCTGGCTGGCTGTATACTTTAATCTAGAGAGAATCCTTCATTATTTACACATATTGATAGGTAAAAGCGTTGTGTTCATAATATTGCAAAAACAATGAGAATGACAACGCCGTCAGATGGCCCCGAGCCAACTGGCGGCGCGGCCGCGCGGGCCGGATTACAGCCACGCTCTTAACTCGATACAGCCCCAGCTATAAACTATCCCCTTTCCACTCAAGCATTCTTGCATCATAAATATCGACTAACCTTATTTGTGTTTCGTACTGGATCTCGAATACTAAGCAAATTTAAACTGCGTACTTGAAGTACAGATTTACCGGGAAATCGATACATATGTATGAATGCAACCGACGTTTTCGTGATAGTACTCTGGTTTTACCACCCCAAGACGTATTGCCCTTTTACGCTTAAATTTCTTTATTTTTTCAAATTCCATCTTCAACCAGGATCAGTACGTACGTGTGTAGAATTGAAATAATTAGATACCTACTTACTTTTACTTACTTAAGTAATATTTAATCAAACAGTGAATATGTTACTTAGCTCAAACTTG
Organism: Tortrix viridana; assembly: GCA_963241965.1. Taxonomy (NCBI): domain Eukaryota; kingdom Metazoa; phylum Arthropoda; class Insecta; order Lepidoptera; family Tortricidae; genus Tortrix; species Tortrix viridana. Next base: position 12,046,587 of record OY725172.1, read on the forward strand.
CATATTAAGGTAGCGCGGACTCATTGATTTTTTATATACAGACAGTATGTAGGTTATTTATCAGTTTTTTGCGTAGTGTATCGGCGAACGTTGCTTATCCATTTTTTCATTTCGCATAGCCGATATTCTTTAGTATTTTTTCAGTGTGATAAACACTTCGCTAACGCTTCGTTTTATTCCGCTATGAGGACCAAATCAAAATGCAAACGTTATCATAAAATTCCCCAGCAGCGTCAAACCACCAACTAAAAGAACAAAAATTTGTTTGCAATGAAAGAAATGGAAAAACTTTTTCACGGATAATACCGGGTCTCCAGCCACCGACCAGTTTACGATGCTTTTATATTTAGTATCAAAAACCAGGTTAATGAAATTTTACCAATACGTTTACCCGGTTAGCATGTAAAACTATTTCTACCACTACCTGGTGAATAATTGATCTCACTTTCAAATTTGCTGAATAATTTACCGTTGAACATGATCTCAAAGCGGTAAACAAGATCCGCTACTTGAGATTTCCTCTCATATATATATATATATATATATTTCGGAGCGAAGTGCTTGTTATGCGAGCAGGCTTATATTTTCTCGTATTGTTCTAGGAACAATTTCCTGATATGAAACCCTTTGTTATAGTGTGATGCAAGCAGCTGGCTCGCCGCCAGTTCCTCTACATGTTTCATATTTCACCAGATCAGCGCGACTTACAATAACTTCGTATCCTATCATTTCTTTAATTTTTATTTCGATAAAATAACATAGGTAGTTTCTGTTTTATGAACCTACATAAAACAGAAACTGTCTAGAATATAATCATATCCTATATTACGAGACGAGCATATCATATTGTTTTATATTAGTTTCAATGCTTACTATACCTACCTATACACAAGTTGTGTGGTCCTTAGAGCGACAACATCGCCAGTTCTCCGGCCACAGAAACAAGTGTTTATTTATACTAGCGCAGAATAATTGAATCCTGTTTACACGGATTAGCCCGATCCCGTGACTCTTTTGAAATGTATGTACTGTGTAGTGATTATTTATTTATTAACCCCAAAATACAGAAGTTGCGTTAAAACGACAACATGGAAACTTAGCAATACAAGTATCAGGACCCTTGTGCTGCGACGTGAAACGGCCCGTTTTGAGCTTACAACAGAGAATGCTCCAGTGCAAATACTCTATTTGCGACTTGAGAATTTTCACCCAAATGAGGGGCAAGTGGATTCGTTAACGCAAAGGCTTTCCGTCCAATCGAACTGTAATAGTATTCCCCGAACGAACGTAGATCCGCAGCGGCCGACTAGTAATGAAAGGTTCCGCGTACGCAGCGTGTACTAGTCTAAATACACTTCAGAGTGGAGGCACGACCAACGGCTCGCCATATACTTGTTATCTAGCTTGTATGTAGGTGAATTTATGGACAATCAATCAACTACGAGCCGCTATAGAACGTAATTTCTTTCTTATGAGTTGACTCTTTCATTGTGACAGGTATGTTCTAATGGCTCACCAATATAAGTTATGGACTGTACTTGTTTTGAAAATGGAATTTAGGAGGCTCATTTGATTCAAAATATCATTTTCGGCGTAGAATACTTTAAGGCACATTTTCATTGGTCGATAGCCCGCATACTATTAGTAGGTACATTGCGTCGTCACAACGCTCTCGCCTCGATCATGTGGAAACCGACTCGTCAATGGATTGCTACTAGCATGCGGGTTAAGGACCAATGAAAATGTGCCTTTAAGCTATTTCTTACATTCGTCTTGAGATGAGATGTTTATCGCTTTTATTTGACCATCACTTATTTGCATAAATGCCTACAGTCGAGTTCAAAAATATGTACACACTTTTGCACCTTATTTCAATGGGATAAGGCGCAAAAGTGTTTATGTATCTTGACTGCACATCAAGCCATTGCGGTGAAAATAAATTACATTAAAATTGGCATCTACTCAGCCATCGTAGTACCTACTTATATTTTAGCTTTAGTTGGACTTTATTCATATTTTATTTATCTTAAATACTATATATTTTTATTTTTGAATACTGTGTGCACACCTCAGCTTCTCGATATGGATAGATTTCAATTTAGGTTTAAAAGAATTCCCTGATTAAATTATTATGTAGATTATCAAACTCAATAACTCTGTACTAAAGAGTTTAACTTGTACTTATTCAGAATTCGTTTACAGAGTTACATTCAGCACGATAAATGAAGAAGACTTGGGTAACATGAATTTAAATATGCCCTGGCATATTACGGGGCGATTTGAGGCGTGTTCCGCGATAGGGCGCATGCGATAAAAAGCCGGCGCGCGTGTAAGCATTCGCGCACTTATGTACCTATACCGGCGCAGTCAGACCTTCCTTCGTGATGGGATGTGAATGAACTCAAATTGTAATTAATTTCTACCTTGTTTCATTAAAAACCTTAAACGTTTTTATTTAATATGTATGTATGTATGTAAACTCTTTATTGCACAAAAAGTTCAAATAAATATTACATGATATCGTAAAATTAAAGTACAAAGGCGAACTTAAATTATCCCTAAATGTGATTTTATTTAAAGATGTTACCTTGTCACGTAATGCTGCAATGCTGTCTCGTTTAGGTGTTATCTTTATCGAAGTGCAGAATAGTATTTAACTAGCAATAAATTCGTGGAATATGTTGTTTAATTATAAAGACGTTCAATATCATTAAGTATATTTTCATCTATTGACCTTTTGTATCGTGGCATTTAATGTTCCTCAATCACGAGAATAACCCTCAGTAGATCAGAAAGGTAAAAACAAAAATATTCAGCTAAAAAAGAAAGACACGTGTACCTACTAGGACGACGTTAACATCCCTGAGCCGCTCCGCGGGGAAATGCCCCTGTGCCACGCAATTTATATCGATGTCTTTCCTAACACAATAAAAACGTACTTACTAAATATAACACGCAGCTGGATTTATATAATCCTAAGTAAAGATATTAAGCGTGATACATATCCTGATTAATATTTACTTACCAGTTCCCTTTACTCCAATATTGTACATAGACATTATATACAAGACAGTTACCGAGTAAACTCATACAACTATGTGCCTAACTTGCAGCAATAGTCCGATTTTCCTCATACATTCATTGAAAAAATATCCAGTAATGTGCATTAGTTTTTACTTTTCTATTACATTATATCAAACTATTAATTACGCGTATCAATAAAACCTTTTTAATGATACGTGTAAATTAGTCAAATATCATATTTTTCAGATAACGAGTGAGGAAAATTGGACTATTGTTGCAAGCTAAGAACAAAGTTGCATGAGTTTACATACAAAAATATCTAATTTGAATATTCTTATTCTTCGGAACACACACATCTTGACTTACATTTTATTCACAAGCTTCTTTCCAACTCGATATCAGCACCTACTTACGTTGATATTTGAAATGTCATTCTGAATATTATTTTCTATCTCCGACTTTGTAATAAGTCGTCCGATTTCACTTGAATAATCGTATTGAACTTTGATACGGTACAGGAGAAGTCGTTATAGACACGTTACATTTATAAGGCTACTTAGTTTTCATCTTTAATGTTGTTCTATCTTATAACAAGAGAATCGATGCTTGCTGCTGACATATATGGATATTTGACGAAGCTAAGCCAAGACACCCCGGGTCATTAGGGGTATTGCGGTAATATCGCGGCGCTCGTCGGAGGCAGCAGACACTCGCTATCTCCGCCGGCCATCGTCCACCGCGCGCCCACAAGATAACTGAAGGCGTCACTCTCGACGCAGCTTTACGGCCAACGTTATCGTGAACACACTTCTACGATACACCTACCTAGAACCTACCACTATCAGAAGTACCTATATTGTACTGTTACGAACGGAATATTTGTTCAACCTAAATGAGTAGGTATAATCCTAATTATTTTAAATCAGTAAATTATCATTAATAGTTAGTTGCAAACTGACATCTGAGGTACAAAGACGATCGTGGCAAAGGACTCTCCCCTTGTAAGTTACAACGCTACCCTAAAACGTCAAAATCAATTCCGTTATCTGAGGCGCACAGCGGTCTACCGAAGCGATTTGTCGAATCGTCATTATGAAATGTTCAGCATGCCGCGCGTTCCTTTGTGTATGTAGGGCCTATAACTATTCGGTAACTATTTAGATTTTATAAAATTCCGTATTGTCGTTGAAGTTCAGTTTTATGCGGAGTAGGACTAGTTTTGAAGTGAGAATTTAAGTATTTGATTTATTTTTAAATCAATAGTGAAAAAAAAAGAAATAAAGGTTACGTACGATTACAATGTAATATATTCGCTTAGTCTCATTGTTGCGCATGTCATTCACGGTAATACATACCATAACAAATCTAACATAATGTAGATCAAAGATGTTATTTCAAAACCTTGACATCGTAATAAACTGGCATGACATTAGCAGTAATATGTATAAGCTCGTTCAACCATAATAACCAGCGTTTAACGAGCATAGTGAACACTATTACCAACACAACATAGACATTTTACATTTCTATCTTTATTTTCCTACCGCAACATCAATTTTATTTCATACTATTAATTAAATACCTATTAACAAAAACAATGATATAGAAAAAAGTTTACGGCAGAACCCTCAACTTATAAAGTGGTGGATAGCAAAGAAGCTGTAGTCGTAAACAGACTATCAGCGGGGAGGAAATGGGGGCGCGGCCGCGGGCGCACGCACGGAAATGAAGCGGTCCGCAGACGCTTCCTCCGCTTACACGCAGCCGCAGCTAAATCTTCCTGGATATCGGCAGCTGCGTCCATTGCTTCAACGCGTTTGCACTAATGTTTGCGCTTCGATTCAATGCCTCCAGTACCCCGGCAAACAACAGCTACATACACAAAGGCACGCGCCCTTCTTGTAGTGTTCATCAGTAAATGAATCGGCAATTGATTACTCTTCTTTAATGTGTATAATTGTGCCTATTGCAATATTTCCCTGGTTAAATGTGACGTTAGTATACCGGCAAAGCTTTTCCGGTGTTCTGTGTGTGCACATTCAACTGATGCAATTACCTTTATTTCTGTACGTAAGTTAAGCTTAAGAGGTCTTGTGTTAGCACAAGAAGTTAATAATAATAGTAATAATAATACAGCCTATATACGTCCCACTGCTGGGCACAGGCCTCCACTCACAATGAGAGGGTTTGGGCTATAGTTCCCACGCGGGCCCCGTGCGGATTGGCAACGTCAAATTGCTTTGCACAAGAAGTTATAACAGAAATATTTTTATTACTTTAGACATAAGAAGCGACGTAATCTATAAGTTCAGTCAAGGTCATAAATATGTATACACTTTAGTACCGTGTCTATTTAATGTCATGTTTAATCTGCCATATCTGAATGTCACAGTGATTAAAGTGACAAGGTCCTAAAGTGTATACATATTTATGACCTTGACTGTACATAAATGTATACTGACTTGGGTTTTTAACTCGTGGGAAAAAGCTAGTTATTTATATAGATAGAAGAAGCAATTTGCCCAGTTAGGGGCTTTGTCACTTCGTTCGTGTGGTTTTGTATGATACTGGAATTAAATTATGATAACTCGAACTCGCCGAGATGCTTTTGCGCTTCTCGGCCACGATGCAAGTATAGCCGAGTTTACCCGACCGAGCTTGTAATTTGACGTAAAGTGTTTGTCCGTAACTTTATTAAATTTCGGAGCAGTCCATCTCAAAAGATTATTAAAGCAGTAGGTACTTTCGCCCCTTTTGAAGGAAAAGATTATGTATGTCCTTTTATTTATAATATTATTTATTTATATTTCTTGTACTATTATTTATACTGTGGTTCTTCTCTCTTGTCTCATGGATAGTTATTGAATCACTTAACTCACAATAATCGTGATAGCTACTTACTTTATTATTTAAATAAAAGAGAGTAAAATCAAGTCAAAATTCCAGCGATCGCTAAATCAGTCAATTTTCACTCTAGGTCCGTTTTTTACTGTGGAAACTAAAATAACAACTAACTTCATTTATGTAGTTTGCTACATTTTAACGTGGGATGTTTTTAGAAGGAGATTGAATGCCTCTTAACGAAATACTACAAGTAGGTTATATTATAATGTCCTTGAGATTGGAATAAGGCTAAGTTAGCCTTGTCAACCTTTTCTAATTTTCAACCTTTTTCCCAATTTTAACGGTTTTTAGGGTTCCGTACCAAAATGGTAAAAAAGGAACCCTTGAGACTTCGTTGTCTGTCTGTCAGTCTGTCTGTATGTCACAGCAGTGTTTCTCAGCAACTACACAAGCTATCAACTTGAAATTTGCCATAGTTGTATAACTTGCTTGCCCGTATCTGGTTTAAGTAAAAAAATATGAAATTCAAAAATTCGAGTGATTTGATTATAGCTAATAGGGTTTCATATGAATGAGGTCAATTTGCACATTTCAAAACTATTTTTTTATAATTTTTTGTGACGTACTTTTTGATTTATAACCAAAAATGTTCAAAAAATAACCGTTCCCCCTTATCTGCGAAGTTTATGAGCCGAAAAATCTGAAATATTCCTTACTTATAGATAATTACTTATATTTTACGGAAAAATAAAACGAAGTGTTAAAAATTTATATTTTTCGTGAAATTGAAAAAAAACTTTAAATATCTGTACAAAAATTTAGGCAAATCAAATTGGACCTCATTACATAAAATTAAAGCACAATGGTTAAAGCGTTGGACTCCTACGCCGAAACCCGTGGGATCGAACCTCAGCCAAGGACCGGTTTTTATTTCGACAGTGGAAAAGCAAAAATGCTTAAGCGCCATATTGACATATTGTCGAATTTTGTTTTTTTTTTTGGTAAATCTTTTATTTTTGTTTTTATGTATTTTTTGTCGTGGGTACCTATGTCTTTTAAATTGGGGGGGGGGGAATATCGTGAACACCTACCTATATACGCTGCCAACGCCATCTGTTTCGCAGATCTAATGCTAGCGGTCTTAACGAGCATCACACTATGAATCACACCTCCGCTGGAAAAATGAAGCGCCAGGTTATAAATATACTAAGTGTTTTAAAAACTTCGATAGTGCGAAGCAGAATATTTGTGTATTTTTGTATGAAAAAGTAACAAAATTTGAATAGATTTCATTAAAAATCATTGATTTTATTATCAACAATACATTTAGGTATTTGAAAATAATATTACATGACATTTTGGGAGAAATTTCGAAACATCGGTGGAAAACTACGTGGACATGGGTATGCGCGCCATCTATCTGCAAGTAGGAGACCTATCTTTGCTGTCATGGAGAAACTGTGCGCCAGCGCCATCTTTTGATGCATGAGGGAACTAAGTCAGTAAGTATGAGACCTACCTTTGCTGTCGTGTGTATTTTTCTTCCAATTAAAACTAAAACTTACGGCCGTGTCAAGGATACAGCGAACTTTTGTATAGAAATCGATGAAAATTCGGTTTCGCCCCGAGCGGCGCTCGGTCTCCTAGGTACTACATATACATATATACACACGTCATATTATACATGTAACCACATAAAAGTATCGACATGTCTTCCTACATAAACCGTGTCCCCTAGACAAGATACAGCGTTTACATGATTTTTATGAATTATTTATTATTATTAGTTAATTTTCTAATTTTCGGGTTTAGACCAAGCATTTTTGTCCGTTAGATAGTCCTCTCAACTCTATAGTAAGCTTTAGGCATCAACGACTTTTTCAAGTAATTTTTAAGTGCTGGAAAGGGTAACTCTAAAACTACGTTGGGTAATTTATTAAGGAATCACGGGAATTTAAGTTATATATAAAGCGATTGGCCCTTTTTTGTAACACAAATATAGTGTGTATGTCAGCTGCTTTACCCCAAACCAGAATACTGTACGACATAACACTATGAAAATAACTATGATTTGATAAGATAGTTGTTGAGTCAGCGTAGCGCGAGTTCGCGGCGGAGTGACAGACTCACCGCGTCACCCTCTCTCATTACATACCTGTCCCGGCACTCTCACCGGCGCAACATGCCACAACAGGCACGCGGGCCTGCTTATAGGGTAAAGGCACCGTAGTCAAGCAGCCTTTTAACCAGTTTTCGAAGTTTGATCTCTTGTCTCTTAAGCAGGGCAGGTTGCATAAATAAACGTACTACACGATTTTATTCGTTATTTATTCAAGTTTCTAAACTAACTACCTACGCAGAAAATATTAAATCTAAATTTATAAAGATAAATATTTTATTTTACTTTAAACAAGAAATGGCACTATTTTCCAGTGCTCAGCCTCAAAAATCCTGTTAACAGTTAACAGTGTACCCAGTACTCAGCCTCATAATTACTAACTTAAATACGGCTGAATACTGGAATTACAGAACCCAGTAGTCAGCTGTATAAAAGAAATATTTTTTAAATGCGGCCGACTACTGGCTTATTCTCAAAATTTTATAGTGTTTAACTAAATTTGAAAATGTAAATGTAAAGATGCCTATTAAAAGGTCTTATTTTCGTTTTAAATGATAAAAACCGCAAACCCAGAAATCAGCCGCGGGAGGCTGAGCATTGGATTTTTAATAAAAATCTTGTACCCAGTACCCAGCCCCCCAATTTATAAAAAAAATAATGGTTAAATCTTAGTAGTTAAGTGAATAATACCAGATAAATGTATAAATAACGCAAATGTGATAAAAAATGTAATAAAACCAAGCCTTTCTAACCTGCGAAGTAAACACCATGAGTAAACAAAAAAACCGGTTAAGTGCGAGTTAGACTCGTGCACCGAGGGTTCCGTATTTAAATCCGTACTTTAAAAATATACCTTTTTGTGTAGGTACTTTAATTGTATGCAATAAGGTCCATTTTGACTTGCCCACAATTTTTAAAACAGATCTTTAGAGTTTTCTGACAACTTTTCGAAAACTATTCATTTTGAACACTTCGTTTTATTTTTCCCGTAAAATATGTATGTATAAGTTAGGAATATATCAGAATGTTCGGTAAATAAACTTCGGAGATAAGGGGGGGGCGGTCATCATATGACACCCCATTTGCTATAATCAAATCACTCCCATTTTTCAACCCCCCATTCTAGACCCCTTTTCAATTATTAAAATATATTTCATATTTTATTTACTGAAAACAGATGCGGGGAAGCAAGTTATACAACTATGCCAAATTTCAAGTGTTTCAAGTTGATAGCTTGTGTAGATGCTGAGAAAAACTGCTGTGACATACAGATAGACAGACAACGAAGTCTCACCATAAGGGTTCCTTTTACCATTTTGGTACGGAACCCTAAAAATGGCGGACAGGGCACAAGTTCACTGGTCAACTAAGAGCACTTGTTTGAACGAGCATTACTGTCCCCCTTGACCTCTCACCGCACCAATCGCGTGATAATTTTACCAATAAGGAATTAAGGCATCTATTAACTTATAAGTGATAATATAAATATACCGCTATTTATAAGCAAAAAAAGACGCTACAGGCTGACTACAGGATCCTGGCTGACCATTGGTGGCTTTACCCTATAGGGTGAGGCACGAATGTTGGTACAATATAGAACCAAAATGGTAACCTATGGAACCTTTACGTCTTTTCTTTTTTCTCAAATATGTAATATCCCGAATTGTAATCTTTTACGCGAACTTTGTTTATGTTGTTTAATGTATACCTTATACTTACGAGGAATCACTTTCTCGGTGCGAGATTTTCTGCCAAGGAATCGGGACGCGTTTTGACCAAAATTCTTCCTCGGCGAAGACTTAATAATTACTTACAGAATACCTTAACCTTTTTAAAATATTTCGCAAACGCTATTACACTTTGAAGCATACCTAGAGAATAAGTTTTGAACGGCAATTGATAGTCACTGCGATAGTCATTGAATTGATTTCGAGCGGGGATTTTCCTGATTTCCGTGATTCCCTCCTAATTTGATCGGAGAGGTTTGAAGCAGGTTGTTCGAGAGCGGTTCAGTTTATATTCGAGGGCCGTATCCGTACGGCACATTTGCTTCCAATTCGATTCTGTGCGCGGCTCGTTGTTGCAGTAAAGGAGAAAAAATTGTGCGGATTGTGGATAGCGGATAGTGGAAGGCAACATATTGCGCGCCACTCCGGGGATCACTTGCTCTTCGTCGCCCGCCGCCGCTCGCAGGATGTGAGAATTGCACCTTCGTGCCAGCGAATAATAAAATATGAGCCCAGAAAGCACTGCTCCTGCAACTTTTTACTCTTTACTTTAGACGTGTTAAAAGTGCTACAGCGCGGGAAGCTAGAGCTATATCGTTAACTAGTTTCACCTTGCTTACGATGAAAAGGATTTATTAGAGCGTTTCCTTTTAGCACTTGGTTTGTGTTTTTAACTTTTTACTGAGAAGTAAGAGGAGTAATGATATGAAATCACATAACACCGCGATAATTGCAATGATAATAGTGAACAACGAGACGTCACGTTGTTCGTTTTCCATTAGGTTGCTTCGGCACGCCTCTTCGTCGTAGCTGTCGCCGTGGGTTCTCTAGCGCCCACAGAAATGGAAATTCCCTAAAACCTTTTCTTATAAAAATAATAATTCTTACGTGTTTATTTTGTTGGGTCGGTACAACAATCAATTATCGTGTCCTACTAGTAACATTCGATGAAAAATCTAATCCACGTTTACTATGTATCGTAATTTTGTGAATGGGTATAATGTTGAGTATAGAAATCCATTTAGACACATACAAGTTTTGCAGAAAAAGTAGCAAAAAGTATATATATATATATATATCCCCCCCATGCATTGTCCTTACTCATCTACTTCAGGGTTAGCTGGAAGAGATCCCATTTAGGGATAAGTTCGCCTTTGTACTTTAAATTTACGATGTCAGTGCGTTTGCGTTTTGGTCACTAGATCCATTAAAATAGATCGCGTATAATTTATTTTACCACGGCGAGCCCGGCTTGGGACTCATAATTAACTTAGAAGCGCGCTAATGTTGTTTAATACTCATTTATGTGCATATAAACAAATGAGGCATGGGCTCAGTTTTTGGCAATATTATTGATTTCTACGATATTTGCGTGCAATTGCCACATGTTGCTTGCCAGTGCAGCATTGGCGCTTTAATCTTGTAAAATATCGAGTGATTACTGCATACCAGAGTACAGGCAGGCCTGGTGGCGGGTATCGGTACTCGTAGTTTGCGGTACGTGGGCGCTCCGGACGCGGAAGGAAGCGCCCAATCAAGGAGGCGGCACACACCCGCGCGAGGAAACGCGCCTGATTTACTGCCGGCAACACGCTAGAGCATGCCTTCTTAATACACGCTTATCTACATCGTATATTTAATCTATTACCGACAGTTCACTTGAATAAGAATTTCCACGTAACAGGGAATTTTTACCTTATGTACTTTTCACCCATACGATGTACCTACAATAGTCGTAGGCGTAGTAAGCAATTGATCGCGTCCCTTGCAGATTTTATATTGAAGACTGGGTCAATTTATAAGAACAAAAAAATAAAACCGTCTTCAAAAACCCACTAAACAAGGTTAAATATAATGCAATGACCGGTCTCCTAGGAATTGCCTATTTTGTGCCTAATAGGTACATAAAATATATCGAAGTCGATGGAAAGAATCATGTGCCTTTTAGTGGACTTTACACAGTCGTTCTATCGCGTGTGAAACAGCTAATCGTGTGCGAAAGATTGCGCGTGTGTAAAGGTGGACATTCACGGTCAGTTAAACTGATCAGTTAACTGACGTACATCCAGAAGCTGACCTTGAGTTCGTATAATTTTAACTTAAGATTTCACATTCACGGTCAGTTTTTGGATGTACGTCAGTTCAACTGATCAGTTTAACTGACCGTGAATGTCCACCTTAAAGATGTCGGAAGGGGAAGGGATAGACCGTGCGATGAGCTCAGGTAGTGCGCGTAATCGCGTGGATCGAGGTTGCCTTTACACGTAAAATTCTTTATTCTTTCGCACTAGCTTATTAAAACAATTCGAACTGCACACACTCCAACACACGCCAGATTCGCGTGGTCTATCACGCACGATTAGCCTTTACACGTTCACTCTTTCCATCCAAACGAAAACTGATACGAGCAATCGCGCGCGAAAGAACCTTAGCTTTAAGTTCAAAAACATAATCGAGCACGATTGTGCGTACAAGCTTACCGGCACACAATCCTGTATAGACCGCCGTCCAAAAATGTGTATCATATAACTAGCCTTGGAGACATGTTTAGTGCCGGAGACCTATACCTACAGAAGCCCAATATCCATTTCTTACGCGTCAACTAGGAAGCTCTTGGGAGTTATAGAGTCCGAAAAAACCGAAAATTTGCAAAAAAATGTATCATATTACTAAGTTACGACAGTACTATCACGTGATACCCGGTACCACCAATAACCCAAAAAACCATTTCTTACGAAGTTTTCAGGAAGCCAAGTGCGAAATCAGAAGGGTCAAAGTTTTGATTTTTTGCAAAAAAATGTATCATATTACTAAGTCACGAGAGTACTATCCGGAGTTAGAGGAGGATCTAAATAAATAGAAAAACCATTTCTTACGGCGATGCTAGGAAGCTTTCTTGAAAATCAGAAGCTTTTTGTTCAGTATGAACACCCATCGCCCAAGTAATTATATTAAGTTATAGCCGTATAGATTCATGTTCGCGGGTTGTTTCAGACTTATTAGGAATATTTTGATAAGATTATTACTATTTGAGTCTATAAACAACGAAAATCGATTGAAAATTTAGAAAATTGAAATGTTTTTGGTCAGTAACAACCCTATTCAAAATAATGAGAAAGTACATGTATTAGACATACCCAATAAATGAAATGGAATAAAAGAGGTTAATAAACAACATATTTATTTATGTTTAATAAAAAAGTAAACGAAATTTAATACCTGAAGGGAAGTTATATTCTAATTGTGTGAGCTGCGCTGCAGTCTCGAAGTCTTAAATATAGGAAACAAACAACGTAACGAAAACTGATAACTACCTAAAAGAAGATAAAATAAAATGTTAAAGTGACCCATTTTATAACGTATGAAATATATTTATTTCACTAGTGTTCCACTTTGTTATGAAATACACCTACTTTAAATTCTTATAATTCATTTTCTTATCATAATATGTGCCTTAAATTTTGGCTTACAATTTGTTCAATATAGGTATCACCATATTCACAATGCACAAAACGACAACAGTAACTAAACTGACGCTGAACGCTGTCTGCGTTATAATCAGTCTTATTACCAATCTTAGTATCAACTTTTAGGTTTCCGTACCAAAATGAAAAAAACGGAAACCTTATAGGATCACTTTGTTGTCCGTCTGTCTGTCTGTCTGTCTGTCTGTCTGTGTGTCTGTCAAGACCCTTTTTCTCAGGAACGCTGTAATGGGATGACATTTAGCCAAATTCATTTGATCACAAATATATGAAAGATATTTTAAATACCAAAACACTTGGAAAACATTCCTGGTTTCGAAAGCAAATAACAGGGTTTTTTGCCTTGCTAAAATAAGTCGAAGAGGGCCATTTGTCTTCTTTAGATAAAAGCCACAAAACTTTATTACTAACAGATGTTTAAAGTGCAGCAGCCAGAGAATATAAATTGACCAATCTAAATAAGGTCTTAATTGCTTGTTAGTTCTACAAGCTGAACTATACTGTAAACCTAGACCATAACAGCGAGCTTTGCTTTGACAAACAGTTACGCTTTGGGAATTTTCCATCCACAGCGTCACGCACAGACGACGGCGGGGAGAGTGCGCGGGTGAGCTTTGGACGAGAAAGGGATGGTGTCTTAGACCCATCAGGGCCAATCACGTTCGCGCAAAACAAACGAAAGGAAGGAGACGACAGTCAGAAATATGTATTCTGATGCTAATGATAAGGTCTAAAATAAGAAGTCTAATTAGGTTAAGATATATTCAGAGGCCTCTGGATGAAAGTTAGACCATAAGTTTGCACGGGAATTCACTTCGATTTTAACACTGCTATGAGACGACGGTCCATAAATAAGATTATCTTGATATAACTAATAAAAGTGCATAAGAGAGTTAAGCGAATTTTGTAAGCAAGAGCGAGGTGTGGAGCGATTGCCGATTTAAGATCCATGAGGTGTGACGGGAAAGGAGAGTTCAAAGTTAAGTTAACCTTTTATTCTGGGGAACGTGAATAAAATATAGTTTGCAATTAAAAGTGATAAACAAATACTCTAAGTGCTTTGGCACAAAAGTTCAAGTAAAGTTTTAAATATATCAGAGTTTAATCACGTTCCGCAATTGATTTAATTGTGTATGATTGAGACTGAATTACGCAATTTTAAATAAAGATTATTTAAAATGTGCCCATAATTATAATCTTACATAATTGGCACCTCAGATTAAATTGTACAGGAATATTTGCGTAAAGCAGGTTTCATTATTATTTGACTAATTAATTGATTTCTTCTCGAATTGTGTAAGCAAGATATTGTATTCGAGAAAATCCCACTTGTTATTAATTAATAGTACGTAAAGTTATACTTTAAGAATTATTACATTAATTCTAAGAAATTGGCCAGGAAGGGTTTTTTATATTTTCCTTGATTCGAGTTTTCCCTTTCATTCATAATTGTTTTGGGCCTAGGAACAAAATCAAGGGTCAATAAAGTCATTAAGCCGACTTTATTGATTAAATCTATACAGAGTTTCAATTAAAAATCAAAACTAAACAAATAAGGAATTAAATCAATAAATACTAATTCCTTTACGTGCATTTTTCAATTATCACCCTAATAAATTAATTATCCCACTCGATAACCAATTCTAACGAAATCATAATTATTTGCATTCAGACATTACAATAATTATAAACTAAATTGTCTCAGTTGCATATTATAATCATTTCGAGAGAACGCACTCAGTGTCCTTCGAGTCAACAACAAAGGTATTGTTGATTGATACATATACAAGGTTTCTTTAAGTTCATCCGGCTCTTCAAACCATTTATTATAAAAGATTATAAGAGACATCTCTTATCATTGACCGCCTTTGTCAATACACATCAAATCCTAACAGAACCTTTCTACTGTTGTCTTTCCGAGCTGAATCTTTGAGATCTGGATGGCCATCCAGACAACTAAAAGAATAATATAAGCGCAAATAAACTATACAAAAAAATAACAAAGCTCGAGCATATATATATTCAAAGACAGCTCGTTCGATTGAGTCTTACAGGATAGATCGAACCCTCACGACCGAGTCTACAGGATGCTAAGGTCAGAGAGACACACTTCAGGAAAGTCGTTCAGCTGTAGTCAGATTCTGAAAAGGCTAGATGCACATTAATCAAACTTAATCATAAAAATTACCGGATGGACTATTGACTCCTTATATAACTCAGAATTTAACTGAACATTCACTACCAAAATATAATTTTATATTGCATTATTGAATAAAAATATACTAGACAAGCGATCACGAGACGAGGCGCACTCTGTGGGAGAAGGAGCGGACCATCACACGTGGTTACCGTTCGACCAGGATCTAGACTTTGTGTTGATTTGAAAGTAGACACAACTAGAAAAAAAAAGAACTAAAAAAAAAAAAAATTGATAAAAAAAAAAACACAACGTAGGATCACTTTTATTCAATTTTGACAATTTGGTTTTGTGAATGGGAATTAAAATTTGCTATACAAATTTATAAAACAATAAAAGCAAATTAATAATTAATACAAATTTATAAAGAAATATTATTGGTTTTGTTTGTTGGAAAATCTGAGAAGGGTGTTTTGTTTTAAAGAGAAACAAAAATTATATGAATTGTAAAATCTGAGAGGGGTGTTTTCTTTTAAAAGAAAAAAAATATTATATAAATTGGAAAATCTGAGAGGGGTATTTTATTTTAAAGAAAAATAAATAAAAGTATAATATTGAGATACATCGTAATACGAGTGGATTTTTATAATACTATCTTGTTTACTATTATATTTGCTGGATTTTACTGTTATTTTCAGAACGATATATATTACGTTTTGATTATTGAAATAAAGTTTTGTGTGGCTTGTAAAGTTTCTTGGTTTTAGTTTTACAAGTGTGTGTTTGGTTAATATTACATTAGACAAGTATCAGAATGTCAGGTCGGGGGGTTTCTAAGCGAGGGAAAAACCGGATAAGAGTAGTAAAAGCTAGCTCAAACACGCGTAAAAGAAATACGCGAAGCGAAGTTGATAATAATGTCAATTTGACGGGAATAACCGCAGAACAGGCGAATGTAACCACGACGGAAATCGCTAGTAGTGGATTTCAATTATTAACCGAGAAGTTTGGGGAAATTTTAAAAAGGATTGAAGTAATAGAGTCTCGCGCGACAAGTACAGTAGAATCTAGTTTTGTCGTTCCTTCGTCACGGGGTGAGGAACAAACGAGTAACGTTTCGGACCGCGGATTATCTAATATTAGTAGCGGGTGTTGTGAAAATAAAACAAGTAACGTCTATATCATAAAACCTTCAGTAGAGAAACCGAGTTTCAGTGGTAGGGGAGACCCAAATCCGATGCGGTTTTTAAAACGTTTAAAAAAGTATACTAAAGCTGTGAATGGACAAAATAGAGCTTTAGATATTGCTACCGAGTGTCTCACGGGATCAGCGCTCAAAGTAATGGAATTGTATAGTAAAAATTGGGTCACTTTAGAGGATTTTGAGACCGACTTTCGTCGTAATTATTGGGCTGAAAACCACCAAGAGGCCGCGAAGCATAAATTAATGAACGCAGCGTACGACAGTAATAGTAATTTAAGTATGAGTGAGCATTTTGCGGATCAAATAGATACTGTTAGTTCACTTACGATACCTCTTAGCGAGAGAGACTTAGTTAATAGCGTTATGCGACATTTTCCGATGGATGTTCAGCAACTGTGGTTTACGCAGGTAGGAGGATCTACTATCGTTTCTGCGTCAGAGTTTCTCAGAAATCTAGAACAAAATGTAATACGTAGAAACCAGACTAATACGATTAGCCGAGGAAATGAAACCCGTGGTCAGAACGTACAGTATAACAATAGGCGCGGCGGTGCAGGTTATAATCGTGAATTTGTTAGACCATTAGCTGCAATCATGCAGGGCAGATTGGATCATCATCATCATGGAGCAATCCGAGGTCGTGGTAGGGGACGCGGAAGATTTATGGCAAGACAAAGTTATAATAGGGCGTATTTCCCAGCCATAAAATTTGAAGCTGCGTCGGCGCAGAGTAGAGATAGTACAGAGCCAAATAGTAATACAAACCGGGACGTCGTCGGGACCACTTTGAGCTCTATGAACGCGGGAAACGGGGTACAGTCGAACAATTGAGTCACCCTATCGTAAGGCTATAGATGTACGTATGTATGTAAACTCTTTATAGCACATAAACAGGTTGAAAAATTAACGAATGAAATTAATTAATTAAGGTTATTAAATTAGTTAGTTAGGAATATGTACGTTAAATCGTGAATATTTAAGTAAAGTAAGTGAGGTGGCAAAGAATGAAAATAAGACTGAAGTTGGAAACTTATAGAAAATGTGAAAGTTAGACTGAAGTTGGATAATTATAGGAAATTTTAAAGTAAGACTGAAGTTGGAAACTTATAGAAAATGGAAAAGTACAGCCAATCGGATTGCAATTTGAAGATTTATCGACATCCATAGGGAAGTTGTTAGAGAACAGGCGTGACTGTGTTAGGTTATGCGAAGAAAGGGGGAGACCTTGCGTGACGTGTGATAGGAGAGGGGGTAAATGATTTTTGATAACACAGACGGAAGCATGGATGATTAGAAATTAAAGACGCTCAAAATTGCAAATATGTATTACACAAACATAAAATAAATACACGCATAAAATTAAGATGATAGACGAAACATCATTCATTAAGCGTAATTATCCGATACCTTTTGCCTATCGCGAGCAGGAAATAATCAATAGGTAATCTCAAAAGAGAATTCAAACTCCGAGACATAGTTCATTGAACTTATGTACGTTAACACGGGTAAATACAGAAGTAAGAGAAAAAAAAAACGTATGCTACAAACGTTGGAGTTTAAGACCGGTCAACAACACTATTCAATGACAAAGGGCCTATGATGTCGGATAACAATACAAATAGATAACAGAAAGATTGCTAAAAGTAAACGTCGGAAGTTGTAAAAGTGAGAGGGTTCGGGATTTTATTTTCTATCTCAAATAAATTTCGGTATGAAGCTGTCATACAATAATAAAGCCATAGTGAGAATACGTGATAATGTAGTAAGCTGGAAACATTATTTTCAATCTATTATTTCTACCTTACTAGAGAGGGGGATGTAATGGGATGACATTTAGCCAAATTCATTTGATCACAAATATATGAAAGATATTTTAAATACCAAAACACTTGGAAAACATTCCTGGTTTCGAAAGCAAATAACAGGGTTTTTTGCCTTGCTAAAATAAGTCGAAGAGGGCCATTTGTCTTCTTTAGATAAAAGCCACAAAACTTTATTACTAACAGATGTTTAAAGTGCAGCAGCCAGAGAATATAAATTGACCAATCTAAATAAGGTCTTAATTGCTTGTTAGTTCTACAAGCTGAACTATACTGTAAACCTAGACCATAACAGCGAGCTTTGCTTTGACAAACAGTTACGCTTTGGGAATTTTCCATCCACAGCGTCACGCACAGACGACGGCGGGGAGAGTGCGCGGGTGAGCTTTGGACGAGAAAGGGATGGTGTCTTAGACCCATCAGGGCCAATCACGTTCGCGCAAAACAAACGAAAGGAAGGAGACGACAGTCAGAAATATGTATTCTGATGCTAATGATAAGGTCTAAAATAAGAAGTCTAATTAGGTTAAGATATATTCAGAGGCCTCTGGATGAAAGTTAGACCATAAGTTTGCACGGGAATTCACTTCGATTTTAACACTGCTATGAGACGACGGTCCATAAATAAGATTATCTTGATATAACTAATAAAAGTGCATAAGAGAGTTAAGCGAATTTTGTAAGCAAGAGCGAGGTGTGGAGCGATTGCCGATTTAAGATCCATGAGGTGTGACGGGAAAGGAGAGTTCAAAGTTAAGTTAACCTTTTATTCTGGGGAACGTGAATAAAATATAGTTTGCAATTAAAAGTGATAAACAAATACTCTAAGTGCTTTGGCACAAAAGTTCAAGTAAAGTTTTAAATATATCAGAGTTTAATCACGTTCCGCAATTGATTTAATTGTGTATGATTGAGACTGAATTACGCAATTTTAAATAAAGATTATTTAAAATGTGCCCATAATTATAATCTTACATAATTGGCACCTCAGATTAAATTGTACAGGAATATTTGCGTAAAGCAGGTTTCATTATTATTTGACTAATTAATTGATTTCTTCTCGAATTGTGTAAGCAAGATATTGTATTCGAGAAAATCCCACTTGTTATTAATTAATAGTACGTAAAGTTATACTTTAAGAATTATTACATTAATTCTAAGAAATTGGCCAGGAAGGGTTTTTTATATTTTCCTTGATTCGAGTTTTCCCTTTCATTCATAATTGTTTTGGGCCTAGGAACAAAATCAAGGGTCAATAAAGTCATTAAGCCGACTTTATTGATTAAATCTATACAGAGTTTCAATTAAAAATCAAAACTAAACAAATAAGGAATTAAATCAATAAATACTAATTCCTTTACGTGCATTTTTCAATTATCACCCTAATAAATTAATTATCCCACTCGATAACCAATTCTAACGAAATCATAATTATTTGCATTCAGACATTACAATAATTATAAACTAAATTGTCTCAGTTGCATATTATAATCATTTCGAGAGAACGCACTCAGTGTCCTTCGAGTCAACAACAAAGGTATTGTTGATTGATACATATACAAGGTTTCTTTAAGTTCATCCGGCTCTTCAAACCATTTATTATAAAAGATTATAAGAGACATCTCTTATCATTGACCGCCTTTGTCAATACACATCAAATCCTAACAGAACCTTTCTACTGTTGTCTTTCCGAGCTGAATCTTTGAGATCTGGATGGCCATCCAGACAACTAAAAGAATAATATAAGCGCAAATAAACTATACAAAAAAATAACAAAGCTCGAGCATATATATATTCAAAGACAGCTCGTTCGATTGAGTCTTACAGGATAGATCGAACCCTCACGACCGAGTCTACAGGATGCTAAGGTCAGAGAGACACACTTCAGGAAAGTCGTTCAGCTGTAGTCAGATTCTGAAAAGGCTAGATGCACATTAATCAAACTTAATCATAAAAATTACCGGATGGACTATTGACTCCTTATATAACTCAGAATTTAACTGAACATTCACTACCAAAATATAATTTTATATTGCATTATTGAATAAAAATATACTAGACAAGCGATCACGAGACGAGGCGCACTCTGTGGGAGAAGGAGCGGACCATCACAACGCGTGAAGGCATCAAGTCAAGGAAAAAGTCCGAAAACCGTTAATTTGTAGTTTACCAACCATATTATCTTAAATACTTAACCCTCGGTGCGGGAGTCCGACTCGCACTTGACCGGTTTTCTTTCTAATCAAAAAATCGAGTATCCAGCGCTTAGGTACATGGCTTACGCTGGCTAAACCTTAAGAGATATATCAAAATAATGTACTAAAGAATTGTAAGGCTTCAAAAAGCCCAGAGAAAAATGGCTTAGGTATGTCTATCTCCTAAGGTTGTCTCACAATAGCCATTTTTATCTTTAAAATATTAAATTAAAATATTAGGTTATTTGCGAAGATATTTTCTCCGATTCAGTATTAATCCTTCCAAAAAAATACGTTAGTCAGCTTGGGCATTTAATGTAGAAATTGCCGTTTACGCTATATCTTTAAATTAAATACTTAAGAAGATATCACAGATTTAAAATTACGCGCAACAAAAAAATCCTCTCAGCGAAATGGTTGGCCGTTGGCCGGCGCCCGAAGTACTCTTAGCCGATTTAAAAAAAATATTTCAACAATATTATTTAGAATGCACTTTCAGGGTAGACATAGGCTATATTTTAATTTATATTAACTGAAGCGAAACTAGGGTGATTTGCTAATTTTTAATAAAGAAATGTCATCGCTGCCCGTGAAACCCTTACGCCTAAAGATTTTCGGTAATCATCTCTGGTCTCCATCATCAGTTCCTCTGCACCAAGAGGTGCTTTTAGAATGCAAATTTTTAAGGTCTTACAGGAATACCAAAATCGCTGTATGTGTGCCTATAACTTTGAAGGAGTTCCCTCGATTCCTCATGGATCCCATCATCAGATTCTGACCCGGTAACAATGGTACGAACTCGAGAGTATACCCATTAAAACAAAAAAATAATTTTCAAAATCGTTCCACAATTGACTATAGCAACTTTTTTAAAAGGTATGCTGAAAAAAAATCAGGCTTATAGACATATGTTTCAAAAACCTCCTAATTTTTTTTTCAAATTTTTTTGTTCATTATTTACTGAGAAAATAAATAAACAAATTTCTGCTAATGCCTAAAGAGCGTAAACGCCATATGGTCTGTATGACGTCACAGCTAGGGATGTGAAAACCGGTAAAAAGTTGATTGAATATTATGGTGTTGCCAGTTGTTGATCACTGATTTCGTATTGGGTAATTAGCCTGGCAAAAAAGTCGAGCAAAAAAAATGCGGGCGCTGTTCGGAATGAAATTGGCAACATGATCCAAGGTTTACTCTAAACTGTGCTGGTTGCTATTTGAAAATAAGTAGTTCCAGCTGTCACCACACGCTCAACTCTTTTGCCAGGCTATATATAATTCGTAATGGTGATACAAATAACGAATATAACATTTTATTCTAGTCATAGACATTAATATACTAGCGTAATACTCGTAGATGACCAGACTTTTATTTCCCGCGTGACCAAAACAGACATCTTATTGTCTTAAATGTCGTAATGTCTGTAATTTTTGTTCAATTTTAAATGATTTCGAGCAATTACATACCTACATGGGTACTGAATTACGCTGTCGGCAGTGTGACCCTATAGGGCTCTCCGAGCTCTAAAGTGTCCTACCTAAAGGTTTTTCTTTCGCTGTCTCTCGCACTCTTATTCGTGCCGTAAGAGACTGCGTTCTCGCTTGCACATCCACTGTGTCTATTACGCTAGTATATTAATGTCTACGATTCTAATACTCATACATACATTATAAAATTTATAAATTCAATTAAACGTTATTTTATTCATTGCTGTACCAGCAATCACTATTTTTTATTATTGAGCTTTATTCCACAAAGCGAATATTATTGCAACTATGTTATGTTCAGTTGCAGGTCTTCTCAAAGCATCTGATAGACGTGGTTTAAGCCGCCCTTGGATGTTTTCGCTGGAAGACATCATTTTCCAATATGTATTGTTTTCCAAGTCATCTTCCAACTGTAAAAATAAAAATGAAAGTTCTAGTTATATGGCTAAGTACCTATTTAAAAATAAGTCATTTCAGTTTTAAGAAATATGTCTACTTTATTTTTTTATTAGTTGTTAAATGTAGTACTTACAGTTAAATGATCATCACATATGAGTTGACGTGTTTTAGGTATTTGATTATGGCCAGCCGCATGACACCACTCTGGCAAGTTGCTACTCGGCACAGTAAAGAATCTAGTGTGAGGTTTATTTTTCGAGATGTTGTTACAACCCTTCACAAAGCAGTATTTCGTTTTAGTTAGCACCGGTCTATCACAGTCCATTTTTACTCGACTCCGTAGGCCAGCCAGCCAGCCAAGTCCAATCGTATAAAGAGAGTCTGTCGGGTCCAAAATCGTTAGCCAGGTCAATCAAGAATGCAATGTTCGTCAAAAGTCCGTAGAGAGCGCATAAATCAATTAATAAGATACAAACAAACAATCGCAGCTGACAAAAATTACAAGACACAGACGTTTTGACGTTGCCATGACTGTCAGCAAACGTCGGAAAATACTAGTGCTAGACTAAAAAATTAAAACGCGGTTAATCGGTTTGTATTGCGGAAGTACGTCATTCCGACCACTTGTCCAGGGCAGGACTTTTAAACACTGATAATATTCAATTTTTTTTTTCTCAGAAACGAATCCACAAAAAAAATTGAAGTTAATTTAGGAGATTTTTGAAACATGTCTATGTAATTCTTAGAGCGTTTCAACCGCTCTCATTCTCCTGGTCGCATTAATGTCGAATTTCCTATAGATTAGGATATAATTTTCAGTTATTTTGTAGAAGTCATGGCACTCTACAAGTTAACCGAAAATAGCATCCAAAGCTACAGGAATTTCGACATTAATGCGACCAGGTGAATGAGAGCGGTTGAAACGCTCTAAGAATTACCCCTATAAGCCTGATTTTTTTCAGCATACCTTTTATAAAAGTTGCTATTGTCGGAGAAATTGGTGAACATGGAAAAACATACATGCAGCCGAACATAGAACCTCCTCCTTTTGTGAAGTCGGTTAAAAATTGTACAAAGTTTGGACTATTACACATACAAAAAGGTAAGGGAGGGAAGAATGCGTGGGATTCTTACGGCCGCACTCAGAGACGTCACTTACTTAACTATTAAGTCTGATTAAAATTGCTGCTGCCGCTCTTTGCTATATAGCAATAGAATAAGACGCAGCAACTTTAATGAAACTTAAACATTAATTGTCGTCTCTGAGTGCGGCAGTAATTGAAAAAACAGTGTTCCGTAGAAGTGTTCCGTAAATTACAATGACATGCTGCTGAATTCATACACATAATTATTTACTTCATTACGTATGTCACAGGGCCCCAACACACCTATGTATGATAATGTAAGTCAGACCGTAACTCCGCCAACATTAAGTACGATGCCAAAAGAGTCATTAAACAGAGCGTGCCGTCTACACACATGTGTAAGTTTATATGGAACAGAATATCTAATTAAAGTAATTAAACACGGATGTAATGTTTGAACGGCACTTTAACCCGCAGTTCTAATACCTACAATGCCGCTCTCTGTTCAAATAAGCTCGGAACGTGACTTATTTACTAGTAATATGCGATTAATTTCGTGCTGTGCGTCATTTCCGCAGATTACTCTGCATTGTTTATAGGTACGTATAGACAAGCTGTTGCCCACGGCCCACGGGACAATAGACAATTATTTGTTATGCAAGGCTGCA
Organism: Tortrix viridana; assembly: GCA_963241965.1. NCBI lineage: Eukaryota > Metazoa > Arthropoda > Insecta > Lepidoptera > Tortricidae > Tortrix > Tortrix viridana. Next base: position 12,070,781 of record OY725172.1, read on the forward strand.
AAATTGTTATATGGCGGATTCTAAAATTGAAACAAGAGCGAAGCGAGTGGTTCAAAAATTGAATCCTGAGCGTAAGGGATTCAAGGCCTCGAGCCCCGAATAACTTTGCTGCCGTGCGAAACACACAATTTTTCACCTCACCGTAGCGACGAAAACTCTTGGTGTTTTCCGAGCTGGTGAGGTAATAATGATAATGAGTAGGTATTTATTTTTGCAATATGAGAACTCCTCAATGATTAACGGCCCTGCATCTTGGACAGCGACATTTTGTTAAGCGTGATGAGAAATTGGTATTATGCTATTGTTTTTTCAGTGATATGGCCGTCACCGTTTACAGATTTTCATACGGTTTTTACCAATAGAAAAAGGGGTTTATCTAAGAAAATTATAATCTATAAACATTTATAAACATTATAAGTGCTAAACGAACGAAAAAACGAAATCTTTACACCTAATTTCGTCATGTCAACGTACTTATGCCATATTCATTTTACGTATAAATGCAACAGTAGGTTACTCTGTGTTTAGCGACCTTGTTTGCTTGTCACCCTTGACGACAAACGATTGTATCCTGGGGAAGGATGTAGGAAACTATTTTCCGAAAAATTGGTCAAAACCCAAGGGAATAGTGAAAAGTGCAAAAGGTTACGAGAAAGAAATAAACAAACAAACAGAGTCACTTTCGCATTTATAATTTTAGTATGAGTCGATCGGTTATTTTTGAGCGCGCAGACTGGTGATGCAGTATGGGTATATGTAATGAGGTCCTTGTAGGACGGACGAGGCGGCGACGTCCCCCGGGACCACGGACCCTTTCCTCGTCGAATATCCATACGCCATTTGCTCTCTAAAAGCTTTTATACTTTTCCGTTCGCTATGTACTTATATACTTGTAATCGTCAAGACCAACTCTTTTTTTCTTGATACTTACATATAACAGTAAACTGCGTTAATATGATTGGTTACCCATAAAAGCACAATGACTTCAAAAGTTTGTTTAAGACTGCTATGTCAGCAACGGTATTAATTATCAGAGGATTGATGATGCATCAACAGCCAGTAATGTGTTAAAGAAAGTTTGGCAATTAGCGGGAAAAACACAAAAAGCAGAGTCGGGGATTGTTATCGATGATGCCATCCATTTCAAAGTCCCATTAACCGCAGCGTGGGGAGCCTGCGGCCTCTCAACAATAATTATACTTCACTCGGTTCTTGACCATTACCTACTTAAAAATCTTAAAATATCGGTCGGAATATTATTTTGAGTTGAGAATTTTATGGAACCGACGTACTTAAACCAACACGAACAGTTGTTAAATAAAAAACAGCACTCAAACTTAAGAAAAGGTAGTTTTTTTTAATAAACTGAAACAAGTGCCAAAATTTCGAGTACCATGGGACTAGCACAGGGTTTTCAAGGTAACAAACTTAAGCGACCGAACAACTTAAAAAAATCGTAGATACATGTGCGTTTGCAACGTTTGCCTTTTTTGTGTCGATATTGACTAGCCTATGTACCTACTATCTGCAATAAACGAGGTTTGCAATGAACGATACAGCGATTAATGTCATAGTTAAATGAAATTTATTAAGTACCTACTTATTTTTTTGTTTATATGCCAACTACATAATACGCCATTCCGAATTTAACGCTAACAAAACGCTAACAAAATGGGGTAAAGACAATGTGTGCCAAAGGTTTCAAACTTAAGTTAGAAGCCATTACTTATTTTTGCTATTTGGTGTTTTACCAACCGCAATACTGAAAACTTGTTATCTTTTTTTATTATATTCTAAACGCATAGGTTAATACCAATGGCCTTAGTGAGTACTTACCTAAGATTTTGCCTGCAGAGTCCGTCCGCGTAGAAGCCGTTTATCGTTATTCCGGCGGGAACTGTGCGATTTTCCGGAAAAAAAATATTCGTCGTAGGGCCTGTTTCACAATCGAAAATTAAATTCATCTGTTAAATAAAGATAGCCCTCTCCTTGTCTATTTTCAAGTTTAAGAAAGGGAAATGGCTTCATTTATTTGACAGATATGCTTTACTTGACGATTGTGAAACAGGCGGTTAGTGCTATAAACTATCTCTGTACCAAATTTCACGTCTATCGGTTAACGCGTTAGGCCGTAAAGTTGAATCAAACAAACTTAATCACTGTTTTCTAATAAGTACATACATTTTGTTGTTTTTAGGGTTCCGTACCAAAATGGTGAAAAAGGAACCCTTATGGTGAGACTTCGTTCTCTGTCTGTCTGTATGTCACAGCAGTTTTTCTCAGCAACTACAGATGCTATCAACTTGAAATTTGGCATAGTTGTATAACTTGCTTGCCGGCAGCTGTTTTAAAAAAAATGAAATTAATTTTATAATAATCTGGAATGGGGGTTGAAAAATAACAAAGTCGTCATATTTGTTAAGGACCTCGAGGTTGCTTTTTATCAATAAAGCAAGCCGCTTGGCTTAGTGTATATAAGGGTGGTATGAACTGCTTTAGCCCGGTAGGCGCTACATAACTCTAATTATATATTTTATTTTATTTTATTATATATATGGCTAAAATCATCAACTAATAATGAGGTAGGCATGATTGAAAAATAATATACAAAAATATAGCCATTAGCATCATTTAAAAATTTGCATTTTAACAAAATTACCGAGTTTAAAAGGAATAATCATTTACTAAATTTGATTATTTTACTGAGTTATTTCTGATTAATGCAGATTTTTCGTATTCAATATTTTAAGCATATTATTATCTTGAAGTGTAGTTAGAATAAGCACTATTAATAAAATTTTTGTCTAACTTTTCATTAAATTTGAGGATGCCTAAATACTTTTGAGCGGTAGTGTACAAAAATATAAAAAAGTAAAAAAAACTGTAACTGTAACTACCTATTAAAATAAAAATAGCCCCGTTTTTGTACATTATAAAAACACAATTTGTTAAGATATCTATACATATCTATTACATATAATAAAATCGCTAAGACCAAAAAGTCGGTACATTGAAGATTTAAAAAAAAAGCCGGTCAAGTGCTTGTCGGACTCGCGTACCGAGGGTTCGGCACAAACTTGTAGGCATGTAAATAGTTCGTAAATCACGGGAATACAATATAAACATAGTCCAGTATAAACTGACACGCAATAAGTATGCACTTTAGTACTTAGTGAGTGTCAGCTTATACTGGGCTCATTTTTTATGTGATGTAACTACAAATTAACGGTTTTCGGATTTTTTCCTTTACTTGTGCTATAAGACATAGCTTCTTGCAAAATTTCATAATTCTAAGTCAACGGGAAGTACCCTATAGGTTTTGATTCCCTTGAGATTCCCTTCAATATGCGGCATAAACGGCCGTATCTTTTGATTGCGTTGACTTAGATGTTTGATTTTTTCACTGATCCAAGGGAGTACAGACTTATGTATTTGATATTAATTTCAACTTGATACCTCCACGCGTTCCTGAGAAAAAGGGTTTTGACAGACACACAGACAGACAGACGGACAACAAAGTGATCCTATAAGGGTTCCGTTTTTTTCTTTCTGGTACGGAACCCTAAAAACGATCAGGGCGACTTAAGTATAATAAGTAACTGAACATATTAAAACCATTTTTAAAATTTTTGTTTGTTTGTTTGACTGAGCATCACGTAAAAACTACTGAACGGAAATGTTGTAGCTGTCGCGGCACTGCGCGAACGCGACAGCTGATGTGGCGCTCGTGGAATTGTTTTTCTGGTACCTAGTGTTTTCCTCGCTACGGTGAGGTGAAAAATTGTGATTCGCACGGCAGCAAAGTTATTTGGGTCTCGAGGTCTCGAATCCCTCGTTACGCTCAGGAGTCTATTTTTGAACCACTCGCTGCGCGAACAATAGTTATTTGTTATAGAAGGCTTCAAATTTGTTATTTGGCGTGAAAGCCAGTATTGATTAGTGATTACCGAGTCATCGAAGGATTCTAAAATTGAACCACGAGCGCAGAAAGTGGTTCAAAAAAAGAATCAGTTGCGGCCGTGCTCACGCAGTGCCCCCCTCGGCGCACAGCACCACCATTAGGTACTTTCCACGCTATAGCGGTTAAAGTGGACTTTTGCACATAAATTTTGTGCGCCAAAGAAGGCTTTTTCGAGCTGGTAATAACTATTACTTTGTTCTCTTTAAGCACTTTATTCACGATCCATCTTGCTGTACATCCCGTCAAGGTCATGCACGATGCCCGATGCAAAATGACGGTGCATAGGCTCGATGTAGGTCCGTCGATAATCGAGACGATTCACCGTCGTCTTCATGCATGACTTTTGGCAGGATGTACCTGCAGCAAGATGGCTCATGAAGTCATGAATAAAGCGCTTTAGATTCCGTTGAGCAGCGAGCATCGTACATAGTTACCTATAAAATTATAAATAAGTAACGCTTTGATTTTCGCCACGCACCGGTACCACAGTCACTTAAATTAATTCAGTTCATTACTGAATGAGAACGCTCACGTACCTATTTGTTGTAAAACTACACACGTTATCACGTGATCGAAATAATTCATCTCATTAAACATTCTTAACCTATCGGAAGAAGATGAATAGTATTTCCATCGTCTTTCCTTAAACTGAGGATACCTTGTTAATAAATCGAGGCACTGAATTTATCACATTCTAATTAGGATATCTAGCTTGAAGTGTTTTCTTTCGAATTTATGACGAGACGTTGCAAAATGATCGAACGACAACACACAGGTACGTAAGGCAGTAACATAAATTGCCTTCATTTAATTAAAAGATTGCTCAAAGTGGTATTACAGTAATGGGTGCTTCTATAAAGAAAAAGTTAATTAGGTTAGAGCTCAGCGAGGCTCGTGAGCCGTCGGCGGGAAGACGCGCAAACGACCCTTTTTCTACACCACAATCTCGGCGGCGAACTACCCGCACGAGCCGTATTGGACGCCGTCCGTTGTAAACTGTTGGCTTTTAAAGAATTCTTTGCACAAAAGAACCGAAGTGCTATTCTGTTCATACCTCGGGCTCGGTAAAGCTCGTAACAATTTATTACTCACTCTACAAATTTGGGGTTTTAAGAAATAAGGTGTGTTTCTACGTATATTGCATTAGACATTAATGGGATAGTTTAGAGGTTGCACAAATTGAGCACTTTGGCGATGGCAAGTTTACAATGTTGATTTTTTTATGACATAATAATTACCAATTAGTATCCAAGAAAGATTCTCAGCGTTATGGAAACTAAATAAAAACTATGCGGATAGGTAGGTAACAAAATAAATTAATTAAAAAAATCAAAAAACCCGATTGCTTTAAAAAATATCAACTGAAAAGCTAAAAACAAGCAATAAAATAAAGAATATACTTATTCTTGTCCCGCCTGCAATACCTTTTCCAACATTTTTGTTATATTCTTTAGATTATGGCTTGTTTTATCTTTTCAGTTGATATTTTTTAAATCAGTCTGGTTTTTCGATTTTTTTCATTTATTTATTTTATTTCATACTTTTTTAGTTTTTTATTAAAATGGTAGCATCAAAGTGTTATAATGTATGTATATATATTTGGATGGGCTATTTATTAGCTTTCATTTGATACCCATATTGTTATAGTTAATAAAAAATACTTTTTAGGGTTCCGTACCTCAAAGAAAAAAACGGAACCCTTATAGGATCACTTTGTTGTCCGTCTGTCTGTGTGTCTGTCAAGACCTTTTTTCTCAGGAACGCGTGGAGGTATCAAGTTGAAATTAATATCAAATACATAAGTCTGCAGTCCCTTGGATCAGTGAAAAAATCAAACATCTAAGTCAACGCAATTAAAAGATACGGCCGTTTATGCCGCATATTGAAGGGAATCTCAAGGGAATCAAAACCTATAGGGTACTTCCCGTTGACTTAGAATCATGAAATTTTGCAAGAAGCTATGTCTTATAGCACAAGTAAAGGAAAAAATCCGAAAACTGTTAATTTGTAGTTACATCACATGAAAAAGAGCCCAGTATAAGCTGATACTCACTAAGTACTAAAGTGCATACTTATTGCGTGTCAGTTTATACTGGACTTTGTTTATATGGTATTCCCATGATTTATGAACTATTTACATGCCTACAATTTTGTGCGGAACCCTCGGTGCGCGAGTCCGACTCGCACTTGACCGGCTTTTTTTATTCCCCCTCCATTTTTTTTCGCGGATGCCATATTGACATTATATACCCTATGTCACTTAGACAATTAAGACAAATCGAATGACACCTCATATGTTAAAATCAGTCGAGCCGTTTAGGCTGCAGAAAAACTGCTCGAAAAACAACCCTCCTTCGGGCAGTCGGGTAATGAATACCTACATAACCTGCATTCTAATAGTTATTTGTTATACAAGGGTGCAAAGTTGTATTTTACCCGCGAGTGTGGAATTGAAACACGAACTAGCGAATGGATTCTAGGGTTGAACTACGAGCTAGCGAATGGAATATATTTACATATGTATATGGATAACTAGATTTTCTACGTTCAAGTATCTAGTAAGTAGGTAGGTAGGTACTTACATATCTACTTAGCAAAATAAATATTTTTAATTTTTAACCGACTTCAAAAAAGGAGGAAGGAAGTTCTATGTTTGGCTGTATCAATGTTTTCTCGTTATATATTATTTTTTCATCTAACTAGTTCTGTTACCTAATAATTATGGTAACAATCATAAAACTAAACCTATTTAATGAAAGTCATGTCTAGATAGCTAATTAAATTAAGTAAGTAGGTAAATATGATTAAGTACCTTGTCTTGACCGCGCTGCTGACATCATGACGCTTCATCTTAACCGTAACAAACCCAGTTTATTATGTAAGTAGGTATATCGCATAAATCATAAATATCATAATGAACGATTTGGCAGCATTTGCATAATTATCTAATTAACATTGTTCCAGGCCTCCAGGCGAACGCTCCGCTCCGGCGACAGTAGGCACTGCAGAGTAGAATAGCCCCACACTTGAAATCCCCCCTTGATACGCTTATTTAAGAGTTAAATTGAGGAAAAGCGTACCCCAAACCCCGCTTTGAAGATTTTCGCTGTCGTTTCCGTTACTTATTTTCGTGAATAATTCAGCATTTCTACATTACAATGTACGTACACGTACACGTACACCCGCTGATTAATGGACAACGTTCTCGTATTATAGGTAGGTAGGTACCTACTATCTTCAACTTATGACTTTACACAATAGGTAGGTAAGTACCTATACAAACACTAAAAATAGATGATTTTCCAAACGTGAGTCTAAGTTAGTAAATGTTATGCCTATCTACCTTTTAAAACCATGAAAAATTGTGATAATATATTTTAGAGTTGTTGTTGAAGAGCTCTAAAACAAAACGAAGCAAAAGTAAATGTTCGAAATGACGATATTTTTTTTCAATGCAAAAAACAAGCTGCGACACCATGCAATCATAGAGACAGTTTTACGCACCTGAACGAGTTGAATATTACATTGAAAAAAATGGTTGTTATTTCGAACATCTACTTAATTAAATTAAAGCACATTTATTTAATTATTTTATTTATTAGGTACAATAACATGTTATCATGTTTAATAGTAACATTTACTGCTTATGACCTACACAATCGAATCCAAATAGAAGTAATGTAATTTTTATTTTTCAATACGACCGGGTTCGATTCCCGAACTGAGTAAAAGTTTTTTTTTTTATCTATGTATGCAGTTTTTCTTGTTATTAAAATCAATGACATGGTTCCGTAGAACAAATCTTTGTAGTTATGTCTTATAGTTACAGACTTGCCCATACTGACCGATCTAAATACCGACCGACCCGCCCTCGCTTTGCTTCAGTCCGTGAAAGTCCATTCTAAATATTGGTTGAAGAATTTTTGAAATCCGATTAATAGTTTAGGAGATAACCTCCTACATCCAAACCACAAACTTACATACAAACTTTACCTCTTTATAATATTAAGATAGATTATACCTTGATAGATTATACCATAATAGATTACTGTTTTGTCTAGAATATTAATAAATACAGTAAATTAGTGCTTACAGGTAAAATGAAATCACTCGACACGCTTATTCGACACGATAAAACTGCTCAACACGGCATTTTAAGACTCGTTTTTTTAAAGTCACTTAAATCGTCGACCGCGCCTGTACTACAACTGAGCTGCGTTTGACATTAACATGAGCGTCTGATCATAAGCGCGGTAACACGCGCCACGCCCCTTACCGCGTCTATTAGTATTTCTGTGGTCTATGCTATTAATAGTATTGTTATTAATAGTTTCTTTTGTTTTGTTTTCTGTCTGTTTGTTATTAATAGTTTTTTTTGTTTCGTTTTCTGTCTGTTTTATTTTCTGTGCACCAACTGTAATTTCTGATTAATTATTTGGTCGACAGGTAGAGAACGCCATTAGGCATTAATTCCGCCACTTGTAACAGTCAAGGTCATAAATATGTGTACGCGTTTAGTACCTTGTCAGTCTTGTCACTTTAATCGCTGTGACATTCATATATTATGGCAGATTAAATATTATGGCAGAATATGACATTAAATAGACAAGGTACTAAAATGTACACATATTTATGACCTTGACTGTTCTTGTATTTGTGGAATAAATATTAAATAAATAAATACCCAATTTAGGTAAGGTAATGATTAGGTACATAAGTATACCGTTGTCTATTAGGTATCCATCATGCACAAGCCTTGAGATTAGTTTTGGGACTAAGTATATCAATTCGTGTAAGGTGCTGCATATCTAACACTTGTTCTCTATTGTTTGCCCTCGACTTCATTCGTGAATGAACCTTTAGTTTATTCTCGTACCTATGTATAATATTAGTAGGATCAATAGAAAACAATAGGAAAAGGCCTACACAAAAACGTCGTGACGACAGCCCAGCGTGCGTCAACAACTGCTAGCATGTTAACCTATAGTGGTTACTACGACACACGAAACACTGAGCAGACTGTGCCATCAACAGTATCAATCAATATACCCCATTCGCCTAAATACGACAATTGATTTGAGAGTTACGAGATCAATCAGACCATTTTATTTCGTGTCCTTTTACTTCTACAATCAAAATAAAATGAAAAATAAATTTAAAACAATCATACTTATTTATTTATTATTGTTTATATACAATGTACTTGCTTATTCGTAACAGGTGACTGACACACAACAGTGAGTATGTACAATATAAACAATACATTTACATAGGTACAAATATTTCACGTAATTCAAACGGTATTTAAAATCTAATTAAGCACTAACGGTCTTATTTATAAAAAAGTTAACCATACAAGATTTCGCCACTAGAAAATAATTATTCTATAATGTATGCAGTCAAAAACCATTTTTAATCCAACATGAAATCACCAAAAGCTCCTAGGTATGACGCGTCCTAGAGCTATTGCTAGACTCCCAGGGTCGAACAATTTGTAAGCTGATTGATGCCCGCAGTGCTAAAAAAAGAACTGGTGCTCAATAGAAAAAGTCTGAACCACTTTTTTAGACAGTCTTATAAATCGACAAGTCAGGCTGGTACAGAAAATATGAAGCCGGTATAATTAGCAGATACATGACTTTACCAGTCTCCAAACCGTATGTCGACATTAATAGCTTTTGGTTTAGTTACTGATGGCATTGTTTTTCTTGTTAACATGAACACTGACATCTCGTCAAAGTACCTATTTAAAACCTGGTCAAACCTTAAATTAAGTTGTAATAGCAATGTGCTTGTATCATCACGTTATGTTTGGGGTGCTATTCTTTTAATCTTATCTCTTCTACAAGATTGCGGACGGGTTTACACTAACACAGTTTGCATGGAACATGTGCACTATAAACCTAGGTCAACGTAGTATGATCCCTGTGTCAGCCGTATTTCGTAATTTCCATCAAAAACGAGCTTCATATTTGCAAGCGAGGTGTATAATTTCTCAGATATTTGTGATTGATGAAGAGACTAGACCAGAAATATATGAGCTGTGGCCATATTGCGAAATTTTCATAAGACCTTATCTCCATCCTTTCCTATATTGAACTCAAAAACCTTCAGCCCTCGTGACACACCTCATATATTTTTGGTCAGGCCTTACACATGTTAGTTACAAGTGAAGCTAATAAATGCGTGTTCAGTCAAAAGGGTTAATTAATCATTGAACGTCGTCGCAACATTCGTGTCAACGTAGTGTAATACGCGTTTATTGAGCCAACACGGGGATCATTCTACATCGACCGAGGTACACGCGGGGAGAATGTTCCGGCGCGGTGTCACCGGTTGGCGCGGCAGCGGCGCGCGTAGTCCGGCGCGAGCTGGTGCAGCCAGTGCGGCTGGATGGCGGAGACGGTGAGCAGGTAGGCGCGGCGCGTGTGCAGCAGCTCCGAGTACAGCACGGCGGCGGGCGCGGGCCGCGCGCCGGCCAGCGCGCCCGCCGGGTGCAGCGCCGCCGCCGCGCCGCCCGCCGTCACGTACCGCCCCGCGCCGCCCGCGCCGCGCGCCCACGCGCAGTTCGTGAACAGACCGCTCACTAGGCACTTCAACATCTGTAGTCAACCAAAAATATACTTGTATATTATTCATTTTCTTGACGTGTCTTCTTGAAAGCCCGACTCGACCGAATAATAATTTATACTTTGGTCATACACGCGACTGCGTATCTGCGTCGCAATAGACTTTTAAAAGTATTATCTCACAATATTTTTTTATTTAAAATGAACATTCCGCAATAAGCAAACTGTAGGCGTTACTTCGATGAGCTATTTTGTCTTTCATTTTAAACTGATTGTACTCGCCAGTGTAAGTTCAAAAATATGGCCCCGTAATCACGTTTCGCCTACTTTCCAAAAACCGGGTGCATTTCAGTCTAAAAACTTTTTGCATCATTTCATTTAACTAATAACGAAATAGACCGTCGCTTAAATGCTAAACGGCCGCATCACAAAAAAAAACGAGGTGTCTCCGTGTAGTATAAAAATCTGACCGTTTTTAATCTCATTTTTGTAATTAAAAGGTTTTTGATTTTTTTTGTGATGCGGCCGTTTGCATTTAACTGAAGAGACGTTTAGCATAAAAACAAATTGTATACTTTGTTTTAGCATAATGGTCAAATAACATTACACTAATTTATCATAACAAAAATTTCTATATACATTCATATGATATAATGCCTTTTGATATAACATACATTAAGGTTAAACACTAGGGTATGAGTTGAGTTTCGCCGGCGTATGATGACGCTGGGGTGCATTAACGTGGATTTTTGAACAAAATGAAGTTGCTGGCTAGTATCCGCGAAATCTGCAGAATGTTAATTATACCATTATTCGAAAATTTCGCCAAATGTCATAGCATATTTTATATCTAAGTCCTTTACAATTATATATTTTCGGTTTACGCGTAACAACACGACTCGTTTACACACACACGTGCAATGACAATTATTTTGACGCGTGACGTATTGACAAGATAGTCTAGTGGTAAGAACTAAGGCTATGGATACTGGAGTTCGGGGATCTAAGTTCGTATAGAGCAATAATTAATTTAGGGTTTAGTACATACGGTGAGTCAACAACTTTAAAGGCTTCGTCATACAGCCAGCGCGTCACGCCTGCAGCGGCGTGCGGCGCGTTCTTAGCGTGGGAATTAACAAGGAGTTGTATGCAGGCCGTCACACAGAATCACGTCGCGCCGCGCGCCGCTGCAGGCGCGCCACGCCAGTACAACTCGGCCGCGCTGTGCAGCACGGCACGGCGTGATTTTACTGCCGGGTGCGTTCTTAGCGCGACGCGTTCCAAAGAGTAAAGTAACTATAGAGGGAAAGAGTGGCGACTCTATGGTCAAGTTTGCTTGTATGACAAGTGCTGTATCTAGAAAGTGCAGGTTGAACTAAAGCTATTTTCAAATGGCAACCAACACGGGTTAGAGTAAACCTTGGATCATGTTGCCAATTTTATTTCGAACAGCGCCCTTATTTTTAGGGTTCCGTAGTCAAACTTATAGTTTTGCCATGTCCGTCCGTCTGTCCGTTTTTAGGGTTCCGTACATAAAATGAAAAAAAAACGGAACCCTTATAGGATCACTTTGTTGTCCGTCTGTCTGTCTGTCTGTGTGTCTATCAAGACCCTTTTTCTCAGGGACGTGTGAAGGTATCAAGTTGAAATTCATATCAAATACTAAGGTTTGCAATCCCTTGGATCAGTGAAAAAATCAAACATCTAAGTCAACGCAATCAAAAGATACGGCTGTTTATGCCGCATATTGAAGGGAATCTCAATGGAATCAAAATCTATAGGGTACTATAAGGGTGGTGACGATTATATCAATAGACTGTTATTTGTTTGAGTTTAATTTATTTGAAATAATATACAAGAATAGGTGTTTGCACCATGAATGCCGCGAGGCGACTCTACACATAACTACTATTGTTTTTTTTATTGTTCCATTCTTAATTTCTTTATTCGATTTCAAAAGAATTAAGAATAAAACTGACATACATAAAGCAACAAGTTCTACAATTCTACATACAAAACTACTTGCTGCTTTACATCCCTCGCCCCTCTTGAAAAAAGCAACGCCTAGCTAATAATTTATATCTACCTAAGGAGGAGTTGCAGGTCTTACAAAGCCACACTGTTCCCAGCTAGGGAATAATTTCCTGTACAGTTATGTCAATAATACTATAGAACGGAATTTTCTTACGCGAACAACACTTAACTGTACAGTGAAATTTCGACTTTCGGAAAAACCTCCGAAAAACGAAAATCACAGTGGATTCCCTATCTACCCATCTCGTACCTTTCACGCACCACAGATAACTAGTCATGCTATACTAAGAGTATATGACATATGCAAAAATAATTACCCCTAACTAAGTTTCATGGTGGTGAGTAATAGGCTTACAAAGAGGCGAGATGGTATTTTTATGTCCAAAGACATCTGACAATGAATTGACAAGTCATCGTCATTCCCTTAACATGTCACAGAAGTGACATATAAATATAAAACTATGTCAGTTTTATTCTTAATTCTTTTGAAATCGAATAAAGAAATTAAGAATGGAACAATAAAAAAAACAATAGTAGTTATGTGTAGAGTCGCCTCGCGGCATTCATGGTGCAAACACCTATTCTTGTATATTATTTCAAATAAATTAAACTCAAACAAATAACAGTCTATTGATATAATCGTCACCACCCTTATAGTACTTCCCGTTGACTTAGAATCATGAAATTTGGCAAGAAGCAATTTCTTATAGCACAAGTAAAGGAAAAAATCCGGAAACCGTTAATTTGTAGTTACATCACATAAAAACGAGGCCAATATAAACTGACACTCACTAAGTACGAAAGTGCATACTGATTGCGTGTCATTTTATACTGGACTTTGTTTATATGGTATTTCTGTGATTTACGAACTATAGGTTAATCTCACCTTAACAAATTAGGTTAGGTTAGAGTTGCATCAAGCGCCTTAACTATGCGTCACCTTTGTCGTACACTTATAATTTTTGAACATTATGCTCTCCGTGCTTATGCATTTTAAACATTATATGTATAAGGTGACCATTATACTATTCATTCATTATGCAATTACATTTTATATCAAGTGATAATTAAATTTCAATAAATTATGAATTTTGATGTTATTTTTAAATTATTTGATTATTATACAGATGGAGGTAGTTTGTGTTATACAAAATGAAAATTAGTGTATTTATCTTTATGCAAATCATTACTCACCGCCAACGTGTAATGCCAACACTAAATAAATCTAGTTTATGTGGTAACGGTTTCCACAAATGAAACGGTGAATTTTACAACGGAAAAGCACATTTAAGTGTCACGAGTAGAAAATATTTGAGAATTAGTAAGTAAACACATACTAATCATGCAATTCGTTTACCTGATCATAATTAGTTCCGCAGCTATTGACAGGCATATTCATTCGCTGACAGATTAACGAAAGTTGCTGCCTTACTTCGTTAGCATACGCCAAGTTCTTGTGATTCAAATAGTTTTCTTTACACCATTGCTGAAAGCAATTATTACTTTAGAACAGTTTATTACGATGACGATGATGTTGTTTCCCCTATTCCCTATAATAGAATCTAGTCTAGCTATACATACAATAGGTAATAGGGAAAAAATTGAAAGCGTTTAAAATGTGGTGTTGGTGGAAAGGATTAGCTAAACGGGACAGAAAACTAAAGAAGATATTTTGAATATGGCGAACGAGAAAACACGTACTAAAAAGTATAGAAAAGGAAAGATGATGGGACACCTAAAACGGCACGACAGCTTATTTTCAAATATTTTGAAAGGCAGAGTCAAGGAGAAAGAGGAAGACCTAGGTTAGTTACTTTGGCCAAATAAGATAGTCCTCTATCTGGAAGAGTATAATCTGGCTGAGAATAGAGAAAAGTGGCAATTACTTCACCATAGCTCTTAAGTAACATGATGATACATACAATAGGTACTAACCTTCTTCAAAGGGGCCTTGCAAAACGCTTTATACACGTTTAAAAGTGTCATGTGATCTCCCAGAGGCGAAAGAAACTTCTGTTTAACTTTTAGAGCCTCTTCCCGTTTATGCATTGGCGTGTGGAAGATGTTCTCACTTGAGAGCATTGCTACTAAACTCAGTGCCTGTAAAATAGTACTTGTTAATTTCGTCCCAAAGTAAGTCACTGAATCTACAAAATTGAGAGATCGTATACCTCGTCAAGACAGTTGAATTCAGGTGCACTTAAAAGCACTTTGGCGTATTTTGGATCAATTGGGAACGAAGCCATTTTCTTTCCAAGTATAGTCAACTTTGGATTCTTTTCATCGTCAATAGCACCTGAAATATTATTAATTCGATTTAACAAAATAAATAAAACCATCATCAAAAACTCACTGAAAAGGTTTAAATAAAGACCTGCCTGACCTGAAGAAGTGCCTAAAAGGTACATGAAATATATCCAAGCCGGTGTCAAGTAGGTACACTTACACAAATAGCAATGGCAAATGATTCTTGCTACCACCGACTTCGATATATTTCATGTACCTATTAGGCACTAAATAGTCAATTCCTAGGAGGCCGTCTTTATTTAACCATTTTTATCCTTTTCTTAAAAAAAAATCGCTTTTTAGTGATGCACGTAATATTATTATGTGATAAACTAAAGCTCATATACTTCACATTAAGAAACAACAGCTTAACACCAATTTCTCTTCACTCTGAACAAAATATCGCTGTCCAAGATGCAGGGCCGTTAATCACTGAGGAGTTCACCCGGTACTTCACCATCAGTTGCACTTCACCACATGCATTATAATGAGTATAAAAGTAGCTTCATATTCTTAATAAAGAAATCTCATTGCTGGCGTCAATCACTTACGACTAATGACCCGTGGTCATCACTGGTCTTCATCATCAGTTCCTCTTCACCAAGAGGTGCTTTTGGAATGCAAATTCTTAAGGCCTTACAGGTAATACCAAAATCGCTGCATCTGTGGCTATAACTTTTGAGGAGTTCCCTCGATTTCTCATGGAGTCCAACATTAAATTCTGACTTGGTGACAATGGGACCACCTCGAGAGTATACCCTTTTAAACAAAAAAAGAATCCATCCAAATCAGTCCACAATTGACGGAGAAATAATTAATATACATAAAAATAATATACATAATATTTAAGCTCGATTTTTTTTACGTTGGTAGCGTTGTCATGTCCATTGTATTCTTTACGTGCACTCTGAAGTGAATTGGGATACAAAGACCACAAAAAAACCGCAATGGAAAGCAATAAAAAGCAAAATTGTAAATTAAATGAATGCATTTAATATGGAATATGTGTATGCAGGAATGTAGGAAGACCAAGGAGAAATTATTTTGAGCTAATAAAGGCGAAGGTTAAGGTCGTGTACCAGAAAGTCAAGCAGTTAACTGACAGAGGACCGGAGCGGTCGGCGATTACTCCACCGACCAGAGCTTGGCTCGTAAATAATTTTTACAAAAATAAAACCAGTCAAGTGCGAGTCGGACTCGCGCACCGAGGGTTCCGTATTTAAGTCCTTACTTCAAAAATATACCTTTCATGTACCGGTTTCTTAGTAATTTTTGTAAATTTTGAACACTTCATTTTATTATTATTATTTATTATTATTATTTTTCCTTTTTCATCAGTTAATAAACTTCAGAGATACGTGGGGGGGGGGAATGGACATTTTTTGTAAATTTTTGTCTATAAATCAAAATGTATGTCATGGGAAATTATGAAAATTGTTTTGAAATGTGCAGATTAAGCCCTTTCATTATGACACCCTATTTGATATTAATTAAATCACTCTCATTTTTCAACTACCTTTCCTTTTTTCTTTTACTAAAAACAGCTGCAGGCAAGCAACTTATACAACTATGCCAAATTTCAAGTTGATAGCATCTGTAGTTGCTGAGAAAAACTGCTGTGACATACAGACGGACGGACAGACAACGAAGTCTCACTTTCTTTTTTTACCATTTTGGTACGGAACCCTAAAAAACGTTACCAACCTAATTCCTTTAATAAAATAAGAGATGCGTTGATCGAATCAAGTGGGGGTGAATCGATGAGCGGAAAACTGCTTGGCTCCATCCCAGTTGCGATCAGCAATAACATGGTAGGAGCTAGAGGACATCTGTGAACGAAAATATCATGTTTGGAATATTGTGGAATTATCCAAGCGAACAATAATCTGACCCGTGGGATTAAACAGCGAGACGAAAGAATAATTCAAAGTGCTCCGGCTCGGTCGCGTCCGAACAGCAGGGTTTTACGTGAAGAAAACTGTAATTTTCCAACTTTGCAATCATTACATTTTTTTATTGAAACCAATATTTAAACTTTTTTGGCTAATGTATTTTTAAGTTATTTTTAAGTCATTGTGTTATTTTTGCTGTTATTTTTCCCTACTAAATAAATAAATATCGGTTGGGCGCTTTTCGGGTTTTTCCTGATCGGCTTCTGATCTCATTTTCGTTGTATTTAGGCCGATATTTAAGGAAAAAATTAAGCTTGCGAAGTTATATTTCAAAAGTAAGTTTTCTAAACTTAACCGGTTAATTCCAATCGGATAATTAAATCTAGGCGTGCATGAACGCATAGGTTCCTGACTGAAGGGGCGGTGTTATTTGTGCCAAAGTATATACAGACAAGTAATTCAACCCCAGCCCTTTGGAAGCTCGAGTAAGGTACCAATGGACACATACGCAGGCAGCGCAGCCTCGGCTGATACATGATTATCTGTGTTAGCTCACAGGCTGATGGCGCGTACGTATAAGGCGCGCACACATACAAACTGCACGATGTACGATTAGATCGAATATTTTCTACTGGTCTGTTTATTTATACTGCAGTTTGGTTTACTTAGCACACTGGGTTAAGGCGGCGCTGAGGGCAGGTTAAGTGTGATTGCCAATATCGACTACCTGACAATTTCTGGTGTGGTGTGCGCCGGCCGCGCGGCGAAGTCGCCGGCCGTGAACAGACGGTAGGCCGCGCCGGCGGCCGTGCGGCCGGCGCGGCCGGCGCGCTGCCAGGCCGCTGCCTGCGCGCAAGGACTTACGCGAAGCCGCTCCGCGCCCGTTGCCGTACACCACGTCCTGAAAACGCAACGAAAACTACTTTATCTTTCGAGTTCAACAGCAGTCAAGTGTGCTACGAGCAGACGTCGTTATTGCGGGAGCAAAAACTAATCTATTAAAGAACACATATAACAGAATGTCTGTTTAGTATAAACAGAATATTCTGCCTACACACTCTAAGCCTCTAAGAAGTTCATCATATCTATCTAGCACGAAGTTTCCGCTGTAAAAGGTCAATCAAACTTGTCTTACACTGTGTAAACTATAAGTCAACGTGTCAACGTGAATAATACAGCAATGTGTTTAATTTTTATAAAAGTTTATTTACTTCTTGTTGTATTTTATGTGATTTTCGTAATAGATTACCAGAATTTTTTCTAAATTTTCTACTGTTACTTTGCGGCAAATCAATCAACAATGACAAATGTCTAACGTAACAGGAAAAGTGACTGATGAGGTTGTCGGTACGATTGCGTAGCTAATCTTTTTAAGTATGTACTATTAATCAAGTCAAGTACGGAGGTAAGTTATTAGAAAGAAAATTTATACATTTTAAACTCGTAGGTAAAAATGTTTCTGGATACGAGTGTCACTTCTGTTATTGCCTATTTATCATAACATAATCTTTCAGTACTGTCAAATTATTTTTGCTCCCGCGTTAACGACGTATAGCTACGAGTCAGAATTATTTTCCAATCACATTAACAAGTAGTTTTTATAGATATGTTTGCCGGTGAGATAGAAAAAAATGTTGCAAACTAAAACCCGATTGGGTTTGTATAGCCTATGAAACTCGCACGTTTTTAAAGAATTTTACCACTTGCTTCTAGTATAAGATGGTTCTGTGCAAATTGCTCCCAGTTCGAATTAAGAAACTAAGTCGTTTGTGTAGATACTCCGAAGTTTTCCGCTCGGAGCTAGTTCACACACAGCTGTTTGACGTTTAGAAACATTGCTTCATGGCGAGAGATAAGTTCTTCAAGCTCCCGAGCCATTGTTAGTCAGTAAGTTGCTGTCGTAGGTAAGTAGTGAACCGTTCGAAATTCGACCGTTGGTCGTTAAAGCCGGATGTATTTCCGTTGGCACTAGTTCTCCAAGATCCCAAAGTTTACAGATATCCTGGTCTTAGGTACGTCGTGCTTCTCCTTCTAATGCTATATGTGTCTTCTCAATTCAACCGGTGGAACCCGCTTGTGGGGAGGCAGTTAAACCGATACACTAACGTTACAAGAGATTCACAAACACGTAGGTTTGAAGGAGCAAAATGTATGGCCGAAGCGTTAAAGAACGTAAAACCCCACTTGGCACAGAGAATAATAAAGTTTATAATAAAAGTTACAAGTTAAAGGAAAAATGCTCAGATGTGGCCGATCGCGTCCGGCGCGATATGTCAACTAACTTCCAAAAGTTCGATGCGGCAAAGTAAGCCTAATTTTGTATATATACATTATAACACTTGGATGCTACCATTTTAATAAAAACTAAAAAAGTATGAAATGAAATAAATTAATTAAAAATATCAAAAAACCCGACTGCTTTAAAAATATCAACTGAAAAACTAAGAACAAGCCATAATCTAAAGAATATAACTTAAACATTGGAAAAGGTATTTCATGCGAAGACAAGCAAATTTTGTTGTACAAATTTAAATATTTTCACCAGGAATACCTTTTCCAACATTTAAGTTATATTCTTTAGATTATGGCTTGTTCTTAGCTTTTCAGTTGATATTTTTTAAAGTGGTCGGGTTTTTTGATTTTTAAATTATTACCTTTCTTTAACAACCCCTGTGTCAATAACGCATTTTATTTGAGGTATAGTGACAGAGGCTTCTGCTATGTTGGTAGCTAGCACCACCTTCCGCATCCCGGGTGGCGTCTGCTTCCACACCTGCAGTTGCTTGGCTGCTGGGAGGCCGGCGTACAGCGGACACACTACAAGTGGTGGACCAGGTGCTTCCTAAAAAAATTGTACAAAAGCTGACTTTGGTGGCTTCTCATACCTATGTTTTCCAATATTTTTTAAAACAGAGAAGGTCCAATTTTTTTTTCGCGCCCCCCTTTTATTTAATAGGAGCCCCCCTTAAAAACATTTAAAAAGAAATTTACAATTTGTATACCTTTGGGTCAACAAAATGCATATACTGTGAAAATTTTAAGACTGTAGCTCCAACTGTTTGGGTGTAAAACCTGTGTGACAGACGACGACAGACGGACACGTGAGTGACAGCAATAGAGGTCCCATTGGACCCTTCAGGTACGGAACTCAAAAAAATTTAAATATTTTAATTTAACTGAAAAGTGTGATGCTACTTACTTTAGCGATTTGCTTGATGTTGTACATAACAGTTTCGATTTCTTCTTGTCCCGTCAAAAACACTAAAAAATCGTTACTGTAAAATAATTTTAAGGCGTTAGATTGCTTCTTGATGATATTTTCGAAATTATAATTATTTTGTAGAGGGTGTACTTACTTTGCAGGCATAGTTCTATGAAGTTCAAACAATGTACACACTGCAGCGTATTGGTAATCTTCTTGTTTCATTTTAGAGTGATAAATGGTTACTGGATGTGCTCTGCCCTCTAAATATATTACTGGACAGTTATCAAAGTATTTTCTAAAGGTATCCACATCCATTGTTGCAGACATCACAATCACCTAGAAGGAATTACCAAGAATTAACAATTATTCACATTTATTCTTTCTTATCTGCTCTGACAAAAGTCATTCATCAGATTCATCTCATCAGCAATACCTTCAGAGGAGTTAACTTCTTCTCAGTTCTCTCTTTTTGTGCCAATTTAACTATACCAAATAGAATGTCAGTGCTAACTGTGCGTTCATGAGCTTCGTCTAGTATCACTATAGAGTATTTATTAAGCAAAGGGTCGACTATTGCTTCTCTGAGCAATATACCGTCTGTCAAGTACTTTAACTTAGTTCTAGGACTGGTCACATCTTCAAACCTCACTGAGTACCTGCAACATGAATTCAATTTAACCAAATTATAAACAAAATTGCTTTAAATAGTCAAGTTCATATTTCTATTTCAAAGATATATGAACATAATGTGTAAAGACCTTTGTTAAAGCATGGCTCAGGGCAGGGGTGGGCAAACTAGGTATAGTAGATACACTTTGTGATATTGTACTATTTGCTGATGATACATCACTCATTTTCAAGGTAGACCGAAAATCCGTCGACTACAGTAGGATAAGCGCCGCGCTTGTTAAAGTACTTAATTGGTTTACGAGTAACAACTTACTACTCAATGCTAAGAAAACTAAATGTGTTAGGTTCGTTTTGCCTAATGTTAAACCGGTAAATTCTAGTATTTTTCTTAATGGCGAGTGTTTAGAAATGGTAGATAAGGCACTTTTCTTAGGCATAACTATAGACAATAATTTGCAATGGAGTCCCCATATAGCAGTTCTAGCAGGCAAATTAAGTAAGGCCGCTTACGCCGTTAGGAAAATTAGACAACTTACCAATGTTGTGACAGCTCGCTTAGTTTATCATAGTTATTTTCATAGTGTTATGTCATACGGTATTCTGGTTTGGGGAAAAGCAGCTGACATACAAACTATATTTGTGTTACAAAAAAAGGCCATTAAACTTAAATTCCCGTGATTCATTAAGAGAACTTTTAAAAAAAAAAATATTTTAACAGTAGCATCCCAATATATTTATGAAAATATTATGTATGTTATTATGAACCTAGACTCTTTCGTTAAAAATTCTGATATAAATAATATAAATACTAGGAATAAAAATAAAATTGCCATAAAAAAGTTTCGTGTCCGTAAAGTATATAAATCATTTGTAGGTCAATGCATTCATTTTTATAATAAATTACCCGACGTAGTTTTAGAGTTACCCCTTCCAGCACTTAAAAATTACTTGAAAAAGTCGTTGATGTCAAAGGCGTACTATAGGGTCGAGGACTATCTAACGGACAAAAATGGCCTAAACCAGAAAATTAACTAATGTTTAATGTTCAATAGCTTACCTACTACTCGTACAAACCTAATAAAAATCATGTAAACGCTGTATCTTGTCTAGGGGACACGGTTTATGTAGGAAGACATGTCAAAACTGTTTTGTGTGATATATATATATAAATTTTCTCGTAGTCATTCTGACATGTTTTCCTGCAAAACTACACAGATATTTAATATTATTTTTACAGTTTTATATAATGCTAGAATAAGTAGTGACATTGTTATATTTTTATTAAAAAAATGACTAACTGTTGAGTTTCTTGCGGCGCTTCTTCTCAGCAGTGGTCTCCTCTTGGGAAGCGCTGGTAGATTTTGACGTGTAAAAGTGCCCGTGCGGCCTACTTACTGAATAAATATCTTTTATCTTTTTATCTTTTTAGGGCCCACAGGCCAACTCTGGCCCAGGCAGGGCTTAATCTACCCCGCCTGTAGCCGCCGCGAGCCCGACTCACACTTGGCTGGTTTTTATTATTTGTTGTTTTTCTTAGGATTTGCACGATAGTTACATAAAATTTCAAGGTTTTTATAATATAAAAAAATACAAAAAAGCAGTGAAAAAAATAGTTTCTTGTATGGGGATCTCTCTTGTTATTTTACTTTTTGATTTTTTCATTATTTGTAAGGAAATCACTATAGCACTACCATACTTATGTTGCACAAAAATCAGCTGGTTATATATTACAGTTCAACAGATATATCTCTTTAAAGTTAGGACAGACAGAAAGATAGATTGACAGTCTTGACTACGGGTCTATATCAAGTGGCATAATCATTGTTTGACCTAATCTATCATTTGGTAGAAAATCATTTAGTTGAAAAGTTTTTTTTTCAATTGATAGGATTTTATTTTCAGAATGATTATAAAACTAACCTAACTGAACCTAACTAATCTACACAACATATATTTATTAAATCCTGAAATTTCAGCCTAAAAGTGTGTTAGGGAAAAAATATTTTACATGTCAATGTGCTCCCGTTGGCTACATTTTGGTATGGAATCCTAAATAACAAAAATGTAATTGTGCAGCGCAATGTATGATTAATGGCAAACATCTATACATTTCACAAACTTTCACATTTATAAAATTATACTATTAGTTAGTATATAGTTTAACCAGTCTATTTACTAACAAAATGTATGTGTATTTCATGTTTACCCAACAATATTTCCTATATCAGTACTCATTTCAGCTGCAACTCTAATTGCTATGGTGACGGCAGCCACCCTCCTAGGCTGGGTAACAGCAATTGAGCCTACACCCTCCAGCCGCTGCTCATGAATCAACTGAGGAATCTGTGTTGTTTTGCCACTGCCTGTTTCTCCAATTATAATCATTGTTTTATTCTTTCTGATTTCTTCTAACAATCTGTAAACCCAAAATTTACTCTATCAACAAGGTCTGAACTGAATATTAATTACTAGAGGACAAAAGAATACCCTGTTAAGAAATTAAAATTAAAACAAAGTACCTATATAATTTTTTGTTAAGACATTGAAGTTCTTCTGTTAACCCTTTCACTGTAAAATTTCACTAATATTGACCTTTGTATGCAGTACGGTAAAACCAACTATCATTGTTATTATTCTTGTAATCAGCATTAATAAAAACATAATATCATAGGGCCGCACTCAGAGATGTCAATTAAATTTAATGCTTGTCAAAGTGACGGTTGTCTTATTCTATTGTTATAGCAAAGAAAGTGAAAGAAGCAACTTTAATCAAACTTGAAAATTAATTGATGTGCTGATGGCTCTGAGTGTGGCCAATAAACAAATACCATTTGAGACAAATACATTTTTGGGGCCAACCAATGTGACTAAACTTTGCAGAGACCTATGGCCAGCATTGGACATGTTGTAGCTGATATGAGGATATAAGAATACCATCAGAGATTAAAGTCATATTATGTACGCAGGACAGTAGAAAAATACCAAATTCCAGTCTCTTATAAGGTGTATGAAAATTAAGCACAGATCCATGCCTAAGCATATGAAATATGAACATGACATTCCAGCAGTAAAGTTGGAATTTGAGAAATACATACCTTCCTCTTACAGTATACACAGGCAAGGACTTCCTTGCTTCTTGTAAATTCTCCACCACAGTTTGTTTTATAGGATCCTTCTCTATGCCATTTTGAGTTTTCAAACCACTATAGCTCAAAGGTTTGCCATTAGCATTGCAAGACTTACGCTTTTTTATAGTAATAGATTGTAACACAGCTTTCCTTTTAAAATGTTTTTTTTTGTCTCCATTTTGTATACCCATAGAACTATATTTGGAATCCATTTTAAATACCTAAAAAGTAATCAATATTTTAAAAATATATTTGTATTGAATATTTATTCAATATAAATATGGAATCTGGATTCACTTCAGTCATATTTTAACGAAACATGTTACTATATTGCAACTGAATGTTTGTACGACGAACAATATCCATAACATAACACAACATTGGTTTTCATTAAGGGATAAACTTTTTCCTTACGTTACAATTGAAAAAATATATCAGTAAACTCAAAAAAGTAAAAAAAAAAAATTATATGTACTTCAACTTTGTAGTGGTTAACCAGCACAAAAATCAATTTGAAATAAAGTAGATACTTCAAATCAACATCACCCCAAACTACATGATAAGCAGATGCAGAAACAG
The DNA here is from genome assembly GCA_963241965.1 of Tortrix viridana. NCBI lineage: Eukaryota > Metazoa > Arthropoda > Insecta > Lepidoptera > Tortricidae > Tortrix > Tortrix viridana. The sequence goes on from OY725172.1 coordinate 12,095,065, forward strand.
ATTTTAAGGTAAAAAAAAATATCAATCAAGTGTGAGAGGGAAGTACTATGCACAGTATGCCCAATAATTAATCACAATAATTATTCTGAAAAATAACCTATAAAAAGCATGTAAAACTGTCAAAGGTTGTCAAAGTATTTTTTTTTTATTTTGTCCATTAGGACAGGCTAAGGTTAAAGACCATATCTCCTCATCATTAGTTATAATATAAAATTACAGCATTTTAAATTATTTTAACGTCTACAGCGACATGTCTACAGTGTAATTTTCATTTATGTTGTCAAATCCGGTAAAACTTCTTCAGTATTTTCTTTCTATATTGTCTCATCCGATAAAACTTGTTCTGTATTTCCTTCTATATGTTGTCAAATCCGATAAAACTTCATCAGTAGTTGTCCTGTCCAGTAAATAATGTATACGAGTCCGTTAATTATTCGTCAACTCTATTGATTTTGTCACTAATGTGATTAATCATTGTTCACTTTTCTCATGTTTTAGTAGTTTTTTTTTATTTGTTCTGGCAACATTAAAAGTGTTATTCCTATGTGGCTGGCAACAATCGGTTTCCCCCCACCAAAAGGGCAGTTTTTTTTTTTTTTTTTTTTTTTATTTATTAAAGCTTTGGCTTCTAGGCCATCAGCTTAAAAAGAAATTACAAACAAAGTAACACATCACATTACTATACCAAAAGGGCAGTTACTGGCCGTTCCGTTTTGAATATCGTAGCGTGAACACCTCTCGCTCCATAAAAAATTCAACCTTTTCACTAATTCCATAGACTCATAGTTTTAGTTAAATAAAGTGTATTGGAGGCTCCCGGCGTGAACCCTGGACATAAATCGAAGGCTAAGTGCGTGTGCTGAAGGTAATGTTACCAGTCAACCTAGGGAAGCTGAAGACTACCACCAACGGTGCAACGCAGCGGACGCCGACGATTCTGTACCCAACAGATCCGGAGTCACCAGGTCAGACCACCACTCACTTTAATTTCGTCTAATTATTTGTTACATAAAGCATACACAATATTTCTGGTTATCCTTTCTAACTCTATTGCATCCCTTTGTCGTTTTTCGCAATTTTATACAGTCCACTCTTTTCGTTTATCGCACATTTTTTGGTCCTTCGAGCCGGATATTTTGATAAGTGACCTTTGTACTGTCGATGTCGTTTTCGTAAAGTCACTTCTTAAAATTCGTTTCGCCGTTAATTTTTAGTTTCTTAAATATTTTCGGGTAAGCAGAAATATTGTTGTAAAAAAAAAGTTATTGGAAAGGTTGAATCATTCAAATTCATTCGTTCTTCGATAGTACGTCGGTCATTTTAGACTGGCAACACTGACGGTTGTGTCAATCGGTTTTTTATTTTAAGTTAACTTCTACCGCCAAGTGAAGGTAGTTAGTAGTTATCATTTTTGTTTGGTTAATTTGTTTTGTGGTAAAGTTCTCGACAAGTTGAACGTTTAAGTCTAACGTTTGTGTTGTGTTGCGTTTGTTTGCCATGCCCAAAAGTGTAAAAGATACGAGCATGACTGAGAGAGCGGATCCTCTGCTCGTCGTGAGGGACTACGCAATGATGAGATTAGAGCATCTTTTTATGCAGGACGATACTGAGTTGGCATTGTGTACTGAGGCAGACCTTTTGTCATTGGCTGATGATTTTCACGAGGCACAGATGAAAATTCTGATTTCAATTCCGCGCAGCGAGCATCGGGAAGAGTTTAATGTCACAGCGACATTCGACACTAAGATGAGGGCTGTTAAGGCGCGTATTAATGTACTCGCAAAACCTTCTGCCGCTACCTCGTTGCCACGTTCTAATCTACCTAAGCTGCCAAAAATTAGTATAAAACAGTTTGATGGCAAGATATATAATTGGATAACATTTATTCAGCTTTTTAATTCGTTGGTTCATGGGCGTACAGACTTAGCAGATGTAGAAAAGTTGCATTATTTGTTGTCGAGTGTGCAAAACGAGGCTTATGATTTAGTCAAAAATTACCCCGTTACTAAACAGAACTATATAGTTGCTTACAATGCATTATACAAATTTTATAATAAAGCTAGGTTAATAGCGTCCACATATTATGAGCGGCTTATTAATTGTGAGCCAGTGAAAACTTCTCAGGCGGGTGACTTAGAACGGGTAAACCGGACATTTACTGAAAATTTGGCTATTTTAAAAGGTTTTAATTTACCTGACAAAAATTTCATGTTGGTTCAGTTGTTGTGGTCTAAATTAGATAAAACAACTAAGGAACAATTTGAGTTGGAGCATAATTCAGATGAAATCCCGGAATTTAATAATGTAAAAATGTTTATTGAAAAACGGTTCCGAGCATTATATGCAGCAGGATTTAACGCACCATCATTGGGTAATACTCAACCAGCTGGTAGTAAACCGGTTAGTAGGGCTAAAACCGCACTTGTTGTTTCATCTTCGTTATGCACTTTGTGCAAAGAGCCACATAGTCTTTCAACTTGTCCATCATTCTTAAAAATTGACCCGAATGACCGTTTTAAATTTGTTAAGGAAAATAGATTATGCATTTTATGCTTGTCGGGTTCACACTCGGTGAAATTATGTAAGTCAAAGCAGCGATGTGAACAATGTCGATTTTCACACAACACATTGCTGCATTTTAATAAACCTGTGCCTTCGGACAATAATGCGGAGGTATTGAAACCGTTACCATGCACTTCAAAGCCAACGGCTATGGTAGCTAACAATGTTGTCGCTTCTACTTTATTTTCGACTGCCAAGGTACTCATAAGGGACATTCATGGTAATTTGGTTTCGATTAGAGTGCTACTCGATTGTGCTAGCGCTTGTAATTTTATAACTGAAGCATGTGCCAAAAAACTTGGTCTTAAAATTAAATGTGGGAGGTATGCCGTAAGTGGCATAGGGCAGGCGGTCGCTGAACCTGCGGGCACGTTGTCGTGTATTATTTCACCCAGTACCGGTGAAATGAAAAATACCTTTTCGTTCGAGGCATACGTACTGCCTACGATATGTTCGGATATGCCAGCTGAGCATATTGACATGTCATCGTGGCATCACACTAAGAACCTCGATTTAGCGGACCCTTGTCTACATTTACCAGGGCCGATCGACATGCTACTTAGTGTAGACATTTTCGCTTCTTCGTTGCGTCCAGGGTTGCTCCATGGTGGCCCAGGCGAACCTGTTGCCATCAACACCATTTTCGGATGGATTTTGATGGGTGGTTGTGCCACGGACGACTGTCGCTCTCGTTCTCGTCGTGACCACTGCCACGTGATTACGAACTCCTTTTCGTTGGACGACTCGATCAAGAGATTTTGGGAGGTGGAACAAGTCATTTCTCAGAATACCGTCACTTTGTCGAAGGAAGATCAGCTGTGCGAGCAATATTTTATCGCAAATTTTAGTCGCACTGAAGATGGTAGATTTGTCGTTCCTCTACCTTTCACTGATCCTTCCAACAAGCCTTCTTTCTCTGGGTCTCGTGGTATCGCCTTAAAGAGATTTTCGTCGTTGGAGAGAAAGTTACAGCAAAATGCTGAATTTCACAGGAACTACGTAGCTTTTATGGAAGACTATGAGAAGTGTTGTCATCTCGAGAGATGTGATCCTCCAATGATGGACAATGGATCCTTCTTCTACATTCCCTATCATGGAGTCCTGAGGCCTTTATCAACAAGCACTCCTCTTCGTGTGGTGTTCGACGCTAGTGCCAAGGACGCACAAGGTACGTCGCTTAATGATACCCTACTGTCGGGTCAGAAGTTGCAAAAGAATATCTTGCATCTTCTTCTTCGCTTTCGTTGGCATGTTGTTGTCTTTACTGCAGACGTCAAGCAAATGTATCGTCAAATCTTGGTAACTCCAGAAGATGCGGAATATCAGCGTATTCTTTGGCAACCATCTGTCAACGAGCCTATTAGAGACTACCGTTTACTCACGGTCACATATGGTGTTTCGTCAGCCCCTTACCAGGCTTTACGTACTGTCGCTCAGCTGGCTCAGGAGTCAGCGGTCAATTACCCTGGTGGATCAACAGTGCTAGGCCGTGATATCTACGTTGATGACATCGTCTCTGGTGCAGAGTCCGTGGAGCAGGCGCGTGATATTAGATCGGAGCTTTCTGCCATTTTATCGTCGGGCGGCATGCACTTACGGAACAGAAGTGGACATCGAACCACAAAGGGTTCTTCGACGGATTGCCTTCCGAAGATCTTTACACTGAAGATTTCCGTGAGTTTGACGCCATCGGCGACGTCTCCCTCAAGATACTTGGTCTTTTGTGGTTGCCACACACTGACAACTTTACATTTAAGGTTTCTATCGAGGATCGTCAGTGCACTAAACGCACCATTCTCTCGGAGATAGCCAGGATATTTGACCCTTTAGGTCTTCTTTCTCCTGTAACCTTTTTTGCAAAATATTTAATGCAGCTGCTCTGGGTGTCCGGTGTCGCCTGGGATGACGACGGTCCGCACAATATTGGCCTTGAATGGCAAGCGCTAAAGGCTCAACTGTCGTCGCTCAGCTCTGTGGCTGTATCTCGTCGTATGTTAAAGGAATTTGTCGTATTACAGCTTCACGGGTTCTGCGACGCATCGGAGCGTGGGTTCTGTGCGGTCGTTTATTGCCGGACAGTCGACAAAAATGGACTTGTTACTGTCCAATTAGTTTGTGCCAAATCTAAAGTGGCACCTCTTCGGAGGTTATCAATACCGCGCCTCGAGTTATTGGCGGCGGTTCTTCTCTCGGACTTAATGGCGTCTGTCGTAGAGGCGCTAAAACCTTTCCACTCAGGTAGTGAAATTTTCGCATGGTCTGACTCAAGCGTGGCATTGACTTGGATTAAGTCGTGTCCATCCAAACGGAAGACTTTCGTGGCCAATCGTGTAAGCCACATACAAGACGTCGTTCCTCCCAATTGCTGGCGTCATGTTAGGACATCAGACAATCCAGCTGATTGTGGGTCTCGAGGTCTGCTGCCTCACGATTTGGTCAACCAAACTTGCTGGTGGAATGGCCCTTACTGGCTCGCGCAACCTAGTGAAGATTGGCCTAAGTCCATGCTGTCGGTAGATGTAGATGTTCTCCACGAAGAGCAGAAAATTACAGTTCTTGTGACATCTCTTAGCGAGAATTTATTGGAAAATCTTTTAGCAAGGTTCTCGTCGTTGAGAACCCTTAAACATGTTTTGGCATATTGCTTCCGTTTCGTGCACAATATCAAAAATCGAAAACTACCAGACAAGTTACTTCTGGGTCCCTTGTCACCTTTCGAGATAAGACAGGGCTTGATGTTTCTCGTGCGTTTCGTCCAGGAGAGTAGCTTCTCGTCAGAGGTAGAAAAGCTTAAAAATCAATTGCCGAATACCCTCCCTAAGAGGTTTAGGAAACTGTCTCCGTTTTTGGATGACGCGGGGCTTTTGAGGGTGGGCGGACGCTTGTCACGAGCTTCTCTCGACTTCGATGTGAAATACCCGTTGCTCCTACCTCGTGACCATCGCCTTACATCTTTGCTTATCGAGGAGTATCATCAAAGGTTTATGCATCCTGGGCCGCAAACGCTCCAGATCTTGCTGGCTCAACATTTCTGGATATTGTCTGCGAAGCGCGCTATCCAGGCTGTAACAGCCAAATGTTTAAAGTGTTTCCGTGTTCGTCCGTTAGGTGCTCCTGCGCCTTTTATGGGTGACTTGCCATCTTATCGAATTAGCCAAATTAAGCCATTTTCGAGCGCTGCCGTCGATTTCAGCGGACCTTTCGACGTATCTCTCGGTCGTGGCCGCGGAAATAAAACTTATAAGGGCTATATCTGTGTGTTTGTCTGTACCTCAACCAAGGCCGTCCATGTCGAACTTGCCACCGAACTCTCTGCGGAAGCTTTTTTAGCCGCGCTCAGGCGTTTCGTAGCGCGTCGTGGTCGTTGTTGTCGTTTAGTGTCAGACCAGGGCAAACATTTTGTCGGCGCTAGCAACATCCTACACCGCCTTATTAAAGACGCAGCGCACGCGGACGAAATCCGGTTCGAATTCAACCCGCCGGGAAGTTCACATTTTTCGGGTCTAGCTGAAGCTGGAATTAAGGCTGTGAAAACTCATTTGTCGCGTGTCGTTGGGCAGCAGAGGCTGACCTATAAGAGTTTTCCACAGTCTTAAGTCAAGTCGAAGCACTCTTAGTGTGCCCCCCCTGCATTGACAGCTACCTTGTCATGAAATAAACAACATAACCTTCGCTTGTGATTTTATTCCCGCGTCTTTCTCTAAGTTTTCGGTATTTTCTCTGGATTTCTTTTAATTTTTCGACTGCTTACCCACGATAATAACTACGACGCTCTTGCTTTGTACCCTGAACCTAACCTTGATAGCTGCTACGACGACTTGGAACTGATACTGGAATTAGAAAACTGCAAAATATGAATAGAACCACATATTTTGCTTTTAAGGTCATCACGGCAGTCTTATGTAGAGAGTGCAGTTGGCTATGTTGAGGTGAAAAGAACTGGAAGTTTATGTGATGTACGAGCAAAAATATGGCATAAAAATTCACAAGCGAAGGTTATGTTGTTTATTTCATGACAAGGTAGCTGTCAATGGCACATCTGTCACTGTTTTTTTTAATTATGTGACGGACTAAGGTTAGTGTCTATCTTAGTCCGTCCCAGATTTAATAAACTGTTTTTATTTTTTATAATTATATGATGCAACCAAAAAATCTGATATTTTTTTTATTTGCTTATAAAAGTCTATTCTTTCGAATAAAAAAATAAAAACAAGTAGTTTTTTTTTTAGGCGATCCCCAATTCTTGAACCGAGCGCGGGACAAATACGGATTATTACAGCCAGTTGTCAAAGTCATTTCTCTGTTATCTATTTAAGCGCGTCACACACGAAGCTATAAGCCATACTAATATTATAAACGTGAAAGTAACTCTGTCTCTCTGTCTGTTACCTTTACACGGTTAAACCGCTGAACCGATTTAGATGAAATTTGGTATGGAGATAGTTTGTTGAGTCCCGGGAAATGACATAGGATACTTTCTCTCCCGAATATCATCCCTTAAGGGGGTAAAAAGGGGGGGTGTAAGTATGTATGAGGAATCAATCATTTCTTACATATACAATTGGGGATCGCCTAAAAAAAAAACTACTTGTTTTTATTTTTTTATTTGAAATTGGTATATAGGCTACTGTTAACAAATTAAAAATACCACTGATTTCGGATAATCTACCCCTAAGGGTAAGAAATGGGGGCTGGAAGTTTGTATGGGAGTGAAGTCATTTTTGACATTTTTGAAGTTAGTTATATTCAGTAGACTAAAAAAAACAATTTCCATTTGTTTTTTTTAGACCACTGAATATATAAAATGTGAGTTATGGCGTTTTTCGAAAATCTACCCTTAGCAGGGCGAAAAGGGTTTGAAAATTTGTATGATTCAAAGTTTCTATCCCTTCATGACACGTAACGAAAACTTTATCTTACTTTTTAACGAAAATACTGACTCTCCGCAGACGAAGTCGCGGGCGGAAAGCTAGTACCTAATAATAATGATGATAGGATAATTCCTTAAATTAATTTACGGAGTATAATGGATTATCCAATAAAAGGTTTCTCAGTTGGTGTTTAAATGTTTCGTCGCATTGTTCATCTTTAAGTTTGGCGGGTAGACGTTCATAGTAAGTCGGACCGATGACGCGCGGGTTCTTACCTGCAAGTGCCATGCGTAGTTAGCTTGTGTAGTTGTTGAGAAAAACTGCTGTGACATACAGACAGACAGACAACGAAGTCTCATCATAAGGGTTCCTTTTTTACCATTTTGGTACGGAACCTTAAAAAGACCATGCGACAGCAGCGCCATAACAACAATATTACATATTCAGTTCCAAGATTTATAACACTATTAATAATATTTTGGGAATCTATCAGTTAAACAAATTCGAGGTTAAAAAACAAAGTTCCATTTTAACAAACATGGGATGACACACACACGCACGCACGCACGCACTCTCACACACTCTCGCACACACACCCACACATATACATACTCACACACACTCACACACACACACACACACACACACACACGTGCGCACTCAAACTCAATGCGCTAGTTTTAGACTGTCATATTTGTAATAAAAGTGTTTATAAACTATTCAAGCATCTGTAACGCGTCGAACGCTGAAACTCCAAGATACAAACTTTTGCTTATAGTATGGAGGGCAGAGTTCTACTTAATTTGTACAAATTGTTTATAACTTCTTTCTCCTCTATGACAGAAATATATTTGTCCATCATTGTACAACAATATGAATAAATGACTTTTATTTTATAAAAAAAAACAGGACAAATGGAACTGAGCTGTCAGCCCCTGGTGCTATTAGATGAAATGCTTCTATGAATCTTCTACTTCTGTGTGAATAATTTACTTCTGTGATTTGGAGTTTCCTGATGAATGAGTGAATGAATATGTGAGTGAAGTGAAATGGAAGTGAATATATGACATCCATATGTACTGTATGTATCACTCTCTCTTCGGTGAAGTACCTAGTTAAAGCCTTCAATGCTGGGGCCACACTAACGGGAAACGCCGATAAAAATCAACTTCTATCGCCTTATGCATACTACGCATTGACGTTGATTTTTAACGGCGTTTCCCGTTAGTGTGGCCCCAGCATCAGAGGCTAAATACGTAAGGTCCCTCTAAAAAAAAATGTATGTATCACTCACGTATCACTGTCATAATCGTCCTTTGCCTTTCCCTTTGGGGTAAATTAAAAAACAACTGTCACTCATTGTCAGCTGTCACATCCATGCGAAGGCAATGAAATATATTAATTACCTACCTAACGAAAATATAATATATAATTAATTGCCAACTCAGCAAGGAGTGAAAACTAAAAAAAAAATAACGAAAATCATAATATATTGCTTCGCTTGGTGTATTCAGTGGATTTATGACTATTAAATTGTCATTGGACCAAAGTACCTAGTTAATTTCATTTAAAATATGAAGGCATAATTTAAATAATTAAATAGTTTTATTCCAGGTGCTATTTGTTTTATTTGCTGATTGCTAAATAATGATTAATTTTAAAGTAATTCGACGGAGCTTCAGCCAGTATAAGTGTTTACGTTACCAAACAAAAAATCCATTCACAAGAACATGGGAGACATTATCTAGAGAATTGCCAGCGGTGTTTGGAATAAACAAAAAACCACAATATTATCCGGAACATGCAGATATCGTCATTATTGGCGGCGGTTTTATAGGAATGTCGGTTGCATATTGGTTAAAACAAAAAGCTGCTCATGGCCTATCTGTTGTAGTAATAGAAAAAGACCCTACAGTGAGTCAATGGGTTTTTTTGTAGCTTAAAAGCAATTTGTCTATGCTAATTCATAATTGGTAAGGTTCAAAAAGTTGGACCCAATTAGTAAATAGTTAAGTGTAGTTAACCATACAAATAAGGAAGGCGAAAAAAGTTTTGTTGTGTGACGAAAAGTATCCTTACTATTGTATGGCTTATTTTCGTCGCACAACAGAAAGTTTCATAGAAAATTTAAGTAGTAATTCAAGTTAGCATGCTCAACTTTTTGTATCCCATCCTCATGAAATGTTTGGAATGCCCTGACCGTCCTGATTTGGTGTTATAGAAACCAGTTCTAATCAACATGTACAGTCAATGTCATAAATATGTGTACATTTTAGTACCTTGTCTATTTAATGTCATGTTTAAACTGCCATATATTAATGTCACAGTGATTAAAGTGACAAGGTACTAAACGTGTATACATATTTATGACAGCCAAGCTGTACACACACATGCAACATGAGTATTTTTGCCACTGTTTATTTAACTTCACCTTGAACAAGTTCCTGTAATCATAAAAATGGACCAAAATTTGGTTATAAATACATGAAAGTCTGATTAAATTTTTATCCCAACTAATATTAAATAAATGCGAATGTAGCTCTGTCAGTCTGTCTGTTACCTCTTCACGCTTAAAATGCTGAACTGATTTAGATGAGATTTGGGTATGGAGATAGTTTCAGTCCCGGAGAAGGACATAGGATTGGTTTTATCCCGGAAACTTGTATAGTTCCCTTTGATACACGATAAACGACTTCTATGCTGATGGAGTCTATAAGAATTGATTTGATTGCGGAGCTGAAGGTGGTTATGGATCTCTACTAAAGTAAACATAGATTTCCTAGGTTAGGTCAGGTCAGGCTTATTAGTTCAATTTCAATTTCAAAGCTTATATTTACTAAAAATAGTACCTGCATAAAGTTGAATAATAGTTTGATTATAATAAACTGCAATTCCCAGTTGTCCACACTGCGGACAACTGAGATTTTTTTCCCCAGTTGTCCGCAGTGTGAATAAAAATTCCCAGTTGTCCGCACCCTAGAAATTAATTGTGGACAACTGGGAATAACAATTCCTTCGAGGGTGCGGACAACTGGGAATAGCCCATAATAAATTATATCTACACTTGCACAGTAGTCCTCTGACAAAGGTCTCCAGCATTTTCCATTCCACTGTGCCCTTCGCTGTTTTGAACCATAGAGTCTGGTAATTTTCCTGAGGTCATCTAACCATCTCCTAGAGTCCTATGCTGTCTACCTCGTTTCCTGTTAGTGTTGTAGTACAATGTCTAATCAGTTACAGTTCTTGACCACACTGCCCTCTCTCTGAGCTTGTGGCCCATCCATCTACACTTTAGTGTCCTTACCCTTGTCTCCACACCACATCTTCCCATTTCATAATATTTCTCACATCCACTGCTCTTTTCCTGTCTCGTTTATATATCCCTAGATACTTCTCGCCATACCTCTTTGGCAAGTTACTAGATTTTGATAATTTTTGTGTGGCGGTATGGTGTTTTAGAGTTTTATTTTTACTAGTAGGGGGTATTACATTATTGTACTTGTACTATTATTATGTGCGTATACTCGTAGTACCTACACTTTTAATGTATCTGTATATCTTTACATTTTCTTTGTTTCCAGTATGCTGCTGCACAGAAAAACATTTCACAGGGGACCTTAACTCAGCACTTCTCATTACCAGAAAACATATATCTATCACAACATAGTGCTGAATTTCTTAGGAATTCAAAGGAGAATTTAGGTCCTCATGTTGATTTAAAGTATTCACCAAATGGTCAATTGTTACTAGCCTGTGAGAAATATGCAGATCAACTTGAGAAAAATGTTAGTATTCAAAGAGAACATGGCATCAGAAATGAACTTTTGTCTCCGAAAGAAATCAAAAACAAATTTCCTTGGATAAATATACAAGACATCAAACTTGGTAGGTAGTTTATCTAAATACAACCTCTTGATGAAGGAATGCTTTAGTGAAAATACCTATACAATAACAACCATTTTTAATATGTCTTTTTTCAATATTTTAGGTTGTTTAGGCTTTGAGGCGGAAGGAAGTTTTGACTCAATAGCTCTACTACAAGGTCTTATAGGCAAATCTATAGAGATGGGAACAACATATATCCATTCAGAAGTAACAGGTTTTGAATTAGAACATCAACGTGATGTACTAATGGAAGGTATAGCACCTGGCTCATTCCAAAGATTAAACAAAGTGATATTTAGATCTCCAAGCGATGAAGAGCATGCAATAAAATTTGCTGGTTGTATCTTAGCAGCGGGACATGAATCAACCAATATTGCACAGTTAGCAAAAATAGGAACTGGCGGTGGTTTATTATCTATACCCTTGCCAATAGAAAAAAGGTAATTAATAGATGCTGTTCTTAGACTAAAGCAAAAGGGGAAGACACGTTATCGCCGTACAAGACACTGACATAATGGGTGCTGCGACACCTACATTCGCAAATTCCACACAAACAGCTGTAAACATGCACTAAGGAGCAATAGTGATAAATTGATGGACTAACGTCGTCCGCGTAAGCGAGACAGCCATATGTCTCACAATAATGACGACGTCGCACGTGCTGACAGATCGGTAACGGCCGGACAACTGATTCAATATAGGCGCTCAGCGCCTATATTTAGGTGCTCAAGCCCGCGCGCCGGTCACGTATCTTCCTCTTTTTGTTTTCATCTAAGATGCTGTTCTCATTTAGTAGAATAACTGTTGAAAAAAATTTTAGTATTTGGGTCTCTTAGAAATATTAAATCCATGTCGCATTTAACACAAAAAGTATATTTTATACTATCTTATTTAAAAGCTAAATAGATAAAAGATATTTATTCAGTAAGTTGGTCGCATGGGCACTTTAACACGTCAAAATCTACCAGCGCTTCCCAAGGGGAGACCACTTTTGAGAGGAAGCGCCGCAAGAAACTCGACGGTTAGTCATTCTATATAGTTAGCCTAGCTGGTAATGGTAGTAACCCTGTCTATGAAGCTAGCAGTCCTGGGTCCTGGAATCCCGGTATGGGCAAATATTTATGTCATGAGCATTTGTGTCTGTTCTTATTAAATATATATATAATATCGGGGAGACATCTTGTGATGCAGTAGGAATATTTTGTGACCTTTCGAAAGCTTTTGATTGCGTTGATCATGCGACCCTTATTTTAAAATTGGAACATTATGGTCTATCAAATAATGCTCTAAGACTTATGTCTTCTTACCTCAGTGATAGAACACAAACGGTTGTTGTAAACAATACGCAGTCTGCTGGCGCTGCAGTTAAATTAGGTGTGCCCTAGGGCTCTATATTAGGTCCTTTCTTATTTTTGGTTTATATAAATGACTTACCACCCATAGTAGATACACTTTGTGATATTGTACTATTTGCTGATGATACATCACTAATTTTCAAGGTAGACCGAAAATCCGTCGACTACAGTAGGGTAAACGCCGCGCTTGTTAAAGTACTTAATTGGTTTACGAGTAACAACTTACTACTCAATGCTAAGAAAACTAAATGGATTCATTAAGATAACTTTTTAAACAAATTAATATTTTAACAGTAGCATCCCAATATATTTATGAAAATATTATGTATGTTATTAAGAACCTAGACTCTTTCGTTAAAAATTCTGATATACATAATATAAATACTAGGAATAAAAATAAAATTGCCATAAAAAAGTTTCTGTCCGTAAAGTATATAAATCATTTGTAGGTCAGTGCATTCTTTTTTATAATAAATTACCCGACGTAGTTTTAGAGTTACCCCTTTCCAGCACTTAAAAATTACTTGAAAAAGTCGTTGATGTCAAAGGCGTACTATAGGGTCGAGGACTATCTAACGGACAAAAATGCTTGGCCTAAACCAGAAAATGAACTAATGTTTAATGTTCAATAGCTTACCTACTACTCGTACATACCTCATAAAAATCATGTAAACGCTGTATCTTGTCTAGGGGACGCGGTTTATGTAGGAAAACATGTCAAAACTGTTTTATATATATATATATATATATATATATATATATATGTTGTTTATATATATATATATATATATATATTCTCGTAGTCATTCTGACATGTTTTCCTGCAAAACTACGCAAATATTTAATATTATTTTTACAGTTTTATATAATGCTAGAATAAGTAGTGACATTGTTATATTTTTATTTAAAAAATGACTAACTGTTGAGTTTCTTGCGGCGCTTCTTCTCAGCAGTGGTCTCCTCTTGGGAAGCGCTGGTAGATTTTGACGTGTAAAAGTGCCCGTGCGGCCTACTTACTGCATAAATATCCTTTATCTTTTTTTTTTTTTTTCAAGTAGGTATTTGTTCCTGAGTCGGATGTTTTCTATATATATTTAAGTATGTATTTCTCTATATAAGTATATATTTCGTCGCCTAGTACCCATAGTACAATCATAGAGCTTAATTTGGGACTAGGTCAATTTGTGTGAGATTGTCAGATTGTTGTTGTTTTTATTAATGATACTACTTGTTCTAGCATTATACAGGGTTATTGGTTATTGCATCCATTCCCGTTAAGAGGTCATTTGTAATCACTGTCACACTATAATGCATAACCATGCAAAAGTGAGCCATTTTCGAGATAATTCTCTTTTAAGTTTTTGAAGTTGCTTATCCAGAGACTGATTCACTTTTGCATAAAGCATTACAGGGTCAAAATGTTTGCAAATGACCTCTACTATAACCTCGTAAATATACTTATTATAAAATATCTGCATAGTTCTGCAGGGAAACATATCAGAATGATTAAAATATACAGGGTTACTGTAACTCGACGTATTCCTGACAGGAGGCGATAGAGGAGCTAAAATGCAACAAAGTTGACCCCCTATATGTATGGGCGAAAATCAAAGATATCAAGATTTTTTACGCTTAAAAACCAAGCTAATCCAATAATAAAAAGTAAAAAAACATCGCAAAAAAAATTATGAACTGCCTCCATTTGCCGCATTTTTTGGCTCCTTTGGCCGTTTGTTAAGAATTACATGTTTTTATTACATTAACGTTAATACCTATTTGGATAGCTGATTAGATGGGCAAGTTTTTCGGGTAACTTGTACGTACGTGTAGAGTCATGGACTTTTTTTAACCTATTCAACATTGTTTGAAACATGTCGTGTAAATGACCTTTTTTTTTCTTTTCGTAGTTCATAATTTTTTGTTGCGCTATTTTGTACTTTTTATGATTGCATTAGCTTGGTTTTTAGTGTAAACAAAGGAAACAAATTTAAAAAAATCATTCAATAAGTAGTTTTTTTTATTTGGATTCAAAGGTTAAATTCTGGGTGAAAACCGAAAAGAAACTTAAAATTAAAAAATCTTGACATCTGTAGATTTTCGCCCATACATATAGGGGGTCAAATTTGTTACATTTTAGCTCCTCTATCGCCTCCTGACAGGGATACGTCGAGTTACCATTAACCCTGTATATCTACACGTATAAATGTGTAAGATAACCATATTATAAAACAGTTTTGATATGTTTTCCTACATAAACCGTGTCCCCTAGACGAGATAAAACGTTTACATATTCGCGTCTGCTTTTAGTTTTAAATATTGTTGGACGCCGACTTGAGTTTGACTGACCTAGGATGATTTCACACTTACTTTTTAACCGACTTTAAAAAAAGGAGGAGATTCTCAACCAAATCGACTGTATGTTGCTCTTTTTATGTTTGTTACTCCGTCAATTGAAGCCGTGGTAGCCTAATGGTTTGAACTGCTGACTCTTAAGCAGAGGGTCGTGCGTTCGAACCCGGGCTCGCACCTCTAAGTTTTTCGGAATTTATGTGCGAAATATAATTTGTAAATTTACCATGAGCTTTTCGGTGAAGGAAAACATCGTGAGGAAACCTGCACACACCTGCAAAGCAATTTGACGGTGTGTGCGAAGTTCCTAATCCGCACTGGGCCCGCGTGGGAACCATAGCCCAAACCTTCTCATTATGAGTGGAGGCCTGTGCCCAGCAGTGGGACGTATATAGGCTGCATTATTATTATTATATTATTACTTTCGAGGTGGTCAGCATTGTCACCAAGTCAGAATCTAATGATGGGATCCATGAGGAATCGAGGGAACTCTTCAAAAGTTATAGGCACACATACAGCAATTTTGGTATATTACTTGCAAGACCTTAAGAAATTGCATTACTAAAACACCTCTTGGTGAAGAGGAACTGATGATGAAGACCAGAGATGACCATCGGAACTCCTTAGTCGTAAGTGATTGATTTCTTTATTAAAGTGGTGAAGTGCAACTGATGGTGAAGTACCGGGAGAACTCCTCGTAGATTAACGGCCCTGCATCTTGGAGAGCAACATTTTGTTAAGGGTGATGAGAAAGTGGTATTAGGCTATTGTTTCATAGCCTCCTGCGGCCCAAAGCAAAATACAGCTAATTGGGTAGGTAAAGTTTTTGGAAGAGGTGTAAATTATATTTTTTTTCGATAGTCGTCATCCTAAAGATCAAGGAACTGCGGCTTTTTTATTTTTATTTCCTATAATATTTTAGAAATATTTTTTTAGTTATTAAGTTGACATTTGTACACTTTAATGACCGACAAGCTTGTTGCCTTCGTACTTAATGAAAAAGAAAAAAAAAACTGTCACTTCTATAACTGTCATTGTCAATCCAAGTAAACAAACTATTCAATTCTTTCAAGCATTTAAGTAAATCTTTGTAATAATCCATTTCCAAAGTCCGTGTGGGATTGCTTGAATTCATTGCGTGTATACGATTCAAACGTGCTCTCGTGGCTATCGAAAAGCAGGGCAAGAGTCGTCGTGAAAGAAAGAAATCGGTGTCTAAGAAGCAGTGCCAAAGGGGTCGAAAATAAATCGTAGTCCAAATATCGTGCAAAGGTCGAAGCGAGCAAAGCAGGAGCAAAGCGGCAAAATCGAAAGTCCGGAGTTCGTTCTGAGGTCGTTAAAATATTTCTAAAAACACTGATCACATGAAACGCAAGCAAACAGAAAAGAGTCGTTGAATTGAATCGTTTGTTTACTTTGATTGACAATGACAATTATAGAAGTGACAGTTTTTTTTTCTTTCTCATTAAGTACGAAGGCAACAAGCTTGTCGGTCATTAAAGTGTGCAAATGTCAACTTACTAACTAAAAAAAATATTTCTAGAATATTAGAGGAAATAAAAATAAAAGAGCTGCAGTTCCTTGATCTTTAGGATGACGACTACCGAAAAAAAATATAATTTACACCTCTTCCAAAAACTTTACCTACCCAATTGTCACTGCGAACCATGGTCCTACCAGTAGTACTATTGTTTTCTACTCATTCAGACCCAAATACTTAGGACACTTTTTTAAAACTTTATTGTACTTGTATGGCACCAATAGTTTTGGGCGTGTTTATAATTAGTGTATTCCTTACCAAAATGGTAAATAAGGAACCCTTATGGTGAAACTTCGTTGTCTGTCTGTCTGTCTGTATGTTACAGCAGTTTTTCTCAGCAACTACACAAGCTATTAACTTGAAATTTGGCATAGTTGTATAACTTGCTTGCCCGCATCTATTTTTAGAAAAAAAATATGAAATTAATTTTATAAATAATTAAAAAACGGTCTAGAATGGGGGTTTGAAAATTGAAAGTGATTTGATTATAGCAAGTGGGGTGTCATATGAAAGGGCTCAATCTGCATATTTCAAAACATAATTCATTTCATTTCATAATTCATTTTTATAATTTTCCGTGACGTACTTTTTGATTTATAACCAAAAATGTTCAAAAAATGACCGTTCCGCCCTTATCTCCGAAGTTTATGAACCGAAAAATCCGAAAAAATAACTAACTTATAGATAATTGCTTATATTTTACGGGAAAAATAAAACGAAGTGTTCAAAATTTATAGTTCTCTAGAAATTGACAAATAAACTTTGAAAATTTGAATTAAATTTAGACAACTCAAAATAGACCGCATTGCATACGAATTAAAGTACATATATAAAAAAAAAAAAAAAAAAAAAACTCCGGCACAAAAGTAAAACTCTAAAAAGTAAATAAATATAATAAAAACTTAATGTCAATACCTAGTAATATTTTGATTCAAGCATCGTCACGTCCGACAAAGACTTAAACAACTTCGTCACTACAAGATTTCAAGTATTAAAAACTCCTGACAATTATTTTTTTTGTCAGGAGCTGCTCTTGCCCGGAGTTTTTTATTAGATTTACCATAATTCATAATTATCATTGTTGGTGTTGAAATAATATTATTTTATTCTTTCTGCTTAATATCTTAACAACAATTAAATAACACTTTTTGTAATTTTAGGGAATGTACAGTGTATTCATTGGAAGACTCTGGCAAAACTACTGGTCTAAATACTCCTTTAGTAACGGACACGAGTGGTGTATGGATAAGAAAAGAAGGATTTGAAAGCAATTTGTGGTGTGGGGCTCTCCCATTACTTTCTCCAAGTACTATTGGAACTCTAGGCGATGATTACATTAACAACTTTATTAAACCGTCATTAATTAATAGGATTCCACAATGCCAAACAGCCCAGGTAATTATTCAGTCAGCTTTCCAATTTTCCATTGTTCTACTTGTAAGACAAGGACAATTTATATAAAATGCAGTGTATTCTAAGATTTGTAATATACTTACTTATTATTTTGGTTTCATTTAGATCACTAGTATTGCAAACGAAACCTATGACTTTTGCAATTATGATGACACTGGAATCTTGGGACCCCATTCTTACCACAACAATTTATATATAGCTGCAGGATTTGGAAAACAAGGTAAATATTAAACATCTTAGAGACGATCTAATACCTCTTACCATACCATCATTATTATTAGCCGCCGCAAGGCAGCTAGTGGCGAGCTGTTTGTGAGTAGCGACACCACAGACCTGAGTGCTCCAGGGAAGGTCTTGTTCCTCGCCTCCCGCTTGCTTTCACTGGCCAGTTGGAGTTTACTATGACGCGGAACAGACCCTCGCCCCTTTAATAAAAAAATAATAATAAAACCATTTATTTCCACAAAAAACGAAATATAATAAATTATAATTCATTAACAATATTCGAATACAATTTGAGTGACTAAGAAATACCTATCTATTTATGCTACCTTACATTTTACTAACACAAATTAACATGCATTATAGCCCCTTTTCCATTAAGGTAGCAAGTTACAGTCTGCCATTTTAACCAAAGTTATGCTTTGGCCAGGTAGGCGTCGTAGTTTCACCCATAATCCAGTTTATAGATCCATATAATTTCATCCGCATACCAATTAATATTGTTTCCATCTATCTAATAGTAGATTGTTCAACGAGGGACTAAAGTAAGCAATTATGACACGAGATATTTATACACCCGAGCACGCTTTGCTCGGGTGTGTGAAGTTCGAGTGTCATTATGGCTTTTTAGTCTCGAGTTAAACACTACTTTTCACTTTGAGTGCGAGAAAAAATCACGACGTTCTATACAAAATTACAATAGCAAAAAAATTTGTTCCGTGGTTTTTAATTTTTTTTTTGTAAAGTGACGCTTTAAATGCTTGCGTATTTAGCCAACAGATTCAAACTTGAAAACTATTTTTTCAAAACTAATTGGACCATGCATAATAAATTGAATTCATCCTTAATATAATTAAATAGATTCATTTTCATAATCATTAATCGTGTTTCACGAAATTAAATAGTTTTTTTTTAATATTTATGCACAGTTGTCATTTTGAGGTTATTTCCTCGCCCTAAAAATTGGCTAGGTAAAGTTTTTGGAAGAGATGTAAATTATATTTTTTTTCGTTAGTCCTCATCCTAAAGATCAAGGAACTGCGGCTCTTTTATTTTTATTTCCTCTAATATTTTAGAAATATTTTTTTAGTTATTCAGTTGACATTTGTATACTTTAATGACCGACAAGCTTGTTGTCTTCGTACTTATAAAAAAGAAAAAAATAACTGTCACTTCTATATCTGTCATTGTCACATCAAGGTAAACATACGATTCAATTCAACTACTCTTTTCTGTTTGCTTGCGTTTCATGTGACGATCAGTGTTTTTAGAAATATTTTTAACGAACTCCGGACTTTCGATTTTGCCGCTTGCTCTACGACCTTTGCACGATATTTTGACTTGAATAATGAATTAGGTATTTTTAGTCATTAAATAACACCTAAAAACAAATTAAGTAATGACAAATGATACCTATAAGATTTCATTTAAAAATATAATCTAAATATATAAAAGAAGAAACTGACTTATTGACTGACTGACTGACTGACATATCAACGCACAGCCCAAACCGCTGGGTCTAGAGATTCAAAATTTGGCACGTAAGTTCCTTATGAGGTCTAGGGGTGCACTAAGAAAGGATTTTTCAAAATTCATCCCCTAAGGGGGTAAAAGGGGGGTTGGAAGTTTGTATGAAAGTCATCCATTTTTGAAGATAGAAACGTGGAAATTGGTATAAAGGCTACTATTTACAAATGAAGAATACTACCTTCAACGATTTTGGATAAACTACCCCTAAGGGGTTAAAATGGGGGGTTAAAGTTTGTATAGGGGTTTGGACATTTTTGAAGTTAGGAACGTGGAAATTGGTATATAGGCTACTGTTTACAAATAAAAAAAGTACCGCCGGCAATTTTGGAAAAAATACCCCTAAGGGAATGAAATGGCGGGTGGTAGTTCCTTTGGGGTAGTGGTTGGTCCTTTTAGAAGTTCGAAACTTGAAAATTGCTATAAAGAATACTGTTAACAAATAAAAAACGACTTAAGGCAATTTTGGATAACTACCCCTAAGGGAATGAAATGGGGGGTGGTAGTTTGCATGGGAGTTTGGTCATTTTTGAAGTTAGAAACATGGAGATTTGTGTAAAAAATACTACCTTCAGCGATTTGGGTTAAAATGGGGGGTAAAAGTTTGTAGAGGGGTTTGGATAATTTTGAACTTAGAAACGTGGAAATTGTTATAAAGACTACCGTTAACAAATAAAAAACAACTTTGGTGATATTTACTAACTACCCCTAAGGAAATGAAATGGGGGGTGGTAGTTTGCATGGGAGTTTGGAAATTTTTGAAGTTAGAAACGTGGAAACAGGTATATAGGCTACTATAAATAAATAAAATACTATTTTCGATGATTTTAATAACTAGGTACCCCTAAGAAGATGAAATGGGGGGTTAAAGTTAATATTGGAGGTTGGTACTTTTTGAAGTTAAAAACATGGAAATTTGTATATAGGCTAAATGAACAAATAAAAAATACCACTTTAGGTGATTTTGGAAAAACTACATCTAAGGGGGTGAAACGGGAGGGGCGAAAGTTTGTATGGGCGTTTGGTCATTTTTGAATTTAGAAATGTGGAAATAGGTATATAGGCTAATGGTAATGTTTGGTCAATTTTGAAGTGAGGAACGTGAAAATTGGTTTTGGCTGCTGCTTACAAACTAATACTACCCTAAGGGAGTGAAATTGTGGGTGTAGATTTGTAAGAGTTTGGTTATTTTGGAAATACGGTTCTAGACTACTTCATATATAAAATATGAGTTTTCGCGTTTTTGGAAATTCTACCCCTAGCAAGGTGAAAAGGGTTTAAAAAATCGTATAGTTTAAATTTGTTTCTATCCCATCATGCATGATACGTACGATAATGAAAACTTTATCTGTACTTTTTAACAAAGGTACTGGACTCTCCGCAGACGAAATCGCGGGTGGAAGGATTGCGTATATATATTTGTACTCAGTTCACGTTCTCGAAAACGGCTCCAACGATTTTGATTAAGATATCGACACGGGGGTTTACGGGGGCGAAAATTCGATCTAGCTAGGTCTCATGTCTGGGAAAATTCGTTTTCCGCGTATTTTTACGCAAACTTCTCGCACAACGGTCCGTAATTACGGGGCGGCTGCTTCCGTCTGAATAGGCTGATGGTTAGAGCGTTAGCCTACTACGTAAAGACTGCGGGTTCGAACCCCAGCTATAGCCCGTTTTTTTTTTTTGTTTTTGTATAGAAATTCGATAAAAAAATCGGTTTTGTCCCCAGTGACGACGCTAAATAAAGTTTGTATCGATGTTGGGATGTTTTTTTTAGTCACGCCTAAATAGTTGAACGGATTCGGATGAAATTGTCACACAGGTAGTTGTTATCCTGGATTGGCACCTTTTTATCCCAGACAATTTGATAGTGTCCAGGGTAAAAACGATAACCGACTTACTTAAGAAGAGGAGGAAGAGGTACTTAATAATTTTGGATGTAGGGGGTAATCTCCGAAACTAACCATCGGATTTCTAAAATTCTTTCACTGATATTTAGAATGAAGTTTCATGGTGGACATAAATTATATTTTAACTAATACTTATAACCGAAGCGAAGCGAGGGCGGGTTGTTATACTTAATATTTCTAACGCGAAAGTAGACATACTTTTGCGTCTGTCTGTCTGTAAAGCTTTCACGGCTAATCCGCAAAACCGATTTCGATGAAATTTGGTATGGAGATAGCCTGAGTTCCGGGGAAGGACATAGGCTACTTTTTAAGATAGCTTTATAAGATCCTCTTATGGTCTAGTAAAGAGATAAAAATTACCGACTGTTTGATCAAATTCTTTTTTCAAAATCACTTTCCTCCCTAGGGATGGAAATATTTTTTCTCAAACATGCTCAGAAAGGATGGCATTTCTTTTGAAAAACGAAGACGCGAAGGGCCTCATTTTCTTCCTAGGAGTAAAATAAACGTATGAAAACCCATTTTTGTCCGCTGAGATATTTTTTTTAAAGTGCTGTCAAATGCATACAGAATAGAAAGGACCAAGAAATAAATCTCATACAGCCAAGGCAACTGCTCGTTTTCGTAGCACAGTGCGTGTGTTTTCTTCTTTTTAGATTTCTTCAAAATTGTCTATGGTTAGAAAAAAAAATTAAAAACAAAAACTTATTGAAATTTAAACGTAGAACTTACTGTTGTTGTGTAAAAGCTACAAACATGAATTCACGGTATTAAATTTGAATTCTATTGCTGTCAATATTATGTCAAATTCTACAAGTGTGAAATGGTTGAATTGGATCCTTTTCCCTAAGTTACGTCCATTTGTTTACCACAAGCCCTGAAATATCAACATCTCAAATTCAACAGATAAACATAAATGTTCCTGGAAAACCCATAACAATTTCGTTTACAAATTGTCCTAATATGACTAACATCACTTTTAATATTAATTATACTTTTTACAAATATATTTGTATCATTTCCTCACATGTTTGAGAAAAGCATTATATATGCCTCGGCGGAAACGGGGGGATTGCCTGACTCGTATTTTAGCATGCCTCGCTATTGCTCGGCCTGCTAACCACCTCGTCAGGCAATCCCTTACTTTCCGCGCCTAGGCAATAATGTACTATTATTTCACTAATGAGATATGGAAATCAGAAGAGATGAAAAAATGTTACTAAGAATATCACAATTGGCTAAGTTAAGTTTTTGGAAGGTCAAGGGTGACGGTTGCAAATTTTCATCAGTTGAATTTAAATAATATTTTATTTTAATTTTCTGTGAATTTTGCGAGGATCATGAGTGAAGCAAGTAGAGGGTCTTTGGACTCAAGTGAGGAAGGGAGTGTGATATCCTCTGATGTTGTATGTGGGCAAAAAGTGTTACAGTCGCCACCATGGGATAGTGTGAGCGTGGTGGGCTTGGCGGAGCCTGCCCGAGGGTTAGAAGCAGATGATGATGCTATGTCGTACCTGCGGCGGGTTTCGGAAAAGCGGTCTGGTGGTCCCAGTGACGAAAGTGGTGTGTCAGATGCAAGTTTCATTACTGTCGGGAAGAGACCCAAGCGCTTGCGAGTTGCGGCAGCTTCGGCGGCAGAGTCCGGTGTGGATGGGATACCCGATAGTTATTTCGAGGTGTACGTGGTTTCTAAAAAGGACTTGCCAAAACAGATTGGCTTAGCCAAGTTGCTGCAATGTAAGGGCATTAAAGGTGTTTTGAAGATTGAAGTACATGGGCTTCTGTAAGGTGCTTTTACAGTTTAGTTCGAGAGTTGAAGCGGAAAAGCTCCTGGTTGCAGAAGAGTTCAATAACGAGGACAGACGTGCGTATTGGTCGAACACGGTATGTTGCTCATATGGGATTGTTCGAGGAGTGGAGTTGGAAGTTGAAGAGGATGAGTTTTTGAAGAGCATTGAAAGATCGCAGAACATCATATCAGTGCGTAGGTTGAACAGTTTAGATAATGATGGCCGATGGGCTAAATCTGAGGTGATCCGTTTATGTTTTAAGGGTGCTGGCTTACAAAGGGGGGCCTTTGTATATGCCTATGGATGCCGGTTCAAGGTGAAGCCATATAATTTTCCAGTTACCCAATGCTCAAGATGCTGGAAGTATGGACACTTGAGTAGATTTTGTCCATCTGGCAAAACTCTTTGTCCGAAATGTGGAGGAGCTCATGCTAATTCCGAGGTAACCGATTTTAAGTGTTTGAATTGTAAGGGTGCTCACATGGCCTTAAATAAGTCTTGCCCAGTTTTTTTACGAGAAAAAGAAATTCGTGGTATCATGACTACCGAAGGCTGTGTATATAAAAGAGCTTTATGGCTGTACAACCAAGGCAAAAAGGAGCAGGTTGAAAAGTCCTGGTGTCAAGGGGTGCCTTATGTTGCGGTGGAAGTTACGCGTGGGAGGTCCTATAGAGACGCTGTTTTATCCAAGCCAGTGGAGGAGGAGGAGGAGACGACTACAAGCGTCTTCAGCCAGCCTATGGCTCAGAGAGCAAGCGTTTTGGAAAATTCAGGGAGAGGGACGCCTCAGGAGCCTCGAAAGAGGAAAAAAGCTAAAAGGGTCGTTGAAAATCGAATTTTGAAAGAGTCGGAGAGGCCGGTGGACGTACGACCTGTCAACGTTGGTGGCCAGGAACCAGGTCGGAGTAAGGCCAAGAAGAAGAGGTGTGTCGATTTTGAGAAGGTGAAAGATATTCTGCTCTCCAGTGAGAGCTGGGGCGAGAAATTAGTGTTAATTTTTAGAGTTATTGTACAGGACTGTATGGAGATATGCCGCCGCCGTTCCTTGATCTTTAGGATGACGATTATCGAAAAAAAAAATTACATCTCTTCCAAAAACTTTACTTAGCCAATTTTCCGCTTGTCTCATTCTGGAAGAAATTCTCACAATAAATCTAAACATTTTCTTCTATTCGTAGTCGTCTGAACGTGAGAATGGCGCTAATATTTGACCTTTCGTTTTTCAACAGGTTGTCAACATGCACCAGGGATTGGGAGAGCTATTGCTGAACTAATCATTGATGGACAATTTGTATCTATTGATTTTACGCGTCTAGGTTTCGATAGGATTCTTACTGATAGTCCGGTTATTGAATCCAATGTTTATTAACCGTTAAAATTGTGTAAACGTTTGATACTATTATGAGTATTATGACTAATGAAATTATACTCTTGGAAAACTCGATGTTTATTAATTCAGCAGCTCTCACGGCTGCACTCAGACGTCAATTAAATGTTCAAGTTTAAGTTGCTACTGTCACTTTATTTGCTATAACCAGGGCTTGTAACCGATTACAAATAAGCCGGTATTTTTTTTGGTTAAATCGGTTGTATTTAGGTTACTAGTTATCGAACGAATTGATTTGGGAACATTATTACGAAGCGCTCCCTAACCGGTCACTCGGTGTTTGCCGATGGCGCTACCAATCAAATCGCGCAATGGTTACAGCGTTGGACTCCCACGCCGTTTTCTTATTTTCTATTTATTTGGGTAAATCTTTTATTTTTATTTTATGTTTTTTTTTGACGTGGGGTACCTATGTTTTCTTTTTAAATTAGGTGGGGGGGGGGGGGTTTCGTGAACACTTATATACGCTGACAGCGCCATCTGTTGCGCTAAATGCTAGCGGTCTTAACAGGCATCACACTATGAAACACACCTCCGCTGGAAAATTGAAGCGCCAAGGTATTTTTTATTTTATTTATTTATTTACTAAACCAATCAACAAAATTATAATTAAACAAAAGCCCTGTAAAACTGTTTTATGACAGTTTGTCTGCAGGACGACTTTAAGAGTACAGTATATATTTTACATGGTTTTGTTCGACACTATATACGCATTGTACATATAAATCTATGGCAGTGTATCTAAAAAATGTTTCTTCAGTTTTCTTTTAAATATCAGTTTATTTTGCTCGAGACGGATGTCTTCGGGTAAGCTGTTGAGAATATATGGCACGCGTTTTTTTAACGTTCTGTCTCCATAATAGTTTATAACTCTAGGCACATCGAACTTACCCGCGGACACCGATCTCGTGCCGTGGGCGTGAGTAGTTCTGTGCAGGTCATGCTCCCAATTGTCATGGTTGTTAATAGCCAAAAGGTATTTATGTTTTAAAGTGACGGGTAGTATTTTACATATTTTGAACAACTTTCGATAATCTTTTTTACATTCGTTCTTAATCTTTTGAGAGACAAGAAATTTTAAAAAACGTAATTGCAGGGATTCCAATTTATCTAAGTAAGTTTTAAATGTAAGTCCATAACAATCAAGAGCATACCCTAGCACAGAGTCTACCAACGCAAAATATAAACATCTTAAAGTACCAACAGGAACTCTATAACTAAGATGGTAAAATTTACCCAACAACACTCTTGATTTATCACTGATATAATCTACATGTTGTGACCAGGAGAAACTAGAATCTATTTTAACTCCTAAATATGTTACACAGTCTACTAGATCTATAGGATTACATTGGCAATTGACTAGGTTATCATGCAGACACTATACATTATACATATATACTAACCCCCTTACTAATAAACGTTGAGTAACGGCTGAGTAGTTATACAATGCTTTGTCCTTATCTGTCATTGTGACATTTGAATTCGACAGATAAGGACAAAGCATTGTATAACTACTCAGCCGTTACTCAACGTTTATTAGTAAGGGGGTAAGTGTTTTAAAAACTTCGATTGCGCGATGCAGAACATTTGTATATTTTTAAATCATTGATTGTATTATCCAGGTATTTGAAAATTATATTACATTAAATTTTGGGAGAAAGTTCGAAACTAAAAGGCGGCTATACATCATACGCCGCCTTATTGTTTAGCCGCCTTTTAGTTAGACGACGGCAGTATGTGTATTGTTCTTCCAATTAAAACTGAATCTTACGATCGGAACGGAATTTTTTTGAACATTTTTGGTTATAAATCAAAAAGTACGTCACGGAAAATTATAAAAAAATAGTTTTGAAATGTGCAGATTGAGCCCTTTTATATGACACCCCATTTGCTAAAATCAAATCACTTTCATTTTTCAACCCCCCATTCTAGACCCCTATTTAATTATTTATAAAATTAATCTCATGTTTTTTTTACTAAAAACAGATGCGGGCAAACAAGTTATACAACTATACCAAATTTCAAGTTGATAGCTTGTGTAGTTGCTGAGAAAAATTGTTGTGACATACAGACAACGAAGTCTCACCATAAGGGCATCGAAATATAATAAGTATGGAAGGGTAACCTCAAACAAAAACTACTGTAAAATCCGCTCCAACATACCCACTTTTTGAAATGAAAAGATCTTATGTATCGAGTGGTTTCGATAATCAACTAAATATTGAGCTGAAGAGAACAACTTGGCATACTGGACAGCGCCTCGACAGTTTCTTTCTATCCCCACCAACACTCAACACAATGTAAAGTAGCTAGGGTGAATAGGCATCTTCTGGGTGAGCTCGCTACATCGTAGACTGAATCTTCGTCCTCCAAGGGCGGGAGTTCGTCAAGAGCAAACCCATTATAAATTAAAAAAAAAAATTATTGAGTTAATGTTTGAAGTCATATATGTCAGATATTGATATAACGTTTGAGTAGACAGTAATTTCAGTAAGGTTTTATACCGTTTGAAAGACAAAAATCTGCAATTGGTTATATTATAGGTAAATTACTTTCAAGACGTTTTTGCATTCGTAGTAGTATTTGTATATTTACAGGGATTCTAAAATTTAAATTTAAATTTCATTCTACAGTCAGAAAAAAAAGGTTCGTCACATTTTGAAGAAGAAAATATATTGACAGTCAAAAGTCAGTGAATGTCAAATAAATAACAATTATATTTATTCTTATGGTTTGTAATATTTCTTGTTCAGTGTTATTATCGTAACGTTGTTAATTAAAAATGGTTCCGATGTTGAAACATGGTCGAGGTAAGCCTTTGACTTCCCAAACTAAAGAAGTTTTGTATAATTTGTACAAATATTTCCAAAATGAATGCAATAGCAATCCGAGCAGTATTGTGAGTCCCGCTGAATTAGTTGCTATATCAAGCGGAATATTATTGACTCAGAAGAATATTAGAATTAAATGTTATGTTTAATATTAATAATATTAACTTTTTTTTTAATATTGTTTAATATTATTAATTCTATTGATGTACTTGATTATAAAAATTATAAAAAATATTTAAAAGTATTGGTTTATCTATTTATGTGCTGACCGTACACAACTACAAATGCAAAAACGTCTCGAAAGTAATTTACCTGTACAGGCTCTGTGACACAAGAATTTTATTTGACAATATTTTTTTTCATAAGGTTTACTTGAACGCGGCCAAGTATTTCAATATTTGACGTTGATGGTTTAATACAAAAATAACACAGTAATTGAATAATGAATTAAATTAATAATTTTTAACCTTTTCGCCGCCACGTCAATGTATTAAGAAAATGGGTGCTCTAATTTGCTCTTTTCGTTATGCCAACATGCCAATAAGGTGTCATTCATCATTACAAATGAAGATTTTTTGGAGTTTTATTTCTTAAAGCCTATTGTGATTTTTTTTGTTTTAAGAGTCACCTGAGGATTTATGGTAGGAGAGCCGACTGCAAAATTTCGTACCGACTTGATACCGCGATGAAATGCACAATGGTTTCCCATAAAAGTGATGCTAAGTCCGAATTTAATAGTCTGCCACGGCGGAACTTGCCGAAAGTAAAAAAAAGAAAGCCATTTCCGGTGTGAAAAAAGGGGTGTTACTTTACCCATCTGATACTAAAATAATAGTAATGGCAACAGTTAGAAATTTACTGGTAGATACAGAAAAGCGAAATCTGCCAGTATTTTTTTTGCCGGAAGTGCTTGGCAGACGCTCTCAAAGGTGACCTTCGGGCCCCTAGATATACCCATCTGATACCACCATGAAACCAATTTCAGTCGGTAGGTATGAACCCTCATTTCAGGAATATATACCTAAGTCTGCCAAGGCTTTTCCTGCCGAAACACCTTGACAGACGAGATTATGTAAGCAACATCCGTGGAACCAGTATTTTGGAATTGTACAGATTACAGACATTTTAATTACTGTAGGCTTATTGTATTGCATGTATAATAATTATGAAGGTCTGTGTTAGGCAGTAAGTGATAAAAATATCTACAGGTGAGTTTTTTTTCACTAGTAGGTAGTAGGTATAGAAAATTCCTGAGACAAAAATGAACCAATCATGATCTCGATTTTAAAGACAATCATAAATATAGTGGGCTGCCGAATTTCAACTTAACTTTAAAATTAATAGTTTAAATATACCCAACTGATACCAACATGAAACCAATTCCAGTCAGTAGGTATGAACCCTCATTTCAGGAATATATAAGTCTGCCAAGGCTTCTTCTGCCGAAACACCTTGACAGACGAGATTATGTAAGCAACATCCGTGGAAATAGACATTTTAAGGCTTATTTATTACTTTATTACTTTATACTTATATTTGTATATTAATAAGTTCTTTACCGTCTGTTTTTCGTGTTTTAGGGTTCCGTACCTCAAAAAAAAACGCAACCCTTATAGGATCACTTTGTTGTCCGTCTGTCTGTCTGTCTGTGTGTCTGTCAAGACCCTTTTTCTCAGAAACGCGTGGAGGTATTAAGTTGAAATTAATATCAAATACATAAGTCTGCAGTCCCTTGGATCAGTGAAAAAATCAAACATCTTAGTCAACGCAATCAAAAGATACGGCCGTTTTTGCCGCATATTGAAGGGAATCTCAAGGGAATCAAAACCTATAGGGTACTTCCCGTTGACTTAGAATCATGAAATTTTGCAAGAAGCTATGTCTACACACAAGTAAAGGAAAAAATCTGAAAACCGTTAATTTGTAGGTACATAACATAAAAAATGAGCCCAGTATAAGCTGACACTCACTAAGTATTAAAGTGCATACTTATTGCGTGTCAGTTTATACTGGACTTTGTTTATATTGTATTCCCGTGATTTACGAACTATTTATATACCTACAAGTTTATGCGGAACCCTCGGTGCGCGAGCCCGACTCGCACTTGACCGGCTTTTATTTTTATGGCTATGCCTAAAGATTAAGCCACTGTCATGTTGATATAATTTCAATCAAAACTTTGCGGGAACGCGATAAAGAGGCTATACCAAACTAGTTGCTTAACCAGAATTGCTAATATAGGTACCTACAAATGCACAAAATAAAACCAAAACTATACACTATGATACAACCCTGACAACTTGAAAGGGTGAAATATTATTAACAATCTACCATTAAAGTTAGTGACGCTACTTACATAATAAAAATATAATAGTGTTATAATCGTCAACGACTCGTGCGATTCCGAGAGCCAGTCGCGCCACGGCACACAGCAGCACAGTGACGAGCGCAGGCGTACGATTCACGTATCAGTGTTATGTATCCACGTTCTAATATAACCCTTAACGCGGTACAATTAAGTCACATTATCTTGATTCGAGCGAGGCGCAGTATTTTATTTTTCTTTTAAAGTTAAGAATTTAAGAATTTTAAACTATTAATTTTAAAGTTAAGTTGAAATTCGGCAGCACACTATATTTATGATTGTCTTTAATTGGTTTACGAGTAACAACTTACTACTCAATGCTAAGAAAACTAAATGTGTTAGGTTCGTTTTGCCTAATGTTAAACCGGTAAATTCTAGTATTTTTCTTAATGGCGAGTGTTTAGAAATGGCAGATAAGGCACTTTTCTTAGCCATAACTATAGACAATAATTTGCAATGGAGTCCCCATATATCAGTTCTAGCAGGAAAATTAAGTAAGGCCGCTTACGCCGTTAGGAAAATTAGACAACTTACCAATGTTGAGACAGCTCGCTTAGTTTATCATAGTTATTTTCATAGTGTTATGTCATACGGTATTATGGTTTGGGGAAAAGCAGCTGACATACAAACTATATTTGTGTTACAAAAAAGGGCCATTCGCTCTATATATAACTTAAATTCCCGTGATTCATTAAGAGAACTTTTTAAACAAATTAATATTTTAACAGTAGCATCCCAATATATTTATGAAAATATTATGTGATGATCTGGTCCGACCGATCTCGGTCACGGCGACCGTTTTAAAGTAGACTCTGTTGTCGCTGGTGAGCTCGCATGTGGCTTATGTAGCCAATTTTCTTTGTGAAAGTTCTCATGCATTGCGGGCATGTGAGCTCACCATTGACAATATTGTAAGAGATTGCCGCAGGTGGACGGGCTTTCAGTTCGTCGCGCTTGGCGTCAAGCTCAGAGCGCCGTAGCTTTTCAAAATCGTGGACTTTGGCTTGCACCAGAGTCCTCCACTCGGGTCGTTTGGCAGCCTGCTTCTCCCAGCAAGACGGCTCAATGTCGCATCTTTTCATATGCCGTTTCAGCACATCTTTGTACCTAAGGAGTTGTCCGCCATGCTTTCGCTTGCCTTCCCTGAGTTCAGAATAGAAGATGCGCTTCGCCACTCTCTGCTCCGGCATCCTGGACACATGACCACACCACCGAAGTTGACGCCGCATAATATACGCCTCAATGCCACCAACATTGGCTCTGCGCAGCACTTCAGTGTTCCGCACACGATCTGACCATCGGATCCTAAGTATTTTACGTAGACATTTGAGGTGGAATCGGTCTAACATGCGGATATGTCGGCGGTACAAGGTCCAGGTTTCGGCTGAATATAAGATGTTGGGCTGCACGACTGCCATATATACTGAGATCTTAGTAACTAGTTTCAAATCGTGTGAACAGAAGACCTTGGCTTTCAGCTTACCGAACGCTGCAGCTGCAGCACCGATCCTGCTGTTGATCTCTGCATCAAGGTCGCACTTAGATGTCAGCGTGCTCCCCAGATATCGGAACTTGTCGACCTGCTTCAGTTCGTCCTCGCCGAGTCTAATGGTCAGTGCCTCGTGACCGTCGATGTCCAAAGACATGACCTCCGTCTTTTTGACACTGACTTTAAGGCCAAATTTGCAGCAAGACTCTTCAAAACCGGACATTAGCTGTTGCAGACCGTCTGGGGATTCTGTTACGAAACATAGGTCATCCGCATACAAGATCTCAGTAATTTCAACGCAAGAGACTTTTGTGTGAGCTTTGAGCCTCGCGAGGTTGAAAACGCTGCCGTCTGTGCGGAAACGGATGCGGACGCCTTGAGAGGTAGTTTGTAAAACCTCCTGGACTACGACTGCAAAATACAGCGCGAACAATGTGGGCGCCAGGACGCACCCTTGCTTTACCCCACAGGTAACGGGGAAAAATTCCGATTGCTCGCCGTCGACAGCGACGCAGCACTCCATGTCGTCATGCAGGAGTCTAAGAAGTCTCACAAACTTCTCCGTGCACCCTATCTTCCCTAAAACTACCCAGAGGGCTTCTCGAGGCACGCTGTCAAAGGCTTTTTCAAGGTCGACAAAACAGAGATACATGTTACGACCTTGCTCTCTGCTCTTCTCTTGAAGCTGCCGTAATGAGAAGATAGCCTCACAGGTGCCTCGATCAGGTCGGAAGCCAAACTGAGTCTCAGGCAACAACTTTTCTGACATATTTTTATTATATTATTATGAAAATATTATGTATGTTATTAAGAACCTAGACTCTTTCGTTAAAAATTCTGATATACATAATATAAATACTAGGAATAAAAATAAAATTGCCATAAAAATGTTTCGTGTCCGTAAAGTATATAAATCATTTGTAGGTCAATGCATTCATTTTGATAATATATTACCCGAGTAGTTTTAGAGTTACCCCTTCCAGCACTTAAAAATTACTTGAAAAAGTCGTTGATGTCAAAGGCGTACTATAGGGTTGAGGACTATCTAACGGACAAATTGCTTGGCCTAAACCAGAAAATTAACTAATGTTTAATGTTCAATAGCTTACCTACTACTCGTACATACCTCATAAAAATCATGTAAACGCTGTATCTTGTCTAGGAGACACGGTTTATGTAGGAAGACATGTCAAAACTGTTTTGTGTGTGAAAATATATAAATATATATATATATATATATATATATATATATATATATATATATATATATATATATATATATATATATATATATATATATATATATATATATATATATATATATATACACATTTTCTCGTAGTCATTCTGACATGTTTTCCTGCAAAACTACGCAGATATTTAATATTATTTTTACAGTTTTATATAATGCTGGAATAAGTAGTGACATTGTTATATTTTTACTAAAAAAATGACTAACTGTTGAGTTTCTTGCGGCGCTTCTTCTTAGCAGTGGTCTCCTCTTGGGAAGCGCTGGTAGATTTTGACGTGTAAAAGTGCTCGTGCGGCCTACTTACTGAATAAATATCTTTTATCTTTTTTATCTTTTTAAAATCGAGATCATGATCGGTTCATTTTTTGTCTCAGGAATTCTCAATACCTTCTACCTACTAGTGAAAAAAAACTCACCTGTAGATATTTTTATCACTTACTGCCTAACACAGACCCTCATAATTATTATACATGCAATACAATAAGCCTACAGTAATTAAAATGTCCGTAATCTGTACAATTCCAAAATACGGGTTCCACGGATGTTGCTTACATAATCTCGTCTGTCAAGGTGTTTCGGCAGAAGAAGCCTTGGCAGACTTATATATTCCTGAAATGAGGGTTCATACCTACCGACTGGAATTGGTTTCATGCTGGTATCAGATGGGTATATTTAAACTATTAATTTTAAAGTTAAGTTGAAATTTGGCAGCCCACTATATTTATGATTGTCTTTAAAATCGAGATCATGATTGGTTCATTTTTGTCTCAGGTATTTTCTATACCTACTACTAGTGAAAAAAAAACTCATCTGTAGATATTTTTATCACTTACTGCCTAACACATACCTTCATAATTATTATACATGCAATACAATAAGCCTACAGTCATTAAAATGTCTGTAATCTGTACAAATCCAAAATATGGGTTCCACGGATGTTGCTTACATAATCTCGTCTGTCAAGGTGTTTCGGCAGGAAAAGCCTTGGCAGACTTATATATTCCTGAAATGAGGGTTCATACCTACCGACTGGAATTGGTTTCATGGTGGTATCAGATGGGTATATTTAGGGGTCCCGATGGTCACCTTTGAGAGCGTCTGCCAAGCACTTCCGGCAAAAAAAATACTGGCAGATTTCGCTTTTCTGTATCTACCAGTAAATTTCTAACTGTTGCCATTACTATTATTTTAGTATCAGATGGGTTAAGTAACACCCCTTTTTTCACACCGGAAATGGCTTTCTTTTTTTTACTTTCGGCAAGTCCCGCCGTGGCAGACTATTAAATTCGGACTTAGCATCACTTTTATGGGAAACCATTGTGAATTTCATCGCGGTATCAAGTCGGTACGAAATTTTGCAGTCGGCTCTCCTACCATTATTGCCTAACGCACTCGCGATCGCGATCGCTTTCATTTTTTACAGTTGAAGGCAAGTCTGGCTATCGCGTGTACGTTAGGCAATAAGCCTGCTGGTTGCTCAAACTCAAAGAGTAATGTTATCTCAAACTACAGAGTAATGACTTGAAAAAGCTTGTACAACAAAATGCAACAGTCGAATTTAAGAACTTTCGAGTACAAACTAAGTTATTTAGATAATTATATTTTATCTGCCGAGGAGTATTGCCAAGATGAAATGAAGAATTTAAAGCAAAAAAATCAGATATTTAAAAAGCAATCTCAAAAGCAGGTGGGTAAAAGCATGCCGAAAGGGAGATAGTCGACACCCTAAAGCTGGGTTTGGTAATACCAATGACGGTAACACTAGCAGGAGGTTTTTCGCCGACCCTGAGATGGCTAGCGCAATTACGGGCGTTGATTTTAATCTTATTTACACTGAAAATAATTTTACAAGTTATTATATAATAATAATAATATTATAATAATAAATCCAGCCTATATACGTCCCACTGCTGGGCACAGGCCTCCACTCACAATGAGAGGGTTTGGGCTATAGTTCCCACGCGGGCCGCGGGCAGGTGTGTGCAGGTTTCCTCACGATGTTTTCCTTCACAGAAAAGCTCATGGTAAATTTACAAATTGTATTTCGCACATAAATTCCGAAAAACTTAGAGGTGCGAGCCCGGGTTCGAACCCACGACCCTCTGCTTAAGAGTCGGCAGGTCAAACCATTAGGCTACCACGGCTTTATTTAAGTTAAGTGTTAAATTAATAAAGTATTTATTTAATTGTTAACATAATTTATCCTTGATAAAAAGAGTATTAATGTAATATTGATGTCTGCTTTATTTTTGTTAATAACTTGTAACTCTAAGGGCCGTACGCCGTATTAATAAACTCATCTCAATTCTGATCCCCGTCACAAGATTCGTCAAAAATGACAGTATTCTATGGATTGACGTTCAGTTTGACGTATCTTGAGACGGGGACACAGTTGAGATGAGTTTATTAATACGGTCCTAAGTACCTATACTCTTCATGGTTAACCAAAGATACTCGTAATAGACAAGACTCGTTTTACCGGCGAAAAATATAGCGGTTTTGTATTAGAAGATTGTTTGATTTTATGTGGAAAAATATAGCGGTTTTGTATTAGAAGATTGTTTGATTTTATGTGGAAAAAAATTACAAATACTTATCCGAAGATTAATGGTTTAATTTATTGCAAAAGCTTAAAAGTATTTCACAAGTGGCTACAGAGTAAATTTATAAACGTTCGCCACGTATTGTTTCTAAAAGCTAAATGATGTGGGTCGTTTTCAAAAAAATTGTACATGGTTAAACGCTTAATAAACAAAATCACGATCGCGTCCTTTGTGTACCTAATGAAAGTTAGTCACACAAACTATATGGTTAGATTTCGTTACACAAAGGAATCGATTAAGTTTTGTTTTAATTAAATCCCTTAACTATGTAAATTTTTTTGAAAACGGCCCATGTGTTGTTATATTCGTGGCTGCCGATCACACCGACCATGCAAAAGATGCTCATTCATGGAGCAATTATTCTTGTCAATCTTTTATTAGGTACTTACTTTCACATAATATATACAAAACACAATCAATCAGCTAAGTAGAGATATTTATTCTGAATTACAAATCTGTTTACTAATCTTGATTTTTGCCATTCGAAGTAAACTATAAATATTTTATTAAACCTACCAAATTTTTGTCAGATGAAAACATGATGAAAAGTATAATTATTAATTATAGGTACCTACCTAAGTAAAAGTAAAAGCACAGTGCTCCATTTATGAACAATCCAATAAATATAATCTTCCGAGATTTATATGTTAGCGTTACTATTAGATTAGATTGTAATTATTCGGGCCATTGCAGTGTTCAATAAAAAAATGTTATTGTTCGTCATAGGTGCTTTTACCTTACTTACTATCTTTCAAAATACTGACAATATAATAGAAAGTGTGTAAAGCGTGTGCTACACGGTTTTAAATGACGTTTAAGCATACGGTTTAAAACCGTGTAGACAGTGGTAAATTTCGTATGACCTTTAAACGCCCTTGGTAGGCAGGCGTGCGCTTCAAACTGATAGTTAAAGCAATGGCATGTCAAATTTTACCGGAGAGGCAACCGGATGGCGAGAGGTAATCTGGGTTATCTGGGATAATCGAACCCCCGTACCGGCCGAATGGACCCCAAATGGACGGGGGCGGACCCTATTATATAATAAAAAAAA
Organism: Tortrix viridana; assembly: GCA_963241965.1. Lineage (NCBI taxonomy): Eukaryota > Metazoa > Arthropoda > Insecta > Lepidoptera > Tortricidae > Tortrix > Tortrix viridana. Next base: position 12,131,470 of record OY725172.1, read on the forward strand.
ACGGCCATCCGAAAAACGCCGGCTGTTTTCACATTAGCGAATTTTGAAAAAATAATTTAAATTATCTTCAAAGCAACCTCAATCCCATCCAGTTGCCTCGCCAATTTTAGGTTTTGGCTCAGTGTTATCTTGGCTCTTGACGTTGGCCAAATAACTACTTTGCAGCCTTGCTTAACAAATAACTAATACGTTAATATTCAAAAAACGCGTGTAGGTATGTATGTTGGTTTGCGGCACTCGTATGCTGAAACTATTTATGTAAAAAACAGTTATTTACTACATAAATTATAGGAAGTTTTCCCTACATTAATTTGTTACTTAACTATTTTCGTCGTAAAATATGTCGGAAAGAATATAATTATTGTCAAAAACTTTTTGGGCGCCATTTTTCCAATATGGTGGCGCGAGCGGCAAAGAACGTCCAAATTGGTAAAATCATCAATTTTAAAAACTCCCGGAAAACTTTCCAGGTAACCACTTTTTTTGGATACCAAATTACTGTGCTGTCTAGTCTGCTACTCTAAAGAGACGCCCTGAGTGACAAGCAAGGAAATGCAACTTTCGCTAGCCGCATTGACCAAACAAAGTAATGATGGTGTTGATTGGTAAGGATATGGTCATAAGTTACACTGAAACAAATAGTGTAACTTCATTTTCACTGCAGTTTTTGAACAAAAAAGGAATACGTGAATCAAGATACTATCATTCACGTAGATTCATTTGAATTGCGCTGGTGGTGCAGCAAACAGTGCTCCACCCTGTTTTGACGCTACGCGAGATGGTGCAAATCCTAACAGTTTCTGGATATTTTGTCTGCAACAAAAAGAAGTTAAGTAAATGAATAAAATGCATACTTAAAATGTTTTAACTTAACAATGCCATGCAACATGCTTATTACCTTATACTCATTGTACACAATATGTACAAGAAAATAAATGAGCAGTCATAGAAATCATCTCCAGGTAGATTTCTGTGGCTCAAACCTTGAATCCAGGAAATGGGATAAAATGGCAGTTTAGCAACCACTCTCCCATCAAATCTGTAACAAGGATTATAAATATATCAGAATTTCATTTCTTTAACTCAACACCTACGTAGGCTACATAAAACGTAAAATTGACGAGGCAACCGGATTGGAATGCGGTTGCTTTGAAGTACCCTACCCTATTTACATAATAAAATTTAAAAAACCAAACAAAGAATTCTAACTTCAAACACATATCAACCCTCTTTTTGGGTTAGATGTTAAGAAAACATAAGAAGCATTATGTAGCAAATGTCTGCAAGAATAAAAATAAACAAGTTCTATGCAGACAAAGCAGAGCTATTATCAAACCGCGATTAGAAAGGGATTCGAGACTACCGTTAGCACAACAGTACTTATAAATGATTAAATATAATCATAAGTCAATCTTTGATATCTTCATAAGTGCAGACACTTATTGATAATAGAATTAATATAGATTTACAGAGTAGGTACGCTTTGCATATTTGGACTCTATTCTCGGTAAATGTTGTCATCTATCAAATCTGTCACTAATTCACATCATTTTCGCGTTATAAAATTGCCGTAGCTGTTAAAAAATAGTACGTATGTAAAAAATATGAATCGTGGTAAAGTATTAAACGGTCGGTATAATTAATTTTTATGGTCTTTCTAAAAGTAATTATGTACTTATTTACAGCATATGTATTTTATTTAAGTAATATAATTTGAAGTTTTTTCCATATTTTATAACTTCATTGTACTAAAATAACAATTTCATTTATCTGCATACTCTACCACTGACAATGTCATATCGTGTATTAGTTCAAAAATGACAGATGAGCTCAATCCCTTTCTAAACGCGGTTTGATAATAGTAATAGTAGATTGTTTATCAAGAGACTGAAATAGACTATAATGACTGATGTTAATCCACCCAACCAGAGCAAGGGTGGCAACACAACAACTCTTGAAAGAAACACCTACATTAGTTTTTTGGGTTATATTCATTACCTAAAAATGATCAATAAATAAAATTTCAAAAATGGAGACTGACAAGGTGGACACCACGCTTTTCGAGTAATATAATATGTAGCTGGCTGTGTAAGGATTTTCAAGTACTTTAAAGAAAAAATATGGGATGTGACAATGTCATCAATGTTAAATATGTAGGTACCTTCATTAAGGGTCAATGCGTCGCGTCGCGTCTCGGTGTGAACTGACCCTTAGTGGTAAAATTCCAACATTCAGAATATGTAATGAGTTTCATATGATCGTTTGTTATATTCTGAATGAGGTTTCTAGGATATACCAATAATATAAAGCGGGACTCAAGTGTGTAATAAATAATATTTAACATCCTCTTGAGTCTTCTTGTGACTACGGCCATTGTAACAGTTGAAACATTAGGGTAAATTGTACTAATTATGTGATTTAATTAGCTAGTGTTAACTAGGGATGATATGGAGGTTCGACTCTGGTTCGATTCTAATAAGTCAAACTTCCTATTAATATTAGACCTCGGATTCAGACTTCGGCTCTGACACTTTTAATTCAGGGTATATAATCGCAGATCAAAGTGTAGTGCAGTGAGTTTACTATAGTAAATAAATAAATAAATAAATAAATAAAATAAATAAATATCAGGGACAATCTCACACAAATTGACCTAGTCCCAAACTAAGCTCTAGGCTTGTACTATGGGTACCAGACAACGATATACTTACTTATATAAAGAAATACATACTTAAATATATAGTAAACATCCATGACTCGGGAACAAATACTCGCACTCATCACACAAATATTTGCCCATACCGGGATTCGAACCCGGGACCGCTAGCTTCGTAGGCAGGGTCACTACCAACTAGGCTAACCGCGTCGTCAAACTGATACTGTACTGTTTATGATTTAAGAAAATTGTATCATCTTTATATTCAATACCTAGGTAGGTACTAAAATGTACAGCTACTTCCGAGTTTGACCATACACTATTTTACGAAAATGCCCTTATTAACCTTTTAAATGCCTTAGTCAACTGCAATTTTATTTTATATGCACCAGGTGGCACAAAAACCTGTTGTCATGTATTAGTAATACAGTGGGTAATACAGTATTACCCACTGGCTAATTCAAAAGGTTAAGAACCTATTGTTATCCTGTTCCAGTCCATACAGAAACTGAATTTTAAAAGTAAATTAGAATCTAGGCCTCGGCTTTGCCTCTTTTCAATACTTACATGCTGTTAAACATACTTAGCAATGCTGTAAAAGCAAAGCCTATTGCAAACATAGATTTCATCTTCACCAAGGACAAATCCCTATTATTATTTTTAAGTCTTTCTTCTTCACGTTCAATTTTCTTCTTATGTTGTTTATCCAAAGAATCACCATGAGCTTCTTTGCGTTTTTCCACTAAAAAGTATTCAGAAGGTTATATATTCAAAATATAAATATTTAAAGATAACTTGGGCCCTCTTGCATGAACAATTATTTAATCCTGACAGTCCGGATGTACCAAAGGGTAACCAACCTAACATGACCTAATGTCCTGGTTACCCTTTGGTACACCCTAACCAGTTATATCGCCGTCCCTGGTTATGGTGCCCAGGGAGGCTCGCAGTATCGCCTCTATGAATCGCGAGGCTTATTCTTCAACCAAAGTTGCTACCAGCCCTAATTTAATATGCCTATCTGAAAATTTCTGAGCTTTATTTGTAACTTACGCTTTTTACTTTGACGTTCCACTTCTACCTTTAATTTCTGGTATTTTTCTGTTCTATATACCAATATCCAGGTGAGACCTGAAACAAGGTTAACATATAACATCATTGATTTTTGAAAAATTGAGATAAAAATGAATAAAGTATTTACCTTCACCCAAAAACGCCGTACAGATCGAAATGAAGACAATTAACAAAGAATCACTCCACATATTCGCACAATTGATGAAATCAAGTAATACAAAAAGTTAACTGTTCCCAATCCCGGAGCAAGTAAGTATCATATTATATTACTTTACTACCAAAGAGAATAAATAATCACTAGGTACGTGACGTGACGTGAACACGAAATTATTTGAAACACAGATTATAAGGTTATGATTTGAAATGAATGAAACATGACATGACAATGTGACAATTGAATAGCTATGTCCACACATGAAAGCGCTGTTTCATGTTCATCTTGCGCTTTCAACTTTCGATTCGTGTTGCGTCAAGCGCATGAAATACGAGGGTGACACTGAATCTTCAATAAAATCCAATGTTTTGACTTTATCTTTCGCCAACCCAACGGTGACGGATCAGCATGCGCTGCTGTGAAACCAGTTTGAGCGCATGCGTTATTATATGCGCTGTGGTTGCAGAGGCATTCGTCAGAGGAAAACGCAGGATGAACGTGAAAGCGCACTGGTGTAGACATAGCTATTAGCTATGTCCACACCAGTAGGTGTAGACATAGCAATTGACAGACAGACAGAGCCAATGACAACAGGGACAATCTCACAAGTCACAAGAAACTTATAAAGCTGGGTCCACATTTGTATCATTTTGGCGATCACGATCATGAGTATCGTATCGAGCACGCGTATCAAGTATGGACGCTCACTTTGGGCATACCGTATCATTAGCATCCATTCCACTACCAAGTTTTCATCTTTTGGATACCTATCTAAAAATATCGATACATCACTGTTATATTACTAAAGCTACTAAATGAAGAAGTCACTCTGACAAAATTAACTATTCGCCTATCGACTTTTTAATTTTGCAGTACTGGAGGTTCGTGTGGGGGTCCATTGGCGGGCTCATCGCGGTCCATTCAAATTAGACGTCTTAAAAAAGTCTTAAAACCTTTTGGCAATGACAGTTAAAGAAGAAAAATAGCGTAGTTTTACTTCCTCTTATCAAATACGTAATCTAAAAAATAGAGAAAGATAACTGGTGCAAAGTTCATCTTATAGTGTGGTTCTGTACGTCCGGTTGACGTGCATCCAGCGCTCATCCTACAGAATAAGTCATAGAATAAGTACAAAATAGAAACCGGACTATAACAAAGAGCTAAAGACGCATATTTGACCTTTTTCTACTTATAGTATACATAACGAGTTAGAAAGAGATGTCCTTATATGTATTCTTTCGTTTTCCTTCGTGTTGCCAAAAGCGAATTTGAATGGACCGCTATTCTCCCGCCATTTGGACACCTACGCGAACCTCCAGTACTACCAAATTAAAAAGTCGATACACCAATAGTACATTTTGTGTCAGGGTGACTTTTACATTTAGTACCTTTATTAGTTTGACGGTGGTGTGAATATATTATATCGATATTTTCAGATTTCCTATAGATGAGAACTTGATAGCAGAATGGATTCGGCGAGTAGACAGGGAAAATTTGATACCGAAGAGATACACAGCAAACTATGGCAAAGGAACAGACAGTCATGCGAGTGGTCCTGTAACCCTTTTTTTGGTTGGTTGCTATCCCCAATATTTTATAAACTTATTTGAAATATCTTATTGACCTGCTTTGAACAAAAAACTTCAAATACCTATAACTTTAAGCTGCTAAAGTTTAGCGTAACGTAATGATAATATTTAAGGGCCGATTTTTTTAATCTCCAGATAACACTTTCTGTAAGATAAATTTTATCTCTCTTCTTTTCTTTCATATGACAAAAAGCTGATGCCAAAATTTTTATTTCGGGACAAGTTTTTATTGACGACTGTATTTTTTTCAGTCTTTATTAAATTATCAAGACCAAACTAAAGAGTCCCATCTCGGTGGGTCTACGTTAAGTACAGTTGAGGATCCTGTTACCACCTTCCGGTTCTATCATCAGATCTGTCCATTGGCGGGAGAATAGCGGTCCATTCAAATTTGCTTTTGGCAACACGAAGGAAAACGAAAGAATACATATAAGGCCATCTCTTTCTAACTCTTTATGAATACCATAAGTAGAAAAAGGTCAAATATACGTCTTTAGCTCTTTCTTATAGTCCGGTTTCTATTAATGTACTTATTCTGTGGCTCATCCGAGCTGGACGTAATACCCGTAACAGACGCTCTAACTTGATTTGATTCGCTCCGAACCAGATCTGGCCGTCTGTAGAGCAGTCTCCGGACCAAATCGGCCGATATCATACGAGTATACATATAATATGTTTATTAATGATATTATTAACTGCTTTCTTAATTCTAATGTTTTATTGTATGCAGACGCCTTTTTTTTTTTTTTAAAACCCTAACACCTTACTTTTACTATATAATGCATATGTTTGTGTGCATCTAGAATATGCTTCTACTGTTTGGAGTCCTCATTACTCCATACATTGTAATACTATAGAAAATATTCAGAATAAATTTATCAAACGAATGCAACATAAATTCAAAACATTCAGGCAACCATATATTGAGAGTCTACAACTGCGTAGGGAAATCAAAGATCTCTCGTTCTTATACAAATTACTGCACGACACCATTGATTCTCCTAATCTTCTTAGCAAATTATCTTTCAGCTGTCCGAGCTTTAGAACTCGTTCCACCAATTTATTCGCTACTCCTTCTTACCTTACGAATTACGCAATAAACACATATAACTAGAGCGTGTACAAACTATAACAGGAAATACTCCAATATTGATATATTTAAAAAGCATCTTAATCAATTTGTTTCTGCAATGAAAAAAGAACAACTAAACAGACCCTAAGACATACACTTAAAATAAATAAATTAGAGTTAGGTACATGTGAGTGAAGTGATAATGTGTGAATAATTACGGTCACTATATTAAAAATACTTAATTAAAAATAGTTATACATATATATTTTTAATATTATAATTCTAAATTAAATGTTTAGTAAATAAATAAGTCAAATCAAGAATACTTTTGTTAAGTTGGCTATAGGTATAAGTAATGATATTGTTATTATTAGTTGTCTTACTTGAGCAAATTTATTACCTCTTAGTGGAAACTGTTTTGGCCAATGTAATAACTATTTTTTTTCTATCCATGTGTGAAATTACTGCTGTTTGTTTCCCTTGAAATAAATAAATAAATACTGACCTATAATATACATATATTATAGCTCCGTGTGTGACGCGCTTTACTGGGGCATATTACATCATCAATATTATCACGCGATGCTCGAGTATCACAATAATATTGATAATGTAACATAACATATCGCAGTATTTTATTATGGCCATGAGTATTATCGTGAATCGTGATTGATAATGTAAATGTCCCATTTAGAAACGCCTAGAATAATGTGATATTATTTCCTTCACTAGTTCATTCATCCGCAACCGGTCAATCTGAAATTCGGTCCCAGTCCGAACTGAACCGTTCGTTCTTATTTGTCATTCGTCAGCCGTACTCTCGGATTGATCGGACGTCGTCACTGGCTTTGATCGACCTGATTTGTTTTTGCCAACTCGCTGGTTTAGTATTTTGCGTGAATCCAATGGATTTTTCCCTATAAACAAAATAACAATATATTGATCCAGTTGTATAACAAGGAATATTTCGTACTTAGATATTAAAGTTAGAGTTATGTAACAACTATAGTAAGATTTCACTGTCGTGGAATGTTAAGACATATTAATTTTAATAGTGATATTGATTAAGCAATCCGGAACTATATGAACTTGTAATTTGTGGTTTAATTGCGTGCACAAGAATTATAGATCATCAGACAGCACTGTCTTAATTGATCCGCCATGTTGTATATGCTGTACAGGGCGTGGTGGATTCGTGAAGCTGCTTAAAATTAACTACATTATAAATAAATCAGAGTCATAATACTCATAATGGTAAGTTGGAACTCTTTTTACTAGTAAATGTAACTATTATATTGAAAGTCGTGTGTATAAAAAAACTGAATTGCGTAGTAGTTGGTGATGACGTTCGTCCACCATCTTGTTCGCTTACTGGTCAATGTTGTATTGCTGCGCACGGACTTTGGACCATACTTTTACATTACATAGGTAGTGAGAACTGACAGAGTACCTTATTTCCGTTTCTTTTTTATTTATAAGCCTCAAATTTGAGTAGTTTGGCCTAATTTATTTATTTATTTTACTTTGCCTCGATATATCGAAGGTATATATCAGTGTATGTATAGGGGCATCCGCACGATACAATTTGATTGGGCAATTGAATGTGATTGTCCGTCCACACGTACATTGAAGATCGCCAATTTTAGTTTTATTTTGAGTCGAGCGGATGACCTTAATTTCATATTCTATCCACACTAAAATACACAATTCGATTGCCAATCTAGTCAAATTGGTCGTAAAGTTGTATCGTGTGGATGCCCCATATGCCAATAACAAAACTATTTAACTTCCTGAAATGTTATTTAATATCGAGTTAGTTCTGTCAGGTACCTATCTATGCCTTATTTAGGTGGATTTAGATGGCGCATGATAGCGCGAGCCGAGCCAGGCCTCGGCTCATGTTTCAATCTCGTCGAACGGATTTGGATACAATTTGGGACTCACATGTTCAGGATCAGGACTGCTAAATTTTATCCAAATCCGTTCAGCCTGGCTCGGCTCGCGCTTTCACACGCGCAGTCTAAATCCACCTTTAGACGCCCTAAGCGAGATTGATCATTTCATTTTCCCTTCGTAAATCGTAACACATTTTATATTTTTAATTATCGTATGGGTACCTGCTTTTTCTCGTTTCGTTTCGTTTTCGTTCTCGGGATGTCTAGTGACAGACATATTGTTTGAAGATAGATGATCATTTATTCACGGTCAGTCCATTGCGTCAACTCTGTTGGCGTGAAAACCTTTTACCGTGGGCCGTCGCACCACGCCGCGCAGCCCGTGAATGGACAAACCCACATCAATTTGCGGGTTCATCGACCGATATTACCTTCCCACTGTTTATATTAATAATACCAATTGTAATATTTTGGTGAAGTATCTTTTAAATAGTTACCTAATTAATTAGTTATAACATTGCTATACCCATTGTAAGACCTCTGTAAATACCATGGATGCAATAAATGAATATGAATATGAAATGGAGACCACCGGCCTGATGTCATGAGTGGCCGAAAATTATGGCTTCCTTCCATTTGATTGACTGACTGACCACTATAATAATTGACCTGCTAGCATAACAATTTACATTGAAAATTTGATAAGTGATAAGCCTCTTTCCTAACATAGGTAGGTATTTATTTACTGCCGCACTCAGAGATGTTAATTAATTTTTAAGTTTGATTAAAGTTGCTGCATCTTATTCTATTGCTTTAGCAAAGAAAGCAGCCACTTTATAAACTTGAAAGTTAATTGACGTCTCTGAGTGCGGCCGTTAAATAAGCAAAAGTAAAATAACCTCACCATGGTCTTACATACAGGTCTTGCAACTCTGTGTATCAATGTGAGCCTCTTAACGTTCCAGGCCGCATGCGTCGCTGCGATCGAGGGGTACCCGGTGCGACAAAGACGACTATATAGGTAGTCGCGCATGCGCGAATCGCGCACATTGAACCCTAAATGTACCTGCACAAAGCCAACGTATCAAATGTTATGTATATACATATGTATACGTTTTGTATCCCTCGATCGCAGCATCACCTGGATTTTACTTCAATTTTGCCCAGTTGCAAGACCTGTATGTAAGACCGTGAACCTCACATTACAACCACAGATTAAAACACAGATAACAATATGATAGTGCCTAATACACCATAGACCTATATTTATGAAAACCTAAGTAGTGTGTATAGAGTGAGATAAAGCTGTACCTTGCGCTGAAGTATAACATTTATACAAGAGATAAAACTTCCTGCATTTAGTGCATCCTTTATGTTGACCCATAGTATATTAGGTGATTTACATGTTCTGTAAACAAAATGACAATCATAATGTTATTTGCATATACTCTTATAGTCAATCATATTACTGATTCCATGGTACGTTCGCGTTAAGAATGCAGTGAGGCGTCAGTGCAACTGCAGGGTAAAGGTGTATTTACAGTGGAGTTATATTTTAAAACATTAAGTTTAATGGATAAATATAAACTTAATTGTTTTAAAACAAAGTCATTAATAATATATTTCAATAATTATCAGTAGAATCTTTGTTCGTATTTATTATAAAAGAATTTTCTCCTGCGAGTTCCATGACTTCATCCAAATTCACACTGTTTAAAGTACTTGAAAATATTATAAATTACTTTTCTTTCTCTGCTATGAATTATTGAGCCTATTTTATTCATACGAATAGGTGAGGTAATCATTTTTAATAAAATTCTATGTAAGTAGCGTGTAAAGGACACAACAGTTTCGTTCAAAAGTCTGCCTTCAACTAGGCGCTGTGAACTTGACTTTTTAATTTTGAGCGATCTGATTATCTAGGGGGCGTGGCTAAACCGGTGGACAACGATTATTCACTGAATTCTTAACGCGAACGTACTATTAAAAAGTTATTAGTTAAGTGTTAATCTGCTTGTTCTAAATGTGCACCACACCAAAGTTACTTATTGTTGAGCAACAATTTGCAAAATGCTTTGGAATAAAAAAATTAAAAACAAAAGGTCCTGAAAATTTGCCTTAAAAATGGTTTGGCATATTTTCCTTATCATATGACATTTTGTTTTTATTTCGTTTTATTCTGAAGCATGTTGAAAAATGTTCCTTCACTTAAAGTTACAGGGTGGCCACTTTCTGGAAAACAAAAGTCAGGGAAATTCACAGGTCAGGGAAAACCAGGGAAATGTCAGGGAAAATTGCAAAAGGTCAGGGAAAAATACATTACTAAAACTATAACTTGCATTTCGTTTATTGAGAGAAAAAAGTCACTAAGTACAAAAATCAAAAATCGGTGTAATAACAACTATGAAATAAGTTATCGTTGTAACATCTACTAATTCTAAACTACTCAAAACTATAAATTTATTTCAATAAATTTACTAAATGAAAAATATCAGTGCATTTTGACAAAAAATATATGTTAAGAGTCTTGATTAAAATGTAAAAATCCTCGAAGGCCATCAAAATCCTATATATAAAAAGATATTTTTTATAAAATATAATTTATGTGACATTTTTTTTATTTTTGCTTGGATGATCAGGGAAAAAACCGAAAAAGTGCCTGGAAAACCGGGAAAAGTCAGGGAAATTCAAATGTTGTAAAAAGCGGCCAACCTGAGTTACTTTGTTGTGGATGCACTCTTACAGTATGCATCCAGTATGTGTGTTTATAATGAAACTCCAGGCACATAATTATTTCAATATGATTACAATGATCATGATCACACAAAAATATATCCCTACTAATATTATAAATCAATGCTTAAAATGTTCAATGTTTAAAAAAATACTTATTTGGATTTTTGTTTATTCATGGTTTTTGTATGGGTGAAAGTTATCCTCCAATAGGTCAAAGTATTTGCATTTTTTCCAAAAAATTAATCATACTGTCACATGGTAAATTTATACTAAACAAAGGAAATAAAAACATATCAAATTGAATCTTTAACTATGCATATTTTTGACATTCATCCACATATTAGGCCTTTATCAGTATTGTCAAACCAGCTTGTTTTATACAATATAGCTTTTAAGTCATATATAGCTTTTCACGCGGGAACTGTCCAATTTTTAGCAATAAGCTTAAAGCTTGACAAACAGTTACCATTTCACTACATAAGTTTAAAACAATGTCTCTTCCCGCCGTCTGTCCCTTTGTATGTATGTACGCTTAGATGTTTCAAACTACGCAATGGATTTTAATGAGATTTTCACCATCAGTTACATAATTTATCACTGAAGGTTTATGTATATAATAGTACCCGGAGCGAAGCGGGGCATGTCGCTAGTATAAGTATAGGTTGTCTCTTCTTATGAATGAGGGTTGTGACAGTAATTAGTAGGTTCTTTGATCACCATAGCTATCTAAACAAATATTTTCGACACACTGGATACATATGCACACATTATTTTGGACAATCTTCATTTTATTTTTCCTGATACTATACTCAACAAAAATATTGCATATCTTTATCTAGGTAGGCTAATGCCCAATGTATGTTTCTTTGGCCCTTCGCACATGGATCGTATGCGTAGTCGTCTCGTAAGCGTATCGTAAAAACGCAACGAGTACGAGACGCGCAGAGTTGTACAAACGAAGCGTCGCGTAGGCGTATCGTTTTGTGTGAAATCTCAGTTGAAATCATATATAAAATAAATATTATTATTATTGAAATATTACATCGCATTACCTGTCCAGTTTACTTTTGACGATATTTCTACCTTTTTCCGTTACATCTTTCTTTGAATATTCACTTAACGAATTATTGTATAGACAAGGGAACGATTTAACCAATTTTACGAATTCAATCACTTTTTCAGTTATATCGAAAAGTGCAAAAATTACTTATTACACTAATTAGAGAAAAAATATTTTGTCAAAAGTCTTTATACGCTTGCTTTTTTACGCCAGTACGCTACGACTATCGTAGTCGTAGTAACAACCTCATATGATACGCTGCACCGCCGCTTCGTGTGCGGACTTGTTTGAACATGTACGGGGTCGTATTGCTCTCGTACTACGTGCGTATTACGATAGGTACGCTTACGATACGACGCCGTGTGCGAAGGGCCTTTAACTGCTTAATGATAGTTTTCCTTTGTTTTTTTTTAACTCTTCTGCCTAGGGACTGATTCATACTTAATTTTCATACATCTTTTGTATTTTTTCACATATATACCTACATATATTAAATAAATTAAAAAAAATGGTTTAAATCAAAATTTTATAAGACTGGAACTTTGTTTTTTTTTTTAGTTTTGCAAAGGGTTAATAAATAGTCGAAGAATATTCTTCTTCTAAATGGGGTATCAGGTTCTCATACATTTGCTGTCATCAAATTTAATTAAACAACTATTCTATTAAATAACAAATATTTCCTATAATATTACGACTTATAATATTATTATAGCTTGTTAGAAATTGGTTACTTGCCTAACTTGTTAGGCTAGCAAACTAGTTTATATTACACTAAATTATTTGAAAAGTTTAAGAATGACTGAATTTGATTAAGCATTTTGGATTCCAGTCAAAGACAACTTGATAAAACTACTAGGGTAAAACACCCAATTATTGTCATTCAAATTGTTTATAGACACTAGCCCTTACAGGAGAACTGGTTGTGTTAGTATAGACCATGAAAACTGAACAAACAAACACACACTCGCACTTATAATATTAGTAAGGTTTGATTGTATTGATGACATACAACACGGGGTTTGGGTATGTGCAATACGATTTCTATTGTATATGCGCCTTTTTTCTTACGGCTGAAATACACCAAATCCGATATCGGCCGAACTATGCTCGGACGACGAAAGAAAGAAAGCGTTCGTCCGTTGAATTGGTGTACGCGCTTTCATTCTTTTTCCTACGTTTGGATCGATCGGACGAGTCTGCCCGTCGTCGCCCGAGCATAGTTCGGCCCGGCCGATAGTGGATTTGGTGTACGAGTACCGTTACGATGATTGGCAGAATTGGTAGTCTGAGGCCGCGTTTATACAAAATTAATACGAGAGGCGAGGATGCGGCGACGGCGTGCCGCAGGCATGGCGCGGGTGTGGAACGGTCAAAGGAGTGGACGCGACATAAGTTAAACAGCGAGGATAAGGCAACATGTGTAATTATACGTGGGGTCATATAGTGGGGACAGCATGTCTTCCTCCTCAGAAGACGAAGATGCGCTTGCTTTGCTGCAAATCAGGACTGTTTAGGCCTGTCTTACACAGTCTGAATCAGAATCTGAATTCATAGTCTGAATTCCTTTGCTTCACACATCTCTTAAAAATTATGATTAATCAGTTGTATCACGAACGTCTGTAGGTATACCTACTTACTATTGCAATGTCAACTGAATTCATAATCTGATTCCGGTGTGTGTATGCTCGTCCATAGATGATGGTATGGTAAGAGGTGCATTCGGAATTCATAATCTAAATTTTCGTATTCTGAATTCATAACGCATGACAGTATCATTCTGATAGATCAATCTGAGAAATTCATAATCTGAAATAATCAGAATGTGTGTGGATAATAAGTAGTTAAATTGTATGGGATTCCGTGCTTTCTGAATTAATAACACGAATTCAGATTCTGATTCAGACTGTTACATATTATTAATTCAGAAAGCACAGAATTGCATACAATTTATCTATTATCCACACACATTCTGATTATTTCAGATTATGAATTTCTCAGATTGAATGAATTCAGACTGTGTAAGGCCGGCTTTATTAAATTCGATATCGTAATATTCGTCATGCTTTTAAAGTTAATTTGTACTGCCAGATACGTGCCGCTTGCGCGCCCCTTCAAATGTGACCGCTAGTGGCACGCCGATTATGTATAACTTACGCCCCGACGTTTTCATACAATTAATATGAACAAATTTTTAAGCGGCATCGCCGCGTCCTCGCCGTATGCCTATTATGTATAAACACAGTCCGAAGTAACTGTTAATTACCACTATCTGCATTGATATAAACATAGGTATACTCTTGATAAAAATACTTATTATGTGTATTATTAAAAAAATGTTTTTTTTTACAGCCACGTATTGACCCAATACAACTGTTGAATTGTCTAAGTGTACTTCTGTCTCCTAACGGTGGCATCAAAAGCAGAGAAGAAGTTCAAAGGCTTGCCAAGTAAGTTTGACACGAGGAATTATAATCAGTTTTGTAATTTGTATATTTTATTTTTAAATCCTAACTTGATTTCTTAATTTTCAGCTTAATGACCAAATTTTCAAAGAAATTGGTGTCAAAGTGCATTTACATACAGATATTAAAGTGTACAGAGACTGAGTTATTGGGGTTGTTTATGGGATCTGGGGGTTGGCGCCTTGTTCACATGTGGTTAACAGAAAGTATTGTTGCCAAAAATTGGCCACTTGTACGTGAACTTTTAGAGCTATTGCTTTTATGTCCTGTAGACATTGAAAATTTGAAGACGAATAATTGTCCAAAACTTGTTAAAGAATTGTCAAAGGATGGCAATCAATTTGGTAAGTATATCTTACTTACTTTTACACTATTAATTTATCATACTGTTGTAAATTAGTTCATGTATAAGTGCATTGGCGTAATTCCGTCAGCGGGGCAGGTCCGTAAACAGGCGTGTTGTGCCCATTCTAAAACGGCACACCGTTGTTAAATCTGTCGATCAAGCAGGGGAACTTTTTAGTTCTCTATTTAAAAAAGATGGCGGCGTGACACCATTACTAATGGGCACAAACGCCTGTGTACTGTGTGTGTATCCTGCAAACGGAATTACACCAATGCCCAAGCAAAATGTATCATTTTCTTTTATAAATAAATAAATCTCTTTGACATAATTTCAAATATCTGCTATCAATAATAACCCACAATTATAACAGTATTTGTATTGTATTGTACTTAAGGTTGACATTTTACTGTTAAATAATTGTCGGTTGATTCGTTATTGCATAACGGTGTCCAATTATTGCTCTATAGGGTGTCGTGTCTCATAAGTCGCACGTCACAGTGACACCGGAGGTAGACCAGCCTAAGACGGACCTAACCAGCCTAACATGACCTCAGTAAAAGTCTCATGGTTTTCAAGATATGCCAGTTTAAAGTAAGTTTTTTGCCAATATAAACAAACTGGAAATATCTTGAAAACCATGTGAATTTTGCTGAGGTCATTTTAGGCTGGTTCGGTGTGGGGATGATGCGTTACGCATTTCCACCCGTCAAAAAAGGCTGGTTTGACCCATTTGAGGCTGGTCTACCTCCGGTGTCACCGACGTGCTACTTATGGGACACCCTGTATAAGATGAAACTACATCTCACTGGTCCCACCAACAGATTGACAAAACCCTTACGCCGTGCCTTAGGCCTGGAACACAACTAGGGTTGCCACCCGTACTGTAATATAAAGTATTGTACTGTATTTTGACTGTTCCTACTTTATAATTTACAAAGCGCATAAAGTACGCTAAAATACTTTATTTTCGACATGAATAAAAAAAAAAAAACTAAGTTGGAACTACAAATAATATATAATACTTTATTTTTGTTTATTTAAACCAACAAATACTTTAATTTAAGAAAACAGGTGGCAACCCTAAACAACTCAAGTATTGAAACTGCAACATTTTCTAGTTTTTTTTTTTAGTTATTAAAACCACCACACGCGTCGGATTTAGAACGATTAAAATTAGTCTAATCTGAAATCTGAATTAGTAATCTGAATCGTATTCTAGTTATGTTTCTACATTCCGCAACCTTCATGCAAATATGCTGTTATGTTAGATTAATCGAAAATAATAATAACAGAACGGCATACTCTAATGGTGCTTTTCCATCGGCGAGGCGGGAAAATCGCGACGCTTTTGTTTTCGTTGCAGTGTTAATAAACACTATGTTATAGTAATACTGTTCAATATTAACAACAAATATTTCAATTCTCGTCTCGCACATCTAGACTATTTCCATCGCAGCTTTTTTATAGCGATGCAGTAGCGCGTTCATTGTCGCATTTGTAACGCGCTACAGAAGCAATGCAGTAGCGATACAGTCTGTTTCGCTGCCATGCGATCACCCGCTCCGATGCATTCTGTGCGTTTATTGACATATTTCTAGTCTGTAGCTTTTATACAATGCAACTTTACTACCCTCTATGATTATTGCACGTATATAATATTGGCTACTTTTTATTTTGAATATGTTATAGTTATCCGCAAAATGAACGCGTACTAAAATACAATCTTGAACACAAAACTTGACTAAAGCTATGTTGTTTCTGGAAAAAAACGCTTGTTTTAGTTGCTTTTAAATTACTTCCGACCACGCTCTTCGAAAGCCAAGTATCTATTTGTAACTAGCTTTTGCTCGCGACTCCGTCCGCGTAGTAGTCGTTTCCCGCGGGAACTATCATATTACCGGGATTAAAAGTAGCCTATGTGTTAATCCAGGGTATAAGCTATCTCCATTCCAAATGTCATCCATATCCGCCCAGCCCGTTGCAGCGTGAAAGAGTAACAAACACCCACACACACACACACACAAACTTTCGCATTTATAATATTAGTAGGAATAAGCATAATTTTTGAACATGGTGTTGTAAATTGTAGTTAACTTTTTAAAGCAATATGACTAAGCAAATTTCATTGGTCCCCTGTTCGTCTTAGAAATGTAAATATTGTCCTAGGCAAATTATCAACGAAACCTCTAAATGAAAAATGTATCTTTAACAATTTAACATCTACACGAGTGTTCGTGTGATATTTAGTTATTTTAAATGTATGTTTCTTATTTTAGCTATCAGAGCACTCGCTGCAAAACTAGTGGAGCAGTGGCTAAAAACTGTAAAGGGCGAGCATGTTGTTCCTGTGCTATCAAACGAAATACCTCAAATCATTTTAGATGCACAGAAAGAAATTACTACTGATTGTTCTATGAAGAATGATGTTCCTGACTTATTAAATACGGATCAAAATTTGAATGAAAACGAGACTAAAACTGAACATGTTAAGCTTGAATTATCTTCTGATTATTTATCAAATAAAGAAGACATTGGGTTAGAAACTGAGACCATAGACAAGTTAGATAAAGAACAAGAAGCGTTACCTGTGCTTAAAATAACTTTAAAAGATGGAAAGCAAATACTATCGAAAGTTGATGACACAGATGGTAAAGTTTCTGAAAAATCTTTAGAGAAAGAAAAGTCTAAAGATAAACATAAAAGTAAATCTAAGGAAAAACCTCGTGAAAGTAGTAGTTCAAAGTTAAGTTCTTCAAAGCATTCAAGTAAATCTGTATCATCAAATGACAAACATAGAAGTAGTAAATCTAACAGTCCTAGTCGCCATAGTAGTAAGGATAGTTCTAGAGACAAAAGCAAACAATCTCACAGTTCAAAATCTAAAAATGATAGTAGCAGAAAATCTTCCAGCGATAAATCTAGTTCTTCCCATAGTAAATCTAAAGAAGAACGTAGTAAACCATTGAGTTACAAAAATAAGAGTAAAGATAAAAGCAAAGATGATAAAGGCGAAAAGAAAAATGAGAGTTTAGAAAAATCAAGTGAAAAACCTGAACCGCCTTCTATTCATAAATTAGGCAAAATACCTAAATTGAGTGACGTCAAAAGGGAAAAACCATCAATATCTATAGAAGTCCGAAAACCTGATGAACCTAAACCCAAAACTGTCAAAACTTTTCATTCTAAATTTAGGAAACATGGTCTTGAAGAAGAAGTTAAACCTCCGCCCTCTCGTGCTTCGTTATTAAATAAAAAGACACCTCCTGCTTTACCGCCTACGGTGTCGATACCTAAAAGGCCATCTCCTGTACACAACGAAACTCCACCAGAAAAAAAACCGAAAACTCTCGAGCCTGTTGAAAAGCCTGGAGCAATTAAACTGATCCCACCTAAGCCCAAACGTAAGTATAATTTCTCTAGTGATTGCCTTGATATCTTTTTTAATTATTTTTATTTTTTCAGGTTATCAATCGTGCCAAAGCAAAGTGACTTCAAGTGTTTATAATTATTTAGTTAGCTATATCAACGGTGGTAAGTCAATAATGTATAACTTAAAGGGTTCCAAAGTGAGATATTTATGTGTAAAGTGTTTATGACAAATAAACGGTGAATTAATACTATTCTTTCGTTGAATATTGACCTGAATTTGTTTAAAGACAAGCGTGAGGCGCAATCGTTAATCCGGCGAGCCTTCACTGGTTCCGTGCAAGACTCGCTGCAGCAGTGCTGTTGGGGACAACTGGTGCTTCAGATGCGCATCTTCTGCTGTCCAACAAAGGTCCAAAGAGAAGGAATAAAGTTATTACTCATTGTTTACAAAAAAAATATGAACTCGGCGCTGTCGCTGGCAATTATTGATTCTCAATCTGTTAAAAAATACATGTGTGTAAACTGTATAAATTACCTAGTCGTGACATAAGTGATAAGCATCATCTACACAAGTCAATATAATTATATTATACGGAAACTGGTAGAATTGCATGCAGTGACTGACTAAAGACACCTGGAAACTATAATGGTACTAGGATGCTACGAGTAATGAGTTATTGCGCGGTCTGTCGCGTTTTGCAATGCAGTAGTGCTATGAAGTGTAACCCGAATACTCTAGTAACATACAGCGTTAATGACACCCGTGGTTGTTGCGATTATTTTTAATTTTTAATTCCTGTTAATACTAATAATAATAATAATAAAAAATGTATTAATAGGACGCTTACGACTAGAAATTGGTTTTATTCACGTTCGTTATAATGTTACCAGGGTATTTTAAAGTTATCAGATTTAAGAGTAGTATTGAAAAGTTAAACCGGCTAAGCGAAAGACCGTGAAATGACCACTGTCGAAGCCTTAGACCGATGAACAACTCGTGCCCTTAAAATTCATCAGCATATATAGTTATCTTTACCAGTCTTAATATAAAAATGAGTACTAGGTATCTAAACCCGAATCTAATGACGCTGATAAACGGTGAAAGCGGTTCTTAGAATCTTGTTAAGTATATAGATTTGATCTATCATGGCCTTGAAAAAGATGAGAAGAAATTCTATAGAGATTTTCCACTCTTCTGCCTAGAATTTACACGTTCTTTTAATAATGATTTTCACCTGGTGGAAACCATTAATCCACTGTTTTATATAACAACCGTCTTCACATCAGGGGTCCATTGTATTTTTTATGACCTTTGCACAGTCTTTGATTTGACTCGAAAAAAATTCCCTATGCTGTTTATAGTATTATTCGATCGAGGAATGAATTTTAAATGCAAGAGTAGAATACCCATGTGTCTATTTCAAATACTTTTTTTTTATAAAAAATAATGAACTTTACGTGACTTCGACCAAGAAAAAACATTACATAAATTCTGTAAACGTAACTGTCCAATATATTTTTTTATATAAATATAGTCTGATAAAGGATCTTAAGGCGCATATTTTCCAGTTTTTATTTTTGGAAAATCTCGCCTGGATACCGTGTAATTATTATTTTTATAGATTTTATTTTTTATTTTTTTTTCTCCCTAAAAACTCGAAAGTGCGACTTGGGACTAGCATAGAAAGATTGCTCTTAACAAGGTCTATCACTGGTAAAAAAATCACGTTCCACTATCGCGGTTCTTAGGAGAAATAGAATTTCAAATCACAGTGCTAGGGTTGCCACTCAACTTGACCTTTTATTTTATTTAGTACTAGCTGTGCCCGCGAGTTGGAAGCCGCAATAGGCCGGTGACGGTCCACCCACCCACCGTACCTACGCACGGCGCAAACACAGTTTGTGCTTTATATATTAAGATTGCACTACATTTTTCTCAAAATTACAATGACTTATATTATCTAGACATAAAATATACATGCTTGGCAGGCCTTTTTTTCTATGAAGGGTCACATGTAGCGCGGGAAGAGGTCCACCCTCGTTAGGCTTATGCTAAAACCCCGTGCTGATACATGTGACAGTGTCTCCCTGAAACCCATTAAGTTTTCGTCTAAGTTATTAGTTTGACGACCTATTTTTAACATAGAAAGTTATTCTGTATCAGTGTCAGTACCACTTTTTAAAACTGAAATAAAATGTTTCCCATGTAACCATGTTACTCAAAATTATGTCATTCACCTGATCTCCATACTCGCGGGGTGTTCCATAATTACCAATTACCTTGTAATATCAAGCGTGTGAAATAAAAAAAATTACATACAAAAACAAAAATAATTTTTTCTGACCTTTAGCGACAACCCTATGTTGCATAATTTGACCTTAGAACAGTATGCCATATTTTTCCCAAACGCCGCGATAGTGGAACGTGATTTTTTTTATCAGTGATAGACCTTGTTAAGATCAATCTTTCTATGGTAGTCACAAGTCGCACTTTCGAGTTTTTAGGGAGAAAAAAAAAAAAAACTATAAAAGTAATGATTACACGGTAACCAGGTGAGATTTTCCAGAAATAAAAACTGGAAAATATGCACCTTAAGATCCTTTATCAGACTATATTTATATTTAAAAAATATATTGGACAGTTACGTTTACAGAATTTATTTAATGTTTTTTCTTGGTCGAGGTCACGTAAAGTTCATTATTTTTTATAAAAAAAAAAGTATTTGAAATAGACACATGGGTATTCTACTCTTGCATTTAAAATGCATTCCTCGATCGAATAATACTATAAACAGCATAGGGAAATTTTTTGAGTCAAATCAAAGACTGTGCTTTGGTATTTAATTAATTTAATTTTCTCGTTGCAATTGGCCCCTGTTTATTACATTAATAATGACGAAAGCAAAAGGATCAAAATACACCTAAAAAGAACAGTAATTCATTGACGTCTTTAACATGCGTCCTGTGTAAGTAAGTGCAACTGATGTTTATAGCTAATATTCAACTTGCTGCCAAGATACTTAAAAAGCTATCTAAGACTACTCTTAATCGGTCTTATTTTCATTTGTGTGGTATTATAAATCATTAGTACCCAGAGTACCGATCATCTTATCTTACTTGTAATCAGAAAATCTAAACTTGGGACTAGAAAAAGTCTTCAATTCTGTAGCGTTTAACTTTAATATCCATAAACCGGCGGGATTTACTTTCTAGCTAAGTTTTTATATGGACTGTAGAAGAAAAATGTTCTGCAGTGGACCCTGTAAGTTACTTGCTTAATGGCAATACGTCGTCCTCGAGAGTGCAATTGTCACTGCCTTATATAAAAACATCAACCACCGCTGCACATGCAACATACGAATGAGGATCGGATTCTCCGCTTTCGCGAATTTTACGACGAATGGCGTTGCAATATGTCTATTGATCCTATTATCCCTATAATCAATCATAAATATGTCTAGAAAACGGTTGATCCCAGTAAATTCTGTAAATTTTTTTTTGCATAAAATCGGTTTTCTTTAATATTTTCTCTCATAGTCACCTGTTGCTTGACCAGTTAATTGCTTCGGCGGAAGAACACTCTAGTTTCGGATAGGTACAGGTTCTCTTTTATACAAAATTTGAATCGCGAATTTTTTTCCTGGCCTTGAGACTAGTGCTACACTGAAACTATAAGAGAAAATACCTTTGAAAAGCTATTGGGATTATAGTGTAGAGACACTTTACTGTATCCAAGGTCCCTAAGAGAATACGCGTTCGTGCTTGATAACGATGACACTGTTAAATACCGCTCGAATTTGTTATGATCTTGTCTGTCTCACTCAAAGTTTCATAAATTATTGCTACAATTTGTTATTGTTGTCGTTTCAGTAACACTTTCGAGTGGTTGAAAATTAAAATCTTTCCCAACCCTGCCAAGAGAAAATTGCCTACGTGCCAGACTGCTTGAAGTGCGTTAGCAAAGTGAACGTTCTGTTCTCAAATCGCAAAGGTGCAGTCTACATTAAGTAAGCTTACAAAACTCCCAGCGAACTAATTAATTTTGGAAGCACATTTCGATGCAGACTGTATCCTATACGTAATGGTTTGAGCAGGAACGTGTGCATATTATACGCAGTATCTAAGAACGATGCTGAATGTACACTATGCCACTAAAATATACAATTACGGGCTAACGCCCATAATACACCACTCTACCTGCCCTGATAGCTTGATCTTATTTTCGGTTTGGTCACTTATTCATCAACTATTGTTATTCAACTTATTAATAATAATTATTAGGTAAATTTTTGTTCGGGTCCGGCACATGCTTCATGATCTTACTTATCCTCGTAAGGCCCACGGCAAATTTCGTTAGTTCTGAAAAGAATCTTGTCACTTAACCGAGTTAGGTCATAAAAATTAATGTCCTGTAAAAAATATTAGGCCGTTGGGTTGGTCCTTGCGAATTTATATAAATTGTGAACGGAACTATGATCGTACGGAACTCTTCACGGGCGCTAATGACCGCGGCGGAAGTAATCAAACAATTTGCTAATGAAGAAGTCCTTTATCCGGATAAAACGGGATTTTATTTATTTATACTATAGCCTCAATAATAACATGCATGAAGTATTCTAATTTACGTATATATTTTTTATTTAAGAACTATAGTAGGGCCAACCTGTACGGCTTCGCCTCAGTGCAATGGAGTAGGTAGGGGGAGGTAGTATTTAAAGAATAAACAATGCTGTATCAAAATCAGGTCTTATAATAGGATGCTGTACCTAATCTATTGTGGACTAAGGTATATTGTAAAAAGTAGTTTTACAATTAGGTTAACAATTCTACAATTTTTTTTTTTAATACCACTGCTCCCTATCTTGGATTTTGAGGGTTAAAAATTTGGTAACACGAGCTATCATATTAACATGTAAAATAATAAGACTTGACGGTTAGTGCTGATGGGAGTACCACAGCAACGTGCACCTACTGCTGACCAATGTTGTGAAAATTATCGATCGATTCCCTTTCATCGTTGTGTTGTACGTTTACCTCTTCGACGCCTTACGTCAAATAACGTGTCACTCGCACGTCAAACTTGATTCAAAAGCAATGCAAAATTCAACTTAATTTATACGAAGCTGTCAACTAGCGTCGGTGGCGTGGTAGGCACGACAGCACACGACACCTTTAGGTGTTCAAAAGGGTTAAAAGTATCTCTGATTGAAGTTGAGGTATCTACCTGCAAAAAATCCTGCGACGTACAGGCTAACACAGCGCCGGCACCTAAAGACTAAGTTCACATGATCGCGCGGTAGACGCGTTTACATGATCTTGCACGCTGTGACCCGCACGGTCATGTGAACTTGGCAACTTATCCTCATAAGGCCCAATAGTACAGTCAATATATTTAATTACAGGCCACTATGAGATTTTATTTATTACGCCACATAGTTTCTATTCCTATCAATCGAATGTACTCACGGACTAATAAACTGCATCAATTTACGAACGACTAACAAATTGAGGCTGTTTTGATTCCGTCAGTGTATTTGTTTACTGAATTAGCATGAACACATAGATTTATTAGGTTATTTGAGTTACAAGTGTACTTTATCAATTTATTTTAGATTATTAAATTTGAAAATGAAATTTAACATTATATATGTTGGTCTTACGAGGAGGTTCCCAGCTTGACTTTTAAATTTCTCTATAAAAAATTATATTAGGTAGGTACATTGACAAGGTATTTGTATTGTATTGTTGCATGAATCGCTTAAGCGACTGTACTTTCTTTCCGTTTTTAAATAATTTAACTTTGATATTCATATAATTAGGTAATAAATATGAATGAATTTCTACCGTTTATGATTTGATTACGAAGTGAACACGCATGATGGCAAACGTAACGTGTTAAGTGATTTTAGTTTAGACCAGAACTTTTAAAGAGCAAGCGCGTGCTTTCTTAACTTTTGACGCTGAAACATACACCTTAAGCTATTTTTAGGGTTCCGTACCAAATTGAAATTTGGCATAGTTGTATAACTTGCTTGCCCGCATCAAAAGATGCGCCCGCTTCTATTTATAAATAAAAAAATATGAAAAAAGTTTTAAGCGCGTCACACACGGAGCTATAATATATATTATAGGTCGGTATATTACGTATAGTATATTTCGGGCAAATAGGGGTGTTCCTTTTTATAACACTCTTCGTAACCAAAATGTACACATTACCGTCACTCAATTTAACGACTATCTCCCTAAAACGTCGAAATTACTCTACTCTTGTTGGTTTTACCTTGTTGTTCATACAATGATACACTATGTAGCATCACTCCCACTCAATAACGATTTTAATACGTCAATATTAAGCAATAAACAGTACTACTTTCTAAGTTACCGAAATTAATAAGAACTGCAGCTGTGTACATTCTTCTGCTTATTATTTTATTGCTTTATTGGCTACCCCGTATTTACCTCTACACTTTCGGCATCAAACGTACCGAAGTTTCTGAGAAATTCGTTCTTTTGTTTATTGTGATTACCTTGCACGTGTTTACCTCGGCTATTATACCTGCTGCAAACCAAATTGGCACACCGTCGTTAGGTTATTATGTATTATCTATACGTTATCATATTTTATACTTTATTAGTAAATAATTCATATTATAATTGTAAAATAATATTGTTTTTTCTTCTCTCCATTTAACGGCAACTCTCAATAACGCCATTAAATGATAAAATGCGCAGTCCCTTCAGTGTCGCTATTATATATAGAGTTTACACTGTATATCGTTCGTTCAAATAGTGCGCAGTACACCCACACACCAAACCATATAATATTATCTGAATAGCAATACCCATTATTGAATAACTTAATATAAAATCCATATTTCACTTTTAGAACATCCTGTACATGTTGAAATCGTGCGCTCGCTAGGACAGCGACGAGTCAAATGAATATATTTTGGTATCTTTGTCGTGTGTGGTGCTTAGCTATAATATAATATATAATAATAATAATCCAGCCTATATATGTCCCACTGCTGGGCACAGGCCTCCACTCACAATGAGAGGGTTCGGGTTATAGTTCCCACACGGGCCCAGTGCGGATTGGGAACTTCGCACACACCGTCAAATTGCTTTGCAGGTGTGTGCAGGTTTCCTCACGATGTTTTCCTTCACCGAAAAGCTCATGGTAAATTTACAAATTATATTTCGCACATAAATTCCGAAAAACTTAGAGGTGCGAGCCCGGGTTCGAACGCACGACCCTCTGCTTAAGAGTCGGCAGGTCAAACCATTAGGCTACCACGGCTTTTTTTTATATATATATATTATAGCTCCGTGTGTGACGCGCCTTATAGTTATTGGTCATGGTGTCTAAAAAGGGGGTTTATAAATGAACGTAAAGGTATTATGGCAAATGGGGTATCGGATGCAAGTGCTCGATTTGCACGTTTTATACATTTTTCTTCATTTTTAGTCACTAAACCAAAAATGTACAAAAAATTACCGTCCCCGTTATCTCTTCAAGTTTAAGGGCCGAAAAATTTGAAATATTTCAGACTTAGACATTTATCTGTATACGAAAAATTAAACAGAAGTTATGAAAATCAACAGTTTTCGAGATGTTAGCAAAATTCTATAAAAATTACATAAAATATAGGCAACCTAAAATTGACCTTAACACGTAGTAAATAAAACTTATTTTTACTAGGGTTTTTTTACGATACGGAACCCTTGGTGCGCGAGTCTGACTCGCACTTGACCGGTTTTTATCACGTGATAGCTATGACTATTAATATGATAAAGTCACGTTACGCATCCATAGTTCCATATCATTCATTTGCATGAGTAGGTAGTTTAGAACATGTAGAATTAAAAGTCTGTGTACTTATTATAATATATTACCTATAGTATATCCCTTTTTATTACTTTCCGCTTTTATTGAAACTTCTATCAGTGGCGTAACGTGGACTAATCTAGACGTGCGCGAATTCGCATCAGCGAAGCCCTTTTCAATACCATACTTTTTAGGCGAGAGGCCGCTTCGCCCACTTCTAGCTACACCACTACTCCCTGCCATATGATTCTCTTAACGTCAAACGTCTCGCCCTTCACATCGACTCAGACGAAGAATAAAATAACTGGCGAATTTACGTCATCCGTCAAGGTGTGTGTAAGTGACATTTGGGTGTCTGCAAGTCGCTGGTTTCACCGATGAATCCAGCCACTAAATGAAAGTGCAGGTCATAATGTCATGCACGCTTGTTCCTTTCACATATATTTTTATTTTTATTTGTTTATGGTGAACTTGATTATTGTTCCATCTATTCCAAAGCGTTCCCGTATTTACTTCCCTAATTACGAGGTATTTTAAAGCATACATTTTATATTGGTCAAATGTAAGAAAATTCCCTCGCGAACACGCGATATGGATTAAAGACCTTTAATTTTAACGCTTGTAGTAATCTGGAAATAATTTTAATTTTGATTCCGCACGGTATTTCCGAATTTATTTGATATTGGCCAGGATTTAAACTCTGCCCTTGCTCAAGCAACGAACGTTCGTTGGCTCAATTTATTTACTGTGTAGAATTCTAAAGAAATAGTGTAGAGCACAGTGGCGTTTATCTGGATCCTTGACAGCGCGTATGATATACTGCTTAATAGCACGTAATTCATAAACTTGGGCCAACTTAAACTTGACTTCCTTTTAAGACTTATTTTATTTACTCGAACATTTTTACCCATTACCAAAATCTAATTTGGCGCGTCGATTGAGCTCTTATTTCTGCGTTTTTTTCCTTCGGGTCTGCTGAAAACGTAACTAACTAAACTTACCCCTGGCGCTTATATCGAAGGGCAGAAATGAAATCATTTCTACTTACAAACTAGTTGCATTACCAGTTGGTTCATAAGAACACGGTCTTAGTAGGAGAAATAGTAGGTATCTACCTAAGTACCTACCTTAGAGTGGGCCGGACACGCGGTTTTGTCATGGGAGCAATACACCTCGATATGCACGGTGGTTTCGCGGTATATTAAATTATAAACTAATGTTAGTTATTTTCACTGAGCTTCACTAATGTTAGCTATCAACTTGGTGTTATTATGCAATACTAGCGACCCGCCCCGCCTTCGCACGGGTAGCACTAAATTAATAATTAAATTAGCCTTTAACCTTCCTAGATAATCCCTCTTTCTATTGGTGAAAACCGTATCAAAATCTGTGCAGCAGTTTCTGAGATTGGCCGAACAAACAAACAATAGTATGTTTGTAGTTACTTCTTTTCAGAAAAGAAGATCGTGAGTTGTTTTAAACTCCAAACTCTGTATGCACTAGCTATCGAAAGTCCGCGCCTTATGTTGAGGCTTCCGCGACTAAAATAGGTAGCCATTATTTCACGTTAAACTAACCCTTTATTAAATGAATGAAAGTAACTTATTATTTGAACGTTACAGTTCTAGTTATGTTATTATTTAGCGTAACTAATATTAAGATTGATCAAACTGTTTTTGTTTACATCCAATACTTGGGTACCTATCAGAGGTCTTACTATTATGGTTCACCGGTGAACGCGTAGTTCCACTCTGTTCCGTTAGAGATTCGCATGCATCGTATCGTATCGTAGGTATGTCTCGTCTTGGATTATTTACAACTACTTAGTGTTGGCCCACGACTTCGCTTGTGTAGAAGGAGTTTATCGCTGTTCAATTTGCCGGAATTAAAAGTACCTACCCGATGTCCTACCCCTGGATACAATCTTATATCCTCGCCAAAAATTAATATACGTTTTGTCGTAAAATCTCGAAAAGGGAAAAAACTAACAGAGTTGCTTGCGCATATACGTTTTATAATATTCGTTTGCTAATAGCAGGGATCGGAAATTCGGTAAGATATTTACCTAAAGTTTGGCGGCGTGAACGGTATGGAGACGGACCCAATTAAATTTTTCTAATAAAATTCCTGGGATTTCTAATTTTAGTAACTAGGCCACTACAATGCATATTTAAGTATATGTATTTAAGTTATTGGTTATTTATTTGAATTTATTTTCCATGCAAGTTTCCATTTCCATTTCCATGGAAGTATTGAATTTAATTTACCTACGATTCATTCAACTGACGAAGTATCAGCATCAAATCATTATTAATTATCATTATCATCATTATAATTATCATCATCGTCATCATCATCACCATCATCATTATCATTATCATTAATTATCATTGTCATTTGAGTATTTTTACCTTCTCGTATCGTTTTATGCAAAAATAATTAAGAAGCCGTCTCCATATTTGCCAAACTTTTGGCGGGTTTTGGCCAACTTTAGGTAAATATCTTACCGAATTTCCGATCCCAAATTATTAGGTAGCATAACGTTTCGCTCGACTTTTACGCCGGTAGCACATCTCCGCCGCGGAATTAGTAGCGAAACTCTGGCAACGAAATAAAGTTCAATTTCGTATTAAATATCACGATTCCGCCACAGTTTAGCGGTTTCGCGGCGGAGGTGTGCTACCGGGCTTATGACCGGGATTTTGTATTTTGAGAATAAGTAATGTAAGATTTTGTCCATTAGGTCTGGATTATCCAGCGACCTGTTAATTACGTACATAAAAGCAAGTAAGTACGTGTTCCGTTTAGTGTTATTAATTACTTATATTTAAGTACTATGCTTTTGCACCTATGCAGTAGGTATACCTACAGGCAAAACTGACCAGGTATTTGCTAACGTGTGTTGCCTACCAATGACAATATATGTAGTTCCCGGCACGAAAGTAAACCCATGATGGCCGCTTTTGCAACCCCATGCACCTCGGTTTACACAGAGACATCGACTTTTGCGCAGGTTCTACCTGCTGCCATCTTGGGTTTAGGTACTTTCGTGCCGGGGACTGTACCCAACTTGCGCACAGAGGGTTCCGTACAGTCCGACTCGCACATGTATGGCCGATTTTTAGTATTTATTGTTTTTCCTAGGGTTTCTACTATAATCACACCAAATTCGACGCTTACCTACATGTATGATCGTTTTTAAGATAGAATAAAAACACGTTAAAAAAATCCGGGCAAGAGCATGTCGGACCGTGCTCACCGTAGAGTTCAGTCACCATTACTACCTACAAATACAAAAAACAATCTCCTAATAACATAAAATATTAGCTAATTTTCTATTCAAAGTTATCTTAGCCGATTTTCGGTAGGCTTAAATTCGAACTTCGGTTCGCCTCGTCATTTTCTTGCGAATTAGTTACGCGTTGAGAGCAAAAGGGATAGCATTAGACGAAGTTCAGAGTCATGCCCAGCTCATACCGTTTAGGCGGAACGCGGCATTAATTAAAATAAATAAAACCACTAATTAATAATGATTATTTTCAATACGTGCACAATAAACAGCATTCGTACATCAATTTCCATAAGAAAGAAATAACTAATATAATTTCTACCTACGAGTTCTAAGTGGTTCTTCTGTAGAGTATGCTCCCCAGCAGAGCCACGTTCAATGCCCATTATTTCGTTCCCTAGTACAAGTACAGCCATAAACAGCATACGTACATTATATACGTTCAACATACATCATTTTACCATATAATTAATTGATTTTCATTAGGGTGGCGCGGCTGCAGAATAGCACGCGTAGTTTTGTTGGCTGTAGGGGAAGGACGCTCGACACTAACAAAAATTACCACTATAAAGCTTTATTTTTGAAAAACCTATCCAATGACACCCCACACAATGAAATAGACGAGTAAAAAAAATCATCCCCAATTTAAGTGTATGGGAGATACCTACTTAAAAAAACTTATTTTTTTCAAGACTATTTTACAACTTTGTCGGCGTGATTAATATGTATTACCATGCCGAATTACAGCTTTGTAGTACCTACCAAGAGCCTCTGAGATAAATTAGGCTGCCTTTCCATAGAAGCGGAGACGAGCGGTGCGGAGAGGAGCTGTGTAGGAATCGACCAATCACATTGGTTGTAATCCACATCTCGTCTCCGCTCTGCTTCAATGGAAACAGTCAAACGGAGACGAGATGTGGATTACAACCAATGTGATTGGTCGATTCCTACACAGCTCCTCTCCGCACCGCTCGTCTCCGCTTCTATGGAAAGGCAGCCTTACACCGGTGCTAATTAATGGCGGGCCGCTTGTTTCATAACAAAGCTACTTTAGTCTTGAGAATTATCGACGGTGAATCCGATGTAATTAGATTCTACAACATTACCTTCCTAATTTAAGGGTTTACAAACTGTAAAACTAGTTAACAATGTTCCAATTCAGACTACAATTATAGTTAAGTTACTTAGTACCTTCCATCTTATTTGGCTTAACTTCAAACCTGCCGTACACGTCGTTCTACAAGAAATAAGGTACCTATTGCTTTGATAACACATTCACTGCCAACAAATTATTAGCGATTGTAAATCAATTAAAAGTCGTCTTGTACGTTGGTGGCACTCAGTGTGTTAACACTTTCCTTTTAACGTAACTTCAATGTACCGAAGTACGTTATTAAAATATTGCAGTGTCAGCTGCAGAGAAAAGTAACCCCCCTTGCATAAAAGATTCCTAGCAGAGGGGGTTACTTTTCTCTGTAGCTGGCGCAGAGAAATACGCCTGAAAGTAGGTAGTATGTTTTATTTAATAACGACAAAAGAAAAAGTATCTAATTGTTCTTAGGGAATTACTTTTATTTGTAGGCGGGTGAAAATGCTGGTGGGAAAAAAGGACTGCATAGGTACATTAGTTCTATAAAAAACTGTTACTAAACGGGCTAGCCGATGGAGTAGCTGAGTCGTACTATTACGATGAGAGTGAAGCTATTGCCGCCTTGGTGAATTAGGTCAAGATCGTTACCTTCACTTCATGTAATAAATAATGCTACGGTCGCAGAAACTGAGAGAAACATGCCCTAGTTTAAGTTTGGTTTACTTGAAAAAAATCGTATCCTTACTGTTACATTCATCTATTATTTTATTATATCATTTATAACATAATCTTGTTCGTGATAATACAATACCTACGGTAATTTACCAGCAATCTGTGAACCCAGTTATACATTATTGATTTTTTTGTGTACTGTTTTTTTTTCAGCGTGAACACATTGTGGACTTCCTGAAAGTGTCACTTAACATAACACGTTCGCAGTCTAGTAGTGGCCTAAACTATTATTATACTAGCTTTTCCCACGATTCCGTCCGCGTAGAAGTCTTGTATCCCTCGGGAACTACCAAATTTTCCGGGATAGTAGAAATATCCTGGTAATAAACTATGTGTGACAAATTTCATCCGAATCGGTTTAGCCTTTTCTGAGATTATCGCTGTGAACGTGTTAACTTTAGTAGACGGGATAGTATTCAAGGTTAAGTGTAGTGCAGGAAGATGGACTCTCCACTCTAAATCGTTGACCCATTTAAGTTAGGTTTTCATTGTAAGTTAATAATTGATAACATTTAAATTTTTTGAACAAGAAATACGTCAAAATCTAATTTTGTAATTGGGTCAATAAAGAAGATCCCTGTGACAACTGACTGATGTAAACACGTATTACATTTGTTTCTTTGGTTTTTCATAATTACTATCAGTACATTATTGATACAAACCTTGCGACTACAGTAATTAATTTAAACGATCTACTAAAATTTATATGCGTTCCTTGCGAGTAATGACGAGTAGTACCTAAATGTTTGAAATTACGAAATACGGCTGTCGCAGGGATCATACCTACCAGGGACCTTTATTGACCGAATTACAAGATCAAGTGACTTGATTTTTGTGTTCTGTATACTGACCAAATTTATTTGTAAGTAATATTTGAACACGAACTTCTGTTAGTTCTCGCTCTTTAATTACAACATTAACATAAGGTCAGTAGGATAAATTAAATGTTGTCAATTAGATACTTAAATGCGCTTTCTGCAAGCGTGGTCGCATACTATCCACGTCATAAACATATATTTAACATCTGCTATGTTATGTGATGCTTAACAAAAATATTAAGTGAGGTTTTCTTCTTGTTACAGCTATGTTGCTTTTGGAGAGTGACATGTTCATGGATGCCCTTAATGCTTCAGCAACCAATAAAAAGGAGCCTAAAAAAAGGAAACGACGCACTAGTGGTTCAAAAGATACATCGAATGATGGTTCCCCACCGCATACACCAAACGCAGTCACCAGTCCAAACAGTGAAAGCAAATCTGTGCCACCGCGGTTTTATCAAGATACGATGGATACGGAAGAAGAAAAGGAATCGGTTAATGATAAGGTTTCCGATACTAACGAAAATAAAGATAAAGACAATTCATCTGATAAAGAACTTGACGAATCTATGGAAACAGCTGAACCACATACTTTGATGGTGAACGGGCTTAAGGGCGTTTTGTGTTATCATAAGAAAAAGGGTCCAAAGAAAAGTATTAAATGGAAGCCTGACCCTGAACTTGAAGAAATCCAATACTTCGAGCTTGATGAAACTGAAAGAGTTAATGTTACCAAGACATTTACTGATATGAAATATTTGGAAAGGTTTAATGAAAGGGAAGCTTTCCAGAAGGGAAGAAATCTTGCTAATGACGATGTAATGGAAGAGAAAACAAGCTGGAAACCATTAAATTTTATTGATGCGGAAGGGGCAGTGCTCGTAGACTACGGGAAAAATAGTAAAGAAAAAGACATTCAAGCTGTTAGGCAGAAAGGGACTTTACAACCTCTTTATTTTCATAAATCTATGATACCTGACTCTCCTTTAGAGCCAGATACTGAAACGCACACGTATTCTGAACCAACTATTATACCCTTAGAAGATGTTACCGGCAATCAAGATAATACTAGTGATTTCAGAAACATGCCTTGGCCTGAAGCTAAAGGCAACGCCCCCCCACCATCAAGTAATAATACCAATATACCCGCTATGTTCCCTTCAAATATAGCGCAGTTTCCAAACGGCTTTCCGCCTGCTCAATTTCCAGGTGTACCTGGGTTCCAAGGTCCCCCTGGAATTGTCCCTGGAGACTGGCAAAATGCGGTTCCTCCTCATATGATGCCAAATGGCATTCCTGGTACCATGCCGCCAGCGGCTCTTGCGCCTGGGGCCATGCCTCCTGGAAATATGCCGCCGGGTATGATGGTTCCTGAAAACATGATGATGGGACCCGAAATGTTCGTAGGAGGCCCGAATGCCATGTTCCCACCTGGTATGGTGCCTGATGGTTTTAATATGCCACCTAACATGTTTCCGCCTGACTTCACCATGTCTGGGCCACAAGGTCCTGGGCCTGACGTATTTCCGGGTCCAGGTAATTTTCGCGGTCCGATGCGTGGTCGCGGCTCCGGTGGTCACTGGCGCGGTAAAGGCTCTGGCAGCTGGGACGGCCCCCAGAGGGGAAGAGGCGGCCATGCTCGGGGAGGCAGAAAACCTGTTTGTATATATTTTCAAAGAAAAGGATCATGTCGACAGGGCGAAAACTGTTCATTTTTACATCCCGGTGTAAATTGCCCATATTAAACAAACAGCCTTAAAACTATGTACATATTCGTATTATATCAGTTATTATAAGTTTTGGTTATAATACTATTAAATCACGCCTTTTTTAAAGGCTTGATTTAAAAAATACAATAAGTTTAATGTAAGTTTAATAATCTGTGAAGACTGCTACAACATTTATATTGTAAATTTGTACATAAAGTAGAATAATGTTTATATAAAACTAAAAATAAAAAAGCTGCAAATTATCTTCATTTTTAATTTTGGCCAAAAATTCCTCCATCATCTTACTTACTTCATTGTTTTTTTTTTCGGTATGGACATAATGAAAGATTACATAAAATCAATTAAACGGGCAATAAGTATCGACTTTATATAATAGTAAATATGGTTAAAAAATTTCAAAATGACCCTCTTCCACCACCCCTGAAAGCTTACACTCGAGACAATGTCGATAATTCGACAGTCCACTAACTTTCTATATACAATTATATATGCTGTAGTTGTAATACCTAGGTGCCCTTACGGTACACATTTTTGATTCTATTGCCCTTACTAATAAACGTTGAGTAACCGCTGAGTAGTTATACCATGCTTTGTCCTTTTCTGTCGAATTCAAATGTCACAATGACAGATAAGGACAAAGCATGGTATAACTACTCAGCGGTTACTCAACGTTTATTAGTAAGGGCATATATAAATATATTGTTTAACCCTTCCAGTCCGCACCTCTGCGCCGTGCACTTCGCTACGCCGCCATACAATACAAGCAAAAAACGCCTGAGCGCGTGCGCATATTACTCCAGGAAAGTTACGGTCGCTAGTATGGTGGAACGGAAATAATTTATAATAGCTGATTTTTCTTATGTATCGGGTATATTATAATTCTAGTAATTAGGTAAAAACATAATCCAACTAATTATTAGTCAATAAGTTATTTAAAAAAAATTAATAAATTTAAAAAAATCCTGAAAATTTTGCTAAAAATAATTATAAACATTTTTTTTTCATATTGCTTACTTAATATTAGATCTATAATATTCAAGATTAATCGCACAAAAAATAACTAAGGATGTCTCATTTATATTCGATTAGCTAGAATAGGTATTGTATTCATTTTGCATATTTCCGTATTTAAAAATCGTAATTGGCTACAGTTTTCTTCATTCCTTATTGATTACAATAAATATAAACGTCGCAAGCAAATCATACACAAAATTATACCGGAAGGTGGATTTTATGGTGGTAAATAATAATTCCTTATAAAAAAATACAAATTGATCAGTGTATTTTAACACTTATAAATAGTTTTTTGTCATTTTTATCAAAGCACTACTTATTACTAACTTTTTCTATCATTTAAGGGTATACATATAACTGGAGCCATGTATTTTGCTGATTTAGTGGCTTTTCGTGTAAATATTTTGTTAGATTTCACCTTCTGCTCATGATAGACAAAAATATTATTATGCTTAGACACAAAAATTTCAATTACGATTTTAATTTAAAAGAAAAAGGCATTTTTTGACAGTATATTTATATACCTACTTCCGGGTGGAAAGTTTGTTGGATTCATGAATATAGTGTCTTAGAATATCTTATAAAACTGGAGTAAAAAAAATCCTGATTTTTTTAAATATAAATTAATAAATCCTGCCTGCTATTATAAATTAATGTTTTAAAAATCGTATCTTTCCTGTGGCGTCATGGAGACGGAACGGGATGTTTAGTTTCCATGGATGTTGTTATGCCAATTTTTTCCCCAACCATTTTTTTTTCTTACATAATGTTTGGGATTATAATGAAACTTTACATCGACAGGTAGTTAAAATAAAAACAGACAGTATTATAATTTATATAATAATTTATGAGGCCATCAAACGATAATTTAAAAATAAAACATTAATTTATAATAGTTTGATTTTTTTACTCCATTTTATAAGATATTCTAAGACAATTCATGAATCAACTATAGCCAATTACGATTTTTAAATACGGAAATATGCAAAATGAAAACAATACTCTAGCTAATTAAACAGTAAAATGCGATACTACTTATAATATCAACAGTAAAATTATTTAAATTCGATATTTTCCAGATATATTTAATCGCTTCCCTACCTAGTAATGTCAACTAAGGGTCCCTTCCCACTTAGCGTCTTTCGAGCGTCGGCATCCCCGTGACGCCTGCGGTGGCGGGTAGCGGGGCGCCGGACGGGCAGGCAGGCGTCGTGGGGACGCCGACGCTCGTCAAATTCGACAAGCAGACTGAGTTTCTTGCGACGCTTCATCTCAGTTTGCCTAACGTAATTTTCCGAAGCGTTGGTAGCATAAAACCGATTGTTTTAAAACTATCTCCCCTAGCGTCCTAAGTACTAGGTCGGCGCAATAGGAGCGCCCTTAGGCATGCTAGTGAAAACCCCATTTCTGCGCTGAGCTCCCCTCAGGAGCTCGCCCTCCCTCCGGTGTTGTAGTCAAAGCCTAACTACGTAGGTCCCATAAAAAAAAAAAAACCGACGCTCGAAAGATGCTAAGTGGGTAGGGGCCCTAATAAAGTGAATGAATAATCCACGCCAAATGTCTTATTTCGTAGACCGCTTCTGACGTCAGAGATATAAAATTTCAAATTATAGTGATGCGACCATGATAAAAATGTTAATGTCTGTGATTATATATAAACACAGATAATTTATTTAATTCTTGGATAATTTAATAAGGCAACGTTCTGAATTATAATATGTAGCGTCAGGGATCCCTTTGTCACTCATAAAGTTGTTGTATCGAATTTTGAAAGTCAGAAATTGATTCTCATACTATTTATTATGCTCATAACTATCGATAGTCATAAAAATTGTAAAGCAACGCTTAATAATGCTAAAGTGAATAGTCCATAATGTTAAAGATTATAATTTTCATAAGTCATAAAAACTATACGTATAACATTCAAAGGCATATTGATAATTAAACAGAAATATTTAAAGCATATATTTTAAACTACAAATTATTATTATTCATACTTTTTTATCGCCTCAGTACATATGTAATGTTTATGACTCCAAACTATAGTTAAAAATGAACTTATGATCTTGTATAGGTAGAACTGCGACCCCACCAACGCGCAAGCCGAGCGAGCGAAGCGACCGTCCCGCGGCAGCGGCCGGCGAAGCGCCAGAACCGAACATATTTTTTAAGTAATACTTACGGGTGCGCCAAAGTTCATATACAATTGCAAATTAGATTATTGGAACTCCGAAAATGTGTCTCATACAATTTTACAACCTAATGATCATTGTTCACAATTTTTTTTATTACTAACGATCGAAACTCATAATCATCAGATTTCATAATATCACTAATTATACACCTTGTTTATACTAATATTTGTTTTCATATATTTTCTGATACTAACGATCGAAACTCCTAATCACTCTAATTCATAACGAAGGTCTCCATTAGGTACGACGACGAGCGAAGCGAGGAGGAGTGTTAGGTAGAATTGCGACCCTACAGCGCGCGAGCCGAGCGAGCGAAGCGAGCGTGCCGCGGCAGCGGCCGGCGAAGCGCCAGAAATTAACATATTTTTAACTAATACTTACATATAGTAGACGATGAGCGAAGAATCACCCTTCTATTTCTAAGTCCCTGCTCCGTTGGTAGTAATAAAAATGTATGAACAAAAAAAGTATAACGAAAAAAATTATGAAGAGTGATTATTATGAATTCAAATGAGTATTAATAAAAAAAATATAATAACTGTCTGTTATGAGTTCCGTTGGTAGTAATAATAAGTTATGAACAAAAAAAGTATGAGGAAAAAAATTATGAAGAGTGATTATTAGGAATACAAATCGGTAGTAAAACCAAAAATCGGAATAAGAATTTTGTATGAGCCAATATGGACCCAATACTTACATATAGTAGACAAAACTTACATTTTATGTATTTTACTTTTATGATAAACAAGTTTAGACCTTATAATCACTATGTCAAGCAATATTATTACATTTAACTTTATGAGGTGTAATACATTATGATGTAAAAAGTTATGAATAAAGTTTTTATGACTCGACAAATATGACCATGAAAAATCGGAAATACAAATTATACCCTCAAATATTATGACAATCAATATTATTATGACTAAAAACGTTATGGACTCTTAAAAACGGAACCAAAACTTTATGGAAGATAATACATATAGACCCGTAGTGTCATTATCTGATAGGGCGGTAAAATTAGTCTTACTTCCAGACGTTGAATATACTTATACTACCGTCGATCTACATTTTAGAAGTAAGTAAATATATAAGGAAATACCGACACCTTTTTCCGAATGAACAACACGCAAAAAAATTACGTCGTAGACATAAAATACCCCTACCGCCTTCAAAATTAAAAATGCACAGCTCTGGGGCCTTACTGTGAAATTCGAAGCTCGCAACGATGCCTGTCGCGACGTCTCGCGAAATGTAAACATTTGCACATAGCAACATTATATGAAGAGTGGTGTTCCCGCCATATTCTCTGATTGTCTATGGTAAGATGTCACAAACTTAACATTCCTTGCATAGTTCATTTTCATAGTTGTGCAAGTGCTAGTGCTAACAAGTTAGAATCATCCAAACTGCTGAGCTGTTATAAAAGCTAAGTATCTAGTAGCTAAATATCTAGTGCCTAAATACCTTGAGCCTAAGTCTGGTGCCTAAGTATTTGGGTACCTTAATAATATAAATATTTGCCGAATTACCTTACAAGCTTTATGTATAAATTATATGCCAAGTTTCCACGTGTTTTACCATGTTGCTTATGCAGTGGTGAGCGAGGTGAAATTCCGCTCTGTAATTCCCTGTGATCTGTCTTGCAGACACAGTGGACAATGATAAGTGGGATTAAACCCAGTGTAACGTGATGCCCGTTTGTCGGGGTCAGTGGAAGCCGTGGAAGGCGAAGTGAAATTCCGCCCTGGCTCTGTGGTCTGCCTTGCAGACACAGTGGAAATGCTTCGTGTGGTTAACCTACCTAATGAGACTGGTTTTTATGTCCAGTCCTGGTTCAGTTGAGACCAGCAAGTTGTGAATCTAATGAGGCTGGTTTTTATGTCCAGTCCCTGGTCAGTATGGGACCAGCAAGTGGTGAATCTAATGAGGCTGGTTTTTATGTCCAGTCCCTGGTCAGTATGGGACCAGCAAGTGGTAAATATAATGATACTGGTTTTTATGTCCAGTCCCTGGTCAGTATGGGACCAGCAAGTGGTAAATATAATGAGGCTGGTTTTTATGTCCGGTCCCGGGTCCAGTTTGAGACCAGTGAGTGGTGATGAAGTTGATAAGGCTGGTCTTTATGACCAGCCCCGGGTCTAGTTGAGACCTGTTGGAAGCCTGCCATTTAATTCCGTAACTTTATGTGTGGCTTCAACTGCGGTCAATGCGGTTGAAGTCATAGTATTTATTTTTACAACAGGTGGTGACCAATTGCAGTAATAAAAGGAAAGATAAAGAAAGGATAAATTAATGATGTACCAGTTGGCAGTAAGGACTTCTCATAGGATATGTCAGGTATGAGATCACATAATTACTATTACAATTGCCATTGATTACTTCTAAATTTCTAATGTGTCTAATGGACCAGGCAGATAAGCGGCATTAATATAATTAACAACCTCCTCAAATACAACGTTACAAAGGAAATAATTGTTTGTCATCGCGCCGCCGCTGTATACCTTATTCTATGAATATATGTAATAATAACATTTGTTCAGTAAGGACTCATTGTACGCCATTGTGTGGCGTGAGTCCAGATATTTAGTATGAACAAATATACAAACATAAGGCGCGGCGACAAAGCCCGCATCGTAGATCGAACGAAAGCCGAAGGTGATTGCTACCATGAAGCAACTTCGGACTCTTGCTTAAAAAGCATAAAAGTCTACAATAAGGTTTCGAAATATATTCATAATGAGGTTAACAATAACACATTCCACAAAAAATTAACAGTTCACTTGGTGCGTAAAAGCTAAAGCTAAAGAAAGCGA
This sequence comes from Tortrix viridana, assembly GCA_963241965.1. Lineage (NCBI taxonomy): Eukaryota > Metazoa > Arthropoda > Insecta > Lepidoptera > Tortricidae > Tortrix > Tortrix viridana. The sequence continues at coordinate 12,171,395 of OY725172.1, forward strand.
AGATGAAATGTTTTTAAAATAATTTTAAAACCTATGCAGTCTGTACTTATTTCCAATTACTTTTCTAATTCGGTAGCGGTATAAGATTTTATTTATTCAACTTAATCTAATTTAATTCATTTTTCATTTTATTTTATTTCAATAGATTTTAGCTCGCATAGACATGTCATTTAAATTAAGTAGGTATAGTTAAGTTAGTAATACTGCGGTGCCCTGCAGGGTTACATGGCCGAACTTTTATTAGGTTAAGAGCTTCCTGTACTATACCCATGTAAAGCAATGAATAAATGAATATGAATAAAAACTTTTACCGAAGATAATAGTTTATTTCAAAATAAATCCACTATATCGAAACAAGGATTATTCAAGCCCTACTCTGCGTGGTGCATCCTCGTATCGGCGGCGACACGAGCCAAGCTCGATGAAAAATTGTAAGCGGTTAAAGGGTTATCCGTATTTTTGAAAGCCCTTACCACAGAATAAGTACTTGCATAGAAACCGGACTATAAGAAACAACAAAAGTCGTATGTTTGACCTTTTTCTATTAAGGTATCATAACGAGCTAGAAAGAGATGTACTTATAGGTATTCTTTTGTTATCCATCATGTTGTCATAAGGTTTTAAGACGTCAAAAGGCCCGCGATATGTCAATGTCAGCGAAGGTACCTCCCACTAAAGCAAAAGGGGAAGACACGTTATCGCCGTACAAGACACTGACATAATGCGTGCCGCGACGATTTGTTGATGCATTTTCCGATATTTTTATTTTGTTGTATAAAAAATTCCGATCGTCTTTTTTCCCTATTGACATATTTCCTGGGTATTTATTTTTTGTATAAAAAATTCCGAACGCTTTTGTTCCCTATAGACATATTTACTGTTATATTTATTTTTTGTATAAAAATTTCTGAACGCCTTCTTTTCCTATATATACTTATACATATTTAGCTACTGTTATATTTTGGCTTCCAAAAATTTAATTTGAATCCTATTTCTGGGTTGTTTTGGCCCTCCGGGCCTGATATAAAAACGAACCTAACCTAACCTACCTACGTATTACGATGTAATTACTATTGGGAAAATTTGCGATCTATAAGGAAAGAAGGTGTTCGGAAATGTTTATACAAGAAAATAAATATAAAAGTAAATTTGTCTACAGGGAAAGAAGGCGATCGGAAAATTTTATACAAGAAAATAAATATATCAGAAAATACGTCTAACAAACCAGTGGCTTTAATAATGTCTTCAGTTTCACTGTAACTCAGTGTGATTAACCACCTTTTCACTATTCTCAGTGCATTGGGAACTGCGAGACGTTTTATGTTGCAATAATTGCAGATCTAGTTGTATATACAGCAATGTGAATAGGCCGGTGATCTTCTAGCAATCTAGCAAGAGCAGATCTACATGGAGGGAGCGGTAACTTGTAGTGACGTTTTCTAAGGATTTTCTCGTGAAGATCTGTGCTGAGGATATCAGTATGCGCATGAGTGGCTGCTTTAATAATAAAGAGCTGCCTTACCCTTAGTAGTTTCGTTTTATGAAACGGCAAATTTGTGGAATACCGATATGGTTTTTTGAGCATTACTTTGATTACAGCTCTCTATGCACGTTCCAAAAGCAGCATGTGGCTCTTTGCAGCACAGCCCCATACGGCCACTCCATACTGCAGGATAGATTGACACAGCGCATGATATACGAGTATAAGTATCTCATGCGTGGCACAGTTCCGCAGTCTCTTCATTACATAAATAATTTTCCTAACTCTTGCGGCGAGAGCGGTGATGTGCTGTGCGAAAGAGAGGTGTTGGTCAAATAGTAGGTCTAAGTATTTGACAACGTTCTGCCTTTTTATTACCTGACAGTCACACAAAGGGGCTGAGTCAGGCACACCAGTAGAACCGTTGAACGAACAGGAGTGAAATTTGATACTTCTTTCTGCTGAAAGCGATGCAACTGAAGTTTTGGAGAAAGCTATAAAATTAGTCTTATCAACATTAAGTGTCAGAAGATTATTGGTCAACCATGAGCCAACCTTTGCCAGCGCGTTCTCGGCTTTTGGGAAGGTGCCATCCCACGACTTACCATTCACTAGAATGACAGTGTCGTCCGCGTAGCAAATAAGGTTAGCGTTCGGGATGGCTATGTCAAAGATATCATTGATATATTGTGTAAACAAAGATGGACCGAGTACACTCCCCTGAGGAACCCCGAACTTCACTGGAAGCTGTTCACTTACCAGTTCACCTATTTTCACCGTTTGTACACGATCCGTAAGATAACTAGTGAACCAGTCAAGAGCCACTCCACGAACCGCCTACATGTTCCAACTTTTTTAACAGTATGGCGACCGAGACGGTGTCAAAAGCTTTATACTTATACTTTCTGAAACACCCGATACCTACATCAACCTTCAAACCACCACAGATATTGATAATAACGAATATGTATTACGTACGCACATCACTAGCTAAATCCAGTAAGGGATAGAAAAGAAGTTGCTATAACAACTTACTGCATTTAAATATCGTCAAAAAGGGGTTAGCGGGTTAAGGGGGGTCTGGCGGCCCCCACCGAATCTGGTAAAATCGTTCCAAAAATCTTGAAGAGGGTCGAAAAACAAGCAGTATAAGCTTTTTACCGACATTACAACCCCAAACGAAAACACAGTAATGGCGAAAACCCCGCCACCAGAATTGACCAAATTGAGTCCAGTTGCCTGCATTCAAAAGAGGACGATTGCCGCTATCTATACTATACAGCACCCCTCGGGAAAATGAAAACAACCCTAAAAATTAGAGGGTTGAATCTTGAAAATGACGCGTTTTTCACGATTTTTTCGCATTTAAACCTAAAATTCACAACCAAAAAATCTGAAAAAATTCAGGGGACTTCCATACATCCAAAACAAATTTTTAATTGCGTTTAAACCATTTAAAAATAAATTAAACTGGTTGAAAAAAATAAAAATCACAAAAAATCATATTTTTTGCCATTACTGTGTTTTCGTTTGGGGTTGTAATGTCGGTAAAAAGCTTATAATGCTTGTTTTTCGACCCTCTTCAAGATTTTTGGAATGATTTTACCAGATTCGGTGGGGGCCGCCAGACCCCCCTTAACCCGCTAACCCCTTTATGATAATTCTCAAAGAAATAGTGATAAACTGCATCTATTCGAATAATCGCTGGTGAAAACTACTAAATAACACTTTTATTGATTTTGTGAAAAATCAAGTATCAACACCTTTAAATCCTATTACCCAAAAGTTCTTAATTTTAATTTCCCTTTTTGTCATGAGATTCTGGTAGACCTATATGTACTAATGTACTAATCTAATTATGAAATAGAAAAATGACAAAAAAAAACCAATGAGCTTGTGAAACTGTACAGTCGAGGACAGAAAGATGTTTACAATTTTTCACCTTATTCCATTGTGATAATAAGTCCAAAAGTCTTCTTTCTGTCTTCGACTGTACCTGAAGACCCCTTTTAGACGGTCGGGATAACCGCCCAACCACTGTAACCTTGGTTGAGTCAACCGAATTTGCAGTTTGTTCTACACGGTCGTGTGGTTGGAAGCAAATTTCAGTTCAACTGCGAACGGCTAGCAGTGAACACGTCACTGCTAGCCGTTCGCTGTGTCACTTTCAAAATACCAAATAGTCGGAGTAGCCATGCCATAGCCCTTCTATCTGCTAGTGAGGAAAAAAACGAGTTGAACTCACGCACCGAGGGTTCCACATTGAAGTCCGTACTTCAAAATATACCTTTTTGTGTACTTTACTGTACGAGTATGTAATAAGGTCCATTTTGACTTGCCTAAAGTTTAGTACAGATCTTTAAAGTTTATTGTCAATTTCTCGAAAACTATAAATTTTGAACACTTTGGTTTTTTGGTTATAAATCAAAAAGTACGTCACGGAAAATTATAAAAAAAAATTGATTTGAAATGTGCAGATAGCGCCCTGTTATATGATACCCCACTAGCTATAATCAAAGCACTTTCTCGTTTTCAACCCCCCAATCTGGACCCCTTTTCAATTATTTATAAAATTAATTTCATATTTTTTTACTAAAAACAGATGCGGGCAAGCAAGTTATACAACTATGCCAAATTTCAAGTTGATAGCGTGTGTAGTTGTTGAGAAAAACTGCTGTGACATACAGACAGACAGACAACGAAGTCTCACCTAAGGGTTCCTTTTTTACCATTTTGGTACGGAACACTAAAAAGAAAAAAAGAAAATGGCTGAAACAGTAGTTAAAGAACAGAAAAAGACTGAAGTCATTTAAGTACCTACAGAAGATTTTCATAATTATCTTAGAATGGACCAAGAGACTATAAATTATTAGAAATGCTCAGATCATTAATAGAAAAAAAAAGATACTGTAATCTCTGATAAGATCTTTATATAATTCTGAGAACTCCGTCAAAACTTCGCGCTCGTTCTCCATGACGTATACGTCCTCTCGCTTGGATCGTCTAAAACTGACTGACTACGCGCGGTTGGGTGACAATGACAAGCTTCCAAACGATCGGGCGGCCGACTCAACGCCCTCTGTTTGACTTTGGTCGCAAGCGCAGCACTTCCAACCAAGGCCGTTGGGACGCTGGTTGTCCAACATACGTCTACACGATTTATTTTTTGTTCAACCCGATCAAGGACACTCTTGACCTTGGTTGAGTTGTGTGGTTGTCCCGACCGTCTAGAAGGGGTTTAAGTTACGAATGACCAATATGACAATGACAGACGTCAACTGTCGTCAAATTGATAACGTCAAAATTAACTTCGAAATTAGAAAAACTGTTAAAAAAAAAAATATATATACTATTTGTAGTTGTCTACATTTAATTTCTAAAAATTTAGCAATGTCTTTTTTACTCAATAAATATCTATTTCAAAGTTGTGTTTTCAGTATTTGTTAGTGACAAAGAAACAAAGAATAATAATTCTGACTTGCGCGTTGGAAACACCTGCATTATTGCCAAATAAGTTTGTCGTCATTCGCTGACAGTCGTCAGCAAGAATATGCAGAGTTGGTTCTTTGTCCAAGATCGCAAAAGACCCAAACCGAGAGTGCACACAAAAATGTCTACCAAACCACCGGAAACTGCAACCGTTTTCACTTTTCAAAAGTGGTTGTTTACTGTGTCCGCGCCAGAAGTGGACGCGCGCAATACAGTTGTAATAACAGGAAGCACCCCAGAACTTGGAGAATGGAACTACTTAAAAGTCGTTCCGCTGGAAAAACAACCAAATACTAATTTGTGGTCTAAAAGTATAACAGTTCCTAACACGTGTGAAATACACTATCGGTACGCCATATGCTCTCTTAACGATGAAAACAAAGTTACAGTGCATTGTTGGGAGACAAATATTCAGCCAAGAGTGATCAAGGAAACAATGTTGCATCCAACTATTGATACTTTTGGTGAATATGATGGAAAAAAAAGAATTACTAGAGGCTGGATTACTGATCGGACATTAGTGCAATTCAAATTTGTAAAGAACCCATTCAAAGTAAAGACTCGGCTAACTGAAAGGATAATGAATGTAAAAGTAACCCCTGTTCCTCTGAGCTTTGGAACTGAAGGGCAATTTGAGGACTCTCTGAGCACTGACACAGCTGAAGTGGAGGTCCCACCTGAAGTGGCAGTGGAGGTTTCAACTTTTGATAATGATGCTTCAGTTTGCAGCATGCAACCTCAAGAACAATTTGGCAGGGAATATAAACCCAATGATGTTCTAATTGTTAATGTTCTAGAACCACAACCTGAAAGCATGGCTTATTTAGTAGATCTTTACTGCTATAGTACCAGGGCATCCATTGTGGATCCTCCTTGCCATGTAGGCTATACTTATGTCATGCCAAATATGTTAAAATGTTCTCAAGGGATGCTAGAGTTACCAGTTACTTGCAATATCAAGCATCGTCCCCTTGGAACTGTGAACTTTGAGTATTTAATAATACGCCCTATGCCTGAGCAACTTTGTACTTTACAAGTCTCCTATGCAAAATATTGGGATCCATCTTGGACTGGATTGGAGGTTGGGCACCGTGGGCTTGGTGCCAGTTTCAAAACAAAAGAGTAAGATATATATTTAATTAGGTACCTACTTTAATCTTATAAAGCAATATAGTTTGGTTCCCATCATGCAGTATGGATTAGGATCCCCCATTTGCTTCATTGTTATGTCATGCTCCCTGGAAATCCCACTGTTTGTTTTGTTGTTTATTATACATAACGGTACCCAACTTGTACTGAATTAGTACATACTTTTTTTTATGTACTTCAATAGAGAGTACAATTAACTGAATTTGGAGTTGCTGTGAAGCATCTTCCCCGCAACCCCAAGGATTAATTTAAGAATTTGTTATTTATTAAAACATTACGCTGTTGTACCCAATATGTACTGAATTAGTACTCACTTTTTCAATTTATCTCCATAGATTGAGAGTACAATTAACTGAATTTGGAGTTGCTTTGGAGCATCTCCCCAGCAACCCCAAAGATTAATTTAAGAATTTGTTATTTATTAAAACTTTATGTTGTTGTACCCAATATGTAGGTACACACTTGAAAAAAAGTGTGTACTAATTCAGTACATATTGGATAACACAACGTAATGTTTTAATAAATAACAAATTCTGAAATACCTTCAGAAGCTTAGATACTAGTAGACTGTAAAACGTTCTTTATTTTAATGTTATATTCCGAATCCGGTTGCCACGTGACAGGCATAGCCTAGTGTGGGACCAACAGATACTCTTCCATTTGTAACGTTTAACTATGAATAAATACATTTTGTTTTTTTTTTTTTAATTAATCTTTAAAATAATCTTAACCTAATTCAGTACAAATTGGGTACATCACCGTTATGTTTTAATAAATAACAAAACAGACAGTGGGGTTTCCAGGAAGCATAACAATCATTGTTCCTTCAGCCCCCATGGATAAGCAGGATAATTGTAGCTAAGGCATTCATTGCTCTTGCACTTACATATTGGTCAGAAAGTGACAGATGTTTTACCCATGTTTATCTACAGCTGTAAACACAATCATAGTAGGTAGCACTGTTATATAATTGTCAGGAATCATTGTTGTTTGTTTGATTTTTACATCTGTGTGTTGTTACCCAAGCAATTTTATTACAATTAAACTTTGGTCAGTTGTCATGTCCATGCCCATGAATGAGAACAAAAGAAACAAGGAAAAGAGCTATTGCAACGCAAAATGCAAAAGTTACCTCCGTTTAAGAAAACTGATGGGAATAAATGCATGTAGGCTGGGATCTTCTAAATAATACAAGGTGGGCCAGCCAGGCTATATCCTCTAAATGTAAAACATAGTAAGGTCATCCATTATCATTATCATGGTCTGGTTAACTAAAAGAGATCCCTTAAAGGGATAAGTTCGCTATTGTACATGTTAATCCTAAGTTTATGTATGTACATATGGGCCTGCGCAAACCGGCGGAGCGCAGCGCAGATCACTTTAAATTTATCAATGTATATTCTTCCCTATTTTAATTACAATAAGGTATAAATTTGAATGCTCTGAGACCAACCTCGGAGCATCACGGGGGATTACTACTCTGCGGCGGGGGCTCTAAATTTATACCTTACTGTAATTGAAATAGAAAAGAATATACATTGATAAATTTAAAGTGATCTGCGCTGCGCTCCGCCGGTTTGCGCAGGCCCTATTTGTTAATTGTTTTGTGCAATAAAGAGTTTACATACATACATTATCATTTCAGTACCAAGTTTTCAACTGTTATCTCTGTACAATGATGTTTTAATTGTTTTTAATCTGAGATCATTTTCAGAGGAAATTCTATACGTGAAAATACAATAGCATCTCTTAAAAAGGCAGCTGCAAGTGGTGCAGACATGCTTGAATTTGATGTTCAGCTAAGCAAAGATTTGATACCAGTTATTTATCATGACTTTTATGTATGTATATCATTAAAAAGAAAGAAGGAGGTGGAATTCACAGAAATGCTAGAATTACCTGTGAAGGACTTGACTTTGGAACATCTCCAGAAACTCAAGGTACAGTTAAACTGAATTGATTAAGGATGCTTGTGTTTTTCACATACAATTGCCTTCAAAATATGGCTTACCGAAATTTACCACCTTAGGAATTTGGTTTTAAAGGAAACAAGGTGTATTAAGAACAAAGTATTCTGGAATCGCTCCTTTGGAAGAATACTGTTGCAACTCAAAACTAGTATTTTTTACTATTACGTTTAAGTTTACTATTATTTCAAACTGTGATTACTTTTGACCTATTGTTCTTTTCTTGGTGAAAATTTAATAAAAACAGAAAATTTATTTAACAAACGTGTTGTTAGGATTTTGTAATAATACAGTATTCTTCCAAAGCAGCGATGCGTTGTGTTGACACTGGTTCTGCTTGAAACGCGGCCAAAGCAGCGACATAAGCATTTGCAATGTCTCATTGTTTTAAATTAAACATTACATTTTAATAAAACCTTATGGTATATTTTTCAATGTCACGCTTCATCATTATCACCATCAGCCGAAGGACGTCCACTGCTGCTACATCCAGAAGCGTTCCACAAGGTTCTCCACGACAATCGGTTTTTGTGCTACTCGCATTCAAGGGCTTCCCGCGATCGGAATATTGACCGTGATTGATTATCTTTTGATTTAATGAGCTGAGCTCCCTATGCAATGCAGTTACATGCGCTATGATCACGAGTAGACTAAAGAAATTGCTGTTGGGTATTACAGTTGTGAAGACAACGCTCTGTCTACCCTCATGCCCGGTTTACACGATGCCAATTTTGCGGCGCCAAAATCTCGCCGCCAGCACTAGCAAGAGAAATCACCGGGGATCATTCTTACAAGCTTTTATTTAACTCCGTCCGTTTCAAAATTTGCAAGTAAGATTTGAGACACTTCCCGGTGTCCGATTAAGGTGTAATTTGGTATACCTACGTAACTTCGGTGATAATGCAATAATACGGTAGGTAGGTAGGTACCATGGAGCTGGTCTGATTATGCTGTCGGAATGTGGCCATATGAACTCCGCAACGAAACGAGATATCCCCGCCGTGTTTGGGCTCGTTGTTCTTAATAAGCAGATAATGACTGCAAAAAAAGTACAGTCGGCAACAAAAGCTTGTCCCAAAAATTATTTTTTTGACACACTTTTGCTCGTCTACTACGTCCACTGTCGTTACCAATCCAAACACACTATAGGACTCAAAATGTTACTTCGCGTACCCGAAACTGATTGTGAACCAGTTTTGCATAAATAAATCCCCGGACACCAGGCATTTGACTTAAGTTGTCAGTGTTGTCACCCCCCATCATACTCCCGATTGTAATTTTTGTGTTTACAGATTTCAACAGGTTTTCTCACTAATATTGGTATATACGTGGGGCATACTGAAAGTTTCTGCAACTGGCCACTTACTTATAAATAAATTAACAAAAAGCAATAACAGAATTTGAAAATGGAACTCTCTATGAACATATTACTTTTCAATTTACGAGACTGTCATTTGTTTTTTTCAATTTGGCGGTGTTCAGAGAATTGTGTGTCGCTATTATAATGAAACTAACTCGTGAAAATTTTCGCTCAATGATTTTTAACGATTTTCGCTGCGGCTTAAGTCAACAAGAGAGTTGCCAGAGACTTCAACTGGCGTTTAATAATGAAGTCCCATCTCGTAGCTCTGTGTATTCGTGGTAACGGAGAATTTAGACGTGGACGAGATCATCTCCATGACGATGTACGTGAAGGTCGGCCGGTGACTGCGGTTACTGAAACTAATCGTCACTACTTTGAAAAAAACTCGTATCTGAAAATCACCAAGTTTCTAGTATCCTGTAAATTATTGTGATTGATCAAATAAGTTCATGTTAGTTTCATGAGATACTTTGATAGCCAGTCAGTAATTTTACAAATATTCGAATAACTCGCACAAACACTTTTTATTAAATTTACAGTTATTCGTAAGATACAAGATTTTTGTTTTAGTATTGACTGTTAAGTTGTTGAGTTACGATAATTTTGCTTTAAATTTTATGTTACAAAATGAAACGAAATGTATTTTTTTATGTTTATTAAATTTACTAAGTAGACTCTGTTAGAGTAACAATAGACGAACTTAATAACAACGTGTCTCCGTAAAAAAAAGATCGACTCGAATAATTTTTTCTCAACTATACATGCAGTAGACTATCGACTCGAATTATTTTTTCTCAACTATACATGCAATAAACTATCGTAAAATGCATGGAATTATTTTTGCAAAATCGGCTTTAGAGATGGCAAATCATCGTACTTTCGTTTTTTAATAGGGACTGGTCCAGAATATAGCTAAGGAATCGCTTGATGTTCTGAACTATCATTGAATCTTTGAGGTAGAATAGTCCAGATGTCATCAAAGCGAAGTTAAAACTCAATCGGACTGTGAGGTGTATAGGAGCCCTCAAATCTACCACACATGGGTCACCTGCTCTCTTTCCAGGTCTAATAGAAGTATAGTGCTTAAGTGTGGCATAGTTTTTGAAAAACCTCCAGTGTAAATATTTTACATTGTACTTTTTAGTCAAAGATGCCTCTGTTCTTACTTTTAAAAATCGGCAGGCACATAAAGTTTTCTGTTTTTTTACTTTTCTCTATATGAGAATGCACAGTGTCAGATTCCATCTGTGTGTGGCCCTTAATAAGATATTTTTGATAAACAGTACAATTATTAGAAATACAAAAGTCCTGTAGCTTATTTGATAGAATTACATTTATATGCAGGGCTGTACAACCATCACATGATTTACCTGATAATCAATAATGCAAGACGAAAACATATACATGTCTATTGTTTACATTTGAAAATTACTTATAGTAATTATACAATATTTGAAAATTATTTAACCAGTACCGAATAAGTAATACCCATACTTTATGAAAAATAAATCGGATACGAGTTTTTTTCAAAGTAGAGACGAAAATTTGTTTTGGTACGATATTTTTGAACTAACGATTACTTACTATAATGTCGATTTATCGACGTTGGAGTTTGTGCAGCATACGAGGTGTATTTTTATTAGTTTAATTCGTAAATAAACGAAAAAATGGAAAAAATCAGATACGAGGTTTTTTCAAAGTAGTGACGTAATGTCGATACCGTACGACAACTAATTGAGACAGACAAAAAAATTACCTGTCAGCAAATTCGTACTGTATTAGGCATGAGTCAAGTGCAATACATTTTGCATGAGCAACTGCAGGTTCGGAAGCATTGCACTCGATGGATTCCGCATTATTTAACGGAAGACCAGAGACGACTGCGTGTAGAGTGGTGCCGAAAAATTATACACAAGTTGAATGGTGGAGAGTCATTGGCTGTCTTTAATATTGTGACGAAACCTGGGTGTATTGTTTCGAACCGGAAAGAAAAAGCCAGTCAGCAGAATGGGTCTTTCCTTTTGAAGAGTTGCCAACAAAATTTAAAAAAATGGTTGCGTCTTTCTTCGGAAAAACTGGACATTATGTAACAGTGTCGCTTGAAAATCAAAGAACAGTCACTGCAGATTGGTATGTAAACAATTGCTTGCCCAGTGTCTTGGAAAAAGTTCGTGAAAAGGGTCCTCGCAGTCATGTCATCCTTCACCACGATAACGCGTCCGCACATTCCGCTCAGAGAACGAATGCGTATTGGCTTCAAATGTGGAACTGATGACGCATCCGCCGTACAGTCCGGACCTCGCACCTTGCGACTTCTTTTTATTCCCAAGAATAAAAGATAAACTTGGAGGTTTACGATTCTCAAGCCCAGAAGCGGCAGTGAATGCATTCCAAGAAGCCGTTGAAGAGGTCTCTACCGAAGATTGGACCCACTGCTTCACAAAATGGTTACAACGAAAGAAAAAATGTTTAAATCGTGAGGGAATATACTTTGAAAAACAATAAATTAATCATAAACATCTTATCTAGTCTTATTTATCAGAATCCAGAAACTTACAGTATGACCTAAGTAGTGGCGTTCTGTCGAAATGTCCTTAGGGCTATGTAACTCAATCCAATGATTTTGCCGTCAGTCGCTAGTCGGGCGACTCAATGAGATATTTATCAATGGCATCTGCCATTCGCGCAAATCTTTGCGAGTATCGTTGTTATTGACTCATTAAATCAAAAGGTAATCGCGTTTTATCTCGTTGATATTATATCGAATGTAATCAACCGTGAATAATTAAAAACTGTTATATTTCAAAATGGTCGTCACGTTTTTATTTTTAAAATCATCACGACACTCTTTTTTGTTCGGTTTCGGGGATGCCGATTTCGAAAATGAGATTTTAGAGCATTCTGGCCGTGTGCGTGCAGTGCAGTGCGTGTTTTTTTCACACTCGTGCTTTTAGAGCCCTCTTGGAAGCCTTAGCTCGGGTTCCAAGTTAGCACTCGGTACAATAATAAAATTCTCTCTGCTTGGTGCAACATTCTACTATTATTTCATTTTGTAGCATAAAACCGCATTTATTATATTTTACTACCTAGTCAAAAATATCGTAAGTGCTCGTTTTCTTTGCAAAGGAGGCAAGAGTGCAGTTCAGCGAAGCACAGCTTTACACAATTACCGATTATAATTAACTTATTTCATCTTTTCACAGGTATATCATTTAGTTGAAGGGAGAAGTCACGAAACGCTATTTTTTGATGAAGATTTAGAAGAGCACCAGCCGTTTCCAACATTAGAAATGACTTTGAATCAAATAGACGCCCATGTTGGTTTCAATGTAGAACTAAAATGGACAATGGAGTTAGACGATGGCACGTTTGAGTTGAACAATCCTTTTGATATGAACACCTATGTTGATAAGGTGGGTTGTTATTTTATTGAAAACTGAGTTTTCAACATAACCTGTAACTCGCCAACCTGTAAGACCCCGTCCGCCTGCCAAACCGCTTCCAGTTTCCCAATGAATAATTAATGCGGATGCAATAGAAAATAATAAATTTAAATTCGAAAATAAAAGTGTCTTGCTTCACGCTTGAAAAGAACGCTTCTTTCTCATAGAACAACCAATTATTGCTCCTATCGCATCGTATTCGTTTTTAAAAATATAAATGGATTCGCGGTTAGACGGGATTTCTCTTTCATGCTGTATAATACTAGAATTCTGTCTTACGAGTCCCCACCTATTATTTTTAAATAAAAAGAGGTCTGTTTATTTGTCCTTCAAGCCTGTTAAGTCAGAACATCCGATTGTCGGGATCCTTTACACGGTAGTATTAGTTGGAGGGTTAAAGCCTACTTATTGACTGGACTATTCCAGAGGGTATATCCATTAACCAATCAACTTTGAAAATATAAACTTTGATTTTAGTCAAGTAGATTCTGTTGCTATTGTAAAGGCATTAAAATCTCTCAGTTTAAAAAAAAACGGGTATTTATGGGGAATGTCAGTTAAAGTCATCCATCATATTATAGAGGTAATTGCACCCCACTTCGCATTAATTTACAATAACTGCATATCTGAGGGGGTCTTTCCAAATCTAATGAAATATAGTAAAGCCATACCTAGGGTTTGCAATTCGAATATTCGAATATTCATGTTAACGCCTGCTCAATAATTAAACGCAAGACGAGAGGAGAGGGCTGCGCGGGCGGCGGGGCAACGGCCATGACACTACGACGACGTTCAATCATTCAAAAGGGACAATCAAGCACGCATCTTTGTAAATCAATTAAGTAGTCAAAATTATCCCAAAGCTGTATTTTATATATTTTCGGAAGTGGATTAAAATATTTAAGATCGAGAAGACTACATTCTAATTTGAAGAACCTCATAAAAGTAATTACATTCATATTATTCGAATATCCGCCAAAAATAAAATCCGAATTCACCAATATTACTTATTCGAATAAATCTGATATTTTGAATAGTACAAAAATAGGATTTAAATAGTTAAATGCCTTTAGTAAAACGCTAGTATAGCTTTTCTTCATACCTACTGACATGACATGAGGCTTTAAAACTAATTTCCTGTTTATTATACGTCCTGGCAAAAAAAAAACAGTTTAGATCCCTAAAACTTATAATCGAGCAAGCCAGTGACAAAACGGGGTCGCTCGGTACCTAATTATTGTTAAGTACAATAAATTGTGATTTTCATATTATATTTAGGGTAATATCTGCATTTTTAAACATAATATCTTTGATGATATAACGTGAAATCATTATTTCGTTTTATTTCATAAAATATTCAAATTATCCGAAAAATCCGAATATTCGAATACAAGAAATCGAAATATTCATATTATTCGAATGTAAAAAGTGAACGGATATTGCAAACCCTAGTCATACCCCTTTTTAAGTAAGGCGAGAAGAGTGATTTAACGAATTTCCGTCCCAATTCTATTCTACCAGTTCTGAGTAGTCTTTGAGAAGTTAATGTTGAATGATATGTTAGGTCACTTTAATAGAAATAAACTGCTTAACAGTAATCAGTTCGGCTTCACCAAGGGACGATCCACTACTGATGCAGCATCTGTTCTTATATCATCTTCATATATATAACATCTGGGAGACATCTTGTGATGCAGTAGGAATATTTTATGTCCTTTCGAAAGCTTTTGATTGCGTTGATCATGCGACCCTTATTTTAAAATTGGAACATTATGGTCTATCAAATAATGCTCTAAGACTTATGTCTTCTTACCTCAGTGATAGAACACAAACGGTTGTTGTAAACAATACGCAGTCTGTTGGCGCTGCAGTTAAATTAGGTATGCCTCAGGGCTCTATATTAGGTCCTTTCTTATTTTTGGTTACTCACTGGTCAAATGACTTACCACCCATAGTAGATACATTTGTGATATTGTACTATTTGCTGATGATACATCACAAATTTTCAAGGTAGACCGAAAATCCGTCGACTACAGTAGGATAAACTCCACGCTTGTTAAAGTACTTAACTGGTTTACTAGTAACAATTTATTACTCAATGCTAAGAAAACTAAATGTGTTAGGTTCGTTTTGCCTAATGTGAAACCGGTAAATTCTAGTATTTTTCTTAATGGCGAGTGTTTAGAAATGGTAGATAAGGCACTTTTCTTAGGCATAACTATAGACAAGAATTTGCAATGGAGTCCCCATATAGCAGTACTAGCAGGCAAATTAAGTTCGGCCGCTTACGCCGTTAGGAAAATTAGACAACTCACCAATGTTGAGACAGCTCGCTTAGTTTATCATAGTTATTTTCATAGTGCTATATCGTACGGTATTCTGGTTTGGGGAAAAGCAGCTGACATACAGACTATATTTGTGTTACAAAAAAGGGCTATTCGCTCTATATATAACTTAAATTCCCGTGATTCATTAAGAGACCTTTTTAAACAAATTAATATTTTAACAGTAGCATCCCAATATATTTATGAAAATATTATGTATGTTATTAAGAACCTAGACTCTTTCGTTAAAAATTCTGATATACATAGTATAAATACTAGGAATAAAAATAAAATTGCCATAAAAAAGTTTCGTGTCCGTAAAGTATATAAAACATTTGTAGGTCAATGCATTCATTTTTATAATAAATTACCCGACGTAGTTTTAGAGTTACCCCTTCCATCACTTAAAAATTACTTGAAAAAGTCGTTTATGTCAAAAGCGTACTATAGGGTCGAAGACTATCTAACGGACAAAAATGCTTGTCCTAAACCAGAAAATTAACTAATCTTTAATGTTTAATAGCTTACTACTCGTACATACCTCATAAAAATCATGTAAACGCTGTATCTTGTCTAGGGGACACGGTTTATGTAGGAAGACACGTCGAAACTGTTTTGTGTGGTATACTTATATATATATATATAATTTTTTTTTCTCGTAATCGTTCTGACATGTTTTCCTGCAGAACTACGCAGATATTTTATATTATTTTTACAGTTTTATATAATGCTAGAATAAGTAGTATCATTGTTATAAGTTTTATTGAAAAAATGACTAACTGTTGAGTTTCTTGCGGCGGGCGCTTCTTCTCAGCAGTGGTCTCCTCTTGGGAAGCGCTGGTAGATTTTAACGTGTGAAAGTGCCCGTGCGGCCTACTTACTGAATAAATATCTTTTATCTTATCTATTTTTTACCAATTGTTTGCTTACGAGCGTACGTTTTACTATAGCAACATTTTTGACTGGGTGTTAATTTTAGGTACTGGAAGTTGTCCTTAAACATGCCGGTGAACGCCGTATCGTGTTTTCATGTTTTAATCCGGATATCTGTACAATGGTGAGAAATAAGCAAAACAAGTATCCCGTTATGTTTTTAACTGTGGTAAGTATTATTTTAGTACACCAGCGGCGACCGTCACGATAGTTAAGCTCTTTTTAGGGTTCCGTACCAAATACAGAAAAACGGAACCCTAATAGGATGTTTGTTATCCGTCTGTCCGTCGGTCTGTCAAGATCCTCTTTCTCGGGAATGGTTGAAGCAATCAGGCTGAAATCTGGAATAGATGTAGCAGGTATTTAGTGGTCAGCACAAGGCCTCATTATGAGGATTTATACAAAAAGTTTTATACTTAGTAATAGAGGAAATGGGGGTTTAAAAATTAAAGTAATGTGATTATAGCAACCGGGGTATCATATGAAAGGGCTTGAATTGCACATTTATTTTTTATAAATTAGACGTTTAGTTTGTGATTTATGACCAAAAATTTACAAAAAATTACCTGTGAATTTCATACCTCTGAAGCTCACGGGCCGAAACATCTGAAGTAATTCAGATTTATAAAAAATTATCTATATTTTATACAAACAATAAAACGAAGTTATGAATTATGAAAATCAAGTTTTCGAGATAATAACAAAATTCTTTGAACATTACTGTTAAAATTTAGGCATCTAAAATGGAAGTTCCATTTTAATTTAACACGTAGGTTGTAAATAATAAAACTTTAGTTATTTTATTGATGGCCCCGACTCGTTGCGTCGGAACATTAATAGATACTTATTTATTACTATACACTAGAAATTGGGTAATAATTTTGGCGCGAACCATATTAAATACGGAACCCTCGGTGCGCGAGTCCGACTTTCACTTCATCGTTTTTTTTTATTCCGTAATTATGACTTACAGATAATAAAAATATACTTATGTTTAAATGTTCCAGGGCGTTACAAAAAAATACAAGCCATATCGAGACCCTAGATGCTTGTCTATTCCAGCCGCAGTTCAAAATGCCATCAGCTCAGATATTTTGGGCATTGTTGTGCACACAGAAGATCTACTTCGAGATCCGTCACAGGTAATTTTTCTTTATCATAATACTCTTATCTATCTATAGATAACTAATGCTTGTCATTTGGCTGACCTCGCTACGAAAACACATTTGACTTCTTCAAATCTTACCCTCACGTGACTAAAATAATCTCATGGTTTAAGTATGGAACGCAAAGTGTGCGGAGGCAGCGTGAGGACGAGATTTTTATAAATTAAATATTACTTGTCGCACTGGGCACCGCCTCCGCTCTCAGTCAGCGCGGCCTAAGATATTTTGTCTCATCACGTGATGGTATTGCGTGATTACTTTGTGTTATTGATATCTTTTTTGACTTTTGACGTGTAATAAAATCAATAGCAATAAAACAGCTTTTAAAGGACGAGTATGGGCTTGTAAGTTACTTTTCTAAAAAACACATAGTTTTTTTTCCACCAAATTAGATTCTCAATAATAAAATGACCTATACGTACCTAAGCGTTATGTCGAGTCCTACCTACACGTCCAAAAAGTAATAATTATAGATAGGAAATGATTTGATTAAAAAAAATTGCTTGTTTGTGTTTGATCCAGGCCATTATAACCACTTGTACCCCAAACTCGTTCATCTGATTATGCATGATAAAAACTCAAGCATGCTAATTAACTACTACATTAATAATATTAAGTACTAGCGTAATAGCGAAATAGATATACATACATACATACGCTCGAAAAACATAACCCTCCTTCGGGTAGTCGGGTAAAAACAGCTTAGAAATTAGTATATCAAATATAAAAACCCGGGCAAGAGCATGTCGGGCCATGCTCAGGGTAGGGTTCCGTCGCCACTCTTACAAACAAAAACAACAATTTCCAAAAACAATACAAATATTAGCAAATTTTCTAGTTAAAGCTATCTTAGCTGATTTTCGGTAGGTATAAACATTTTAATCGTCTTTAACTCAAGAACCAATAAAGTCTACTTAGTCGTGATAGTTTTCCTTTTAAATCCGTTATACATATGTGCTTTCATTTGTGATATTTTCAGATTTTTATTACTTGTAGTTTTGGCTCCTAAACGGTCCCCCAAATCTAAAAATTCTTAATAACGTAACCATAATAATCGATAAATAAAAAATAAGAGCTATCCAATGATACATCACTCGATGTTATAATGTAAAAAATTAACTTTGCTTTACATGTATGGGAGGTATCCGAAAAATATTTTGACTCAAGATTTTATTTTACAACTTTGTCTGCGTAATTTAAATGTATAACTATGCCAAGTTACAGCTTTATAACTACCTCTAGTACTAAGAGTCCCCGAGTTAAACCGCGGACAGAGACGGACGGCCGGACTGACGGACATGATGAAACTATTATAGGTATAAGGGTTCCTTGTTCACTACGGAAGCCTAACAAGAAAGAAATACGACAAATAAATGTAGCAAAGTACCCATAGTATAATGGCCTAAAACATCCGCTATTCAAAGTCGTTTTTAAACAAAAAAATCCGCCTATCCGTCGTTTTAAAATCCATACATACGTAAACAGTTTTGTTTACTAACGATATATGGATTTTTTTAAAGACTAAAAAAAACTTCATCGAATACCTAACCTAAAATAAATTTATTTATTCAAAAACAAAGAACCTACTTATACGTTTACTCTAAAAGAGTCAGTGTTCAACTCTTCGTACCTGGGATATAACAGCCAAGTGCGTGCTAAGCGCGGAATAGACAGGTCGATATTCTCGTAGGTATCCCATTAGAATGGGTAGACCTCACAATTGCGTCCTCGTGTTTACCAGTATTTGTCGAATATTTAAACAGGCCCATCATATATATATAATTAATATACATGGATATAGTGGCTCTCGCCTTCTAATGGGATTTCTAAAATAAAGAATATTTATTACGCAATATAACAAAAATGTTAAGTCTAGGTACTCGTAATTTTCAGGTAAAACTAGCTACTAATGCAGGACTGGTCATATTTTGTTGGGGCGATGATAATAACGACAAGAATACCATCAAGAAATTAAAAGCATTAGGCCTCCATGCCGTAATATATGACAAACTCGACCAATACATTACAAAGGAAATAAAGGTAATTATTTATTATCACATAACTCAATCTCTTCGATAAAGCCTATTAATTTTATTACTAGGCCTCTTGACGAGGGTGCCTCGTTTCTATTGTGTTATTATAACTATTTATCATAGTAGTTCAATATTGGCATACGTAAATCAAATTGCTTGATTGTCTGGTATTTTTTGTACGCTGTACATCTGAGCACGGGATACATTTATTGCGCTTTTTCTTAGTTCTGCCACATGCAATGCACACATGCAACTAATCTGCTTATGGTCATTCAATATGGATTATGATATAGTTTAGATAAATTACTATACGAAGCAGTACGAGTACATTAACGAAAACAGTAAAAAAAGTAAAAATACCTGGCACATTTTAGCAATCATTTCGATTTGTAAATTAACAAAAATTAACACCCGTATTTATAGACAAGAAAAGTAATTACTTCAGACTTATAAACAAAAAAAGCCGGTCAAGTGCGAGTCGGACTCGCGCACCGAGGGTTCCGCACAAAATTGTAGGCATGTAATTAGTTCAAAAATCATGGGAATACCATATAAACAAAGTCCAGTATAAACTGACACACAATAAGTATGCACTTTAGTACTTAGTGAGTGTCAGCTTATACTGGGCTCATTTTTTATGTGATGTAACTACAAAATAACGGTTTTCGGATTTTTTTCTTTACTTGTGCGATAAGACATAGCTTCTTGCAAAATTTCATGATTCTAAGTCAACGGGATGTACCCTATAGGTTTTGATTCCCTTGAGATTCCCTTCAATATGCGGCATAAACGGCCGTATCTTTTAATTGCGTTGACTTAGATGTTTGATTTTTTCACTGATCCAAGGGACTGCAGACTTATGTATTTGATATTAATTTCAACTTGATACCTCCACGCGTTCCTGAGAAAAAAGGTCTTGACAGACACACAGACGGACAACAAAGTGATCCTATAAGGGTTCCGTTTTTTTCTTTGAGGTACGGAACCCTAAAAATAAAATTACTTGAGACTTAAGTAATGATTTTTATATGACTTTTGACATTACTATACTCATGTAAGTTATTAATTTTCTTGTCTATAAATACGGGTGTAAAAGTAAGAAATTTTACAGAACTAAGGCATGACGTCACGGTAAAGTATTTCATTCAGAACTCCATACCGATTTAACGCGTTACAAAGCACATTAACAAGTAACTGAGTTGACCGAGTCATCTAGCCCAGTATTTCTTAACCTGTGGTCCGTTGACCGCTGGGGGTCCGCGAGTAACGTATGCGGAATGAAACTTGGACAAAGTTCAATGTCGTATTAAATTAAAGAAACAGTGTTGATTTAATAAACGTTTATGTTTTTTTAATAATACATTTAACAACGCTTAATGCAAGAAAAAGTTTGTTTACTCCCATGCGAGATGCTTTACGGCAGTTATCCATTGCTGTCGAAAATACAGATGTCGGCATTTTACTCAACTTCAATTTTATCTTCCGAATTAAACTTTGTATATTTTTTGGGCGAAAATTATAGCAATAAACTCGCCTCTTTAGATTTCCCCAAAAAATCTTCGTTTTTTGCGTAAAATATATCTTTGACCGAATTACGTAGCCACATCTTTTGAGCGATTTTTTGATTTTCAGAGACGGTTGGCTTAACTTTTCTTGAACGCTTGTCGATGCCCATGTTTTTAAGATACTTCTTAACAGTTTTGCCGTCACATTTAAATTTCCTCCCGAGCTCTATAAGATTTTGCGACTCGGCCGGTCGTCATTTTCTTTAGTCAAGCTCTCTCAGAAGACTGGCTTAAGCAGGAATGTTTCACTGAGCCAGGCTTTCTAGCAGTAGTTTTCCTCAAGGAATAGGATGCTAGAATATTATAAACAGTGTTTCGACTCTCACCCATTTGTACAAAATGTACCACGATTTTCGATTTTGGCCATAGGGGATGTGTACTGTAGAAATTACATACAATTTCGCGACGTCGTTCTTCTTGATTTCTCATAATTTTAAGAGAAATAATTCTATGCCCATGAAACTTACAAAATTGATTGACAGATATATATTATACGTTAAATTAACATTTAGATTTAGTTTTTGTTTCAAATATTTTAACCCTTTTTTAGTTCAAACTTTGTCCAAATTTTACTCCGCATACGTTATGTGTATACGGGTCCTTCGCAGTCTCACCTATGGACCATTTAACAATAATATATTGTATTCGCAGTAATAAAATAAATGGTCTGAAATGTATTGCTGTTTTTTTTTAATTAAGGGGTCCTTGGACTTGTACTTGATTTCCTAGGGGTCCGTGGACGGAAAAAGGTTAAGAACCGCTGATCTAGGGGCATCGCGTGATAAAACGAGAGAGTTGTGTTTGCATTTGTGTTAGGTACCTACTTATTTCTCACAAAGAAAATTGTTTGATTGAATATGAGGTCATTTAACGGTTCGTGTGACAAACAGGAGAGCATTTTCCTGGTGGAAGCGCGGGAGTCGCAGCGCGAGATGATGCGCCGCACGCTGGATGAGTCGCCCTCGCACAGCTCGGCCTCGCCGCCCGTCTCCCGCTCCAACTCCGAAGCGCGCCCCTTCCTCGATCTCAACGTGCGTCATAAAGTGCAGGCCCGCTCCACCGTCACCTCCCTCGAGTCTCTCGCCTCTTCCATCGACCTTTGCGACGAAGATAAGAACCTAAAGCGTAATAGAGACCTAATCACTGACGTCGACAAAGAATGCCAAGTCAAAGAGCACCGCAGTAGTTTCCGCGGCTTGTTCCCAGCTGGCGATAACAAACCGGTCGTCAATAACAAAAAGTGTCGTAAGTTTGATAAAGAATAAATGAGTACGTAAATCAGAATAAAGGAATTGAGGATTGAGGTCTTTGTAGCATTATTGTTGCTATCATGGTCGGGAAAAACATCGATAACGGTAATAACAATTGACAACATTTCAATTCGCAACTGATGCTAAATCCAAAACCGTTTGGGTAAGAGTCAGGATTCCGAATAAACATATCCAGTAAATATTAGGGAATTAGTGTAGATCGGAAGTATGGCGTCATTGATATGCCTGTACTGTATGTTTCATAAAAATCAAAACACTGCACTGAAGAAAAAAAAAGTAAAAAGTTGTAGGAATAGTCCAATTTCCAGCTGTCAAAATGAATATACCAATGGTAAATTAAACTTGCATGTATGGTGATTACCTACTGTTTGAAATTGAAAGCGGCAGCCAGGAAGTTTGTTTGTGTAACAGTACAAACAACAGTACAAACTGTACTATCTCGAATGCGTTGCCATTGCAATTTGAACCTTCTTCTTTAAGCGGTAAAGTTGCTATTCATATGAAATCTTTTGTTATTTGTGCGTTTCATTTTGCACTGCTAATTAGCGGTCGGGCTTCACAATAGATAACAAAGCCATTCATTGGAAGATAAGCTCTCAAGTGGATTCCGACATTTTAAATAAATTCAACTATACCTAGTTGTCGTACGGTATCGACATTAGTTTCAGTAACCGCAGTCACCGGCCGACCTTCACGTACATAGTCATGGAGATGATCTCGTCCACGTCTAAATTCTCCGAACCACGAATACACAGAGCTACGAGATGGGACTTCATCAAACGCCAATTGAAGTCTCTGGCAACTCTCTTGTTGACTTAAGCCGCAGCGAAAATCGTAAAAAATCATTGAGCGAAAATTTTTACGAGTTACGTTTCATTATAATAGCGACACACAATTCTCTGAACTCCGCCAAATTGAAAAAAACAAATGACAGTCTCGTAAATTGAAAAGCAATATGTTCATAGAGATTTCCACTTTCAAATTCTGTTATTGCTTTTTAAATTTATTTATTGTAAGTGGCCAGTTCCAGAAACTTTCAGTATGCCCATGCCCCACGTAGTTCCGAACTTGTGTAACATAAAAGCATTCGTTTGGCCTAAACGAGGTTGCAAAGAAATAGAAAAATAGGTAGTAGGTACATACTTTCTAATAACGTTTCTCTCCTTGGGCAGTCGGGTAAATAATAGTAAATTTATAAAAAGAATAGTATATCTAATAAAAATTCTATCTAACACAATAAGACATGTTCAAGCGGCAACCGAGGAACAGATAGTCATAAAACTGTTAGTTAAATTGTTTCATCGAATAACGTTTAATACTAAACGGCGCTGCAGTTAAATTAGGTGTGCCTCAGGGCTCTATATTAGGTCCTTTCTTATTTTTGGTTTATATAAATGACTTACCACCCATAGTAGATAAACTTTGTGATATTGTGTACTATTTGCTGATGATACATAATAAATTTTCAAGGTAGACCGAAAATCCGTCGACTACAATAGGATAAACGCCACGCTCGTTAAAGTACTTATTTGGTTTACTAGTTAGTAACATCTTACCTAATGTTGAACCGGTAAATTCTAGTATTTTCCTTAATGGCGAGTATTTAGAAATGGTAGAATAATTCACTTCTATTAGGCATAACTATAGACGAGAATTCGCAATGGAGTCCCCATATACTAGCAGTACTAGCAGGAAAATTAAGTTCGGCAGCTTACGCCGTTAGGAAAATTAGACAACTCACCGATGTTGAGATAGCTCGCTTAGTTTATCATAGTTATTTTCATAGTGTTATGTCTTACGTTATTCTGGTTTGGGGTAAAGCAGCTGACATACAGACTATTTTTGTGTTACAAAAAAAGGCCATTCGCTCTATAAGTATATAATTTAAATTCCCGTGATTCCTTAAGAGATTTTTTTAAACAAATTAATATCTTAACAGTAGCGTTCTCGCAGGCCGAGGTCGGCCGGCGGTCTGTTGGTCTGTGTTGCCCTTAAGAAATAACTCAAATCATTCGTACCTAGTTGGTTACTAAGTTCTGTTACTGCACTATTCTGTTTTTAAACTGAAAATACGAAAGAACAAAATATATATTAAAATAAAGTACAGAATATCAGGATAAATATGTTATTATTATTCAAAATGGCCTCCTCTAGCATGAACACAGGCCTTCAGCCGACGGGGCCAGTCATCGATCGCGGCACGCACCACCGTCATGTCTAATTCCGCCACTGTCTTGATTATGTCCAGCTTGAGAGAATCGAGATTTTTGTGGAGTTTAGCACAGGCTTTCTCCTCAATAACCTGCCATATGAAATAATCCAGAGGGTTGAGGTCCGGACTGGAAGACGGCCATTCTTCATGAGCAATAAAATCAATTTTATTGACCCGAAACCAGGCTTGCGTGGTTTTTGCTTTATGTGCTGGAGTCCTGTTGGAAAACCGATGGCTGGTTTTCAAATAGGGTATGGCTTAAAGGTATCACAATAGGTTCGAGAACGGTATCCTGATAGACTTTAGCCCGTTTTTACGCCCTTTTCACAGAAATGGACCTTCTTTAGCCCCGAATAAGACACCCCCAGCCAAATCATCACGTACGAGGGATGATGACCTCGTTGGATTCTCGGAACGGTCACGCTCGCTTCTTGACTATTTTCCGCATATACCCTGTCTTCTGGCGATTAAAACTCTGTTCGATGGCAAATATTTTTTCTTACGTAAACAATATTTTTCGATGCCCATTTTGTGCGTACCGCTTAAGTAGCATGCGACTTCTTTGAAGCCTCATGTTCTTCAAGCGTCCGTTAAGCAAATGACCCTTCCGTCTTCGATAGGCATGCAGTGCAAGGTCTTCGTTGATAACTTTTTTCAGGGAGCTTCTCTTAACAGACATCTGGATTGCCAACAACTTTTGCTTCCGGACGGGATTTCTCGCGAGTCTCGCCTTCACTGACTTTATCAGAGCTGGTGTACGAACGGTGCGCGGTCTTCCAGATCTTTCTCGGTCATCAGTGCTCAGGGTCTCTTATATCGATTGATGGTACGGTAAATAAATTGCTTGTTGATTTTTAGGTTTTCGAGCAACTTCAAAATCATGTTTGGCAATTACAGCTACACGATTCTCTTTTAGACCCCCATTCATTGTAAATAAGAAAAGATTTTGGGTCATGTGTAGTATAGAATTATAGCTAATATTTTTGACATAATGAGACATATTTTTGTTTTTCTATTAGCACTTGTTTTAACGTAGAAAAGAGGTTGGAAACTTAGTAACAGAACTTTGTAACCAACTAGATATTAATATGATCGTGTGGGTGTTGTTGTTTTATGGCTATTCCTTCGCTGCTTATTTAGGAGGTCTTCTTCATAATGCAAAATTCGTAATTTCCAGTAGTATCTGTTTTCGATTCAAGAAGTCGCGTCCCGGCAACTAAATTGACGCCGTTCGGTTGCGTCAATGTACGTAAAATTACTTACGTAGTGGAGCGCGAGTTAGTTTTAGAGGCACTTAAAATTGTAATCGACTGTAGCGTTCTAAAGGGTAATGAATGGCCGAAATGTAAAAACATTTTCGGACGAAGGTGGCATCACTTGTGGTTTCACTGGCTTAAAACCGGCCTTCATTCCTCGCCCGACGGCGCGCGCAGACGTGCGTTCTTCGTTGGTTCAAAATAAGCTGGCGAGATTCCACTTGAACGTAAACAATACGGATAATAAACTAGAGCCTCATAAAACTATTGTATTTTGAAGTGAGGTGTTTTGACGTTATCTTGTTTTGTACTACGCTACAACTACCACCGTATCTTGATACTTTTCAATTATTATGTGTACATTTATTTGAGATTAGTTTGTTTTTCAAGTAGCAGCAACAAAATACAATATTATGTTACGTTATTCATTAATAAAATCATTAAATATATAATGATAAGAGATATTACTGAAAGGTTAACATGTTGTTCAGATTTAGAGCTTGTCTCCGTGTTCGAGTCGCTCCCAACATTTATTACATTTTGATTAATACTGAACTGAACACCTCAAAATTAAAAAAAACAAATGAGTAATCTCTAAATTTGCTAAAAATAAGAAAAGAGAAAGTATCAAGATAGAAGTACCGCTCCTTGCAAGTGTTTACAAAAAAAAATACCTGGGTGCACATAATCCTATTGTTGTTGCTAATGACGGTCTCAAGTGGAATCACGCCAGCTTATTTGGAACCAACTAGGTATAGTAGTAATTATTTTTGGTGAGCGAATCCACTTAGCTTTGTAAGTGACAAACAATACCCATTATCTGCATTGTTAAGTGTGGCTGAAACTGCTACTTCGAAATTAAAGGCGTCATAAGTGCAAACAACTTTTACACTAAATTACTCTTTAACTCAAAGGCAATAAGGTTTACTGTAACACAAAGGCACGCAGATGTTGGTCACTTTGTATTTAAAAGAACAGTGAAGTACGCATCGATGCTTAGGATGACGAACACAATTTGATACTTGAACAATGTATATGCTAGTTGCAAACTAATTCGATATTAAAAAAGAAATCAAATAATAGCAATTGAAAATATACTTTATTAACTTGAATCAACTTGTCATATAAATAGCGGATAAAATCAGGTCAATAAATAAAAGTAGGTAACATAATAATACAATTAAAGATAAATTACTTATATAAAATGATAAATAATTAAACTATAGAGAATTTGAACTGTCATCAGAATCTTCGTCGTTAACAGTTAGGTTAAACTACGAAAAGGACATGAAATAGTTTCAACCAATCAATAATAAATTATATCTTTTGTAAATGATAATAAACACTTTGTAAATCGAAGAACAATTTCCTTTTTTTACATTTTTCAAGTATCAAATTGTGATCGTCATCCTAAATGCTTAGCGATGCGTACTTCACTGTTCTTTTAAATACAAAGTGACCAACATCTGCGTGTCTTTGTGTTACAGTAAACTTTATTGCCTTTGAGTTAAAGAGTAATTTAGTATAAAAGTTGTTTGCACTTATGACGCCTTTAATTTCGAAGTAGCAGTTTCAGCCACACTTAACAATGCAGATAATGGGTATTGTTTGTCACTTACAAAGCTAAGTGGATTCGCTCACCAAAAATAATTACTACTATCTATACCTAGTTGGTTCCAAATAAGCTGGCGTGATTCCACTTGATTCATTCGTCATTATAACTAGAAAATCCAAAACAAAATGGGCCAAAGAATGGTTAAAAAAGAGAAATCAATTATCTCATATTAATTAATTACCATTATTTTTTTGTAAAACTTGTCGTTTGATTTCCACAAACATTCGCACTCGTGGCATTTTTCAATGAATTCTGAAATCACCGAACGCGATCGCGGTGAAGCTCGGACTGATGCTATGGATTTATGATCCCGCATTCACGGTCAGTTTTGGCGTGATGCAAACGAACTGAAGACGCGCGCCCGAAAAATCCGTTTTAACTTGAGATTCCACATTCACGGTCAGTTTTTGGATGTACGTCAGTAAACTGATCAGTTTTAACTGACCGTGAATGGCCACCTTTAGAGTAGTTACAGGTTGCAATTAACCCTTTACCTACGGATTTATGGATTGATTTGCTATTACGAGTAGTTATAGTGTTATCAGTCCAAGAAGACGTACCTACGTGCCCTATAACCACTACTAAGTAAAGTTACGTATAGTAGGTATATCGTGGTGGAGCTCGTCTTCGTTGATTGAAAACACTACAGGTAGGTACTTACACCTATGCAGCCAATAAATAGTAAGTATACACCCAAAGGTGGCAGGGTACCTATATTTATATGTAAACTAGCGGCCCGCCAGCGGCTTCGCCCCCGCTGCATATTTCTGACTTTCCCAGTGAATTTTCCATTTTTTTTCATATAAACCTTGTCCTTACAATTAGGTACAAATACAACAAAAAAGAATTAGCCAAATAGGGTGCAGCCGTTCTGAAGCTATGCACGAACTTACATTCCTTCAGTAAATTTTTATTTAGGTATATAGATGATTTAATTATTCTATTAGAATTCTTTCGGGTTTCTGGAAACTTAACGAACTATAAAAAAGGAAAAATAAATAAAATTGTGTAGTAACTTACCGACAATTCGAAATCTTATGTAAATATATTGTGAGACGTAAAATATTTTTTTACATAATTTGAAAGCTCCCAGGCCCCAAACTTTCACAACCTGTTACTTACATACGTCTAGGTAAATAAATATTAACAGCATTTATGGTTTTGACATTTTTCACATGGAACTACCTACCTACATTTCGGGTGGTACGGGAATTGGGGGTCAACGCTGGCCGCGTTCATGTTTGCTTGTCTGTGATAATAGCAAGTGTTTTGTAAATGTAACATGGTATATTATAATTAATGGAAAATTATTACTTTTGTTATTTTTAGTTGAAAATTAAATTTGTTTGCTCAAATAACCTTGTTTTATTTTTAATATTTATTTTACAGCTGGTCAACATCAACATAAATGTATAGGTAGACTTTAGTAGATTAACTCGCAACGCCGCCCTTAAAATACCCTCTTAATTTCATGGCAATCGGATGGAGTCTCTTTAGAATATATTTTTTATTAATTAAAGTATAAACATTTACAATTCAGAAGTATGTTCTTGTTTATGTTTAGTGATGGACATTTTCCTTTTGGGGCCATTTGAGTATTATCATATTTTATTATATAAGTAAACAGATTTTTCGACATTTTAATATATTGGAACTGGTATCACAAGATACCAAACAGTAAGTGTTTGAAACTAAAACACACTACCAGTTAATAATTACTTGAATGACCTCATTGGAATATTACTTAATAAATATTTATGGACGAGCTCAACAGCGAGTTGTTTAAATGACAATTCGGATTTCCAATATAGACCCGGATGACCAGTAGGTATGTAAGTGCGAGGGACGGACGCTCTATCCACGTTTATCCACCGCGATAAAAGCGACCGTAATTACGGAGGCAGACCATACAAACGCACACACCGTATAGGTAGCACACGAAATTTGCAGTTACGTTATCCTTCTCTTTCTCCCGAATAAAGGGATGAGGCATTCTAAGTTTTGTAGTGCTCTTGAGGGATGTTTCGAAGCATTCACTCTATATTGAACGTGTCTTTACACGTTCGCTCTTAGTCTTTGCTAATCGTGCGTGATAAAGCACGCGAAACTGGCGCGTGTTGGAGTGTGTGCAGTTCGAACAGTTTTAATAAGCTTGTGCAAAAGAATAAAATTTGACGTGTAAAGGCAACCTCGATCCATGCGATTGCGCGCACTACCTGAGCTCTTCGCGCGGTCTATCCCTTCCCCTTCCGTCATCCTTACACGCGCAATCTTTCACACACGATTAGCTGTTCCACGCGCGATAGAACGACTGTGTAGTCCACTTTTGGCTTAACGGATTTTCATCAAACTAGGCTAAATACTCGAATAAGTCACCTTTCTGACAAAACTAAATCAAAATCGGTCCTTCCGTTTAGGAGCTTAGTGCCACAGCAGATACACAGATATACACACACGTCAAACTTATAACACCTCTTTTTGCGTCGGGGGTTAACCCTTTCAACGCTTTCATATTTGAATAAAGTCATCAGTCACACGCCAAGCACCTTTACGTTATCAAATTTGACTGATCCCATCAGTGATGTGAAAAACGTAAGTTATCGATAAAATATGCTAATCTTATGCTTCCGTTTTTGAATGAAATAAACGAAGTATTTTTCGCACAATAGTTTCACTTTGATTTAATTCTTGGATCTATATTAGTACCTACCTAGATTATGTGACGTTTGAAACATGGTAAATGGCGTACCGAGTGTACACAGTACAGACCTACATAAAGTGAGTGACAAATATTCTCAATAAAATGGATGTGGAACTTTTAATAAGTAATACAAATTTTACTTCAAACAGTAACAGTTTATTAATTATTATACCTACCCTATAGGTACACACGCAGAACGCAAACCAGCTCATGAGGCTCTCATTTGCAATGTCGTGACACAATGATACTGAAAATGTAGAAATATTTTGTACCAATTGTCTGTATATAATTTACGGTAACTACCGTAATAGTCGCTCATCAGAGTGCAAACGACGTTACTGCTGACCCCTAAACCTGAGTCAATTACTTACCTCTGTCTGTGTCCCAGTGTAAACAATGAAATCAATTATGATGTTTGTCTGTACATCACATAAGACGAACAATTTTATGCCAAAACGATGCCGTTTATTCGGCAAATATTGTTTTATCATTAGAAGCCCCTTAAAAGGTACCATGCTTTCTTCACCACTAGAGCATCACTAGTCCAATCCTTTATGCGGCAATGACGTCATAAGCGGGTAACTTAAAGGCGTTGTTGGCGTATAGAGAACTATAATTTCACGCGATCATAGAGAAGTAACTGTTAGAGTCTGTGCGGAAAGAGAAGAGTCGTGGCAGAAACTGGAACTAACATTATAAATTTTACATGGCAATCGAGCCTTAGACACCTGTCTTATAAAAAATAAACAAACTTCTGTCGTTTATATGAGTTCTGTGACAAGAGTGTTGGTTGCTGTACGTGTCGATTATTTTGTCGCGTTTTTTAGTGCCTCAGTGGTGTTCAAGAGCTCGGTGGAGTGGTCAGCGCGAGCGGCGGCCGACACTCTTGCCTCTGATCTCGGAGAATATAACACTCTAAATGTTTGAATAACATTTTCAAGAACCGATCACATGTAACCTTAAACTTTGACATTGGCAGAATTGTCCTCATGGACAGACGCCATTTTAACAAAAAATTGAATTGAATTGTCGTTTATATGTCATTGTGTATTGTGTAAAACTGCAAGGCTTATGTATAAAATAATGTCGAAACGGGGTAAAACCATACATAGTTCCACAAGGGAAATTATATTTAATATTATTCGGTTTTGTCAGCGGGAAAAAGCGGCTAAAAGCCCTACTATCGACTTGCAAAAAGTCACGGAACGTGTGTCCGCTATGACGGGTATTTATGTTGTATTTAATATTAAATTATTACCTATTTAATAGTCCCCCTAAGTAATTAGTCTCCGACACAAAATCGGTAGGTATATTCATTCGAAATATATTAACTTACATAAATATGCAGGTCATTCATGATTTTAAAATAACTGACAAAGAGTTTTGATACTTTGCCATTTTATGCATAACTAGCTTTCCGCCCACGACTTCGTCTGCGGAGAGTCAGTATTTTCGTTAAAAAGTAAGATTACGTATCATGAAGGGATAGAAACTTTGAATCATAAAAATTTTCAAACCCTTTTCACCCTGCTAAGGGTAGATTTTCGAAAAACGCCGTAACTCACATTTTATATCTTCAGTAGTCTAAAAACAATTTTCATATAACTAAATTCAAAAATGTCAAAAATGACTTCACTTCCATACAAACTTCCAGTCCCCATTTCATACCCTTAGGGGTAGCTTATCTGAAATCGGTGGTATTTTTAATTTGTTAACAGTAGCCTATATACCAATTTCTACGTTTCTAACTTCAAAATTGACCGAACGACCATACATATTTCCAACCCCCATTTCACCCACTTAAGGGTAGTTTTTCCAAAATTGCCAAAAGTTTTAAGTAAAACAGTAGCATATATACCAATTTATCCGTCTCTAACTTCAAAATTGACCAAACTTCTATACAAATTACAACCCCCCATTTCATCCTCTTATGGATAGTTTATCCAAAATCAGTGAAAGCTGTATTTTTAATTTGTTAAATAGCCTATAATACCAATATGGTTACATTTCTAACTTCAGAAACGACCAAAGTCCCATACAAATTTGAACCCCCCTTAATAATTTTATCTCCTTAGGGGTAGTTTAACCAAAATCGCCAAAAGTATTTCTTTTATTTGTTAACAAAAGCCAATATAGGTACTAATTGTTACGTTTCTAACTTCAAAATCGACCAATCTCCCATACAAACTTAAACCCCCCCCATTTCATCGCATAAAATCGCCGAAAGATTTTTTATTTGTTAACAGTAGGTAACCTATAAGAATACCAATTTCCACGTTTCTAACTTCAAAAATTACCAAATTCCCATACCAACTTAAGCCCCCCATTTCATCCCCTTAGGGGTAGTTTATCCATATTCGCCGAAATATTTTTTTTTTATTTGTTAACAGTAGCCTATATACCAATTCCCACATTTCAAACTTCAAAAATGACCAAACTCCAATACAAATTTTTAACCCCCATTTAAACCCCTTAGGGGTAGTATATCTTAAATCACTGAAAACATTTTTTTATTTATTGACAGTACCCTAAATACACATTTTATACGTTTCTAACTTTAAAATTGACCAAACTCCCTTACAAGTTACCACCCTCATTTCATCCCTTAGCCTTTAACAGTAGCCTATATACCAATTTTCACGTTTCTGACTTCAAAATTGACCGAACTCTGATACAAATCTCCACCCCTCATTTCACCAACTAAGGGGTAGTTTTTCCAAAATTGCCAAAAAATGTATAATTTTATTTGTTAACATTAGCCTTTATACCAATTTCCACGTTTCTAACTTTAAAATTGAACAAACTCCCATACAGATTACCGCCCCCCATTTCATCCCCTTAGGGGTAGTTTATCCAAAATCGCCGAAAGTAGTATTTTTTATTTGTTAACGGTAGTCTTATACCAATTTCCACGTTTATAACTTGAAAAACCACCAATTTCCCATACAAACTTTTACACCTCATTTCCACCCCTTAGGGGTAGTTTATTCAAAATCACCGAAAGTTGTATTTTCTGTTTGTTATCAGTAGCCTATATGGGTCATTCTAAGTTAAGAGGTAATTCGTTGTTTGAAGTGACGGCACGGCCTTTTTTTTTTACTTTGACTTAAGTATACATGTTTTCTTTTTGAAACTGCTAATTTGAAAACGTTTACAGAGTAGCCAATCAATTTGTTGGTTTTATCTCGTTTTATAAGTGACCAGGGGAAATACTCAGTACAGGGGAGAGACAAGGTGCACAGGGGAGGATACTTTATGAACAGGGAAGAGACAATACATATAAAAAACAAGGTTATTTTTAAGAATCACCTTTATTTATTATTTTTTACTTTAATTATGAATTATTTATAATCAGACTTTTCATATCTTAGCAGTCCTTCTTTATAAAATTAAATGTTTCTTAAGTACTAGAGGTACAAAACTTTCCCTGTCCATTAAAACAAAAAAATATATAAAACTTTACTATTAATGGGCAACAATTAAATAAAAAGAAACAAAAGCCTCTTTTAAATAAAAGTATTAAACTTCGCTTGTACTTAAGCTATAAAAACGTTTTAAATTTTAAAGGTACCTAAAAAAAATACTTAATTTTTTCTAAAAGCCACATTCAAATACATCAACAGCTTCATTGAAAGCATAAAAAATACGCTGTCCCTCATTTTTTTAATTAGGGACAGGTAGTTCTTTTATAACCTGATCCCAGGTGATAAAAAAATTACCGTCATCATTATTAATTCTGAAGTTTTTTTCCCAGTTTCATCACAGATTTTACAAAATACAACTTGAACTTAATCATTTTCTTCAACACCTGTGCACATTGCAACATAACAATATTCTGTTTTTCTATATTGAATTGAATATTACCAGCACAAAGTCCCCATTGCAGAATGTTTTTTTCCCAGATTTTTGATTTGGGCTTTGGATCATCTTTGCAGTCTGGTTTTCTTGCTTGTGGTAGGTACAGAAAGCTGTACTATTTCTCGAGGCTTCTTCGTGCTTTGTTGAGATGAGAATTTTATTAGTAGTTCATCTTCTGAATCACTAGCTCCATATATATAATCAACACGCAGATGAGATTTAGGATGTGTTTGTGGATAATCCAAAGTCCCCAATAGAAAATGTCGACATTACTCACAGAACTCACATACAACTCGAAACACAGAAGCAACTCAAACTTTACTAGCCTAACCCAACGAAGTGATCCTAATACTTAAAAGATAAAAGATATTTATTCAGTAAGTAAGTAAGTCAAAATCTAGCCTTCTGCTGCTCTCTGGGTGTCTTTATCTTTCTTCTTTTCATTTTATTCCCTTTTCTTAAGTCTTTGTTGTGCGTACGTATCCAGGTAATTTTTAATTATTTTGTACAGTCGAGGACAGAAGGGTGTTTGCACTTTTTCACCTTGTTCCATTGTAATAAGGTCGAAAAGTGTAAACGTATTTCTGTTCTCGACTGTACCATAATCGTTCTGCTTTCCTTTTTTTTCGAGTCGTTCTTCGCACGTAATTTTATTTCGTGATGCCATTTTTCTGTAAAAAACGTCATTATTATATTGTAAAGCTAAGATAGACATAATGCCACGCAAAGGTTCAGAGAAAACGGAACAAGTATTAATGAAAACAAGTACAAATGTATCTCCCCTGGACATTAAGTATCTCCCCTGGCATTAAAAGAGCCAGGGGAAATACGCCAGGGGAGATATATTTTCGATAGAAACCCAAAATAGCCGTAAAAGTGTTTCTCGTACGCAATTCACAAACAAACGCAACAATGCATGTACTATTCACAGTAAATATTTAAGTATATTTTAGTATTTTAACAAATAATTGCGAAATAAAACTTACCAGGGGAAAGACTGCATTCACTAAACACTTCTGCACCCAGCGAGTGGAGTGACCGAAATAGTCGAAAAAATGGCTGCGCAGGTGGCTTATACGCCGCCTGCTGCTAACTTCACGTCACACATGATGTATTTAAGGTCACAACTTCCACAGACTACCAAAGCAAAACCGATTTTTAAACGAAAACAAAAAGCCAGGGGACGAGACACGAAACACGGAGGACAAATTTCGGCGTTAATATTTATTATGAAAAAATTTAATATAAGCAATTTTACTTGTAAGATACTGTTACTTAGTTATCTTTGTTTTTAAAAATAACGATATTAAAGTAATTATTGAATTTTAATAGATTCATAATTACTGATTTACAAATAAAGTCGGTTGGGGGACAGACCAGGGGAGATATATTTTTCTTATATTAGAGCTAATTGTGACTAAATTACGTACATTTCTGTAATAAATTTAAGTGACTTTGTAGAAAACATTTAGTTTTATGAAATAAAATAGGTTATTACGAAGTTAATATAAAAAAAAATGTATTTTTTGTCCTGGCCGTCGAAAGTACCTCTTAACTTAGAATGACCCATATACCAATTTCCACGTTTCTAACTTGAAAGACGACCAAACTCCCATAAAAACTTTAACCCCCATTTCTACCCCTTAGGGTAGTTTATCCAAAATCGTCTAAAATAGTATTTTTATTTGTTAACGGTATTTTTATACCAATTTCCACGTTTCTAACTTGAAAAACGACCAAACTCCCATACAAACTTTAACCCCCCATTTCTACCCCTTAGGGATAATTTATCCAAAATCGCCGAAAGTAGTTTTTTTTATTTGTTAACTGTAGCCTATATACCAATTTCCACGTTTCTAACTTGAAAAACGACTGAACTTCCATACAAACTTTAACCCCCTATTTCCACCCCTTAGGGGTAGTTTATCCAAAATCGCCGAAAGTACTATTTTTTATTTGTAAATAATAGCCTATGTGCCAATTTTTAGATCTTTGACTTCAAAAATGAATGACTTCTATACAAACTTCCACCCCCCATTTTTACCACTTGGGGGTTGAATTTCGAAAAATCTCTTCTTAAACGACGCCTACAATGCAAATTCAACCCCCCCTCAAAATTTCAAAGTTCTATCTTTAGCGGTTTGGGCTGGGCGTTGATGAGTCAGTCAGTCAGTCAGTCAATCGGACATTGCCTTTTATATATATAGATTATAGGTATGTATAATTTCTTTTCAGAATTAAGTAAAAGTACGGTATCTCGAATAAAAAAAGAAGGTTCCTTAAATAATAATAGTACTATAATTACGTGACAGTGTTGTCAGCATAGCAAAAACCATAAAATAGTTCTGGCACGCCCTCAAATCCTACGACCTCTTTCCGCACAGACTCAGGCTGTATGATTTATTTTTGTATATCGACAGATCAATGTCAGTCAATCAAAATTAAACTAAAAATAAAATTCAGGCAGTTTTATACTAAGAAGATGTATTCGATAAATGTAATAATTGATTTTGGTTAAAAATATTGGACAAAGGCCCCTTCAAAACCATATTTTCAAAATATGCAATTTATAAAAGCTTATAAAATAAACTAATCTGGCCTCATCACTAGCGACGCACGCCTTTATGTGTTGTTGGCGTAAGTAACATCGACTTTATTGCGGTGTTTTCTAAAGTAATAAATGTTATTTTTCTCGCATTTTGAACTACAGAAACTAACATATTTTAGTAAAAGGAACGCAACATGAATTAATGCAACACAAGGACCAATAAACATAGGAAAAAAATGCTTTCAAATTGATTTTATTCATGATCGAAGTACACCTTAGCTCAGACGCTTTTAAGTGTCGATGGCGTCGTAGGCGCGGCAGCTCATAACGCTCTTAAGTGTCGATGGCGTCGTAGGCACGGCAGCTCATAACGCTTTTAAGTGTCGATGGCGTCGTAGGCGCGGCAGCTCATAACGCTTTTAAGTGTCGATGGCGTCGTAGGCACGGCAGCTCATAACGCTTTTAAGTGTCGATGGCGTCGTAGGCGCGGCAGCTCATAACGCTCTTAAGTGTCGATGGCGTCGTAGGCACGGCAGCTCATAACGCTTTTAAGTGTCGATGGCGTCGTAGGCGCGGCAGCTCATAACGCTTTTAAGTGTCGATGGCGTCGTAGGCACGGCAGCTCATAACGCTTTTAAGTGTCGATGGCGTCGTAGGCGCGGCAGCTCATAACGCTTTTAAGTGTCGATGGCGTCGTAGGCGCGGCAGCTCATAACGCTTTTAAGCGTCCTTGGCGTTGAAAAGGTTAAAAATATTCGACAAGACGCCGCACTGAAGTCTGTGTAAAGCCACAGACGCGCAATGGCTACACAATGGCTTCAAACGCTGTTCAAAAGCAAAGAAAACAATAACATAGTAATAATAAAATTTATTAGGTATTTAAAAGATACATAAAAATAGCTGTATAAGGATTTTTAGCTTAATTATAATGTTAAGTACTTAAACAAATCTGGACGGAATGCATAGATGTACATATTATTTATATCTTATGGTGGTCTTATGGTGTTTTATTAAAACTTTAGTTTTCACGTTTGCAATAACTAACATTAAAATACCTACTTTGAAATCTTGATTCTTTTCAATAACAAATCTCACAATCGTCATTATTATAGGGACGGTTGGTATAATTTGTTACATAACCTACTTCACGACCTAGCATAATATAATAAAGAATATTGGTAGGTACACAATATAAATAGTGTATATGTATGGGTCATACAGTATGACCTATTTGTTACTAAGATAGGTAATATATTGTAAATAACCCACCACAAATAATTGGCTATTTCCGACTTTTCTTAGATACTCAAAATATATTAGATTTATCTTAGCTAGAATTTTAAAACAACATAGAGCTTTGGCTAACTTTCAGAAGAAAAAACTTATTGATTGACTAGCTGCCCAATTGTGATCATTCTTAATTAAAATAACTGATACATGTACAGGTGAAACATTTTTTTTTTATTTTAGAGTAGACATAATTATGTAGACAATTAATAATTTTATATAAATTTACACATTCAGATTACTTGTAAAATCCATTATTTCATCCATACAACATCATTTTGGCAGAGATTCAACAAGTAGCGTTACTAATTAATTACACACACACACACACACCTATAGATATGTGCATAAGATTTTTTACGCTGGTACATTATATGCTCTTAACCAAATAAGAACATTACAACACTTAATTCTCGTTTTATATATCTCTTTAAAAAAGCCTGCTTAGACAAATTCCTGGACGATATATTAGCAGTAAAAAAAGTTGCCGCAGTCGGGAGTTACAAGTCATGTATGTATATACCTAAATACAATAATCTCTGTTGCCCTCGCGGGCCTCCCGGACGAACATTGTAAAATTACGTATGTTGAAATAAGAAATAGCGACTGAAATATATAACGTCACTTTAATGATTTACGATTTTGAACCTTAAAGATATTATTTTGAACTTAAATTTAAATTGTTGCCATCTATTATTGTGTGAGAGGCACTGAGAGCCATAAATAGAAGTAATTTTAATTTTTAAGTAACTACCTAGTGACACCTTTCAATAATAAGTAGTTCAGATTAAAATCTACCTGTTTTAAAACGGTAGGTACCAATCGTGCCAGCTCTAGTGAAACTGTTCTTAACGTTAAAGTAGTACTTTTTTATCTTAAAAATTACTACTCATATATCTGGGTTGATCTAGGATGATTCCTATTTGTAACGTGACATATAAACGCATGCTGAACTTGCGAAAAGTTGAAAAAAAAGATCGTTAAATTTGTATTAATGTAGAATTTATAAAAATTTCACGGGTGCAAAATGGCCCTTGATACATAAAATATCTTTATTAAAGCAAGTGAAGACCGTGTTTATATACAGCACGTCATAGGAATTATGTTAGGTCGTCATAAATATATCATAAAGGTGGTAATAAATCTTCTTAGGCAAAACATGGCGAAATGCACAGTTTCAATTCAATCAAATTCACAAAAAACAAAAGTTACAATCTTTAAATAAATACATTAGGTTTAAAAATAAAATAATATAAAGCAATCAGTATCATTATTAAAAACAACAATACACATTTGATTAAATAGATTCAATGATCATATAATAAAGATCAATAGTATAAAAATATATATAAAAAAAATGTATCACAGCTGAGCAAATACAACAAGCAATTAGTACGGCTAATCCCGTATCTCTACATGGGGAAAAAGGAAAATAGAAATCTTAGGACATAAGCTCAAACAGGAATTAAATTAGGCTATATTGGGGTCTAGCAGCCTGGTCTGCTGGACAGGGTGCCATATGACAAATGAAGCAAAAAAAACAACAAAAATCCTGAAACATTATGGCCACAATTTAACAATACTTAGTAAAATTCTAAACCCTACAATAATACCAATATATCCTTCTATCATTTTGACATCGCACTCATTTCCCCCTTTTCTCTGATGATGTAAGTAAAGTTATAAATTGGCAAATGTCATAAGACAGGACTATTCTTCAGCGTGGATAAAGTTGGGGAATCACCAACATTTTTTATCCTCTCTAGATTTCATATTATACCTACGAGGGACATAATATTATTAGTAGTTGTTTCAAGAATCATGTACTTAATAGTATAATGGGAGGTACTGAGTTATCGTTTGTGCGATTTCCTGTAATACTTAGCAGATGCAAAGGGTGTAGCAGGATTGCCTTTGAAAAAGTGCTCCCAAAGCATAGAGTTCAAAACTATGACCAAACCATGCCTTATGTAGAGGTAACACTATGTATAAAGTTTCATCCCTCTACTACCTAGGGGGCTACACCACAAAATTAACCCTAAGACTGTTTTATTTATTTTTTCCAGATCCATGTAACTGACAGATTTTATATTTTGCACAAATATTGCGGTGACTTACATAAAAAAAACAAGAGCACCCTTTTTTTATAGAGATTTGAAAAATGTAACACCAGGGTGTATGACGATTTCCTTTGGTGACACAAACCCCTTTTTTTTAAATATGCACCAACATCTAACCTACACAATTCCCAAGTTTCGTTTGTTTAGCAGTTCTATACCCTGATTTGTAATTCAAGACCAAAATATAACGTCAACGGGCATGGTTGATTACTGCATTTTGGTTGAAGTGTAGGTATTTTTATCAATAAAACTTGCCCTTACCCTTACGAGTTCTCCTTAATGTTTTTATGAAATAATGTTTATGTTTAAATTACTAAATAATCAAGATTGGAACTGTCAGATTTTGGTATTGAATTACAAATCAGAGTTTAATGCCCCGCAAGCAACGTACATTCTAGTACTAAAGAGTTTAATTTTATATTTATTAGCAGTGTTGCACCTGCCTGTGATAAACAAACGAAACTTAGGGATTGTGGAGTTTAGATGTTGGTACACATTGAAAAAAAAAGCCGTCCAAGTGCGAGTCGGACTCGCGCACCGAGGGTCCCGCACAAACTTTTAGGTATGTAAATAGTTCGTAAATAATGTCCAGTTTAGTTTTTAACCTTACTACAACAACACAAAAAAAGATCAGAATAATGTAAGTATACCAATTTTTTCTCTCGCTTTTCCTTACAAAACAAAATTTATGAGCAATGTGGGAAAAAAATACCAAATTATTTTTTTGTTTAAAAAGTGGATTAAAAGTAAGTAAAGTTAAATTAAATGATAACTTACTTGATCCAAATAGCTTTACTTTTCCACCTATTAAATACCGGACGGATCGTTTAGCAGTAAAAGACTATTAACTTATTTATGTTACGAATACATATTTCGTGTATTATTTAATAATGCAAGTAAAATATGTATCCCACATACAACTACATTTCATCTTATCCTACCCTACATGACATAATAAACAATACAATTGGACGGATTTTTTTTATATAATACAAAATTGGATTAATACAAATGAATGTTCTGGTTAGGTAACACGAAAAACTTGGATATGCCAGCAGGTGGTTTTGTCTTAAGGTGCTCCTCTATGAACTGACAGGGACAGACATATTTCTCCCCGTGGCGACCGGGGACGGTGCTGCTTAGATTTAATCTGTTTTTGACGGCATACGCTCCCCATCGCCCGGCATACCGCAAATACAGAAGTGCACCTCTTTCCTGTAGAAGATTATGCCAGTTTCACAAATCATTCTTACACTAGCGCCAGATTTTTGCATAATGCAAGGCAAGCCAGAATCTTTGTTAAATTATTTTTCTCTGTCTATAGGTAGTCGGATGCCTTGCATATACAAAAATTCAAGCTGGGTTGAGAAAACACAAACACTATTTGGACAACAAGCAATAGGTCAAAATGGGACTTGCCAAACGTGAACCTGTTTGGTCAGTCGAGACCGCGTCGCCTGAGCCAGCTGTTGCAGGCAGGACAACAGGCGCGCGTGTCTCTGGGCTCTTTGTTGCGCAATATCTCCTCGACATATTGACAGGGACAGAGCGCCTGCGTCAAATGCCGCGGAGCCGCGGGGTTGCCGCCGTCCTCGTCTAGAGTCCAGTCGAGTCGGCGCCGCAGGAAGTCTTTGCCCCACCGCTGCAGGTAGCGGAGGTACACTTGCTCTGCCATACCCTGCACATTCATATGCCTTCCTTACCCGCCACAAACTAAATACAATAATAACTTATATTATCTGCCCTCCTAAGCTAAAAAGCAGTATCTCAAAAACCATAGCCAAAGCAGAATCAGTCCTCCCCCGTTAATAATGAGGTTGCAAATGCTACAGGAGTTTTGTCTGAGATAGCGCCATTTTGCTTAGCAGGGCAGTTATAACGTGCCGACACCGCTACATCGCCATTCTATTCCATATTGGTGTTACTTTTGTTTTGGTAACATTGGTTAGAAGGTGCTAACAGGACAAATACGATAATCTATTAATTCATTTTTAAGGTGTTGATTGATTATTATTTACCAACTTCAAACGATGATCCTTCAAACGATGATGACTGATGTGATGGAATTCAAAGTTATATCTATGGCAATATCAGCAGCAGTCTTCTGCAATAAAAACCGCTTTGCTAGTATAGCGAAGTCGGCTCCGCCATTCAAATAGACTTTGCATGGGCGCGATGTCGTGGATTGTAACTCTACACTATACCAGATTACAAAAATACCAAATTGGTAATATTGGGTAAAAATAATAATCAATACCTTAAAATGTTAGGTTGTGGGATACCAGTATATAGAGAATCTAGTTTTAAAATTTTGATAAAACGTCAATCAAACCCTAAACTGAATAAGAAAAGCTAAAAAAATACGGAAATGTATGGAAAAAATACCGGTGAATTTTATTTACATGTTACGAGTTTTACTTATATTTATAGGTCTAAATATCCCTGAGCGGCATTAAAATACCATGAAGATTTTTTAAAGAAAAAAAAAACTTCAGTTAAAAACTTTAGAGAAAAATATATGGAAAAATTTAATTAATCAACTTCACTCAAAAATTGATCTTATACAGTGTCCGGATTTCAAGTTATAGCGTTTTACAAAATAAAGTCTACTAAAAAGATACTTTTTAAAGTTCCATAGCCAAAATGGCAAAAACAGAACCCTTATAGTTTCGTCATGTCCGTCTGTCTGCCCGTCCGTGTGTCACAGGCATTTTACTCAAAAACTACTAAATTTGGAGTATATAGGTGTCTTGTATAACCCGCTACTTAGTTTGGTAGTTAAATAACAAAAATAAATATTTCTAATTTTTTTTGACAACAAACCTCAACGTATGGCACATATTTCGACAGTTCTGCAGTTCGACAGGTTTTTAAGCAATTTTTTTTATTAAGTGAATATTTTTGGAAATAATCGCTCCGAAAGAAGCATAAAGTCTTTATCTTTTAACCTTTTGAACGCCACGCTCGACTAAAATTTTACGTGCCTCAGACGCCAGATATATATATTATATATATATATATATAAAAGTTATATTGGGTATAGGATAACATAGATGGGTAAAGCAATAATGCAAACTAAAAAAATATTTGAAGAGTTTCGTATTTAAAAGTCTTTTTGAATGATAAGGTTTCCGCTGCAATTGCAGACGTTGGCGTCAGTGGCACGAAATTCCGTTGACGTGATATGCCGTCTTTGGCGGTCAAAAGGTTAAACTGTATGTCCAAAAAATATGAAAAAAATTACAAAAGTAACGCTTAATAAATACTTTCAACCAAAATTATTTTCAACATGTTCGGATATACTGAAAAACTGCGCTTCTCAACAAAAGGACGTAAGTGCCATGAAATACGACTGAGGCAAATTGTTTTGCGTTGGATTCGGTTGCGCGCTGCCCTCCCTCGCCACCCAGAGTGAGAGAGATAGCAATTATTCGGTCTCTTATCCTCTCGGCCCATTGATATTGCAGGTAAAAAAGTTGCGCTCACGTTTTTACAACTCATGAAAAATTTTCGTTAGTTAACAAACTAATTAACCTTAGGACTGATAAAATTGCCAAAAAAAAATATTTATCAGACGACAAATTTCAAGAATTTTCCACCTCGCTGTCTTTGATGGCCGATTTTAGCCAAAATAGCCCATTAAGCACTACTTTTTTTTCGTGATTTATTAAAGCTGAGAGTCTGGCGCATTTTTAAACCTTACTTAGGAACCATGAAATCACCTGTTTAGATTTTCAATATAAATTTGAAAATTATAGAGTAATTCACCGATCGTAAATTTTTCATTTAAGACCAAAATTTTCATAACTGATTATTTTATGCATAAAAGTACAACTTATGAAAATTCATTTAAAAAAAATCTCAAAAAAGTCTTCTCATTTTTTTTTACAATTTTTTCAAGTTGGTCAGGTCGAAAATTCTCAAAAATTCGGAAAAAATTAATAACTCGAAAACTATCAAAAATCGCGGAACATACATGGGGTATTTTCGGATACAACTCG
Source organism: Tortrix viridana (assembly GCA_963241965.1). NCBI lineage: Eukaryota > Metazoa > Arthropoda > Insecta > Lepidoptera > Tortricidae > Tortrix > Tortrix viridana. The sequence continues at coordinate 12,215,176 of OY725172.1, forward strand.
GTGTGAAGATTCTAATAAAAAAAATTTGACGTTAGTATTTGGACCACCACAATTTATATATTTATTTTAAGTTCACAGATTTTTTCCCATACTTCCCGTGCCGTGCCCTTTGCTGGCAGTTTTGGCTGGCGGGTGAATCAACTTTTAAAGGTATTCTCAATTTTTCGAAATGTTTCACAAATTGTATTTTTTTAGAAGAGCTATTTGTTTGCTAACGTCGTGGCTTACACGTTTATAAAATCAGACAAATAGACTAACATACAATTTTTTTTTCTAAAATAGTACAATTTTAAATAATAATTATAGTTGTTAACGCAGGGGATGATGTTGTCCCCAGGCACACTGTGAAAGGCTATAGCCGGGTTTCCATAGTAAGTCGGCCCTTACATCAAATGGGCTCGGGGATTTTTTTGTGAGTACCTCTTGTAATGAAGAATATTTTAGCCGAGTATGAACATCCTACTTGTAATAGTTTTTGACTTATGATTTTTTCAAGTTTTTTTTTAATGTTTGTTTTTCCTGGATGTAGTCAAGCGATTTTAACTAGCGTAATTCGATAATATTTAAAATTTAATAAATAGTTCGTTTATTTCATGAAAATAAATATACCGTCACTACTTTAAAAAAAACTCGTATCTGAAAATCATCAAGTTTCTAGGAGGAACAATAAACATCCTGTAAATTATTGTGATTGATCAAAAAAGTTCTTGTTAGTTTCATGAGATACTTTGATAGCCAGTCATTAATTTTACAAATATTCGAATAACTCACTCAAACACTTTTTATTAAATTTACAGTTATATTTATGTTTTAGTATTGACTGAAAGTTGTTAAGTTACGATAATTTTGCTTTAAATTTTATGGTACAAAATGAAACGAAATGTATGTTTTTATGTTTATTAAATTAACTAAGTAAACTTTCTTAGAGTAACAATAGACGAACTTAAATAACAACGTGTCTCCGTAAAAAAAAGATCGGGTCGAATTATTTTTTCTCAACTATACATGCAATAAACTATAGTAAAATGCATGAAAGTCTTGTGGCAAAATCGGCTTTAGAGATTGCAAATCATCGTACTTTCGTTTTTTAATAGGGGCGGGTCCAGAATATAGCTGAGGAATCGCTTGATCTTCTGAACTATTATGGAATCTTTGAGATGTCATCAAAGCGAAGTTTAAGTTCAATCGGAGGTGTATATTTTAAATCCCTCAAATCTACCACACATGGGTCACCTGCTCTCTTTCCAGGTCTAATAGATGTATAGTGCTTGAGTGCGGCATAGTTTTTGAAAAAACTCCAATGTAAATATTTTACATTGTACTTTTTAGTCAAAGATGCCTTTGTCAGAGTATAGATAGAAAAGTAGTCCAACTCCGGCCTATTGCCGCTCGGACGCCTAGGGTTATCCAAACCTTGTTCTTCTATTTTAGTCACCTACGTACTTGGCCATACTTTGATCTATGATTTATAATTATAGTAACTTTTATAAATTAAGTACACAAACCAAACAAAGTTCGTCACATGTCACACACGGCAATTTTAATTACGTACTTAATACATATTTATTTCACCTACATTACAAGTATACCATAGGCGCCTGCCTGGTACGAAATACCTAATTAATTATTGACATTAAACAGTTGCAGCTTTTATTAAATCTGGATATACTCGTAGTTGTACCTACCTAAGCTAGGTTTAAGTTTAGTCGTGTTGAAACGTATGAAAATGTCACGCTGATAATAAAGTAGATTTAACAAAAGCAACAAGTGGGCTACTTATAAATATCAAAATATAAACCGCATATCTACTTCAAAAACTCTAAATAGGTAGGTACACCTATCAGACTCCAAAGGTATCTTGAAAAACGATAACTCCGGATTTTGCGTACCATTTTTTGTGCACCCGTACACTTAACAATAAATACGACCTCTCGGTGACGACATTGTCGCTCGAAATTAAATAGGTACGCGCACCTCACCCAAACGTGACCGACGTGACCGAACGCAATGACGCTGCGGCCCCGACTCAAGCAGTACGAAACAGTCCCGAGATGTAATTTCGTGTGCGTGGCTAGCGCCGCCCACAGCCGTACGGACGCGTACGCACACATGCAAGCCGCGCGATGTACCTTTGTTTGAAGTTGGACTACTTTTCTGTCTATACTCTGCCTTTGTTATTACTCTTACAAAATCGGCAGGCACATGAAGTTCTCTGTTTTTTTACTTTTCTCTATATGAGAATGCACAGTGTCACATTCCATCTGTGTGTGGCCCTTAATATAAGATATTTTTGATAAACAGTACAATTATTAGAATTACAAAAGTCCTGTAGCGTATTTGATAGAATTACATTACTATTTTGGGCTGTACAACCATCACTGTAGATAATAGATGGTAACTATAGACTTATCTGGCACATGATTTACCAGATAATCAATAATGCAAGAAGAAAACATATTTGCATTCATTTCACCGTCGCCTTCATGCCAAACATAACAATAGGCTTCATTTATTGCCAAGTTATAATAGTAAACTAATGGCAAGCTAACTTTAATTTGAAATAATATATAAAGCTCCTTCTGCTGAAAAAGGCACCAGTTGAACAGCTTGCACGTCAACAGTAAATCAGATACGAGTTTTTTTCAAAGTAGTGACGATAATTTGTTTAGATACGATTTTTTTGAACTAACGAATACTTACTATAACGACGATTTATCGACGTTGGAGTTTGTGCATCATACGAGGTGTATTTTTATTAGTTTAATGCGTAAATAAACGAAAAAATGAAAAAAATCAGATACGAGATTTTTTTAAAGTAGTGACGATATATCAAATAAAGTCAATAAATAATGCCGACAAATAATGCAATAAACATCTTGCATCACGATGACATTAAGTTCTCATTAGCATTTTGCTCTTAAATACGACAAACTGATAAGAAAACTCAAACATATTCGAAGAGTTTGAATACTAAATTGAAAAACACCGATTGAATACAAAACTTAGCCACACATTCTGCTGATTTTTTGTAGGAAGTACCGCCTGGAAAATTTTGATATTTAGGCAAGTAGTAGGCCAATGTATGGCCTATTTTGAGAAAAAAATCTAGAGGTGTCACTACTTCACAACCACATAAAAAAAATGTTTATTTTTAAATTGGTCTTTTTTTTCTTTTTTTTTATACGATAACTAGTATTCGTTTTTTGGGTGGCGATGCATCTCTCTAAAGAACATCATTTCAAAATTTGAAGCAAATCGCTTGAATAAATCCAGAAAAAACAAACATTAAAAAAAATCTTGAAAAAATCATAAGTCAAAAACTATTACAAGTAGGATATTCATACTCTGCTAAAATATTCTTCATTACAAGAGGTACTCACAAAAAAATCCCCGAGCCCACTTGATGTAAGGGGCCACTTACTATGGAAACCCGGCTATAGCCTTTTCCTGTAAATGCGGTCATATATATTTTACGCCTTCATACTATAGATCCAGCGAAGAACTAAAACTTCTGGGAAGAAACCATGGTTTTTTTATGTTTATTTATGAAGTTATTTTAAAACTTGAGAAATCTTCATAGAAACCATAGAAATGCAGTATTTCCTTCAAATATATTAAAATTTTGCATTATACAATGGGGTCTTAAAAAGGCTTTTATATCTACTAATTCAGTCAAAACTAAATTAAAAAAAAAAAATAACAAAAAAAAAAAACCGTCTTCAAAAACCCACTAAAAAGCGTTAAATAAAAACTAGCCTCTTAGGAGTCCTAGGAATAGCCTATTTAGTGCCTAATAGGTACATAGAATATAATATAAGCCGGTGTCAAATAGTTATACACAGTAGCAATGACACCATGATTCTTGCCACCAACTTCGATATATTCTATGTACCTATTAGGCACTAAATAGGCTATTCCTAGGACTCCTAGGAGGCTGGTTTTTATTTAACGCTTTTTAGTGGGTTTTTGAAGACGGTTTAATTTTTTTGTTAAAAAATTTTTTTCGCTTTTTAGTGATGCATCTAATATTATTATGTGATAAACTAAAGCACATAAACATCACATTAAGAAACAATAGCCTAATACCAATCTCTCATCACCCTTAACAAAATGTCGCTGCAATAAATAAATATCTTGCATCACGATGACATTAAGTTGTCATTAGCATTTTACTCTTAATACGACAAATTGATAAGAAAACTCAAACATAATCGAAGAGTTTGTATAGTACATTGAAAAACACCGATTTAATTCAGAACTTGGCCACACATTTTGCTGATTTTTGGTAGGAAGAACCGCCTGGAAAATTTTGATATTTAGGCAAGTTAGTAGGCAAATGTATGGTCTATTTTGAGAAAAAATCTAGGTGTCACTACTTCACAACCACATAAAAAGTTTTTTTTTCAATTAGGTTTTTTTTCTTTTTTTTTATATGATAACTAATATTAGTTTTTTGGGTGGCGATGCAAATCCATCTAAAGAACATCATTTTAAAATTTGAAGCAAATCGTTTGAATACATCCTGAAAAACCATACATTAAAAAAAAAAACTTGAAAAAGTCATAAGTCAATAACTATCACAAGTAGGATGTTCATACTCGGCTAAAATATTCTTCACTACAAAAGGTACTTACAAAAAACCCGAGCCCATTTGATGTAAAGGCCGACTTACTATGAAAACCCGACTATGGCCTTTATGCCAAAATGTCTTTAGCAGTTGATGTTGTACGTCCGAATTCAATAACTTCCAACGATGGCAACACAGACTGCACTGCACTATCGGATTTACACATAATTCAATTCCATTAAATTAAATTAATAAAAATATTATTTGAAATTTGAGAACCCTATTTCCATAGAAAATCTATGGAACTGTAGAAATGTAATATTTCCGATGTTCCACAGTTAAATTATTTGCTTTTTATTTTGTGTTATTAATAACTATATCATTAATCCGAATTAAAATGAGATAAGCTATGTCTACACCAGTGCGCTTTCACGTTCATCTTGCGTTTTCCTCTGACGCATGACTCTGCAATTACAGCACATGCAATAACGCATGCGCTCAAACTGGTTTGATAGCAGCGCATGTCCGTAGCGCACGCTGATCCGTCACAGTTGGGCTGACGTGCAACATTTTGCAAATAAAATGGCGGAAGATAAAGTCAAAAGATTGGATTTTATTGAAGATTCAGTGTCACCCTCGTATTGAAGCGCTTGACGCATGACGAATTGAAAGTTGAAAGCGCACTGGTGTGGACATAGCTAATACAGAATCGATAATAATACGGAGAAAACCGCAATTTAGTCAAAATTTAAAAAATAACGATTTCTCTTTGTATATCGTAGACGCAACGCCTAAACTTTGTATGGAGCTAAATATTGCATTGGTACTATAATAAAACAATTATTTATGTAAATCATATTATTATTTTAAAATATACAAATAAAAATAGTTTTTGCTGACGTCAGCATAACTTTAAATAACTTCAAAACTAAACATAAAAAACCATAGTTCCTTACCAGAAGTTTTAGTTCTTCGCTAGATCTATAGGATGAAGGGATAAAATAATAGCTCCTTAAGAAAAATTCCACAGTGTGCCAGGTTTTGTATGAAAAATGTGCAAGGTCTCAAGTTTGAAGGTCTGATTTTAATATTCATAAATTATTCTTAATCATAAGTCACCAGGAAATTTTCAGTGCCGCAAAAGAAAAGGAGTACCTACCTTAAAAGTTGATTCACCCTGGCATGACAGTGTTTAGCTGCATAAACTTAATAAGCCAAATTTAGACCAAAATGTCACCATTAAAAAATCTATTTGTTCCAAATTCTGTATGTCGGAACATAATATGTTCAATATCAATACCAAGAACCAGCCCAGCTGGCGCCCTACAATACAACTTTGCTCTCATGCAGAACAACAGACCGTGATGGAAGTAAACAGATAGCTACTAGTTTTCGCCAAAGACCCCAGGACCACACCCAGTAATGGCGACATTCATGCTCAACGCCAATATTAAAGTTATTGGAGAATATATTAATAATACTAAATACCTACTAGATTCCTAAACTTTGTCCACGTAGAACTTGTTTACCGTTTTTCCCTAGGGAACTATCCATTTTCGAGATAAAATGTATACTATGTACTCTCCCAGGGCTGCTTTTAAAAGTAAAATCAGTTCAGCAGTTTAGCACAGGACACAGGTTTAGGACACATAACAGACAAACATAAAATCGCACTTTAAACTCTTTAGTGAATATCATTGAATAAAAGTTACAAGTTCATATTATAATTATATACAACTAGCTTGACTAATAATAATAAAATAATAATAATCCAGCCTATATACGTCCCACTGCTGGGCACAGGCCTCCACTCACAATGAGAGGGTTTGGGCTATAGGCGGGCCCAGTGCGGATTCGGAACTTCGCACACACCGTCAAATTGCTTTGTAGGTGTGTGCAGATTTCCTCACGATGTTTTCCTTCACCGAAAATTCTATTGTAATAGTAGGGGAGCCCACGATGCTAAATATGGATTTACTCGTGGGTCGTGGGGAGCTATCGGATTTTGAAGATTAGATGTTAAGTATAAAGACAAAAAAAGGTTATATGATGTACCCTTTGGTTATACCCTTTCACCGGTGCGGTTTCGGCTTGTGGAAATTTATTATATATACAGGCCGGGTGACTTTAATGAATAATGACCGTCCAAATTTCAGTATATGAATCTTTGATGAAAATAATAAAAACGTGTTTTTTCTTTCAGTATCGTTCAGTACTGCAATATTGAAATAAGGCTCCAGAAAGTTATCCTAAAAACATAATGTTTGTGGACACTACGCGCACCACGTGTAGTGAGCACTTTGTCAATGAGTTACTCATTAAGGGTTAAGGATTAAGGGCTCTTGTTGTTAAAACTTATTTGCATTAAAACTGCTGTTCTAAACTACCTGCCATCTCAATTTTTAGAGTTCCGTATCAAAATGGTAAAAAAGGAACCCTTATGGTGAGACTTCGTTGTCTGTCTGTCTGTATGTCACAGCAGTTTTTCTCAGCAACTACACAAGCTATCAACTTGAAATTTGGCATAGTTGTATAACTTACTTGCCCGCATCTGTTTTATTAAAAATAATATGAAATTAATTTTATAATTATTAAAATTAATTTTATAAATAATTTACCTTATTTTAAGGGATACCTAATGAGTAGAAAAAATTTGGACAGTGACTAAAAAGTCATAGCGTATATATATAATATATTTTTCCCGTTATCCTTTAATTATTTCCTTCAAAATAAAATAAAAATCGGCCGCCCTTGAGAATGTACAGGTGACTTTGTTTTTTCAAGTTTGTGACGCTCCCACTCCCTTACATCACGCATTCAAATGCACACTTTTCAGCATGTTATTAACCCACCATACCTTAATTTTAAGTACTTTAAAAAACGCGCGCGGCTTTATGTAGAGGGCTTGAATATGGTGCAAAAGGGTGCAAAGTTTCCCCCATATGTTAATCTGCTGCGCTTGAGAAAATCCGCTCTTGGGCTCCCCTACTATAAGTGAGTCATTTCGGGGGTAGACAGGCCCCAGACCCCAAAGCAAGCCTCATTAATAGTCATAGAATAGAATAGAATAGAATTCATAGTCATACCTTATGCTAATTCAAACATGTAAAAATTAATTTGTGTGATTATATGATTCAGCTGATGATTATTTAGTGATGTGAGTAAGCTAGATATTTAGGTAATTCAAGCATTCAAAATTCAGTTCTTTTTTTTAAATTGGAAAATGCATAAACAGAAATATAATATGAACACAAAAAGTACCTAAGTATATGAAAAATTAACAAACAACAAGAATACCAGATTTTACAAAGGTTTCTTAAATCATTCAATACCACAATTTCAATTATTTAATTATGTTTCTTATGGATGTCTCCTGTTCAACATAGTCCAATTCATATTGTTGATGTTGGTGATCCCATTTTGAAATGACCAGCATGAGAATGCTAAGGATATGGCAAACAAGCACTTCAGTAGCTTAACCAATCATTACCCAACATAACAGAATAACCTTCTGCATTGGGTACCTGCCCCAGTTTCTAAAAAATAAAAGTTTTCTAATATTGATGTAATTTTTAATTTATGTTGACATACCTGTTTCCTAGATAACCTGGTCGACTGACTTCCTTGAATCACAATATCATTTGCTGACACATCTAGCCTCTGTTCCCAACCTTGCATTATGGTTTTGCCCTCTTCACTCTCAATAAACTGCTGCACGTGAGCCACACAGGGTCCCGAGTCAAAATAAATAAAGCAAAGATTAACTTTATGGCATGATATCTTTCCTCTATCATCCAAAGCTAGTATCAGCTTATGTTTATTAAGTAACTTATTGACGCTGGCCAGACACTGCTCTAAGCCCTTTGAAAGGGTTAATTTGATCCACATACAAAGGAATATTGCAGCTGCATTAAATACAAGCCACAATACACCAAGAGAAAACAACAGCAAGCCTGTCAGTCCAGAAAATAATAATGCCAAGAGTACAAGAAATGCAAGGGTTATCCAACAGACAAGAACACGTTTATAGCAAATATTGTATAGACTGAATCGGGCGTCATTCACAAGCAACTCCATGGCATGAACATATTCTTCGACAGTTAACTGAAAACAAATATAACAAATATTAATTGATTGATGATAGGACAATAAGTACAAAATAAAGTTTTTTTTAATTCTATATTTATTATCACACTTTGTTCCCAACTGTTCTTCATAAAAAAACAAGATAAACAAGTCCAAACTCAATGAATCTACTAATAATTAATTAAGAAGTTTCTATGACCAGCCTCGGGCTCCATCACCATACCAGCTTGATGGTACCATATTATTGTATTGTCATTGTGATGAAATAAGTATGCAAAATTTCAAGTCAATCTGACGTTAGAAGTTTGTTAAAATCAACTAGCAAGATTTTATTACATTGTTAGTGTGTACACGTGAAGCTAATCCGCCGGATATATAAGATAAGACTCATAAGGCCGGGTTGCGAACTCCGTTCCTCCCGTAGCGTCAAGCTCTCTATTGCCCCTCATCGCACTGGCTTCCTCCCTAATTCCTTCGTTCTTCAGGCGATCCGTCTTTGGAACGCACTGCCTTTAAGAATATTGTAAAATTAAGAGCATCTGTCAGTTTAGTTCTCATGCATATGTCTGTGTTTCTAGTTTTTTGTATTCTTCTTAGGTTCAAGATACTTCTTTCCATTGCATGTAGGTTAGATGAAATTTTCTTTTTTACTTTTTCCGTGAAGACCCATGTCTGGCTAGCGTATGTTAGGCTTGGGAGAATGCAGGAATCCATTATAGTCTTTTTTATTATCTTTTTTTATATTATAAAAAAAGATAACATATCCCTTCGAGTGGCAATCGCCAGCAAGCCGGCGACTGTCATTTTCCATCAAGTGGCGCGGCCATTTTGCGTGAATTTCCCTCAAGTGGCAGGGGCACCACGGGTGGTCATCGCGAATATGGCGAATTTTAGAAAAATAACCATTATTCAAAAAAACAATTTATGTTAGGTATATTATAATCTTATATCGTTGGATTCAGCATAAAATGGCCTACCTGATTATATAATAATTAAGGTTGTTCCATTTACGTGGATCTTGCTCAAATCTTGGATGAACTAATTTTTTCCATTTTCTTGTATAATAATAACTTTAAGTTAATTGTAGAAAATACCAGTAAAAAAAACAAGTATATACATTTATCTACATGTTCATAAATTTTTATTATGCCTCGCCTTAGAATAATTTTACACTGAAGTTTTCAAATATGATAGCACAAAAACAGAGATGCTTGTGTGGCGGTGGCTGTCAAGTAATGATAGAATTTCTAAAGAAATTGCTTTGAAAGTGTTGTCGCAACTGTTATTATGCAATCTGTCATCCATATCTATTCATGAACGCATCTTGCAAGAAAGAGCAAGACAAGTGTAGATTTAGCAGCTCATTATTAAAATAAATATGAAACAAGGCCATTGCCAGCTAGCAGGCGCTTGCCACTTCACAGTTTTTGACAATCGCCTACAAGGTTTTTGGGGATCGCCACTTAGTGGAAAAAGGCAATATGGTGAATGCCACCAGAAGGGATATATTTATAGGAAATTGTTAAGTGGAACAAGAAGCTATAATAATAATAATAATATTAATAAAAATACTTAAGATAACCACTGTTGTCTGGACATTTAACTTGAAATGGGTGAATATAAAAAAATCTCATTTCATCTATTGTATTAGAATGTGTCCTTTTATAGGGCGGTGGCCAGTTATTGAGGATTTACCCTAACACTATTTCAGTAGGCTTTAAAATTTAAAATTTAATTTATATTCATGTTTGTCATATGGGATCATATGCCTTCTGTAAATTTCAGGAGCCTGACCTATCAGTGCATCAAATGTCAGTACCAACTAACATTGTGAAGGTCTGTAACATGTGGATACATACCGTGAGTCCTTGTGCCATTAGTTCTTCAGGCACTAATTCAGGTCTAAAATGTGCTGCAGTAATCCAGGGCCATTTTGTATTTGATGGAAGAATAGTTACTATGATGTCACCATTGGCTATAATTTCACAAAAAATAATATTGGTATAGCAAATAATAATGAGAATATTCATGCAAAAAAATTAATGGCTTTAAAATCGTTTAAAATTATTTCACATAGTCAAAGAATTATCTCACATAGTCAACAAAAAAGAACAGTAAAAAGGCATTAAATACTTACAAAATCCAGTTCTAATGTTAACAAATTCAACATTTTTGCTTAAAGTTGGCTGTGAGGTGTTTTCAACAGATTTATCGCCTCTCTCCAAGTTGACATGTACTGCTTCAGTTTTTAATACTGCTGGCAATGCGGAAGATGAAGAGCCAGACGGACTGACTGGAGCAACGGACACTTGTGGCGATATTTCTGATAGAGACACAGTCGATAAAGGAGATTCTTCCTCAAATTTCACCCACTCTTTTCTAGGTTTATCACTCTTTATACCTCCATTTAATTCATTTACAACCGAAGCCTTTTCCTGCTCTTCTATATTGCTCATTTTTAATCTTACTAACTAGCTTCTTAATATTTCATATAAACTACTCAACAGTAGTTAAATGTTAAGTAAATAAGTACCTAGTAATAGTTTAGTTACCTTCTCTAAAGTTCTCTATTACTACACTCCAACCAAAACACACATACACAAACACACCCCGACCCATAGACATATATAGACCCCGTATAGCCAACTTAAATAAAATAACTTCAAAATCAACACAAAAAACATGACGTTTGAATCAGGTGTCATGCATGGCGTCGAAATATAGTGTTAATTTACCAGTTTATATGGAAACTTTAATAATTTTTTTCTCGCGAACCGTGCGTTTCCACAACTTCAAAATTTTACGAGGAGGCTTCTATTAATGAGTGCTGTCTATAAAAAAATACGAACTCTCAATTCAACGTCAGATATTGTACAGTTGAGCAGAGGACAACCCTAAGAGCGGTTTCGCACTACGTCCGATAAACTGATAATGTATTAAGCGTGTGCTAGACGGTTTGAAACCGTCTAGCACACGCATTAAAAAACGTAGATATGGCATGTTCTTACTGCGGGGCGATTATGCTGGGTCCACACTAACGGGAAAGGCCGATAAAAATCAACATCTATCGCCTTATGCAGACTACGCATAAGGCGATGGACGTTATTTTTATCGCCGTTAGAATTTGTTCCTTCGCACACACACATACATTCGTCGCATACATTCTTACTTCGAAACGTAGAAATGAATTAACGAAAGAGATAGCTATTGTCCTTATTATAGAATTTTGATTCTTATTTCAACAGCAATAAAGATCTTGGCATCGGATCTGATGCGGCGTGAGCTCTATGCGCTGACGCGACATAGATTATGAATTAAGTACTTAGGTACTGAACTTCTGTCTGTTCAATAAGTACTACAGTAGCCTATATACCTATTTTCACGTTTCTAACTTCAAAAATGACCAAAATCGGATGCAAGTTACCATCCCCCATTTCAATCTCTTAGGGGTATCCGAACTTACCAAAAGTTGTTTTTTTATTTGTTTACAGTAGTCTTTATAACAATTTCCACGTTTCTAACTTCAAAATTTACCAAACTCTCATACAAACTTTCACTACCTGTTTCATCCCCTTAGGGGCAGTGTTTCCAAAATCGCCGAAAGTAGTTTTTTTTATTTGTTAACATTAACCTATATATGAATATCCAAAATCAACTAAAGTGCTATTTTTTATTTGTTTACAGTAGCCTATACACAAATTTCCATGTTTCTCACTTCAAAAAGGACCAACCTCCCATGCAAATACCACCCCCCATTTCATTCCTTTAGGGGTACTTTTTCAAAAATCGCTAGTAGTAGTTTTTTTTTATTTGATACCAGTTGCCTATGTACCAATTTCCACGTTCCAAACTTCAAAAATGACCAAACTCCGATAAAAAAAATGTAACCCATTTCAACCCTTTAGGGGTAGTTTATCCAAAATCGCTGAAAGTATTATGTTTCATTTGTAAATAGTAGCCTATATACCAATTTTCACGTTTCTATCTTCAAAGATTGATGACTTTCATACAAACTTCCAACCCCCCTTTTAGGGGTTGAATTTTGAAAAATCCTTTCTTAGTGTACCTTTAGACCTTATAAGGAACCTACATGCCAAATTTGGAATATCTAGACCCAGCGGTTTAGACTGTGCGTTGATATATCAGTCAGTCAGTCAGTCAGGACTTTGAATTTTATATACAGGGTGACTGGATATTCGAGACATTCCTTTTAAGGAGGCATAGTAGAGCTCATTTGGAGCAAATTAGGTCATGTAGTACCCTGGCCGAAAATTATTAGTTTCTGAGATATTTGAGATTTTAGTTTTTTTTCGAAATTGCGGAACATGTTCGAAAAAAAAGATTTAAAAAAATAATTTGCCTTTTTTTTAATGCACTTTAATGTATTTTCTGAAAGCTAAAATGTCAGCGATTTCACGTAATGACAAAAACCTAATCACATAATGCTACATGTCATGTTATTTAAGAAAACTCCAATAAAAAGACACAAAAAAGTAATTACTTCATTAAAAGACAGTGTTTTTTTTTTTATAAATGTATGACATGCAGCGTACAAATCACTGGAAAAGCTTCCTTGGTTTTTTTTTTTTTTTTTTTTTTTTTTTTTTTTAATGGCTCCTACATTTGATTAGCCAGCGTCATGTCGATTTAAATTAAAAACAAAATACAACTCGGAAAGGAAAAAAAAAAAAGGAAAAATAATAAAGTTGCTATTCCAGAACAAAATTATGTATATTAAAACTTTGTTAGTAAAAAACAACAACACAACTACTGGATAAGAGACCCAAAACCACAATGAACTAAAACAAGAAATAAATATATAATAAAAATTAAAAATAAACATAAATCTTACTAAATCCAACCTATTATAACTTTAAGTCATTAAGATGACAAAAGGCACATAAGGCCAAGAGAATATCTTTCTCTTTAATTTGAATCAGTTCTAACATATATGTTGGGAAAGCAACCTTTAATCTAATCAGCTCATTATACAGAAAATAATTATTATAAAGAGGGCACGCTAGGAAAATATGGTTCAAGTCACCAACGTCCAATCCACATTCACACAATGAAGAGTCCCGAATATGTATTTTTGCCAAATGAGACGGGGAACAACAATGCCCGAGTCTCATTCGGATGATTGTGGAGCAAAACTGCTTGGGAATGTAAAACTTAGAAAACCAAGGTTTTCTGGAGATTGTGGGCTGGACCAAAAAATAAAGCTTTCCTCGTAATTTACTAGACGCTTTCCACGCAGATGACCATGCCTGAACCAAGGACTTAGACGCTAAGGCAACCAAATCATGGCAATAGTTCCTAAACGGAAACTTATCTCCGTGCACTACCGCATCCTTGGCAATCCGGTCAGCTCTTTCGTTACCAGTCACCCCCGCGTGTCCCGGAACCCATACTAGGGCGACTTCGTACCCTCTACGCCTACAAGTTATGAGATTCTGTTTGATTTGATAAATAATCGGGTTATGAAATTTTATAGAAAAAGGATTAGAAAGCAAAGCCTGCAAACAGCTACGAGAATCCGAAAAAATTATAGATTTTTTCAACTTAAACAATAGAATGTATTTCACGCTCTCTAGCACTCCGACACATTCACCAGTATATACAGAGGTTTCAGGGGGACACTTCACTTTTTGGACTATGTTAAATTGGGAGTGGAAGACACCCACACCCACACACCCAGATGCAGTCAGTTTGGAAGCATCACTATAAATTGTGTTCCATCCCTGCCACTCATGAGAAAGTATTTGACGAAGATACTCGTCAGCGAAAGGGTCATCGGGATAAATATCAAAATTTAAAATAACACGAGGTTTGTGAATTATGGTTTCGTAGTTGAACTCAAAAATGGGTAGTTTAGTGGAGTGAAATACCGGATCTTTTAGAGACAGAAATTTTTCTAAGCTTTTAACAAGACACGGAGGACCCTTATGATTCCAACAGGTAGCTGCTTTAAGATCATACAATCGATAAATAATAGGGTGATGGGAGAATTGAAGGGCACGAAAAAGATAGCTGTCAGCCAAAAATTGCCTTCGCAGATTTAGAGGGGGGTCAGCACACTCCACCTGCAGAGCATTGGTAGGGCTAGACCTCATTGCTCCCGAGATAACTCTTAAAGCTTTGAATTGGATGAGGTTTAGCTTTCCCAAGCCCGCCTTGTTCCCCGGAACCAAAAGCCAAGAACCATAATCCAGAACGCTTCTGATCGTAGCATTGTATAATAATCTTAGAGAAGTAGGGTGAGCTCCCCACCAAACCCCCGAAAGGCACCTGAGAGTTTAAGACCTCGTTCACATTTTTTAACTAAATATTCAAAATGCAGGGTACCGTCTAATTTAGAGTCTAGAAAAACCCCAAGAAACTTATAAGATGAACGAACAGGGATCTGACAGTTACCAATTGAAATATTTATGAATGGAATGTTTCTTTTTCGACTGTAAACTACTGCACAACTTTTTGATGCAGACAGACACAAGCCATTACTACTGAGCCAAGAGTTGAGTGATTGTAAGGAATTCGCGACCGTAGCACAGGCTGATTCAATATTACTATTAGTAGAGTAAATTAGCAAATCATCTGCATATTGCAAAATGTTACAACCGTTAACTGAACCCTCCAAATCATGGGTGTAGATGTTATAAAGCAAAGGGCTCAGAACTGAGCCCTGAGGTAGGCCCCGCCATACTAATCTTGATGGGATAATTTGAGGGTCTCTTCCACGAAAAGTGATTTGCCGCTCTGAAAACAGATTACCCATCAGGCAAGCCAGCCTCACCGGAATTCTCAACTTGTGAAACTTTTCCCTGAGAATAGGGAGCTGGACATTATCATAGGCAGCCTCAACATCCAGAAAAACAGCTACTGTCGAAGCACCTTTCGAAAAAGCGAGTCTAATATCAGATGTAAAGATGCCCAGGCTGTCCATAGTGCTCTTACCCTTCCTAAAACCAAATTGGGATTTTCCTAACAATTCCTGGCTTTCAAGAAACCATTCTAATCTATTTTTTATTAAATGTTCTAAAATCTTTGTCAGAACTGAGGATAAAGCTATTGGGCGATATGAGCGCGGATCATTGGGGTCTTTGCCTGGTTTCAATATAGGCATAATCAATTGAGATTTAAAAGATTTGGGAGGATGGCCCGTAAGTAATATGCAATTCATTAAGTTAAGAAAATAATTCAAAAAGGTGTCACCCGCATTGGCTATAAAAGAATATGGAATACCATCATGCCCCGGGGTAGAGTCTTTAACCGACCCGAGGACATTTTTAAGCTCCTGAAATGTAAAGGGTTGATCTAATGGATCCGTTGAAATATTATTAAGGCGTCCTATGGGAGACTCGAGCACACCCGGGACATGAAGCGGAGCAATATTAGCAAGAAAAGATTCCGCCCAATGTAACGAAGAGGGGTAAGAGCAACTACGAGAATTATACGATCTCCTAAATCTCCGGATGTTATTCCAAACCACCGTATCAGGAGTAGAAGGACTTAACAAAGAGCAGAAAGATTTCCAACCTTCAGACTTCTTGCTACTGAGCAGCAATTTTGTTTCAGTCATAGTTTTTAACAATGTGTGGTAATTCTCATCTGACATATTAGCAGCATACGTACGTTCAGCTATCTTTCTATCTTTAACGGCCTTAGAACATTCCTTGTCCCACCAAGGAGGGGACGCCAATTTACCCACAACCGAGTTCTTAAGGGGGAAAACCTTGTCGGCAGATGAATTTATAACAGAGACCAAAGCATCCGTGCAAATTTGAATTGAGTTAGAGGAAATTGAAGGTAAATTTTTAACTTCATAGTCAAGACAATTCTTGTAAATGTCCCAATCCGCTCCATTGATGTTGTATTTTAATAAAGGATTAATAGAAGTCGGTCTTTTTGAAGACAGAAATGGAAGACTAAGAAGGATAGGAAAATGATCACTCCCATACGAGTTATCCAAGACATCCCAAGAAATTCTGGAGGCAAGGATAGGAGAAGCCAAAGATAAATCAACGGCACTAACAGCTTGATTGGGAAGAGTGCGTAAAGTAGGAGTTCCTGAATTTAATAAACAAAGGTTTGTAGAATCTAAAATCTCCAAAATTTGATCACCAAAAGAGTCATTTTTACCACAACCCCATAAAAAATGATGAACGTTAAAATCCCCTAAGATAATAATGGGAAGTGGCAAGGATCCAATAATTTTTTTTAATTCATTAAGGATTGCAGAAGAAGGATTAGGTATATACAGAGATAAGAAAGTAATACCTTCCACACGAGCACAAACTGTGTGAAAACTTGTGCTATGTTGAGGTATCGGAACAGAAGTAAAAGAAATATGATCTCTAATGAAAAGGGCGCAACCAGCACGCCCATCCACCCTACAGTCCATTAAAGAGACAAAACTAGGTAATTTAAAATTAGAATCCGACTTAAGCCATATCTCCGATATGGCTAGGATAAAGGGATTATATTCATTAATTAAAAAGAGAAGATCATGTTTCTTATTGTTAATACTGTGGCAATTCCATTGAAGAGCTACTTGATCCATTATTTGAAGAAAACAAGAGAGATGAAATAAACGGGGCAACGTGGGACAGCAAAGAAGGGTCAGCCAGGGGGCTGGACGGAGAGAGTACTTTAACGACGGAAGAAAGGATTTTGATCAATTCCAAAATTAAATTTTCATTCGAATGCCGAAGAGAAGCTTCCGGGAAAACCGGACCTGAATTAATAACAGGGTCTCTAGTGATAGCTTGATGGGCTTTTCTATCATACCCCTTATCCAAAGTAGGGGGACAGCGGGGATTCCGAAAAACTGTCTTCCTGTATGACGTAGATCCTTCAGGGGGAGACTGGGGAGAGGCTGCAACAACATTTGCGTATGATTTTCGCCTAATTTTCCCATGGAGATTGGAAGCCTCCAGATATGAGATATTCTCGGTAGTCATAGTCTTCTTAATAGCAGTTTGACGATTGAATTCCGGACAAACTTTGCTGTTAGCAAAGTGCCCCGAACCCAAACCTTGGGGGCAATTACAACAATACGCTTCATGTGACTCTATAGTACAAGTGTCCCCAGAATGGGACCCGCCACAACGAAAACAACGGGGAGGGGACCGACACTTCTCCTTTGTATGCCCAAAGCGGCAGCATCGGAAGCACTGAATAGTCGGAAATTGATATTGCTCTACTGGCAGAGAGTTGAGGCACAAAAAAATTCTCTTAGGTAATATCTGTCCGTCAAAAGTAATCACAACAGTTTCCGAGGGCATCCAATTATAAGAACCATCAGGACTAGATTTTTTAAAATTAAGTCGCCTAACCTTAACGGGTTGAGCACCACCAGAATTAACTGGCACCTGAATATTTTCCAGAACCTCCTCTGGCTGCCATTCCGCAGGCACTCCACGAACCAGGCCCATTCTGGTTACATTAAAAGAAGGCACGGATGCTTTGAACTTGTGTTGGACTAAAGTAGGCGATTCAATAAACTGGTTCGCGTCCACAGCTGAATGGAAGTTAATTGAAACTCTATTACGTCCTATCCTCTTAACGCTACCATCTACCACATTGGGAAATTCACGTTTCCTCTTTTGCAGGAAAAGACCCAACGAAACTGGATGTAGTACCGTTCCAGCGTCTGGAGCCGCCTCTATTCTTTGAACGTGAACAACAAACGGACCCTGATCACTACTATTATATCGTTCTCGACCAACTGGCGTGAAGGGAGAAGCCGGGGACTGTGACTGAGTTGGGGGAACGCTAGGTTGACTAATAACCAAATGAGCCGGTGGAGAAGGAGGCGTCGGCACATTATAGTCCATCGTTCGCTGGCCAAGATTAATCTGCGTATCATTTGAAGCCTGAAATAATCCTACCTCTACATCCGAACCCTCCAATTGACTCGAAAGCAGCGGGGCTCTGGAACGTGACCGATCACTAGATCGAGCTTGAATTTTTTCTCTCCCACGAGACCTTCTTTTTTCTCGATTCGACATTACAGGAGTGAAAATTTCTGCCTGAGAGTCCTCAAACTGTTCATGCTGGGAAAGATTAATGTCCTTTAGAATAGGACGAAAACCTCCCCCAGGATCATCCCAGCCAGCACCCTCGTCCATGAGGATGCTGGCATATACAACCCTCTTACTACAATAAAAAAATTATACTACTGCTCTAGGAACACAATCACAACACAAATAAAAAAAATATACCACCGGAATAGCAACTTAAGTAAAAATCTACGTTTATAACCCAAAAGAAAATTTGACTTTTTAAATGACAACCGCCCGCAATCGACACTCAACCGCCATCCTCCTTCCTTGGTTTATTAGCTATCTAATGAGGTACAATAGTTACCTCATATCTCTCTACCTCAATAGTTCCCGGTACGAACTCTTCAGAAATCAGTATTTATTTTCAGATGCATACTTCAATGGCCGATATTATTGCACGAGAACTGAACTTAATTAATTAAAAGGTAATTAAGAAAGAGTAAGTAATTATTCGCCGTCAAAAATGATGATGATGATCAGGGCTCGGATTTTTCATCGCACGGTAAGATGAAAGAAAACTATGGAGTCGATATTAAAAAAAACTTTGGTCATATTCATACTCATACTCATTCATTTAGCCCTTTCAGTGCGCATGACGCCACATTGGCGCGCGCTCTAGCGAACCTCAGCGCCTGATGTCGCTACATTGGCATCATGCGATTTACACATTTTTACAGCGTAACCATTTGAATAATTATAGTTTTTTTTATTTTCAAAATAGCTAATCGATTAATTTACCTGGTATAATGGAATAAAAAAATAAATTTATATTATTTCTATACAATATCACGACTCAAAAGTTTACTATGTAATATTTCAAAATTGTTGTAAGTATTATTTTTTTTAAGTTTACTACGTAATCATGTTTTGAATTTTGTTCTCAAAAAAATAAGTTTTGGAAATAAAAATGCATATATCATCACGCGCTCCATTGGCGTCATACCGGCGTAGAGGTGCGCTAAGTAATTTGATCAATGTCAAAAAAGTTGTAAGTGCTTACCCTGCTACTTGCATTGAGCTTTATATGTATTGAATGAAAGTCGTTTTTTCCTAATCATATTGCGTGGGACGGCAAGTAAGAGTTTATGCAGGTTTAGTATTGACCAAAAACCAAGAACTATTTAGTTTAGGCAAGTTCAATAATATATTTTTTTATTGTAGGTATATAACATGGATTATAACTGCTTATAATATTTGTCTCTCAGACTGGTTGTCGTCATTGTTACTAAGATTTTGGCAATTTAATTAGAACTTTCGGAGATATTTTCTGCATTTTGTCTCGACTAATTTTTACCTGCGGAGAGCAGTGTCGGCTGCTTGACCGGATTTTTCTGCCAGCCTATTGTTTTGATGCCTTGTTATTTATTGCTCTCACTGATAAGGGTTATGCTCAAAAGAAGACAGGAATGATGATATTAACTTTTACCTGCGAACCAGCGTGTCCGCTATTTGACGGTATTTTTTTTGCAAGCCTTTTGTTTTGACGACTTACTAACTTGATAAGGTAGGTCTTTAGTAGGGATGACACCTAAAAAGGTTTATTATCAAAATGCATAACTCATTCGTTATACAAACTCTGTCTGTGAAGCTACGTTATAATGGAAGATTTTTGCAAAACCAATTTGACAAAGTTAAAAAGTGATGTTAACCAGCAGGCCCGGCAGGTCATTCTAAACGTTTCTAGAGTTGAAAGAAGACCCTGGTGCCATAAGAAATATTGATTATCAACAACCAAGAAAGCTGGCGGCGTTACTTAGATCGTATTCGGAAGGATTTTTCGGAAACAGGGGTGCCGAATTCACCTAGACAGAAGTACGAGTAATATAAAGATGATTTAATATTTTATGTTAATAATTCAATAGGTATCCTAATTTAACATTTCGATAATAGTTATACAATACTGGAATAAAAAAATACCACGCTTTTTATTTTCTCTGTTTCATTACTTTATCGACATTCCTTTTTATGCCTAACGCTACCTGCACTATTGTTGCACGGCCCGCTCCATAAGGCCGTGCAGGTGTGAAAGAGATAGCACGATTCTGATGATTTATAATTATAACCCGACTCGCCACTTAGTTTAGCGGATACTATAGATAGTCGTTTATGTGAGCACAGTCTTGGATTAACCTCAGGATGTAACGAGAAAGCTTCTGTACTGAAATAAAACTAATATATGGGGGGGCGTAGATTGACATGACCAAATGATGTCGTATTATATCTGTGAGCATAAGACTATCAGGGGGTACAAAAAATTAGGTATTCACTTTATGCAAATGTTATTGGTTAATGCGCATAATTTACATAGGTAACAGATTCGGCGACAATCGTTTATCGTTAGCCGATTATCGCATAGTTATAAAACGATGCGTAGTTTGTCATAACAAAATAAGAAAAACCGTTAGGACTATTTGCGGCAAATACCCAAATGAGCCAGGGCTTTGCATGGGGAAGTGCTTTGATGATTATCATAAAAATTTAAACAATAATTATTGAACAATAAAATTTATATTGTTTCACCTACCATTGCTGATTTTTATTAAATAAACCTAATCATAATTAATATTTTAATCATTATATGAATACCTAATAATGTCCTGAGTTTAATATTGTTGGTTTTTAGTATTGAACTGTATAATAAAAACATTGCATTTCTTTTTTTTTTTCACCAAAATATATTAACATTCACTATATACCTACTTGGTATTGATATTGCTAATATTTATTACCTAACATTTATTTGCATCAAAAGAATAATGTATGTTAGTATAAAACATATTTAGTTCTTGGTTTTCGTAAATTGTGCATAAACTCATCCATTGACGGTTACGAACCCGCCCGCCTGAATGACGCTACATCGGCGCGCCCAGTTTGACGTGATTTTTGTTTGTTCTGCGCACTACGCGAGCGCAAGGCGAAAAGGCTCGCGCACTGAAAGAGTTAAATAACACCAAATGCTTATATTATAAATAAAAAAATTAAATGCCGCGCCATGTTTAAAACATTATATGCCAAATAATAAAAATAATATGAACATTAAGTAAGCTCCTAGTTTGTAATATCCATAGAGCATATAGCTACAGGAATTAGTGTTTCAAAATCTTGACAAGTTATGACGTGTGTATTATCCATTTCAAAATCACAATTGTAAAATAATGGCCACTTTTTCAATAGTTTCAGGAGCAAAGCAGGTTCTATATTCGTTATAAATCCTCTTGTTACTTGAAAAAGATTGTTCTACATTAACGGACGTTTTAGTCGCATATTCTAGTATTCGCTCAAATTGTTGAGAATTTGCCATGTCTTATTTCAATGAAGTCCGAATTTCTATTGAGTACTTTTTCCAATTTATCTTGAATGGTCTCAGCACGGCTAGCACATCTGCCCGCGACTTGCGCGACAAGCGAGAAAGAGCGCGACATAGAGCTATCTCGCGAATCGGTAGCATAACACGCGCGACATAATTTGGTGACTCGCGGTCAAACTTCAAAGTGACAAATCTTTGTCGCTTGACAGTTAAGGGCGACATACTCTCGCAACTCGTAGCACAAGTGTTCATAAGGCGACATAATATCTCGCTTACCAACGTCAAAAGGCGACATATTGTCTTCGAGCTTTCAAGCGCGCGAGATATATCTCGCTCTAGTCGTCTCGGATTTTTAATAAACGTTTTGGTTAATCTTACCCCATTTAAATAGTCAATGTAAGTTTATTTGTTCACTATTATAAATTTGCTTAAATGCTATTTATATCATCCTTTATTTTAACGTAATTTTACATGTGAGTACCTAGTGACGAAGTTTGTAATTTTTCAGAATGGCATATTTCTCTAAGATTTTTCCTTTTTCGGGACGAGAAGCTCCGATAGAGGATCCAAAGGAGGAGGTTAAGTGATGCCAACAACCCCTTCGAGCTGCCGGACAAGGAGTTTCAACACCTGTACCGCATCAATAAAGATATGGAAATGTACCTCTGATAGTCAATTGGGCACCAATATGTATGCACACTCTCAAAAAATATGTATACATCCCTTATTACTACGGTAATTAAATTTACGTTTACATATTTTTGCAACTTTGTGTGGATATTTTTTATTGCCCTTGACTTAACAATGATATGGAAATGGATGGTAAGGTGTATCCATATATACAACTACAATAACAGGCAAGATTTTAATTGAGGATTTTGTTAAGAGGGGGGGGGGGGGGGGGGGGCAGGGCAATATAATCAACTTTGTTTTTGTTTATTAATAGGCTACCTACGGTTTGTGAGCATTCCTGCATCTTCTAGGGGGGGCAGCTGCATTTCTTTTATCTCTGTACCCTCGGGAACTATACATGAGAAGTAGCCTATGCGCTATTCCAGACTATAATCTTTGTGCCAAATTTCATCCAGATCCGTTCAACTGTTCTGGTGTGATTGAGTAACAAACACCATCCATCCAAACTTTAACATTTATAATATTAGTAGGATTAGTAGGATAATATTCCTAGTTACTCCCTCTTTTTATTGGTGAAAACCATATGAAAATCCGTACAGTACTTTCTGAGATTACTCTGACAGACATTCACAGGACTTTCATTTATAGCATGTAGATAATATTAATATTAGTTTGCAGAGGAGAGCTTAGGGAGATCTTAGGCAATGACGAAGAAGTCGGAGAGAGCTCGTCGTCCGCTCGCGCCGGCGCTGTTGCAAGCTACAGTGGCATGTCGGGATCAAATAATACAGAGACATTTTGATTAAGAACAAAGAATTTTTTATTAGAATATTTAAAAAATAATCTGCTTAAAACTACACCGAGCGTATGCCGACCATCCAGCGGCACTTCCAGTACCATTATTATTTTCTAATAAACTAAACAAGTGTAGTTTATTGAATTGAACAGAACGTTGTACTTGTACTGAATAGGTACACACACACACACACACAACTTAACGGAAAAAATGGCTTTGATGTAAAAAATATATACTTAACACAATGTTATGTATCTAGATTTTAAATTATTTATTCAATTGTACAATAAATCGTCCTCCTGCGATTTTAAGTAAATATTATTTTTATAACTATATTATTTCTTTTGTTTTTAATATGGCAGTGCGGTGCATCCACATAAGGAAAATAATATTATTGTATTTGAACACAGGTAATGTATTGCTTTCTTTAAATAGATACAGCTAAACTGTAAACGAAATACTATAACAATTACTATGATAATACAGATAGGGAACTATAAAAAAATCAGTTATTATGTACATTCTAAATCAGTGAACACAACTTGCAAACTCCAAGTTTACAATTGTTTTAAGCGGCGATTCATGGCACTTCTCTCTGCTGCATTTACCTGAAATAAATTATGTATGAAATTAAATTATTCAATAAAGGAATGTAAAGGTGTCCCCTGTGTTACATAGTTGCCAGCGCTAGCAAGCTGGAAGTGCTAAAAAGTTAATCTAATACAACATCCTTACTAATATTTTAAATGCAATAATATGTTTGTCTATTACTTTTCTTAACCACTAAACAGATTTTGATGAAATTTGGAATGAAGATAGTCTAATCCAACAATCGTTTTTATAATAAATTATATCTGATAATATGATAGTTTTCTGACCACCTATTGATACGAGTATGTGTAAGTATCATTTTACATATTGTAATGCTTACTTATAACTGGTTACTTTTATAATGAATGCATGATAAACCTGGGACTATTGCTGTAAGCTAGGAACATAGTTTAAGGTGTTTAATTTCCCAAACCTCGTATTTTCTAATGACCGCTCAAATCCTTGGTCCTAATTACTTATCTAAAAGATTGTTCAAAATTTCAATCAAATCGGTTAGCACATTTTGACAACCATTTAAATCCGTTTTCATATTTATGCAATACACCTAAGCATAACATACTGAAAAACCAGTGATGATAGTCGAAAGCATTAGTGTTTAACATAAGTCAACAGAAAAGTTAATTATTGTTTAAAAAAATCAACATTAAAAATTTGCTATCGCCAAAGTGCTCAATTTGGGCAACCTCTAAATATTATCCCATTACCTTTAAATTTCATATTTAATTTTTTACATTGTATAGACTCGGGGCGTAAGCAGTCTGCAAAAAATATGACATTTATTTTTTCCCATACAATTATGAAACACCCTAACATAGTTGCACGAGTCTATAGTAGGCGTGAATCCATGTTTTTATTCCGTGCACTAACGTTTAATCTACTGTTACTTACATGCTTTGACGGACTTTTCGGCGCCTTCTCCGTTAATAAGTAGGTCTTTTAACTTGACACCGAGTGGGCCAGTCAATAGGTATATTCTCCCGCGGCAAACGCTCAAGCGTGGCGTCAGTGGCGTGCTTCTTACTCTGAAATAACATTTATAAAAGAAATATTTGAAAAGAAAACAGCATAACGATGTTTTACATTTATCACAGAACCGGTGAGAAAAGCATGAATTTTTATACCAGTAATACAGTTATTTACAATATTTTGCCAAAATAAAAGGAAATAACTGTTACGTAATGTCAGAAACCACTAAAATAATACATAATCAAAATACATACTATCTGCGTTTAGCGTCCATTGTTGATAAGCAATTTGACAAATGACGTCTCACGAAATTTGACACATGACGTTACGCACATCCCCTCGCGACCCACGTAAGGCTTGCCGTACACTCAAAAAACGAAGGGAAAGGCACATTTTTATTACCGATTCAGTGTTGCCACAAAACAATATCGCATTAGTAGAACATATTCTTCATAGAAGGCAACACATACGTCCCGCCCGCGAGATAGCTTTCTCGCTTGAAGGGAATTTCTCGACACGTCAAGTTGTGCTACCGAAATCGAGAAAACTGACAGCGGAGAGAAAGAACTGACAGCCGCGACAAGGGTTTCTCGCGCCGCGAGCTATGTCGCTTGGGCACATGTGCTAGCCGTGCAGGGCCAAAACATGTTAAAAAAATTCTAATCTCATCAATCATTTAAAAACCTTGCTTTATAGAAATATTGGCATACTGTAATTTTGTGATCGATTAAATAATGAGTTCACGTCTAAAGTCGTTAATGATTGGCACATGACGCACACGATTAAATTTGATAAAGCGGCCAGTTTGGTAAAGGTCTATCGCAACAATATAGTCTGTAAAACTAGGTACGTAATTAAGTTGAAGTAGTTACAACATGATAATTATAAAAGACGGGACTAAAAATATGAGTGAGTATGAGTATGAATATGACTAAAGTTTTAATTTTAATATCGACTCCATAGTTTTCTTTCATCATACCGTGCGATGAAAAATCCAAGCCCTGATGATGATTTTCAACCGTCACGGTCAACCAACCAACCGTCACGGTTGAGGCGGGTATTTTTTTTAGTTTTTAATTTATTGTGGCATTTGTGGCTAAACAGAAAAGTATTTACATCAAGTTGAGCTATACGCGCAGGCAGACACCATCCCTTATTCCACTGTATTATTGACTTTCATAATTTAACAAGTTAATGAAAAAATCATTGAATTTAAGTTTTCAACCGACTTTACGTTCAAGTTAATGCTTTTTCCAAATCAGTAGGTTGATTCCCTAAACATGAGTTAATCTACAAGTATCTATTTTTGACGGCGAATAATTACTTACCCCTTCTTAATTACCGTTTAATTATTTAAGTTCATTTCTTTTTTGCAATAATATTGACCATTGAAGTATGCATCTGAAGATAAATACTGATTTCTGAAGAGTTCGTACCAGGTACAAGAGTAATGGAAATTCATAAGAAATGTACTTCTTAGTTTTAATTAGTACTTGCTTATTTTGAATATTTAATATTTTTTGGTAACTATTGTACCTCACTAGATAGCTAGTAAACCAAGGAAGTTTTTCCAGTAATTTGTACGCTGCATGTCATACCTACATTTATTTAAAAAAAAAGCACTGTCCTTTAATGAAGTAATTACTTTTTTGTGTCTTTTTATTTGAGTTTTAGTAAATAACATGACATGTAGCATTAAGTGATTAAGTTTTTGTCATTACGTGAAATCGCTGACATTTTAGCTTTCAAAAAATACATTAAAGTGCATTAAAAACAGGCAAATTATTTTTTTATATCTTTTTTTTCGAACATGTTCCGCAATTACGAAAAAAAACTAAAATCTCAAATATCTCAGAAACTAATAATTTTCGGCCAGGATACTACATGGCCTAAATTGCTCCAAATGAGCTCTACTATGCCTCCTTAAAGCTTTCGGCACACCAAACGCGTGTCAGGCGCGTCGCGTGGCGTGAGCGTCGCAGCACCGGCACACCGTAAGCAGGCGGCAGCTTCAACGCGTTTCGAACGCGTGCCAGCGCTGCGCACGCCTCGTGGCTGCGTTCGGTGTGAGTTGCTGCGCGGCGCGCGCGTACCCCCACCACGCGTTTGTAAAAAATACAACGACTAGTACCTGCGCCGACGTCGCGCTGACGGGACGCATGCCAGCGCGCGCGACGCGCCTGCTTCGCGCACGCCTCGTGACGCGCTGCCCGAGTTGTCAGCGGCGACTGCGGCGCGTCGCGTGCGCGAAGCAGCTCGAACGCATGCCCTGCGCAGGCACGCGTTACTTTTTGGTGTGCCGGGTTAAATTTGATTTGTTGTTTTACAACATGCGCGGGCCCGCGTTCAAAGCGCGTCGCGCCTGACACGCGTTTGGTGTGCCGAAAGCTTAAAAGGAATGTATCGAATATCCAGTCACCCTGTATACAGAAGATATGGTTGAACAAAGCTTCTAAATAAATAAAGAATATAAATAAATAATAAATAAGTCTAACCTAACCTAGCCTAGGAATACGAGTATATCATTTTTATTGAACATAATAACATGCATACTTTATCAATATACTGTGACTTTACTATTCTTGTTTGGGGAAAAGCAGCTGACATACAGACTATATTTGTGTTACAAAAAAGGGCCATTCCCTCTATATATAGGTAACTTAAATTCCCGTGATTCATTAAGAGAACTTTTTAAACAAATTTATATTTTAACAGTAGCGTCCCAATATATTTATGAAAATATTATGTATGTCATTAAGAACCTAGACTCTTTCGTTAAGAATTCTGATATACATAATTTAAATATATAATAAAAATAAATATGCCATAAAAATTTCGTGTCCGTAAAGTATATAAATAATTTGTAGGTCAATGCATTCATTTTAATAATAAATTACCCGACGTAGTTTTAGAGTTACCTACCCCTTCCAGCACGTAAAAATTACTTGAAAAAGTCGTTGATGTCTAAAGCGTACTATACAGCGTACCTATTCGGTGAGGACTATCTAACGGACGAAAATGCTTGGCCTAAACCAGAAAATTAACTAATAGCTTAGTAGGTACCTCACAAAAATCATGTACCTAAGTAAACACTGTATATTGTCTAGAGGACACGGTTTATGTAGGAAGACATGTCGAAACTCTTTTATGTAGTTACATATATGTATATGTGTAGATATATATATATGTATACTTATATAATACTAGCTTTTGCCCGCGACTCCGTCTGCGTGGAAGTCGTTTATCGGTACCCCACAGGAATTTGTAAAAAATTTCCGGGTAAAAAGTGTTGTTAAGTACGTGGGGGTAGGTAACTTATAGAAATGCACAATTGGGTAGGTAAAGTTTTTGGAAGAGGTGTAAATTATATTTTTTTTCGATAGTCGTTATCCTAAAGATCAAGGAACTGCGGCTCTTTTATTTTTATTTCCTCTAATATTTTAGAAAGATTTTTTTTAGTTATTAAGTTGACATTTGTACACTTTATTGGCCGACAAGCTTGTTGCCTTCGTACTTAATGAAAAAGAAAAAAAAAACTGTCACTTCTATAACTGTCATTGTCAATCAAAGTAAACAAACGATTCAATTCTTTCAAGCATCTGAGTAAATCTTTGTAATACTCCATTTCCAAAGTCCGTGTAGGATTGCTTGAATTCATTGCGTGTATACGATTCAAACGTGCTCTCGTGGCTATCGAAAAGCAGGGCAAGAGTCGTCGTGAAAGGAAGAAATCGGTGTCCAAGAAGCAGTGCCAATGGGGTCGAAAATAAATCGTAGTCCAAATATCGTGCAAAGGTCAAAGCGAGCAAAGCTGGAGGAAAGCGGCAAAATCGAAAGTCCGGAGTTTGTTCTGAGGTCGTTAAAAATATTTCTAAAAACACTGATCACATGAAACGAAGGCAAACAGAAAAGAGTCGTTGAATTTAATCGTTTGTTTACTTTGATTGACAATGACAGTTATAGAAGTGACAGTTTTTTTTTTCTTTTTCATTAAGTACGAAGGCAACAAGCTTGTCGGCCAATAAAGTGTACAAATGTCAACTTAATAACTAAAAAAAATATTTCTAAAATATTAGAGGAAATGAAAATAAAAGAGCCGCAGTTCCTTGATCTTAAGGATGACGACTATCGAAAAAAAATATAATTAACACCTCTTCCAAAAACTTTACCTACCCAATTAAACCGATAATTAAGAGTTAGACTTTCGATCGCCCAGTCCAAGACAATTCCAGATGGCCTTTCTAGAATAATCGACGTTCTTCGACCCGCCGTCGGGAATGTTCCAGTAGTCGTTGCTGGAATGTTCTATAGCTGTCTCTGTCTCGTTTTTTATTGCGACGAATCTTGAAAAGTTCTCAGTATTGCTATCTCTTTCTAATCATGCTATGTCTTTCACTTTTTCTGGAAAATTCACCATATTCTCAAATGTACTTCAAAGGCCCTTAAGGGGTCCTGAAAACGCCTGAAAACGGGTTTTCAAGTTATCTCCTAATCTGGTAGAGGGTGGCCTGAAACGGCCTGAAAACACTTTTCAGGCGCCTGAAAACAACGGCAACTTGGTTGAAATTTTGATAAACTGGTATGTGATAGAGCTACCTCTGAAACGGCCTGAAAACATTTTTCAGGCGCCTGAAAACAACGGCAACTTGGTTGAAATTTTGATTAACTGGTATGTGATAGAGCTACCTCTGAAACGGCCTGAAAACGTTTTTTAGGCGCCTGAAAACAACGGCAACTTGGTTGAAATTTTGATTAACTGGTATGTGATAGAGCTACCTCTGAAACGGCCTGAAAACATTTTTCAGGCGCCTGAAAACAACGGCAACTTGGTTGAAATTTTGATAAACTGATATGTGATAGAGCTACCTCTGAAACGGCCTGAAAACACTTTTCAGGCGCCTGAAAACGACGGCAACTTGGTTGAAATTTTGATTAACTGGTATGTGATAGAGCTACCTCTGAAACGGCCTGAAAACACTTTTCAGGCGGCTGAAAACAACGGCAACTTGGTTGAAATTTTGATTAACTGGTATATGATAGAGCTACCTCTGAAACGGCCTGAAAACATTTTTCAGGCGCCTGAAAACAACGGCAACTTGGTCGAAATTTTGATAATCTGGTATGTGATAGAGACACCCCTGAAACGGACTGAAACGATGTTTCAGCCTGCTGAAAACGCTTCCAAAGCAGAATTCGTTTATCACTGCTCCCTCGGGAACTCCAATTTTCCGGAATAAAAATATCCCATGTCCTTCCCCGGGCGGGACTCAAATTATCTCCATACTAATAAATTGTATATTCCTTAATTAAGAAAAGATTGATTCCCCATACAAACTTCCAACCCCCTTTTCACCCCCTTAAGGGATGATTTCCGGGATAAATAGTATCCTATGTCCTTTCCCGGGACTCAAACTATCTCCATACTAAATTTGATATACCTTACTGAAGAAATGACTGATTCCCCATACAAAGTTCCACCCCCCTTTTCACCCCCTGAAGGGATGATTTCCGGGATAAAAAATATCCTATGTCCTTTCCCGGGACTCAAACTATCTGCATACCAAATTTCATCTAAATCGGTTCAGCGGTTTAAGCGTGAAAAGGTAACAGACAGACAGACAGACAGACAGACAGACAGACTCTCATTTATAATATAATATATATATGGATAATATATATACTTATACGTTTTTTTTCGTAATAATTCTGACATGTTTTCCTGCAGAACTAGATATTTTATATTATTTTTATAGTTTTATATAATGCTAGAATAAATAGTATTATTGTCTTAAATTTTATTTTAAAAAATGACTAACTGTTGAATTTCTTGCGGCGCTTCTTCTCAGCAGTGGTCTCCTCTTGGGAAGCGCTGGTAGATTTTGACGTGTCAAAGTGCCCGTGCGGCCTACTTACTGAACAAATATGTTTTTACTTCTCATGCTCTAAAAGTTGATCTTTATGTCGTGCGTAGGCGACATAAAGTCGCTTCTTATGCTCTAGTGCATAAAGTAAAATCTTCGTCGAAGACCTAGGCAATCGGGCCAACAGCCACACGAACAACTTTAACTTCATAGAATAACCTCTTTATTTTATTTCGTTTCGTTAGTATTCTAAGACCAAGGCAAGGATACCAACAGCCAAAGTACACAATAAAGCTTCATGAAATAAACTTATATTTTTTATTTCGTCGCATTTATTATTATTATTATTTTTATCATGTTGCTGTTTCATTTCCTCGCAATCGCAGTGAAAAGTAGGGTGTACAACACGTCCATAAAACCCATTTAACACTCGACTTTATATCCATCCTCGCTCGCAAGCTCGCTTGGATGGATAAACGTCTCGCGTAAAATGGTGCGTTTTATGCACTTGTTGTACAATGTACTTAATAGTAAGATAAAAAGAAAGATAATTCTTTCTTTTTATCTTGACTCACACTTTACCATTTTCTGATTATTTTCTTTATGCATACCTAATGACTTTTTTAAGCCAATGCCAAATCAGAGGCTCTACTTTGAAATCTGTAATTCGAACTTCGGATCACCCCGTCAATTTCTTGCGAATTAGTTACGCTTCGAGAGCAAAAGGGATAGCAATAGACGAAGTTCGTATTACGGATTTCAAAATAGAGCCGGGCTTTTCCGGCCGAAGTGAACGTGAGTGGAAGCCATCCATTATGTTTTGTTTATTGTTTTCAACTTAGTACATAGAAGATTAAAAAAAAAACCGATCGGTGACTTATAAATTATAATAAGTACCTGAACAAATTAAAACCATTTTTAAAATGTTTGTTTGCCTGTCAGTTTACCCTGGAATTTTTTTATGTGATGTAACTACAAATTAACGGTTTTCGGATTGCTTCTTGCAAAATTTCATGATTCTAAGTCAACGGGAAGTACCCTATAGGTTTTCCCTTGAATATGTGGCTTAAACGGCCGTATCTTTTGATTGCGTTTGATTTTTTCACTGATTCAAGGGATTGCAGACCTAAGTATTTGATATTAATTTCATCTTGAGACCTCCACGCGTTCCTGAGAAAAAGGGTCTTGACAGACACACAGACATACAGACAGACAGACGGACAACAAAGTGATCCTATAAGGGTTCCTTTTTTCCCTTTGAGGTACGGAACCCTAAAAAGGAGGGAGGGGGTTCATCCAAGTCTTATTTTTTCTCACGTAGGGGGAGGGGGGTCACAAATAGGTTAAAATTGTCCTACGTAATAAATAAACAGCCCGTAACGAATGTGGTGAAATGGAAGTTTCGCCAAGTACCAGGAGAGTTCTTCAACGATTAATGTCCCTGCATATTGAATAGCCCCATTTTGTCAAGAGTGATGAAGAATTGGCAATAAGCATTAATGGCATTAACGTAGTAAATATGTGCCATTATGTGCTGCATGTAATACATAAACACATAATAATTAAACTAACACTAAAAAGCGAACATATGTTAGGAAACATTACTATTTTTTTCGAAAGTATTTTTTTCATATCATAAAGGGAAAGACCCTTTATGATATGTAGGTACTTAATGAGAATTTTATTTGTACCTACCTACTTTTTAACGAAATTACTGACTCTCCGCAGACGAAGCCGCGGGCGGAAAGCTAGTGTTATATTATAATAAATAAATAAATAATAAAAAGATCGCCCAGATACGATACCCAGCTAGATCGACTTTTCGCCCCCGTAAACCCTCATGTCGCAATTTTCATCGAAACCGTTAAAGCCGTTTTCGACAACACGAGTACAAATATTATGTACCTATATATGTTTATGTTAATAAGTAAGATTTGTAGAAAATATAAATACTTACTATAATTATCTACCTACTATAAATACCTACCTATACATACCCATCACTGTTGCTGCTTCGGGCAGCGAATAGCGTGTACGCCACTGGCTGACCGACTGGTTCTCTCCGCTACCTGCCCCAAACCAGCGGCCTTCATTGCGATGCCGTTTGACCGGTCCTCTCGCTCACACTTATAGGACTAAATCTCTCGCAAATTCACTCCCACTCACCAGCCGGTTTGTGCGCCTACCAGTCCTACCACACAGTCACACACACTTACCGTTTGACCAACGGTCGGATTTTGCCTCCACAATATGGCCTAAAATACTCGGACACGGTTTTACTTCGGTATTAATAAATCTAGTGCTACTTATATTCAATGTTAAAACTTAGTGATATCATCTTTGAGTAACTTACATGGTGCTGATTTTAACTTGGATTTTTTTTTCAAAGTGTTGTAGGACTACGTAACATTTGCTGTTACTGCAAAACTTGAGACATCATGTTTGAAATACAGTTTAGTAATTTACACTATATGCAGTGTGACAAATAAATATTTATATATACTTACAGCAACCTCACAACATGACCCAAGCAACGTCTAGGAATATGGAATCTCTACCGAAGCAATTTGTTTCAGCTATGCGGACATTATTTGATATTATGGACGACAA
Organism: Tortrix viridana; assembly: GCA_963241965.1. NCBI lineage: Eukaryota > Metazoa > Arthropoda > Insecta > Lepidoptera > Tortricidae > Tortrix > Tortrix viridana. The sequence continues at coordinate 12,248,678 of OY725172.1, forward strand.
ACATACCGGCTATGTAAGGCTGACCGATATTGAAAACCGTTGGCGTGATGACCGTACTAAGGGTCTACCTCGAGGAGTAATAGACAGTCTGCAAAAGGTCGCCTCCCACGATGGTTTATTAACATTCGATCGTTTCTGTACCGGACTTAAAATATGCCTCTTGTGTAATCAAGTAGACAAAAGCACGGATAAAGTTAACAGAACGAACGACGATGTAGTAGAATCTAGCGGTGGCAATGTTAAAATGAGCTCCAACAATCAAGGGCTCCACAGGCCGCCGTCTGCCCCTTTACTCGATGTCGAAATACATCATCAGGATAAGAATTGGAATGGAAATAAAACATCAGAAAACACTTCTCAACACAGAACGATAAGCATGCCGCAGTTGTTAGGTCGTAAAGATTTACCATTCCAGGAGATGAAACACCACGGGTCAGTAACTACAATTAATAAACACGAAATGATTTTTGGTCCACCGAAACCCCCGAGATTGGAGAAACACTTAACGGAGAGAAAAGAATCGTCTCGTAAAATTTATAAACCAGAGGAAGTTCCAGAGTTTGAGAACGAAGATATCGTTGATATAAAAATTGACTTTGAAGAAGTAGCTCGCTCGGTAGAAGAGCCAAGTAGGGGCCCGGGAGATGGCAGATCAGCCCCCGAGGCACAAGCTCAGCTGGGCGTGCGACGCACGTCGCGGCGCCGCGAGCCCCGCCGGCACACTCTTCATAATGGCGTAGACTACAATCTCCTGAAGCGAATGAAGCAGATCGAACAAGAAAAGGATGTGTTACTTCAAGGTTTCAACGCGGTTGAGGAAGCTAGGGAATGGTATTTAAAACAGTTGGGCGAGGTTCAAGAAAAGATGCGTCAAGCGGGGCGAATGGGGGCTTACGTGGTAAGTTCTACGGGACTGATTAACAAATCTTCCGTACCAAACCTATGCAGAGTGATAAATCTAAATGGGTCAGTGAGGAGAAATCTGAAACTATAATACATAGGGAAATATGTTCTTGGAAACACGGAGAAAAACTGCAATCAAACATTTTAAAAAACCTCTCATACCTACCTATACGAGCAGAGATCAAACATATCGTTCTTTATTATGTACTAGCTTTCCGCCCGCGACTTCGCCTGCGGAGAGTCAGTACCTTAGTGAGTTAAAATATAGCCTATGTCCACCCTGAAAGCTCATTCTAAATGTTGGTGAAAGAATCTTTGAAATGGGTGCAGTAGTTTTTGAGTTTATTTGTTACAAACATACAAACAAGTGTAGACTTATTATCTACAGTCAAGGTCATAAATATGTATACACTTTAGTACCTTGTCTATTTAATGTCATGTTTAAACTGCCATATATGAATGTCACGGCGATTAAAGTGACAAGGTGCTAAAGTGTATATATTATACATATTTATGACCTTGACTTTACTTAATGACCGATACGATAATATAATAACATTTTGCGAAATATTTAACCTATAAGCATTTCTGTTTATTATTGAAATAAGGTAACCTAATTTAAGTTACCGAATAAATTATTTTTATTTTTGTTTTTTTTTTAAGGTTCCATAGCAAAATCGGAAGAGAAGATTGGAAATTACTCCACCGATTGGTTCCTAAGAACATACTAATTTCCCTATTTTATCTCTTACGAGTATAATTTCAGATTTCCCTCTCTGCGGGCTTAACATGCATACACGAGATACAATTTGACTGGTGCTAGGGAAATTAATACATCTATTCCATATTCTAACGTCAGACTTATAAAAAATCGCTATAAAAGAGTGAAAATCGCTGTAGTAGCTTTAGTAATAAAAGGTAATAAAAGTCAGAACGAGACACTTTTGTTTTGAACCTTAAGCGTTAACTTTACGTTAGAATATGGAATAGATGTATTCATTTCCCTAGCACCTGTCAATTGTTATCTCAATCATACATGTTAAGCCCGTTGACCCATTTGGATTCACGAGTGTCACTGGGTGAAACACAGGTAGGTAGGTAGGTACTTATATGATATAACATAATTAGGTATATGGACGAGAATATCAAAACTTTGTGAAAAATTTGGTGTTTCGCACGGCAGCAAGTTATTTGCATCTGGCCCCTTATTGCCTAACGCGTTTGACGCTCGGAATCAGAATCAAGTGTCATGATTTTGTATGGGCTATGACAGTTGATTCGGATACCAATTGTCAAAATTTCGTTAGGCAATAACCCCTCTGGTGCCTTTAAATCTCCGGTCAGGATCCTGTTTTTGAACCGCAACGCTCAGGTTTCTATTTCTTGATCCTTCGTTTGCTCTGGCTTTAATACCCCACTTGCCCCGAACGACAACTTTGCAGCCTGGCATAGCAAACAGGTAATTTATTGCTGCTACACATAATAAAATTAAAATACCCGTTGTGATGTCTCAGGAGCCGTGGAGCGAAGCGCACCAGGAGAAGCTAGAGCTGCTGCGCGCGCGCGTGTTAGAGTTGAACCGGCAGCTGGGCGCGCTGGCGGCGGGCTGGCGCCACGGCCAGCTGTCGCTGCACATGAACCTGGCGCTGCCGGCGGCCGCGCCCCACCCCGCCGCCGTGCTGAGGTCGCAAAACCGCATGCTGGCCGAGGTCTGTACCAGGGACCGGCAGCTGGGCGGGCAGGCGCCGCGGCCACCCATTGTAGTGTGCGATGACCATCAGGCTGCGTCCGCACGGGCAATGGCTTATCAAGTTCCCTCTTAGAAACAAACGTACCTACTACGATTTTTTGAAACCATCCGCCCTACGCTACGCTTTTCGCTATACGTTCGGCGACTAAAGAAGACACTTAGCGTGCAGTGCGGCCAGTTCCAAGGATTCTAGAATTTGCAAAAGTAACACAGACGTTAGTAATAAGTAATACCTACTTATTTTAATCACAGGTAATAGATAGCTAGTTTAGTTTGAGGAAATCAATCGGTTTAGGATGCACGTAGTTTCTAATATTACACTTAAGGCGTCTTAAAGCGTCTTAATGGTTTAGGATGTTGTGCGACTGGAACAAGACCTCTTAAGGCTTCGTCAAACAGTCACACCGTGATTTTCACGTTGGATTTGTTTACAAATATACAGTGTATTTGTGACCATAGATGTACAAAAATTTATAGATCGTGTTAGAAAACGTCCAGTTTCATATGATTTGGGCCATAAAAGCTACAAAAAAATTGCGAGAGAACACGTCGCGCGCGACGTTACATTTTCCTGCAGTGTGACTGCCGCGCCGCGCCGCGCCGGGCGGGAGTGCGCCGCGCTGCCTGTTTGATGAAGCCTTTAACTCTTTCGGCGCGAGCGCCTCTTAGCGCGCTGCAATGCACACACGCGCGGGCCTCACTGCGCGCTGCAACCCGCCCGCGCGCACATACATTTTGTTTCGTACTAAAAACCATGATGCACCGTGTGCATCATCGCGCGCCGTAGTACCGCACACTTTTTGCCGCCTCGAACAACAAAGGAATGGATGGCGTCATGCGCCGTTTAGAATAACCAAACACAAAGTGTTTATTTTCGGGTAAAAGAAAAAAATAACTTTTATATTTATTATTAAATTGTTTTTTTTTTGGTGAAATGAAAAATTATGACTGTTATTTATGAATATGTGTTGGATTAGGTCCTTTTGTCAGTGTTGCAGGTGCAGATATATATGGGTACATGCATTGTTTTATTATAACCAAAATGTGGGAGCGAAAGCGGCGATGATAAAATAACCCTTTCTGCGACCTATATTTACTGATAACGATTTTCAACCGGAAATGGGATTTTACCCGCAATGAAACACCTGTGCGACTCACCTTGTTTAAGTTTACTCCGGTTTAAATCATTACGTACTAATTTAATTATTTTTTGTTTTGATACCGGCATCGGCATGCAACCGTTTATTGACAGCAATTGGAACTTTTGAACTTATTTAAACTTAGCATTCTCCAGATGAATGTAAAAAAAATAATTCCGCTCACTAATTGGTTTAATATTTATTGATTGGGCTCTATGCAAATTCTACAATTTACTTCAAAAATTGGGCTCTGAGAAATTATATAATGCATGATTAAAAGTTTAATTTAATAGGAAAACCTGATTTTGAATTAATTATGCTATCGAAATGGTTTTGTTATTGTTTAAGCGGCCAAACAATTGTAAAAGTTCATTATCGTTATTCTCTTTTTTTAAATTAAAATATTATTAAATAAGTAAATCTATATTCTTCTTAAAAATATAATAATAAATTAACTGTCTATAACTAAACTTGATCGATGGTTTTGTCATCAGCATATCAATTATTAAGTATAAAAATAAATAAAATAACATTTCGATAGCCTTTTCCGTTGTGAGAGAAGATTGAAGTGTAAATACGATCTGTTCCTAACTTAGTTTTTGCTATGTTTACTATCTATACTGGGTGGACGCTGGAGCAGGTAATTCGAACAATAAACATTTTTTTACCTGAACGAACCCTTTTGGCTTCGGGAATTCGGCTTGTCTGGTAGAGTGGGAGAAGGTACACTCCACCACCACGTGCATAAAATAGCGCAAAATACGACCAGTTAAGAAAATTACACAAACAAATAAGTTTTAACGAGCTGATAATAATATATTAGTATCGTCGCCTCTCCATTGCTTATTGTTAGAAGCATTTTTATCCTTAGATACGGCCCGTAACTTTCACTGATCAGATATATTTTGTACTCATACAAATAATCCTACCTAAATAAACAGGATCTTCTCCATTGTTCTCAAGAACAAAGGAAACCGCAACGTTGTGGTCAGGGACCGAAGATTTAATTTCACTTCATAAAATAAAAACTAATATAACGTTATAAACATTTCTTGGTTTCTCTGATTATTGTATAGTGTTATCCACGAAGACGAGAACCGCGCGTGTTAAAGAAAAATCAACCTTGAGGCAGTTGCAATAACGTCTAATATCGTACAACGCGGATACTATTTGTTACATTTTAGACTCGCTTTAAAATAAATGCAGTACGCTCCGGCGCAATGAAGCACCGTGGTTATCATGGGATTTTAAAATGAAAATATGAATATAAAGTTTATTTATTTATATGAAAAAGAACTTTGAGGCTTACGCTTTCGGTTTGTCAAATAAAAAAGACAACTTTTAACCAAATACAGATAAATAATGATAGTCAAATTTCAAAGTAATATTTTTCTGTTTATACCCGGGAATAAACAAAATATATTTATGACATTACATTATTTACTTACCTATTAATCTAAATCAACGAAAAACTACTTAATTTTTGGGCAAAATAGTACATTTTCATGAACGTTTGTGATGAAGCACATGTGCATCATGCGCGCTCAAGGACCCGCAATCCCATGAAGCACATGTGCATCATGCGCGCGCGAGGGGGTGCAATCCCATGAAGCACATGTGCATCATGCGCGCCGAAAGAGCTAATCTGAAATGAAGCAGAAAAGCGCGTCATTGGTCTCTCCTACTTCAATATCTGTCATTCTACAATTTCGAATATTTTGGTGGTACCTACTCACCAGGAAAAAGTGATTGTTGAAACTGTCTACTTCCCATACTATAGATACACAATCAGCAGGAAAAAATGGCAAGTCAAAACTACTTCCTAATCGACTAGGGCAGTAGTTTGGCTATTAGGCTTGTTACAACCACAGACAGTGGCAGTTGTCAATCATGACGAAATGTGCAGTGAAAAACTGCAAAAATAATAACAAAAAAACAAATAATAAGGATGGAATGTCTTATTTTACGTAAGTTCTATTTATTTATAAACAGATTCTAGTTAAAATTATAATGCTTTCATGATTTTTACAATTTATTTTGTACATACAAATTATGACTTATCACGGAACAAAAATATATAGAGTAGCTATTACTTTTATTAATTTTAATAAATCGTGTTGGTTTATTTTGACTTATGACAAAAAAAAAATGTTTATAATAATATTTCTTATATTGGGTATCGCGAAGATACCGAAATCAATGACCAATCACGTAGAATCAGCAATAGAAACAAATATTCAAGCAAACTGTGACATTTTGTCTTCAGATCTTGATCAGTCTGGAAACTGTTGTGATTACATCAAACAAGTCAAAGGATATATTGCCGGATAGGTACGTAGTACGGAAATTAATAAAATCAATTCGGTGCAACATATGCACAAATTCTCTTTTAGCTAAAGAAAGGCACGATTTTCATAAATTAATTGACATCAAACATTTACGTGGGATTTTTTACGCATCTCAAGATGTAGGTATTTGATGTGTGCAAGTAAACAGGAGCTTTCATTAGAAATAACATACGAACGGGAGAAACACGGAACCATACTAAAATATGTAATCAAATGTTCTAAAAACTTTTATGCAAGTAGAAATTTTTAATGCGACTACGGAAGAAGACCACAATAATAGTCATATAATTCTGTTAATTAAATCTATTACCGATCGATATTTAACCGTCCGTTTACATTACATTACAAAAAAGAAAGTATCTTAAGTAAATGTAGGTCTAAAAGACAATTATATAATAAATTAAACTAATTTAAGGAAATTAGGTTTTACTTTACGTTTAGCTAGTTAGGATAAGATCTTGTTTTGTTTGGAATAAAGGAGTGTAATGTAAATGTTTTCAGGGTACATGTGTGTAGTTTTTTTTTATAATTTATCATTTCGTTAAAATTAATACAATATAAAAATGAGAAATGCATTCGTCCGATGTTCACTTTTGTCATAAATGGCGACAATGACAATGACAATGGTGAGTTCACTAAAAAGTTTTAAATATTTTGAAACGTTCGTTTGCAAACTTGACACTTGACAGCTAGTATATTGAGTTTTTTTTTGCATTAATGTTTAAGGTAAAAATAGCGATGTTAGCATGTATCTGAATACAGTTGTCAATGTTATTTGGGACAGTTTATAACAACATTTTGGTGCGGGATTGTGTATCTAGTATATACTAAATCAATGCCACTTCCCATATTATTGTGGTGCCAGCTGTATGAAATCCGTAACATAAAGACAAATATACTTAGGATATTTTTTATCCCGATACCCTACAAGATATTTAAAAATCTTATAAAAAATACCATATAGATAAATAAAAATGAAAAATACGTAAATACTGACAACACGTGACGTTTTTTTCACGCTATTAACCGATAGATGTCACTGTTAACCGTAAAATGCTGGTTTTTCTTTGTAGATTGCATTGTAATGAATAGTAAATAATGGTAATTATTGTAACTGCGAAAGTATGTTTGTTTGTTTTTTCCGTCTTGACAGACGATATATAGTTTATAGCCAAGAGTTATGGCACTAGGCTCTTTATCCTGGAAAATTTCCCGGGGGAATAGCGATAAACGACTTCTATGCGGACAAACTTGCGGGCAAAAGCTATACCTGAATTTTTATTCCCACGGAAAAAATGTAAACAAAGGTGTTGCCGTTAACGAAAAACATTTGAAGCATTCAAGATACTTTGGACATTTATAAGAAATCGACTTTCTATAAATAAACTATGTTATAAACAAGATAAAATAATTTAATTTGTTGATGGAACTTTATTTTTACATAAACTCTTTCTGCCGCACTCAGAGACGTCAATTAATTTTAAAGTAAGTATGATTAAAGTTGCTGCGTCTTATTCTATTGCTATAGCAAAGAAAGTGACAGCAGTAACTTTAATCAAAGTTAAAAGTTAATTGACGTCTCTGAGTGCGGCCGTTTGTTATATTATCTTATACTATTAAATATGCTATCGTATCCGGCCGACTGACGGCACAGAATAATAATAGTGCTGAAGTTAAATTTGCATTATGTTCGATTACCCAACCGTGTACAGTGAACAAATAGAATACTAATAATTACCTTTAGTGGTTAGTTAATGCAGTGATCCTTTAGGCGTCTAATAGACGGTAGGGTTTGCGTCAGTCAATTCAATCAGTCATCACTGATGGTGCATGATGCAAAAATCAAATTATCTATGGATAATGATCATGCAAACATCAGTCATCGCATTAGACGGTAGTTTATCCGTCAGTTCTAGAAAAGACTGTGGTAAAACTGACAAGAAAACCTACCGTCTAATGGACGCTACCACAGTCACAGACCACAGTCTATGTATACTACGTCCAACGGACACGTCTAGGACAGAGGAATCGTGTGGGGTTCGCGGGGCGATAGAGGGGCGGTAGCGAGCCCAAGCTGCCATGCACTCGCTTGGGACACGCTGTTAAACTAGAAACATTTGTACTCACGTTCTCGAAAACGGCTCCCACGATTTTGGATGAAAATTGCGACATGGGGGGGCGACAGGGGCGAAAATTCGATCTAGCTAGGTCTCATAATTATCTGGGAAAATTTCCCCGTACTTTCACGCAAAAAGATTTTCCGCGCATTATGGTTCGTAATTTCGGGGCGGCTGCCGCAGCCTGAATATACCGATGGTTAGAGCGTTGGCCTACTACGCAAAGACTGCGGGTTCGAACCCCAGCTATGGATTAGTTTTTTTTGTATTTTTTTTTGTTTATGTATAGAAAATCGATAAAAATTCGGTATACATTTAAAGAGAGAATACTGTTTTCGTAAGCATAATTTATTTATTGCACTGGTATGACTGTCTTGATACACCCGAGTCATTAATAATTTTAATAAAGTTGCGGGCCGCTTAACGTGTGACATCCTCACTTCATTCGTTAGTGATACTTTGAGATCCCCTGAAATAGAGTGACGTAACTTTGTTTACCTCACGGCCTTACATGCAGGAGCCCGTTTATCAAAGGCTTGTAACTTGTATTTTAAGTAGAAGTCTCTTTCCCACAATAAGCATTAAAATAGACTTCCACTTGTAATACAAGTTACAAGGTTTTGATGAACGGCCCCCAGGTTTTGCAACTCTGGATTTCAACGTGGGCCTCTTAAAGGCCCCAGTACACGATGGCCCATCATGGGCCAGCGTAAGGGATGCATTTAGACGTTAGAGCGAGAAACAGTGTTCTTGTTCTCACTCTGACGCATTACTTCCTCCCTTGCGCTGGCCCATCGTGGGCCATTGTGTACTGCGGCCTTAACGTTCCAGGGCGCTATCGTCGCTGCGATCGAGAGATACCCGGTGCGAGACTATAGTTGCGCATGCGTGAAACACAAAACCAACGTATCGTACGTCACTCACTCGCGATGGGATTTCAAAAACCTAGAAATGTAGGTTATGTTTTGCATCCCTCGATTGCAGCGCCATCTGGATTTTACTTCAACAGTTGAGTCATGCGTCCCATTGAAATTTTGTCCAGTTGCAAGACCTGTATGGTAAGACCGTGGATTACCTTTTTCCCCGTGGGAATAAAAATTCAGGTATAGTGATAATGAAACAGTGGCGTAGTGTGGAGCAGGGGGGCTATGCAGGGCTTGTTAACGTTACTAGATAACATAATAAATAAAGTTACTTAACGGTAATTTCATAAAAATACTTTGGTAACGGTATAAATTTTAATGTTAATTGGTACAGTAATTTTATAATAATGTTAACTTACTAACGTTAATTTTACCGTAAATTTTAACAATAGCCCGAGGCTTGTTACTTACTAGATGATAACATAATAAATGTTACTTAACAGTAATTTCATTAAAAAAATAATTAACGTTAAATACCGTTAAAAATAACCTTAAATCACGCTGATAACGGATGCGGATAACCTTAATAAAATAACATTAATATTAACAATAGTTTTTAACGTTACCTCAATTTACCGGTAAAAATAACGCTTGGTATATTAACAAAATTTTTACGATATATTTTGCAAACGGGTTTTGATCAGCAGGTAATGTTAGCAACTTTTCAACGTTAAATCAAGCCCTGGGGCTATGGCCTCCGGCGTCACATGGAAAGGGGCGGCGAACACTGTATTTTTTTTCAATATACCTTCTTTTTACCAAATGTCTTAACTATTGATGAAAATAGAAGGGGCGGCAAATTTTCGGTTGGCCCCGGGCGGCGAAAACCCACGCTACGCCACGCAATGAAAATTTTCAGAAAACAAATATTAAATTGAATTTTTTATTTCTTTGATGCAACTCTTCAGTTAAATGTAAAGTAGGTAAATCTGTAATAAGATATCTTTATAACTTTATTGAGTGGTCTTTGTTTGATGTTCTATGTTATATATTTAAATCTACTGCATAGAAAAGGGTAATAATGTACTTATGTCTGTAGGCATTCTGCAGTTCTTGGACAAATTTTAATAGGAAGCCAAATTTGTTTAGAATTTTATTTACAATATTTGAAGTAAAACTAATAACACATCATTATTGTTTCAGGAAGTAAACCGGAAAAATGACAGAATATCAGTTTTAGAAAGAGAAAAGGCAGCTCTCATAAGAGAGGTCCTAGGTCAGAGGAACAGAACCAAAATTACAGATAATTTTTCATAATTGGAGAAGCTAATAATATAATAGATTACAATGAATACATAAACTTAGTCAAGTAAGAGGAGGGAATCCTAATAGGTACATTCACGAACTTTAATTTGGGACCCACTTTAGGTCCAAAGTCAATTGACATTCTACAGCAATAAGGTGGTTTCCTGTAAGTTACAAATGACTTGGCTTCTCTATTGACATTGACAACTTCAAGAAATATTTTTTTGAAACGGGTCCCAAATTAACGTTTGTGACTGTACTTAATTAATAGTATTAAGTTTTAAGCCATAATATTGTAGAAATACAACCTATGTACCTATTTATTTTCTTTTCTTGTAATACTAATCTATGTCTGACAATTAACAACAGTGCCATACTAATAAATTCCATATATTTACCAAAAACTAAAATGAAGTAAATTAAACTGATATCTTGTGCTATGTAACAAATATCAAACAATAAAACATGAAACTCTTTTACTGTAACTTTTGATTTTTATGGTATAAGGAATAGTCATATTCCCTAAATGGTACATCATAAGTCAGGTTGCCCTGGTCCCAAGCACGCTCAATAGCAACAAGTAGCTCCTTGTGTTTCTTCTGACACAGTCCAGTTTTAAATGCATCTAATATCTGAAAAAAAAAACAAAACAATACAATGCACTTACTTGTTCACTATTAAAAAAAACACATTCGAAATAAATTAAACAATGAAAATTAAATTTATAAAACTGAAATTTTCTTAACATTTCACACAAGAAACCAAAGATATGAATTAATATTTTTGTCAATCTAATAATTAATTATGACTGACTATAATTATAATAATTATGACTGCAAGTATTTGGTTTCATAAACAATATACACTGTACACTGCTGCTGCTGGATATAGGCCTCACCATAATTGTTTTCATTTATTTTTGTAAAAATAGTATATAATTTAATTACATCAAACGAATTTATAATATTACTATTATAAATTAGCCTTATATGACAGTTGACCTACCAAAAATGACAAAGAACCTGTTCAAATGAATCACAAATGATTCATGAACACAGTTTAGTCCTTGGTCCGATACATCTATGAATCAAAATGTGAACAAATTTGGACATAACTTATGCATTTGTCTTTGTACAAGAGACGGGAATTCTCATAGCAAAAATTTAAATGTCCTAGGGATAGACCATTATGTTTTGTCAACTTTTTCAGTTATCTATGTTAATCATTACAATTTCGGATCTTTTACGCCGGTAGCACATCTCCGCCGCGAAAATGTAGTAGCGAAACTCTGGCAACGAAATAAGGTTCAATTTCGTATTAAATATCACGATTCCGCCACAGTTTCGCCGTTTCGCGGCGGAGGTGTGCTACCGGCATTAACGTAAGTAGGTATAGGTACCTCTTTGTCATTTTAGTTTTTGCTTTTTTATCTATGCTAATATTATAAAAGCAAAAGTAATTCTGTCTTTGTCTGTCTGTTACGTTTTTACGCTTATACTACTGAACCAATTTAGATGAAAGGTATGGAGATAGTTTGAGACCCGGGGAAAGACATAGGATACTTTTTATCCCAGAAATCATCCCTTAAGGTGGTGAAAAGGCGGGTGGATGTTTGTATGGGGAATCAATCATTTCTTAAGTAAGATATATACAGTTTAGTAGGTATGGAGATAGTTTGAGTCCCGGAGAAGGACATAGGGTACTTTTTATTCCAGAAAATTGGAGTTCCCGAGGGAGCAACGATAAACGACTTCTACGCGGACAAAAGATTATATGATACTTAATATAAAATAATGTACTCATCATTACCAATAAAAAATTATGTCTATCGCGATTTTCGGTGCTTTTGAAGTGTTTTCAGCAGTCTAAAATATCGTTTCTGTCTATTTCAGAGGTAGCTCTATCACATACCAAATTATCAAAATTTCTACCATGTTGCCATTGTTTTCAGGCGCCTGAAACATGTTTTCAGTCCGTTTCAAGCCACTCTCTACCGGTGTTTAACTTCAAACATGTTTTTTGGTGCTTTGGAAGCGTTTTCAGCAGGCTATAATATTGTTTCAGTCTGTTTCAGAGGTAGCTCTATCACATACCAGATTATCAGAATTTCAATCAAGTTTGCCGTTGTTTTCAGGTGTCTTCAGTCCGTTTTAGACCATCCTCTACCAGTGTTTAACTTCAATAATATAATTAAATAAATGTAAAAGTAACTCTGTCTCTGTTACGCTTTCACGGCTTAACTGCCGAACCGATTTTGATGAAATTTGTATGTAGATAGCCTGAGTTCCGGGGAAGGACATAGGCTACTTTTTAATTCCGGAAAATTGGAGAGTTCCCGAGGGAGCAGCGATAAACGATTTCTATGCAGATGGAGTTGCGGGCAAAAGCTATTTAAAATATAAATGCCATTCTTCATTCGCTTTTAGTAACTGTTTTCAACAATATGTAAAGCTCAAAGACTTAATTTTGTGAATGTTGTGGGAATTCCTCTAAAATATATGTTAAAATTGGTAAATTAAGTTGCTTAAGTACATGTATGTATGACAAAGATAGTATGTCTAATTCTATTACATAAAAGATGTTGAGCTATGTGAAAATTACTTGTTGATAGTTGATAAAATACAACTTTCTATACCTATGACCAGTGTCAGACTGGCCATATTGTCAAGGTGACATTTGCCAGCTGGGCCCTTGCCTGCGCGGGCCCCCTACCCTACCTACCCCCAGACTTCAAAATGTAAAGTAAAGTAGTAAAGTAGTTCAGTCATGCTTAGAAAAAACATTTAAATGTTTGGTATGAAAATTCCGCTCTCTGCCTTGATGTTAATGAAAATGCACACTTTTATGGGGACAGGGAACCTCCAAAATATAGAAACAAGAAATAGATATTATAATATGAATTAAAGAACAGACAAAGATCAATATACACCAGACCAGATTACCTACATCTCATTAAAGATGACTGTACCCATACAGAATTGTGGCCGTTGTTTTAAGTTCTTGTACTAAACCCAATTATTTAGTTAATTTATTGTTGTAGAGCTAAAACATTTACACTTACCTGGCCAGTGTGTTCAGAGATAAATTGCTCAAGTAATTGTGTGTTCCTATGATCCAAAACCAAGTATTCGTCCCTACAGATAGGACATGGATTGCCTGTAGAAATAATGCCATTTCTTACACAAGTTTTTCTGGTCTTTCGTGGAGCAAGACCGCCTTTGTAGTTGCGTCTATATAGAGCCCAGACAGGTTTATCGCTATATGTTTGTTGGTAAGCTTTGCTCTGCAAATACCTCATGCTAGTTTCAGGAGGGATCACTTTAGTTCTGTCTTTGGAAGGGTCAATCGTTTTTTGCTCTTCGCTAGCAGCATTGTCGGCTGGTTCGCAGTAGAAACGGACACTGCTTCTGGCTTCAACTAGAATTTTTCGACGAAGAGACGAGTTTATGCTGTTTAATAGTGCCATATTGCAATTGCACTTTACCTACTAATTAATAAAGAGAAATTTGTGAAGAATAATGCGATGATTATTATTTAAGGAATTAAGAATATATATATATTTGCAAATTGACATCGAATTGACACCACAGACACATTCTCATCTATGCCACAGACGTAAAGAGTACATTATATATAGGAGGATAGAGATATCACTCTATTCAACGGCATAACGCCATCTAACGCAAATTCCTGTAACTACTATGAGGACCATCTATTACCATACCTATTATAGGTATGGTATGGTAATCAAGGACCAATAACCACACGTACCAATACTAGCCCTGCTGTGCCACTGCCCATGGGCCACTGCCACAGCTTTTTTGAGACTAGAATTTAAAGTTGTTTTCAGCTATTATAGCCTTTCTAAATATTGCCATCTAGTGCAAATTGACGGAACTAAAAATAGACATTGGCGTCCATACAAAACGGATTGTTCGAAGTGATAGCACCGTGCACAGACAGCAGGCTGTTTGTGCACTAACGCGTTTTTACCGATCGTAAAATCCCCTATCCATCTCTCGGTAAAAAAACAAGCGATAGCACTTGATGGTAAAACACCGACCGGCGCAGATACTGTTCGTGTCTGTTCGTTTCTTGACATCACAACAAAGTGGTTTTATCCTATTAAGTTCAAAATTCAAATTCAAAATATGTTTATTGCCTGATTGAAGGTAACAAGTATAAATAAATTATACAGATGACAAATTTTTTGTGCGTGCATCACTACAATCTACCAAAATAGGTGTACAATAAATGCTACAAATCAATGTAGGTACAACAGTAACTTACTTATAAACTTACTAGCTTTTGCCCGCGACTCCGTCTGCGTAGAAGTCGTTTATCGGTACCCCACAGGAATTTGTAAAATTTTCCCGGGTAAAAAGTGTTGTTACGTACGTGGGGGTAGGTAACTAATAGAAATGCACAATTAAACCGATAATTAAGAGTTGAACTTTTGATCGCCCAGTCCAAGACAATTCCAGATGGCCTTTCTAGAATAATCGACGTTCTTCGACCCGCCGTCGGGAATGTTCCAGTAGTCGTTGCTGGAATGTTGTATAGCTGTCTCTATCTCTTTTTTTGATCGCGACGATTCTGGAAGGTTCTCAGTATTGCTATCTCTTTCTAATCATGCTATCTCTTTCACTCTTTCTGGAAAATTCACCATATTTTCAAATGTACTTCAAAGGCCCATACCTAAGGGGTCCTGAAAACGCCTGAAAACGGGTTTTCAAGTTACGGCGTAATCTGGTAGAGGGTGGCCTGAAACGGCCTGAAAACATTTTTCAGGCGCCTGAAAACAACGGCAACTTGGTTGAAATTTTCATAAACTGGTATGTGATAGAGCTACCTCTGAAACGGACTGAAAACATGTTTCAGGCGCCTGAAAACAACGGCAACTTGGTTGAAATTTTGATTATCTGGTATGTGATAGAGCTACCTCTGAAACGGCCTGAAAACATGTTTCAGGCGCCTGAAGACAACAGCAACTTAGTTGAAATTTTGATAAACTGGTATGTGATAGAGCTACCTCTGAAACGGCCTGAAAACATATTTCTGGCGCCTGAAAACAACGGCAACTTGGTTGAAATTTTGATAAACTGGTATGTGATAGAGCTACCTCTGAAACGGCCTGAAAACATTTTTCAGGCGCCTGAAAGCAACGGCAACTTGGTTGAAATTTTGATAAACTGGTATGTGATAGAGCTACCTCTGAAACTGACTGAAAACATGTTTCAGGCGCCGGAAAACAACGGCAACTTGGTTGAAATTTTGATTATCTGGTATGTGATAGAGCTACCTCTGAAACGGACTGAAACGATGTTTCAGCCTGCTGAAAACGCTTCCAAAGCAGAAGTTGTTTATCGCTGCTCCCTCGGGAATTCCAACTTTCCGGAATAAAAATATCCTATGTCCTTCCCTGGGACTCAAACTATCTCCATACTAATAAATTGTATATACCTTACTTAAGAAATGATTGATTCCCCATACAAACTTCCAACCCCCTTTTCACTCTCTTAAGGGATGATTTCCTGGATAAATAGTATCCTATGTCCTTTCCCGGGACTCAAACTATCTCCATACTAAATTTTATATACCTTACTGAAGAAATGACTGTTTCCCCATACAAAGTTCCACCCCCCTTTTCACCCCCTTAAGGGATGATTTCCGGGATAAAAAATATCCTATGTCCTTTCCCGGGACTCAAACTATCTCCATGCCAAATTTCATCTAAATCGGTTCAGCGGTTTAAGCGTGAAAAGGTAACAGACAGACAGACAGACAGACAGACAGACAGACTCTCATTTATAATATTAGTATGGATTATTAAACAAAACTTTCTTGTATTAAATACTAAATAAACTACAAACTCTTTGTTATTTACTAATGTGTTTGTTTTAACACTATCACAAATTGTTTATTAACATTAAAATAAGTATTGACATAAAATTATTACTAAATGCTAACCTAATTACTCGTATTTACAGACTTCCGCGGTTCACAAAGAACTCATGTAAGTCATAAAATTGTTTTTTTAACAGCCATTTTTGTACACTATTCTTAAATTTAAACAATTCGTAAGATTTAAAACTATCTGGTATGTTGTTGAAGATTTGGATAGACATATTTATTTATTTATTTATTTAGTTATTTAGGAGAACCAACAGCTGTAACAGTTTAGATAGTAACTTAAATATATATAGTAAAAACTTTTTGAGTAAAGGGTGGTGCGGTGGCTAGAATTGTAAATTAATTTCTGCTTGCTACGGAGATTAATATTATGACTAGCTATATCAAATAGTGGTAGATGTTTTTGAACGAACATTGCGACTTCTTTAATTTTAGCTATGTCTACACCAGTGCGCTTTCATGTTCAACTTGCGCTTTCCTCTGACGCTTGCCTCTGCAACCACAGCGCATGTAATAACGCATGCGCTCAAACTGGTTTGATAGCAGCTCATGCCCGTAGCGCACGCTGATCCGTCACCGTGGGGCTGACGTGCAACATTTTGCAAATAAAATGGCGGAAGATAAAGTCAAAACATTGGATTTTATTTTATCGGGATCCTGGGTCTTGACATATCGCACGACGTTCAGTTCCGTGGTCACTTGGAAGATAAAGCCAAATTGGCTTCCAAGAAGCTTGGCGTGCTTAATAGAGCGAGACGGTACTTCACGGCTAACCACTGCCTGCAACTCTATAAGGCTCAGGTTCGGCCGCATATGGAGTACTGTTCTCATCTCTGGGCTGGGGCACCCCAATATCTTCTTCTTCCACTTGACCGAATACAACGTAGAGCTGCTCGAATCGTCAATGACCCAGTGATCTCCGACCGACTGGATTCCCTCTCTATCCGACGGGACGTCAGTTCGCTTTGCGTGCTGTATAGGATTTATTATGGGGAGTGTTCTCAAGAATTGCACGAATTATTACCGGCCGCAGAATTCCACCACCGTACTACTCGTCGAAAATCCAAGTTTCATCAACATCACCTTGATGAATGGTGTCCTTCCACCGTGCGTTTCACCAGGCACTTTTTGCCTCGTACGGTGAAACTGTGGAACCAACTTCCTTCTGCGGTGTTTCCGGCCAGTTGTGACATGGGGGCCTTCAAGAAAAGAGCGTTCATCTCCCTAAAAGGCCGGCAACGTACCGACAACTCTTCTTGAGTTGTCGGTATTCATGGGCGGTGGTGATTACTTCCCATCAGGTAACCCGCATGCTCGTTTGCCTTATAAAAAAAAAAAAAAAAATTCAGTGTCACCCTCGTATTGCATGCGCTTGACGCTGAATTCCAAGTTGAAAGCGCAAGTTGAACATGAAAGCGCATAGGTGTGGACATAGCTTATAGATATGTCAACCCAACGGTGACGGATCAGCGTGCGCTACGGGTATGCGCTTATATCAAACCAGTTTGAGCGCATGCGTTATTGCATGCGCTGTGGTTGCTGAGGCATGCGTCACAGGAAAGCGCAAGTTGAACATGAAAGCGCACAGGTGTAGACATAGCTATACAGACATGGAAGAGGAAGAATATTATAATGCTTAAAAAGTGGCTTACACGTGTCCCTTTGGGATATGCCACCAAGAGCTCTTATACAACGCTTCTGTATTCTAAACGCTTTCAGAAAGTCAGTAGAGTTTCCCCAGAATACAAGACCGTAGCTTAGTTTAGATTGCACAAATCCATAGTAAGTCATTAGTCCCGCATTTTCTGATGTGTTTTTTATAATTTGTCTTAGCGGAAATACATACCGTGATAATTTATTGCAAAGGTCTTCAATATGTGGTTTCCAATTACAATTGCTGTCTAAAATGAGACCTACAAATTTAGTGTGTTTAACTTCTTCTATGTGATTCTGATTGTGTTGTATGTTTACTGGTACGGAAAGTCTTTGGGAAGTGTGAAATTGAATTATATTTGTTTTTAATAGATTAATATTTAAATCATTAAGTTCCAACCATTGTATAATATTAGAAAGTGTGTTCTTAATGTTGCTTTCATATTGTCCTAAGTAATTACATTTAATTATAGACGTACTGTCATCAGCAAATAAGACCATTTGGTCTTCGATATTATTCGGAAGATCATTAATGTAAAAAAGATAAAGTAGTGGTCCTAATATGCTACCCTGTGGAACTCCTCTATTGTTTGTTCTAAAATCGGACCTATATGACTTTATTCCCTTACTAAGCATGCAAAAACTATTTAGTTCTGTACATTGCTGTCGATTTTGTAAATTTGATTTCAACCAGTCTATTGCTAATCCTCTTACGCCATATAATTCAAGTTTTTTAATGAGTATATTGTGATTGACTCAATCAAATGCTTTTGACATGTCGGTTAGGATTGCTGATACGTGAACTATGTTATCCATGCTACTGTAAATGGTCTTAAGAAGTTGATAGATTGCTAAATTTGTTGAACGATTTTTGCGAAAACCATTTTGTTCATTTACAATAATAGAATGTTTGTCTGAGAAGTTAATAAGTCTTTTGAACACAATACGCTCAAATAACTTTGAGAAAATGGGAATCAAAGTCACTGGTCTATAGTTTTTAAGTTGGTCCTTTTCCTCTTTCTTGTAAAGCGGCTTGACAATTTATTTTTTCAAAACATCTGGGAAAACACCGTTCTGTATTGATAAATTAATAATATGTGTTAGAGGTAGAGATAGTTCGTGGGCAGTTTCTTTAATTATTTTATTCGATATTTCGTCGTATCCAACAGAGGCAGTATTTTTGAGGTTCTTAATTTCTTTAATTATTTCGTTGGATGTCGTAGGCTCTAAATAAATACTTGGGCAAATTCGATTAATCTTGTTTGTGAGTTTTGTTTCTGTTTTTGTTTTAGAGGCAGGTAAGGAATCAATAAAAAAATTGTTAAATTTAGTTGCTATTTCAATAGGATTTGTAATAACTTTATTATTCTCAGTTACCTTTTTAATTGTTTCTGGTACTTTATTTGTCCCAGTGTGTTAGTTTATGATTTTCCAAACAGATTTACATTTATTATTAGAATTTTGAATTTTTTTAATGACGTGTGTATGCATTTTTTAAGCAGATGAGAATAATTTTCATAAATCTTCCGTTTTGATTCATCTCCTTTATATCTAAGTTTTGCGAGATTGTTATAGGTACC
The DNA here is from genome assembly GCA_963241965.1 of Tortrix viridana. Taxonomy (NCBI): domain Eukaryota; kingdom Metazoa; phylum Arthropoda; class Insecta; order Lepidoptera; family Tortricidae; genus Tortrix; species Tortrix viridana. The sequence goes on from OY725172.1 coordinate 12,268,249, forward strand.
CGTAACAGACGCTCGAACTTGGTCAACGGATTTGGTTCGCTCCGAACCAGATCAGTCCGTCTGGGGAGCAGTCTTCGGACCATATCCACCGATATTGATTGTCCAGAAAATTACGGATCGCGGACGATAGTGCACAAGCGCACGTTCGCACGCTAAGTAATAAACAGGCTTACTTCGAAACCAGACAGTTTGATTTTATATCTTAAGCGCTTATAATTACGGTTGAAAAGCCATACCTACGGAAAGCACTGGAGAGTCTGGGGCTGTTTCTGCTCCGATCTAGCGGACCAAGCAATTCTATGGCCTTTTGTGCACGATGCGCGTTTTTACCAACCGTAATTTCATTTTTCGCTATTCTGGTCCCTTTTTTCTGTTCCGAGATAGCAGTAAGGCGCGTCACACACGGAGCTATAATATATATTTTGGTATATGAATATATATTATAGCAAGGCAAGGCATCTTACGATATATTTTCGTATAGTTTAGGTATATTTTAAAATATACCTAAATAGCTCCGTGTGTGACGCCCTTTATATTAATTACTGTTTATTACTAAGCGTGCGTACGTGCGCTTGTGCACTATCGCGGACGATAACGACGCTTAGGCCAGGCACATACTATCGACTTTAAGTTGAAGAACAGAACTATTTTGTTAGGATTATATTGCGATCCGCATACTATCAACTCGATAGTTGTTCGACAAAACAGCTGCGGATCGACTGTTAAGGCCCCGCACATACTATCGACTTTTGCATCAGGCGCATACTATCGACTTTTAGTTATATACTTCTCATGAATTCCACACAACTAAACAATTTAGTCGATGGAGGTGCGCATACCATCGACTAAACAGTCGATCCGCGACTATTATGTCGAACAACTATCGAGTTGATAGTATGCGGATCGCATTATAATCCTATAGACTTATAAACCACAACAAAATAGTTGTCCAACTAAAAGTCGATAGTAATTTATACTTAACACATTTTTAAGAAATCGACTTTGGATAAATAAAATGTATATTATAATCAAGATAAAATAATTTAATTTGTCGATGCCGAACTTTATTTTGACATAAACTTTTTGTTATATTAATTTAAAGAGAGAATACGGTTTTCGTATGCATAATTTATTTATTGCACTGGTATCACTGTCTCGATACACCCGGTTCATGAAGTTGCGGGTCGCTTAACGTGAGACGTCACTCGCTTCACTGAACATTCTAGATTTAATGCTCCCGTGATCCCGTAATCGCTTTCCAGTGACTGTTCTGTTAATTTTTTATTGTTGTTACGTTTTCTATTGTTGTTAGGTTGCTCGTTGTTACGTTTTCCGTTGTTTTTCGTACACTATTGTGTGGAAGGATGGACCCCGGTCCGAGTACTTCTCAGTCAAAGGAAGACTATATGTTGTCTCCTGTGAAGAAACGACCACCACTTTGTTCTTTATCGGAGATGGAGAAAAACATGTTGTTAAACACATTTATGCACGTTTATAATAATTGGCCAACTTCTGATGCTAATAGAAACTACACCCACGGTTCTGCAACTGTTTACATTATAAATTGCTGGTAGGTGTCATTGATTTCGTCAATATATTAAAAAACACTAATGACGGCGGTTGAAACGCCCGGAAATTGACCCACCCATACTTTGAGCTTCCCTGAAATGTCACTTTGACAGTGACGTATCTTTGATGTCTGACGTGTTCGAGAATAGTGATCGCAATTTTTTATATCTTTTAAGGTGTCGGTTAGTAGCCGACAGCACGCGACAGCAACAGACAGCACGTGCCGCGCGGCACTACTGGTTTCTATGTATTTCTATGAAATTCCCTCCGTAGCTAGCGGCACGTAGCTAGCGACGCGTCGCTGAGCGGCAGATGACACTGACGCCCGACTGCAGATCAGTCAGTAGTGCCGCTGACGCCGGAGCAGCGACACGTCTTTGGCTCGATTTCTTTTCGGATTAAACTTAATATAACACAAGAGACAATGCCCTCTGAATTCTTTCATATCGCTTTTCAAATGTTTATTGATCAGTACTGAATAAGTTCATTCACTTGCTTTGCATTTCAGCATAGGACGAGTCTTTTCGTCTTCTTCTGTATAATAAAAACAAGTCATCATGATCTTCCTCTCAAACTCAAAACATCTAAAAACAAATCTCACGTAAATATCTGGCTGTGCAACACATCGACAGTGGAAAAGCAAAAATGCTTAAGCGCCATATGTCAATATGGCGCTTAAGATTTTTGCTTTTCCACTGTCGACATGTAAATAAATCACTTATTTTATTTTTACAAACGTTTATTTTATTTACCATTTTGTGACAACCCTGGCCCATCCGCGCGTGACAGCGTAAGTACTTATACGCGTGGCGGCGTCGCCCGACATCAAAGGCGTTTCACTACTGTAGGGAAGATATTGTAATACTGTGACCAACCGACACCTTTAAAGTAAAAAAAAAAACGATTTTCATGGCAATGTAGCCTTGCGCTTGTCAATTTAAATTCCGCTGATTGTATAATAATAATATTAGTACAATAGTAAACCGTGTGTATAGCTTGGCAAAAAACTCGAGCGTGTGTTGATAGCTGGATCTACAATATTTTCAAATGGGAACCAGCACAGGTTAGAGTAAACCTTGGATCATGTTGCCAATTTCATTCCAAACAGCGCCCTAATTTTTTTGCTCGACTTTTTTGTGAGGCTATATTAATGTGAAAGTCAAAGACAATATAATTAATCACTACGTTTTTGTGAAGTTATCTTTACAGTATGAGAATGGGCGCAAGCAGTTTTTGTACAAGCTTTTTTTTTAATTTTCGGTCACAATTTCTCTAGCAACTAGCAACATTATATGTCCTTTGTTTGATTGTAAAAAAAAAACAGTTTGCCGTTTACGATTCAAACGAAACAAATTCCGTATGTTTTGCTGCTTTTGGTTTTGTGTTATAAGTTTTTATCCAATTATTAGTGTAGCAGTGATTGATTCGATTTAATAAATATTTTACTGTTCTGCATCTCATGATTTGTATTGTAGTTGCTCATTGTACCTACTTAGCTTAAAGTTGGATTACATTTCGAAAAAATGTCGGAATTTACTGGGGACGCAAATACCGAGTAAGTGTCTAGTATAGTTATCAATTAATTACGTAGGTACATATTTTTGGACTGTACCTACTATAGGGGACGAGCTATATACACTCGGCGGCATAAATATCCGCCCACCCGTCTTTTGCTCATAGAAGTCTTAACAAATAGCATAAAAATAAAAACACTACAAACCGCATTCAAAGACGGGTGGGCGGATATTTCTGCCGCTGAGTGTATGTTCATGTGAGATTTGCATGGAGTTAAGGCTTTTAGCTGCTACCTCTGTATTATGTACCTATGCAAATACACACTTTGTCTCAACATTATATGTAAGTAAAGTTTAGACGACCTTTGATCTCTGTAGCTACAAGTAGCTTTAACTTGTATGTGTATAGAAATTTGTTATTGTATTTATAATAAACTAACTAATTTATATTTATCTAAGAAAAACCAGAGTTGCAATCTATCTCCCACTTACTACCACTGGTGAGAATTGAGATTTATGAAATTTTATGGATGATCAGTATGATCACATACACTATAACAAAACAATCATAATTGTGTCTTCAGGTCCTCAACTTTTGCTTGGTTGTTCATCCATTAATAGACATTTATTTTAGATTTTTTTTAAATATTTATAAGAAAAAAAAAGGTACAATATTTTGCTTATAAATATATATTTTTTAATATTTAAAAGAAAAAGAAGGTACAATGTTTTGCTTATAAATATACAGTATTACACCTAGTGATTTGGTTGGTAATATGACAATCGACAAAAAATAAAAAAAGTTTAGCTCAAGCAAGGCTAACTTCAGAGTGCCGTCTCTTAAAACGTAGTGATTAATTACTCAGTGGATACGGAGAATACTAACGCGTCCAGTTAAAAAAAGTGCTCTTTCATACTCTCAACCTTACAAGGTAGTTAGAGAGAGAGAGAGAGACAAATACTTGTAACAGAGACAAACTTTCTCGTTGCTGCAGATAAGATAAAAAGGGCTAAAGGCTTATTTTGTTTTAAAAAAAATTACCTGAGCTGAGCTGTGCACCCCGGTGAACTGAACATGCTGTCTTAAATATAGGTAGCTGTCGTGATTTACGTGTCTTATAAACTACTAGTGACTTTAAATATTTAAAACGATTATTAATCAATTTTGTAATTAGTGTTTATTTACGAAATACTTTATAATAATTCGTTTTAAGTAAAATAGTTAACATAAAAAAACATTAGGCATAGAGTTATTATTTTATATGATTTCAGCACGATTTATTTATAATTCATTTTTCTTTTAGCAGTACGAAATATAGCTGAGATAATGTCCAGGATTTTCTTGGGGTATTAGATAATTTTTCTTTTATATTTTATCGAGATATTCTGTTGAGATCAAGTGCATGCTCCTTTGCCTCCCTCTCTTATAAAAAAAAAGAAAAGTGAAATTTATATCATTTATTAATTACATTACCAAAACATTGAGCCAAAAAATCAAACATGTCCTAAATCTCACTCAAATACTTTTTCGGACATGCTTGGTTTGAAGAATTCTCCAGAAGCTTCTCAACAAGAATATGTCAGAGAATATTCTCGAGAAATTCTCGAGAGTGTAGAGAATGTTGCTAGTAAAATATTCTGTTTAGTCTAAATGCCTAACTAGTATCCATTAATTACATATACGAAAATATAGAAGCAAAAAAAAACTGTGTTTGTGAAAATATTAAATACTTTCGCGCAAATTTCCGTTCTTAAGAACGTTCTCGAGAAAATGTGAGAATTCTCAGGAGAAGGCATTCTCGAGAGCGAGAACGTTCTCGCCGGCACATCTCTAGGCACAAGCGTTCATATTCGATTGTGTACCGCTGACACGAAACCGGTTTAGCTGAGAGAACAGGGTTGCATCTCGCCCGCTCTTTATTTATGCACCCATCCCATATGGAAAGACAGACGGATGTCACTTTATCACGACTTGTAACTTTTTAATGCGGTAAGCAGAGCCGATAGCGACAACCTCCTGACATTCGCCTCTCGGTGGGGCGCGGCGGCCGAATATATAGTTGAATTTATTTAAAATGTCGGAATCCACTTGAGAGCTTATCTTCCAATGAATGGCTTTGTTATCTATTGTGAAGCCCGACCGCTAATTAGCAGTGCAAAATGAAACGCACAAATAACAAAAGATTTCATATGAATAGCAACTTTACCGCTTAAAGAAGAAGGTTCAAATTGCAATGGCAACGCATTCGAGATGGTACTGTTTGTACTGTTGTTTGTACTGTTACACAAACAAACTTCCTGGCTGCCGCTTTCAATTTCAAACAGTACTATCTCGAATGCGTTGCCATTGCAATTTGAACCTTCTTCTTTAAGCGGTAAAGTTGCTATTCATATGAAATCTTTTGTTATTTGTGCGTTTCATTTTGCACTGCTAATTAGCGGTCGGGCTTCACAATAGATAACAAAGCCATTCATTGGAAGATAAGCTCTCAAGTGGATTCCGACATTTTAAATAAATTCAAATATACCTAAACTGTAGAGTGACACCCTGCCCTGAATCAGAATTTACCGCTGCAATAAGAATTTTACTTATTCATTCATCTTTCAAATTATCTAACGATACAAGCTTGTAGGGAAGTACGTAGTCTTAATTTAACTTAAGAAAATTAATGTCACACAAAACAAAACACCAACGTTCGTCCAGGAAGTGGCGCATAAATCGAAAATTTGGAGTAGAGCACCTACGAAACATCGCAGCCACTTCTATTTCTGTGTGTCGAAGAGTGCATAAAGCGAACGCAGCATCCGTCGCCCCCCTCATGTTTCCCTAAATATTACTCCAAGTCCACTCTTGTGTCTCTTTCCCCCCTAGTCCGTCTTGGCTCATGCTGTCTCTATTGATGCGTACGGTGGCTTGCGAATACTCCCGAATCCCGCCCGAAGTCCCGTCCTAAATTCATTCGTTCAGTACTTCAGTCTTTATATTGTCTCGTGAAAAACAACATCTACATCGTATACTAATTACCAAACCAAACTAATAATGGTTAAAACCGATTGTTAATAGAACAGACTTTAGTTCTAATTAGACATAAATTAATAATACTTTGTTACGCGAAGTTGTGAGTAGACTACGAGTTGTAAACAATTATAAATAGTTGTGACACGACCATTAAAGTTATCTGTCGTAGTTGATTAGAGAGCGTAACAATTACATACCGACGTCGTTTATTTTTTCTTTATTTAACTGATATTTGTTCATATTTGTTGTGTTGTTAAAGTGCCTTAACGTCCGAGTGTAGTGTTAATTAATATCATAAATAAATAAAAAAGTTTCTATGTAAACATACATAATGGCAACACTACCGAGAACCTCAAAACATGGAGCTAGCATCTCCTCCCCATTTAGGTAAGTAATTTTGCATCAATAGCACTTGCTATAAATGGCTATACTATAATAGGTTATTAATTACATGATGAAAAACGAAAAAAAAACTTGTTTAATGCATCACGTGACATACGAGGGCGTTTGATAAGTCCTTTTAAAAAGTAAAAAAAATATTTGTTTATACAATTTAGGTACATTTATTTTTCAACATAGTCTCCTTTGAGGGCCAAACACTTATTCCAGCGAGTTTTCAATTTTTTTATCCTCTCCAAAAATACGATTTGTCGAGGTCTGCAAAATAGCCGTTTACACCTGCGATGCAGTCCTCATATGTTAAAAATGTTTGTCCTCCAAGCCATCTTTTCAAATTTGGGAATAGGTAGTAATCACACGGAGCTAGGTCCGATGAATACGGAGCATGCGGAACCAGCTCGAAGCCCAACTCGTGTATTTTAGCCATTGCAATGGTTGACGTGTGCACTAGGGCATTGTCTTGATGAAAGATTACTTTCTTGGGAGACAATTTTGGTCGTTTTTCCAACAATTCGGCATTAAAACGGTCCAATAACTCTGCGTAATAACGGCCAGTGATAGTCTTCCCCTTTTCCAAGTAGTCAATCATGATGATTACTTCGCCATCCCAGAAAACTGTCGCCTCCACTTTCCCAGCCGACAAAACAGTCTTGGCCTTCTTTGGGGCACGTTCACTGTACTATAGCCACTGTACTGTCCCCATCCATTGTTTGGATTGCTGTTTTGACTCTGGTGTGTAATGGTGGACCCAAGTTTCGTCCACAGTGACAAAACGACTCAAAAAATTGCGAGGATTACGCTTCATCATATCCAAAGAATCCAAACAGCTTTTGAAATTCGCTTTCGTTCGCGTTTTTTTTCGATCGTCAACAAACGTGGCACCCATCGTGCAGACAGCTTTGTCATAGCTAGTGATGTGCCGGCAGTAACTTACTCGTTACCAGTATAATACCGTTTGGTAAAATACCAGTAAGTTTCCAATGTTACCGGTAACATTACCAGAAGTTATAAGCATAGCGATCAAGATTGTTGTTTGTTATTTGCATTTCTTGTCATTTTTACTTATCGAACATATTGGAAATGTACACGCACATACTCTTAGTGATCAGAATAGGTAGAGCTTATTATTTACCTAAAGTTCGCGAAAGGACATAACATAGAATAGTTACAACCGGGTAAAATATTAATTTATTTTTATTGAATTCCGGATTACCAGTATTTTTCTTGTACTAGTCTAGTGATAGTCGTAATGCTAAATATATGTATATTTACTCACAGAACGGGATATTTTATGTTAATTTGTGGTAAAAGGGGCCTGTAACTCATTTCTTTTGTCGAAAGGGTGTTATTTTGACACCTGTTTTAAATTACTTATTTCATCTTTTGCCGTACGATTACAGGAGCGTCTTGAATTTAAAAAACTTTTCTCTAAAACCTTATTTGGCCGAGATAAGGAATCCAAAAGTATGAAGTACTACTCTGTCAAGAAAGTACCGGGAAAAGATCAATAATACACAAACTGTTTGTTAATCATCCAAATTTATTTTATCACCTTCAAAGTATGCTCCTTCAGAAACGATACACTTACGCCAACGAATAATCCAATCATCAAAACATTTTTTAAACGCTGTTTCCGGAATTGAATTCAGTTCTCGGCGCGAATTCTCCTTTATGTCTTCTACCGATTGAAAACGGGTGCCACGAAGTGGTAATTTGAGTTTAGGAAAAAGAAAGAAGTCGGCAGGAGCCATATCTGGTGAATATGGTGGTTGCTCGATGGTATTTGTTGAGTGTTTGGTCAAAAATTCTTTCACAATGATGGCCTTGTGCGAAGGCGCATTATCGTGGTGCAAAATCCAAGAATTTTCATTCCACAAATCTGGCCTTTTTCGTCGAATTTGCTCTCTTAAATGCCGCATAACGCTCAAATAATATTCTTTATTTACCGTTTGACCTTCCGGCAAGAATTCCGAGTGCACAACACCGCGATAGTCAAAGAAAACAGTCAACATGACTTTGACTTTTGATCGACTTTGGCGTGGTTTCTTCGGTTTCGGTTCAGTTGGAAGGCGCCACTCCGAAGCTTGTTGACTAGTTTGCATGTCAAACTCATAAACCCACGTCTCGTCACCAGTAACAATGCGTTTCATGAATGTTGGGTCGGAATTGACTCGTTCTAGCATGTCCTCAGCGACTCTCATGCGATTGAGTTTTTGGAGAAAATTCAGGTCTTTTGGGACTAGCCGAGCGGTAACATGTTTCATACCCAAATGATTAGTTAAAATAGTACGGATCGACTCGTGAGATACAGAAAGTTCGGCGGCTATCTCTCTCAAAGTTGAATGAGGATTTTCAGTCACTATTTCCTTCACTTTTGCGATGTTAACTTCAGTTGCAGACGTTGATGGCCTACCAGAGCGAGGCAAATCTTCCATCACATCTCGACCGCTTTTGAACGCTTTGTACCACTCATAAACACGTGTTTTTGATAAAGTCGAATCACCGTAAGCCTTCTGTAACATTTTCAGTGACTCCGAACACGAAATTCCATTGGCGATGCAAAATTTAAGACAAACTCTTTGTTCAATGTTTTTGTCCATTATGAAATTCGCAATACACACTAGATATGATATAACTAAAAACAGCACTGTATTTAATATAAATAACAGATGCAACTCAAACTCCGCGCCAAAATAGAAAACAGTTGTGCCAATCTAACAACAACAAAAAAAACAAAAATTTGAATTTGGAACCATAAACAAATCATCCATTCCCGATACTTTGTTGACTGAATGTATATTTTAAGTATATGAATATATTTACAATACACTTAAACACTTTTGCTAGAAATAAAATAAATCATTAAATTATGTGTTGTATCACTCATTGTTTAGTGTTTCTCAAAGGGACGTGTTAGCATCCAAAAATTTGCGAGCAACTATTGCTAGAAAGAGAAGTAAGGAGGTAAATGTGTCAAGTACTCAGGTAGGCGGGTGGACTCACTCGCTTCTGAATTAAATGCTTAATATTATTGATATTAAAGATATTACAATTTTGGCTAGCACAACTTGTGTTTATAATGAAAAATTAACCGCCATCTTGGACTTTTTAGCTATCCGATCAATTGCTTCCAAAATCGATATCTAGAAATCAATGTGGTCTCCGACAGCGAATCCGTTTATAGATTGAGAAAAAGTAGCCGCCGTCTTGAACTTTTTAGTTATTTGACCGATTGCATCCAAAATCGATATCTAGGGATCTGTGTGGTCTCCAACAGCAAATCCGTTAACAGATCGAGCAACAGCAGCCACCATCTTGAACTTTTTAGTTATTTGACCGATTGCTTCCAGAATCGATATCTGGGGATCTATGTGGTCTCCGACAGCGAATCCGTCAACAGATATCGATTTTGAAAGCAATCGGTCGAATAACTAAAAAGTTCAAGATGGCGGCTACTTTTTTCAATCTGTTTTTGGATTCTCTTTCGGATACCACACAAATCCCTAGATATCGATTTTGGATGTAATCGGTCGAATAACTAAAAAGTTCAAGATGGCGGCTACTTCTTCTCATTCTGTTAACGGATTCGCTCTCTGAGACAACACAGCTAGATATCGATTTTGGTAGCAATCGGTCGAACTCTCGTAACGTTTTGTGTAATCTCGGAATCCCGGAAGTAATATTTTTAAGAAGCCGACGCCATATTTGCTTAATTTTTTACGGTATTTTGCCAACTTTTGTTAAATATTGTATCAGAATTTCCTATCCCTGAATAAAACGCATTCAGAAGCGAGTGAATCTACTCGCATACGTGAGTACTTGACCCTTTTACCTCTTTCCTTCTTTTTCTAGCACTAGCTGTTCGCAACTTTTTTGACGTTAACTCGTCCCTTTGAGAAGCACTAAACAATGAGTGAGAAAACTCAAATTATTTAATTTATTTCTAGCGAAAGTGTTGAATATATTAAATATATATATTAAGTATATTCATATACTTACAATATACTTCATACTTTCGGATTCTTTATCTCAGCAAAATAAGGTTTTAGAGAAAAGTTTTTTAAAATTAAAGACGCCTCTATAATCATATTGCAAAGGATGAAATAATTTAAAACAGGTGTCAAAATAACACCCTTTTGACAAAAGAAATGAGTTACAGACCCCTTTTAATTATAAAATATCCCGTACTGTGAGTAAATACTATACGTATATTTAGCATTACGACTAGACTAGACAGACTAGTACCAGAAAAATACCGGAAATCCGGAATTCAATAAAAATAAATTAATATTTTACCCGGTTTTAACCACTTTATATTATATATTTTAGCGAACTTTAGGTAAATTAGCTCTACCTATTCCGATCACTACTTATTACCTATAATATTATCTCACTTATTATTGCATCGTATGTCTCTTTTACACAACCCGTCTAAAATTACACCAGCTATCTGTCAGAATGAGATAGTAATATATCTATTAATATTTTTATGACTTGAAAATAGTATTTCGCAACTGGGTACCACATGTAAACACAAAAAAAAAATCTTTTTTCGTCGATAACATGTAATTTTATGTCCCTCATTTGAATATGTGCACTTTACCAAGACTCACTCTGTATTACCTACCTATTATGAGTAAAAGAACATTAATATTATACGGTTTGTTTTACTTTGGTTAGTTGATTCATTCAAATACATGAGGGTAATATTCCCGGTAACATTGGTAAAATACATAACAAAATACATCACATACCATACAGATTTTTAATTTTTAATTTTTTTATGTTCGTTTCCTTTTCTTATTGTTTCGTTTTCCTCCTTCTTGTTTTGTAATTTATGTTTTATGTATCTGTCAAAATTATGTGTGTGTAACCTTCCGTGGTTTCACCTGATGGTTCCAACGGAAGACCAGCGCCGACTTTAATGCCGGCATTACGCTGAGTTGGGACCATTTCGTGACTACATTCTTACTGTGTGTATTTTTTTGTCCTTTGCTGATATTGGTCACGAATAAATGTTTTTCTTTCTTTCTTTTCTTTCTTTCTTTCTAACATTGGTAAAGTAATATTGAGTATTTTACTAGTAATACTGGTAATATACTTTTAGAGAAAACCTTCATTGTTATTTTGGGCCTAAAACGTTTCATCTGTTGCTCATATAACTCAAACATGTGTATAAACATATGCTTATATATTCAAAATTTTAAAGTTACCGTATATTACCGTTTATTGGGAATGTTACTGGTACTGTTACTGGTAAAATACTCGCTTTGAGTAAGTTACCGGTAACGGCACATCGCTAGTCATAGCCAAATCTTCGTGCAGTATTTTATGTACTCGCTCAGTGGAGATGCCTACGTTCTCAGCTATTTCACGCACCTTCACACGGCGGTTGTCGATTACCTTAGATGAAAACAAAGAGGAAGATACGTGACCGGCGCGCGGGCTTGAGCACTTAAATATAGGCGCCGAGCGCCTATGTTTGAGTCAGTTGTCCGGCCGTCACCGATCTGTCATCATCACGTGGGACGTCGTCATTATTGTGAGACATATGGCTGTCTCACTTACGCGCACGACGTTAGTCCATCAATTGTGACGTTCTCTATGTAAAGGGACCTTATGGATGAAACTAGTTTCCGAGATACTAAGACTTTAGTGAAATCGAATAAAATGTACGTTTTTTTTTATTGTATAATATTAAAGTTTAGAAACCGAAGTTTACTTTACATTTTTATATAGTTTAAAAAACACGATTTTTTTGTGAGATATCTGCATTCAAAGTTTAGTGATAAAGGGACCTTATGCATTGTTGGTAACAGATGTAGTGTTCTACACACGAACAGACCATGATTTTGGCAATGAGATGTAACATAAGGCGTAGTGGGGTGGTGGGGGATGTAAGCGGCATAAACGGCCGTATCTTTTGATTGCGTTGACTTAGATGTTTGATTGTTTCACTGATCCAAGCAGGGATTGCAGACCTAAGTACTTGATATTAATTTCAACTTGATACCTCTACGCGTTCCTGAGAAAAAGGGTCTTGAGAGACAGACAGACAGACGGACAACAAAGTGATCCTATAAGTGTTCCGTTTTTTTCATTTGAGGTACGGAACCCTAAAAAAACGTAAATCTTTGGTTTGTAGAAATAATAGAGCTCTATTGATTGGGATCGTTATAAATCTTATTAGGACCCATGCACACCGCGTATTTATACGCGCAGTCGACGTGCGTTTCGTACCGCTGTCGAAAATAAATAGAGACAGCACTACGAACGCGCGTGGTCTGCGCGTATAAAAAACGCGGTAAGCATCGCGACGCAAGCGAATAAAGTAGGTATTTCATTTCAATTCATGGGCCCCTATGTGCGGTAGATAAAACAACTCACAAGTCATTTTCTCGCGTAATCATACATCCTAGCGAAAATGCCCCTTTACATGTTTCGTTTGTATGGTCATGAACTATTTATTGCAATCGTAATAAATTAGATGGTACGTCATACCCGACAAACCGATAGCAGCGGATCTAATCGGATTTTTAATCTCACGGAAAAAATGTAAACAAAGGTTTTGCCGTTAACGAAAAAAATTTGAAACGTTCGGGATATTTATACTTAACACATTTTTAAGAAATCGACTTTGTATAAATAAAATGTATATTATAAATAAAATGTAAATGTATATTATAATCAAGTTAAAATAATTTAATTTGTTGATGCCAAACTTTATTTTGACATAAACTCTTTGTTATATTAATTTAAAGAGAGAATACTGTTTTCGTATGCATAATTTATTTATTGCACTGGTATCACTGTCTCGATACACCCGGTTCATGAAGTCGCGGACCGCTTAACGTGAGACGTCGCTCGCTTCACTGAACATTCTAGATTGAATGCTCCTGTGATCCCGTAATCGCTTTCCAGTGACTGTTCTGTAAAATTTTTATTGTTGTTACGTTTTCTATTGTTGTTAGGTTGCTCACTGTTACGTTTTCCGTTGTTTTTCATTCACTGTGTGTGGAAGAATGGACCCTGGTCCGAGTACTTCTCGGTCAAAGGAAGACTATATGTTGTCTCCTGTGAAGAAACGACCACGTCTTTGCTCTTTATCGGAGATGGAGAAAAACATGTTGTTAAACACATTTAAGCACGTTTATAATAATTAGCCAACTTCTGATGCTAATAGAAACTACATCCACGGTTCTGCAACTGGTTACATCATAAATTGGGGATCGCCTAAAAAAAAACTACTTGTTTTTATTTTTTTTATTCGAAAGAATAGACTTTTATAAGCAAATCAAAAAAATATCAGATTTTTTGGTTGCGTCATATAATTATAAAAAATAAAAACAGTTTATTAAATCTGGGACGGATTAAAATGGACACTAACCTTAGTCCGTCACATAATTTAAAAAAACAGTGACAGATGTGCTATTGACACAAAGAGTAAAGTAACTATAGAGGAAAAGAGTGGCAACTCTATGGCCAAACTTGCATGTATTAGAGGTGTGCACCGCGCCGGCGCGCCGCCGCCGCCGCTTATTTTACCGCGCCGCCGCCTCCGATTTTTCGATCGGCGTGAAATCGGCGTGGGGTTAAATTAAGTTATACCGCCTCAATCAAGCTAATATTTATTTAAAAATATAAATAAACACATTTTAGTATGTTATTAGTGGTTATTTTTTTATTATAAGTGGTTATATAAATATTTATAAATCGATGTGTCTTTTTGTTTGCCGTACAATGCAAGAAAATCGTAAAAAAGTTACGGTACCGATTGCCTGAACTAGAAGAAGAGACAGACAAGGAACAAAGGCGATTTCTGTCTGAAATTGTCGATATTTCTATAAATGTCGAAGAGGATGAGCAGTTTCCTGTGGATATTGAATCTTCGACTGAAGAGACTCCAAGTTCAAGTCACGATACAAGTTCTCCGCCATCAATAAAAACAGCTGTCCAACACGATGGAACAGCACATTAGAAATGATGCAAAGCCTGAGTAATAAATATAATAGACCGCCAATAAATAATCTGCTGACTAAATACAATTTGCCAGAACTGAAATTCGAAGAAAATCATGGGAGTTGATAGAAGATTTAGTTAAATTTTTTCAAACGATTTTTTTTTTACTTAAGACTGAACAGTGATTGACCCCGATGCAGTGCAGTGCAGATGAGGCCAAAGATGTAGTCTGAAGTGCAGATGAGGCCTAAGATGTAGCTCACTGGTTCAGTAACAGCCGATTCACTCTAGCCTTGAAGAGCCCTAAATTATAACTGTCCGGAAATACAGACGATGGGAGCGAATTCCGTTCCTTAGCAGTTCGCATTAAGAAAGATGAAGCGAATCGCTTCGTGCGGGCCAAAGGAATAGTGACAACATAAGGATGAAGACGCTCCCGCCGCCTGGACGTCCGCTGGCAAAAAGGAAGTGGAGTAATTAAGTCATGTAACTCCTGCGCACACTCACCAAAATGTATCCGGTAAAAAACAGATAAACATGAAACTCTACGACGGTGTTCAAGGCTCTGCAGCCTATTCACGATCATCGGATCATCACCAAAGAGTCTCCGAGCTCAGCGCTCGGCCGAATCCAACGCAGACAACTGATACTTGGCGGAACTGTCCCAAAGGTGGCAGCAGTACTCCATACCTGAGCTCCATACGACCGAACCTGAGCTTTATAAAGAGTAAGTAGTTGGTCCGGCGTGAAATACCGCTTCACCTTATATAGAACACCAAGCTTTTTAGCAGCAGTTTTCGCACTGGATTCAATGGCCAAGCCGAAGCTCAGATTGGATTGTAGATCCAAACCGAGAAGCTGGAGGTGATCTGTAGGTGGTAGGGATACATCCTGGAAAGTAGGAGCCAAGGTGAACGGACTCCGCTTTGCGGTGAACAGACACGCCTGCGTTTTGGTAGCATTGAACCGGACCAAGTTGGCTGTACCCCAGTCGGACACGGCCTCCAAGGCCAAATTCGTCCGCTCGACCATAGCCTTCCTGAGAGACTTGATCTCGACACCACTAGCCCGGTTGTTAGATAGATATCTGTCCGTAACTGTGCTGTCGTCAGCGTACCCAAAGATACCGGATATGAGCAGATCATTGATATGCAGCAGAAAAAGAGTTGCAGAGAGAACCGAACCCTGAGGCAGCCCGGCATTAATTGCCAAGAGATCAGACGAGCACCCGTCAATGACAACTCGAATATATCGATGCCGCAGGAAGTCAGAAATCCAAGAACACAGGCCAGCGGAAATCCCATACGCAGAGAGCTTACCAAGAAGGCCCTCGTGCCAGACCCTATCGAATGCTTTGGAAATGTCAAGAGACACAGCAAGAGCCTCACCATGCTTCTCGACAGCTTCGCCCCAAAGGTGAGTGGCATACACCAGAATGTCCCCAGTAGACCGATTTCGGCGGAACCCGTATTGTCGGTCACTGAGAAGATCGTTACCTTCAAGGTACCTCAGGAGCTTGGCGTTCAATATACGCTCCATTACCTTACAAAGTATGGAGGTTATTGCGATAGGTCGATAGTTCGACGGGTCGGCACGACTACCATTTTTGGGCACAGCAAGCTTCCTAGACGCCGGAACTAGGCCCTTCTTCAGGGAGAGCCTAAACAGGCGTGTCAGAACAGGGGACAGTTCAGGAGCACAGTTCCTCAAGACAATCGCAGGTATACCGTCGGGGCCACTAGCTTTACTAAATACTACCGAACCCGAGGAACCCCGGTGTTATTGATTTCGTCAATATATTTAAAAACACAAATGACGGCGGTTGAAACGCCCTGAAATTGACCCGCCCATACTTAGAGATCCCCTGAAATGTCACTTTGACAGTGACGTAACTTTGTTTACATTTTTTCTGTGAGATTAAAAATCCGATTATAGAATAACTAACAAGTCAATTTCTCACGTTATCACGCATCCTAGCGAGAAACATGTAATGACATCCTTTATTCGTATAATTAAGAACGATTAATTGAAATTGTTAAATATTTGAATATATTATTAATAACACTAGATTTTTGAATAAAACTGTATAGTACACTCCATAAGGTCCCTTTTTAGAACTTTGTATGTAACCCCCTACACTAAACTTTAATTGTAATTTTAGCTGAAACCACGTACTGAAACCAAGTGATTTTGATCTCAAATTATGTAAAACTGATCTCTATTAGCATATTTGTTACAAATTTATAGATTTCTGTTAATAATTTTAAAAATTGTGATAGGTGTAAGAATACTAAGTAAATGTGACTGATGGATGAGTGCAGTAAAACAATGTATTTTGTTATTATTTTTATTTATATACCTTCTTAAATATCCCTTGTTAACGTTCTCATAAAGAATATCATGCAGAAACGTGCACAGTAAGTCGCATAAATTAATTTGTATAGGACAGGTTTTTGGTTCCATACCTAGATTGCAATATTTTTTTTTGTCAAAACTGCTCACATTATTCTTGAAATATTAATATTATCGTAAAATATATATCCTATTTTGTCTAAAAAACCAAACAGTTATGTAACTTCTAACGGGAACATACTTTTTTTGAGCGTCAAAGTTCAATACGTTTTTCTCTTAACACCTAGTTCAGAGTTTTGTGATTTAATATTTTTTTAAAATAACTACTGCACTTAGGGATATGATATTTATGTGGATCGATTGAGGATTTTATGTAGATTTTGGAACTACCAATAACTCAATACCTGCCATAAGGTTCCTTTGCATAGAGAACGTCACAATTTATCTCTATTGCTCCTTAGTACATGTTTATAGCTGGTGTGTGGAATTTGCGAATGTAGGTGTCGCGGCACGCATTATGTCAGTGTCTTGTACGGCGATAACGTGTCTTCCCCTTTTGCATTAGTCGAAGTCGAGTACAATATTATGGACTTCAACAACATCCTCAGTTGTGACTTCGATTGGGCGACCAGAGCGTGGAGCATCAGATGTGTTTGACCGACCACGTTTAAAATCATTTAACCAGTTAAAAACAGTCTGCGACGTTGCACAGTGGGACGAGCCCATACAAGTCGTTGGAAATGGCTACCATGTTTGATTATTCTAAGATAACTTGTGATCCACGCAAGCCTATCTGGTCCGATCCCGAAGTCCGCCAACGCGTAAACCTGTCGTCTTCTTGGGCAGTTGACTGGGAGACCCAGGAGTGCTCGGCGGTGGCCTTGTGGATAATCCGTCAGCCCGGCTGCCGGGCTTTAAGGCCAGCCGTAAAATCTGGACGACGCTAAACCGAATTCGCACAGGGGTCGCCCGCTGCAACTACTGTCTGCACAAATGGGGCCGTAGTGAGTCGCCGGCGTGTGACTGGCGCACCGCAGCAAACAGTTTCACACATCGTGGAGGAGTGCCCCAACCGTCGTTTCACTGGACGTGGCATTGAGGAGCTCAGCGAGTGTTCGGGGGCGGCTATAGACTGGATCAGACTGGATGCAGAATTTAGATTTAAAATTGTAATAATAATCACAGGATTCTGAGGCCGTACGATAATCTATACATATAATAATCCAAACCACCTAGAGGGCTGAATATTTTTTTTGTATGTTGTTCATTAACCATGTTCATTATCACTGTTGACAATTAAAAATAAAGGTAATAAGAAAATATTAAAAAAGAACCTCTAATATATCGTTTGTATAGAAAGGTTTATTTAAAGATAAAAAGTATTTAGTACGAAATATTGCCTTACTTTTATTACGTATTAGACCATAAATGATTTAGTTATTTAGACCAATAACTCAATCATTTACTTGACAAGTTTGAAAGTTTACAAAAAACATGAAAAATATTTTGAAAATCAGCTTATTTCAAGGCGTTCTTTCCTGATTTTACTTTTAGACACCTAATTTATTTATTATATTATATTATAGTGGAAACTATAGCCAACGCAATCAAAAGATATGGCCGTTTATGCAGCATATTCAAGGGAATCTCGAGGGAATCAAAACCTATAGGGTACTTCACATTGAGTTAGAATCATGAAATTTGACAAGAAGCAATGTCTTATAGCTCAAATAAAGAAAAATATCCGAAAACAGTTCATTTGTAGTTACATCACATAAAAAATAAAGTCCAGTATAAACTGATACTCACTAAGTACGAGAGTGCAGACTTAGTGCGTGTCAGTTTATACTGGAATTGGTTTCTATTGTATTCCCGTGATTTACGAACTATTTAAATACCAACAAGTTTGTGCGGAACCCTCGGTGCGCGAGTCCGACTCGCACTTGACCGGCTTTTTTTATGTTAATACAAAATGGAATATATTTAAGTCACTCTACAAACCTTGCATGTCTTTAGCATGTACAAATCTTTATTCGTTTTAACTGTATCCATTATAAAATGATTAAAAAAATGGATTAACCGAGCATATCAAATCGCAGGCAAATAAAATCAATGGATATAATGAGTAAGTGCTTTAAACTATGTTATGCATATATGACAATTTTATTATTTACTTACCTACCCGCAGTTTCCTAGCATTACATCCTCGACATCACATAAAAACGATATTTTTAACACAGTTGCTCAAAAAGTGGTACTTTTCGTAGCTGTATATCGTGCGGAAAGTTGGTTTTCGCGAACTAGTGCTTTTTACTTTTCCAATTTTTTTAAATTTATACGTATTCCAATTCATGACTACTTATTGATGAGTGTTAATATTGGTTTCCTTTAAACGTCGTAATTAACATAAAAACCTACTGTTAATGTAAGAATATGAAAAATATACATACCTATTTCATATTTTATTACTTACCTCTTCATCATTATAACACGTTTATTTTTTAATATTGAATATTGAAAAACCGTTCTTAATAAGTTGTCTGCATGGAACGGAATAGCTGCCGAAACGCCTGTCAAATTTTTGACATTATGAAGAGTCGTTTTTTCTTACTGCAAAAATGTTATAAGTTTCCAAAGGCAACATTCGATATTGTTTTTATAAATAAACGATACACAAATAATCGTAAGTAACAATACCTGGGTAATAAAAATACAATGTTTTATATTTACAATTGTTTATGTATAGAAAATGCATTTGAAAAAAAACTTTCATTGAAGTGGGTTCAATAATTATAACAAAATCCATTCTAGTCGAATAAAAGCTAAAAAAAACACCTCTTCATAATCTTAAGTCTTCAAAAAGTTGCTTTTAAAATGAGTGAATCAGAGTTTGAAATTGAAGTAATGACATACTTTCCGCACTAGCATCGAAATGTACTATTCCTGTCTAAATATAAATGCGATTTACTACAAGAAACGTGATTTGCTATTAGACGTACACAGTCGTTTTTAATATTTAATATGTTGTATTAAATTTATTTGGGGTTTTCTTAAAATCGTGGACAAAGGGGGATATATAATGTTCTAGGCAAATATTCCACTCCTTATAAGGTTTTCAATAAATATAATTTGCTTCGAAACAAAATCGTTTCAAATAACTAAAATACTCGTTTTATTGATATATTTAACTCACTATTTTAACGAATTGTTTTTGTAAATGAAACAACTCACAACTTTTTAATAACAATTGTTTTCGACAATAAGCATGTACTTTAAAATTTTAAGTTACCCAATAACAGCACATACAAACGGAAACCTTAAAAAACAATTAAACCGCAACATGTAATTTTTTAAGTGAGTTCGATTGTTCAACTTTGATGCTATGTAACGTCGGACAACAAACCGACACCTCCTAAGATAAAGTGAGTATCTACAAAAACCAAATTTTACAGCAGAGCAGTTTAAAGTTATTATTTTCTTTGGAGCTTCGTCAGCATTGTCAGTTACACGTTTGGAAAAAAATATGTTCTGGTCACTTTTTTCTTTCTTTTTTTAATGTAGGTACATGATAAAGTCGATACCGTAGATTACGAAAATGCCATAGTAGTAAAACTGTGTATCGGGCAGATATACACTTTTACTTAGGATGTGTCGAAACGGCCTGGCCACATGTCCACGGCACGGCGCCGTGCCATGGACATGTGGCCAGGCCCAAAGTGATCCTATAAGGGTTCCGTTTTTATTCATTTGAGGTAGGTACGAAACCCTAAAAATCGACTCAATTGAGAACCTTCTCCTTTTTTTGAAGTTGGTTAAAAATAATAATAACATGTATTTTCATTTTACAGTACTAGTCCACGGGCTCTCCAAGAGATGAGTTTACCAGCACAAGAAGGACTGGGTAAGTCTCAGTTAAATTAGTAGGTATGATAAGGATAAGAACACATGTAGGTAATAGTTAATCACTATTACGACATATTATAAATTAAAGTCCCCCGCTGCGCTGAGTTTGTGTTTGTTCTGGCTTCTCATACGGTTTTCACCAATAGAAAGAAAGAGGGATTATCTAGAAAGGTTATAGGCTATTATTTATTAATTTAGTGCAACCCGTGCGAAGCCGGCGTAGGTCGCTAGTTCAGGTATACATTAATAGCGTGTATATAAAATTATAGTAGATTGTCACAAGACAGAATGACGGAGTAATCGCGTAACAAACATACAAAAAAAAAAAAGCAACACAGTCGAATTGAGAACCTCCTCCTTCTTTAAACTCGGTTAAAAATGGGTTTACTCTTGAATCACCGAGTTCACCGACACTCATTTTATAGAATGCTTTACAAAAAAAAAACACATTTCATGTATTGGGGCCCCTTTAGACATACACATTTTGTGAAAATTTCAGCTACCTATTTCGGTTCATGAGATACAGCCCGGCGACAGACAGACGGACGGACGAACGGACAGCGGAGGCTTAGTAATAGGGTCCCGTTTGGCACCCTTCGGGTACGGAACCCTAAAAAGTAGATAAATGAAGATAGATATTGTCCAACGTATGATAAAAACGGTAATAGTTAGGGAGCTGGCGAGCAAAATTTCGATATAATCAGCATACGTGGCAGACGTTATTAATAGCGATAATTATACCCTAAGAAACATCAAGGACCTCGTTTGCCACCATGGTGGCGCTGCGTTGTCAATTGACAGCGTTGTAAAAAAAAGGTGTGCTATATGCGCACATGTCTGCCTCTGGGGCTGATGATACAGTCATCGTGTAAACACAAAAAATCGAAGAGGCAGACATCTATCACTGTATATGAAGTGCACACTAGACAATGAGAAGGACCACGGAAAAATAGTCTGCATGTTGCCTCTGCGTTGTCTATTGACAGCGCTTCAAAAATGTAAGAAAAAAAAGTTGTGCTATACTACTCTGTCAAGAAAGTACCGGGAAAAGATCAATAATACACAAACTGTTTGTTAATCATCCAAATTTATTTTATCACCTTCAAAGTATGCTCCTTCAGAAACGATACACTTACGCCAACGAATAATCCAATCATCAAAACATTTTTTAAACGCTGTTTCCGGAATTGAATTCAGTTCTCGGCGCGAATTCTCCTTTATGTCTTCTACCGATTGAAAACGGGTGCCACGAAGTGGTAATTTGAGTTTAGGAAAAAGAAAGAAGTCGGCAGGAGCCATATCTGGTGAATATGGTGGTTGCTCGATGGTATTTGTTGAGTGTTTGGTCAAAAATTCTTTCACAATGATGGCCTTGTACGAAGGCGCATTATCGTGGTGCAAAATCCAAGAATTTTCATTCCACAAATCTGGCCTTTTTCGTCGAATTTGCTCTCTTAAATGCCGCATAACGCTCAAATAATATTCTTTATTTACCGTTTGACCTTCCGTTCTTCCTTTTCAGTCACTATTTCCTTCACTTTTGCGATGTTAACTTCAGTTGCAGACGTTGATGGCCTACCAGAGCGAGGCAAATCTTCCATCACATCTCGACCGCTTTTGAACGCTTTGTACCACTCATAAACACGTGTTTTTGATAAAGTCGAATCACCGTAAGCCTTCTGTAACATTTTCAGTGACTCCGAACACGAAATTCCATTGGCGATGCAAAATTTAAGACAAACTCTTTGTTCAATGTTTTTGTCCATTATGAAATTCGCAATACACACTAGATATGATATAACTAAAAACAGCACTGTATTTAATATAAATAACAGATGCAACTCAAACTCCGCGCCAAAATAGAAAACAGTTGTGCCAATCTAACAACAACAAAAAAAACAAAAATTTGAATTTGGAACCATAAACAAATCATCCATTCCCGATACTTTGTTGACTGAATGTATTATGAGCACATTTATTTATTTCAAACAATTTTACAGCCTTACAGTGAAGCCAGCCAGGACGCTGTATAATTTAGGTACAAATACAATAGAGCTTAGTATCTAGAGTTAAAAGCAGAAAAGAAGAAAATAATTTTCCGGTTTGCTCGATTAGGTACTAATACCACTACTGCCATCCATCGCCTCGCAATACTTCAGACACTCACGACATACACTCCGCCATCGACTCGCAAATAAATCACATTCTGGCGCTGATGACAGAAGTGAGAGCAGCGTCAGTGCTCGCATGGTCGGGGAATTTCTGTGCGACACGGTGCGTGCTCTTGGAGCTGCCAGAAGATTGGCAGTCCGCGGCCTGAGAAGATTCTTAGGCAGAAAAGGAACGGCCAACTTAACAAACCGTGTCACCAGGTCGGAGCAATCTGTATCACCGCGCAGGATGCTACAGGCCGCAGTAAGAAGGTTATAGTTACGCCTCACTTCCAAGGAATTAAAACTGAGTGTACCAAGCAGAAATTTGGTGGGGTATAAAAAAGGGTAATAACCGTAAATCTGTTTGTACAAAAACCTCAAAAAGTTTTTTGCACTTTCTCTAAGAGCAAGGCGTAAGTACATTCATAGGGGTTCCATATGATTGATGCCACTTCGAGCCTACTTCTTACTAGAGATGTGTATAATAGCTTAATGGCTCTTCGATCACGAAAATCGCGTGCATTCCTCGTAATGAAGCCCAATTTTTTATAACATTCAGTGGCTACATTCTTGATATGTCTGCCTCTTGGACTGATGTTTGCATTTGTTATGAAAACCAAGAAAATTGATGAGGCAGACGTTCAGGCCTCTGATATTCCACAGGCAGACCATTTGAATAAAACATTTTTTCAACCCGACGCTCGCGCTAAGCTACAAGGACAAAATTCTTCCTCTACTGAATATTATTGAAAATAATCAATATAATCTATAGGAACGATTTAAATATTAAATAAGTATTATTTTTACCTTTTCATTACAAAAAGAAGGAAAGAAATAGAGCCTAGGTTAAAAATCTACGTATTTCACATAAATAAAACGTGATTAAAATAAGTTAAAGGCTGTAAATTCTATTCAGAATTCAATCATACAATTTAAAAAAATCACTCTCTCATAAAGTTCCAAGAGCGTTTCGTTTCTGGTTGGCATTTAAAAAAAAGCCATAGATTTCAGCTCCAGAAGTTAAATCGTTACCGTGAGTCCAGCGATTAATATTAAACAAAATAATAATAATAAAACTATAAAGAATCACAATAATCCCATGCAATAACCTCTTTCCCTTGATTCCGTGGATTTCGAACAGTTGTACAGCTAAAAATCAGTGAGAAAAGTGTCTGCCATTTTAGAACTCCGTCCCATGATAATGCAGAGCCCTGAATGTCTGCCTCTTCGATTTTCTTCGTTTCCAAGATGATTGTGACCATGAACCCCAGAGGCATACATGTGCAAATGATTTAATACCCCCCTTTTTTTAAGCAACTTCAATCCGCTGTAACGCGAAAACGCAGCGACATAGGACCTTAATTGACTGAACCAAATCAATTTGTAATGATCGAAACTGCAATCCACCTCGATGTGAAACTCGTGGAAATCGTATACCGAAATGCTCGCCAGCTCCCTAGCTATAAGAAGAAAGCTACGAAAAATTGAAGATGGGGACATTTTGCTATATTGTAATTATTGATTATCGTATTGGTTTTAGTTTATTTTTGGATAATAAAAAGCTATATACTAACTCTAACAAATTATTTAATGAAAAAAAAATATTGTTATTCTCATTTCTTTAAGCCAACCCGTTATTTAGCTAAAAAAAAAATGCTTTATGTTTAATACGTAGTACTTGTACGAATTAAATGTGATTACATGTGATTTATTTTTATGTTTTGTACTATTGAAGCATTTCAAAAACGCACAACATGGCATGTTTTTAGCTGTATTGTACTCACTTTCACTGGGCTTCGAACGTAGCGTGTTAACTAACCGATTGGTGATGGCCGGACAACTATTTGCGTTTAGGTGTTCAAGCGCGCGCACCTGGTATATTCTTTATTTTTTTGAACTGTAGATATTTTATCAGTTACTGCCTAACACAGACCTTCATAATTATTATACATGCAATACAATAAGCCTACAGTAATTAAAATGTCCGTAATCTGTACAATTCCAAAATATGGGTTCCACGGATGTTGCTTACATAATCTCGTCTGTCAAGGTGTTTCGGCAGGAAAAGCCTTGGCAGACTTATATATTCCTGAAATGAGGGTTCATACGTACCGACTGGAATTGGTTTCATGGTGGTATCAGATGGGTATATTTAGGGGTCCCGATGGTCACCTTTGAGAGCGTCTGCCAAGCACTTCTGGCAAAAAAAATACTGGCAGATTTCGCTTTTCTGTATCTACCAGTAAATTTCTAACTGATGCCATTACTATTATTTTAGTATGAGATGGGTTAAGTAACACCCCCTTTTTCGCACCGGAAATGGCTTTCTTTTTTTTACTTTCGGCAAGTTCCGCCGTGGCAGACTATTAAATTCGGACTAAGCATCACTTTTATGGGAAACCATTGTACATTTCATGGCGGTAAGTATCATGTCGGTACGAAATTTTGCAGTCGGCTCTCCTACCAATAGTAATCCAACTGACACATTGGTTCAATTTTCAGCTCACTCGAACTCCGAAAAGTAGCTTAAAATTAAATTTTAGGAGTTGAACTCAATAAATATAACGAAAATATTAAATTGACTACCGGTTTACTACCGAACTATCTGATTTTTAACGTATTACTAATTAATAGTTAGTCATTCCCCACTTCTTAGCACATGTATTTACCACGATACTTTAATATAAAACAACAACACAAATTTAATTTTAATACCGCGTTTCAAATTATCGATAAATTGGATGAGGTAGTTATTACTCAACTCTCGCAAATAATGGCGGCCGGCCGGCCGCTTCGGCACTCACCGGTGACTTGTCTACCGGGCAATAAAGACTTAGCGCTTAACGAGCGTAACTATAGCGCAATATATTGCGTAATACGCACGTTGTTCCCAGAACAACGTCAGCAATGGTTAGCTAGCCGTTACTGTCGTACTAACGCATTATAAGTAAATACCATAATAGAATACTGGATTTTCTAAAATATTAATAAATACAGTAAATTGGTGCTTACTGGTAATAGACCGGGAGATGGTGACACAAAATATTAGGTCATTTGTACCAGTATGGCGGTTCTTCAGGGATCTAATTACGTAATGACAAAAAGAAAAATGATGGTCATAGCGCTGGTACCGGCGGCCCAATCGCGTGGGCGTAAGTCGAACTCGTCGGATAAATTTAAAGCATGGCTTAACTACTCCACGGTTACTCCACGTTTATTAATAAGGTGTACTCGCGACATAACTATGCAATGCAACAGTACCTACAACAAACTTGATCCTAAATCAATAAGGGCCACTTAAAGCAAAAAGTTAAACCTAATTTCTAATCCTTGAAATTGCCAAATATGAAACGAAACAAAACCAAACGAATTTCTATCTATTATTTATTAACTATTATTACCGTAAATGATGGCAACTTTGCCTTTTGCATCTAGCGTTGCCCACCTCTGCGCACCTTTAAATACAATTGAAATATTACAAAACTGGTTGCTTACTTTTTTTTACCGATTTCATAAAAAGGAGGAGGTTATCTATTCGATTGTGTATTACATATTTTTTAAATGTATGTTGAGAATTTGGGATTAGGCTATTGTTTCTTAGTGTAGTGTAGATATATGCGCTGTAGTGAATCACATATAATTAAATACCTACATCACTAAAAATAGAAAAAACAAACAAACAATAAAACCGTTTTCAAAAACTCACTAAACAGCGTTCAATAATGACCGGTCTCCTTGGAATTGCCTATTTTGTGCCAAATACATGAAATATATCGAGGTAGCATTAAGCAGGTTACATTGATATTGTGTACTTCACACCTGCTTGGTTATACATATTTCATATATTAGGTACAAAATAGGCAATTCCAAGGAGACCGGCCATTATTCAATGCTGTTTAGTGGGTTTTTGAACAGTTTTTTTTTTTTTTTTTTTTTGGCCCAGTAAGAATAGGGTTGACCCAAATTGTATAATTTTGTACTCATTCATTTATAAAAAAGCTGCGAATGTTTACAGTACTCCATTATCACATGCTTATGAAGATCTAGTCAAGCGCGGATCCAGGAGGGGGTTTGATAATTTTTCTATCAATGGGCCATATTGATAGAAAATTTTGATCAGTGCTATAAAATTGGCGTATTTTTGGTAATTTGGGAGCCCGTGATCCTCCTTAACCGAATCCTGAATCCTCCCTTGAATGTAGTGTGTTTTTTTAATGATTTGCTTATACGCCTCATAATTCAGTTTTAGCTATTTAAGCTAAAACTGGATTATGAACTGAATTATTAATAGTTATTTAAAATATTAATTATAAGTAATTTTTTTTTAATACAATCTCGATGGATATTTGGGATTGTGTTATTAATCTTTGGCCATTTCTATTGACGCTGACTTTAATAAAACCATGCAGTGAAGCAACCCTAGACGACGTTAGCAATTGACAGTTTTATTAATTACTTGTATTTATTACAATTCTTCTATGCAGATGTCACGGTTGCGAGTGGTATAAGCATGAAACAATATGAAGAACAGCTTAATGGTTTACGAAAAGAAAATTTTCACCTGAAGTTAAGGATTTATTTTCTAGAAGAAAAATTGGGTACCGGTGCACCCCCAGCTGTTCAGGTAAGTGGTTGGTCGATTTTACAGGGTTTTAACCGCTGAGCCGAAAACTTATGTGGCATCGTCAACATATTTTTTCT
The DNA here is from genome assembly GCA_963241965.1 of Tortrix viridana. Taxonomy (NCBI): domain Eukaryota; kingdom Metazoa; phylum Arthropoda; class Insecta; order Lepidoptera; family Tortricidae; genus Tortrix; species Tortrix viridana. Next base: position 12,295,818 of record OY725172.1, read on the forward strand.
ACAAATGATTATAAATGAAAGATGTTGTTTTCTGTCGGTAAAAGGCTCCATTTGTGAGAGAAGTCTTCGCTAATCGTAAATGTTTTCATCTTACTGACGAAAACGTTTTCAATGTAAGATTTAAAAAAAAAACTTGTGTATAAAAATTGTATCTGCTTCTGGGTGACCATTAAAGTTATACGCTGATAGAGTAGCGGGCAAGTGCTTGTTATCTTGGCACTACAAATGAGGAGGAGGAGGACCATACCCCTCTATATCTCGAAAAATATTGATCCTATAAGTATGGGTAGGTATGGTCTCATTCGATTTAGCGCAAAAAATACATAGAAAATGACACCTCACTCGCCTAGTTTGTAAAATTTGCATTTCCTACCCCTAAATTTTGGTAGGACTCGGCAGATCTTCATTTCTAGTGCCAAGATAAAGTTATACACAAAGTTTCATTGAGGTACATATTTTGCCGCCAAACTGTCATATTTAGTCTTACTTTACCTTTGTTTTAGTTTTTGCAAGGCTGTAACGTAATCTATACATATAATAAAGCTGTAAATCTGTTTATTTGAACGCGCGTCACGTGAAAACGGCTAATCGGATTTAGATGAAATTTGGTATGGAGATAGCCTGAGTCCCGGAAAAGTACATAGGCTAGGCTGTATATAATAGTACCCGGAGCGAAGCGAGGGCGGGTCTCTGGTTAATAAATAAAGAAATGTTTTTCAGGGTCTTCTAGAACATAACGTAAGACTGCAGGTAGAAGTTGAAGAACTAAGGAGACAGTTAAGTGATAAGCAAGAACTTCTAGCCGTAGCTGCTGAAGCAATAGATGTCCTGGAACACCAGGTAACAAGATCAAACGCATTAGTATAGATATATCGGTTTTTCGCTATAACACCCAGGTTTTGCTAATTAAATATAAATGTTCTATCACCCAGGGTTCTGTTTCAACTGACAGTATTGAAAATTCAATGAACTACAGCAACATGACGCGAAAGGATGCCAACGTTCAGGTAAAAACGACGAAATCGAAACGTACAGTATAAATCATATTCTCAGCTTTGGCTTGACCTTAGTCGCCCAGGAACTGCTGACTAGTAACATGTATGCACGAGTTAATGTGATGTTATTTTGCAGGAAGCCGGCAAAATTCAAAATGTCGATGATACTTGCGCATCAGAATCTGCTGGGTAAGACAACTTACTAAGTAAATGCGCCCTTCATTAAGTAAATCTTTAATTTAATAATTTATCTTGACTAAATGTGTCTTTGCTTTTATTTCAGAGATTATTTATGCATGACCAAAAATAATGATGACATTGTAAGTTTCCCTAATTTTCTTATTACTTACACAGACTTAAGGTTGATTTGCGATCAATAATATAATTTATAGTGACTTCTACAGCCCACTAGCACATTTCATATAACTAGATAAATAGCTATAATTTGTATAATGTAGCCCAATTAAGAAAATTATTATTAATAAAATCTTTGTCATGAATTCAGAGGGCTTATTGCCTAACGCACTTGCGATCGCGATCGACTTGAAAGTGGAACAATTGTTTTCATTTTGTAGGCAGACTTGCCTTCAACTGTCAAAAATGAAAGCGATCGCGATCGCGAGTGCGTTAAGCAATAAGCCCTCTGGAACCAGTAAAATGATTCTATACTCATAGTTTAGTTCGCGAACCCATTGATATCTGATAAGAATACTAATTTGTTCTAGTTCAATTATATTATTACTGGCACGCTAATTAGGAACAGTGTGTTAGAATCCTCGTATCTTCCAAAACAATTGAATAGAACCAACATGTCAATTGGCTTTCTATGTCTTGACTATTATGTTATTATTACGTACTGAGAAAATTGGTAAAAATGGGTAAAAACCTTAAGTTCTGATGCCTCCATCAGAAAAATCATAGTGATATTGGTTTTAGAGAGGAAGTGGACACCTTAAATGTTCAAGGACGCCATTAAAAAGTAACAAACATGCCAGGAGGTCCAGCCGAAGAAACGACCACGTAAGACAACCCTGAGAACGACTCTTATTGATAAAATGGCGAGAAAAAATCCTAAATTTTCTTCTATTGAAACAAAACGTCAACTTTTTGGGGAACAATCTGGTTTGGCAGCTCGTAATATAAGGAAACGACTGAACGAAGCGAAATTATATGACAGAGTAGCTAGCAAGAAACCTTTAGTGAAAAAAAAAAAAACAGATATAAGGATTAAATTTGCAAAAGAACACGAAGGTTGGACTTTGTCTCAGTGGAAGCATATTTTATGGTCTGATGAGAATAGGATCTGACGGTCAAATCTACGTACGCCGACCACCTAATATGGCGTTCAATCCCAAGTATACCACCGTAACAGTGAAACATTGCGGCGGTAATATTAAACTCTTTTTAATTACATGGCGTGGGACCATTGGTGCAAATTGAAGGTATTATGACCCGGCATGCGAACAGAAATATTCTAGAGAACACCATGCTGCCATATGCTGAAGAAAATTTACCAGTAGTTTGGGAATTTCAACAAGACAACGACCTCAAGCACGCTGCGAAATCTGTAAAGGACTGGCTCCGTCGTAATTCTGTTTCTGTAATGACTTGGCCTTCCTACAGTCTAGATCTCAACCCTATAGAGAATCTCTGGAACGATGTCAAAAAAAGTCTTGCCAATAAAAATATTACAAATCTGAACGAACTTTAAGAAGCAGCACTCGAGTGTGGAATTAGAGCTTGTAGAACGATGCCGAGTACTAGTGGAGTCTATGTCAAAAAGATGTCAAGCAGTGCAACAGAACAAGGGGTTTACTAGCAAATATTAATGTACCATTAGCATTTTCTTTCGTAATTCAGGAGATTTTAGTTATGTTCTTAATTAGTGTGCCAGCTTAATTCTCTATGTCATGCAATTCAATGTCATTAGGTTCAATGATTTTTATTTTATTATTAGTAAACTGTTAGCTGCTAAAACTTGTTTAAATTAACTTTATTATTGTCACAACTGCCTGCCTGATAAATAATAATAATAATAATAAAATACTCTAATTGAAAAATAAATAACTTATGAATAAAAGTTTCACTATGGATGTGAAACTTAGCAATTTTATAAGATCTATCTGTAATACAAAGGCTGTTCTTAATTAGTGGGCCACGACTGTATATTAATGCTGTTCATTTTGTAGGATGAATTGGTAAAACTACGACGAGAGAATCGTAAAGCTCTACAAATGATAAAAGGATGCATGAAGAAAATTCAACAACAAGATAAAGAAATCAAAAAATTAAAATTGGTACGAGTATTTTCTTGGGATATGGAATCTTTTCCGACGACAACCTATGACACCTAACCTAAATAAAATAAATGTTTTCTCTTTCAGGATAAAGAATTAGTTTATGCTCATGTTAGTGACTCGCAGCTGGAAAAATATGAAGAGATTTTGAAATGCAAAGATGAACACATCAAAGACCTTGAAAACAAACTTAGAGAACTACAAAAGAATATCGAAAATGGACAAAATTATGAAAATGCTGGGTACGATAAGTATTTTACTTCCTTTATTTGGTATTAGGTTACCAAAACACAAAATAATAGCAAATGTATCGGATCAACATCTTGCCGAGACACTAAGTCAATAAGAACGTCGGACTTTTACCAACCAGACTTTGTAAATCTTAGGATTGACCGTATGGTAAGCGTACCAGTGAATGAACCCTTAAGGAAATTTTCAACTTTGAAAAATATTTCAATGAAATTGAGATAGTTACCGTCAAATATACTGTCGTTATAAGTCAATCAAGTATTCTAGTTTGCTTTTATAACATTTGTTTTATAATAATATTGCAAAATTTAAAGTTATAGCAATCTTAAGCCGAAAACACCCCAAAACACCAGTGAATTAACACGATTTCCTAGTAAATAAACAAATAAAACCAGTGAATGAACTATGTTGTGTTGTTATTAATCTATTTTCAAAAAAATGTTTTATTACTTTTTTCACTTCTTTTATAATTAATATGAGTTTACGTGATTACGTGATGTTGAGATTAAATTGAGATCTTGAGTTATTTGGTAATGATCATCGTTCATTAACTGGCTCTTAAATTGTATGCGAAACCAATGAATAAACTAGTAATCTTGAAGGTAGTTCATTTACTGGAATACATACATAAACCAGTGAATGAACCACCATTTAAGATTTTGTTCGAATACTGGCCACTTGATGGGCAATCAATTAACAGCTACGTTCCTAAAAAAGAAACTTTAATACAACAACTAAAACGCACAATATTGCATAATCAGTAATTCACACGCTTCTAGTGAATGAACACTGGGACATTTGCAGAACATTTGCTTAAAAATGCCAATTTAAAAGAAAAACACATGATATGATATGTAAATAGAACAAATATATCTTTAAGACTAAAAATAAACACACACTACAAATCGCAGTTGCTTGGTACAAGTACAGTATCACAGCAAATACAAGGTAACTTGCCAGTCTGCTAAGTACTGCCTCATACAACGAAAATTTGTCTGGGATACGTCAACATTATATATCTGCCATTTTGAAACTAATGCACCTGAGTTGAAGTCAATGCTACCATGATGTTACTAGTAATGTTCTCAATCTAAAAAAAAATACTTTGCTGTATACAAATTTACAGAATTCTTATTTTGCGAAAAAATGCTTACTTTGTTTATTCACTGGCACTGTTCATTCACTGGTACGCTTACCCTAGTTCGGACTTATACAGTAGGTAACAGATATTCTGTTTATATTAATTGGTACTTACAATGTATATATTTTAATTTTTTAGGAACCTACAGCAGTTGCTCACTCGTCGTCTGCAAGGTTTAGCTTATTTCTTGGACAAACTTTTATCACACAAGTAAGTTGGATTTATACCTGCTTTGTTAAAATCAAATCTAATAACATACAGCATACAGAGCAAAGCAATATATATTTTTAATATTTCCAGATGCGTTTTAAGTGAGGAAAAAAAGAAATTAGCGGAAAGTATATTAGAGCAAAGTCTTGCTTTGCCCGTCGGCTTGCAGTTAGATGAATCTATCGCACCTGAAGAATTTACCTTAGATGAAAGTAACTTTGACATGTCGCAATCCATGAGAATCGAAGATCTAACCGCTATGTTTGGACACCATGCGTTTTGCAGCGATGATAATCACCCACAAAGAAAACCCGTACGGCCGCAGTTGCTTAAAGAATGTCAGTCCGAATCGGAGTGCTGGTCGGAGCCTGATAGAAACGTATCTCTCGCACGAATTGGACTTAATGATGCAGGGCTCGGTGCCAGGGAATCTACCTCTGATAACAACAGGCATAGAGCGCGTCGCTCGCGCGTTTCATACGGCTCCCGTTCTGAAGACAAAACCGCAAACGAAGCCGTTTTGATCGACGAAATACACCAACTCACAAAACAATGCGAGGAACTTGAATATGAGAAAAATGATTTACAAAGCCAATTGGAATTTGCGAAGACACAAATAGATGAACTTATTACGGAAAAAGATGAACTGAAAACGGTTTTAGCTTCCGAAAGGTCGGAGGTGGTCGAAATAACTAAGGATTCTGAAATATTGAGAAGCAATATATCAGCCTTACAGTTGCGAATGAAGGACGTCGAACAGGAACTTGCTGAGGCTATCCAGGTCAGAGATAAATTACGTTCCGAAAGGCACGAGCTCGAAGCGACGTTTTTGGAGACTGAACGGTCTCTGCGCCGCGCCGCAGATGATGCGACAGTCCAGGCGTCACAAGCCGCTCTCGAGCGGGCCCGAGCGCAACATGACAGGATGCGCATTGAAAAAGATCTCGAAGATACTCGTGAGAATTTAGCTAGGGCTACAGAAACATTAGCTGAACTAGAAAAAGAAAGAACCCGTAAGGTAGCTATGGAAGCTTGCAATAGACTCGTGGATGTGGTGGTGCGTGATGACGAGGAGGACCGACCCACTTCTCCAGATCAAGGCATCGACAGCGACAGATTATCCAGTCTTGAGCAAAATGATCCGGTCACTTTATCTACGCGTGAGTATTTAATTTTGTGATACTAAATTAATTTAAAGATCTGATCTGATAGAAACATTGAAAAATTACAATATAAAACAATTTATGTTAATATTGCTTGTTTGTTGCTGTAGTGTTTTACCAACCACGAATAAAAATACTAAGATTCATATGTAACTAGACACGGCAGTGTGTCCGGACAAGTTCAAAGAAAAGCCGAACGACACTGCAGCGTGTATACTGGGTGTCCCATAAGTCGCACGTCAGAATGACACCGGAAGTAGACCAGCCTAAGATGGACTGTCACTGTGACATGTAACTTATGGGACACCCTGTATGTACTCGATCCCATTCAGGCCACATTTCCCACCCAGTGCAGTTAGGAACCTGACTTATTGATTATCTATGGTTGTCCAATATATTTTTTTTAAGTTTAACAGAAATAAGTATATTTAATAGGTTAATATCAACTACCTTCCAAAAAGTACTGATATCTCACCAAAAACATGAATGTAAAAATAGAATGTAAAGTTCACATGTGCCACCGAAAGTAGTGATAGCTATCTAAAAAGGTACCATGTTTGGTACTAGATCAACAGTCAATCAATTTATTGCGACTCACACATTTTGTGCTCTACCTTGAGAACTTCCCTTGATGATATAAATATAAATATATCTAATCATGAGAAGCTCTTAATTAGTTCTGTAGAGAAAATATAAAAAAAAAAAACAGTTTACCATAAAGTTAAGAACGTTTTGATACGAGGTTGAGTCAGGAACCCGTCGATTGTAACAAGCCACCCGCCCTAGCACAGCATATACGCACCTAAATAATAATGAATTATACACCTAAATAAACCTTCCTCATGAATCACTCCGTCCACTGGTGAAAATCGTATGAAAATCCGTTCAGTAGTTTTTGAATTTATCGCGTTCAGACGGTCAGACTGACAGACGTGGCGGGAGAGTCCCCCCGACTTTGTTTTATAATATGCAACTAGTGACATGGGCACGTCACATCCCTTTGGGAACAATGATAAACATATATTACGAAACAAAATCGCTGGTTTAAGCTTTTTCCACCCTAAACTTGTTTTGATATGATAACATAAATTTATTTCAGGGTCATTGTATGAAGAAAATATATCTCTGAAACAGAAACTAGCTAGAACTAAAGCTACACTGGCAGATACTCTCACCCAATTAAATGCTGCCAACATGAGAAAGAAGAGTGTTCAGCGCGCTATTTGCCGAGAAATCCACAAAACCCACGGCGTTCTACGTAAAGCTAGAGATCATCTCGACAACCCTAATTAAATGGTTAGCTATTCAAAATCAAATATTTTTGTATTAGTTCTGTAAAAACGTTTTTCTTTTTTATATTAATTAAGAATTACAAGGCCATCTGTAGCGAGAACACTAACCGTTCAACAAGAACAAGTCAATTCGAATGTCGTTCCCAAAGTGGCCATACATTTGGAACTTAGTTCAAGGCTTGCTCTATATATACTCCATTTACTTACAAAATGAGATGTAAAGCGAGTCTGCCCAGTCCCCAACTGTACTTAACCCTTTAATCGCTTACAATTTTTCATCGAGCATGGCTCGTGTCGCCGCCGATACGAAGATGCACCACGCAGAGTAGGGCTTGAATAATCCATGTTGCGATATAGTGGATTTATTTTGAAATAAACTATTATCTTCGGTAAAAGTGTTTATTTTACCACCCTGTCACATAATAAGAATAAGAATAACTAATAAAACAGTTTCGACACGTCTTCCTACATAAACCGTGTCCCCTAGACAAGATTCAGCGTTTACATGATTTTTATGAGGTATGTACGAAGCTGTTAAACATTAGTTAATTTTCTGGTTTAGGCCAAGCATTTTTGTCCGTTAGATAGTCCTCGACCCAATTGTAAGCTTTTGACATCAACGACTTTTTCAAGTAATTCTTAAGTGCTGGAAGGGGTAACTCTAAAACTACGCCGGGTAATTTATTATAAAAATGAATTGGTAGGAGAGCCGACTGCAAAATTTCGTACCGACTTGATACCGCGATGAAATGCACAATGGTTTCCCATAAAAGTGATGCTAAGTCCGAATTTAATAGTCTGCCACGGCGGAACTTGCCGAAAGTAAAAAAAAGAAAGCCATTTCCGGTGCGAAAAAGGGGGTGTTACTTAACCCATCTGATACTAAAATAATAGTAATGGCATCAGTTAGAAATTTACTGGTAGATACAGAAAAGCGAAATCTGCCAGTATTTTTTTTGCCGGAAGTGCTTGGCAGACGCTCTCAAAGGTGACCATCGGGACCCCTAAATATACCCATCTGATACCACCATGAAACCAATTCCAGTCGGTAGGTATGAACCCACATTTCAGGAATATATAAGTCTGCCAAGGCTTTTCCTGCCGAAACACCTTGACAGACGAGATTATGTAAGCAACATCCGTGGAACCAGTATTTTGGAATTTCGCAGATTACGGACATTTTAATTACTGTAGGCTTATTGTATTGCATGTATAATAATTATGAAGGTCTGTGTTAGGCAGTAAGTGATAAAATATCTACAGGTGAGTTTTTTTTCTCTAGTAGAAGGTATAGAAAATTCCTGAGACAAAAATGAACCAATCATGATCTCGATTTTAAAGACAATCATAAATATAGTGGGCTGCCAAATTTCAACTTAACTTTAAAATTAATAGTTTAAATATACCCATCTGATACCACCATGAAACCAATTCCAGTCGGTAGGTATGAACCCTCATTTCAGGAATATATAAGTATGCCAAGGCTTTTCCTGCCGAAACACATTGACAGACGAGATTATTTAAGCAACATCCGTGGAACCTGGTCTGTAAAATTCCAAAATACTGGATCCACGGATGTTGCTTACATAATCTCGTCTGTCAAGGTGTTTAGGCAGGAAAAGCCTTGGCAGACTTATATATTCCTGAAATGAGGGTTCATACCTACCGACTGGAATTGGTTTCATGGTGGTATCAGATGGGTATATTTAGGGGTCCCGATGGTCACCTTTGAGAGCGTCTGCCAAGCACTTCCGGCAAAAAAAATACTGGCAGATTTCGCTTTTCTGTATCTACCAGTAAATTTCTAACTGATGCCATTACTATTATTTTAGTATCAGATGGGTTAAGTAACACCCCCTTTTTCGCACCGGAAATGGCTTTCTTTTTTTTACTTTCGGCAAGTTCCGCCGTGGCAGACTATTAAATTCGGACTTAGCATCATTTTTATGGGAAACCATTGTGCATTTCATCGCGATATCAAGTCGGTACGAAATTTTGCAGTCGGCTCTCCTACCAAATGCATTGACCTACAAATTATTTTATATACTTTACGGACACGATTATTTTTTTTATGGCAATTTTATTTTTATTTCTAATATTTATATTATGTACATCATAATTTTTAACGAAAGAGTCTAGGTTCTTTTAATAACATACATAATATTTTCATAAATATATTGGGATGCTACTGTTAAAATATTAATTTGTTTAAAAAGTTCTCTTAAAGAATCACGGGAATTTAACTTATATATAGAGCGAATGGCCCTTTTTTGTAACACAAATATAGTCTGTATGTCAGCTGCTTTTCCCCAAACCAGAATACCGTATGACAACACTATCCCCCTTACTAATAAACGTTGAGTAACGGCTGAGTAGTTATACAATGCTTTGTCCTTATCTGTCGAATTCAAATGTCACAATGACAGATAAGGACAAAGCATTGTATAACTACTCAGCCGTTACTCAACGTTTATTAGTAAGGGGGTATGAAAATAACTATGATAAACTAAGCGAGCTGTCTCAACATTGGTAAGGTGTCTAATTTTCCTAACGGCGTAAGCTGCCGAACTTAATTTGCCTGCTAAAATTGCTACCTATATGGGGACTCCATTGCAAATTTTTGTCTATAGTTATGCCTAAGAAAATGCCTTATCATCAGCAAATAGTACAATATCACAAAGTGTATCTACTATGGGTGGTAAGTCATTTATATAAACCAAAAATAAGAAAGGACCTAATATAGAGCCCTGAGGGACACCTAATTTAACTGCAGCGCCAACAGACTGTGTATTGTTTACAACAACCGTTTGTGTTCTATCACTGAGGTAAGAAGACATAAGTCTTAGAGCATTATTTGATAGACCATAATGTTCCAATTTTAAAATAAAGGTCGCATGATCAACGCAATCAAAAGCTTTCGAAAGGTCACAAAATATTCCTACTGCATCAGTAGTGGATCGTCCCTAGGTGAAGCCGAACTGATTACTGTTAAGCAGTTTATTTCTATTAAAGTGACCTAACATATCATTCAACATTAACTTCTCAAAGACTACTCAGAACTGGTAGAATAGATTTGGGACGGAAATTCGTTAAATCACTCTTCTCGCCTGACTTAAAAAGGGTTATGACTTTACTATATTTCATTAGATTTGGAAAGACCCCGTCAGATATGCAATTAGTGTAAATTAATGCTAAGTGGGGTGCAATTACCTCTATGATATGATGGATAACGACGTTCCCCATAAATCCTCGGTTTTAAACTGAGAGATTTAAATGCCTTTACAATAGCAACAGAATCTACTTGACTAAATTTAAAGTTTATATTATATTTACTGACATTATTACAAAGTAAAGATTGAGCTTCAATCGCGGATGTTTGAAGACATTTAGTCCTTACATGAAAACAAAAAGAGGAAGATACGTCACCGGCGCGCGGGCTTGAGCACCTAAATATAGGCGCTGAGTGCCTATGTTTGAGTCAGTTGTCCGGCCGTCACCGATCTGTCAACACGTCAACGTCGTGCGATTGTGAGACGAATGGCTGTCTCACTTACGTGCTCGATGTTAGTCCATCAATTTATATCTATTGCTCCTTAGCGCATGTTTACAGCTGTGTGTGTGGAATTTGCGAATATAGGTGTCGCGGCACGCATTATGTCAGTGTCTTGTACGGCGATAACGTGTCTTCCCCTTTTGCTTTAGTCTAAGATTTAGTCGTATTCATTGCTATGTTAATCTAAATCAAAGACTACTATTATACACACGGAGATAAGCAGGCAACTCGAGCTATTTTTTTAAACCTCGTTTACAGCGCCATCTAGTTCCTAGCTACCGTAACGTCAAAGCATACATCAAAGGTATACATATACGAGTTTAAATATACGTCTCGTCCCTATATAATATGCTAATGGCCAAATTGTAGGAAATATAAATCTCTATTTAGGTTTAAACCTAACTTATCTGTATGAAGTAAAATCTGTGGTAGAGATGGCTCTGCTATCAATGAAAATTGTCTTGTTCTATGTTGCCATAGCATGTTCTAAATGAATTTAGATAATATATTCTGTTAACTTACTAAAACGCTAATCACTAAACATAGTTCAAATTAAACTATTACAAAGGATGTCAAATAACGCATTTCAAATTTTCGAATAAAAAATGTGTTAACCTAGTGTTTGTTTTGTGTATTAAAGCTGTACCAAAATACGTACCAGTGTTTTAGTGAGTTAAAACACATGAATTGGTAAGTTATTCAATAGTAGATTGTTCAACAAGGGACTAAAGTAAGCCATTATGACACGAGATATTTATACACCCGAGCAAAGCGAGGGTGGAAGAAGTTCGAGTGTCATTATGGCTTTTTAGTCTCAGAGTTAAACACTCTACTTTTCAGTTTGAATGCGAGGAAAAATAACGACGTTCTATAAAATTACAATAGCAAGAAAATTTGAGCCGCAGTTTTAATTTTCTTTTTTTTTGTAAAGTGACGCTTTAAATGCTTGCATATTTAGCCAACAGATTCAAACCTGAAAACAATGTTTTCAAAACTAATTGGACCATGCATAATAAATTGAATTAATCCTTAATATAATTAAATAGATTCATTAATCGTGTTTCACGAAATTATTTTTTTTTTATATTTTTGCACAGTTGTCTTTTTAAGGTTATTTCCACGCCCTAAAAATTGTCTATACCACAAAATAAGTACTTAAATAGAAACCGGACAATAAGAAACAGCAGAAGATGTATATTTGACCTTTTTCTATTTATGGCATTCATAACGAGTTAGAGAGAGATGTCCTAAAAGGTATTCTTTTGTTTTCTATCATGTTGTCACAAGGATCTGTCACGAACCCCAGTGTTGCTGCTGAGTCGACAATAATTCTAGTATCAAGTTATCATCTTTTGGAAATCTGAAAATATCGACATATATTCACAACACTGTCAAACTAATAAAGCTACTAAATGAAGAAGTCACCCTGACACAAAATTAACTATTCGCATATCGACTTTTTAATTTCGTAGTACTGTAGGTTCGTGTAGGGGTCCAATGGCAAGCTCATCGCGGTCCATTCAAATTTGACGTCTGACCTTTTGGCAATGTCAGTTAAAGAAAAAAAAACAGCCTACTTTTTATTTCACTTGCTCTTATGGACTACGTAATCTATAAAGACATCTCTTTCTAACTCGTTTTGAATGCCTTAAAAAGGTCAAACCTACGTCATTTGTTCTTTCTTATATTCCGGTTTCTATGTAAGTACTTATTCTGTAATAATCCTTCATTCCAATACAGCGTGATTTGTTGTTTAGGGGCTTCCAAAGTAAATTAAAAATAATTACTTTAGTCCCTAGAGACTAATAAGGAGCTTTAGTCCCTATATGCAGAGACTAAAGTAACATTTTAAGAGCATGAGAAGTGAAAAAATATTTAATTCCGTACAAATCAATTTTAATTTGACAGTTATATCATATGTTGCCAGATTGATAGAATCATAAGGAATCTGGAATGGATGCTCTTATAAGATATGTTCGATATATCCCATTAATTATAGATGTATATAATGATGTTGACATATTGTGTTTCAAAAATTATTCCAAATAAAAAAATATAATGAATAAATACATTTTGTTTTATGTACCGAATCTAGTAGTCATGTAATTAGTTTATCATTATCTGTTTATATCTGGTGGCAAAGCTTATTTGTGTTTTGTTATCTAAAGATTCCATTTAATTGTTTTACTAATAAATAAACTAGTACGAGAGTTATGAGGCTTCCACACGATACAATTTCATGCACACTAGATTGCCGTCATTGGCGATCAAATTGTGTTTTTGACGTGGACACTAATTCAAGGTCAAATGTTTTCAAATCTTTTGTAAAATACATAAATTCACGGTGGCGGTCATGTTAGACTGGTTCAGTGTGGGGATGATGCGTAGCGGAGTTGAAATCCGGTAAAAAAAAGGGCTTCCGTCTTAGGCTGGTCTACCTACCTCCGATGTCATTTTGACGTGCTACTTATGTGATATCCTAGGAAGGCTTTGTCATACAGCCAGCGCGTCGCGCCTGCAGCGGCGTTTGGCGCGTTCTTAGCGTGGAAATTAGCAAGGAGTTGTATGCAGGCCGTCACAAAGAATCACGTCGCACCGCGCGACACAGCAGGCGCGCCGCGCGTCGCTGCAGGCGCGCCACGCCAGCACAACTCGGCCGCGCTGCAGTGCGGTACGGCGTGATTTTTCTGCCAGGCGCGGCGCAAGTCGCCAGACAGTCGTCACATAGAGAGCGCGGCGCGATCGCGCCAAGCCGCGCGTCACGGCGTGTTCTAAAGGGCCTATTAGACTACGCGATATTCAGACAGTCTAAATGAAGAGGGGAGTTAAATCCTCTCGCTCTAAAAAGCGAGAGTCATCAACTCCCCTCTCCATTTAGACTGTCTGAATACCGTTTCCCAGCCTACTCGCTGAATCCATTCTGCTATCAAGTTTTCATCTTTTGGAAATCTGAAAATATCGATATATTTCACATTACTGTCAAACTAATGAAGAAGTCACCCTGACACAACATTAACTATTCGCATTACGACTTTTTAATTTTGTAGTACTGGAGGTTCGTGTAGGAGTCCATTGGCGGGCTCATCGCGGTCCATTCAAATTTGACGTCTTAAAACCTTTTGGCAATATCAGTTAAAGAAGAAAAAACAGCCTACTTTTTATTTCACTTCCTCTTATGGAATACGTAATCTAAAAAGTAGAGAAAGATAGCTGGTGCAAAGTTAATCTTATAGTGCGGTTTCTATGCAAGGACTTATTCTGTGTTTTTCACAGTCATTTTTACACCATTTTTATAAGGTAAGCGTCAATCAATAAGACCAAGCAGCGTTGCAATGTTTTACAAAGAAAAATACACCTATTATTTTAGGCGCGAACCTCGTCAAACAGTCAAACTCTAAGGCAACAGAGCAAAGGAAAGGAAGTCTGCTAGATACAATTTAAAACTAAAATTTGAGAATTAAGAAAATGCAGCGTAGTTATCACTATACCATAAATAATCCTAATCTAAACAATACGGGTTATGTTGTGGCAATTGCAAATTTAAACGATAAGCATGATAGGTCGACCCCCTCTCATTACCACTGGAAAATCCTAAAATGCAGGTAAGTAAATGTATGAAAGATGTTAGGTACATCTTATTTTACACTAATGTATTTAGATTATCGCAATAATTAGTTAATTTATTTAAGTATAACTATTCTGCACAGGATGATCATATTTTCCAATTCATCCATATTAGCATGCCCTGACAAAGAGGATGTAAAGCAAGTTCATATTGTATTCAACAAAATGGGCGATGACTACGATAAACTCAACTCATTGTTTTTGAAATTCTCGCTTACACAGGTAGGTAATACCTTTTTCTAATTTTTAGTACGATGCCATTATCATTCTAATCGTGATTCTAATGGATTGAAATAAATTACTTTCGTTATTTTTAAGCATGGAGTTATTCGCTCTACCACCGCTGAAGTATTCCAGATGTGCTTCAGTTATACTATGAACGCAAAACTGGCACCTATTTGGAATACACTGGGTTACAACTACCTAATAAATAATAGGGATTTCTTGACTACCAACGGAGTACAAGAGGGGATCCAGATTCAAATTTCGTCTGACGGTAAGTTAATTTTGCTTATGGACCTATATATTTACTACCTACTACCTAACAACCTACTACATTGCCAAATGCCACACCTAATATACCTACCTACATTTCGCTAAAAGGAGTTTTCACCTGAACTGGATAATCATAAAGGTACAGTTTTATACAGCATTTTTAATGAGGGTTCCGTATTTAAGTCCGTACTTGAAAAATATTCCTTTTTATGATCTTTAACTGTATGCAATAAGGTCAATTTTGACTTGCCTAAATTTTAGTACAGATCTTTGAAGTTTTTGGTCAATTTCCCGAAAACTATAAATTTTGAACACTTCATTTTATTTTTTCCGTAAAATATAAGTTCTATAAGTCAGGAATTTTACAGATTTTTCGGTTCATGAACTTCGGAGATAAGGGGAGGAATTGTCATTTTTTGATCATTTTTGGTTACAAATCACGTGACGTACGTGACGGAAAATTATAAAAAAAATAGTTTTGAAATGTGCAGATTGAGCTCTTTCATATGGCACCCCATTTGCTATAATCTAATCACTTTCATTTTTCAACCCCCCTTTCTAGACCCCTTTTCAATTATTTATAAAATTAATTTAATTTTTTTTACTAAAACAAGATGCGGGCAAGCAAGTTATAAGCTATGTCCACACCTGTGCGCTTTCATGTTCAACTTGCGCTTTCAAATTTCGATTCGTCTTGCGTCAAACGCATTCAATATTGATTGCTTTAAGACGCATGCAGCTTATTGTCCACACCTGTGCGCTTGACGCATGCAGCGTACGTATCAACCCAACGGTGACGGATCAGCTTGCGCTACGGGCATGCGCTGCTGTCAAACCAGTTTGAGCGCATGCGTTATTGCATGCGCTGTGGTTGCAAAGGCATGCGTCAGAGAAAAGCGCAAGTTGAACATGAAAGCGCACAGGTGTAGACATAGCTATACAACTATGCCAAAAAGTTGATAGCTTGTGTAGTTGCTGACCAAAACTGCTGTGACATACAGAAAGACAACGAAGTCTCACCATAAGGGTTCCTTTTTTACCATTTTGGTACGGAACCCTAAAAATTACGAAGATACAGTGCGTTGAAGTTCCGCGTGATCTCACGCGCCGTAGCACACTTTTTACCACACGCTTCGACGTCACGAGCCCCCACTCCCGAGCTTTGATTATCTTTGTAAATTTTGATTGATTTGACAAAACTCCCATACAAACTTTAACCCCCCCCCCATTTCCATCCCTTAAGGGTAGTTTATCCAAAATCGCCGAAAGCAGTTTTATTTATTTGTTATTTTAAGTATATGTAGCAAGTATCAAAGGTCAAACTTCATTGGTTTTTATTTTATAGTTGTATGGAGTTCAGCACGGCTAGCACATGTGCCCAAGCGACATAGCTCGCGGCGCGAGAAACCCTTGTCGCGGCTGTCAATTCTTTCTCTCCGCTGTCAGTTTTCTCGATTTCGGTAGCACAACTTGACGTATCGAGATAATCCCTTCAAGCGAGAGAGCTATCTCGCGGGCGGGACGTATGTGTTGCCTTCTATGAAGAATATATTCTACTAATGCTATATTCTTTTATGGCAACACTGAATCGGTAATAAAAATGTGCTTTTCCCTTCGTTTTTTGAGTGAACGGCAAGCCTTACGCGAGTCGCTAGGGGAGGTGCCCAACGTCATGTGTCAAATTTCGCGAAATGTCATGTGTCAAACTGATTATCAACAATATCAACATGGATGCTGAGCGTAGTGTAAGTATTTCGATTATTACTTTAGTGGCTTCTGACTTTACGCAAAAGTTATTTCCTTTTATTTTGGCGAAATATTTTAAATAACTGTATTACTGGTATAAACATTCATGCTTTTTTCACCGGTTCTGTGATAAATTGAACATCGTTCCAGATGTTGTATTCTTTTCAAATAATTTTTGTATAAATGTTATTTCAGAGTAAGAAGCACGCCACGCATGAGCGTTTGCCGCGGGGGAATGTACCACACCTACCTACTAACCCTACTCAGTGTCAAGTTAAAAGACCTACTTATTAACGGAGAAGGCCCCGAAAAGTCCGTCAAAGCATGTAAGTAATAGTAGATTAAATTTATCTCCTCGTTGTAATGTAAAAAATTAAATATGAAATTTAAAGGTAATGGGATAGTATTTAGAGGTTGCACAAATTGAGCACTTTGGCGATGGCAAGTTTACAATGTTGATTTTTTTGTAAACAACAAACAATAACTAACTTTTCTGTGGACTTATGTTAAACACTAATGCTTTCGACCATCATCACTGGTTTTTCGTTATGTTAAGGCTTCGGTGAATTGCATAAATATGAAAACAGATTTAAAAACTTGTCAAAATCATTGATTGAAATTTTGAACAATGTTCTTTTAGATAAGTAGGACCAAGGATACAAGCAGTCATTAGAAAATACAAAGTTTGGAAAATGAAACACCCTAAACTATGTTCCTAGCTTACAACAATAGTCCAAGGTTTATCATTCATTCATTATAAAAGTAACCAGTTATAAGTATTACAATATGTTAAACAGTACTTACACATATCAATAGGTGGTCAGAAAACCATCATACTTTCAGATAATGTATAAAAACTATTGTTGGATTGGACTATTTTCATTCCAAATTTTATCAAAATCTGTTCAGTGGTTTAGCTGTGAAGGGCAAGAAAAGTAATAGACAAACATACTTTTGCAATTTAAAATACTAGCAGGGATGTTGTATTAGATTTAATTTTTAGCACTTCCAGCTCGCTAGCGCAGGCATCTATGTAACACAGTGGACGCCTTTACATTACTATATTGAATAATTTCATACAAAATTTATTTCAGGTACATGCAGCAGAGAGAAGTGCCATGAATCGCCTCTTAGAACACGTGTAAACTTGGAGTTTGCAAGTTGTGTTCACGGATTTCGAATGTACACAATAACTGTGAATTTTTTATAGTTCCATATTGTCATGGTAAATAGTCTTTCGTTTACAGTTTAGCTGTATCTATTTAAAGAAACCAATACATTAGCTTTGTTCAAATACGTTTATATGTGTATATGTTTGTTGTGTAATATTTTCTCCTTATGTGGATGCGCTGCTGTGGTAATCAATAAATTCTAGGGCCAACTGATAGGCCACTGAACTGATTCTAGGGCCAAGTGATGTAGACATATCAGTGTTAACTGCCTGTCTAATATAAAATAATAATAATAATAACTTTATCTCAAATTATTGTGATATGTATAATTGGCCAAAAAAGTTGAATTTTGAGGTAAGAAAGTTGTTAACATAATAAGACAAGTTGATTGGTACAGACTATATTTAATTATAATTGCAGGTGGACGATTTATTGTACAATTGAATAAATAATTTAAAGTCTAGATACATAATATTGTATTAAGTACATATTTTTTACATCAAAGTCACTTTTTCTGTTAAGTTAATTACATAAAAATTAGTTCCTTTGCTATGCTAATTATAGCCTATAAATTGTGTAGGTACCTATTCAGTACAAGTACAACATTCCGTTCAATTCAATAAACTACTCTTGTTTAGTTTATTAGAAAACAATAATGGTACTGGAAGTGCCACTGGATGGTCAGCATACACTCGGTGTAGATTTAAGCAGATTATTTTGTTAAATATCCTAATAAATATACTTTGTTCTTAATTAAAATGTCTCTGTATTATTTGGTCCCGACACGTGCCACTGCAGCTCGCAACAGCGTCGGCGCGTCGGACGACGAGCTCTCTCCGACTTTTTCTTCATTGCCTAAGATCTCCCTCAGCTCCCCTCTGCAAACCAATATTAATATTATCTACATATAAATGAAAGTCCCCAGAATGTCTGTCAGAATAATCTCAGAAAGTACTGTGTGGATTTTCATACGGTTTTCACCAATAGAAAGAGGGAGTATCTAGGAAGGTTATCCTACTAATATAATAAATGTGAAAGTTTGGATGGATGGATAGATGGATGGTGTTTGTTACTCAATCATGCCAGAACGGCTGAACGGATCTGGATGAAATTTAGCACGGAGATTATAGTCTGGAATAGCGCATAGGCTACTTATGACCCCGAAAAAATTTACAGTTCCCGAGGGTGCAGCGATAAACCACTTCTACACGGACAATGTCGCGGGCAAAATCTGCTACCTATACCTATATACATAGTATGCTATAATATATCAATAATAAACTTACAGAGCTTAGTTTAGGACTAGGTCACTTCGTGTAAGATTGGCCCGTGATACTTATTATTTTTTTTTAATGAAAAAATGTTGTTTATGCCCTATGCCTGTTATTGTAGTTGTGTATATGGATACATCTTATCATCCATTCCCATATCATTGTTAAGTCGAGAGCAAAAATAAATATCCACACAAAGTTGCAAAAATATGTTAATATAAACTTAGTTACCATAGTAATAAGGGCTGTATACATATTTTTTGAGACTGTATACATATTGGTACCCAATTGACTATCAAAGGTACATTCCCATATCTTTATTGATGCGGTACAGGTGTTGAAACTCCTTGTCTAGCAGCTCGAAGGGGTTGTTGGCATCCCTTGACCTCCTCCTTTGGATTTTCCTCTGTCGGAGCTTCTCGTCCCGAAAAAGGAAAAATCTTAGAGAAAAATGCCATCCTGAAAAATTACAAACTTCGTCACTACTCACATGTAAAACTACGTTAAAATAACGGATGATACAAATAGCATTTAAGCAAATTTATAATTGTGAACAAATAAACTTACATTGACTATTTAAATGGGGTAAGATTAACCAAAACGTTTATTAAAAATCCGAGATGCGACTAGAGCGAGATATATCTCGCGCCCTTGAAAGCTCGAAGACAATCTGTCGCCTTTTGACGTTGGTAAGCGAGATATTATGTCGCCTTATGAACACTTGTGCTACGAGTTGCGAGAGTATGTCGCCCTTAACTGTCAAGCGACAAAGATTTGTCACTTTGATGTTTGACCGCGAGTCACCAAATTATGTCGCGCGTGTTATGCTACCGATTCGCGAGATAGCTCTATGTCGCGCTTTTTCTCGCTTGTCGCGCAAGTCGCGGGCAGATGTGCTAGCCGTGCTGTAATTTTAAACATGTAACCCTCTTTTTTGCGTCTTTGAATGAGATTTAAAAAAATGCTGAAACAGGTATTCCTTTATTTTTAGTTTATTTATTTTAAGTATTTATTTTGAGTTTCATGCATGATCCTAGAACAATCTAAATTGGTTTTTTCATACAAACTTTACCCCCTCTTTTTACCCCTTCTAACATTTTCCAAAATTTCTATAGCCGAAATGTTATTCTGATTATATTTTAATAGATTTATGAAAATTCTATTAATATCCGTTCAGTAGTTTTTACGTGATTCTCTGACAAACAAACAAACAAAAATTTTAAAAATGGTTTTATTATGTTCAGTTACTTATTTTAAGTCGCCCTGATCGGTTTTTTTTAATCTTTAATGTACAGACTTTTTGAACTAAACGATTTTATTATATGTATAGATAATTACTAACTTGTATTTAATCTCAAAAATACTTACTTACCTACAGAAGATATTGGAAAAAGTTATTGATTACAGATCTTTGGTTTCAGATCACTTCACTGTTCTTGAATTAAAACCTGTTAACATAAACTTAACTAAAGCCACGGAAGACATTTCAGCTGGCGAATTCGTGAGGGTTCTGCCGAGGTATAGTACCTACCTACATTACTGTAGAGTAGTGTAGAGAACGGGACGCAAGCGGTTGCAGGACGAGTAGTGCGTCTCGGCCGCGCTATATACGAGTCCTGCAACCGCCCTTCTCGGTCGAGGCTTGTATATTGTGCTTTTCTCCAACGATGCGAGGAAATTCTATTTATGATTTTTTTATAAACAATATATTTAACAGGGTCTATATTGGAATCCATAATATCCTTTTTCCTATTTGTAAATTCCATAATAACTGTGGTCATAATGATCTTTTGCCGTAATAACGTTGATCCTAATGTAAATGCCATAACATAGATTATCCTAATATTGAATATCCTAATGCTTATTTGCACTATTTTCTTAAGTACTAATGATCAAGTGCCCTAACAGTTACATATCCTAATACTGGTTGCCATAATCATCATATGTCTTAATAGTTACATATCCTAAAACATGATATC
Organism: Tortrix viridana; assembly: GCA_963241965.1. Classification (NCBI taxonomy): domain Eukaryota; kingdom Metazoa; phylum Arthropoda; class Insecta; order Lepidoptera; family Tortricidae; genus Tortrix; species Tortrix viridana. The sequence goes on from OY725172.1 coordinate 12,317,005, forward strand.
CAGCCTTCATTATTTTTATGTTTATTTTTTTTACAAAGTAAAAATTAAGTCAATTATAGTTGTGGCCTTTCACTTTTACCCCTCCATCCTAATATACTCAATATAGGCCCTCGCGGCTCGCTCGCTGCGCTCGCTCGTTAGGGTCGCAGTTCTACCTAACACTCCTCCCGCTTCGCTCGTCGTCGTACCTAACCTAACTCGTTGGCCAGGAACGAATAACTTCGCGTACCTACTGCTTTTGCAACAGTAAGGTGGACATTTCCGAGCATATTGGAGAAAAGTATGTTTATTTTTACCTGACTACGGCTAAGCCAAAAGGAACGGTAATGATTTATTTGTATAGATGTGTGGCCGTATTTAAATGTACGATGCCTTAGCCCGTTGTCGTGAAATAACATAATTTTGATTTTCATAGAAATAAAATATTTGTACATTTCTTATTCATTAATTTCTACACTTTTAGTTTAAACAAAGCTGTAATAGAAGAATGCAACAAGACAATACCAGAGGAGGGCAGTTTCAAAACATATAAAGATATTCGACGCCATTGGAAGAATATTGTAAGTCTTCGATAGGAACAATTCACTGTTCTGAGCTGTTCTGAACTGTTCCGAACTGTTCCGAACTAAATATTAGGGTTGAGCGTAGTTTCAGGCACTTGACTGTGTACGAACTACGGTCAACCCTAATATTTATCGTTAATATCTTGCTAATTACCGATATACATAAGTTGGCAAATGTCGATATTTCGTGCTCTTTTTTATTTATTAGACTTCGGCACATGCACATGGGTTTTCTAAATAAAATTATATTGATTGAATAATTATCTAAAAAACGTGCAACGCGTTTCTTGAACGGTTTTAAGACACAAGCTTATTTGCCCGCGACTCTGTCCGCGTACACACACACACACACACACACACACACACACAGACACACACAATCAGACACACAGATACACACAGGCACACACAGGCACACACAGACACACACAGACACACACAGACACACACAGGCGCACACAGACACAGACAGACACAATGTTTCTCCCTAATTGGAGCATTTGCCCTAAATAAACATAATTCTTGGACAACCTCGAGATATACACCATTAATAGCTATCGGTCCCGGATCAACGTGCTCGTTGAACATGATCTTGATTTGGTCCAAGTTCATCCGGAGACCGATGCGTTTAGAAGATTCAGCCAGGCTGTTCATCATCCGTTGTAGGTCCTGCAGGGTTTCAGCCATGATGACGATATCGTCTGCAAATCTCAGGTGTGAGAGGACTGAGAGGTACTCGCCGTTTACATTTATACCACGTCCTTCCCAGTCTAGCGTCCTGAACATGTCCTCAAGCGCAGCGGAGAACAATTTCGGGGATATGACATCCCCTTGTCTCACCGCCTCGCCGCAGCATGATGGGCTCAGTTCGCCAGTTCTGGATTTTAACAGACATAGTGGCGGCGTCATACAGACCCCTCAACACTTCGATATATCGCCAATCAATTTGGCACCGCTGCAAGGACTGCAGAACAGACCAGGTTTCGATGGAGTCGAAGGTTTACTCATAGTCCACAAAGGTAAGCCACAGGGGCTGATTATACTCTTCGGACTTCTGTATAATCTGCCTCACTGTGTGTATGTGGTCTATGGTGCCATAACCCCTCCGGAACCCAGCCTGTTCGGGAGGTTGATGTGCTTCGTCGAGTCTTCGCGCAAGACGATTTGAGACGACTCTCGAGAACAGCTTATACTAGACATGGCTCAGGAGAGAAATTGGTCGGTAGTTCTTCAATAAGGTTTTATCACCTTTCTTGTAAAACAACACGACCAAGCTCCTGTGCCATGCCTTTGGAGTTCTCCCGGAGAATTAAGTACAGAATTAAAAATACGCTGGAGCTCCTTCAGCAACGGTTTCCCGCCAGCACAAAGCACAAAATGCACAAAGAACAATAATACAATTAGTGAAAAAAAAATATTTCAGAGTACCTCCCATACATATGTACAACATCGAGAATAGCTATTAAAAAAATAATTGTTTCTTATTATAAATTTTTAGATGTGAAAAATCGTTTAGGAAATATTGTACTCTAAAAGTGTCATTTTCGTCAGTTGTGTATCCCAACCCCTTACAACCAAATCTACAAGTACTAAAAATCTGGAAAATATATCAAATGAAAGGACATGTAACAAATTAAGTACTTACACTTCTTTGGGCCTTGAGGAAAACTATCACGACTAAGGGCCGTATTAATAAACTCGTCTCAACTGTGATCCCCGTCTCAAGATACGTCAAAGTAAACGTCAATCCATAGAAAACTGTCATTTTTGACGCATCTTGTGACGGGAATCTCACACAAGATCAGTTTATTAATACGGCCCTAAGTACACTTCTTTTTATCTTGAGTTACAGGCTACTAAAATGTTCGTAGTAACGGTGACGGAACCCTACACTGAGCTGTCCGACATGCTCTTGCCCAGTTTCTTTTAAGAAGATTTAAGAAGTGACAAATTAACAATTAGGTACAGATGTAGTGCAAAATGATTTTCCTTCGGGAAAACTCTGATCTCAATCGGAATACGATGGCACCCGAACTGTCAATCAATGATTGTATTAAATGAGTGACGTTTTCGTATCCATTAATATGGAACTTTATTGTTTAGTGTCAAATGTCAAAATGAAAAATGACAGCATATGGCAATGTACAATATAGAGATGTTGTAACCACTTTAAGAAATGTAGAAATACACTCATAGGTAAGTAGTACTTTTATTGTCATTCGTAAACGAAACACTCTCTTTACGTTAATATACAATGCTGCAAAATAACCGTTTTCGAGGTTTCGGCATGGTAATACATCCTTTTTATAAGTAAACTGTAAATATAATCAAAACTATAGCGAATATTTGAATTGCGTGTTAGCCACTCTATATACATATATATTGGTCTGCTGATGCGACTTACCCCTACGGCTGTAAGGTGGGTACTGAAGCTAATTGAGAGAGCACGATAAATACGAACTTTTCCGATAAAGTACGAAGGAAAACCATTTTGCACTACATCTGTATCACATAACTCTTCGGACTTTGATCATTAAGACTTGGTTAATCTTGGATATTACCACGAAATCTAATAATTTTCCGTTGTTCAGACTGTTATATTTTTTTGTATCATATACTTAATATATTCCTACTTACTTCCTACAAAACTATGATTGTCTTACCTTATGAACTTTTAGCATGGTTACCGCCTTCCCGAAGAAGAAAGTTCGTATTGTAAGGTTAGATTCTGGCGAGGGGAACCGTTGACATATCCAGTCATCTGTGTAACGAGGCACTTTCCTATAATTACCCCGATCCCAAAACATAAGGAGGCAAGTAAAGAGTTCACACTTTTAATTAGAATTTGGAATACTCTCATTTAAGCAAAATTACATGATAAGAAATACATATTGCAGGAAATGTCTAAGTGGTTTAAAGCATGTTTAAAGTAGAATTGCAACAGTTACAAATAATGCGTTAGGTATATCACGGTGGAAAAAACGAACGCCACATAAAAGGCAACTACCATACATATTGAAAATAGTAAATTCTATGCAAAGGAGACTTACTTTTATTTTTGAAAACAATAAATACTACATTTATGGATTTTTTGGAAATTCGTCTGCCTTAGTCGGGAATCGAACTGGTCGAATATGACTAAACCATAAAGTCGTGTTTTATGATACAGATCGAAAGAGTCATTAATAGTGATCATTTACACGCATACACATTTTAACTAAATAAAGACCGTGAAAACTAAGAATTACTTGTACGGTACATTGTCATTACCTAATTATTTAACAAGTCACTCAATTACGATTTACGCTATCCTGCAAGGAAAGTAAAGGATTTTTTTAATGAGGTTCATTTATGTTTATCAGTATAGTTGCAATGACTAGTTGCAAATACTATTTATTTACCTATTATTAGTTGTAGTATGTACTATGTAGTAGTATTTACTATTTATTTATTATAAACTATTAGTTGCAAATACTATTTATTTATTACGATACAATTGACTTCTTAGATTAGAAAATTGCATCAATTATTATCTTTACACCAAGATGTAAGCTGCTTATGCAAGTTGCTGCCTTGCTGCATAGATGGTAAATTGAACATTGAATAAGCCGTTTTTGTTATTAAAGGTGAATTTTAAAGTTCACTGACTTTGTTAATTTAAGTATTAATTAAATGATTAGGTAAATACAATTCAAGTACTAATTCTTACGGCCGCACTCAGAGATGTCAATTAACTTTTAAGTTTGATTAAAGTTGTTGCTGTCACTTTCTTTGCTATAGCAATAGAATAAGACGCAGAGCAACTGTAATGAAACTTAAAAAATAATTGACGTCTCTGAGTGCGGCAGTTAGTTTGCACGTTCTTTATTTAGTTTAAAAGTGTATGTGTTGTAGATATAAATGATCACTATGAGTGACCCTTTCGATCTGTACCATTAAATACGACTTTATTGTTTTGTCATATTCGACCAGTTCGATCTCCAGTTCAGGCAGACGAATTTTCAAAAATCCATAAATGTAGTATTTATTGTTTAAAAAAAATAAAAGTAAGTCTCCTTTTTTTGTATAGAATTTGCTATCCAATATTTAACACGTTCCCTGTGCATGCATCATGTGGTCATTTTAGGGTGTAAGTGATACGTGCATGCGCCACGGATGATGCACGACCCCTTGTGAACTTAAAGCATTGCCAAAATGTACACGTGTGAGCTAAAATGCTACACATATGATGCACAGGGAACGTGTCAAGATAGTTGCCGTCCATGTGGCGTTCGTTTTTTCCACCCTGTATATTCATTTATATTGTAAAATTGAATTTCAGGATATAGTGCTATCAAGATTTATCAGTTATTTGAAAAATAAAATGCCCTACTTTCTCGGTGTTCCGATAACAATTGAAACCAGTGAAGTTAAGGACGCTTTAAAAGTAAGGATTGTTAGATTATTATTTATTAGCACTGCAAGTAAGGTACGCACGATTTTTTTTTATTAGCAGCCCAAATATCGACGGGTCTCTGAGTCAACCTCGTATATGAAAATTTATGAAATTGGAAAGTCTACTTTAGGACGTGTACCTAAAGTGGATATTCGGATTTCGTAAAATTTCATATAAGTACGAGGTTGATTCAGAGACCCGTCGTCGAATATGTAAGTATCTGGATTTGTCTCTTTCACGCACACAAACACCAACGCGCCTATATACCTACATAGGTGGTATATTTGATCTCTTAATGATGTCTTATTTTACTGTTTTACTGTCGCACTCAGAGACGTCAATTAATTTTTAAGTTTCATTAAAGTTGCTGCGTCTTATTCTATTGCTATAGCAAAGAAAGTGACAGCAGCTACTTTAATGAAACTTATAACTTAATTGACGTCTCTGAGTGCGGCAGTTAACTTTTCCCCGGATCTGCTGAAAACCAGCATCACTAATTGTATCTATTACGTAGGTAGATATTCTAATCACTGAAGACAACCTCATATTTTCCAGGTCATAGAAGGAAGGAGTACAATGCTTCAGAGCCAGGACCACCCAATAAGCCTGTGCACTCCAACACAACATCCTCGATCACTTAAATGAGAGGTTTATAATATAACGAACGAACGTAATGAGTCCTCATTTTGACGAAGACGAATATGTTGACGAACACGAGGACGCTTTAAGACTATAAGGCCCGTATTAATAAACTGATCTTGGCTGAGATGCCGGTCACAAGACGCGTCAAAAATGACAGTTTTCTATGGATTGACGTTAAGCTTTCGGCACACCAAACGCGTGTCAGGCGCGTCGCGCTTTGAACTCGGGCCCGCGCATGTTGTAATACAACAAAGCAAATTGCACCCGACACACCAAAAAGTAACGCGTGCCCGTTCGATCTGCTTCGCGCCGCAGACAACTTGGGCAGCGCGTCGCGTGGCGTGCGCGAAGCAGGCGCGTCGCGCGCGCTGGCACGCGAAGTTGTATTAAATATGGCCGCCATGTTTACCGACACACCGGGGCGGGGCGAACGCGTCTCCTAATATTCAATGTACTCTATGGAACGCGTCGCGTCAGCGCGGCGTCGGCGCGGGTACTAGTCGTTGTATTTTTTTACAAACGCGTGGTGGGGGTCCTCGCGCGCTGCACAGCATGACGCAGTTGCGAGGCGTGCGCAGCGCTGGCACGCGTTTGAAACGCGTTGAAGCTGCCGCCTGCCTGCGGTGTGCCGGGTGCTGCCGGCTGCGTCGCTCACGCCACGCGACGCGCCTGACACGCGTATGGTGTGCCGAAAGCTTTACTTTGACGTGTCTTGAGACGAGCATCACAGTTGAGATGAGTTTATTAATACGGTCTAAGATAGCTTGGCAAGAAAGAGATTTGGATTTTCTTTTTTATAAAAAACTTGAACTGTGTTCAAAAACCCACTAAAAAGGGTTAAATAAAGACCGGCTTCTTAGGATTTGCCTATTTAGTGCTTAATAGGTACATTAAATTTATCCAAGCCGGTAGGTAACACAATAGCAATGACACATGATTCTTGCCAGCGACTTCGATATATTTCATGTACCTACCTATTAGGCACTAAATATGCAATTCCTAGGAAGCCGGTCTTTATTATTTAACCCTTTTCAGTGGCATTTAAAGACGGTTTTATTTATTGTAATTTTTTTTCTCTTTTAGTGAGACCTACACCTAATATTGTTATGTGATAAACACATATAACAAAACACATATAAAGTACATCACATTAAGAAAGAATAGTCTAATACCAATTTCTCATCACCCTTAACAAAATGTCGCTGTCCAAGATGTAGGGCCGTTAATAATTGAGTTCTTCCCGTACTTCACCATCAGTTACACTTCACCACATGCATTATAATGAATATAAGAGTAGCTTAATATTCTTAACTAGCTGTCGGCCCGCGACTTCGTCTGCGGAGAGTCTGTAATTTCGTTAAAAAGTAGGTAGTTAGGTACAAATAAAATTTTCATTAAGTACGTATCATAAAGGGACAGACTTTCCAAAAAATAGTAATTTTTCCTAACATTTGTTCGCTTTTTAGTGTTTGTTTAATTATTATGTGATGCAGCACATATACACTCTTGACAAAATGAGGGTATCCAATATGCAGGGACATTACTTAATCGTTGAAGAACTCTCCTGGTACTTGGCGAAACTTCCATTTCACCACATTCATTAGGGGCTGTTCATTTATTACGTAAGACAATTTTAAACAATTTTTGACCCCCCTCCCCCTACGTAAGAAAAAATAAGACTTCGATGAACCCTGTCCCTCCTTTTTAATCTTACGTAAGATCTACCAAAATTGCAAAAAAAGTAGCAAAAATATCAAAACGCTTTAATTTTTGCTTGCTTTTGTGATCTTACGTAAGAACATCCTACCCCCATGTAAAAAAAAAAATAAGACTTGTTCAGACCCCTTCCCCCCAAATCGCCTTACGTAATAAATAAACAGCCCCTTACACATGATGGGCAAAAGTAGCGTGTTATGAAATACTTATTATTAAGGAGTTCCGATGGTCATGTCTGGTCATTAATTTCACTTTACCAAATGGTGCTTTTGGAATGTAAATGTTCTTACATAAGTTTGAAAATCGCTTTATGAGTCCTTTAAATTTTTGAAGGGTTCCGTCAATTTACCTGGGATTCCATTGTCAGAAATCTCGTATTTTATATTTAGTAGTTTAGAAACCAATTTTCATATTTCTAACTTCAAAAATAACCAAACTCTCTTACAAATTGCCACCCCCATTTTCACCCCCTTAGGGGTAGTGTTTCCAAAATCACCGAAATTACTCTTGATTTGTAAGCAGTAGCTTAAACACCAACTTCATTAACTTCAAGAATGACTTCATTCCCATTAAAACTTTCACCTCCAATTTCACCCACTTAGGGATAGTTTTTCGGAAATCACCAAACGTTTTATTTTTTATTTGTTAACAGTGCCTTTTATACCAATTTCTACGTTTCTAACTTCAAGAATGACCAAACCCCCATACAAAATTTAACCCCCCATTTCAGTGTAGTATATCACTAAGTGTATCAATTGCGTCGTCGTCACGATCAAATTAGGGTTGTCAACATTACGATAAAAATAAAATAAAATACTTTCGTGCGCACAAAACGGGTAATAAAATGAGTTTTTTTTGGGGGGTATCTTCTATGCATATTCACAAGTAAAACAACGTGGGTACGATAGAATGTGTGGAAAACGTCGTTGAATGTAAAACTATAGAATGAAAACATAGAAAACTATCTAAATAACCATGAAACCCCAAGTAAATATGTTGTACAAGCAAAAATAAAAACCTAAATCCAATTGATCTAATTAGGTATAAATGCCTAACGCGTAACGCACTTCAGATCTATACTTTGTTATTATGTCCAGATACTTTACTCTTTTTAGTCTTACGTCATCCTTTTCCATCAGCATTCTTCTATTGTTTGTAATTTTCCTGAATCGAAAACCCATTTGGCGAAGTATCTTTCTTAATGTAAAATCACAGCCTTTAAAATTCATCGTTTCCATCAATTTGGACTTTAGGGCGTGGATCGTAGGAACTAGTTTATAAATCAGATGGAAATTATAAACCATAGGTACGTCGTATCGTATTACTGCGTAATCAAAGTCATCAAGATCTGGACAGAAAATTTTGCGTGGTCTACCTAACTTAACATTATTTGGATTTGAATTTTCATTTTTCTTGTTATCTTCTTTCTTGTTTATTAGTTTTCTTGTTGTTGGCCGAGAAATGCCCGTTGCATTCGTTGTTGAACTTTGCCAAAATATAGAGAATCATTGCTATTTTCGACTTTGCTGTTTTCTGATAAAAAAAAATACACATATATGTTAATTAATATGCCTGGACTGGAGGACCTAAGCGTTTTCTTTTATTTTGTGGTTTCGGCATGATAATAAAAAAGTTGTATACGTAAATATAACCAAAATAACAGCGAATATTTGAATTGCGTAATAGCCACTCTATATTGGCTGCTGAATGCGACCTAACCACGGTGGTATGATGGGTACTGAAGCTAATTGAGAGAGCACGCTAAATACGAACTTTTCCGATAAAGTACGAAGGAAAATCATTTTGCACTACATCTGTATAATGGCGATAATCCTCCATTCACAAACACCGTGATTGGTTGTGTAGGGGTGTCCAAAGTAAACTAAAAAAAAATATTTTAAGCTTTAAATCAGTTTAATTTGTGTCAAAATGTATGGAAATGTTATGTCGTTAAATATGTTATCTATTTTTGTGTTATTTTTTTAACTGTGCATATGATTATTGTTTGTTTGATCTGTTAGTTAATAAATATGTGTCTAATTTATTACACAGTTTTAGATTAATTACAGTACTTTTAATTATTAATGTATAGTAGGTACCTACATATTTGTTTTTATTAATTTATCACAACTAAATAGCAAGCATTAGTATATGTCACGATAGGTCAACTAACTGTATATTACATTCTTCTTGATATCAATGCGTCAAGTACATAAAATAAGTCCCTCATGCTTGTTCATTTGTTGGGGAAGAGACGAGGAGAACTGGACTTCTTTGTACCGTTAACATCGTCTGACCAGCTGTTTGATCAAAGAATCTGGCCACGGACGGTGATAAATTTCTATGATGCGGTTCTGAGGTGGCCGTAGCTCTCGCGTTCTGTAAGTCAAAAAAAAAGGTCTGTGAGCTGCTTGCATCGGCCAAAATCTACTACGTAGCGAGTGTTGCAATACACGAGACGTAATAGTAAATTTCGATGCTAGTGCGGAAAGTATATCATTACTTCCGCACGTGTATCGAACGACGTTTTTTAACACAGTTGCGAAAAAATAAATCAATTTCAAACTCTGATTCACTCATTTTATAAGCAACTTTTTGAAAACTTTAGATTGGTAAACAAATTCGTTGTAAGTTCGATCTTTCGCAGTGAAAATTTTTGACATTATGAAGAGGTGTTTTTTTAGCTTTTATTCGACTAGAATGGATTTTGTTATTATTATTGAACCCACTTCAATGAAGTTTTTTTTAAAATGCATGTTCTATAAGACAAACAATTGTAAATATAAAATATTGTACTATTATTTCTCGAAGACATGGGGGGCGGCTGGTTGGGCGGCGGCAGGGGCTGGATGTGTCAGGAATCTTCAGGTAATGGCCAGATATCTTGGTCTCTAGTCGAGTGAGGGTCGAAGCAAAGAGAACACAAAATAGACGTAGGTAGGTTTATTTCCTTGATGGACATTAAGCTCGATACATTTGATCTTCACTGACTTTAATTAACAGTAACATGTCAACTATAACGTAATAACAGTATAGCCCTACCAGTCCCACTACCAACCCATGGTTCTTCCTGCCTCGCGGCACAACAGACCGAATCTCGGGAGATGCGCGCAATACTTGCTTAGGCTCTTTCTCACGCGCACTTTCTTCACTCCCTACAAACGTAACTTGAAACGAAGAGCAGTTCCACCCAGAGGTGTTTACTGGACGGTTTCCCAAGTAGAAGTGTTTCTTGGATGGTTCCAAAGCAGACGTCCTCACTGGACGGACTCTCAAGTAGCAGTGTTCTGCAGTCGCACTGCAGCGACCACACAGGCTCTGTCGAGCGCGCCAAAAGGTTGTAGAGGGCGTTGGTGTCGCCTTCCGGTGGCACAGTTGTTCCGTTGAGCTCCTATACTATTGTCAATCTCCGACATATTTTATTACCTAAGTATTGTTATTTACGATTATGTGTGTATCGCATATTTATAAAAACAATATCGAATGTTGCCTTTGGATGCTTGCAGTAAGAAAAAACGCCTCTACATAATGTCAAAAATGTTGATAGGCGCTTCGGCATCTATTCCGTTCCATTCAGACAACTTATTAAGAACGGTTTTTCAATATTCAATATTAAAAAATAAACGTGTTGTAATGATGAAGAGGTAAGTAATAAAATATGAAATATGTATATTTTTCGTATTCTTACATTAACAGTAGGTTTTTATGTTGATTACGATGTTTAAAAGAAACTAATATTAACACTCATCAATAAGTAGACATGAATTGGAACAAGTATAAATTTAAAAAAATTGGAAAAGTAAAAAGCACTAGTTCGCGAAAATCAACTTTCCGCACGATATACAGCTACGAACAGTACGACTTTTTGAGCAACTGTGTTAAAAAATAACTTTTCACCTCACTAGCTCGTAAAGCCCTTTTTTATTATTTAAAAACAGATAGCAAAACTGCATTTTATCCACAAGAGTGTAAAGAATATTTGAAATCCGATCCGTGTTATTAGTCACTTTTTTAAACATAATAATAACATGTAAAGGCCAGTTCAGACAGGACAATTTTCGCCCAAATCAAATCAGATGGTGTGGCCGCAGAAATAATGTTATATTGAGTTGTATTCAATTAAAAACATATAGTACAAACAATTTTATTAAGTATATGATTTTACCTTAAAACACTTAAAATCTTACAAGAAATTTATTTATTCTGAACTGCCAAGTTCAATGGTCAGTCCTGAAATTTATTTATAACAATATCAAATATTTTACAACAACTAAAATATCATTTAAAATTAAATATCATTTCTTTTTATAACTAAGGATAATATATTGAAGCCTAAGATCTGACTTGGCTAGTTTTCATATACAAATTATATTATAGCCTTCGCAAGTTCTAAAGCTGTAAGTTCTTATTTTATTTTACCGAAAATTTGGCTTGCTGGTAGAAACTGTACTTTTAGGTACTTAATAATAATTCGTTTATGAAAACTAGCCAAGTCAGATCTTAGGCTTCAATATAATTATTATCCTAAGTTATAAAAAGAAATTATATTTTTAGTTGTTGTAAAATATTTGATATTGTTATAAATAAATTTCAGGACTGACCATTGAATTTGGCACCCATTTAGATCTCACTTCTTTTGTCGTTAAAGTCAACAACCAAGACATATCATAATATTGAACTTGGCTCTCATTTCACATTAATGTTTTGATGGGATATCATTACTTTTTGTACAGAAATTATTAGTAGGTACTTATTCATAATAAAATTAATTCCAAATGGTTTTTGTTAATCTACTGTATTTTCCTACGTTTATGGGGCATAATTGTCTTTTTTGTGTTATCTTATATATTTTCTTAGTACCTTATAAATGTTCAAGTGAATTGCCCATTCAGTATCCGAAAAAAAATTATATGACACACTTTTTGAGCATGAGAAGTGAAAATAATCATTATATGTAAGGGAACCTGTTGTACCTAGGCCAGTTTTTTAATTTTTTTTTTTTAATAATTGTGCTAGCTGCACCTGTCCAGTATGCATAATTAACTACATAATTAATTCATAAAACTGTGTATATTTCCAAAAACCTGGGACCACTAGCCATTAAAAAGAGAAAACTGTCTTAGGTATGTACATACAACAAACCAGATGTACCTTGGTTTGAAAATTTGTGTTAAATTTAGACAACTCAAAATAGACCTGATTGCATACGAATTAAAGTATGTAAAAAGGTATATTATTGAAGTATGGATTTAAATACGAAACCCTCGGTGCGCGAGTCCGACTCACACATGACCGGTTTTTTTTATTTTTAATCACATCAATAGAGATTGCGGTAAGAGCCACGTCAATTTTTTGGTGCTTCGAAAGATTCCTCATGACGACCGACAACGACGACGTACGTCTTGCGATGCATGCGATAATCAGCGTGGTGTAATAGCGAGCTTGTCTAGCTAATCAGTAAGACAGTATAGCTAGTCGAGTCGAGATATCGCGTGGTCTAATAGGCCCTTTATCGTTGTACCTATGCGGTTCTTACAGTACCTACAAGCCTAGAGCTTTAGTTTGGGGTTAGGTCAATTTGTGTGAGATTGTACCCTGATATTTAAATATATTTTATAGTGTACCTACTTAACTTACCGTTCTGTCGTATCTGGAAACTCTTGGAGAAGGCTGTGGGGTCGTAAGCACATTATGTATTACAGGTACATTCAACACACTATCTAGTTGGTATCCTTTTGCTAGTTGTTCCACGGTTTTACCTGGAATTTTAATCCTCCTGTACTCCTGGCTTACATTTTAAAAGTTTATAGTTAGGCTACAATGTAATAAACCAACAACAGCAAAATTAATCCAATAGGTACCTACTCTGAAGTTTACTGCAAACAGACAGCACGGCTAGCTCATAAATGGAATAGGGAGGACTGTTTTATGATACCTACTTGTACTTATACAGGTTGTTTGGTACATGGTTGGACAAAAGAAAACAGCGAAGAGATGGGGCCATATGCTACTTAGCCCTATAAAATGCGGATATAAACATCAAAATGTTTTGTTATCCTTATCTTGAGTGTTGTTACGTTGTGTTAAAATTGACATTTGGTGTAGATTTTTTCCTAAACCTTTTCTTGGCCAGATTTATAGGGCTAAGTAAGTAGCATGTGGCCCCACCTCTGCTGTTTTCGTTTGTCCAACCATATGCCAAATACCCTGTATATTTATATTTAGTTAGTATTTGTTAATTGTAAACTGTTTAAATACAAAAGGTGCATAATGATAATGACAAGAATATCAACAGTAGGTTTATAGATTCTTCTTAAACATATTTTTTACTTTTATTTGGCCGTTGGTAGGTACTTATTTTTTCTTTTTACCTACCTGTTAATGTTGTCGGAATGTTAGTGTTACAGCGACCGGTTTGTAATATTGCTTTGATTGCTGCTATATTATGAAAAACAATCGCGACTGCAGCTCCATCCGCTAACTGAGAAGAATCACAACATGATAAAAGAAACGACCATCGGTCAGTTTCCCAGTGCTTATTTGAGAATACCGCTAACTGTAACGTCGATGCACCTTAAAGGAAAGAACATTAATAAATTCAGAGCCATGTGGTACCTATTGTCATAAATGTAGTTCAAAGATTCCATATTAAAATCTTACCTGAATCGCCTAGTATGTGTGGATTAGCCCGATATTGTAAAAGGGTTTTCACTACAGAATACGATCCGCAACGGGCTGCTTGCCGAATCGGCCATCCGCCTTCGTAGTTTGGATCTAAACCAATATTCAATAATTCACTTATTTTTCTCGCATCGTTGTTATAAATGCAATTTTTAATGAGATTGCTTTTACTTTCCATTTCAGCACATTACCGAAAACCGGCTTTACCTACGGTTTTTAAAGTCTACCCTCGTTATGCTGTTTTTTTTTTTGGCTAAGGCTCATAAACTTAAAGGCTTCGTCAAACACCCGGCTTGGCGCGCCGCGGCGGTGGCGTGGCGCGTTCTTGGCGTGGAAACTATAGGCGTACAAGTAACTTAACTGAGAGCCGCGAGCCGGGACGAAGACGGTTTGCGGGAGTACAGATACTTATCTGAACTCTGTATTTTGTACTTACAAAATGTGTCATTTGGACCAGGTAAGATTATGAGATTCCTGCTGCAATTAATTGATAAGTAAGGTTGAGTGCATTATTAGTAGGTATTCTTACCTACTGGCCAGAGAAATGCTGATTGATCTCTTTTTAAACTTTGATATCTTGAAGCGTAGGGTGATCTCACTACAGCGTTATCCTGGCAAGGTCGCCATGAAGCGTAGGGTGATCTCACTACAGCGTTATCCTGGCAGGATCGCCATGAAGTGTAGGGTGCTGCGTTGAAATGACAACTCAATAGTCGAGAGTAAACTGTTCATATTTATTAGAAAAAGGTTCTGCTTATATACTAGAGTTTTGATCCATTTAAGGAAGTCGTGACATAAATCAAAGTTTATAGCATCGTTAAATTAATGGCCTGTAGATAAGTGGATAATAAATCTTAATAGGTATTTGTTCTAATGTCAAGGCATATAACATTATTCAACATATGTTTCATAAGTATCAGCTGTATAACTATCAGCTGTTACAATGGTACCTCACTACAATCTGATGATCTCAGATTAATAAGGACAATAGATGGAATGTAAAAAAGACTGATATCATCATACTCTTGTTATAAATACCATTAGTTAAACAGTGACAACTATATTTCTCCGATTTTAAAAGCAACATTTGGCAGTTGGTCAGTGTGAGTTAGGTAGGTACTCTTGATTAGTGTGCGTCCTCTGCCTAGAAATCCATACTCATAAAATAAATGCAAAAGTAACTTTGGTATCACAAAGTTCTGTCATAGGGTATGTCCTAAAACTACGTTCAGACCCACCGGAGGATGGGCAGTAGCGTCATCTCATCTCAGAACACGGTGCAATACTGCGATCGCCAACCCACCTGCCCAGCGTGGCGATTAGGACAATTATTCCCAAAATGGATTTTACAACCATAAAACTTGCCCCAGTCCCCGGCAGCCCTGCCCACGGTAGCGGGCATGGTAACGGCAGGACAAGGGGTGCTAAGACCGACGATTTGGTGAAGATCGCGGGAAGCCGATGGATGCGAGTAGCACAAAACTGGCCGTCGTGGAGATACTTGGGCAAGGCCTATGTCCAGCAGTGAACGTCTTTCGGCTGATCTGATGATGATGAACTTTGTCGGTTTTTCTATAACCTTTTCACGCCTTAACTGATTTTCTTGAATCTTGGTATGGAGATAACTAGTCAATTTGTGTAAGATTGTCAACAACTGTTCTTTATTATTTTTAATCATAATGTTTGAGAGCATAAATAACAATTTTCATACATTTATTGCGCATAAAAGTTTTATGCATAATTATCAATCGGCATAATAGTTCTGCGCATAACGTTTTCACGTCATATAAGGCAAACATTTTTAACTCTTTCGTATGAATAAAGTATTACAAACACGACAACACCGCAGACACTCGAAGACTGTCTGTATTGCGATAGGCTTTGAACGACATATTTTTAACAATATCGACTGCAGTATAACCAATATACTGTTGTGTTACAACCAGATGGTGTACGACGGGGAGCTCCTATACCGCGTAGTTAAGGCGCTTTCTTCGCGCCTTGACACAACTCTAACCTAACCTAACCTATCAAGTTGAAATTGACCTAATTTATCAAATTCGTTTACGTATGCATCAGTGATTATTTGCTAAATGAGGTCAATTTCAACTATATGTCTATTGTCATAATTTATGCATTGCAATTCTTATGACTAAAAAAATTCTGATAATAAACATAATGATTAAAAAAAATATGACATAGTACAATTATGACAATGAAAGTATTAGCACAGATTACCCTACTTCGTAACAGATACACCACTCCGCAAAGTACATCCGGTACTAGCCTACCGTTACCCCCCAAAAAAAAACTTATTTTATTAGCCGCTTTGTGAGCACGAAAGTATTTTATTTTATTTTTATCGTAATGTTGACAACCCTAATTTGATCGTGACGACGCAATTGATACACTTAGCGCGAGCGCTTAAGGTCCTTTCTAGCGCGCACGCGCGCAGTACACGTATTATCAAACATAAGTATAAAAAAAAAGCTATATGCGCGTTCAAATTGTAGGTTTTATTATTTTCTATGAGAGTGGTGGTAGCCTGGTATTAGGTATGCGCAGGATCATTTATGACAAAAAACTTTTATGAGCAATGAACAACTATATGCGTAAAGTGTTATTGGGCGATTCTTCGGCGTTTTAAGCGCCGTCATTGTCGTCTTCGCATATATTGGCGAAAATAACTATTACTATCAACAATTTCCGATGTAACTAAATAGAAGAAGTACCGGGAGTAGTTCACATTGCATTCAAAATTAAAATAAACTTGTTAGTTTTATTTGGAATCAGACTCAATACGACTTGAACTTGTTAAGCAACTGGTTTCAGAGCAATTTACTAACCATAAATGTCACTAAAACAAACTATATAATTTTTGCAGCTAAAAACAAAAAGCTTCATAATCTGTAATCCTTAAAGATAAATAATCAATGCATAAATAGAGTTGATCACGAAAAATACCTTGGGCTAATATTAGATAAACAATTAACCTGGAAAACACATACTGAAAAGATTAAAGCAAAAATAACTTCTCTCACCGGCGCTTTGCGAGGCATTGTACGGTGCCATCCAAAGAAAGTGCGCTTTATAATCTACAACTCGCTTGTAAAGCCACACATTGACTATCTCATTGAGATATGGGGCACGGCCGCTGCAACTAACACAAATGCCATACAACGGGCACAGAATAAATTAGTTAAAGTATTATTTAACTATGACTTTCTCACACCCACGGTAACAATTTATAAAGAAACAGAAATAATGAATATTAACCAATCTTACACATATAAAACCTGTTTACTAATACGTAAAATTTTACTTAAAGACCTCCATATACAAATATCTTTTACGAAAAAACATGATATACAAAGAATAAAATTAAGAAATGCCAGTAATTTAATACTTCGGACTTACGCACAAATTACGGAAAAAAATCCATCCTATATGAAGGTGCAAGCTTATACAGGGTGACCTCGAATTGGTAATACAAAATACTTGATTATGATTCAGTTAATCACTAATAGTTAATCATTAACTCAGTTGTTAAAGTTAGCTTTCCTTAATTATCGTTAATTTTCTAACAAAACAAAATAATAAAAATAATTTAAAATCCCAAGTGTGGTTAACCTACATGACGTCATGCATATCTGTCGTACAGACAAGGAAATTGATTCTCGCACCATTTTGTACTCTGTCACAACAACGACGGAGATAATGACAGTGGACATTCAACGTGACGCACTGCCACCCAAAGCGACAAGGAACAAAATGTGTCTCAATTTCCATTCCTGTATCTATCACTCGATGTTATTAATAAACTAGGTGCTGATATCCATCCAACCCTTTAGTTTTAAGTAGGTACCCTAATAAATTATCTGATAAAGTGAATAACTGAATAATAAGTGAATTATTAAAAATAATTTATTGTTGAATAACGTACAGTACAAAATACAAAATTGTAAAACTTAAACAACTTTTAAAATGTGCTCAAAATGACCCCCGCCTTCTTGGATACATAACTCTGCCCGTCGCCTATGATTGTCTTTCAATCTGTGGAGAACAAATTCATTGGTTTTTACATTATTAAATGCCTCAACTATCTTTTGGCGAAGTTCACCCACAGTATCTGTTTCCCGTGCGTACACTCTCCTTTTTATTTCGCCCCACAAAAAGAAGTCGAGAGGTGTGAGATCAGGGCTTCTAGGAGCCCAAGCGACTGGGCCACAGCGTCCAATCCATCTCCCAGGGAACTCTTGGTCCAAGTAGCTTCGCACACGCAGGGAAAAATGAGCTGGTGCCCCATCCTGCTGGTAATGATGATGATGATGATGATGATGATGATGATGATGGATGGGGACGCCCGGCCGGAGCAGGCGGGCGGTCGACCGTCTTCACGGTCATTCCTCCCAGTTCCCCTTGGTTGAGCCGTAGGTTACTGGTCCGGCGACGCTCCCATCCAGCATGGATCCCATCTTCTTGTTTTCCTACAGAACAAAAGTACGTCCTGTAGGTTGATACTTTTTAATGCCTCTGTCGATAGTTCGTCCTCCCCGAATGTGCTATATCTCAGTGACGAGTACATTGCACACTCGGCCAGGACGTGTTTGCTAGTTTCCTCTTTGCCGCAATGTGGGCATCGAGGATCTTGTTTAATACCTATTATTGTCAGGTGTCTGTTTAGTGGGCAGTGTCCTATTAGTACTCCTATTAATATGCTAAGATTGTACTTACCGAGGTTTATTAGATACCTTGTTCTGTTTTTGTTTACCCTTCCTATCATGAGTTTGGATTGTCTGCATCCTTGTGCCGTCCTCCATTTCTCATTTGTCTTTGTCTCTATTCTTCTGGCAATGACTCCTTTCGTTACCGTTGCGGATATCGGTAATGCCGGTTCTGGGCCTAGATACTGCTGGTCCGCTCCTGCTCTAGCCAGCTGCTCTATCCTGCTGGTAATACAGAGCCTCCAAATTTTGCTGCGGCACCTCTCGTAGCAATACCGGTAACACATTTCTCAGGAATTCTTCATATTTCGGTCCATTTAAATTTCCGTCAATGAAATGAGGACCAATCAAACAGTCGTTCAGTATTCCTGCCCAAACATTTACCGAGAAACGTGTCTGGTAGGAGTCCCTGCGAGTTACGCGAGGATTTGCTTCACGATCAGACCACCAGTGTTCATTGTGAACGTTGAACATGCCTACTCTTGTAAATGTTGCCTCGTCGGTCCATAAAATGTTCAAGTGTAGATTTTGCAGCAGCCAACGACAAAATTGCACTCTTCTAGGATAATCGGCTAATATGATATCCTGCACCCTTTGGAATTTAAACGGATACTTTCCTTCAGCATTCAGTAATCGCCAAATAAACCATTGGCTCGTTCCGAATCTTGCGGCAGCGTCCCTTGAGCTCGCCTCTGGGTGGTGGCTAAAATAATCGAGAACTCGTCTCCGAAACGTCTGCGAGTACCGCGGCCGCCGGCCCGGAGCTTGAGCGTGCACTGGGACAGTAAACTGTCCAAAATCTCTTAAGTTTTGGACAATGGAGTTTATTAGAACACGAGTAGGAGTTGGGCAGTCAGGGTGTCGTTCATGAAACAATGCTTGAGTTCGTACGGTACTTCGTGACGTAAAATAAAAAGATAACATATCCATTCGCTGAATATTCGTATAAGGATAAGCTCGGGGCATTTTGTTTAATTACTATCTTAATTAAATACGAAAATTCTTACTTTCTTTGACAAGACAAGTGACAATTTTTTTTTTTTTTTTTATTTATTAAAGCTTTGGCTTCTAGGCCATTAGCTTAAAAAGAAATTACAAACAAAGTAACACATCACATTACTATACAATCATACAACAACAAATATACAATTTACCCATTTACAAAAAACAAAACACAAAAAGTAACAACATGAAACTAAATAAAAAAACACTTAATACAAACAAAACAAAAAACACAAACTTTCAAACAAACAAAAGAAATTTACTTTTTTATAATCTGCCTACGGTGCCTAAAATATAATCAAATATAATATAATAAAGCTCCGAATGCTTCATTAATTCCTGAACGGAACTAGGAATTGTTATTAATCCGACATCCTTACATAAACAAATCAACAACAATCTTTGTATCTTAAAACTAGGACAAACAAAAAAAATATGATCCAGATCACATGAATTAAAATTACAGTAATTGCAATATGGACTATTAGTTAATTTTAATCTAAACATATGTACAGGAAACCGACAGTGGCCAATTCTCAATCTGCTTATAATAGTTGTGAAATGTCTGCCTGGGAATTTATTAATTTTATCGAACCAGGAGACAGTGCTGGCTACAGGAACTATATCTGCCAACCATTTACCTTTAATACTCCTAGTACATGACAAAGAGCGTGACCAACGTTTTAACATAATTTGCTTTAGAAATGGAACAAGATCCACAAAAGGAACTTTTAAATTACAATTAAGAACATTTTCTGAAGACTTTGCTAGAGCATCAACCAGCTCATTACCCAATATCCCGGAATGTCCGGGCACCCAACAGAATTCTACAATAATATTTTTATCAAACAAGTTACTTAAGCAATTTCTTAATTTGTATATCAAATAATTTGTAGATGCACTTACATTTCTCATCAATAAGGCTTGCAAAGCACTCATAGAATCAGACAGAATTAAAAAATGTTTTTGTTCAAAATAATTAGAACGAATATATTCTAAGGCATAAATAATTCCCAAAACTTCTGTTGAAAAGACAGAGAAATAGTTGTTACAATTAAAAACTTTACCCACGTTCAAAAAACAATCATAAAATGCAAAACTAGTCCTGTCAATGGTTTTGGAACCGTCTGTATAAATATGTACAAAATCTTTCTTTCCATCAAGGAACTCTAAGAAGTCAAATTTAGACCTATATTTAGTCAAACTAACTGTTACGTTTCTAATCATAGCAGAATAATCACATTCAAAGCATGGTAAGATCGCAGACCAAGACACTATATCTTGGAATTCAAAATTTAAATATGCTATAGACTCACTTAAAGAGGAAGATTTAGTAAGAGTGGTAGAGTTAAAGTTAGGTATAAAGAAATTTTCCAAGTATTTTGAAACTATTTGATTGTCCCTGCTAACAAGTTTGAGACAATATTTGTCTGTTATATAGCTTCTTCGAATGAATAAAGGCACAATACCGGCTTCAACCTCTAATGAATTTATAGGAGATGACATCATAGCACCAGTAATAATTCTTAAAGCTCTGTTCTGTATTATGTCCAGGCGCTTCAATAAATGACTACTTGCATTTGAGAAAAGCATGCATCCATAATCAAAATGACTCCTTATCGTAGCCATATAAATGATTTTTAGAACTTTGGGATCAGCACCCCATTTAAGCCCCGCTAGTGATTTTAAAATATTTAAACTCAATTCAGTTCTATTACAAACGACATCAATATGGGTTTTCCATGATAAATCAAAATCAAGGACGATTCCAACATACTTAACAAATGGTTGGACAGGTATTCTAGCTTTATTGTAAAAAACTTGAGGGTGACATAAACCATTTTTTGAAAAAAAGATTACAGAACATTTGGCTACGTTTACCTCTAGTTTTAATTTATTCGATAATATTGAATGTAATTTATACAGACAACTATTTATAATAGATTCACCATCTTTCATTTCTTTACAGTTTACGTATAACACAAGATCGTCCGCATAAAGTAAATACTTAACTGATGTAGGAATATCATTCATAAAACATACTAAACTCAAAATAAATATAAGTGGGGATATGACCGAACCTTGAGGGGTGCCTTTAGTGGAAAGTTTAGGGCCAAACAATTTCGACTTAACTTTTAGTGATAGTAATCTATTATTAAGAAAACTGTACAGCCAGAACAATAAATGTCCAGGAAAACCCAAAGTATGTAAGCTTTGTATAAGATAAGAATGGTCTATATTGTCAAAAGCTCCTTTAATATCAAGAAAAACAGCGAGAGTGTATTCATTATTTGTAAAATTATTTTGAATATCACCAATTAAACAACTTAGATTATCCATCGTGCTTTTGCCTTTTCTAAATCCGTATTGGTTAGTTGGAATTAAACCGTATCGCTCAACGTACCATTCTATTCGATTTTTTAACATAGTCTCGAAAATTTTTGAAAAACAAGATGTTAATGATATTGGCCTATATGAATCAATATCATTAGGATCTTTATAAGGTTTTAATATAGGGACTACGTGTTGTGTTTTCCAGGTTTCCGGAATACAATTAGTTCGCCAAAGCTGATTAAATATGTTAAATATAATATTTTTAACGTCACTAGGAAGGTTTTTTATAATTTTATAAGAAATAAAATCAGGACCAGGAGAGGTGTCCTTTTTATTTTCTAAAGAAGATAAAAACTCGTCAAATGAAAAAGGATCTAGCATCCATTGAGCGTCCTCTGAACCATTACTTGAAAAGAAGTCAGAATAATTATCATCATCTAGTTGATTCTCAGAAGGAGCTATTTTATCTAAGAAGTCAAGAGCATTTTGAGGATTATCAAAAAAATTTGGACGTGAAAATGTAGAATCATTCAATCTTGAATGTTTGAATCTACGAATGTGATCCCAAATAATTTTACTCGACGTCATGCGATTAAAAGTTGAACAAAGGGTCATCCAGCTTAAACGTTTTATTTCTAGCAGTGTTCGTTTTTTTACAGCGTCGAACTTTTTATATAGAATATAATTTTCTAAAGAGGGATATTGCTTATAAGAAATAAGAGCAATTTTGGCTTGGAGTACTACACGATCGCAGTCAGTATTCCACCACGGTGTAACATTCAAATTAATTTTAGGCTGGTAACATTTGTTTGAGAATGTCATCAATACGTCTTGTAATTTATTTACAAACAGGTTATAATTAAACAGGGGATCGTCTTCCAGTTGAAAAGAAGAAAAAGCAGAAACACAATGCTCTCTAAATTTAACCCAATCCAGCTTTTTGATATTAACTGAAGCTAAAGTGTGGTCACTGTTATTAGTTTGAACACTTTGAAGGTTAGATGAGGTAAAAGAATTTGCCAAGTTGTAATACACCCCTATTATCAAAGGAAAATGATTACTACTTAATAGATCATTACCAACAGTAAATGTACAACTAGAACTAAGCTCTTGAGAACAGAATGCAAGATCTAAAACATTACCTAATTGGCCAAATGGTGCGAAGGTAGTAATCGTGTCATCATTTAAACAAACTAAATCTGAGCTGTCTACAAATCCATGAAGAGAATTGCCTCGTGTATCATTCACTCTAGAACTCCAAGAGGAGTGATGAGCATTAAAGTCACCTATTATTAAATAATTTGAAGAAACAATTTTAGAAAAAGTGTCCTTTAAAAACTTAATGTTGAACTTACCATTAGGAGGAGGAGGAGCGTAAACACACAATATATCAAGGGTGAAATCGCCAAGAGTTACTGCAATCAGAAGGTTTTGAAAGTGATAATGAGATAAAGTTTTAATTATTTTAAATTTGTACTTGGTCCTTATAGCTATAGCAACACCTCCATGAGGGCGATCTGAATCTTGTCTGATGATATTAAAACCAGACAATTTTAATAAATTATTTGAATTAAGCCATGTTTCATTGAATAATATTATGTCAATTTTCTCACTATGATGTAAGAGGTAATTTTTAAGTTGGTCTATTTTAGGTAACAAACTTCTAGAGTTCCAATGCAGAATATTTAATTTTTTAATGCTACAAGGCATGATTATATGGAAAAGTTGGCAATAAGCAGCTCTTTAATTAATTGAGTTGAAATAGGACCATCCTGAGATTTAGTTTCTTTTTTTTTAAGTAAGTCAATTACAGTTTTGGTTATACAGCAAATGATGGAATCAGAGTTTAGGATCTCTGAAACTAAGGCACGTCCTTGGGGAGACTTAGCTGGCTTGATCTGTTGCGAAGGTCCTGAAACTTTACTTGCAGCAGCGACTGACTGAGGCGACACTGCCACCTTTGCTGCGGCAGAGGCATATGTGAACCTCCCGTTAATCCTGTCCTTTACTTCTGCTAACTTGGCTGACTTCACTGGACACACATATGACACTGCTGCGTGAGGGCCACTACAATTTGAGCATTTAAAGTTACCTGTATTAGTACATTCCTTATAAAAGTGCTCGCTGGAGCAGATGGAGCATATCTGTCTGCTCTTACAAGCCCCACTTCCATGACCGAACTTGTAACATTTGAAGCACTGCAAAAGTGGCCTTATGTACTCTGACACTTGAAACCAAATATGTTCATAAATCACATGGTCAGGACGAGCTGATGCCAAGAAAGTTACAAGCACTGTTTGCAGTGGCTTGGCAGGCCCTTCCTCTTGTCGCTTTGTGAAACGTTTTACACCCATAATGGGACAAGACGCCTTCAAATTTTCTAGTAAGTCATCTTCGGTTAGTTCCAATGGGGCTCTGATGATGCCTTGGCATTCAATACTGTCATATGGAATTTTAGCAACCCATTCATTATCTTCAAATAAAGTGGTGTGTAACAAAAATGAGTTGGCATCCTTCATTGCTCCAAAAAACACTTTTGTGTAAAAGTTTCCCACCGGTTTCACATATTGTACACCTTGCACATTTTTCAAAATTTTATTTACTTTGAGTAAGTCCATTCGAAATTTAGTACTCTCATTATTTTTTGAACACTGCAACAGAACAGGGTACTCCTTTCTAGACAAATCCGTATATAAAGGATGATGGTCTTTAAAAAGACCTCTATTATTTCGGATGTAAGTCATTTTCTGTTTGGATGAACCACTATCCGCTGGCAAAGTAGCTTTCCTTTTTGAGGATCTTGCCAAAATTGGTACAATTTCCGTGGGGATGGGATCTGCAATCCCACCCCCATCCTCGTCGTCCATATGTAGATGAAAACAGATTTAACTTTGCAAAAATAATATAACTACAAACAAAAAAGGGCTAAAAATAATATTTTAAAATTTAGCTGAAAATTCCGCCTTAACTTTTCAACGTTCCCGCCCTTTTTTCAGACAAGTGACAATTTACTAATCAAGATACGCTATTATCTTAAATGATGTGTCAGATAACGAACCAAAGAGGAAAGTGTTCATTTGAAATACTTTAAACCTCTTTCATTTTAAAGGTAATGGTAGGGTAACCAATTTAAGCAAAAAAAAAATGGGATAATTAGAAAACTTAAAAAAAAAAGTACTTATGTTTTAAAATTAAGCGTGAGACCTCGTAGAAGCGATTGGTTTAGGGAAGCTCTCTGTAGTACTTTGAATTTGTATTACCAATTCGAGGTCACCCTGTATAATAAGCTGCCACAAAGCATTAAAGATGCCAAAACTATGTCAACTTTCAAAAGACTACTTAAATCTCACGTTATCGGCAACGTGTGCTTCACTTAGACAAAGCGCATCCAGCCACATCTGTTCTCTCTATATCCGTGTAGCGCTTATCGCTGCTACTAATTAACATGTGTGCGTAAACGCGTTGCGGCGTGCGCCGTGCTCTTGTTTCTTATGTGAGATGTTTTATTTTGACCAAATTCATAATCTGAAAAAATCAGATTGTGTGTGGATGATAGTTAAATTGTATGCAATTCCGTGCTTTCTGAATTAATAATATGAATTCAGATTCTTAAAATTCAGACTGTGTAAGGCCGGCCTATAACAGAACAGAATCGGTAGTTGTGGCCCGGCATTATGGTTGCAGAATGCTGTTGGTGAGTGAGCCTGTCAAACACTGACATTGGCAAAAAAAATTGTCGGCATCTCGGCATATTTATTAGGACAGACCATGGACAGACGCCATTATCGCAAAAATTTAACTAAATTGAGCCTGTGAGTGAACTGAGTAAAATAATAATAATATAAGATAAACTGAAACGGAATCACGAAAAGGATAGTTCCTACTTCAGTGCTTCGTTCGTAGTTAAACATTTGTGTTATGATTACTTGCCTGAATAATTAATGTTGTTTAAGTTTTTTTATTAAAATATTATTTGGCTTTACATAAAAATAATCCTGTACAATATGAGATGTTGTCGTTAGTTTTACTACTCATGATGGGACGGTGAGTAAGATATTTATGGTCTTAAGATTATATTTTAATGAATATTATTATGGAGTTTATTAATCAGTTGTCAGTTGTTAAATATTATAAACTCCTGTGACATTACCAGTTACTGATATTTTAGCCACACGGAATGGAGAAAAATAGCAAAACGCGAAAGAAGAAGACAAATCAGACAACGAGAAGCTAAGTTGAGAGGTAATGTAGGTGTATATTAGTTTGTGATTATTATTAACCATAAACCAACGTCAAGCCGTTAAGGGCTGATAGAACAGCTAAAAAGCTATCAATATAACCCCTATGTATGTTCAGCGATTTTTACTAGTTTCAGAGATATTGATCATTTTAATCTGAGCTTTTGTAATTTTCCCTTATGTCCATGTCAGGCAAAATCCTTAATTTCATGTTTTATTTCAGAAGTTTTTCAATGGTATCTTACTTTATTAGAATCATTACGAATCAGCGAAGTTTTTAAACTCGCTTGCCTGTTTTTTTTTAAATCAAATTTCTTAGTTATCACTTAAAATAATGTTCAATTTTAAATAATAATATAGTTGGTAACGCAGGGGACGATGTTGTCCCCAGGTTTTGTATGAAAAATGTGCATTTTCCCCTGAGTTACCAGGGTTTTCCGAAAATTAAGAAATATTTGAGGTGTCTAACATGTGGGATCTGTAAATTTGATGGTCTGATTTTAATATTCATACAATATTATTAATCATAAGTCACCAGGAAAGATTTAGTGCCGCAAAAGAAAAGGAGTACCTTAAAAGTTGATTCACCCATGGACATAAGGAAAAATTACAAAAACTCAGATTAAAATTATATATATACAGGGTGACTGGATATTCGATACATTCCTTTTAAGGAGGCATAGTAGAGCTCATTTGGAGCAAATTAGGTCATGTAGTACCCTGGCAGAAAATTATTAGTTTCTGAGATACTTGAGATTTTAGTTTTTTTTTTAAATTGCAGAACATGTTCAAAAAAAAAGATATAAAAAAATAATTTGCCTTTTTTTAATACACTTTAATGTATTTTCTGAAAGCTAAAATGTCAGCAATTTCATGTAATGACAAAAACCTAATCACATAATGCTACATGTCATGTTATTTACTAAAACTCTAATAAAAAGACACAAAAAAGTAATTACTTCATTAAAAGACAGTGCTTTTTTTTTAAATAAATGTATGACATGCAGCATACAAATCACTGGAAACATTTCCTTGGTTTACTAGCTATCTAATGAGGTACAATAGTTACCAAAAATATTAAATATTCAAAATAAGCAAGTACTAATTAAAACTAAGAAATACATTTCTTATGAATTTCCATTACTCTTGTACCTACCTGGTACGAACTCTTCAGAAATCAGTATTTATTTTCAGATGCATACTTCAATGGCCGATATTATTCACGAGAACTGAACTTAATTAATTAAAAGATAATTAAGAAAGAGTAAGTAATTATTCGCCGTCAATACTAGGTGTACCCAGGGTTTGTTTTTCATATAGTATGGGAAAAACAACTTAATGTGATTACTAAGAAATTTGATCAGAAAAATAACGGGCAAATGAGTTTAAAAACTTCGCTGATTCGTAATGAATCAAATAATGTAAAAAAAACCATTGAAAACCTTCTGATAAAAACATGTAATTAAGGATTTTTCGTGACGTGGACATAAGGGAAAATTACAAAAATTCCGATTAAAATGATCAATATCTCCGAAACCAGTAAAAATCGCTGAACATACATAGGGGTTAAATCGATAGCTTTTTAGCTGCTTTATCAGCCCTTAACGGATTATCGTTGAATTATGGGACACCCTGTATATATATATATATATATATATATATATATATATATATATATATACATACATAATTATATAGAGACAATTGTATCTTCAGACATTAAAATCACACAATGAAAATATAAAAGCAAGGTACAAAAAATACTGTCAAATCATGAAATTAGTAACAAAACAAGCAAAGCGTAAAACTAATATTAACTTTATCAATCAAAGTATTAGTAAAAGTAAAGCGACATGGCAAATAATAAAACAAAATACGACCCATATAGACATGGTAAAAGATACTGTTGAGTATATAAAAAAGGACAATATTATAATTAAAAACCCGCGTGATATCGCTAATACAATGAATGATTTTTTATAAATTTTAATAATACTTTAAATGACATACCCCCAAATAAACCAGTAACTCAACCTAATTTATCTAGTATATTCATGATCCCAGTTAGCAAACAAGAGATAAAAAGTGTCGTCAAAGAATTAAAGAATAAAAAGAGAGAGAGGACATGACAAAATACCCATGCCGTTAATTAAATCGAGTATCGAGTTCATAGCTGAACCATTGGCTCATATTATAAACTTAACACTAGAAAGTGGTATATTTCCAGACGACTTTAAAATTGTATTAATAAAACCCCTACACAAAAAAGGTCCAAAACATGACTTAACAAGTATAGACCTATTGCGTTGTTGTCCAATTTTTCAAAGATATTCGAAAAAATTATACTTAATCGTATAATATCATTCTTCAATAAAAACAACATATTAAATAAACATCAATTTGGATTTCAAAAAGGGAAAAACACGACATTAGCTATATTCAAAATTTTAAAGCAAGTATGGACAGATGTTAATAAAAATAATACTTCTATAGGAATATTTATAGATCTTTCAAAGTCGTTCGACTGTGTTTCCCACACAATATTACTAAGACAGCTTGAACATGTTGGGATTCGCGGAACTGCATTAAAATTAATACAAACCTATCTTACAAATAGACCTCAAGCCACAGTATTGGATACATATGATAAAACTACAAAAACAATCACCAGAATACAGGCAGGCTATGTGGAAAGTCAACAAGGGGTGCCTCAAGGCAGCGTGCTAGGGCCTTTGTTGTTTTTGGTATATGTCAACGAGTTTCCCCTGGTGACTGACCACTTATGTGTGATGTTCGCTGATGATGCTACAATATTTATAACAGAAGACAAACTGAACGGCATGGACATTTCTCATGAGGCTTATAAAACATTGAGGTTGGTCATAAACTGGTTGTCTTCTTTACATTTAAAGATTAACTTAGACAAGACAAAAATTATAAATTTTACTAACTACAGACAAGTACCACAATATATAGATATAGATAATGAAAAAATTGAACAAGTGAATAACACAAACTTTTTAGGAGTCACAATAGATAGCAACTTAAATTGGAAGTCGCACGTTGAAAAGATCAATAAAAGAATTTCGAAGTACTGTTACGCAATATCAATATTAACTAATATAACGTCAGTAGAGGTCGCGTGTAAGGCATACTATGGTAATGTTTATCCTCAACTAACATATGGGATAATATTTTGGGGCAACTCTGTAAACGTTCAGTCCACTTTTGTTCTTCAAAAGAAGTGCCTAAGAATTATATTTAATATTAAGAATTCGGAATCCTTGAAATCCATTTTTAAAAGTAACAAAATCTTAACTCTGACGTGCATATATATATATTAGAAATTTGTTAAGGAAAATGTTGACTATTTTAAAAAAAAAACTGACTCTAAGAAAAATCTACGACCACAATATAAATCTGACTTATGTACAGTTCGGGCTTCTAACCATATACTAAAGAAAAGCACTTATATCACTGGTATTAGAATACATAATCATTTACCGGAATGTATTAAGTCGTTAAATAATATTATGCAGTTCAAAAGGAAACTTAAGGAATGGCTAATGTGCAAATGCTTCTACAATTTAAATTATTTTTTTTCTGTAAATTATTAGAATAGATATTTTCAATGTAAAATTATTGTACGTCCGAAATGGGCAAACTGTTGGAACTTTAAATTTATGACATGTAACACCAATGTACACAGTCTGACAATAAAATATATCTATGAAACTAGTAAAAATCGCTGAACTTAGGGGTTAAATTGATAGCTTTTTAGCTGCTCTATCAGCCCTTCACTGCTTGACGTTGGTTTATGGGACACCCTGTATATACATATAAAAAAAAATATACAGGATGTTACAAAAATACCCATAAAGCAGAAAGGGGGTTAAATACTCCCTTGTAAAGAGTCGATTGACAATGTGTGAAAACCTTATCATGACTTTATGAGATGACAGATTACTAGGGTTGCATTATTTTTGTATTTGATTTTTTATGGGTTATTTTGTAACATGTTGTATATCTACACATTATACATGTAACCACATAAAAAAGTTTACCTATATGATTTTACATGATTTTTATGAGTTATTTATGAGGTATGATTTTCTGGTTTAGGCCAAGCATGTTTATTTACTTTTTATATCTTAGATAATTTTCTGAGTCCATCACATAGTGAATATCGGAGTTGGTTAAGAGAATATGAAAGCTTAGAAACATTTGAGAGAGAGCAGATTGAAGCGGTGAACAGAGCAGAAAATGAAAAATGGATTGAAGCTGAAAAGATAACTATGAAACATTGGCATAAACTACAACAAAGAAAAGAAAAAATACACCAAAAATGTCTTGAGCAGGAAGCAAAGTTGAAAATGGTACATAAAATTGTTTCATTTTTAATAATTTTATGTTTATTGTCATATAAAAGTTTGTGTAGTGATTTATATTATTTTAATATTTCAGGAAAGGGAAATAGAACAAAAGTTAAAAGAAGAAGAAGAGAAAAGGCTCAAAATAATTGAAGAAAAAAATAAACAAAAACAACAGGCCTTTATGGAACAACTAGAGCAGTTCCTTTCTGGGGATTCTGATGAACCTCCAGCAGAGTTACTTGTTACAAGTGAAACTAAACCCAATCATGATGCATGCCCATTCTTTGTCAAAACTGGGTGTTGCAGGTTTGGGAATCAGTGTTCTAGGAATCATCAGTTTCCTGGTATTAGTAAAGTAAGCCACTTTACTGATAGCATGTTTCTATGAATTGTTAAATTAGTAATAATCCAACCCCAAAAGTAAATGATCTGTTTGTTTTAGGTGATTTTAGCTGCTAACTTTTTTACTCATTTTGGCATTAACAACGCAATAGACAATGAGTATGATTCAGATGCCTTGTTAGAGTATGAGTTTAGTGAAACTTACAAGGATTTTAAAGAATTTTTCTATGATGTCATACCTGAATTTGAAAAATTTGGACAAATTGTACAATTCAAAGTAAGTAATGGAGTGGAGTGAATTGAATCCATGAGATTGCATGAGATGTATCCTTTATAAAATGATGATTCAATCAAATTCAATGGAATAAGTATATTAAGTTAAAATGGATCAGTTTTTTTCTGGTAATTGCCTTTTTTTAACATAGTTAATTAAGTCAATTTAAATGCAGCAATACTACTCATGAAATAACTTCAGAGAGGTATATCCTCTGCATTACATCATTCATCACCTCTAATGTGCCAACTGAAGTCAAGGTTTGTAACAATTATTTCAGTAAGATCCATATTTTGATTAAAGGGCTATTACACTTCGCGTTATTTAGGGCCCGATATTAAGGGAGCAAGGCCGCCGAGAGCGCCAAGTCGCTCTAATAGGCTATTTGACTGCTGGTCTAATTAGCAACTTTTATTGAAACGTCATAACGATCCGGTAGTATGAAGTTAGTATGAAAATAGTAACCTGTGACATCACAAGTGTTCCTTTATAAAGATTTTGTTGAATGAAAAATCGATTAAATTCCAAAAATAAGCGTTAGCTAGGATTTTTCGCGTTATTTTCGAAAGCTTGATTTAGTCATTGAGATATACTAACTAGAGGAGTAGTAACTGCGCCAAAACCGTGTAAGCTCACTTGTGACCACAGTCTCAAACCCGTCATACGACCAGTTAGTTGTCAAACAGACGCCACCCGTACAACAAGCTGCGGAAAATACCCAAATGCGTGGTGAAAGAGTGCTTCTTATATTCTCAAATACATAATAAGGCAAAAGGAACAAATTTTCACAGATGAATATATTGTTTCTGTGTTAAAATAAATGTAATTAACACGAAAATTTTAATAAAACATCTGATACAAATTGTTTAGGCCCAGTGTTGCTAGTAAAACATCGTTTCACTTCCCCGAGTTTTTGGGGGAATTCAAAACTCGTGTATTTATCGTCCACCCGTAAAATAAATAAAATTAGATCTAATAATTAATGTTTCTAAACGGTTACTCTTGGTTACTTTACTACTTGAAGAATGCTTTGATCTATTTAGGCTCATCAGGCAACACCCGACTGTCGCGCAGTTTTACCACAGTATATATTATAGCTAAAGCAGTAAAGAAATTACGAACAAACGTTCGAAACATCGCACTCACACAGACGTAGGCCCCAACGAGATCCCTAAGCGGACATAGCGGTGCTGTAAGTGGCGGGTGTCGCGTCGAGATGAATGGTTTCGCTTTACATTTATATTCTTTCTTTATAAAGATGCCACGAGTGTATTGGCTGTTTGAACTCTGCTTCTTCAAAATCGGAGCTTAGAGTAGCCGCGAGTAGCTTTTTGGTTATTCGACCGATTGCTTCCAAAATCGATGTCTGGGGATTAGTATGGTCTTCGACAGTGAATACGTTGACAGAATGAAAAAAAAAAGTAGCCACCATCTTGAACTATTTAGTTATTCGACAGATTGCTTCCAAAATCGATATCTGGTGATTTGTATGGTCGACGAATCAAAAATAGATGCGACAACTATGCCAAATTTCAAGTTGACAACTGTTGTAGTTATTGAGAAAATCTGGGATAAGTTTCTGTCAAACACGGCGCGGCTATCTTGTTTCGTTGCGAGTTCCTATGGCCAACAACTGCATCATCGGACCAGCTCCATGGTACCATATTATCACTCAAGTTAAGTAAATATACCAAATTTCAGCTTAATCGGACACCAGGAAGTGGTTCAAAATTCAGTTGCAAGATTTGACCTAAACAAAAAAAACGAACATTGCAAGTTTTATTTAACTTTGCAATGTTTGTTTGCAAAGCTTTTATAAAAGTTAATCTTATGTTTTTGACAGGTCGTAATTTTTTTCAAAATTCCATATTTACCAAATAACTTAAATTATATAATCTGAGCGTATATGGTAGATGAAGTAAGTCCGACGGAATAGAGTTCTATACTTACTTCATAGTTTTTAAATAATGTCAGCAGACCGACGGTATGTATTAATTTAGTCAATTACTTAATTACGTAAATAAATGCTTAT
Organism: Tortrix viridana; assembly: GCA_963241965.1. NCBI lineage: Eukaryota > Metazoa > Arthropoda > Insecta > Lepidoptera > Tortricidae > Tortrix > Tortrix viridana. The sequence continues at coordinate 12,350,361 of OY725172.1, forward strand.
TTATTACTAACATACTTGTAAGCGAGAAATGAAATAAAATATTTAAACATAATTTATTTTTTGTAACGATTCCTATTATCAAAGAATATACTAGATTTTTCGGGGGAAAATTTCATGTTGTAGGCAACACCGACCTTTTCATTTAGGTGAGCACGCCATCTTTGTCTATTCCATACAACTGCGTATTATTAGCGTATTAGTGTAAAAGAGATAGATATAGTTTGCTTGTTCAAATATTATTGGTTTCAAAGCTATTTCACGATTATTAGTTGTTGGCACGCTTTAAGCGATGCGTTTAAGTGAAGTTTGCTCCTCTAGTAAGTATATCTCAATGGATTTAGTGGTAGTGTAAAAATAATTTATTTTGACATTAGTCAAATAGCCTATTAGGGACCCTTTCTCTTACGTTGCGATTACACCACCCTAAATTAGGCACTTTCGAGAGGGACGCCGCAATACATTCGAATGAGATGGAGATATCTCCATACGTATCTAACGTACATTAAATAAATCGAAGTCGGTGGCAAGAATCATAGTGTCATTGCTATTGTGTATACCTACTTGACACCGGCTTGGATATATTTCATGTACCTATTAGGTACTAAATAGGCAATTCCTAGGACTCCTAGGAGGCCGGTCTTTATTTAACCCTTTTTATTGGGTTTTTGAAGACGGTTTTATTTTTTTGTAAAAAATTTTTGGTTGTACACAAGGCACCTCTCGAGAACATGTCTTGGTCACTCGACGAGCGGTTTTTCAAGGAACAGGCGCGCCGAAATAATACGAGCGCGCTGCTGTGTAAAGTTTGCCTTATAAATAAGTGGTCTTTCAATTTGACACAGCTTCCTTTCAAATTATTGACGTACTAACCAATAGATGCCGGGCTCAATACAAATTTCTCTTAGAAAAATGTCCTAGGGCAACCTGTGCAAATTTCATACTTGTATAGAATCATTGTCAAACTAAAACATTTTAATTTAAATGTTATCTCATTAACGCAATGCTAATTTTGCTTGAAAATATTTATCATCTTATGTAGCTTCGACTTGAGGCTCGCTTTTTAGGGTTCCGTACCAAATTGGTAAAAAAGGAACCCTTATGGTGAGACTTCGTTGTATGTATGTCACAACAGTTTATCTTGGCAACTTCACAAGGACCTATCTTGTATAATAAACTAAGTAAAAACCTAAATCTCAGGTCACTAATACCGTATTTGTGTAAAAAAAACATTAGATAAATATCTTAGAACGCTAAATTATGAAAGTACTGAGCAACTAGTATAATAAAATTGGCAATAATATACTTAGACAACACACACAAACACACACTTACACACACACCCATACACACACTGATACACGGTCTCATAATATTATCACCTTGTTAAATTATAACTAGTTAGTTCCCAATCAGTTAAGTTTAATGTAGTGTTTTTGCATATACTACTTGTTTACACCTTAGCATCAGGCATTAAAAATCGGCATACCCAAATTGTCTCAATTTGTAGTTCATGTTACTTAATTGAATTGTATAACATAAAATTAAGAGGACGGTGAATCCTGTCCCACCGTGATACAGTTATTACTAGTACGGGGGACAGAGGAAACTTACTCATATTGTTCTGTTTTAACACCGATCAGTAATATTATAATGGCTATAAATAAGTACCATAAACACCCTGAATGTATCAAATAACGTAAGTAGCTATACACTGTACTGTTTTGCTAAATACAGTTTTTATTATCATTATTATTATTATTATTATTAGAGCACCGTGGAGGCTTAATCCGGCAATAGCAGTCAATTTTTAATTACATCCGTACCTGGTTCAAATTTCGCCTTTTCGAACGAAGCGCTTTGCATCATCTTTCATAATGAGTACTGCAAAAGAGTGAAATGCGCTTCCGGTGTCTGTATTTCCGAGTGCATACAATCTGAACCTATTTAAAGCTAGGGTGAATAGGCATCTTCTGTGTGAGCTCGCTACATCGTAGACTGAACCTTCGTCCTCCAAGGGCAAAAGTTATTCAAGAGCAAACCCATTATCAATAAAAAACAAAACATTGTCAAGAATTCATTAAAGTATCTGTTATTTTAGGTGTGTAACAATTACGAGAAGCATCTTCGTGGTAATACCTATATAGAGTTTTCAAAATTGCGATGTGCTGTAGCGGCATATCGGGCGCTCCACACGCGTTGGTTTGGCGGCAAGCGACTTTCGCTGCAGTTTTCTCGGATAAGCTCATGGAAGAATGCTATTTGTGGTAATTATGATATATAATTATATAGTTGCATATTCCGTCCCAGTTCTATCAGTTGGCAGTGTTGGACCAAGTCTTGGATAATAAATGGTGTGGATGAAGTAATTGATGTAAATTATAATCATTCGCTTGTTATTCTAGGCCTCCAATCAACCCGGCGTTGCCCAAAGGGCCGAGCATGCAATTTTCTGCACGTCTTCAGGAATCCTAATAACATATTTCCTGTTAATTACGGCCAGGAACCTGAAAGGTATTGTTGTTTTCAATAATTTATCAAATCTACACTTCTACACTAATATTATAAAGAGGTAAAGAATGTAGAAGGTAATCTCGGAAACTACCCAACTTATTTTAAAAAATCTTACCCCAATATTTATAATGGACTTTCAGGTTGGACATAGGCTTTATTGTAACTTATATTAACCGAAACGAAGCGAGGGCGGGTCGTTAGTATATAAAGTAATTTTATAATCAAACTAGAGTTCCTTATAGTTTTGCCATGTCTGGCTGTATGTTTCTTTCCCTTTTTTTCAGAAACTATCGGTCACAATTGTTTTTTTTTTTAGGTATATTAAACTATACTATATGTTTGTCCTCATGAATTGCCTAATAAATCAGACGCCTGCCTACTACAAATTCAACTTTTTATCATAGCTTTTGGCGAAACCGAGAAGGTATATCCTCGTATCGACAACATGTTCAAGGACATATTAAATATAAACATAAATGGCTTTATCAAATCTGTAAGACGATTGGAAAAAAGTGGCAATCGCCGTCCACTTAGTATCGATCTTATTACATAGTTTACGAATGAAAAAATATATCTTGGAAAACTCGTACTGTTTTGATAAAACGGGATTTGTAACATCCTAAATACCATATATTCTTGTGAATAAACGATTCATTCATTAATTCATTCAAAAACAACAAATACCAAAAACCGGCCAAATGTGTACGGAGCCCTCAGTGCGCGAGTCCGACTCACACTTGACCGGTGTTTTTACTTAAATTATACCTGCATTTTTATTCCCATGGAAAAAATAGTTCACTGTCAAAGTGACATTTCAGGGGATCTCAAAGTATGGGCCAGCAAGAAATATAGTATAAAGTTATCATTTCGCTCGACCCGTGGTATTCAAAATAAATTTGAGAAATAATTAAAATCAAAATCGCACAAATCTATTAAATGAAACATCATTGTTTTTTAATTTTAATAATAATGTTTATCATTATTATTACTAACTAATGAAGCGAGTGACGTCACACGTTAAGCGGACCGCAATTTAATGACCCGGGTGTATCGCGACAGTCATACCAGTGCAATAAATAAATTATGCATACGAAACGTATACTTATAATCTCTTTAAATTAAATAACACTGACTTTATGTCAAAATAAAGTTTGCCATCAACAAATTAAATTATTTTATCTTGATTATATATTATACAGTTTATTTATTGAAAGTTCATTTTTTATAAATGTGCAAAGTATAAATCTTGAATGCTTCAAATGTTTTTCGTTAACGGCAACACCTTTGTTTAAATTTTTTCCGTGGGAATAAAAATTCAGGTATACATGGTGATACTGTTAAAAAAAACACTACCTTGCGGTACACCTTTGGCACCGGTGGCTAAGAAAGGCTATAATTTGTGGTTCTACTTAAGTATTTCTACAAAAAAAAATTGTTTTAGAAGACAAAGGACGCCACTCCAGTCTTGGCGATGGTCTGAATCGCCTGAAGTTGAGATCCCCAGACGGAAACGCAGCCGTTCCAGGGACAGGAATCATAGTGACTCAAGACGACGAGAAAAGCGACATCGCTCTCGGGATCGCTCGCGGGACTCAAAATGGCGGAGACATCGGTCACGATCACGAAAACAGACGTAGTAATAATAAAAATAAAAATTAATTCTCTTATGATTTTAATTTTGAATGTAAACACATCTATGTAGGATTTAGTACAATATCTGAAGCAGACTTAACTTTCTGTAAAAATTATTGTTTATTTATTTTGTACAATTAACACTTACAGTCTAGCCAAACATATTAATCTGTACCACACGGTTACAAGAGATATTGTAACAAAGGCTAGAAATCCTAAATAATTTTTATTCAAAAATTATTTAGGATGTCAAATGTATTTTTTCAGTCGATTATCAAGACCAAACTAATGAGTTGCAACATTGTACGGCTTGAGAATCAGGAAGAGAGTTTTTTTTTTTAATTTTAAGCAATCCCAGGTTTTTGTAGTTATTTTACATCAAATAAAATGTAACTTGCTAAAGAGGGAATACTATTATTAGTAACTGAAATGGCTGGAATATCTCGGTTTGGCAAATATTTAGTACCTTTATATATTCATTTTTATACTCAAAAAAAGTTACGATTAGATATATTCTGCGTATTGGTGGGTAGTGCAATGGTAGATTTTTTATGTTATACAAAGTAAATAAATTATTAATAAGAAGTCATATAGGGCATCCACACGATACCGTTTTACGACAAAATTTGACTATATCTGAATTTCTAATCTCACGGAAAAAATGTAAACAAAGATATGTCAGTCAAATTGATATTTCAGGAGAGGGTAAATTTCCGGGTGTTTCAACCGCCGTCATTAGTGTCACCAATATATTGACGAAATCAATGACACCTAACTAGCAACTCCTGATGTAAACAGGAGCAGAACCGGGGATGTAGTTTCTATCTGCATCAGAAGTTGCTGTAGTGTCACTGATTTCGTCAGTATATTGGTGACTCTAATGACGGCGGTTGAAACGCCCGGAAATTTACCCGAGATCTCTATAATCGGATTTTTAATCTCACGGAAAAAATGTAAACAAAGGTATGTCACATTTCAGGGGATCTCTAAGTATGGGCGGGTCAATTTCCGGGCGTTTCAACCGCCTTCATTAGTGTTTTCGATATATTGACGAAATCAATGACACCTAACAGCAATTTATGATGTAAACAGAAGCAGAACCGGGGATGTAGTTTCTATTAGCATCAGAAGTTGCTGTAACTATTATTGGTTGGCCAATTATGATAAACGTGTTTAAATGTGTTTGACACCATGTTTTTCTCCATCTCCGATAAAGAGCAAAGACGTGGTCGTTTCTTCACAGGAGGCAACATATAGACTTCCTTTGACCGAGAAGTACTCGGACCAGGGTCCATCCTTCCACACAACAGTGAACGAAAAACAACGGAAAATGTAACAATGAACAACTTAACAACAATAACAATTTAAGGCCGGCCTTACACAGTCTGAATTTTAAGAATCTGAATCCAGAGTGTGTGTGCTCGTCCATAGATAATGTCGATTTATAAATAAAATCTAAAATTTTATTTAAAAATTGAGGTATTTACTCAAATTATAAATAAAATTTTCGATTTCTTGCGTAGACGTTCGCACAAAGTTATCGCGGCGTGAAAAGCAACAACCTCAAATCGGGCCTCTTAGAACGTCCATACTACCTTATTATATTACAGTGTTTTGTCCTATAAAAATATTAAAGATATTTATTCAGTAAGTAGGCCGCACGGGCACTTTTACACGTCAAAATCTACCAACGCTTCTCAAGAGTAGACAACTGCTGAGAAGAAGCGCCGCAAGAAACTGAACAGTTAGTCATTTTTTTAATAAAAAATTACAATGATACTACTTATTCTAGCATTATATAAAACTGTAAAAATAATATAAAATATCTGCGTAGTTTTGCAGGAAAACATGTCAGAATGATTACGAGAGAAAATATATATATATATATACATATATATCAATCAAAACAGTTTCGACATGTCTTCCTACATAAACCGTGTTCTAACCTATTTTATTAGATCCCACTCTATAAAATTGTAAATATCGTATCCTTTTTCCTTTCAATTCTCCTGATCCTTTTTATTCCTCTACTTCGTTTCCTCTTTATTATTATTTCGTGATATGGTTCTCGTGCCTCTTTATAAAAAAAAAATACACGAAGAATTAATTACCAATAGACTACTTAGGCGCGTCACACACGGAGCTATAATATATATTTTGGTATATTAATATATATTATAGCAAGGAATCTTACGATATATTTTCGTATACTTTAGTTATATTTTTCATACTAGTTGACAGACTCGACACACGCAGCTATAATTATATTAATATATATAATAGCTGCGTGTGTGGAGTCTGTCAACTAGTAGGCAAAATATATCGTAATATATCGACCTATAATATATATTACAGCTCCGTGTGTGACGCACCTTAATCAAGAATCAAATCATAGTACAAGACACTGACAAATCGTTGACGCGTTTGTGATATTGAAATACCGCGTAACTAGAAAATGGTTTAAAGAAAGGGCAAAATGCGCCTTATAAAACCAGTTATTAAGGTGCATTTTACAACCTATCGAATTCGTTAGTTACACGGTATTGCAGTATAGCTATGTCTACACCTTTGCGCTTTCATGTTCAACTTGCGCTTTTCTCTGACGCATGCCTCTGCAACCACAGCGCATGCCATAACGCATGCGCTCAAACTGGTTTGACAGCAGCGCATGCCCGTAGCGCACGCTGATCCGTCACCGTTGGGTTGATACGTACGCTGCATGCGTCAAGCGCACAGGTGTAGACAATAAGCTGCATGCGTCTTAAAGCAATCAATATTGAATGCGCTTTACGCAAGACGAATCGAAATTTGAAAGCGCAAGTTGAACATAAAAGCGCACAGGTGTGGACATAGCTTATCATCGACGAAGTCTCGTATACCCGTAAGGCGCGTCACACACGGAGCTATAATATATATTTTGATATATTAATATATATTATAGCAAGGCATCTTACGATATATTTTCGTATAGTTTAGATATATTTTCTGTACTAGTTGGCAGAGTCTACACACGCAAACTGTCGTGTTACGTGATCTTCCGAAGGCTCAGAAGATCAGGTAACAGACGTTGAAGAAAACTTTAGAGAAAAAGAAAGTAAGCAAAATAATAGGAAAAGGAAATTTATTTAACACTTAGTATGTATGTCTATGTTTCACAGAATTACCGGTAGAATAAAAACTAAAATAACCTAACACGAGAAATCACCAGGGTAAAAGATTAGATGGAAGTAAGAAGGAGAAGGGAGTAGGTAGGTAGGATAAGGTTCTGTCACGTAGGTGGGAGAGTGTCCGTAGGGGTGCCCAGGATGAACACTAATGAAGCAGCACGAAGATAGGAGCCCGCGACTTGGAGCTCAGGCACAGGAGTAGGCAGGAGTGGTCTTCCAAAGATGCCAACCGAAGTGCGAGTACACGTAGAATGACTAGGAGTAGGTACGGAGCGTAGAGATACTTTTTCGAAGAGCAGGACGTAGAGACTTCTTGATGTAGGGCTTCTTAGGGTGCGGGGCCTTACTTGGCCCCGCACAAGGCCGATTTCAAACTTCCTTTTCAGGAACTGAAGAGAGAACTGATCGCTCTAGTCAGAGCCAGCGTTTATATACCCTGGTGATCTAGCTTTTTTTAATTACTAATTCTAAATTCATAAAATTACAAAATTACAGATGCCAGGTAGCATTTCTATAGCAAAACAATAATATTTACTCCATGGTACAGCATGAAAACTAATATATTGTCTCTGCCCGCTGTCTTGACAACGAAAATAACAATATTGTCAAATGTATGAAAATAAACAAAAAGTGCAAAATATCAGACGTAAACGAGGAAATAATATTATAATAACAAGAATCCAAGAGGAAAAAGTACGTAAGTATTCTAGAAGCCTGCTTCATCGCGCAATTTTATTTGTTAAGAGAAATAGAAGCCTCCGAAGTCGGTCGGTTTTATTTAGTATGTTATATTTACCAAACGGTTTAATGTAAACACCCAATTTTAGGAATAAATTGACTACGAAATGAATCCAAATAACCGTTAGTAAGAAAAATCATGGGCGGCGGCTGAAGGTCGCGCCCACAAGATGATCAGGAAATGCGTAAAAAGTTGAAAATAAGCTACAAATCAAAAGAAAAAGAACACGGAACCAAGTATCGGAGGTACAATATTACAAACTATAATATATATTATAGCTCCGTGTGTGACGCGCTTTACGGGTAGTAGATTGCCATACCCGACACTACCGCCAGAGTATACTCTGCTACCGGGGAAAAAAAAAATAGGCCCTTAGGCTGGCCTTACACAGTCTGAATTGCAAGAATCTGAATTCATATTATTAATTCAGAAAGCACGGAATTGCATACAATTTACCTATCATCCACACACAATCAGATTTTTTCAGATTATGAATTTCTCAGATTGATCTGACAGAACGCACCTCTTTCCATACATTGTCTATGGACGAGCACACACACTCTGGATTCAGATTATGAATTCAGAAAGCACGGAATTACATACAATTTAACTATCATCCACACACAATCTGATTTTTTCAGATTATGAATTTCTCAGATTGATCTGACAGAACGCACCTCTTTCCATACATTGTCTATGGATGAGCACACACACTCTGGATTCCGATTATGAACTCAGATTCAGAAGATGCTGTACTTGCACTTACTTCCCTAATAACGAAACAAGTTGATAATGGTGACAGATGCATGGCAGTCTTCTTGGACCTTAAGAAAGCATTTGACACTGTCTCTCTTCCCATTCTGGAACACATCGGAGTCAGAGGTAAACCACTGGATTTGCTGAGTGACTACCTACATGGTCGAGGTCAGCGGGTTAAGGTTGATGCTTATGTAAGTCAGAGCTCAGACATCTCTTTCGGTGTCTCTCAAGGAAGCGTACTGGGACCGACTTTATTCTTAATTTATATCAATGACCTGACCAATATGAGCGTAGAAGATGGTTGTGTATTCTCTTATGCAGATGACACAGTTATCGTGTTTAATGGTGAGTCATGGAACACCGTTTTTAAGAGTGCCGAAACTTACTGAATAAAGTCAGTTCCTGGCTCAATTCGAACCTTCTAACACTTAATACCTCCAAAACCAACTACATCTGTTTTACTAAAAACATAAGTACTCAACCATCCAGTAACTTCCAACTTAAAATTCATTCCTGTAACTTAAATAATAATTCAACTTGTAATTGTGGCGAATTAACTAAAGTTACTTCAAGCAAATATCTAGGGGTCATGCTGGATCAACGCCTATCCTGGCATACACATATTGAATATACTAACAACAGGGTTAGGAAACTAATCTGGATTTTTAAACACTTAAGGCATATTTCCAGTAAGCCCTTACTTAACCAATTATATGTATATTGCACTGGCCCAAACTATTATGTCTTACTGTATAACCATTTGGGGTGGTGCAAAAAAGACTAAGTTTCTTGAAGTAGAAAGAGGTCAAAGAAGTCTAATAAAGGTTATGTACTTCAAACCGTACAGATATTCCACAAGTGACCTATACAACTTATCTAACCTACTATCAATGAGAAAGTTGTACATCCTCCAGACGGTTATGAGAGTTCATAAATCTTTGACTTTTGACTCACTTCTACTGACAAGACGAAGAAAGCACGTTGTAGCTCCACTCCCTCCCAGTAAATCTCGATTTGCCAGAAATCAATTTCCTAATGTCTCTGCTCATGTGTATAATAAAATTAATAAAATTATCAATATTTATCCCTTACAACTATTTACATGTAAAAAAAACTTTGTCAGAATGGCTCAAAATTCTAAGTTATGAAGACGTCGAAGCCCTCCTTTATATTAAATAATTTTTAATGTACTAAAATGTAAAACTTTTATATTAAATTACATACACACGCAAGCACGCACGAATTAAGTTAGACAGCAAGGACTTGATTTAAAAAATAATTTATTTACTCAAAATCCAACAGAGTTACAGCCTAGTTTACAATCAAGAGTATTCTGCCTAATATTAACTTAGTACTAATATATATACTAAAATAATGCAGATCAGCTTTGACACCAATGTTCTACATTATGGCGTGCTGACAAACGATATATTTTGGGGTTCAGCACGCTTAACTCCTCCCTCCTCAAGAGAGAAATTATCTGAAGGCGGTTTATGTGGCTTCAGAGAATTTCGTTTGAAATGCCAGGAATATAATTTAGCTGTAATCCAATAAGAAGTTATTATAATTATGATTATATATAAAAGTATTGTCCATACACTGACTTTATAATTAACTATTTCACTGTTTCCACTATCACTGTTATATTTAACGCTGTTCATTATGTCCTTGATGTCGCCAAAGTCCACGTCTCGTAGATCCACTTCGCTGTCATCCTTCTGGTTCTCGAGTTGTAGTTCTGGTAACATGACTGAGGGTAGGTTATAGGTGGTTAATGATGTGTTACTAACTGCCTTCATTATTATTCTGTCGACTTGGGTGGTGCAATGTTGATTGGGAATGATTATATAGATGCCTTGTAAATTGAATGTAGCAGCTTCGTCTCCGCAAGTTTCGGTCAGGATGGTTTTCTTCTTTGTATACAGTAGCCAATGATCAGGGGTGAGTTTTTGAATAATTTGTTCTTCTGTCTTAATAATTTGTTGTTTACAATTTGCAAGATTTTCCTTAGCCAGGATAAGTTGTTCGATGCAGTTGCCTATTGGTTGTTGTGTTAAATTCTCGTCGCTGCAGATGTACCTTGTCTCCTCAATTTCCTCACAGTGTTTTGCCACTGGTCTCAATCTCAATTTATTCATCATAAGGTAAGGGTATGTGGGAATAATAGTGAAAGTTTGATCGTTGTTAGGGTTGTATATAGGGATAGGAACAATTTTGTAATAGATATATGTGTTTTCTTCTATTAATGGGATTTCTAATATGAATGTTAAGCGATTGCTACTTATAAACGATTTTAATTCTATATTATGTTCTATCTTAATTAAATTTTCTAAAGTAACGGGGTAAATCAAAAGATTATGTTTTTCAATTTCCAATAAATTATTCAGTAATTCAGTTGAGTTTATTAAGGACTGATGTAAAGTACCTAACTTACTAAAGGCAATTGAAGTCTCTATTTCTTGTATAATACTATAAATGGTCCGAAAATTATTTAGAATTTGGTACATGCTATTTATCAAAGAGACTAAGTGGGAAATTTTGAACTCTTCCTTTTGAATGGTTTCTATCTGCTTAAATTTATGACTTAAGTATTTAACGTTAAAGTTTATATCTTCCGAAACATTAACTACTCTGTCCAGTGCCTTCTGTATTAAAGTTACCCTATGTTCTACCGATATTTCCTTATTATGTAGGTTATTAATTAATGAGTTATACTTAATTGCGTCATTATTATCTAAGTTTCCCGTGATTATTTTTATCAATGAGCCTAATGGGTTGAGAATGCCTCTTTTGACTCGTACCGTTGGCAGTATCTGTAAAAGTTTATCCTTTGTTAAATCTGCAAAAGTATCTATTTGTATTTCTAAACCCATTAGTTCTTTCCTAGATTCACTATTACTATCGACTAACAATTTTAACTTACCATACTGTATTATGTTAGTTTCTAAAAGTAAAGTTAAGGATTCCAAATCTATAGTATTAATTATATTCCAGGAACTAGTCTTCCTCAGAGCTGTACCTATCCTCACTGGAGCTATCCCCGGGTTCCGCTCGAGGTTTTGGAAGTTGAGGCCGCTGCTTTGATGTACTAGTGCCATCAGTAATATCACACGCCACCTGTGGAGGTCGTTTGATATTTTTCAGTGCTACACGGGTGTTCCTCTTTTTAACCTGAACAGAAATAATATTTCTACTGGGGTTCCCTATTACTTTTGCTTTTTCGTATCTAGGGAGCTCTTTTGCTTTACGAATCCTAGTGTCCTTCATAAAAATAGTGTCTCCTTCTTTAATTGTAGGGGGTTTTTCTCCTCCTCTTTTTTCCTTAACTTTAAGCTTATCGTTTACTAATTTATCGCTAACGTATTCATAAAGTATTTTTAGTCTTTTTCTATAGTCCTGAAGCAATTTTTGCATTAAGTTTCTTTGTTTATCAACATCGAATACATTTCCTGAGTCAGTATGACCGAATACAATTTCAAAAGGTGTGCATGTTGTAGCGCTGTGTATCGTATTGTTATATGCCATTATAGCATATGTCATCACTGACGCAGCGTCTAGTTCACTTTGATCGTATTTAGCTAAACGATAAATTTCATTTATGGTTGAATGGAATCGTTCAACTATGGCCATCGAGTTGGGGTTGTTTGGGGTACCTATGTGTAATTCTATTTTATAAAGTAGTAGCAATTCTTTCTTCAGTTCGTTGTTGAAAACTGCACCTGAGTCACAACTTATTTTTTGAGGTGTGCCGTACATACTAAAGTATTTTATAAGAGCTCTAACGACTTCCGGGGTACTTCTATTTGGTATATTAATCGCCTGTCCCAGTTTGCTAAAGGCATCAACCATAGTTAAATAATATTTGCCTTCAATAAATAACAAGTCCATGAAACTTTCTTGGAATGGTGTGTCCTGACTTTGAGTAAGTTGTAGGGGTGGTTTAATTGGTTTCCTTTCATATTTCATCTTGCGACATTGTTCACATGCATTAATCACTGCTGTAATGGTCTCTTTCATATTATTCCACCAATAATGTCTTTTTAGTTTGGCTAATGTCTCGTTAATACCCCTGTGGCAAGTTTTGCCTTCGTGGTATTTTATTATGAAAGCTTTTTGATCTTCTTCAGATTCGGTTAGATTTACAACCCGTTCGGTACATTCTATCAAGTTTTGGGATCCTTTTTTGTAAAGTTGAGTCACTACGCTACTGAAAGTTTTCCTAAACTCTGGTGCTTCGAAATAAATATAATATTTCTTTTTAAAATCGACATATTCCTTCAAAAACTTTTTAACGATTTCTTCGTTATTTATAGGTATGTGAACCTCTAAGATTTTCTGTTTTGGGTTAGATATGTCTTTAAAATCAATACTATCTCTTAACCATGAGTAAACAAGGATTTGCCTAGGTTTCGTATCTATAGCTTCATTCATTATAGGGATACCTTCGTGTTCCCTGTTTGAAATTGAATGTGCCGTTGCTCCATCATCCGAGTCCGAGATTTCCATTACTTCGGGCTGACTAGATGTTTCGGAGATTGACTTTCCTTCTACCACTTGCTTTATGAATTTATCTATATCGAATTTTCTTTTTTCTTGTTTTCCTACGTTCACTACCATAGACTCATTGTCATCGTTTGTAATATTAAGTCTTATACGAGACAATGCGTCGGCGTTTGTGTTTTGGTTTCCCTTTTTATAGCATATTTCAAAATTATATTCCTGTAACCTTAATCGCCATCTCGTGAGCTTACTGTTTGGTTCTTTTAGTGAGTATAACCACGCTAGAGGTCGGTGGTCCGTAAATATTGTAAATTTATTTCAATACAGATATGGTCTAAAATGTTTAACACCTTCTATGACTGCTAATAGTTCCTTTTCTATAGTACTATATCTGGACTGTGTCGCTTAAAGTTTTACTAAAGTATGCTACAGGTTTATCTGATCCTATTGAGCCTTGTGATAAAACCGCACCGATTGCGAAGTTAGACGCGTCGGTAGTTAAAATGAACGGTTTTTTAAAATCTGGAAATTGTAGCAAAGGGGCATTTGTTAAAAGCTTTTTACATAGTTCGAAGCTTCCCTTGTATTCATCATCAATCACTATCTTTTTTCCTTTCTTCAAACATGCTGTTAGGGGTCTAGTTATTTTGGCGAAATCTCTAATCAATTTTCTATAATAACCTATGAGTCCTAAAAAGCTTTTAATTTCGGTTGTAGTCTTGGGTAACGGATAATTGAGTACCGCTTCAATTTTGTCGTTATTTGGCTTTAGCCCTTCACTTGTAATTGTGTGTCCGAGATAGAGGACTTCCTTTCGGAGAAAATGAGATTTATCTAGCTGTACTTTTAAATTTGTATCTCTAAATCTGTCAAAAACTGCTTTAAGCTTTTCAATATGTTCTTGTAGGCTTTTCGAAAAGATTATAACGTCGTCCAGGTATACGAGGCAATGTAAGCCCTGTAATCCTCTCAAAACGTTATCCATAGCCCGCTGAAACGTGGCTGGGGCCGTTTTTAACCCAAAAGGCATCCTATTGAATTCATAGTGGCCAAAAGGGGTGCTAAAACCTGTTTTTGGTTTGTCCTGTTCTTCTACCTCTATCTGGTGGTATCCGCTAGCCAAGTCTAATGTCGTAAAATACACACTTTTACCTAGCATATCAAATAGGTCGTTTATGTTCGGGAGTGGGTACTTATCGTCAACCGTAATGTCATTGAGACGCCTATAGTCAACGACCATACGCCATTTTTGTTTCCCTGACATGTCAACCTTTTTGGGCACTAGATGGACGGGGGCACTCCATGGAGAATGTGACTCCTGGTTACGTCGTCCTTTAACATTTTCTCTATCTGTTTTCTTATTTCTTCGGTCTGGACCGGGGGTGATCTATGGGCCCTAATAAAAACCGGGTCCTCATTAAGAGTACGAATTCTATGTTTAACTTGATTAGTAAATGAGAGTGGGATTTCGTCACAATAAAATATATCCTTGTACTCTTCGCACAATTTACCTATCGCCTGTCTTTCCTCGTCATTCAAATCATCCAATCTTAATTTAGATAAATTTTGTGTTAATAATTCGTCATTCTCATTTGCGTTATCGGAGAAATTTAGGTTCACCTTTTCATCATAATACGGTTCAACCTTAAAAGGAGCTGTAACTATCAACGTCATATCCTGATCCTTGCAATTTTGTATGACCGTAGTTGCGTAACCGTTAGAACATGTAACTATCGCGGCGGCCATTCTTATACCGTTGGTAAATTGTTTATAATCTAAAATAGCTTCGCCATTCAATAAATTAACTGGTAACTTAACTCTCAATTCGCTACGAGGAGGCAGATTGTATGTCTCCTTCATAGGTGGAGTATAAATGATTGGAATGCGAGTGGTCTTAGTAAACAGCGTTTGACTTTTCATGTCAATATTAGCGTCCAACTGTTTTAGTAGGTCGCTACCTATTAAGCCGTCATACTTATTATCTACGCTATAAACATAAAATTTGTGTTGGTCCTGGCTCTTAAAAATTTTGGGCAACGGTATGTAGACAACCTCGTCATGTTTGCTTGACGCGTGGATGCTCACTACTTCGAATCGCTCCCGTTGTTTGTACTCTCTAAAATATTTCTGGACTAATTGTGGACTAATAAATGATCGCGTACTTCCTGTGTCTATCATGAACACCGATTGTAATTCCGGAATAAAAATGTGCGGTAGCCTTAAAATCCTATCACAGTTTAATTCTAATCGTTCCATGTTGTGGAGGCCCTTATGAAAAAATTTTCTACCCCTTCGTAACTCTGAGAGGGTCCTGGGGATGGCTCGCTATTGTTTTCAAAAAGTACTTGTCTATCCTCAAAATTATCGGTGTAATTAACGCGTCTTGAATTTGCCGTTCTCATAGTAACGTCCGTATTAGCTCCTGACGTCACATTATTATTATATGGGCGAGGCGCTGTGACGGCCGGCATGTGCTGATTGCGCATCAGGTGACTGGGTGTATTGCCCGCTACTTGCTGAGTCTGCGGCCCCCTGACCTGTTGTTGCCACGGGTTGCGCAAGTTAAATGAGTTACTATGATGAGTTCGATTTCTTATTTGCGCTGAACTATTTGGTACATTGAAATTATTAAAATTATTTGGTGTTCTATGAAAATTCGGTCCCTGATTATCATTGTTTGTTGGGACACGAATGGTTTTATTGTTAAAATCAGGGTTGTTCCCGTTTCTGTTATTCCTAAAATTCCTTACAGGGTTTTTTATATCATACACTGTCTGGAAGTTTTGTTCCTCCAAGACAGTTTTTAAGGCCTCTTCCAGAGTCGTGTTATTCCTAAGTCTTACTATTTTTACTAAATGCGGTGGCAAATTATATAGAAACACATTCAAAGACGTATGAGTGTAAATTTCCTGCTTAGCCCTACGTAGTCCTATGTCTTGGATGGTTTCAGTAACCTTGGCCAATAAAATGCTGCGGAAATGCTGGACTCGATTACAAAATTCTAAATAAGTCTCATTCCTATTCATCCTTAATGCTTCTAATTCTAACAGTAGACATTCCTCGGTCCTGGGATCGCCAAAGTGTTGGGAGAGTAACAATTTAAGTTCTCCCCAATCACTGATTTGATCCCGTTCTCCTACTAAGTTAGCTGCTGTTCCCGCTAGTCTACTAGTAATTACATGAAATAGATATGTATTCTGAGCAGCATTCCCACCGTAATTACTTAAAATATATTCACATTTCTTTATAAACAGGGGTAGCTGCCTTGCATCTCCCTCAAATACAGGAATAATTTTAACCATTTCCGACGGAACCCTGACAATGCCTTCCATTGTGAATGAAGTTTGTTTACGTTTCGATTGACACAATTAAAATGCTAAGTCGTATTGTTAGTGGAGTTGTACACTGTAATACGACGTTTAAAAATGCTATTATGGCGTTAGATAATCCCTAATAACACATATATTGATTACAAGTAAGGACACGTATAAAAGGAACAGAGAGGATGATGAAAAATTTTGACTCACATTCCTCCCGGCAGCTTTCTGTCCCCTTACTGCTGGAATCTCCTGAGCTGGATATTGCAGGATGCTGGATCTGGACAGCTTCCTGGATCTGCTAGGCTGGCTGGATCTGGACAGCTTCTGCGGCGGCTCCCTTGCGGCTTCTTAATAGATTTATTTGTTCGATGTCTTCCTGTTGAAGTGTAGAGACACACGTTTCCCGGCGCGACGCGAAATCGAAACTTTATCGATTTAAGGACGCAGAAGGATAACGACAGGAATCCTAACGGCTGCGCCAATTAAGTTAGACAGCAAGGACTTGATTTAAAAAATAATTTATTTACTCAAAAACCAACAGAGTTACAGCCTAGTTTACAATCAAGAGTATTCTGCCTAATATTAACTTAGTACTAATATATATACTAAAATAATGCAGATCAGCTTTGACACCAATGTTCTACATTATGGCGTGCTGACAAACGATATATTTTGGGGTTCAGCACGCTTAACTCACGCGCGCACACACACACACGCATACACACATACACACACACACACACACACACACACACATACACACACACACACACACACACACACACACACACACACACACACACACACACACACACACACACACACACACACACACACACACACACACACACACACACACACACACACACACACACACAATTAATACAATTTAAAATACCTACAATGTTAAATTTAAGGAAACTTAATGTTATAATTTCATTATTACATTGCAGGTGTAGATGAATAATTTATTTACAAAAAACGATTACTTAAAGCTAAAATTATAATACAAATATACAGTTAACACACCAGTAACATATTTACAAGAAAGAGCGAGAGATATATACAATAGAGTGGGAAAGGACAATAACATTAGATTAGAAAGAGAGGTCTAGAGCGAGACGGGGCGAAGGTGGCGTGATGCGCACGAGAGCTGCGCAGAAACACATTTTGGATTTGACGCGCACCTATAAATTTGGCGCGCGCCCAAAATCGTTCCATTTCGCTCCTGATCGTCGCGGTGAACACATCGTCCGTCCGCTGCTCGTCTGCTCCGAAGATGAAGATGCTGATTGCTGATGAGAACTGTTGCTGCTAATAAACTGTCCTTCTCAGGGCAAACAAAACTGTTCTTGTCAGAACAAATGTTTCGACGTCAATCAATCCGAAACAGACGTTAATTCAATCGGTCTGCTACAATTACTTATTATCCCACCAGTTTAGCTCTTAATGATTGTTTTTGTTTTTAAATTTTATAACTAGTATTAAGCTTACTTACCATGGAAGAACAATTTATGTTATGGAAGAGCGGGGTCTCCTGTCACAGGTTTTATTTTACCTACTAGGAGGTCCCAACCTTTTGTTAAAAAATGTATGTACTTTTAACCAAAATAAACTTTTGTCATTTTCATTTTTTTTCATATTCTTAAAATTTATACTGTGTATAAATGTACACAGTATGAATTTTCATAATCTGAATTCATAATCTGAATCCAGAGTGTGTGCTCGTCCATAGATAATGTTTGAAAAGAGGTGCGTTCTGTCAGATCAATCTGAGAAATTCATAATCTGAAAAAATCAGATTGCGTGTGGATGATAGTTAAATTGTATGCAATTCCGTGCTTTCTGAATTAATAATATGAATTCAGATTCTTAAAATTCATACTGTGTAAGGCCGGCCTTACTGTCAATGTCACTGTCAAGCAGTGTTGCCAATGCTACGGCAATTACCGTGTTCTACGGCTTTCAGTCCTAAAAATCACAAAATTCACGGCCTACGGCTGCAACCCTGGGGCCGTAGTAGATTCTACGGCTTTTCGCAAATTTACGATCGTTATGTTGTTTATTTATAACAAATTCACTTTTAGAGTATTCGACTGTCATTAGTGTACTGACGGATTACACCGATGCACGAAATTCGACCATCGCTTAAGCGGCTACCACACGCGCAAGCTTCACCACAGTTTTGCCTGCGCAAGCTTCTCGCTCGAAAAAACTGAACACTTCGTGTCTTACCACACGGCACAGTTAAGTACGCGCAAGCCACATTCTTTTCAAAATCCTTGGCGTGGAAACAATGTTTCCCAATGAAGAAATATTTTTATGCTATTATTTTTCAAGTGTTTGCTATTAAAAAAAAAGACAATGCAGTGGATTAAAAAAATGGCTGTTGAATAGAAAAATTCATACTCATATAAAGGGCATCGTTTTTTTTATTTCGGTCGGAATAATCTTTAGATTTAATTTTCCAGATTGCTGGTAGAGATTTATATATAAACTAATTAATTCAGACGTGAATTCGCGATTGTACGTCCTACGCAAATCTGCCATTTTTGAGTGGCGAATGACCCCATCGAACGACGAGTGAGCTTCGACTGTACACTGAACACTGAACGCCCAACACACACAGACAAGTACGCGCAGGCCGGGCTTGCGCAGGCAAAATTTCAAGCAAGTCGAAAAGTGCGCAAGCCGCACTGTGGGGTTGGCGCGTGATACAGTTTTACCAACCACACGCTCCGTGTTCCGTGTACAAACCGGCCTGCGCAGGCAAAACTGTGGTGAAGCTTGCGCGTGTGGTAGGCCCATTAGTGCCGTCCCGCTCATCCAAATATTGCTTGATAGGAGTTCGAGAGAAACGGCACCAAACTATTGTCGAACATCGGAGTAGCCCATGTCGCCATACGCCTCACGTGTAGAATAGCTGCATGCCTTAACGTCGGTCAACTTTCCTAGTAGTGTAAAACCGGGTTAATAATCGTTAAAAAACAAAACCAGCGCCATTTGGCTAATTTTGAAAAGTGTTTCTTTTTTTAAGGAGTGACACGGCCCACCGTTGGTCTTTTTCCATATAAACACGGCTTTTTTTATCTAATGTATACGGCCGCCTAAAAATTTGCATTGGCAACACTGCTGTCAAGTCAATGCAACAAATCAGTCAATCATAAACCTTTCAAAAACGAAGTTATTCTTCGATTATCTTTATTTATTTATTCATTTATTTCTACTGCAGTTGATTTTCGGGTCTAAATTTAATTTCTTTTATATATAAACAATCTTTTCAACCGTAAATTACGAAAAAATGAAAAGATCTTTTCTTTCTTCTTTAATGATTTTAAGACAGCCATATATTAAAATAAGAGTGCCTCCAGTGATTATATACCAATTTAATCCAATACCAAACAACTACATGAGAAACTTAATCAGAATTCAGTTTTATAATACTACACCCAAGACCAATGTTGAAACTAAATATGAAGATATCAACAACATTAGTAAGAAATATTTTTTTTCATGGTATGAGATCTAATTTGCTAACTAATAAGTGTTTTTAATCTAGAAAGGAATTGTTTTACAGGTTTTAAAGAGTCAAGGGAAAAAATAATTTCTCAACTTAATTTTCGAAGTGCTGAGGATGCTAAGCCCTTTCACAAACTACCTTTCAAAACATTATTACATATTTATAACACTACAAAGAATGATAACAAGAATGGATTTTGTAGCAATAGATTGTATTATATTTCAGAACAGATAAAGGTAAGATGTTCAAAATATGAATGTAGGTATACATTTTTTTTTATATATGTTAGGGGGATTTTAAATATGTTAAACTATTTTAGATAAAGGCTTGTATTATACCCATGTTAGGGGCCATATAAATAACTGGTGTTAATTGAGATGTCATCCTAAAATATCAAAGTAAACATGAAGTCATTGGTGAATTTCAGGGAGTTTCAACCTCCGTCATTAGTGTCACCAAATATATTGATGAAATCAATGACACTACAGCGACTTCTGATGCTGATACAAACTACATCCCCGGTTCTGCTTCTGTTTCCTTCAGGAGTTGCTGGTAGGTGTCATTGATTTTGTTAATGTATTTGGTGACACTAATGACAGTGGTTGAATGCCCTGAAATTTACCCACATACCATACCATATCTGACATGTCATGAGATAAGAGCATCTCACTCCAGATATTAATACAACCCTTAGATAATTATAAAATCAAACCAAGCAGGAAAAGTATATAAAGGTTCTTTTTAGAGGCAAAAAAAATATTGTGATATATGAATGAATAAGACTAAGTAGTTCATTGATAACAAATATTGAATCTTGGTTTTAACTTATTATTGTCCAACTTGATTTTAGTTCATAATTTCACTTACCTATTTGTGACAAGGGACTCACAATTTAAAAACACATTTCACACTTTAATGGGGTGCGCTAGGAACACATGTAACACATTTATTATTATCTGGGTTGATCAACTTTTTGTTTTGTGTTATTCTGTCCCGTAAGCCAGGAGACACCAGTGATAGTGTTTCTTAGAAAGATGTTTATATTTAATATATAATACTAACATGCTTAGAGAAAGCCCACAAAATAATGGGCTTTTAATTGCCACAAAAAACATTTTAGGTAGATTTATATTCTTTAAAATCATAGTTTTAAAAAGTGACCCAAGAGACGTAACCATGGCAACTAGGTACTAAGAAAAGTTGATTGCCCCATCTGCACTACATGTCATCAAGTAAAGTTGATTACTATACTTTGTTTTTTTTTGCACATTAGAATAATAACACATTTCTATTTATTATGTTGATAACACTGAAAAATATTTGTCCATATGTTCTTATTCTTGTTATTGATTACTTATAGCTGATACAATTGTAAATTCTAATTTTGACTTTGTTTAGGGCAAAAATGTGTGCAAAATAATGGTCATTTATTCCAATCTAAAAAAATGTAGTATTATTAATTTAATGTCACTCTCTCAATGGGTTTAGGTGGCAATATGTTATATATATGAAATTATTTTATGTACTTGCAGTGTTCACCAGCTGAAGTTAGTGTGCGTCTTGCAAAAAGGACATTTGTGTACAGTTTATCATTTGAGTGGCTTGAAAATTCTCTGGGAAAATTACTTGGTAAGTTCATAGACATCATTTATTACATTTGTGGATGACAAAAATAATCTGAAGTATTTCTTAGAAGACAAATAATGAAAGCTAAACAAAGTAGGTTCTTAACAAACGTCGAATTTTCGAATTAAAATTCATGCCAATTGTTTATCCTATTAATGAATTTAATTTAATTATTTATGAATATAAATAATATCATAAATTTAAAGGTTTTTAAGGAGTACAAAATAATTGAATGAAATTTGTCCAGGTAGGTACTTTTCATTTCATCTTGTAAAATTTGATAGTTCTTGAGGGAAAAGAGCTAGACGAGTTCTACGTAAACGGAGTAGCGAGCAAACGCTGGTTACTTATATTATCTCTATTACTATTTTATAAAACCCAAGTTAGTACATATAATTACGTATCGAAACTATAAATGAAATAGTTACATTTAACATGAAATCTTCGTATTATTATAACTATGGCTAATAATTAACTTTTACGAAATTTGCGAGTTGAATATTTTTTCTAAATATATAATGGGTAAAAAAGTCTTACTAATTAATAAATTATATCTGTACATTCATTAACTTATTTAACTTATATAGTCAATTTAGGTGAAAATTTCACTTTAAGTCAGGAGTTTTGTATGAGTTAAAAATTCAACTTAATACATACATACATTTGATCACGCCTCTTTCCCAACGGGGTAGGCAGAGACTACGTCCTTCCACTTACTACCATTCTGGCATACAACTCTCGCTTCCTCTACATTCATCAATCTTTTCATGCATGCACGTCAGTTTAGAGTACTCTAGACCTGACCTTTCTTCAGAAGGTCCTCAATTTGATTGTGGTACGTTCGTCTAGGCCTTCCTCTCCCGACGTTGCCATTCACACTATCCTTATAATACTGTCTAGTCAGTCTGTTTTCATTAATTCTCTCTACATGCCCAAACCATCTAAGCATCGCTTTCTCAATAAGAGTGACTATACTTTCATTCACACCGCAACGTTCCCTTATCACACTATTTCTAATCCGTCAACTCAATTTCACACCTGACATACTCGTACTTCTTAGCGCTCTCATCTCTACCGCATTTACTCTACTTTCATGCTTTTTCTGCCACACCCAACCAAATATCAAATTTGCACCGGGGTGCGGTGCGGCACCCAGTATGGCACCACTGACGCACTGTTCTTGAGGCATGAGCAAAAGTAGCGGGGATAGCTGCTCTGCGTATGCGGACAGTCGCGCACGTAATCAACCAAATTAATTAAATATTCCTGGACATTTAATATATAAATGTCCGCTGTTTTGAACTACTCCCACTACTTTTCTTAGCGCCTCGAACACCGTGCCGGTCGGTATGTATTTATATGTAATTTTTTGTGCTTTAGGATTGTACTTATTAATTTATGTTTTATTTCTTAACTCGTAATAAAAGCGATTAAAAGTAAAGTAGGTTTACGGGATGCAATAATAAGGAACAATTGAAATTAGAGATAGGCCGAATACGGACTTTGCCGAATACGAATTCGGTTCAGCTCTTACAGAACCGAATGTTCGGCCGAATATTCGGTTGCGCCGAATCGCTAGAAACAGGTTTTGACACGTCCACGCTCAGCGCTCGGCGCGTGTTTCGGACCTTCGCGCGTCGGATTGACATCCTATTTCAGCGTTCTAAGCAACTACAAAAAAGAGATAAATATGCGTTTAAATATAAATACAATTATTTTGCAAAAAACCGCTTAATTAAGAAAAACCAGAGTTGTTTTAATTAAGTAAGTTTTATTAATCAGTAATCACCTTTCTCAGTTATCCGCTAAAGGTCGACAAGTCAAATGGCGCGAGCGCGAACGTCCGAAACACGCGCGGAGCGCTGAGCGCGGACGTGTCAAAACCTGTTTCTAGCGATTCGGCCGAATATTCGGTTCGGTAAGAGCTGAACCGAATGTTCGGCCGAATATTCGTATTCGGCAAAGTCCGTATTCGGCCCATCTCTATTACGAACTATTCGGCCGAATACGAACATTGAAAAACTTGCCGAATATGCCGAATACCGAATATTTACCGAATATTCGGCCCATCTCTAATTGAAATGAAACAAAGGAAAATCGGGGTCAATAATCACATCGAAATTTAAACCAAGTTTCAATTAGAATTGCATAAAATATACATTGATCAGTTTAATATTCTCTGCCTCGCCTTCCTTTTTGCCTGTTTGCGCCAAGGACCGGTTCGCTATCCCCTTGAAGGGATTTTGATAAGGCTTTACTAACCAAACCCGTTCAGCGTTAAAAGCCGTTCAATTTACTTTTTAAGCGCTATCGTGAAAACCAGCCAAGTCAAATCTAGAAGTTCAATATATCCTAAGTTATCTGCTTTGTGTAAATAATTAGACTGTTTAAATTTAAGAATAGAATTTGTGAATAGCAAACATTGTTGTAGCAGAAAAAACAAGAAATTGTGTTTTAAATTTATATATTTTAGAATGTTGTATGTTCTTATAAATAAATTTCAGGATTATCTACAGAACTTAGCACCCATTTAGATCTCAATTCTTTTTTCAGCGAAGTCGAGAGCTACCTACGCATAGGTATTCATTCTTAATACATATTGAACTTGGCTCCCATTTTCACATTTATGTTTTTAATGGGATCAAATTTTCTTGAGCTAATGTTTCTCAAAAAAATTATATTGGCTCTAGAAGTTGGTCCTGTCTTTATTTAACATACTTTTGCCCGCGACTCCTTCCGCGTAGAAGTAGTTTATCGATTATCGGCAGGAAATATCATTTTTCCAGGATACACAGTATTCTATGTGTCAATCCATGGTAGACTATCTGTGTGCCAAAATTGACAAATTTCACCCAAATTCGTGTAGCCGTTGAGGCGTGATTCGAACACAAACATCCATACAAACTTTTACATTTTTCCTTTTTTTTTTATATAGTAGGATTAAGAATTACGTGTGTATAGATCGTTCATAACAATGAAACTACTATACCGATTTTGATGAATAAGTTTTGTAGGTTTGTATTGGATTCGTTATATTAGGTCGGGGCAAAAGTATTTTCGTATTTTTCGTACAAAGGAAAAACAATTTTTTACTTACTTTTTTTTATTTATTTATAATATGTATATGCCGTTTTGATCGATGACTTGTTGCCGTCTTGTGGGTAGTGCCATGATTCCATTGCTGTAGAAATTCTGAGATTTTTGATTAAAAAAATCTGACAGGTAGTTTTGACAGTGTTCTGTTGATATTAACTTTATGCTTCCTAAAGAATTCTGAAGTGACCGAAACAGGTGGAAATCCGATGGAGCAAGGTCGGGGCTATACGGTGGATGCATCAACACATCCCAGCCAAGCTCTCTCAATTTTTGCTGGGTGGCTATAGATGAGTGCGGTCTGGCGTTATCATGATGAAAGACTACGCCCTTTCTGTTTATTAACTCCGGCCGATTTTTCTCAACGGCTTCTTATAATCTCATGAGTTGCTGGCAGTAGAGGTCAGAATCGATAGTTTTACCCGGCGGCAAAAGCTCATAGTGGACAATTCCTTTCCAATCCCACCATACACCCAGCATCACTTTGTTCCGAGTTAAGCCGAGCTTTGCCACTGTCTGTGGAGCTTGTCCATGCTTCGACCACGATCTTTTTCGGACGTTCTTATCGTAAGTAATCCATTTTTCATCACCCGTAATCAACCGTTTTAGAAATGGTTCGGATTTATTTCGTTTTAACAATAAATCGCAAATTGAAACACGTTGCAATAAGTTTCTTTCAGTGAGATCGTGTGGCACCCAAATATCGAGCTTTTTCTTGTACCCAGACTTTTGTAAATAACGTAACACTGTTTTGTGATCAATATCCAGTTCTTCAGCAATGTCGTAACTACTAATATGTCGATCTTGCTCCACTTTTTCATAGATGGCATTGATTTTATCAGTAACAGGGCGTCCAGTGGGCCTATTATGGCCACGTTTATCGACGCGATAAACCATTTTTATCACGAGATCATCGACAAATTATCATTGTCGACGTATGCTAACATGGTGGCATCGGTTAAACTGTATTATCCATTTCTGACAGCGGTAAATGATAAAACGATAATTATATCGATTTACCTAACATGGACGCTACTTTTAACCTATTTTTGACATCTCAATTCGATAAATTTATACAAGTTCCGTGTTGGTGACGATAAACATCTCGCAGTAATTAAAACTTAAAAATACATACATTTAAGCGTAAGTATTGGTTTTTTAATAGTTCTACTTATCAAAAACAACTCAGTTGCCTACAAAAATGGCGTTACTCATATTATAATTTGTAAACAATATTTGTAGGATGTCAATATCGTCTCACGATGCAAGCTGATAAAGAACGAAGAAAACTGCAGCGGAGGACAATAAGGGATGCCTCAAATCGTTTCGAACTTCCGGAGGCCGAATTTCGGCACTTATACCTACCTATAGAGTGGGTAAGGATATATTATGGCACTCTATTTATGTGCCGAACTGGATTCAGAATTCCAGCCGCACAACGGTGATGGATTACATTCTACATAAAGGTAAGGTACCTAGGTTAAATTTTATTATTTATCATATACTTAATATACAGGGTGTTAGGTAATGAGTGGATAAACCGTGAACTGCTGATAGGGGGCACTTAGGTCGTTCTAATAATGATAAATGAGGTTTAGTAAAAGTGCCACGGTTTTCGAGATATTTGGACTTTTTTAATTTTTTAGGAAATTGACACCCTTACTCGATTTTTTGGTTGTGGTTAGTGTACTAAGATGTTTTTTTTTATTTTCTTTTTAGCTTATTATTGTTAAATAGTTGTGTTATGCGATAAACATTACCATTTTGGCGTAACTACCGCGGTTTAATTAAAAAAAAATCGCAAACTTGAATTTTGCATCTTCGATAGAACATTTACCAAATTTTGAGCTCTTGCGGTGAAAAAAAAAATTACTATCACATGGTAGCCAATGAGCTAAAAAACATGCCCATTTAATAGAGATTTTAAAACAGAAATAATCTTTTTATTTAAATATTAGAATAAAAAACAACATCAGTTTTCCGCAATCGATTCGATTATTTCCTGTGATTATTTCATATTAAATTTGTGCTCCACAATTCCAAAGCGTACCTAATTATGACAAACTTTTCATTGCGAAAATAAAAATACTGGCCACTAATTTTGTGAAACTTTTTATTGAAAAAAGTAAAGATTTGTGATCCGAGCGAAGCTTTACAACCTTTTTGTTGTAATAATAACGATACCGGGCACTAACTACTTTTTTAATGCCATTTATTCGAAATTTATTTCGAAATATCCCGACAGCTTTTTATTCTTTTAATAAGCTTAATAACATGCCTATTTAATAGAGATTTTATAACAGTAAACATTTATTGGTTTTGATAAATAAAACTTAAAAAAGTAGGTATTGGAGTAGCAAGGAAGCCGGTTTTTCTAATGAATGATTTAACTAATGCTATCTGTGAAATAAAAAAACATAAAAAGGAAATGTTTTAATAAAGTTAAGTTAAATAATGTGCTCAAATTGACGTCCACCAGCCCTAATGCAAGCTCTACATCGTCGGATAAAGGAACGCCTGACGAATCTGGTGTATCCAGAGTTCCCTATTTCTTGAGCAGCAATTCTTATTCGCTCTCGTAACCCAGAAAGACTCGTAATTGGACGGCTGTACACTTTCTCTTTGAGACAACCCCAATAAAAAAAATCTAAGGGGTTCAAATCCGGTGAACGCGGAGGCCATAGTATTGGGCCTAACCGGCCAATCCATCGTTCTGGGAATGCGGCAGTTAAGTACTGTCGCACTCGTGCTGCGTAATGTGCGGGACAACCGTCTTGTTGTAACCACATTACTTGCCTTAGTGCAAGCGGCACATCTTCCAGAAGGATAGGTAGATCATTTTGAAGAAACTCCAAGTAATTATCTCCATTTAGAGTAGATGGCAGCTCGAAGGGGCCGATCACTTCGCCATTCAAGATACCGGTCCACAAATTTACCTAAAATTAATATTTGTAATAGATAGGGGATTCATCGCGGTAAAAAGCATAATTAATTAAACCTTGACGTTTTTATCGTATTACAACAACCGTGAATACCGTGATCATGAGAAGACTTACCTTAAATTGGTACTGAGATCTATCCTATCTCATTAAGTGAGGATTATCTAACTGCCAACTGTGCAGATTGTGTAGATTCATGTAGCCATCTTGACGGCAAGATGATTCGTCCGACCACAGTATCTTGTTAAAAAAGTCTGGGTCTTCACGCATCCGACGCAGCATCACTCGACAAAAAGTTACTCTTAAGGGATAATCTCTAGGCAATAAAACTTGCACACGTTGGACGTGAAATGGGTGTAATTGGTGTACTTTTAATGTAGTATGCACTTTTCATACAGATAAACCCAGGTAATTTGCCATATCACGCACGGATAGAGAAGGATCTGCTTCAACTAGGTCCAAAACATTCTCGTCATCTCCTCGGGTGGGTCTTCCTCCACTTGTTCCACCCACACCCTGACCAAGAATTCTGCCTTCAGTGAACGCATTATGTACTCGATTAAAAATCCGGTAGTCTGGATGGCTAAATTTCGAATAAATGGCATTAAAAAAAGTACTGCCCAGTATTGTTATTATTGCAACAAAAGGGTGTAATGCTTCGCTCGGATCACAAATCGATACTTTTTTTCAATAAAAGGTTTCACAAAATTAGTGGCCAGTATTTTTATTTTCGCAAGGAAAAGTTTGTCATAATTAGGTACGCTTTGGAATTGTGGAGCACAAATTTAATATGAAATAATCACAGGAAATAATCGAATCGATTGCGGAAAACTGATGTTGTTTTTTATTCTAATATTTAAATAAAAAGATGTTTACTGTTTTAAAATCTCTATTAAATGGGCATGTTTTTTAGCTCATTGGCTACCATGTGATAGTAATTTTTTTTTTCACCGCAAGAGCTCAAAA
Source organism: Tortrix viridana (assembly GCA_963241965.1). NCBI lineage: Eukaryota > Metazoa > Arthropoda > Insecta > Lepidoptera > Tortricidae > Tortrix > Tortrix viridana. Next base: position 12,379,133 of record OY725172.1, read on the forward strand.
TTTGGTAAATGTTCGATCGAAGATGCAAAATTAAAGTTTGCGATTTTTTTTAAATTAAACCACAGTAGTTACGCCAAAATGGTAATGTTTATCGCATAACACAACTATTAAACAATAATAAGCTAAAAATAAAATAAAATAAAAACATTTTAGTACACTAACCACGACCAAAAAATCGAGTAAGGGTGTCAATTTCCTAAAAAATTAAAAAAGTCCAAATATCTCGAAAACCGTGGCACTTTTACTAAACCTCATTTATCATTATTAGAACGACCTAAGTGCCCCCTATCAGCAGATCACGGTTTATCCACTCATTACCTAACACCCTGTATAAGTAAGTCGGTAGGACTTACATAACGTTAGTATAGGCTCTATGAGGGCTTAGTAAAACAACTGGCAAATCAACTCGTTCAAGTGCACTCTTTCACAGGTTCTAGCTCCGTTGCACTTTTTGGCGTATGGAAGTTACCAACGTGGAATAGGGCAGGAATATTGGTTATGCATTCCACAGTCCACCCACCGTCAGTAACTAACTGGCACAGTTTAGTTAAGCCAGAGGGTTACTACACTATGCCCACGCCGCGTGTCGCCATACGCTGGTTTCATACATTTAGCCGTCACGCGGGGCGGGAGCAATATAATCAGTCCTATACTAAATGTATGAAACCGATTTGCGTGCGACACGCGGCGAGGGCATAGTGGGCATCCTTTTGAGAGCTACGAAGCCACAGACAAACACACAGACATAGGCGTCAAACTTATATAATTAACATCCCTCTATTTTGGTTAGTTATTATGTTTTAATTTAATAAATAATTTCCAGGTAGCTGATGTAAACTGCCGCATATTAGCGGTACTATCCAGATTCCCCGGCAGAGCGCGTGACTCCTTCATATTCAATAACCCGGGCATTAAAACGGAGCTCAAAAGGCTGTACAACTCGCACATTGTGGAGTATTTCCTTCTGGGTATGTAAAAAACTCTACCACTCAAAGTGACCCAAGTCTATGCTAAATAAAATTGACTTTGATTTTTCTGGTTGGTTCAGGATAGAAATATGTTTTTATTGACATTGAAAGATCTTATTGTAGTTGTAATTTTTAATGTTAATGCAAGTTATATATTAAATAGCTTTTGTCCGCGACTCCGTCCGCGTAGAAGTCGTTTATCGGTTTTCCCTTGGGAACTACCAAATTTTCCGGGGTAAAAAGGATCATTTATGTTAATCCAGGGTATAAGCTATCTCCATTCTAAATTTCATCCAAACCCGTCCAGCCGTTGCAGCGTGAAAGAGTAACAAACTAACACACACACACAGGCAGACAAAAACACAGACACAGGCAGACACACAGTTAGACAGACAGACACACAGTTAGACAGACAGACAGACAGACAGACACATACACACACACATGCACATACACACACACATGCACACGCACAAACTTTCACATTTATAATTAATAGGTTAGTAGGATAGTTTATGTATGTTTGTTTGTTTGAGGCTATGCAATAAAATATAGCCTGACTGATACTTCTGAATAATGTAGCCTTCTAATGGTGAAAGAATTATTAAAATTGGGTTATTAGTTTCAGAGTTTATTATTATGATTACAAACAAACAAATCTTTCCTCTTTATAATATTATATACTAAATTGTGATTAATCTAAACAAAAGAAAAACTAAACATATATATAAAACTAGTACCCTAAAAATAACATTAAAATAGTTTTCTATGTCCTCCTTGGTGCTGACTTGCTTGACCTCGACCCTGAAAAAAAGAGTATAATTTATCCATGATGTAATTAATTGTTTGTTGTTGACTCGGGGGAAGGCTTGTGAACTGTTGCTCATGATGTTTATTTTGAATGTGCTGCCCCAAATAGTCCAGAAGAAATACACCCACTGGCACTGTCGGGTTTGCAACACCATTGAGCAAACAAATGGGTACCTCAAATTTGTTTGAGAAATCTGAAATAATTAACACCTGTTGTATACTGTATAATATGATGCATTATTATAGGTTATTATGATTACAAATCCCTAACTTAAGTAGGTACTATAATGATAATCTGCTATAACAGAATGTTATGTTATTTTTCAGAACACTTGGCACATAGCTGGACACTGCCGCAGATAGCAATCCAGTCATTGCCACCCAGCAGCTCCCGGCAAATGGCCTCCTATTAAGAGTGGCTCAAGAGAAAAGGACAGCCATAATAAATAATTATTTTACATACTATAGCTTTTCATTTCATTTTCATACTAGAGTAGACACATTGAACAGTGTTATTTTTAAAAACATTAAAAGTCAAACTGACTTTTTCCTATATAATAAATAGCCTAGACTCAAGCTACCTCCTTACCCAATCAAATTTTGCAAAAGTGCAACAGACAAACTGTTTTAGTATGGGTAATTAAAACTTACTGATTTTTATGTTCCCTCAATCTCTCCATAGTTATACTTAGAATGAAGCTATAAATATTCATACTTGCAACTCTTACATTAAAATAATAATAACCTGTATGTTTTACCAGACTGTAATTTGACTGGCTGGTGTGACTCCATCCGATGATAGAGTTCAATGAATCTATTCTTATATTGTTAAAAATATCGTGATAAAATATTTTACGAATAATATTCCTGAGTAAATATATATGGAATTTTTTTTAAATACTTACGAGTTTCCAAACAGCCACAGGTTTGTCTGGCCCAAACTCCCGCAGTTTCCGCAAGATTGTGCCACTCGGTCCGAGACCCGAGTGGCTCACTACATCCTCCGTTTGCAAAGAGTGGTGGCTAGCCATATATTCAACGAACTTCCTTTTTTGCATTGCCGTATAGTACAGCGGCTGTAACACAACATAAGTAATTGTTTTAACGAGGCACAATAAGGAATCGACTAAATAAGACTCATAATTAGTTTGCATGTTAAACTTACACTTTTCTACCTTGCTTGGTTCATGTTTCAACTGTATTTCTTGGTTGTGTTTCTTCTTAAAAGTCCCCATCCAATCTCATTTTTATTTTCTATTATTGTATTAACTCAGAAACAAAACTTCAATATAATATTTTATATACATAGATAATAAAACTGATTGACTTGTCAAGCAAGATAACCCATACATTTAGAAAAGTACCCCGAGTCCGCTCCGTTCAGTGACTGATTTTAAACAACTCATTTCGGAAGCATTACATAAAGTCCGCCATTCAATATCAAACAATGTACAAAAATGGATTGATTTCATAACACTGGCAACCTTTTTGTAAAATGGTGGTAAACTCGCGTAATTCTTGTCACACTGGTTTATACACATTAGATATCGCGTTATCGACGCGATATCTTTATCCAAGTTGTCAACCATGTTAGAGTTTTCGATAAATTTAACGAATATGATAAAGTTTTATACATATCCACACGATAAAGCTGTGTCATGCATAATAGGCCCACAGAGCGAACCTCATCTTTCACACTAAAATTTCCAGACTTAAAACGCTTAAACCACAATTGTGCTACTCTTATTGATACCGCATTAGGTCCATAAACCACACAAATTTTATTCGCGGCATTAGTCGCATTTTTGCCTTTTTTTGTAATAAAACTTTAAAATGTACCGAATTTCTTCGTCACACACGTTCATTTTGATAGCTCAAAAACAATTGAAAAATGCCGGTAACCTGTTTTTTTTTTTAATTTTATTGTATTTCGGAATGTTGACTTTTAATGGTATTAAAACCCGCCAGGTACATTTAGTATAGACGAAGAGGTTTGATTACAACTTATACGGTCCAAATACGAAAATACTTTTGCCCCGACCTATTATAATAACTATATGGGCTGTGATATAATAACATATTGTTTTTTTAGAAATGGGTGTGTGCTCAGATCGAATTTTGAGAGACCTGTGGGTGCTTAAGTATAAACATGAAACAATTCACGAGAGGCTACAGCAAGTCAGAGACATGGGAATTGAAACTCTTTGTCCTTGGATGGTTCGCTGCAATCAGGACATTATGAAAAGGTAAGTAAAACCCCTTCTAGACCGTCGGGACAACCACACAACTCAACCAAGGTCAAGAGTGTCCTTGATCGGGTTGAACAAAAAATTGATCGTGTAGACGTCTGTTGGACAACCAGCGTCCCAACGGCCTTGGTTGGAAGTGCTGCGCTTGCAACCAAAGTCAAATAGAGGGCGTTGAGTCGGCCGCCCGATCGTTTGGAAGCTTGTCACCCAACCGCGCGTAGTCAGTCAGTTTTAGACGATCCAAGCGAGAGGACGTATGCGTCATGGAGAACGAGCGCGAAGTTTTGACGGAGTTCTCAGAATTATATAAAGGTCTTATCAGAGATCACAGTATCTTTTTTTTTCTATTAATGGTCTGACCATTTCTAATAATTTATAGAGTCTCTTGGTCCATTCTAAGATAATTATGAAAATCTTCTGTATAGATAAAACGTTTAAATGACTTCAGTTTTTCAGCCATTTTCTTTTTTCTTTTTAGGGTACCGTACCAAAATGGTAAAAAAGGAACCCTTAGGTGAGACTTCGTTGTCTGTCTGTCTGTATGTCACAGCAGTTTTTCTCAACAACTGCACACGCTATCAACTTGAAATTTGGCATAGTTGTATAACTTGCTTGCCCGCATCTGTTTTTAGTAAAAAAATATGATATTTATGAAATTAATTTTATAAATAATTGAAAAGGGGTCCAGATTGCGGGGTTGAAAACGAGAAAGTGCTTTGATTATAGCTAGTGGGGTATCATATAAAAGGGCGCAATCTGCACATTTCAAAACTATTTTGTTTATAATTTTCCGTGACGTACTTTTTGATTTATAACCAAAAAACGTCAAAAAATTACTGTTCCTCCCTTATCTCCGAAGTTTATGAACCGAAAAAGCTGACAAATTCCTCACTTATAGATAATTACTTATATTTTACGGGAAAAATAAAACGAAGTGTTCAAAATTTATAGTTTTCGAGAAATTGACAATAAACTTAAAGATCTGTACTAAACTAGGCAAGTCAAAATGGACCTTATTACATACTCGTACAGTAAAGTACACAAAAAGGTATATTTTTGAAGTACGGACTTAAATGTGGAACCCTCGGTGCGTGAGTCCAACTCGTTTTTTTTCCTCACTAGCAGATAGAAGGGCTATGGCATGGCTATTCCGACTTTTTGGTATTTTGAAAGTGACATAGCGAACGGCTAGCAGTGACGTGTTCACTGCTAGGCGTTCGCAGTTGAACTGAAATTGCTTCCAACCACACGACCGTGTAGAACAAACTGCAAATTCGGTTGACTCAACCAAGGTCACGGTGGTTGGGCGGTTGTCCCGACCGTCTAGAAGGGGTTTAAATTAAGTGATTTGCAAAAAGTTAATTTACAAAGGTTTCTTTTGAGTTGTAGGTACTCGTGATAGTTTCAGAAAGGTACCTAAAGACATAATTTAGGGATTTGTATCACTATATTTTGTCAAAATTGTCACTAAAAATAGGTATGTAATTCAGATTTTAATGTTTCTTAAAGGTATATAACAATATCACAAGAAACGAAGAATATTCTTGGGGATAACAAGTCAACGAAGATATATCTGGCCGACCGACTTAACACATCACCAGAAGTTGTTGAAGATATATGCAGTAGAATACCAGCTCTTAAAACCATAAGAGTTACAAAAGTAAGAACTTTTTATGAACGTACCTTTAAAGAGCAACAATGGCCTTCCTCCCACGTGAGTTGAGAAGACTATCGCTTATCGGCTCCGCGTATTACTCGTTTGACGTTTTTGCCGCGGGAACTATTAGATTTTCATGTTTTAATCAACGACATGGAGTACCTTACCTGTGTGTCAAATGTATCAGCATAGTACTAGCTCTGAAGACATTTATAATGCCGTATACCTTCAGAAGCCCAATATCCATTCCTTACGCGTCAACTAGGAAACTCTTGGAAGTTATGGGGTCCGAAAAATCCGGAATTTTGCAAAAAAATGTATCGTATTACTTAGTTACGCAGTCTTAACCACGTCGTCGGTCTACCTTGCTGGAGGTCTGCCCACGCTGCGTCTGCCGGTACGCGGACGCCACTCGAGAACTCTTCGGCCCCATCGGCCATCTGTTCTGCAAGCGATGTGCCCCGCCCACTGCCACTTAAGTCTAGCAATTCTTAGGGGTTATGGATGCAAGGGGCGCAGGACCGGTCCTTGTGGCAAACCTTGGAGGAGGCCTATGCCCAGCAGTGGAAGTCTTTTGGCTGAAATGTCGTCTTCCCGCTATCTTAACCACGTCGTCGGTCCACCTTGTTGGAGGTCTGCCCACGCTGCGTCTTCCGGTACGTGGACGCTACTCGAGAACTCTTCCCATGATGGCCCCCACGGCCATCTGTTCTGCGAGCGACGTGCCCCGCCCACTGCCACTTAAGTCTACCAATTCTTAGTGCTATGTCGGTGACTGGTTCTCCTCGTGCAGGTCTCCTCATTCCTGATTCGATCACCCAGAGATATTCCGAGATTCCAATTGTGTGGATTGTGTGAGCTGCACAGTCTCGAAGTATTGTTAACGATAACGTCGATAACAAACAAACGTAACGAAATATTTTTTTCTCTACTGTTTTGTACTTTAATGAATTTTTATTAAAGTAAAATAATCATGCATATTGACTCGCTTTTTGTAACTCTATTTTTTGTTTAGGTGAAACGCTTTGTGGATTTCCTGATAAGCGAAGGATTTCAACCCGAGGAGATCGCGAATAAACCCAGAGTTTTATCAGCGTCTCCGAACACTGTGAAGCTTAGACTTGAAAAGTTACGCAAGATTGGACTAAACGAAATCAACTTAAATGTACTTTGTAAAAGTAGAAAGGATTTTAAAAAATATTGCGAATCAATAGAAGCGTTGGCTTTAGAAAAACAATAGTAGACAAGATTATTAACTGAAATTATGCAAATTTGATACTGTTGGTATCTAAGTAAAAGATGAGTTAGTTAAGGGCCTGGTAATGGAGCCACTGAACGTATACATAGAGTACGGCAGGACACAAATATTATAGCCCGTGGATGAAGCAATAATACTATTAAAATTGATTGGTCAACGGCGTTACCGCTTTGACGCGCGCCTAATTAATTGCTATACCATGTATAATCGGATTACTAATCTCACGGAAAAAATTTAAACAAAGATACGTCACTGTCAAAGTGACATTTCAGGGGATCTGTAAGTATGGGCGGGTCAATTTCCGGGCGTTTCAACCGCCGTCATTAGTATTTTTTAATATATTGACGAAATCAATGACACCTACCAGCAATTTATGATGTAAACAGTTGCAGAACCGTGGATGTATTTTCTATTAGCATCAGAAGTTGGCCAATTATTATAAACGTGCTTAAATGTGTTTAACAACATGTTTCTCTCCATCTCCGATAAAGAGCAAAGACGTGGTCGTTTCTTCACAGGAGACAACATATAGTCTTACTTTGACCGAGAAAGAAGTACTCGGACCAGGGTTCATCCTTCCACACAACAGTGAACGAAAACGTAACAATGAGCAACATAACAACAATAGAAAACGTAACAACAATAAAAAATTAACAGAACAGTCACTAGAAAGCGATTACGGGATCACAGGAGCATTCAATCTAGAATGTTCAGTGAAGCGAGTGACGTCTCACGTTAAGCGGCCCGCAACTTCATGAACCGGGTGTATCGAGACAGTGATACCAGTGCAATAAATAGATTATGCATACGAAAACAGTAGTCTCTCTTTAAATTAATATAACAAAGAGTTTAGGTCAAAATAAAGTTTGGCATCAATAAATTAAATTATTTTATCTTGATTATAATATACATTTTATTTATACAAAGTCGATTTCTTAAAACTGTGTTAAGTATAAATATCCCGGATGTTTCAAATTTTTTTCGTTAACGGCAACACTTTTGTTTACATTTTTTCCGTGAGATAAAAAATCCGATTATAGTCGGAGAGGGTGAGGTTCAATTTATGCTCGTAAGACCTTTAGGCAATTTATGTAGCCATAAGTTTAATAAAACGACCTACCTATTAATAGTCAATAGTTTTCTTGGTATTGAAATGAAAGCAAACGTGCACGTGGGCGGTTTTCAAAGTTTTCAAATTCAAGGACCGAAGCAGATTCAATCCGCACCCGTTAGTAATATGGTTGCACTTGCTACAGGAGTTTTGTCAGAGATACCACCATATGTTTTATAGCATAAAGGTCATCGCACATTAGAGCCCCCCGGCACCCGACCAGCGCCGCCTCGCCTCAAAACTAAACGTTGAAAAATGAGCTTTATATTGTGCTATTGTTGGCGCCGAGCTTATAGCCACGTGGACGTCGAGCTGGCGACTCGTTGACGGCAAGAGTTGAAGCGGTGCTGATCTGGTGCTGGCTGGGTGCCGGGCGGATCTAATGTTCGATGACCCTTATAGTTAATTTTCGTGATGCAATGGAAAAGTTATAGTTTCGTAATTTTTGTCCTTAGCTACAAAAAACGCTCACGTACCCCTATAATTTACTAGTATAAAACAAATCGACGGGTCTCTGATAACCTCGTATATGAAAATTTATGAAATTGGAATATCTACTTTAGGACGTGTAGGTACCTAAAGTGGATATTCGGATTTCGTAAAATTTCGTATACGAGGTTGAGTCAGAGACCCGTCGATATGTATATAAAAAAGTTTGCCTATTAAAAAACCCGGAGCAAAATTTTTAAAGATTTTTTTTTACAGCTACGCGATTTCAGCGTCGCTTCACAATGGAGGATATTACATTATCAATATTATCACGATAATACTGACGCCATAATAAAGTAAAATACTGCGATATGGCATGTTACATTATCAATATTATCGTTTCATTTTGGCGTTCTAAAGGTTGTCTCAAAAGTGTCATAAAATCTCGTGTCTGCGTCGTAAGTTATTCAAGGTCAAAGGTAAAAAGAATCAGTTTTTGCGATTATCTTGGTTTATATTGCTCCAATGATGGTAAAATCTTATAAAAATTTTAGAGCATAAAATTTGCGAATTTTTTTATTTGAAACATTTTTTCATGTGCTCAACCGTTTTTAAATGTTATTAAATAGGTACAATGTATTAACGAATAAATAATACAAATTATTCAAAATTCAAGGTAGTATTCGCAGATATTCACGGTTGACCTTGCATTACAGTACGAAAGGCTGAGCGCTGCGCGCTCACCGCCCTCTATCTCAAAACCGGTCAAGTGCGAGTTGAACTCGCGCACCGAGGGTTACGTATTTAAGTCTACTTCAAAAATATACCTTGTAATATATTAAAACAACTGTAAGGCATACCTTAATAACTAAGGTATACCTTAATAACTAAGGTATACCTTAATAACTAAGGTATACCTTAATAAGGTCTATTTTGAGTTGTCTAAGTTTAACACAGATTTTCAAAGATTTTTGTCAATTTCTCGAAAACTATAAATTTTGAACACTTCTATAAGTTAGGAATTTTTCAGATTTTTCGGTTCATATACTTCGGAGAGGGGGGAACGGTAAGTTTTTGAATATTTTTGGTTATAAATCAAAAAGTACGTCACGGAAAATAGTTTTGAAATGTGCAGAATGAGTCCTTTCACTTGCTATAATCAAATCACTTTCAATTTCAACCCCCCATTCTAGACCCATTTTCAATTATTTATAAAATTAATTTCAAATCGTTTTTACTAAAAACAGATGCGGGCAAGCTAGTTATACAACTATGCCAAATTTCAAGTTGATAGCTTGTGTAATTGCTGAGAAAAACTGCTTAGACTTCGTTGTCTGTCTGTCTGTATGTCACAGCAGTTTTTCTCAAGTGTTCAAAATTTATAGTTTTCGAGAAATTTACAACAAAACTTTGAAAGTTTGTGTTAAATTTAGACAACTCAAAATAGACCTTATCGCATACAAATTAAAGTAGATATACAAAAAAAAAACGCCTCGCACAAAAATAAAACTAAAAAGTAAATAAATAATAAGCCCCTTAAAGCTTAATGTCAGTACCTAGTAATATTTTGATTCAAGCGTCGTCACGTCCGACAAAGACATCAACGGGCTCCGAGCACGAATGTACGTCACAGGACGAACTTTGTCACTATAAGATTTCAAGTATTAACACTCACCGCCACACATACTTACTTATATTAGAATTTTCTAGTACAGCAAGCCATACGGTCCGCCGGCGTCCGCACCTTTCTATCAGCAGGTCGTGCGGTCCGCTACAACCTCGCAATTACATACAATTTTTCTAGTGCGTGGCCTGCTGTTATAGAAAAGTATATAGGTGGCGTGCCTTACTTGAAAAGTTATGGGCCTGCCACACGCACAAGCTTCATCACAGTTTTGCCTGCGCAGGCCGGTTTGTACACTGAACACGGAGCGTGTAGTTGGTAAAAAGAATCCAGTTAGGTAAGTCCAACTTCGAGAAAGAGGTCAATCGTCGAATCCAACTCGGCTGGCCAGCGTTCAGAAAGCTACGCACTATCTTCTTGTCCCAAATACCACAGCGCCTCGTCGTTGATCAGTGTGTATTGCCAGTGATGACATACGGATCTGAGATATGGTCGCTTACAATGGGCCTCATAAGAAGGCTCAATGTCACTCAAAGGGCGATGGAAAGAGCTATGCTGGGTGTCTCCTTGCGAGATCGAATCAGGAATGAGGAGATCCGTAGGAGAACTAAAGTAACTGATATAGCAAACCTTAAGTGGCAGTGCTCGTAGAACCGATGGCCGTTGGAGCGGAAAAGTTCTAGAGTGGCGACCGCGAACCGGGAGACGAAGTGTCGGCAGGCCTTCCACAAGGTGGACCGACGATCTGATAAAGGTCGCGGGAAACCGCTGGATGACAGCAGCAGAGGACCGGTCGTTGTGGAAAACCTTGGGGAAGGTCTTTGTCCAGCAGTGGACGTCTTGCGGCTGATGATGACTTTGCCCAAAATCGAAGAAAAGAAATTCAAAGACCGCTCGGTCTTAGTCATCTTCAGAATCGCCGTTGATACGGCCGTTTATGCCGAATATTCAAGGGAAGCAAAAGCTATAGGGTACCTACTTCCCATTAGCTATGTCCACACCTATGCGCTTTCATGTTCAACTTTCAAATCGTCTTGCGTCAAGCGCATGCAATACGAGGGTGACACTGAATCTTCAATAAAATCCAATGTTTTGACTTTATCTTCCGCCATTTTATTTGCAAAATGTTGCACGTCAACCCAACGGTGACGGATCAGAGTGCGCTACGGGTATGCGCTTATATCAAACCAGTTTGAGCGAATGCGTTATTGCATGTCTTATAGCACAAGTAAAGTAAAAAATCCGAAGACCGTTAATTTGTAGTTACATCACATAAAAAATAAACGTCAGTATAAACTGATACTACCTACCTACCTTATTATCCTTGTAAGACCTCTGTAAATACCATGGATGCAATAAATGAAGATGAATATACTCACTAAGTACGAGTGCATACTTAAGTGTGTGTCAGTTTATACTGGAATTTGTTTCTATTGTATTTCCAGGATTTACGAACTATTTACATACCTACAAGTTTGTGCGGAACCCTCGGTGCGTGAGTCCGACTCGCACTTGACCGGCTTTTTTAATTTCGATTGACAATTTAAGACTCTAATTTTAGACATAGACATGTGTAACATAAGGCAGTTACTAATTTATGTTGGTAAAGGTTTTTTTGAAATAAAACATATTTATATAATTTATGATGATTATTTGCCTCAGCCATATAAAATAATGTCCCTGGAATGAATAGCTCAAAGGAAAACTCACAAACATTTAACAATTCATATCTAGAGGTCACAAACTATAAAATGGTGGTTTGGTCACTGTAAAAGGAAAATGTACAAAACACCTATATAATACGAATTTAAGGCTATGTTTATTTTATTATTGCATATTATTGCCACATTGTGATAAAACAGTATATGATTTAATTGTGACTCACTAACTACTAAATTTACAATTGCAATCTAGTTACATAACTGCACTCATGAATAAAGTAATGTCTAGCATTTTGTAACTAATGTAAAGAAAGTTTAAAAATATTAAACTACCTATTTGACACATGAAATGTAAGTGGGTCAGTGACAAAACTTGAGGATCTGCATATTTATACCAGGCAAAATTATAACTCGGTAGCAAAACTGTGCTTAATCCCAATTTGCCTTTCATGCATCACTAAGATAAAAATCATGTGAGGTCAGAATAGAAATCCATGAGGATAATTGAACTACTGATGGGCACATTGAACTCCTGGGCCTGCGTGCATGTGCTCCTCATCATCACTGGCGTAGGCCTCTTCGCGGCCGCCGCCGCTGCGCCCGCGGTCACTAGCTGTGTACTCCATCAGGTTCACCTCCTCTACATCTTCTCCTATAGGCATTACAAATGCCGGACGTGGTGGCAATATACTTTCAATCTGTTTTAGTTGCTCCTCAGAAGCAAAGTTGTTATCAGGGAACACAACATCAAATTTTACATACAAATTTCCCTTTTCAAATGGATTTTTGAACTGAGGCATTCCTTCACCTTGGATCCCCTTAAGGTCCCCAGGCTTAATTACTTCCCCAGTAAAGTGTCTGATGAGTAAGTCACGACCATCTAGGTGTTTAACAATGAATTCAAATCCACATAGGGCCTCAGTAAGTGTGATTTCATGCTTGATCACAAGGTCGTCCCCAGTTCTCTGGAACACATCATGGCTCTTCTGCTGCAACACAATGATGACATCCCCAGGCTGTGTGTCAGGTTGCTGGTCTCCTTCACCCCTAAAAAATATTTTTTGATTTTCTCGCATGCCCTTTTCAACATGAACTTCTAAAATCTTAGTCTCATTTAAGACTTTCTTACCTTTGCACTTAGGACACTTATCTTTTTCATTAATAGTTTCACCCTGTCCTTGGCACGTCGGGCAACGAGTCTGAAACTGTCGAGTCATGTTGGGCCCTATTTGTTGATAAGATACTTTGATACCCTGTCCATGGCAGTCTTTGCAAGATACAACAGCACCTGGCTTCCCACCAATTCCTTTACAAGGACCACAGATCACATTTTTACTAAGTTGCAACTTAGCAGTTTTACCATTATACATGTCCTCTAAGGAAACCTTCAGAGGATGAATGGTATCTTCTCCGCGAGCTCGCCCTCGGCCTCTGCTGCCGCCGCCACCCATGCCGAATATGTCTCCAAAGAAGTGGCCGAGAATGTCGTCGGGTGGAAAGCCACCTCCTTGTCCACCTTCTTGTAAACCTTTAAGTCCATACTTATCGTACGTTTGTCGTTTCTTCGGGTCAGATAATACTTCATAGGCATAGCTGATTTCCTTGAATTTATCTCCCGCAGCAGGATTTTTATCAGGGTGGAACTCTTTCGCCAACTTGTGGTAGCTCTGTAAAATGAAGTGTGCATGACAGTATGAACAATGGATGTAATGTAACGTGCTATGCTAAAACATGTAAATGGCGCATGTCCGTTTCAAACTGATTCTACCACGAAAACGTTTATAAAAAGTGTTTTAAACTTACTCTTTTAATATCAGAGTCGCTAGCATTTCTGGAAACACCCAATATCTCGTATAACTTATTATCAGCCATTTTTTCACGGAATTTGTAAGAAGGAAGGGTATAAAGCCTACAGATAAACTTAGAGAGTAGAGTAGATTTGGTTGGAGTAGATTTTTTTTATTCCACAGATAACACGAGGTAACGACTAAAGCGCGTGCCACACGGTTTCAAACCATGGTTTCAAACAGGTGGTTTGAAACCGTGTAGACAGTGGTTTTAAACCAAATTTCGCATGAACTTAAACGCCCTTGGCAGATATCAAACAAATGGGCTTGTTTGAAACCGAGTAGCAGCTCGCTTCTACCAAGGTCACTTTGTTTAAAACCATGGTTTCAAACCGTGTAGCACTGTACGCATTACAGTGAGAGGTTTAAGCGTATCACAGCCGGCAGCACGATATTTTCCTTACTAGTTGACAGACTCCCAAACGCAGCTATATTAATATATATTATAGCTGCATGTGTGGACTCTGAAGATGCCTTGCTAATCGTGTATTAAATAAAATCTTAGATTAAAAAAATTGAGTTGGGAATCTCCTCCTTTCTTGGAAGTCGTCTAAACGTACCTATATAAACTTAAGTGGGCCCTAAATAATGCAATTTATTTGCCTGCAATCCATAGATTAAAGTAGTATACTACAGATAAGACAGTCGAATTCAGTCGATCTACCTTAGGCTAGGCGTATTCTGAGACGCAGCAGGCGACGCAGCGCATGGCAGAATATATTTTGTAATGCATGAACTTCTTTGAAGCTGCGTACGCTGTGGCGCAGGCACGTGCAACGCAGACATCTGTCTATCCTGCTCTGCGCCTCGTTGTAGAATTGTTGTTGGACAGATTTCTGCCCTGCGCTGCGTGGAACTGTGTCGCCTGCGTCTCACTCAACATACGCCCAGCCTTATCGTTAGTTCTAATTTGTCCTGTTTGGCGCTGTCCATCTACATAGTTTGTGGAGGATTTATGACAGTTGTTCGGCTTTCAATAGCGTCGCATGCCGATATCGATAGGACCTAGTGATGCGCTTACGATAAATAAATTTTGCGTGAGGTGTCATGTCAAGGAGGGGGCACTTCACTTAGAACATTTTACCAGGGGTGCCAGCTGCAACGTTTTGATTCTACCGATAAGATTGCTAAAATTATACAAAATCCACTAGCATTATAAAAAAAAGAAAATGTTTCTCTCTCACTCCAAATATTCAGACGAAGTGTGACGTTCACGTAAAGTTTTTTTGTGTATTTTTTTTGTATCCAATTATACAATGCGGTCAATTATACGAAAACGATACAATAGGCAACCAAATTATACAAATTTTGTATCCAAATATACAATCTGGCAGCCCTGCATTTTACCTATCCCACAGATTATAAGGGTATGACCTATCCATAGAAAATGACACACTGAAATTAGTTCGCACACTCTATTGGAGATGGCAGCATCATCGTTACACTTCGTTCATAAACTAAGAGGTTTCAACTGCCAAGGTGATGTAAAATTTCTGAACGAAATGCATCAGTTGTAACCACGGTGCTTTCACTTGGAACAATCCGTTTTGTATGGACGCCAATGTCTATTTTTAGTTCCGTCAATTTGCACTAGATGGCGATATTTTGAAAGGCTATAATAGATGACAACAACTTTAAATTCTAAATTCAAAAAAGCTGTGGCAGTGGCCCATGGGCAGTGGCACAGCAGGGCTGGTATTGGTACGTGTGATTATTGGTCCTTGATATTATAGGTATGGTAATAGATGGTCCTAATAGTAGTTACGGGAATTTGCGTTAGATGGCGTTGTGTCGTTGAATAGATATCTCTATCCTCCTATATATAATGTACTCTTTGGTTGTAACATTAAACATCGTTCGTCGCACAGAATAAGTACTTTAATAGAAACCGGACTATAAGAAAGAGCATGAGACGTATATTTGACCTTTTTTTACTTATGGTATTCATAACGAGTTAGAAAGATATGTCCTTATAGGTATTCTTTCGTTTTCCTTCGAGTTGTCACAAGGATCTGTGAAAGTGAGTGTTGTTGCCGAGTCGACAATAATATAGATATCGATTCAATTTCGCAGTTATAATTTATTCTAATGATTTAAGGGCAGATTTTTCTAATTGCCAAATAAAAGCATGTGGCAGTGAAAGTTATCACTTTCCTTTTTTTACATGCTTTCATTTAGTAACTTGCAATGTTCAAATGTTCATAATAATAAGGAACTTGTCCATTTCAAAATTTGCAGACCATTTTTCATCTACTTCCCGGTGTTTAATTGAACTGAATTTTGGAATACTTATGTAAACCCGATGACAATGTAATATTATTGTGTCAATGGACAGATCTGATGATAGAACTGGAAAGTGGCAACAGGATCCCCGGCTGAACTTAACGTAGACCCACCGAGATGGGACTCTTTAGTTTGGTCTTGATAATTTAATAAAGACAGTGAAAAAAATACCCGCAATAAAATTTTTGACATCAGCTTTTTGTCATATGAAAGAAAAGAAGAGAGCTAAAATTTATCTTAAAGTAAGTATTATCTGGAGATAAAAAAAATCGCCCGTTAAACATTATAATTACGTTATGCTTAACTTTAGCAGCTTAAAGTTATAGGTATTTGAAGTTTTTTGTTCAAAGATTTTTGTATGAAAAAGTAACAAAATTTGAACACATTTCATCAAAAACCATTGATTGTATTATCATCAATACATTTAGGTATTTGAAAATTATATTAAATTAAATTTTGGGAGAAATTTCGAAATATCAGTGGAAAACTACGTGCGTACGGGTATACGCGCTATCTATCGGCAAGTAGGAGATCTACCTTTGCTGTCATGTAAAAACTGTGCGCCAGCACCATCTAATAATGCATGAGGGAACTAAGTCAGTAAGTATGATACCTACCTTTGCTGTCATGTGTATTGTTCTTCCAATTAAAACTAAAACTTTCGGCCGTATCAATGATACAGCGAACTTTTGTATAAAAATCGATGAAAATTCGGTTTCGCCCCGAGCGACGCTCGGTCTCCCAGGTATTATAACTAAAAAGAGTAAACTAACTCCTGAATTATTTTACCTTTCAGCCCGCTTTTTGCACCTCTTTTTCTTAGCTCCGCTTTTAAAACACTGACATTTTTTGACCCGTTAACTCATATTTGCCATAATTAATCTCTGATATCGCAAAATATTTACAACATTATTCTAATTAGAAATAAACCCACGTCGCCCACCGACCCACAAACAGTAAAATTTGACATTTCGGAGACCTCACGCTACACTAGCGCCTCTAGCGGCGAATTCACACGCGATAGCCCTCATTCACTCAACACATTCATGAATAGATTGACCGCCTGTTTCACCATGTGTTTCACAGATGAATTTACTTGTCGATTGTGAAACAGGCAGGCAGGAATCTTGAACTGAATTATCCATTTATTTATTACCAATATAAGCCGCAGAAGTCGCTAGTGAGTTATTTTATTAAAAATAAATTTTTCGTCATCGGGAAAATAAAATTGTGACATGTCTACCCTTTAAGGTCTGTTACACCCGTTCCAGCGGTTACATAACGGACCCCGGCCCGTTGTGAATTTCTACAGTCACGGATCCGACAGTACCGTACCTATCTATTCAAACATTAGCTTTGTCGTATGTCACATTAACGCCCGACTTCGTATGGTGAATATTTATGATTATGGCAGGTACCTATAAGGCACGGTGTGCTGTGAAAGTGCGTTTCAAGCCTATCGCAGTGTCATATGTACTCATGTCAGTGTCGCCAACGAACATAGTATTGCCTTTTACTCGAATATGCAACCAAAGAAAGATAATGAGTTTGTCGTACCTACTTGTATTGCACTCAAGAGGCGTGTACAACAGGACAACATATACAGGCTGTCCCGTAAACCTACGATAATTCGTTGACAGGTGCTAGAGCTGCTAATTCCCTCTCAGAAAATCAAATTGTAGGTTTAGTGAAAATGGCTTAGATTTTGAGATTTTTACATTTAATTTTTTTTTAATACCACGACTACAAATGTAAGAATTTTTTAAATATAGGTTTTGTCAAATATTCCTGAAAAGTAAGGCTTTCACACGGTATATATACTTAATTTTTGGATGTTGAATCCTGTTTACCTGAAAACGACTTAAGAGCCACTTGTTACATTTTTTCAGTCAATCATACCTACCTTGGCTCTTCGCGGTGAAAAAAAAACTACACTAAAGTGGCATTATACCACAAAAATACGCCCATCTAATATTGTTTTTAAAATAGTACATCACTTACTAATTTTCCCAATAATTTATGAGATATTGCTATTTGCAAGCTCGACATCTCACAAATGCACGGTCGTTGCGTCGAGCGAGCACTGTCAGATAGGTACCTTTAATTCTTTCTTTGAGCTCTATCAAGCTTTCCACTGGTTTCCCGTAAACTTGTTAATAATCCGGAGGAAAGCTAGATAAAGCTCAAAGAAAGAATTACGGCAGTAGCTCAGGTGGACGTAAAAAATGAGCTGAGGGAGAAAAAAATCTATTTTTACAAAAATGTGAAAATCTCAAAAACTACGCCATTTTTATTAAACCTAAAATTTGATCTTCTGAGAGGTAATTAGCAGCCCTATCACTATCACCTGTCGATGGATTATCGTCGGTTTACGGGACTAAATTCATCTACAGGTATAATAGAATAGTAGCTACAATTATATGATAATATATTCAAATGAAATGTCATAGTATAAGGCACCTGGCTGTGCACACATGCACCAAATGCCGCATCCATGTTTTACGGGTCTGTTCGTAACTCGCAATTATCTATGTTACGCATGCACTTGCCATCGGCGGCTTACGTGTATGTACGATCGCGCTGCATCAACCCGCCGAAACTCTATAATTCTACCCACTTTGCTTTTGTATTTCTTACCGCAACAAATAACTGTGTATAAAATTAACACCGTCTGCATGCTAGTCGTAGTTTTTAGTATTTACTACAAGAAATGTTATTTAATTCTTTATATTTCTCATGTAAGTGAATTTTGTAAATTCTTTATGAGAATAAAGTTCTTAAACCATATTTAAGTCCGTGATATACCTATTAAGTACTTTATTTCTGAATCAGTCTTACTAGCCCACAGGGAACAATTTTACACGTATTGACTCATAAATAAAGATGTATGTATATTAACCTCGTATATTTTTTGTATTATGGGTACTGTACTGGACAACTATAAAATAATAAATGTATACACCCTTATCATTATTAAATAACTAGCGACCCTCCTTCGCTTCGCTTCGGTTAAAGTTCCCTCTCCCATTTCCCCCCCTTAAAATTGAGATACCAATTTTTCTCTTCATAAGAACCTCCCTCGGACTTCAAGGAATATTAATTGAAAAAAATAAATAATTGCCGAATTGGCCAACCCGTTCTCAAGTTATGTCGTGACGAAGGGAAATATTATAGGGATTCATTTTTTCCGTAGTCAAACTAGGAACCTTTATAGTTTTGCCATGTCCGTCCGTCTCTTAGTACTAGAAAACTGTTAAACCTATATATATATTATTAGTCACGCTGCCAAAGTGGTAAAATATTTTTTTTTCACCTCACTAGCTCGGAAAGCCCTTTTTTATTCTTTAAAAACAGACACCAAAACTGCATTTTATCCACTAGAGTGCAAAGAATATTTGAAATCCGAACGTGTTATTAGTTACTTTTTTAAACATATAACAATGTAAGTAAAGGCCAGTCCAGACAGGACAATTTTCGCCCATCTGATTAAATTGTCTGATCAAATCATGTTGTGTAGACGTAAAAATAATTTTATATTTTTGAATTGAATTCAATTAAAAACATATAGGTAGGTAGTGCAAACCATTTTATTACATGATTTTACCTTAAAAAACTTAAAATCTTACAAGAAATTTCATTTTGATGCATCAATTTTAATTATTCTGAACGCACCGCAAGTAACAGTGCAAACTCAAAATTCGTGAAAACTGAATGAAGCCTGATTTTACATATTTCAGTTGTTTTTCTTATGTAGTATTTTCCTGGCTTTAGTGAGGTGAAAAGATTTGTGTTACAGACTGCTGCAAAGTTATTTTACGACTCGTGTGTTGCAACACTCGCTACGCTCAGGATTCTATTTTAGAACCACTTGCTTCGCTCAGGATTCTATTTTCGAACCATAGAATCCATTCGCTAACACGTAGTTCAACCCTAGAATCCATTCGCTAGCTCATGTTTCAATTCCACACTCGCGGTTAAAATACAATACAACTTTGCACTCTTGTATAACAAATAACTATTTAGGGTACCTCCCCTACACGTAAAGTAGAGTTGGCTTTTTTTCTCGTCTACCCCATGGTATGGGGTACCGTGTCGTTGGATAGGTCTTTCAAAAATATTGTGGGTTTGTGGAAACAATTTTTGATTAAGGAATCCGTTTATGAACAAATAATAATAATAATCATAATAATTTGACATGTAATATTTTGATATCTATACATATAATAAAATCGTTAAGACCAAAAAGTCTGTACATTGAAGATTTAAAAAAAAAATCGATCAGAGCGACTTATAATAAAAAAGATAAAAGATATTTATTCAGTAAGTAGGCCGCACGGGCACTTTTACACGTCAAAATCTACCAGCGCTTCCCAAGAGGAGACCACTGCTGAGAAGAAGCGCCGCAAGAAACTCAACAGTTAGTCATTTTTTTAAAAATAAAACAATGTCACTACTTATTCTAGCATTATATAAAACTGTAAAAATAATATTAAATATTTGCGTAGTTTTGCAGGAAAACATGTCAGAATGACTTCGAGAAAATTTATATATAAATATCACACAAAACAGTTTTGACATGTCTTCCTACATAAACCGTGTCCCCTAGACAAGATACAGCGTTTACATGATTTTTATGAGGTATGTACGAGTAGTAGGTAAGCTATTGAACATTAAACATTAGTTAATTTTTTGGTTTAGGCCAAGCATTTTTGTCCGTTAGATAGTCCTCGACCCTATAGTACGCCTTTGACATCAACGACTTTTTCAAGTAATTTTTAAGTGCTGGAAGGGGTAACTCTAAAACTACGTCGGGTAATTTATTATAAAAATGAATACATTGACCTACAAATGATTTATATACATTGATTTTTTAATGATTTTTTTTTTAATGATTTTTTTTTTAAATTTTTTTTTTAAATTTAGTACTTTACGGACACGAAACTTTTTTATGGCAATTTTATTTTGATTCCTAGTATTTATATTATGTATATCAGATTTTTTAACGAAAGAGTCTAGGTTCTTAATAACATACATAATATTTTCATAAATATATTGGGATGCTACTGTTAAAATATTAATTTGTTTAAAAAGTTCTCTTAATGAATCACGGGAATTTAAGTTATATATAGAGCGAATGGCCCTTTTTTGTAACACAAATATAGTTTGTATGTCAGCTGCTTTCCCCAAACCAGAATACCGTATGACATAACACTATGAAAATAACTATGATAAACTAAGCGAGCTGTCTCAACATTGGTAAGTTGTAAGTAACTGAATAAGTAACTGAACATGTAAAAACAATTTTAAAAATTTTTGTTTGTTTGTTTGTTTGTTTGACTGAGCATCACGTAAAAACTCCTGAACGGATATTGATGAAATCTTCATAAATCTATTTTAATAAAATTAGAATAACATTTAGGCTATAGAAATTTTGGAAAATGTTAGAAGAAGGGGGTAAAAAGAGGGGGTAAAGTTTGTATGAAATTTTTTTTTAAATTGTTCTAGAATCATGAAACTCAGAATAAATACTTAATAATAAAAATAAAGAAATACCTGTTTCAGCATTTTTTTTAATCTCATCTAAAGATGCAAAAAAGAGGGTTTTATGTTTAAAATTACAGGAATTCATACAACTATAACAGGAAAACCAATGAAGTTTGTCCTTTGAAACTTGCTACGTATACTTAAAATAACAAATAAAAAAAACTACTTTCGGCGATTTTGGAAAACTACCCCTAAGTGGGTGAAATGGGGGGTGGAAATTTGTATGGGGGTTTGGTCATTCTTGAAGTTAGAAACGTGGAAATTGCTATAGAGACTACTGTTATCAAATAAAAAACACTACTTTCGGTGATTTTGGATAAACTACCCCTAAGGGGATGAAATTGGGGGTTAAAGTTTAAAATGGAGTTTGGTCGTTTTCAAGTTAGAAACGTGAAAGTTGGTATTTAGGCTACAAATAAAAATACCACTTTCGACTATTTTAGATTAACTACCCCTAAATAGGTTGAATGGGAGGTGGTAATTTGTATGAGAGTTAGGTCAATTTTGAAGTTAGAAACGTGGAAATTGATATAAAGGCTACTGTTAACAATTTGTATGGGGGTTTGGTCATGAAATGTGGAAATTGGTATAAAAGGCACTGTTAACAAATAAAAAATAAAACGTTTGGTGATTTCCGAAAAACTATCCCTAAGTGGGTGAAATGGGAGGTGAAAGTTTTAATGGGAATGAAGTCATTCTCGAAGTTAATGAAATTGGTGTTTAAGCTACTGTTGTACTTTCGGTGATTTTGGAAACACTACCCCTAAGGGGGTGAAAATGGGGGTGGTAATTTGTAAGAGAGTTTGGTTATTTTTGAAGTTAGATATATGAGAATTGGTTTCTAAACTACTAAATATCAAATACGAGTTTTCTGATATTGGAATCCCAGATTAATAGACCTAACCCTTCAAACATTTAAAGGACTCATACAGCGATTTTCAAACTTCTGTAAGAACATTTACATTCCAAAAGCACCATTTGGTTAAGTGAAATTAATGACCAGACATGACCATCAGAACTCCTTAATAATAAGTATTTCACTCCTCCTTTTTTCACTCCTTAATAATAAGTATTACTATTACTATTACTATAAGTATTTCACAATACGCTACTTTTGCCCATCATTTGTAAGGGGCTGTTTATTTATTACGTAAGACGATTTGGGGGGGAAGGGGTCTGAGCAAGTCTTATTTTTTCTTACATGGGGGTTAGATATGAGCGCCGATGGGGGGAAGGTCGGCGGCGGCGCGCCGACTTTTTGGAGTCGGCGGCGGCGGCGTCGTCGGCGGCGTGACCTCCGAAGGATTTTTTTAACGTTGCCAGTATAAAAAATAAAATAATCACGTAGTTTATTGATAAAAAAACTTTTTTATATAGGGTGACTGGTAACTCGACCTAAGTATTCCTTGAAAGGTGTTAATATAGGGCTTCTTTGCAATGCTTTTAGCCCCCAGTCAACCAGGGGTCGAAATTCGGTAGTTTTCGAGTTATTCCAGTTTTTAGTTTTTTACATTATAATTATGTCCCTGACTTACTGTGTGAATGTGGGTGTGCGCGTGTGTGTAGGTGTGTGTGTGTGTTTTATATACTATGTAAACTCACTTCACGACTTCAAAAAAGGAGGAGGTTCTCAATTCGTCTGTATGTTGCTTTTTTTTTTTTGTATGTTTGTTACGCGATTACTCCGTCAATTGTGGACCGATTTTGAAAATTATTTTTTTGTTTGAAAGGGTATACTTTCGAGGTGGTCCCATTGTCACGAAATCAGAATCTGATGATGGGATCCATGAGAAATCGAGGGAACTCCTCAAAAGTTATAGGCACACATACAGCGATTTTGGTATTACCTGCAAGACCTTAAAAAAAAAAAAAGATAAAAGATATTTATTCAGTAAGTAGGCCGCACGGGCACTTTTACACGTCAAAATCTACCAGCGCTTCCCAAGAGGAGACCACTGCTGAGAAGAAGCGCCGCAAGAAACTCAACAGTTAGTAATTTTTTAATAAAAAATATAACAATGTCACTACTTATTCTAGCATTATATAAAACTGTAAAAATAATATTAAATATCTGCGTAGTTTTGCAGGAAAACATGTCAGAATGACTCCGAGAAAATTTATATATATATATATCACACAAAACAGTTTTGACATGTCTTCCTACATAAACCGTGTACCCTAGACAAGATACAGCGTTTACATGATTTTTATGAGGTATGTACGAGTAGTAGGTAAGCTATTGAACATTAAACATTAGTTAATTTTCTGGTTTAGGCCAAGCATTTTTGTCCGTTAGATAGTCCTCGACCCTATAGTACGCCTTTGACATCAACGACTTTTTCAAGTAATTTTTAAGTGCTGGAAGGGGTAACTCTAAAACTACGTCGGGTAATTTATTATAAAAATGAATACATTGACCTACAAATGATTTATATACTTTACGGACACGAAACTTTTTTATGGCAATTTTATTTTGATTCCTAGTATTTATATTATGTATATCAGAATTTTTAACGAAAGAGTCTAGGTTCTTAATAACATACATAATATTTTCATAAATATATTGGGATGCTACTGTTAAAATATTAATTTGTTTAAAAAGTTCTCTTAATGAATCACGGGAATTTAAGTTATATATAGAGCGAATGGCCCTTTTTTGTAACACAAATATAGTTAAGAAATTGCATTACAAAAGCATCTCTTGGCGACGAGGAACTGATGATGAAGACCAGAGGTGACCATCGGAACTGGCTTAGCCGTAAGTGATTGACGCCAGCAATGAGATTTCTTTATTAAGACTATGAAGCTATGAAGCTAGTTTTATACTCATTATAACACATATGGTGAAGTGCAACTGATGGTGAAGTACCGGGAGAACTCCTTAATGATTAACGGCCCTGCATCTTGGGCAGCGACATTTTGTTAAGGGTGATGAGAGATTGGTATTAGGCTATTGTTTCTTAATGTGATGTTTATGTGCTTTAGTTTATCACATAATAATAAGAGGTGCATCACTAAAAAGCAAAAAAAAATGTTTAACAAAGGGGTCAGAAATTGGTTAAAATTGTCTTACGGAATGAATGAACAGCCCCTAATGAATGTGGTGAAATGGAAGTTTCGCCAAGTACCAGGAGAGTTCTTCAACGATTAATGTCCCTGCATATTGGATAGCCCCATTTTGTCAAGAGTGATGAAGAATTGGCAATAATCATTAATGGCATGAATGTAGTGTGTATGTGCTGCATGTAATACATAATCACATAATAATTAAACAAAAACTAAAAAGCGAACAAATGTTAGGAAACATTACTATTTTTTTTGGAAAGTCTGCTCCTTTCTGATACGTACTTAATGAAAATTTCATTTGTACCTACCTACTTTTTAACGAAATTACTGACTCTCCGCAGACGAAGTCGCGGGCGGACAGCTAGTTATAAATAAATGAGTATGAGTATGAGTATGAGTAAGCTTTAAAGTGATAACTTTTGTTAGAGTCAAGTAGTAAGGTGATCTGTGGTCAAGTGTCGTCCCGTCCGTTTCTATATTTGCCAACTTTTATCAACGGTTTACTTTACCCCTATGAAAATAATTTTACTTTTCGAGGTCAAATTTTGTACCTTCACGTGCCCTCACTAAGTCATCATCGGCTCGAGATTTTTATGTAGTTGTTTTTGAATATTAGTGGATGAGAAATACCTAGTAGACGAAAATTAGGGCGTAATAACATTGGCGGCGGCGGTAGCACACCTCCGCCGCGAAACTGTAGTAGCGAAACTCTGGCAACGAAATAAAGTTCAATTTCCTATTAAATATCACGATTCCGCCACAGTTTCGCGGTTTCGCGGCGGAGGTGTGCTACCGGCATGGGAGCGGTTATGAGTTCAGAACTTTGGTCGGAGAGCAGCACCCTTGTAAATTAGAAGGCTCTGAAGCACAATTCCTGCCGCAAATTCGTATTTTATTTCCAGCTTTTTTTAATATTTTTCCATAACTATGACATAATCATTACAATAGTATAAAATGAAGTCGCCCTCCGCGTCTGTCTGTCCCTATGTATGCTTAGATCTTTAAAACTACACAACGGATTTTGATGCGGAGTTTTAAAGATCACCATCAGTTAGATAATTCTTCACGGAAGGTTTATGTATACAATAGAACCCGGAGCGAAGCGAGGACGGGTCGCTATAGGCTATATTTTAACTTATGTGACCGAAGCGAAGCGAGGGCGGGTCGCTAGGAATTATATATCTCTCATAGATTATTTGAGCTTAATTGCTGTAAGCTAATGTCACAGTATTATTTGTAGGCTTCAATAATGCTGGAAAACGCCGAAAAAAAAACCATCCTAAATTTTGGTGACAGAGCTGGAGATAAAAAATCCACTGCAAAGATAACTTGTTTATATGATAAACCAAGGTTTCATTTTCAATAACTAGATATATTTTTATTAGTGTATCAGTACTTCTTCCACAACGCTCCAAATAATTACAAAACTAACTCTTATTTTCGCCGTCTTGTAAAATTGTCATGCAAATGTTTTTTGTTTAGCTATCACAGAAAAACAAATGAAAAAGTGTATAGTATTTTTTTTCTCTAATTTAAAGTTGATTAGAATATCATTATGAGAAGGTTCATACCGATTCTCAAAACTTATTGAACACTCCTCGTATTGTCTTCTATTCAATTTTAATTATTTTAGAATTTACTTGTTACTGTACTTTAGAACCATCAACTTAAGTAACGGAGTTACCTAACTAAATACTTACACATCCGTATTTATAGACAGGAAAAGTAATTACCAGTGATCGGAATAGGTAGAGTATATTTACCTAAACTTGATGCATGTTCATTCAATAATGTGTTCCCATCTCACTCACGCATGAATGAACAAGCGTCAAGTTTAGGTAAATGTACTCTACCTATTCCGATCACTGGTAATTACATAGTAAAGTCATCTCATGTCATATAAAAATCGCTACTTAAGTCTCAAGTAATTACTTTTATTTTCTATACGGGTGTTAAACGGTACCTACCTTTGCACCCTGGCCCGAAGCGCAACGAACCGAGTACACTCCGTTACGCAACCAGCCTACTGTTCATAATATTATTTACTAGGTAAATATCTTAGTTCTCGCAAAGCAATTCTTATTCTCCATAAGTAATTATCTCCGAGGTAACTATTTTCCCAGTGAGCGACCGCGCAATTATTGAAAGTTTCCATCTCTGCTTGCGAAACCATATACCGCGACCCATTACGATATATCCTTAAGTTATTGGTGAACAGAGTACCTACAATGCAGCTCCAAGGCGCTCTTAAATAATAGTAACTAGGTTTACGATGCACTGTGTGTATAATTTTGATAGACAGTTACTCAATATTGAAGACCTCCGAATACAATTTAGTTGTTAAATCTCTAAAAAACTTGTGGTTAGCGGTTTGCAGATGTTTTGAAGTGTACCAGCGATTAGGAAATACGTCGAGCCGAGTGCACAGCTCCGACGCTTTAAACTTTGTAGCATCGTATTCAATTAGGCTAGCTTACTGCCGCACTCAAGAGACGTCAATTAATTTGTAATGCTGGTTTCACACGGGAGCAGGGCAGTGAGGCAGGTCAGTAGATTTCCATGGGTCGGTAGAGTAACGACTCTGTTGCTTTCCTCGTCACTCCCAAGGAAATCTACTGTCCTGCCTCGCTGCCCTGCCCCCGTGTGAAACCAGTATAAGTTTCATTAAAGTTGCTGCGTCTTATTCTATTGCTATAGCATAGTGCGGCAGTGAGTTGATGATTAGAGGGTGCGTTCGTTAGAACTGCGCAGTAAAATTTGAAACGAGTGCCTATTATCAAATTTGTATGTTATTGTAACAAAATGATACCTAATTTGGAGCGGGCTCAACACAAATTGTTGATTTTATGACCCAGACAGAATAATAGGGAATATGCATTAATATTTTTCCTTAGCATTTCTTAGAAAAATGTGACAATACCGTAAAAGAAATGATACCTAGAAAGTGAAATTAAAATTAACATCGGC
The DNA here is from genome assembly GCA_963241965.1 of Tortrix viridana. Taxonomy (NCBI): domain Eukaryota; kingdom Metazoa; phylum Arthropoda; class Insecta; order Lepidoptera; family Tortricidae; genus Tortrix; species Tortrix viridana. Next base: position 12,406,607 of record OY725172.1, read on the forward strand.
CAAAAAATACGGCTGATATAAGCATTTTAAACAGGAGTAAATTGTTTGGATTGCAGTTTTTCTATTTGATTTTTGATGCTCAAAAATCAGCAGTTAAATCAATTGATCGGCATAAATTATTATGCGATATTATTGGTCGACAATAGGTAAATAAATAACGTGCGGATCTGTCATTTTCACTCGTCCCGAGCCTTGTCCCTCGCTTGCTGCTCGGGTCAAGACACCTCGGGACTCGCGTAAAATGATATCCTCCTGAGACCCAGAGTTTTGAAAAAAAGTTGTCATTAAAACCAAACTCCCAGCCTAAAGAACAAAATGGGACATTTCCTTGAGTCCTGGCTATTCTCAAGTTGTCATTATGACCGAGCTATCTTTAAAAAGAATTTTTCGTTTTTTCGGTTCTAAGGCGAGTGAAAGAAAGTGAAGCAGTTGTTTCATTTGAATATATGACTGTCCTTGTCACACGAGTCGATTTGCAATCATCAAAAAGGTAGCGATCATTTTAATCTATGGCTAAAAACACGTAACAGTGGCGGGTAGTTGTGTACACCGTGATGAAATCCGACATCATCTTGTCATAACATCAAAATGTTTATGGAATTGCCTTTTTATTTTTACAAATAAATATATACACAAACTCCGAGATGACCAATTTTTGCAAAATATGCAGAAGAAAATGAACTATTAGAAAGTGAATGAATTTGTTCTTTGTAAAGTGTGTTCGGTCATTCATTACACAGTTGATTTGCTACCATCAAATGCACTTAAAAATCAATTTTGGTCTGTATTGGCTATGAAAAAAGCGCATTGTGTTCTATCTAAGTCAAAATTTTTGAATAAGGAATTTGTTTTTTTCAAGTTAATTAATAATAACTAAAAATTAAAAGCATGGCTTATGAATATATTGCATATAATGAAGGTTTTTAATGCGCACACGCAAACACACATAGGTACCAGTGTGAATCATCATTTAATTTTGTACATTTGTCGGCAATTTTGTTTCATTTAAGTATACTATTATTTGGAAATGTATCAGCTTCTCAATGAGTCTGAAGCAAAAGATGATGAGTACGATAAAGAATCGGACACTTCTCTAGTCAATTTTTCATTTTGAGAAATAGAAAAGTAGAATCCTACTAAAATACGTAAAATAATCCAATGAAAGTTGATTTATTTTAAATTTTATTGAATATTCTCACTATAGACTAAGACCGAGTGTTCTTTATAAATAACAAATCGTAATTTTTTTTACTGAAATAACATCCTTTCTGCATTGTGAACAATGTTTGTTCCGGCAAAAATAATGTGGAATAGTCTAATATACCTTAAATCGGTGCTAAATGTTCAGGACTCAAGCGCCAAATTTCTTTTGTTCTTTTAAAAGGACGTTCAGTCATAATGACATGTTCCACTACAAAATGTCCAGGACTTAAAGACGATCATCATTTTGTTCTTTGAGAAGGCCGCGGGGTCTTAGGAGGAACTTTCCGCACTTGCATCAAAATGTAGGTACAATTATGGTGATCTTCGGTGGTGTGGTGGCGCTTTATCGCGCGGGAATGACTGACATTGTCCATGGCCACTCGTGCGGCAACACTTTACAAGCCCAAGTTACTATACAACGATTTCTTTATCGTCGAACATAAGCTGGTTTCACTCCGTGCCTTAAAAACAGTTAAGCAGTTTTTTAATCTAAGTAATATTTTTCGCGTGTGAAGACTACAAAGAAGAGCTTTATCGTTACCGAGGTTACGTTATCGAGGCTTGATCAATTAATTTAATATTTGTTTTATATCATATCGAACGTAATCGTTCTTCCGCATTGAAGAGAGTAAAACATAAATGAAGAGAGTAAATACGTTGTTAGAAAAAAACCACTTAACAAATGTGTTGTTTGACTTTCACTTACATCTACAACAAGTTATCCGTTATCTCACTAGCGGCGTCGCGCGCCTGTTTTGCGACATTCGGGGTGTCCCATAAGTCGCCGTCACCGTGACACCGGAGGTAGACCAGCCTAAACGCACCGAACCAGCCTAACAGGCCTCAGTAAAGCACGTAGCAGACGCATGGTTTACAAGATATGCCTGTTTAGAGTTCAAGTTTTTTGCCAATTTAAACTTTAAAGGGGAAATATCTTGAAAACCATGTGACTTTTACTGAGGTCATGTTAAGCTGGTTCGGTGTGGGGATGATGCGTAACGTATTCCCACCCGTCAAAAAAAAGAAAGAAAAAAAATGGCTGGTTCGGTCCGTACTTCTTAAGCTGGTCTACCTCCGGTGTCAATGTGACGTACGACTTATTTATGGAACATCCTATATGTGTCGAAGACGCCGCGACGTCAGTGACACCACAACAATAATAACACCCCGCCGATTGATCGTGGCTCATCTTTACCAAATCTTACAACCAAAATAACGCTCACCCCGACTGCGATGCAATACAACTTGTCTGACATGGTGTGTTTGAACTAGGCTACGGTATCACATCCTGATGCGTGTAGACCTAAACGATGTGCCTATAACGTACCTAATTCTGCAAGTTAGATGAAGTAATTTATATCTACACTTACTTATAATAACTTAACTAACTAACTCTACTCTTAACTTTGGTATCTGTGTGTGTTGCCATTCTTTTATAATCTGTAATCTTTGTTTTGTTTTGTTTCTTGTGATCGTCGAATAAATGTTTCTATTTCTATTTCTAATATTATAAAGAGGAATATTTTGTTTGTTTGTAATCGATAAACTCTGTAACTACTGAACCGATTTTAATAGTTCTTTCACCATTAGAAAATTACATTATCCAGAAGAAACTAGGCTATATATTATTTTAATTTTAACTTATTGCCTTATGTATGACTTTCCCCTCTGCCAAGGTATGAGATCAAATGATAGGTTTGGGTGAATTTTTGAAATAATATTTTCACGTCATTTCGGTGGGGATTTATTTTTTCAAGATTTTAGCATGTAAAGTCACTGGTTTGGACGAAGATTAACATAAGGATTGCTATGGTTTTTAAGGCACTTCGTAGAAGCTAATATTTTAGCAGTAAATAAAGTTTAAAAAAAAAATTACCACCGAAATGACGTAGGCACCACAGAAATGACGAATTTTTAATAACTAGTGTAAAAATCATCAATTTGGTAATTACTTGGGCACGTTATATTCCAATAAAACGATGTATATTAATTTAGCACTACTTATTAAAACAATATCACAAAAACCCTTTAATTTAAATTAACTTATTAGTTTTTAATCATCTTGATATAATTTAAAAGATATTATAAATATAATAAGCATGAAAGTGTGAGTAACTCTAAAACTACGTCGGGTAATTTATTATAAAAATAAATGCATTGACCTACAAATGATTTACTTTACGGACACGAATTTTTTTATGGCAAACTTATTTTTATTCCTAGTATTTAAATTATGTATATCAGAATTCTTAACGAAAGAGTCTAGGTTCTTAATGACATACATAATATTTTCATAAATATATTGGGACGCTACTGTTATAATATTAATTTGTTTAAAAAGTTATCTTTATGAATAACGGGAATAAGTTATATATAGAGCGAATGGCCCTTTTTTGTAACACGAATATAATCTGTATGTCAGCTGCTTTACCCCAAACCAGAATACCGTACGACATAACACTATGAAACTATATATTAAGCACTACCGGAGAAAAATATAATACGAGTATGTATTTATTTTCGTGTCTACACCCCTATTAAAACGTCTTTTGCTAGCTAAAAGGTTTACAGATTGTTAAGGTATTGATTATTGGACGCTTTTGAAAGTAGTAATTTTTGGTGCTTACGCCAATATATTAATAAGGAAATTAAAACCTACATTATACCTGAATTTTGAAACCCATTTTTTCATTCATTCGCTGCGGGGTTTTTACTTAAGTAGTATTCATATTGAGGTAATTTTATCGCAATTTGTTGTTGTCTTAGTGTAGTAACACAATTTGAACGTGTTCAAGTTTCATTTTACCGATATTGTCAGTACTTTTTGTAATAAATAAAATTGTGTTCGTCATTTCGGTGTCGCTGCGTCATTTCGGTGGGTAAAATCACCATCGAAATGACGCCACCGAAATGACGACAATCGAGTATTTTGACGATTAGTGCTAAACCAATCATGCTATGAATGTACCGACTTTACCTAGAAATAATAACAACATGTGATTTTACGTGTCAAAAGATAAACTTGAATCAATTTTTTTTTAACCCTCAAATAGTATCCCACGGGAATGACGTTTAAGAGAACCAAACTACGTCGCGTAAAAGACTTACCTCTCCAAATGCTTAATAATCCGTTGTAACACGTTCACTCCGCTGGATAGCTCAAGTACAACTAATGTACTTGCCTAGAGTAACGCAAACATGGCGGTACAACTATCGAGTAAATAGTTATTCGCGGGTGTTTGAGCGTTATAATTTTAGCTGCTAAGCGTGGGACAAGATTACATTAGCCAATATCTTTTTATATCAATATGCATTTCTAATAAACAAAACACAAGGAAATGCGTCTTTTATTCTAGTTTCTAATGATGTATAATACTCATTAATACGTTTCTTAGCCATGCAGTTATGCTAATTTGTTTGAAGCAAACCGCAAGTGGGACAAGGCTCACAGACAGTGCACTATGGAACCTGAAACTTTTATATATTTTTTTGGTCATTTTTTGTATTATAACAATGTCAAAAATGTAATGCCTGAATGTATTTTAGTGTTTTTAATGTGTAAAAAAAAAACTGTGGTGTTTATTTTATTCGTTTTCTTTTAATGAGCTTGGGACGTCTAAAAATTCGCTCAAAAATACACCCGTTTCTATAAATAATTAAATAATTTTAGTCGATTATTTGACATAGCTGCTGCCCGCGACTTCGTCAGCGTAGAGTCAGCAATTTTACCATCCCGCAGGAACAGTGTTTTTTTCGGAATAAAAGGTAGCCTATATGTTATTGTAGGGTATTATTTATCTCCATTCTAAATTTCATCTAAATCCGTCCATCCGTGTAAGCGTGAAGAAGTAATAAACACACAATCTTTCTCATTTATAATATTATAGCTTGCCGCCCGCGACTCTGTCTGCGGAGAGTCAGTACCTTTGTTAAGAATTTCCAAAAACGCCAAAACTCATTATATTTTACTTACTTAGTAGTCTAGAAACATATTTCGTCTAACTTCAACAATAACCAAACTCTCTTACAAATTTCCACTTCCAATTTTACCCCCTTAGGGGGGTAGTATTTCCAAAATCATCGAAAGTAATAATTTTAGTTTGTAAGTAGTAGCCAATACCAATTTCCACGTTCCTAACTTCAAAATTAAATTGACCAAACATAAACCCCCATTTCATCCACTTAGACCTAATTTATCCAAAATCGCCTAAAGTGGTATTTTTATTGTTAACAGTAAGCAAACTACCACCCTCCCCCCCATTTCATACCCTAAACTTCAATCAGGACTTATAATTTTATATATACAGATTTCTCTTCCTTCATTTCTACTTTTATTTATTTTATCTAAGTTTTTGGTCCTTTTCTTTTTTGCACATCATGTTTTTCCATTAAAGTTTTTCGTAGATTTTTTCGTAGCGTGAACGTAGAACCCTTAAAGTTAATAGGTTATAATATAATACATATATTAGCTTCAATCGCAGATTTTATCATATTCGGGAGTTCTTTAATTTAATATGAAAACCATATACCATCCTCCTGATTACATTGTAATGAAAACTATCCAGATTTAACTCAAAATCCTTTTTCGGTCTCTTTGTCTTTGGCATTTCAAAGGGCATAAGATGGAGGTTTTTGGTCGGCTTCGTTTAATATTTTTCTTAATGTCTTTTTTGAAATCCCAGTTGCTTCTATCACCCGGTCTTGAAGTTTATTCAAATATTTACAATTATCACTTTTCTTTAAAGTTGCCGCTTCTTTTGAAAAATATTTAAATACATCTTATTCCCCGCGACTCCATCCGCGTAGTAGTAATTTTTCTCTTAACATCAATTGTCGAAAAATATCAAATGAAATATTACCTAATAGTTATATATGGTGGTTTTCACTACTCTATATAGTTCAAGGCCAAAAAGACGAAGTCGTCCTGCACTCTTTGGGTGTTGGACTGCAACTAAATCCGTAAGACATTGTCATTTTCTATTACACGATTACGAGTCCGATTTTATCCGAAACCCGAATGTTATTCTAAGTGCTCACGGACTGTACCTTTTTGTCAGCGTAATTATTTTAAAGTTGTACTTTGATGTAATAACATAACAGTATAATTTGGGTAATTCTAAATCGTGACATTAAATGTTTGACGACGCGGTTAGCCTAGTTGGTAGTGACCCTGCCTACGAAGCTAGCGGTCCCGGGTTCGAATCCCGGTACGGGCAAATATTTGTGCGATGAGCGCGTGTATTTGTTCCTGAGTCATGGATATTTTCTATATATTTAAGTATGTATTTCTCTATATAAGTAAGTATATCGTTGCCTAGTACCCATAGTACAAGCCTAGAGCTTAGTTTGGGACTAGGTCAATTTGTGTGAGATTGTCCCTGATATTTATTTATTTATTTATTTTATAAATGTTTCCGGTTAAATCGATATCGCTAGTTAAGTCCAAAACGGCTATAGACACTGAAATACATACTTGAAGTCAACCTTGCAAGATTCGAAAGAGAGTACAGTTTGAACTGACCTGCTTGACCTTGTTACGAAACAAAAGTACCTATACGTATACATCACAGACCAAGGAAATACTATAGACGCGGTAAGGGGCGTTGCGCGTGTTACCGCGCTTATGATCAGACGCTCATGTTATTGTCAAACGCAGCTCAGTTGTAGTACAGACGTGGTCAATATTTTATTTATATTATATTAATATTTCGAGAAAATCCAGTAATCTATTATGGTATTTACTTATAATGCGTTAGTACGACAGTAACTGCTTACATAGCTAGCTAACCATTGCTGACGTTCTTGGAACAACGCGCGTATTGCGCAATGTATTGCGCGCTATAGTTACGCTCGTTACGCGCTAAGTCTTTATTGTCCGGGTTATACACTTCACCGGTTCGTGCCGATGCGGCAGCCAGCCGCTGTTATTTCGTAGTCCTTAAAGCGCTACACATAAGAACTACTATCTTAGCGCCATCTAGCGCTGAATAGCAAGGCTATTACTCGTCGCTAGGTGGCAGCTGCGAACTGGTAAACGCTATCTAACGTCGAGTAACTGAACTGCGATGGACAAAAAACCACCTTTCAGCATTTTTCGACCTTGCTAAATGAACAGAAAGCTTAATTTTGTGTTACTAACAAAATTATGTTATGGCGTTTTTAGTTCGTAAGCTGTAACCAATTATGAGAAAATTGTTTTTGTAGTAGTTCATAGAGCGTAAGCGTAAAGGCGCACACATTTTTAAAAGTGGCGAGTTGGCGACATGACTCCGGTTCTCGATTGAATTTGCGTTCATGGCGTATCTCCTTCTATATATTTATGATCTGTGATATACATATACCTACTTAGGTCGGTGCTTTCAATGCAATCGATCTTTTCGCTCAATCATTTCATAATTCATAATGTGGATAAAACAGAATGTTAAATGTCCGTAGATGAGTTCTAGTATACGACTGCGTAATAAAATTAAATAAGGAAGAATACCTATAAACCTGCAGAATTTTGTCTCATGGATTAGATGAATTTTTCGGATGCGTAACCAATAATGGCTGTTGGTGGGCGTGTCTTCCAGCGTTCTTCATACTCGTAATATGTATAAAGGGCCAACCATAAATTAAGTACGTTACACTCTTTTTAAGATTTCTAGACCTTGCCCTTCGTCACGCTTATGTATTTATTTTGTTTGGTTAGATCCCCCCTCTCCTATGAGCGTGTTGTAATTTATGGACGACGATTTATGGGCATACAAGGAATTAAACTTTTCAAATGAACACAGCAGCAAATATTATCAACTGCAAATGCGGGCAGGTGAAGTAAGTACTTACACGCGTGAAACGGAGGTACATACAAAGCGCATCGATTTTATTTGCTTCACTGAATCATGGTCAGAATAACAAATCACGTGAGACATCCTTCTCCATGTGGATACTCGTAGGATATTTACAACCTGCCTTGGCGAGGTCAAGAATTTTGCTGCGAGTCTTCAACGACATACCTACATATACCTACTTACATCCATAGTCATTCGTTGACCTCAATTTAATACCTATTAGATGCACTTCTTTCAGTCAATGTGAAGATGAAGATATACTTAGGTAGGTATATCAGTATCTTTACCTTCGATTGCGGTCCACGAGTTCCGGATCTCAAAAACACAAGTTGTTGACAAAAGCAATTTATAGAACTCTACAGAATTGAACAAGAAAACAACATAAAGTTTATGGAAGTAAACTTTAAAGCTTTAGACAGGTATATGAGTTTTCAATTGTTTATCAGTATTTTATTTTTTTAACAATCATGTACCTACTCAACCTGTGTGGTCGGTACCCGACTGCACGAAGCTAGAAGAAGGGAAATGACTTTAACAGTATATATGTTTCTGGTATAATATATAGTGGTATACATAAAATAACTTTGTATTATTTATTATTATTATATTATAACTATTATAAGTCACCTGTAACTCAAGAACCAATGAAGTTAGTTTATAAATGTATGTTTATGTGTAAAAATTTCCGTAACTTTGATGGTTTCTGAGAAAAAGTGAGTGTGACATACATACAGACAAACAGAGAACGGACCTATAAGGGTTCCTAGTTTGACTATGGAACCCTAAAAAGGAAACAGTAGACGTAGACGGATCACCGGATCACCTGATGGTAACGAGTGTGTTCTCCAAAGTCCTTATACCGAAACCTCTTAGGTACACAATAATTTTCAAGAGAAGAAATAAAAAAATGGTTTTTAAGGTCAAGTTTACACAGCTCAATATAATTAGTAGTAGGTACTAATCAGACGGTAACGATCTTTATTTTAGTTACGATTATTGTGAAACGGATATGTAAAGGAAGTACCCTCCGTGTTACGTGCTATGTCTATATGGAATTCGCAGCCTAAATTATGGCTTCAAAAGTAGGCAGGTTACGGGTTTGTTATGCAACCTCATTTGTGTCCGGTTGTGACCTCCGAAGGTCTCTGCGTCCTGAGCGGCGCAGGGGCGCGGCGCGGACGAGTCTTCTCTCATATTGGAAGTGAAAGTGAATGAATGGGGCGGAGGCTTAATTAGAGAAGAGACCTGCGCCTGCGCCAGTCCCTCCGCAGCCGCCGCGCCACGCACCCGCGCCCGCGACCGCTCGCACCGCCAGCCTCACGTTCCCGCACGCACGACCCTACCCGCCACCGAGGTACTATACCGAGGCGCACCTGCCTCGCAATGTGCTGCTGCACTACTATAATATGTGATCCATCTAGAATTTTGTTTGTTTTTTTATAGTGCGATCCGACTAAAAATGTGGTGTAGGTTTGTTTGGTGGTTTAAGTTAAGACTTTAACTGCTGCACTCAGAGACGTCAATTAGTTTTTAAGTTTGATTAAAGTTGCTGCGTCTTACTGCCGCACTTAGAGATGTCAATTAATTTTCAAGTTTAATTAAAGTTGCTGCGTCTTATTCTATTGCTATAGTAAAGAAAGTGACAGCACCAACTTTAAAGAAACTTGAAAATTAATTGACTTCTCTGAGTGCGGCAGTTATTCTATTGCTACAGCAAAGAAAATGACAGCAGCAACTTTAATCAAACTTAAAAGTTTATTGACGTCTGTGAGTGCGGTCGTTAATGTAATAAAAATTATAATATTTTATACCAAATAAAACTAACTTTAAAACCAAATTCAATTTCAGTACTGTGAGAAAACTGCTGTTGCTAATTTTGGGATTCGGTCTAAAATTGATCATAACTATACAAGCCAACGATTTTGGAATTATGTAAATATAATGGTTCCACTATGGGACTGGGCCATAAATAGCACTTACCTACGGTAATCCGCATAGTGCGGTTTGGGAACTTAACGACCAACAAATTCTAATACCTAATAAAAGGATATTTTTAAAATGCTTATTTCAAATAATTAAACATTCATATTATACGAGTAGCGTAATTGATATATATATATATATTCAAGATTAATCCTAATGCGGTTAAAATACTAATTACTACCTAATAACTATTACCTAATGGTATGATAGTATGACTTATGGCACTACGCCTCTGTAAACATTGCAGAGAATAACAAAACGAGAGACGCGGCTTTCGTTACCGTAAAACGCGTCCCAAATCATCGATTTCTCGCGTCGACCATTTCACGCAAACGTTTAAACTCGCAGCAAGGAGGTCAGCAAGGCGGGTTTGCTTTCACAAATACAACAAAATAAATTCATCTCACGTATCGATTGTCCCGAGGCAGTTGAAGTCTGCATAAATAAAAGAAAGCGAACTTGTAGGTTGATAAATAATACGGACTCGTCGGTTCACCAGTGACCACTTTCGTCGACACGGAATGCTCGGCGAAGGCGTCGACGCTACGCAAGCCCCCAGCCCCGCCTGGCTGCCTTATCTTACAGACTAGCTCTACTTGACTTTTGCTAACTTGTATCCCGCCAATCTTACTTGTATTTTGCCGACCTGAGATTTCATAACAGCACCCTCATCAACCCTCCACACCGTAGTAATCTAGTTATTTAGAAAATCTTATTGGCATCCGTAACCATCTAAATCTAAACAAATCGTTTTTGATTAGATGGATCACTAAGGTCTGTGCCTACTACAACGGATCATACTTACCATCACCGTAACATGAACGTATCAGGCACGAACGAACACTGCTATGCCCACTAGGTACAACGAATTTTAGCATTGTCGGCCAGTCCGGTCCGGCTCCGGCCGTGGCACGCTACGGTGGTCGCCGGTGACGGAGCGGTCTAGTGGGCTTTATCTTATTCATACAAATAATATTTTTTGCATGTGTTAATACGAATACGGTTATGGTATGAATGATGTGTTGACTGCAACACCACTAGGGCATAAAGCTTTATGCAATATACGTAAGCTTTGAAGATACGTCTTTCTAAACTGAATCTCATTCGTGACGTGACGATGGATTTAGCGTGCAAAGTTGCTGCACAAGAATTCAAATGACAACTAGATTTCTCCACAGTTTTTCGTAACATTATTAAGATACCGATTTTTCTATTCTTAAGTCAAGCCATGGTCGTTTTGCATGCTGCTATTAGCGCTCTATCTCGATGAGAAGCGCCGCAGACGACGCCTCAGTGAGAGTGCAGGCAGGTAGGTAGTCTAATGAACTTTTTGTGTTAAAAGGGTGAATTTGGTGTTTTTTTTTTATATTGTTAGTAGGGCTCACAATTATACGTTCATTAGACAATTAAAACCGTCTTGAAATGCCCCCTCATTAAAGTAGTTTTTAAGATAAGTATAATGATTTTACTAATTATGTATGTACCACCAAATTTGCTATTACATAGGTATCTCTACTAAAATTAGTTTTCTAAGAAAAACTCATGATGATGACGTAATATATCGGGATAATTGAAACATAAGTAATCGTTACAGAATCTTCCTTGTTACTTTTAAAATCAAAAACGTTGTTAATATAATACCTAAATATAATTATTTGTTGTATAAATAATTTTGGCGGAATAGCAACTTTGGCGTATTCGTAAAATCCACCAAAACCACCAAAATTATAGCACCAAAATAAAAAATTGACCCAAAAATAATTATTAAAAATTAATATTTTAGTTCAACACAAAAACTTAATAGGTAGTACAGTTAAAAAGCCATCATAAACATACTTGAAATCACACAATAAAACTTTTTAATTTAATAACTTACCTAATTTACTACCACAATTTATTAAATTATATAGGTAATTATATATATATATATATCACAATTTAAAAAATGTATTCTATGCCACCAAAATTAGATCCTAGTTAAATGCTTAGCGGGAAGACGCAGCAAGATGGTACACGTCGTCTTTCAAAACCTACCGCTGGAGCGGAATAGAACGAACAACTGACGCCATATCTGTTTGTTTGATCACGTTTCGTTCGATCATAACATAATATAGATATTTTAACTAAGTCAGTTAATTCATTCGCAAAAAGTTTACTATATTTAGGGTTCCGTACCAAATACTGAAAAACGGAATCTGATAATATGACTTTTGTGTCCGTCAGTCCGTAAAAAGCTTATTTTTACTAGTTATTTTATTACGGCCCCGACAATATTAATATTGTCGCGTCGGAATATTAATAGGTACTTATATTATATGTATATTACTAAGCAGCACTCAAAATCGGGAAATAGTTTTGATGCCAAGCTGAGATTAAAAAAAAATCCGGTCAAGTGCAAGTCGGAATACTAGAGTTAGGACTAAATTCGAGTTGTGCTCGTAATACATCCGCCACACAAAACAACAAATGTTAACTTCTTATCTTAGTACCTCCTCCCTCTTAAGAGATACTTCTGTAGGGTAAAACCACTCTGAAGATAAAGACACTTTTTCACGCACATGGAGAAAAAATCTAGTTTCCTTTAACAGAGTATTGTAAATTCTACTTGATTTTATTGTATTATATGTGACAACTATACGTTTTTTTACACATTAATAGAAAATTCTACTTCTGTATAAGTAACATAATTTCTAGTACCTATTACCATTTACCTAGTAGGTATCGTAGGAAACAAATTTTGTGTAGTATACAAAACCTGTTGTATGCTAATACTCTGTAACTATAGATGGTAACCAAAACGATATCAAAGTTTTCATGTACTAGAATATATTAACTAGAATATTCTAGTATTAACAAAAATATGACTTGTTGTCATAGAAAAAAATCTGTTAACCATAGCTGAAATCTGTTTTCCTACACCAGAATCATAACTAACTACAATACAATCTGGTAATATTGTAAAATATTTTTTTCTCCGTGCATAGACAAATCTTAATACAAAACATCGCAATAAGTGGACGTCCTAGCAACATCAAGTCGCACCACCCTAAAGTCGTTCTCAATCTTTTCAGCAATAAGTCGTTTGCCTAGATTTATAGTTTAACGTAACTAATCATGTTAAATACGTGTGAAGGAGGTGAGGTAGGTAATGCTGTTTTTTGCGCAGATGAGCCGGCATACATGCCTGGCAGCCGCAGCCCTGCTGGCTGTTCTATGTTTCGCCGATGCGCAGAGGCGCCTCGCCCTACCAGACCCAAGAAGTTGTGCCAATAGTAAGTATAAGTACCCACCTAATAACATTTTAGATTTGTACTAACTTGTAAAAACTAACAAAGGTGCATTAAGAAGAATATAATCATAACAGAAAACTGCACAGAATAGTCTTTACAGCAAGGTAAAATGACGTCACGTTAGTTCAGATCACAGCTATCTATCGTTATTATCTCAGTTAATACGTGAGAACCCATCTGTGCATTTGACTCAATTGCCGTTCTGCAAGTTGCGACATTATCGATCTATAGTCTCATAGCTATATATTATTCCCGTCCCAAAGCAGAAGTAACAGGTTGTTCACCTTGCACATTAATTGCTTTGAGATAATCCCGAGTCCTCGTCACATGAAGATGTGCGTTATTAGGAGTCACGACCACGAGCCTTTCACGCTTTATCGCATCATAAACTTAGCATTTAACGTACACAACGCAACTTTAAATGGTTTTTAATTAAACGCGTAACACAAGTCGAATATACATGGAGATACGGCAGATGAGTGTAGGCAGTTCTCCGGTTAGGGGTGTTTTGAATATCATGTGGACATGTGCATTGAGCATGTTTAGCTTGGCTTATTCCGTAGGATTTACAAAGACAATGAGAATGTCTATTAATTCTTTATTGCACAAAAATTAAGAATAAAATTAGTATACAAAAGGCGAACTTGCATTCTCTACCAGATAAGCTTCAAATGTTGTTGTTATGTTGTATCAAAAGCAATAAAGTTCTTGCCGTACAAAACTAATTTCATTCATGATTATCTGAAACAATACGAGTATCTTCAAAACAGTTGTAATCAATGTGGGCCATCTGCCTGTGTGCAATGGAACCGACAGTGACCTCGTGTTCACTGGAGGTGTTGCATTGATTGAAGCACCGCCAGCAGCTAGAGCTCGGTAAGGTCACGTGTGCATTGCTCAGCCAAACGCGATTTAAACTGCAACTAGGTACCTAGGCAAGCCTGACGTAGGGCAGGTGAACGACTGCGGCGCCCGGTCTAGTAAAGTTAAGTAAGATCTTCCTTCACTAGACCGGTCGCCGTATTAGATATACGAGCATGTTTTGATTATGTTATCTTTCTGCATTGACGCGAAAACGGAGCATCGGATAGGTCGAGCAATTTTTACCGACTTCAAAAACAGAAGCTTCTCAATTCGTCGCAATCGTATTTTTTAAAGATTCGGTGACAAATGGCAAATACGGATTTCTTATAAATTTCATCATGCCCTTCAGCGGGATTAGCATGCAAGCACGAGATAAAAATTTACAGGTGCTAGGGAAATGAATACATCCTATGTCCTTCTCCAGGACACAATCGGTCAATCGATCTCTTCAATCTCCTTTCCAAAGTTCATTAAGATCCGTTCAGCCGTTTTATTGAGAAAATGTAACAGAGTTACGTTCGCATTTATAAATGTGGTATCCTAAATTTATGGTTGCTCGACAAGCACTTCTCACGGAGAACTGAAGAGAAAAGAGTGTCATTAAGGGCTACTCTTTAACCACATTGATAATTCACGAGGGACTAGCTAGGTATAAAACGTTAACAACGTTGCGGGCAAAAGCTATATAGGTAGTGTAATAATAATAAATGTTCATAGCCACAATACGTTTTTACACACAGACGAAGCATACAACTGTCAATGATAGTAATTTCATGTTAGAGTAAATTAGCGGATATTGCGGAATATAAGTAGTCCTAGGTTCACTGATAGTGCCTAGTTTCTATAAAAGCCACGCCACGGGTAGGTTAACGTAGTATCTGAACTTGCATCACTACGGTGCCGCTCTTATGGGAAATAAACACGCTTTCGCAATGTTGAAGCCGTATGCGGGGCTCGGCTCCCCTGAACGTGACGACATGTCGGTGGGAGTGTATGCGATTACAATCAACATTGAACTCGACAAAAGCCAACAAAGATCCTTTATATTGCAAAGTACATATATTGTTAAAACTGTACAACATAATGCTTATTTTATTTAGAATACTTAGTCACAGTTGTCAACTAAAATATTATCCCTACTGCATAAAACACTCAACACAGATTCCTAAAGGTATGTCTTTACTGGCTAAATATGTTACACCTACAATAAAAACGATACTAGGTACTTCCGTTCTCACTGTTTTTCGTTTGACACGTCAATATCAATAAGCGTTAGCATCAATTGTCATATCTCTCTCTACGTTACGTAAAGTCACAAAAAGTTAATTACCTAACCGCCATCTTGTTACTTTTGCGGAAGATTTTTGACACGTAATGTTTTTGGGAAACCAACAATATGCATAGATGTGCGGTAACTACAGCTCATGGGATTGGAGATGAGACGGAGAGAGGCATGAAATGTGCACTTTCTACAGTTACGAAAGAGTCATTCGCTTCATTGAATCACCTTACTGTACGTTTGTTTTGATTACATGGCTGGCACTTCACCCACCATGTCCTCTATTAACCTATCAAACCGTAAAAAGTCTTTGATTGGATAATTTGATAGAGCGAAGAAAAACTGCTTGCACACGTTAATAAGCTATGTTATATACGTAGTAGAACCACAAATATAAGTTACCTACATGGAAAATATTTTTTGGCATAGAAAAAAGTGATATTATAACGTCCACTAAACGAAGCAAATAATAATCCAATTACTTGATTCGTTTAGTGGACGTTATATCACTATATTCTATGCCAAAAAATATTTTCCATCCTACCTAACTTATAATATTTGTGGTTCTACTACAGGTACGCGCGGGCACCTATGCAAAATAACCTCTTAGTGGCACTGTGGGCTGTAGGCCTCCCGACAAACTTTGCCGTTGCGTAACTGTTATCCCTGTACATCGACATAGGTCGCGGTCAGTTCACCAACACCACAAATAAGTTAGTAATCGCCAAAACCCCCATATCTACGTACGGAGACGCTTCGCTCGCTCGGCCAAAAATTTTATCCGACAATATACATATAATTTGCGTAATCATACTTTTAGCATTTTTATAGTAGAATTATACAAATTACATATTTCATACACTGTAATGACTTTGAACAATGAAATTGTGCGAATTTTGAGAACATTGGCAAAGTCAAAGTTGTGCAAAGCTTCGAACGAAGAGTCGTTCAGATTTAAATATTTCTATTTCGAAATGTGACCATGTCAGTCTGTCGTCACGTCACCGGCGTTCAATAGATAAACTCACTAGTATGAACAATACTTAGTGGTCTCGTTACTGCTCGCTTACCTACATCCTATATGGCACGACATGTCGCAATATAACTCCTAGCGACGTGTGTATCAGTTTCTTTGCTTTGTTCGGAATGGTACAATCTAAGTAGTATGCCATTTTGTGCAAAGCAACTTCGCATTACACTTGATGTGATGAACGAGGACGTGTCGTAATCGTAACCTGTCAAATCTGGGAGCCTAGACAATACGATGCATAACGTTAACTTAATGATTTTCGAAATCAAAGAAAATGTAACATTGACGTAAGCTGACGATCATTATCGTCAACCGTTTATGTCAATTCCATACATATTGTACATTTTCGAAAATCGCTAGGCCCCCATGGTTGAACAGCGTTTCAACTCATCTAAGTCGATATTAAGTTAATAACCGAATGAATGTTGTGGACAGGAGTGCGCCACTCCACGTACCGCGACGCGCGAGGCGTGCTGCACTCGTACTTTTTCAGCTGGGAGCACGCGCCCACGCGCAGCCTGGAGGTGGACTGGCTCGACGCCAGGAACATTTGCCGTCGCCACTGCATGGACGCCGTATCGCTGGAAACACCACAGGTTCGTAACTCTTAATTACTATTTTAAAATACCTTACCTTCTAGGTAGGTACTCTACCTTTCAGATGTCGACCTTTCAGCTCGGTCCTTGAGATCACTAAGTGTGTGTAATCTTCACGCCAATACGAATAAATCACGCAACAGGGTCAGTCGTGATGCTGATGCGTTCACTTTCCCAGGTATCAAACTGTATTTAACTTACAGCAATTTAATCTGTAATGTGTATTTCGTAATCAAACATTACTAGATAAATCTTGCGAACAAAATGATGGACGGCATTCATGCATTCCAATTTAACGACCGCATCACGATCTAAGTTTTTAGAATGATGACCTTAGCTTACTTTAGTTTGGATTCCTGTAATTGATGTACATTACAAACTCCGGAATAAGTTCTTGCGAGTTTAAAAGCTCGTTAAATTAATGTTCAAAACAATCACTTCGAATAAAGTTCAAAGCTAGCAGCCACAAAAAAAAAAACAATTTTTTGCTAGTTAACATACTTACTTAGTTTAGTACCTACGCATTTGCCTAACGACTACCCAGAGAACATTTGTATGAACTTGCCAATTGTGTTTGTCAGTTGCGGATATACTATCCTATTGTCAACATTAATTCCGGGTACTGGGAACTAAGTAGATGCCTAGAGCGACACGAAGTGTTCTCTAAACGCTTCCTGTAGCGGTTGCGAGATGTCAACGAACGCCGTATAGCTCTGCACATCTATCTATTGTTTAGCATTCTCGGATCCGGAATCGCGTGACGGTTGATACAAATCACATCTAGTATTCAACAAGTAAAGTTATAATGGCGAACGTACATCAATATTCATTAGGATAGATTGATGCGCTTTATAGAGCGTTAAGGAGTTGCGTGAAAGGGGTGCAGTGCAATGGCCTAGTGGGTAACGCCGAGCGCCGGCCGCGGCCGCGAGGACCGCGGCGCCTGGCATGTGGAGTGGAACACGGACGCATTCCTGCCGCTGCTGGCCGTCGCCCACTTCGCTGCCGGACACGCGCCGGCCTCTACTTCCCTTCCCAATTAGGTTGACAGCATTCTAACTTACCTTACTTGACACTCTATCTGTGTTTGTAGGCGACCGTCCCTCGATTCCACTTAAATAATTAAATATTAATGAATCGTTTTTATTTACAAATGATGGAACCATTGACATACTAACCTTGGATGGATTCAGTTTCCGATGGAAATAAATTGTAGGGTGATGGTACCAGTAATGGACAAGGACCAATGATGGACACAGATTCTTATTTTGAATATGATAAGGATTAGGTACCTATTCATTTACTTTGCAACAATCAATTTATAACAGTGTGATCTTAAGACTTAAGTGTCCATTTTTGGTGCCTGTCAGTTTAAAGTGTCCAACACTTGTGCCATCACCCTAGGTGGTGACAGTTGAATCAAAGATTTGATTTTTTCTTGAGCACCGTACCTACAACTCGCGTGACCGGCCGTGACTCGAGTACGCCGAGGAGGCCAGTGAGATAATTTTACTAATTGGGTGAATTTCAGGGCGTTTCAACCGCCGTCATTAGTGTCACCAAATATATTGACGAATCAATGACACCTACCAGCAACTCCTGATATAAACAGAATCAGAACCGGGGATGTAGTTTCTATCAGCATCAGAAGTTGCTGTAGTGTCATTGATTTCGTCAATATATATTTGGTGACACTAATGACGGCGGTTGAAACGCCCTGAAATTCACCCAATTACCTACGACTGCAGTGCTGTTATAATAAGATTATCTGTTATTATGTTCCGGTGTTGCCTTATAATGATTTCGTTGTTGCAGGAAAATGAGTTCATCAAGCAGAGGATCGCTCGCGGTAATGTGCGCTTCATCTGGACGTCAGGCCGCAAGTGCAACTTCGCAGGGTGCGACCGACCCGACCTGCAGCCGCCCAACGTGAACGGCTGGTTCTGGTCAGGCTCGGGCGCCAAGATCGGGCCCACCACGCAGCGCAACACCGGCGACTGGTCCTACACCGGCGGCTACGGCCAGCCCCAGCCCGACAACCGCGAGGCTGCCCAGGTACAAATCTAATTATTCAAAATGATTTTAGAGAATATTGCAAATGTCGGCGAAGTCCCTTTTATTTACTCAGCCGCAGGTATTAGCATAAACCATCTCTGCGCATGCAAATTTCCGGTGTTCGTCTTGAAATGGAATTCCGACGTCATCTTTTCACAATAGCCGGTATTTCCCAGTCGTCTACAAATCCCGGAAGTTTGAATCGCAGAGATTGCACCACGAGAAAGTTGAAAGTTGTTTGTAGAAATTTACTTCGTGATTCATCTTTCGAGCGTGAGGAATTTATTACTAGTCGCCTGCGTCAGTCGGGCGGCAGTGTAGTCAGTGTGGTTGTGTGCGCAGGGCAACGACGAGTCGTGCCTGTCGATCCTGAACAACTTCTACAACGACGGCATCAAGTGGCACGACGTGGCCTGCCACCACGTCAAGCCGTTCGTCTGCGAGGACAGCGACGAGCTGCTGAACTTCGTGCGCTCGCGAAACCCCACGCTGCGCCTGTGAGCCCCCTTCTAGCTCATACGTGGCTGACATTGTACAAAACCGAGTGGCTATCGATATTTAAGTTATTTATTAAATTACTTAACATGTTTGGGTACCTTTGCATTAGCAAAATGAAAACATGAAAGTATCGTCTGGCAGCACTAGTGATGAATTTGTGTTTCCGAGCTTAATCTCCAAAGATCTGATAGTTTCTTTTGATCCTCACCGCTCTCGCACACTGAAATCAGTCATCTTCTATGTGTAGGAGGTACTTTTTTACTAAACATTGTAAAAAGTTTTGTTTTTGCACAAAATAGGATTAGGTTATAATTTAAGAATAAATAAAGAAATAAACATATGTTCATTGTGTATTCATTTAACATACAAATCCTATATAAAATATTCAGTCGTATCGTAGCTCCAAATAAATACTTAAAAACAAGTTACAAACATCTATACCGTAAGAAATATAAAATATTTAGGAATTCGATTACAGTAGCTTCTAAATAAGAATACATGATCGATAATAAGCACAAGTCTTTAAAGCTGAGCACTTTACATTATTCACTTCATGTTTAACAGGTTTTTGAGACTAATTTTAATTACATACACTTTTTCCAATTACAAGTTTTAAAGGTAACAAATACCAATAACTACATAGAATGCTACTACTTAGTAAATTAATCATATACATAATACCTTACTTACGTATATAACGTTTAAAACTAAAAATATTACACTAAACATCATAGGAGTCATTTAAATCCAGAGAGATTAATCAATCTCTTTTTATTTCGCTATACTTAAAATCAAAGGGTCAAAACACATTGCCTAAGATAACACGGCATGCCATGCCCGACTTCATATTAGTTACATTTAAAGAACAGTTGCACACTACACATCACATGCACCCTCCTCATATTCATTTAGTCAATCTCTAGTTTATGCTTAACAAAAACAAAGTTACAAATAACAATAGTTAAAAGATGTTAGTGAAAACGGAAGTGTAATTGTCGTCAATAAAAAAACATACATACAGCCGAACATAGAACCTCCTCCTTTTTTGAAGTCGGTTAATAAAAAGCAGGCAATCACCGTCACGTCACCGAGTTCCACTTGTAACATTAGGGTAGGCGTCAATAACAAAACAGATCAAAAAAGGCACAACGTCGCGGTCGTAAAAGAAACTAGTACCACCTCATTAACATCACATTAAGGCCTGAGTCACATCTAACGCATACGTACCCATCTCCATACAAAAAAAACATTTTCTATAGGCAAAATGCGAATCGATGCTGATAGATGTGATCCATCCTATTAATGATCAATGTTGAGGGGACTCGCGAATGAATAACACTCAAAGCTGTTGTGTTATTAAACTATTTTCTTGGCTGAAGACGAAAACCTGCTATAATCATAATATACATACATAATAATATTGCCTTAACGTCGTTTAAATGGTTTATGGGCATTACATAGCAGTACATATTTACAGCCTACAATATAATAGTGCTAATTACAACAACGGTCAAAAAACACAGCACGAAAAAGTACATAGAAAACTTAATAAAGAAGTTAAGACTAAACTTGCAAACTTAAATACTACAATAAATGGTCAAGTATCGATCGATAGCGTCTTCTCGTATGTTGTACTTACGTACTAAACTACTATCGTAATAATTACCTTTATGCAAGATAGAAAAAACAAAATCTGAAACATAGGTGTTCGTCATTAAATTGGCTATATAGAACTATATAATAACTATACTCTTTGGGCTATTTCAAATAATTTTTTGCTGGTTAGGAAAAAAATTAATGCAATTAAACGAGTCAGTTCAAACTAAGGAACTAAGGTGTATCCAGGATTTGGAAACTTCAGTTAAGTTGGATATTCCTGGTTAGTGCATTTGCCGTCGCGATGCGACAGCGTAAGATTTGCGCACTCACGATCAAATGGCATGACGACAAAACGCAGTGGATTACGGTAGGCACGGAAAAAACCGTGGGTCGTTATCAGTCCAAAACTTTAACTGAAGTCTTGACGTTCCAATTCAGCAGGATATCCTGCTTTTCAATAATATTTACGGTTCCGTACCGCAAAAGGAAAAAACGGAACCCTTATAGCACTCGTGTGTCTGTCTGTCACATCCAATTTTCTCCGAAACTCAGTAGTTTCGATCGGTCCAGTGACCGATTGAGTTGAAATTTGGTACACGTATGTAAAGTAAATCGGTAACCCAAACACGTACGTGTAACGTAAATAAATGAATTTTACACTTTCGGGGGTAAATTAGAAAATAAAAAAATTATTGTGTGACATATCAAATGAAATCTCAAATATATATTTTTTTATATTTCCAAGATTAATAGTTTTGAAGTGATTTAAGAAAATAGGCGAAATTTGACCATCCCCCCCCCCTTATCTCCGAAACTACTGGGCCTAAAATTTTGAATGTTGTAATGTTATATTACAGATTAAGACTAGAAAAAAAAATAAACACTATTTTTTATAGACAAACAGATTTTTTTAAACAATTTGCTTCGAATATACTAGACCGTTTTAAGTTTAAATTTAGAACACATTATGTATTTCTTGTATTTGTTCTATCGTTAAAAAGGCAATACTACATACAAGCGTCAAATTTGCTATATAATTAAATAATTATAGAACAAACCCTATAAAAAAACAACATATACTAAAAACCGGCTAAATGTCGGACTGTACTTTTGTACTTTAGGCCAATAAAAAAAAAAGTCTCCGTTTTACGAAGCGTAGCATCAGTGTTATGAACATGTGCTATGGGGCTTATCTTTGTATCAATCAAGTAACATAGTGAATCTTGCGGTCACCGCTCGTACTATTGACAGACTTTTTAAAACTGTCAGAGCACATAAAAAGACTTTGTATATCGGCAAGCGCAACGACGATGTGATTAATTGATACTTACAGAATAGACGTATTATGAAATTATGATATCTACTAAGTGATCAAAACGTCTCTAAAAATATATGCAGTCTAGCCAAGCTAATTAAACTATTTTTATTAAGGCTCTTCGCCACAGTACAACAGTTTTAACTGATGAAGAAGAGGACTGCCTTCCTGAGAGCTATCTGATTCGTCGACAGAATCAGTCATAACATAACGTACAAACAGGTGAGCGTGAAAATAGTGTATAACTGTTTCACTCACATATTACTGTATCTCTCTGTCCAAACGATTAAGCTAACCGGTATGGTAGGTGAGTGCCCTTTAGGCAAAGGGTCTATATGCAATCGAACAGCTTAACATTTCAGTGAGAAAAACTAGATATCTGCTCCATTTTTATAGAAATCATCGTCATGCCTCAAGGCTCTGCCCTCATCCAGTAATTTCCTGTGACCATTACTCCTGGCACTGAATGTGTTTAGTAAGTTGTACCGTATTGTTGTTAAAGAGAAGTTGATATCTGGGCAGAGTAGGTAGAGTCGGACCCGTCAGCAAGTCGCAAGCGCGCCGGTATCGCTGAGGATGGAGGCGAGCAGAGGCTTGTCGCGCAGCGCGGCGCCGAGCTCGGCCGGGTCCCACTGCAGGCGCAGGCGGCGGGCGCGCCCCGCCCCCGCGCCCGCCCCCGCCCCCGCGCCGCCCGCGCACCGCAGCGCGCCGCGCGCCTCCAGCAGCGAGCACGCGCTCGCCATCTCGCTCATGTCCAGGGGCGCGATGTTACGCGCCGCTGCCACCCTGCGATAATAATACCGAACTACAATATGCGAAACGTACACCTCTATTTAACACATTCGGCGCCGGTGACACACCTGATCTGTTAAAATTACATACATTTGGAAGGTTAGGCGGCGGCGAATGACCCGTTGTTTCGGCGACTAAATTCACAAAAGCAGCTGAAACAAATTAGGGTGTGACCCTACCTAAATAATATATAGGCCACCTACTTAGCTAGCGTCTTTGCAATATACTTATTTTGGAATCGTAATGTCCTGCGATATATCTTGTCGGCACATTGGCGTTGGCGTTATTATTATTATTATGCATATCTTAAAGAATAAAATCATAAGAAATGAAAGAAAGAAAGGATGAAAGAAAACCTTACTTTTTGTAAACATCATGCAACTTCCCCATGACAATGTCTTTGTTCTTCCCTTTTGTGAGCATGAGCATTAAGCTGCAGAGAATCAGTTTTTGTTGCATCGGGAAGCCGTCGTCCACATCCGACTCTATCCTCTTCGAACCACCGTACACGTCGTTCAGTACTTCCAAAACTTGCTTCAACTCCACCGTGACCGTACCGTCTTTCATCATAGAATCTACTGATTGGTTTTCGGCAAATTTGGTACGTTTCGCCAGTTCTATCACTCTACGGCCTATATCGAGAGCCCTTCGCATGTCACCGGAAATGGCCGCTATTTTTGCTAAAAAAGTATGAAAAATATTTAAAATATACAGGATGCCAGAAACATGTAAATAGTACAGAGAGTCCCAAACTTAAACCAATTATACCAGGACCGGCCTTTCCCTTGAATAAAATACTGGCTGTGCTGCTTTAGCGTACAACCAAAATTAAAACCACCATGAATTTTGATCAATTTCAAGTATTTTTGTGTATTATTTCTTGCACATCAATATATCGATTGTGATCGATTTATCGGCTTGCGTAAAATCGCTCGGTAGCTCGTATATAATCTGTGGACGAAGTCGTTCAAAAAAAGGAAAGAAAGGCTTTGTGCACATCTCCTTTTAACTCATTATTAAAGCCATAAATAAAAAACCGGTCAAGTGCGAGTCGGACTCGCGCACCGCGGGATCCGCACAAAATTGTAGGTATATATGCAAATAGTTCGTAAATCACGGGAATCGAGTCTCGAACATTTTTCCCTATTTTTACGAGTTTTCCCTTGGAGCTGTGAAAAAGTCAAAAACTTCTACGCTAACGCAATCAAAAGATACGGCCGTTTATGCCGCATATTCAAGGGAATCTCAAGGGAATCAAAACCTATAGGGTACTTCCCGTTGACTAAGAATCATGAAATTTAGCAAGAAGCAATGTCTTACAATTTTCCGGGATAAAAAGTATCCTATGTTCTTCACCGGGACTCAAATTACCTCCAAACGAAATTTCATCGAAATCGATTCAGCTAAAGCCTTAAAAGCGTAACAAACAAACAAACTCGCATTTGCATTTATAATACTAGTTTTTTCCGTCGTCTTCGACTTCGTCCGCATAGAAGTCGTTTATCGCTGCTCCCTCGGGAACTGTCTATTTTTTGGGATTAAAAAAGTAGCTTATGTGCTATTTCAGACTATACTCTATCTCTGTGCCAAATTTACCAGACCAATTGCCAGACCCGTTAAGCCATTCTGGCATGATTTAGTAAACATCCATCCATCCATCCAAACTATCACATTTATGTCGGATTTCACCAAACGAGTGTTTACAGCTGTCAAAATGTATGAACTAACATTGTATGGTGAAATTGGTACTTCTAATACTCGTATATCAGTAGTATGGTTCCAATGCTGACCAAAAAATATTTCTATGTACTCGTATATTTCCCTAAATTTCTGATAATTGGAAATTACTGGTAACATTAGTGGGAATATTCCCGCCTTGAGTATTTTCCCGGGAACGACCCATCTCTAGTCCAATAACGGTTAGACAATAAATCTCAATGTAAATATAAAAATTACTTTAAAATTAGCAGATGGCAAATATAATCTTTCAATAATAAAACAAATAATTCCTATTATGTATTTCTGAGTTCAGCAGTAGACGTCTTGGAAGTTGGAACGAACGGAAAAAATTAAATGAAACTCTGTACCTGCCAACATTTGCAACGCGACAGGGGAAAACACGTTGTTTTTGTCAGCTTCGCCTAATATTTTGGTGAAGATGTTTATGATCTGTTCCTTGGTGTAGGGCGCGAAGTGCAAAGTGCGCGGGCGCAGGGCGCAGCGCGCCTGCAGGCGCGGCAGGCTGCGCTCCGTGAGGTCGAGCGCGTTGGCCACGCCCACCAGCACCAGCCGCGCCGCGCGCGCCGGCCACTCGAATATCGTGTACAGCACCGCCTGCCGCTTGCTGTCCAGCTGATCTACCTCGTCCAACACCAGGAGGCTAGAAACAACAACAGAACTAATCATTAAAGCAAAATCGACCTCTGATGCGCGACAGCGTATAAAGGGCTAAAGCGTGAAACACACAGAGCGCGGGCGCGGGCGTATCGCCGTTACATTGTGCGCTCTGTGAGATGAGACCTATCAGAGAATGCGTGTATTATGAGCAACGTAACGGCATTACGCCGCCCGCACCCGATTCGCGCCCGCGCTCTTTGTTTTACGCTTAAGGGATCTGCAGATTAAGACTAACAGCTTACTGCCGCACTCAGAGACGTCAATTAATTTTTAAGTTTCATTAAAGTTGCTGCGTCTTATTCTATTGCTATAGCAAAGAAAGTGATAGCAACAACTTTAATGAAACTTAAAAACTAATTGACGTCTCTGAGTGCGGCAGTTTATCTTTTACTTAATACTTTGATATACACCCTAATTTCCAAGCAAAATGGACTCAAATTTTAGTCAAACTGATCAAAGTTCAAACTTGTCAAGTTTATCATTCAATGTGAGGCACGCTAGACGAGAAAGCTATAAAACCTTCACTTATTGTTTAGGTGACTTAAATTTGCTTGATGTCAAGGGCGCGAACGCACTGGAGGGGCGACGGCGACGCGACAGTTGGGCGATCATTTGTACAGAAATCGCCGTCGCATCGCATCAAAGTGCGGCCCGGGTCTGTCACCTGCTAGCGCCTTAATTATGCAACTTAGTTGTTCGAGTTCGTTCTTACATCATCTTGTGTTTTTTACTGAAGTACTTTTCTATAGCAGCTAGGCACGCCTTCTCTGTCGAACCAGTAGTCGACAGCTGCAGTTCTTTGCAAATCCTGCTGTAAATGCTAGCGGCGGACTTCATCATGGTGCAGTTTACATATACTTGTTTGAAGCCTGCTTTAATCTGCAAAAATAATATAACAATAACGCTCTGTGAGCGAGCAGCTTAATACGTTCATTAAAAAATAAGTACATATATTTATCTACAGGATGTGCTAGTATTGATTGTATTGCTTAGAAATCTGTTGTTTTAACAACATAGCAAAAAAAAACTTGACAACAGCTTAAGCTAATAGGTAAATTTTAAATTCGCTAAATCTTAGGAGGCCAAGCCAAGATGCATTTCGCTAACTTAAAGATTTTCAGAAAATCGACAAAATGTATGGAATTGAGATAAGCGGCTGACGCGACTGATCGTTAGCTTACGTCAATCCTATACATTTATTTCGAAAATCGGCACACGATTAGCGGAGTGCATCTTCGCTAGGGCCACTGAGCTGCTTGCCACTTTACGATATATTAGGTACATCTGATCTGATTATAAAGTAATCACTCAGTAGGTATGGATTGATTATAATTTTATCATTTACTTATAAGGGAACAAATAACATCAGAGTACAAATAACTAGTGGGCGTGTTTCAAATTATTACCTTGGGTGAATTTAACAAACATGACAAGGTAGCTGTTTTGCCAGTTCCCGGTTGCCCCGACACATACAGGGACGCGGATTCTTCTTTACCGAGATGTTCTAGTAGAAAGTTTTGTAACCATTCATATTCTTCTTCCCGACTAGGAAGCGGGCCAGAAGTTACAGAATTTCGGTTTCTGCAAAGAAAAGTTATATCGTACATGTTACTCTACGATATAAGTACCTATTTTGTATTCTAATACGAATTCTTTTTATAGAAGAGAGAAGGCAAAAGGGCAAGGGATGGCAGTACCTGCAATCTCAAGACAGCAATCCTAAGACTGACCCGAGGTGTCAGGCGGGCGGAATGCCTTCATGTTAGTCATAAGTATGTTAGTAAGTACTCGTTTGAGTTATTAATTCATGTAAAAATTAAGCAAATACCTACTCTAGGTACCTATATATAATAATATGTTTCGACACTCCCATACATTTTGGCTAGTCAGCTGACGATGTTTATAGTGAATAAAACAGCATGGTGCAAATGACATGTGTCAAAATCACAGACCAGTGAGGTGGAGTGTTTAAAACTCCAATCGATAAAACAGACTATGAGGTGGAGTATTTAAAACTCGAATCGATAAAAGTATTATTTGTAATCATTAATACCGTCATAATTCACATTTATTTCTATTTTTACTCTATAGCTATGTCCACACCAGTGCGCTTTCATGTTCATCTTGCGTTTTCCTCTGACGCATGCCTCTGCAACCATAGCGCATGCAATAATAATAATTAGATGACGAATCTAGCGAGTTAATAGATGAATCAGACTCAGACATAAGTCTCAATTGTTATCCTTTAGGCCAAGAAAATAGATTTTAAGAAGTACATATTTGTTTCTTTTATTTTAACAGAACCTTATTGAAAACGAAACACACATGTCCTACAGGATGAAATGCGACTTTATACGTTCATTACTTCTAAATTACCTCTTAATTAATACGTATCGATAAACACGTGGTACAGTGGTGTCGCATCACTAAACTAGTCTCTAATGTTTCGTTACATTCATATTACGTTTTGTTACTTTGACGTACTTTGTTTTTTTTTATTGATAATAAAAAATAAGTAGGGTAAATTTTATTCGTGTAAGACAATTTTCTTTAAGTTTAAATATTTCAATCCATACATATTTGTACTGCAATTTAAATAAAATGCCAAATGTATAAACTGTAGCAACTCTCTTTGAGTATAACGAAACGTTGTGTCAAATGTCATTCGCACCAAGCTAAAGTGCAAAAATTATAGTATGGCAGGGTCGATTTTTTTTTCGCGATTTGGGGTTAGTCCCATAGTGAAAGTTAGTCAGTATGACTCACTGATTTAACTCCCAAAATTTGGACACTGAATTTAATTTCATCCTGTATATATATACATATACAGTTGTGAACGAATAATCCCTAAAGTGTCCCTAAACACTTGGTGATGACACATAATTTTAAATTTTATATTTAGTTATTAATTATTTTTTCTTAAAAAACTATTACTTTTTATTTCGATGTAGGGTAGTTAAAAGGTATTCCGTATTTAAAAACAATATGTCTTTTCATATACACACTTTTTAAATACATTTGTCTCATAAATAAAATATACATACCATTTTCGTGAAACATACTTTCCGGTCATATACCTAATTAGGGACGCACAGTCTTTGTGTTCTATTTTTGAAATTTAAAAACTACGTATGAATTTTATTTTGTTATTCTATATAATTTCCTGGTTATTTCGCGGCATATTAGCTAACCATTTTCCTTTTCCGAACGTAATTCTTAGATAAAAAGATGGGTAAAGAAAAACTGTGATGAAACATTACGAAATACTATTGTTAACTTTGTTAAGCGTGGATGGTCTTACCGGAGGATAGCAGACTATATAGAATTGCTTGATGGGCATTGACAAGATTAGATTTCAATACAAAATATATTCGATTTAAAAAAACGGTCAAGTAAAAATGAAAAAAAAAAAAAACAGTAAGTAAAACATTTTTTTTTGTGAAGTATTTTTTTGTTAAATTATTGAATGAACTTGCGTCAAGTGTAAGTAAATTAGCTCTACCTATTCCGACCACTGGTTATGTTAGTAATAATCTAATAATACTAATAATAAATTAAAACAATAAAATAATACGTATGCTAAACCAATTTTAAAGAAAATTAGCATGGAATTTACTGTCTGAGGAAGAACATGCTATGTAGTTTTATTCGCGAGAATACGAACAATCTGAAAATAGTAGCGCTAAACCAATCCTAAGCGATTGATCTTATAAACTTAGCTTATAAGTAAATACATTTTAGTGTCAACAAACCGTTCATCAAAGGAGTCTTCACTTTCATTCGCAGCAGAATTCGATTTAAGGATTTGTTTGGCAATTTTTGGAGCAGAACATGCATCTGAAATGAGATTAAATAATGTTAATTAATAGATAAAGTATGTTACCAGTGACAACTTAAGGCACATTAGACGTAAAATGGGCAGAGTTTTCGAATGGCGACCGCATAACGGTCTTTCGTTATACCGTGAGGGTAAACCTCTCAGACAGAAGGTGGTCTGGCGACCTGGAGTTGGTCATAGGCATCCACTGGATGCGGGCGACATTGTACTATTGCGACGATTATTGGCCTTTATACAGCAGTTAACGTCTTTCAACAGAATTAATCAATTACAGAATCAATCAATCTTTTTTTTGTAAAACCATGTGTATTTTTATTTACCTAAGCATGAATTTACGCGTGTGTTAATTTGGTGATATGTACAGTCGAACTCGTAAGTAGCTGTACATTTTAGTACCTTGTCGCAGTATTGACATACTAAATTCAAACTATTGACACTTATAACTTACAATGCGTAACTGCGACATGGTACTAAAATGTAAAGCTACTTATGAGTTCGACTGTACCTACCTATCCTTTTCTTTCCAAGGCAAACCACCAAACCACATACCGAAATAATGAATTGTTTGTAACGCCGCTTACGTCCTGTGAATTATAATAGACTTACCATAGTCTTCCGTATTTTTGAAGTCAATATTATCACAGTATCTAATATTATCCTTTGGTAATTTGATCTTGTTGAGGATATTTTCATTCTCATTGCTTTCTTTGTTCCTATTATTCATGTACGTTCTCTTGCGGGATTTAAAAGGAATGGACGACTGCGTCACTGACATCTAAAAAAAAGTTAATTTTTTTTTAATCCAACATCAAATATTATAATAGTACCTACCTTTTTAAAATGTAAAATATGTACCTTTTTCCTTTTTCTTTAGATAATGCAACGATATTTTTACAATAAAACTATAAACATAATATGTCACAGTTTATTAAAAATTACAATTTTGACCTTAATCATACAATATTAATAATTAGTATAGGTTTTAATAACCTAGTAATAAAAATATATTAAAACATGATCTACATTGTAAGTATTTATATCTACTCAACAACAAAATACTATCTTTAAAATAAATAAACTTAAAATGACAGAACAGAAACTGGTTTGAAGTGATATACCTCTACTTTTTTGAATCATTAATGTTCTCTTACATCAAGGTTAAGGTTTTGCAAATTTTTAGTGACAAATATGAAAATACTAGATATTTTTATACTTAATATATGAAGAAACTTAGGGTTATTGTTGTAAGCTAGGAATAGTTAGCTGAGAACAGTTACTTTAATTTTTTTATAGAACAAGAAATTTTAATAAATCAGTGAACCATTATGATAGAAATAAATATATAAAGCTCTGGATTAATTTGAAACAGTTTAATTATGTATAAAAATATGTATATTTAATTCATGTATACAGAAGATTATCTTAGCATTTCATTAGCATTTAAAAACATGTT
This sequence comes from Tortrix viridana, assembly GCA_963241965.1. Taxonomy (NCBI): domain Eukaryota; kingdom Metazoa; phylum Arthropoda; class Insecta; order Lepidoptera; family Tortricidae; genus Tortrix; species Tortrix viridana. The sequence continues at coordinate 12,437,629 of OY725172.1, forward strand.
CAGTTCAAATATTATATAAACACATATTTTTTTTCAAAACCTGTCATTACCTAAGTAAAACATGTTAAATGTAAACACATTTAACCTTATATGCCTACCGTATTTACACAAATTTCATATTTATATCTAACTTACCTACAGATAAACCCAAATTGTATTTTTTAAAGTAGAACTTTAGTATAAAGTAATTTATTGCAGGAGTAGTTACAATTTCTTAGTTTAGAAAATACAAAGTAAATAATTATTATGCCATTCAAACCAAAATTATTAATGTAAGTATTAAAATCCCAAGTGCCTATTAATTAATAACAATTATTTATCTACAAAAGAACAATCATTGTTTATCTTTGTTGTTGAAGTCATGTTGAGCCGGATATACTGCATTTGTCATACTTTTAATTATATCATATTGCTTGGCTTTATACCAATTCTGCAGCTCCATCTGATGCCTCAAATGAGGCATTAAAGCATGCTGTGCTTGTGCCATAAGTTGAGGTGATGTCATGTAATCAGTTGGAACATTCAAAGCAGGATTTGATTTAATAGTTGGAGTAATGGGCTGCCGTATCCCTGTCAGTTTCACACCAGGTGTTAAAGTTTTCATAGGTTTTGGCCCTAATTTGGATGATCCAGGGGAAGTTTTAGATGGTTCACTCTTTAAAATGTTTAGGTTTGGCAGCTGTGTGCTTGATATTTGATTAGATTGATTAGCATTTTGTTCAGATGAAGAGTTATTAGCCTGCTTTTCTTCAGCAATCACTAACTTTGGAGAAGAACTCGGAGATCGCGTTTGAGACCGCGGCGATGGCTGCGCTGGGCCAGGGGAGTTATGGGTTTGAGCTTGATAACTAGGGGATGACATAACAGGAGTGCCACTATTTGGAGAATTTAATTGAAAAGGTTTATTTGGCAAGTCTTGCCTCATACTACTACCAGTCTGAGATCCGCTTGGGCTGACTTTATCATGCTTGACTTGGCTTATACTACTTGCAGAAGGGATCCTTAATGGACTGGCTCCTGATGTAACTGGCCTATTAGGATTGGATGAATAAACATTTCCTTGACTTATATTTACTGGTAATCCTTTAATAGGTTGGTTTTGCTGTTTAGCCAGATTAGCAATTGACTTCATTGTTTCCAAAAGACGAGATTGATGTTGGCCTATTTGACTTTGTATATTATGGGGAGTGCTTAAGTCCAAAGCAGCACTTGGTTTATTTTCTGTTGTGACACTACTTGAGGGTGTTTTATTGTTAGGGTTATTTAATTTATTGACGGCATTGAACACTTTTGGTGTAGCTGGAACCAGTTTTGGAACTTGTGCTTTATTTTTAGAAAGCTTGGATTTTTTATCAGATTGTAAAGATTGTAATTGTTGTTCAAATGTTTGCTGAAAAGTGATCGGAGATACAAAATTTCCAGTTTGTTTTCCTAGTTTAGTATCTGCTATGGGTTTTAAATTGGGAACAGGGCCTTTAGCTGATGTTTCGGATGATTTACCAGCAGGCTTGGGTTGCACAGCAGCAGTCTCTGTTTTGCTTGGTGTTGTCGTTTTGGTATCAGTATTGTTACCATCAGTTTTATTTTGTGGTTTCTTTAAATTACTATCAGGCAACTTTAAAATTTCAATATAATTATGTACAGGAGGGCTTGGTACCTTATGGGCTGAAGCACTATTAGCTGACACTAGATTTTTATTTGTAATAATACTCTTTTTGGGATCACTTGTGGATGGGTCACTGAGACTTCTAGCATCTAATTTCTGGTCTGTTAAAGTTATTGATAATGATGATGGGATGTTAATTTTACAGGAATCTAATAACAAAGATTTTAAAGGATCACCTGAAGTTTGACCTGAATTATGACCACCAAGTGATGACTTAACCTGGGACAAAATTTTGCTTCTATCTATAGTTGGGTCACTATTATTTGCTAAGAGATCCATCCTCACTTTATTTACTGGTTGTGCTTTATTTTGCAATGCTTGAGATGATGCTATTGTTGGCTTTAAATCTGGCATTCTCTTTATAGGGGCTCTTGGTGCCTCAGAAGGCTTTGGTAAAGAAAACTGTGGTTCCAGTCTTGGAACTTGAATCTTAAGTGGAGAAACTGTTTTAGGTTGTGAAGCAAGTGGCATGGTTGCATCATTCACTGGTTTACGTTTTGGAGATGATGTATTGGGAGACCCAGGAACTGATCTTTTGATTCCTACTCCTTCTGAAACTTGTTTATAACCTAACACCTGGGGCTTTTGCTCTTTTGTTACAACTTTAGGAGAAGAGGATGTATTTTTTGAAGACTGAGGGCTAAGATTTGTTTCAGTATCTTTTGTTTTTAAGAGACTATCAAACACTGTCTCAGATTTATCAGATGATTCTGAAGGGCCAGGTGGCATTGAAGAAGTGGAGCTGGTTTGGTTACTTATATTATAAGGTATTTTGGCTTTTTCCAGTTCAATTTTGAGTTTTTTTATTTCTGGCATCTTAGGAGGGGTTTGTTGTTTTCTCTTTAAACTCTCTTCCACTTTGTCAAGGACTTGACTTTTAGCTACATCACTATTAGACAATGAAGTTTCTTGAGTATTTCCCTTAACTGGTGAAGATTTCACAGACGGACTACTATTTTTAGCTGTTAACTCAAAGGAATTTAGAAACTGAGACTTTTCAACCTCCTCATCATTCTTTTTCATTGTAGTATTAGTGCTTGGCTTGTCTATACAGTTGTCTTTACTTTGCTGGCCATTTTTTTCAGAATCCACATTATTCAGTTTCTTTCCACTATTTTCATCTGCCATTGGGCTATCAGTATCAGAGGAAATTTCTGATCCCTGATCATTTAGGTTCGGTGCTGGGCTACTTGCATTGGTATCTTCAGTTGGTGTAGGACTGGATTTTCGATCTCGAAAGTGAGACCCTTTTCTATTGATGTCAAACAGTCTGTTTCTGATAGCCACATAATCAATAATCTGGTAGAAAAACCTCATTGGTATATTCCTTTTCCAGTTGTAAATATATGCAATGTCCATTAAAGTATAATAGTCAGGTAAAGGAACTCTCTTGTATAAAATGTCAATTGCAAATTGAGTGCTATCTATATCAAACTTCATACTGAGGAATTTCTTTAGATGACTTATATTTACCACAGCAGGACACTGTAGGAATCTTCTAGTTGTTCCGGTCGCTGGTTGAGGCTCATTGCTGTCTGATGATTTACTTGATATACTATCAGTATCAGTGGCATCAGAATATTCAAGGGAAAAAGAGATTACATCCTCAGGACTGAAAATTATTCTCTCAGTGTCTTCACCCCTTTGCTCCGGAGTTGCTGAGGCAGCTGGACCTGGCCTAGATGAGTAAAACTGTTGGCGCCTTTCCATCTCTTTTTGAAAGAGTCCAGGCACGAGTTTGTATACTATATCTTGAAGTGCTTTGTCTAATTTTATATTAGGCTTGGCGGAATTAATCATCATTTCACACACCGGACAGTAACTTTTCGCCCGCAAGTGCTTGATGATACAGCTACGACAAAATGAATGCAAACATTCTACGATAGTTGTAGCGTCAATGTAGTAACCATGGCACAATGGACAAGTTATGTGCTCATTCACTTCTCCCAAAAGTGTTCTCTGAGGTACAACTACACTATTGTTCGGTTCAGCCATTTTCACGACCTTTTTATCAATTAATTTATTAGAAGTTACCATCTTCACAGCAGCATGTCCAGCGTCATTAATAGGTATAACACAGCTGTTATTATAGCATTAAAAAACCATTGTTCACTGGTCAACACCATGTATATATGGCACTTGAGGACGACAGTCCAATATAAATACGAAATATTGAGCTATTAAAACGAATCACCAAGTATAATCAATATCAAAACGAAGCTTCGCACGACAATGGATGCACAACGATGCGAGCGACACACAATCGACAATTCGACATGAGACTTTTTCCCTATGTTGGTAACACTGCTAACTCCATTACAACAGGGTTTGAGGTTACAACTGGATATTTACAATGAATATAAGTAATAAATAGCTCGACGATAAAAAAAAATACTTACTTTCACTTTATATAGATGAACCTTTATTACTTCTCAATCAATCTACGTCAAATCACAAATTTACGATTAAAACAGATTTGGCGCGAATACTGCAACAGCAGCTAAAATAAATACAGACAGAATTGACTTGACATGTCAATTTTTTTTTTTTTCAATTAAAGGTGCATTCAGTGTAGGACTATACTGCCTTCTGTATATACATTCTGTATTACCACACATACGGCTGTTTGAACTCGGCTTCTTCAAAACCGGAGCTCATGCGGCATTCTCACGAGGCGATTTTAGTTGATCAACTTAAATCGGTTTACGAATTGAATGACAATCGATCATGAAGAAATGTTTCAAAAAAAAAGTTGATCAACTTTAATTGATTGAACAACAAAAAGAACGTGAGATGAGAACAGTCAATTTTCAAGTCAAAAACGATTTTATACCGTGGTGGTTTTTGAATCAACAGCCCGTTCAGTCCGTTTATCGGTGCGAGCGTGAGAACGCAATTGGCTTTCGATTTTTCTTGATCAATTAAAAGTTGACAGACTGAATCGCCTCGTCAGAACGCCGCATTAGAGTAGCCGCCACCTTGAACTTTTTAGTTAGGTATTCGACCGATTGCTTCCAAAATCGATATCTGCGGATTCGTGTGATCTCCTTAGACCATTTATACAGAACCAGGCTTACACACAATTTATTAACCACAAAAGTCTGTCGTTTTTTTGGAGAGGCGAGGTAACACATATAAACCGCTAACTGTGTGTTAGTATGCAAACATTGTTCTTTTTCCTACGCACTTACACTGTCAAATAAATTAAGCCCTTTCCCTTTTTACACTTGAAAATAGACAAAAAGAGGGCTATCTTTCTTTAACAGATGAATCTACTTGTCGATTGTGAAACAGGCCATAAAAACAATCTCTAATTTAAAATCACGCACGCAAACAAACAAAATGTGCAATCAACATGTGCGTACACGAATTACAATTACACATGCAAAAAATAGCAACCAAAGACATATGTTTGACCTTTTGTAGGGGTCCGTACCTCCTCCTATTGTCTGTTACGGGTATTAGGCTGGACGTATGCTGAGATGCAGGCGACGCAGTTTTATGCAGAGCAGGGAAGAGCAAAAATCTGTCTCCGTTCTACAACGAGGCGCAGAGTAGGACAGACACATGTCTGCATTGCACGTGCCTGCGCTGCAGCGTACGCAGCTTCAAGGACATTCATGCATTACAAATTCTGCTCTGCCCTGCACTGCGTGGAACTGCTTCTTAGTATACGCCCAGCCTTAACGAGACCCCTAAGTGGACATGGCAGTGCTATCAATGGCGGGTGTCGCGTCGAGACGAATGGTTTCGGTTTGTATTTTATTTTTCTCCACGAAAACATTCGTCTCCACGCGACACCTGCCACTGACAGCACTGCCATATCCGCTTAGGGGTCTCGTTGAGACGTGCGTCTGTGTGAGTGCGACGTTCTTAATGCGTGGGCTACACGGTTTCAAACAACGGTTTAAAACCGTGTAGACAGTGGTTTTAAACCAAATTTCGCAGGACCTTAAATGCCCTTGGCAGATATCAAACAAATTGGCTAGTTTGAAACCGTTTGAAGCAGCTCACTTCTACCAAGGTCACTTGGTTTAAAACCATGGTATGAAACCGTGTAGCACGCGTTTGTTCGTAGTTCTGTGCTGCTTTATGGCGTATCCACATGGCATAATTTGATTGGCCAATTCAATTGACTACAATCTGATTGTCCGTCCACACGTAAATGGGGCAACCACACGATACAATTTAATTGCCCAACACACAAACACGTACAAGTCAAAGCACTTAAAAAGAACTTTCTGAAGTTGCTGCATTCTCTACGCAGTAGCAAAATTACGGTATCACCGGAAAGAAGGGGCAGCCAACTTCACCAAGTTCTTTTTGCGTGCGTTGACTTGTCCTACATTGAAAAAGGCATAGAATAAGTACATAATAGCAACCGTACTATAAGAAAGAGCTAAAGACGTATATTTGACCTTTTTCTACTTATGGTATTCATTACGAGTTAGAAAGAAATGTCCTTATAGGTATTCTTTCGTTTTCCTTCGTGTTGCCAAAAGCAAATTTGAATGGACCGCTATTCTCCCGCCATTTGGACCCCTCGCGAACCTACAGTACTACCAAATTAAAAAGTCGATACACCAATAGTAAATTTTGTGGCAGGGTGACTTTTACATTTAGTAGCTTTATTAGTTTGACGGTGTTGTGAATATATTATATCGATATTTTCAGATTTCCAAGAGATGAGAACTTGATAGCAGAATGGATTCGGCGAGTAGACAGGGAAAGTTTGATACCGAAGAGATACAGCAAACTATGGCAAAGGAACAGACAGTCACGCGAGTGGTCCTGGAACCCTTTTTTTTGGTTGGTTGCTATCCCCAATATTTTAATTAAAACATTGTTTAATTATTGAACTTATTTGAAATATCCTTGACCTGCTTTGAACAAAAAACTTCAAATACCTATAACTTTAAGCTGTTAAAGTTTAGCGTAACGTAATTATAATGTTTAAGGGCCGATTTTTTTTATCTCCAGATAACACTTTCTGTAACATAAATTTTAGCTCGCTTCTTTTCTTTCATATGACAAAAAGCTGATGTCAAAAATTATATTTCGGGACAAGTTTTTAATGACGACTGTATTTTTTTCACTGTCTTTATTAAATTATAAAGACCAAACTAAAGAATCCCATCTCGGTGGGTCTACGTTAAGTACAGCTGAGGATCCTGTTGCCACCTTCCGGTTCTATCATCAGATCTGTGCATTGACACAATAATATTAAATTGTCATCGGGTTTACATAAGTATTCCAAACTTCAGTTCAATTAAACACTGGGAAGTAGATCAAAAAAGGTCTGCAAATTTTGAAATTGACAAGTTCCTTATATTTAAAGTGATAACTTTCACTGCCACATGTTTTTATTTGGCAATTAGAAAAATCAGCCCTTATATCATTAGAAGAAATTACAACTGCGAAATTGAATCGATATCGATATTATTGTCGACTCGGCATCAACACTCGCGATCACAGATCCTTGTGGCAACACGAAGGAAAACGAAAGAATACCTATAAGGACATATCTTTCTAACTCGTTATGAATACCATAAGTAGAAAAAGGTCAAATATACGTCTTTAGCTCTTTCTTATAGTACGGTTTCTATTATGTACTTATTCTATGGAAAAAGGCCAGAATCAAGGACCTTTACTCAAACTGGACTGAGTACTGCTAGAAAAAAGTGTGACCGACAGAGAAACCCAAAGTAGGGGATTTTATCTCTTTCTATTAGTGTGACCAACTTTATCTACGGACAAAAATATTTTTTCCTAATCTACACAAAAAAATAATGAAACAAAATGGGTACTTAAAAACGAAATATTAATTACTAGCTTCTGCCCGCGACTTCGTCTGCATTGACTGTCCCACAGGAACATTGTGGATGTAAGATGTGTTAAGTTAGGTAATATTATAAGCTATCTCCATTCAAAATTTCATTCAAGTCCGTCCAGGTATTAAGCGTGAAGGAATAACAAACATTCATCCATCTACACAAATGTTTGCGTTTATAATATTAGGAGGATTACAATATATTTATATACAACAAATGAGCGTTGGAGCAAACCAGTGCCAAAATCTAGGGCCTGACTACCACCGAACCATTATTTATGCTCCTACACAAAACGATTTAATTTTTCTGTAAGTTGTGACCTTTGCCTTTGTAAATATATCGAGATTTCTTCAAATGACAAAAAATGACAGTCAATCCCTACTCCTCCATTTTACGGCACATTATGGATGTGGTTTCAGTGCAATATTTTACGTGACATGGAGCGCGCAAAAGCAAAATATTTTAATACTGTGAAATACATTACTGAGGAAATTTTCAAGGGCGGAGGCTATGAGATAATTTACCGTGTTCCAAATGCTGTCTTTGTATGTCTATTGGTCACCACACCAGCCGTGTATTCAAGCTATCTGCTGCGTAGGTTCAATATTTAAAACCAATAATTATTTCCAAAAACTAAGTCATCCTGGGCTAGAGCTATTAACATGCTACGCCAGCTAAATTGCATTCGTAAACCAAATACATGGAAAAAATATTATTTATTTACAGTTTCTGAAAAACCGACAGGATTTTCATGGCCACCCTAGTGCTTTCGGGATGGGTATTTTCTTTTAGTCGTAAAATATAAATTATTTCCCATTACCTTTGAAAGGATATCCCGATATGTAAATAGCTTTCGCTCCTACAGCCTTTAACTGAGCACGATTTAACCATTTTAAATGGTTTTCGTGCGAAAAGACATTTGAAACATGATTAAAACTCGATGACGCATCATGTAAACAACAGGGTTACCAGTCAATACTTAAAATTTCCTACCGTAAATCCACACACACGCACACGGACGTTTTCGTCGATCTATATTATTATATATGCATTAACACTGAAGTTCATTTTAATATGTAACAGATTTTTATCGATTTTTAACCTTGGGTTATAGACTTGTAAAATGAGATTTTATTCAGACCTACCAAATATCACACTGCACAATAAAAAAAAAAAATTAAAAAAAGAACGAAACATTTACATTATAATTAGAAACTAAACGATCTTCACTAAAAGAATAGTGCTAGCTTGATAAGTGAATATTTGTTTAGTTTTGTATATTATACCATTACGGTAATATTTTCTTGCAATGGCAAGTGTGCAAGTGAGACACAATCCCCCAATTGGTACCTCTCAGAGCCACGAGGTCCCTAGTTACCTATCGTCAGATAATTTGTAACTATATTACTGGTCAATAAGGTATAATTTTGAATAGCTATTTAATAGTTAGTACTTAATCCAGCTTGAGTATAAGATCCTTGGCCAGAATTAAAGGGCCACTTGCACGGTGACCCAGTGTTGCCAATCATAAAAATCGGGATTCGGTAAAAATGAACATTTTTATTTTGCATTTAATCTTTATTTTCATCATCATCACTTTCAATTTCTTCACATTGCCACTTTTTATCCATTAAAGTAAATAAATTTTCATCTAAAGGAAATCAAAGCAATTATTTTTACCTATGTATTAAGCGGCTACCACACGCGCAAGCTTCACCACAGTTTTGCCTGCGCAGGCCGGTTTGTACACGGAACACGGAGCGTGTCACGGAGAAGAAAACTAATGGAGGACGCAAGTGGGCGTTCCCGTGTCGCCGAGAGTTTGTGCAGTTGCACAAACTTCGCCCACAGACTATTATCAGTCTTATGTCAACCGACTCGGTGTACATGACGTTTGTGTAATTGAGAAAAAAATAATTATCAATGTAAAAATGCCGTGTTGTGCTATCTCAAGCTGCAAAAATGCAAGCAGAACAAAAACGATGTCTAATGCGGGCAATTCTTATCATCAGCAAGTATTATTTTACTATTTATTGAAATAATACAAATGTTAATCTTCATTGATATAATTCGCGTCCAATATTGAGTAATAATCTACTCTATGCCTTAGAAGTTACAGTTCATAATCATGTATCATGCCAACTGCCAACCAATCTAGATTGTTCGCTACCTACTCCGCTACTCCAACTGTCAACAATACTCGCTACTCGAGTGCTGTACTAAGTTTTATCGACATTCATATCGATAAAAGTTTAATCAATTATTATGTTAACCGCGATGTGGAAGAATGTAATAGATACAGTAATTTAAGTGTTAATTACAATTTACGACCATGTCAAACTGTGCAAACGGTTTTGTGGGACATATGTTCCTATAAATGTTGTAATTTCATCTTTTTTAATAAATAAATAATAATAATGTAAATTGTAATTAATACCTACTTACGGTTACATAGCCTGTAAAACCTTTCTGCACTAAAGATGAAAGTGGAGATCCAGTGGTGGCTTAGTTTATGTTTAAAAAGTCTTATCAACTGTTTTAGATTCCCAAGATCCAAATGTAAAAAAAAATGGATGGATGTCACAGGAAGAGAAATTGGTTCCCAATGTTTTCTAGCACTATTTACTCAGAGCATTTTTTAGACAACGATTTCTGGATTTCGCCAAAAGGGAAGCGTTTTATCCGCGAGAATGCAGTTCCAACACAGAAAATCGTATTAAGCGTAAGTATTTTGACTATTGTGTTGAAGGTTTGTTATGTGTACGAAACAACGAAACGAAAACGAAAAACGAAACGATCGATCAATGTAAACGAAATTCTTGGTGTAATAATAACCGGTTCAATGGATGGCGCTGACTCAGCACACAATCATGGTAAAATGTATTCAGTGATACGTTAACTTACTACGTTAACTGTCCTATGCTAATTGAAGTAAAGCCAAATAACAAAAAAGCTTAGAAATCCGGTGATTGTAAAAAGATATTACTAAATTTACTACATTTTTATGTTGATTAAATAATAAACATGTTAAATATTCTGTAAATAAGTAAATATTTTAAATTGGCAACCTGTGTTTCATTACCACCATCATCCAAAGGTATTTTTTTAATCCATTCGGAGTTCGCGAACAAATTCACGGACAAACAGGAATTCTAAAAAGGATTGAAATGTGTTCTGTCAATGATTTAAGACCCCCAAACATTTTTTTCTTATTAATGCAGCCTATATACGTCCCACTGCTGGGCACAGGCCTCCACTCATAATGAGAGGGTTTGGGCTATAATTCCCACGCGGGCCCAGTGCGGATTGGGAACTTCGCACACACCGTCAAATTGCTTTGCAGGTGTGTGCAGGTTTCCTCACGATGTTTTCCTTCACCGAAAAGCTCATGGTAAATTTACAAATTATATTTCGCACATAAATTCTGAAAAACTTAGAGGTGCGAGCCCGGGTTCGAACCCACGACCCTCTGCTTAAGAGTCGGCAGGTCAAATCATTAGGCTACCACGGCTTTTTTTTTCTTAAATATCTGCAATGTACAGATTTCTCCTTCTCAATAATTTTATTATATGTATGCATACATGACTCCTGCTACTTTTTAATTGTTCATATTTTTAACAATTATAGAATGACCCGTTTACATTGTCGCTACATTACAAAGAAACCAAATATTAATATAAATATCACAAAATATCGACAACTACCTATGTTGTACCCGCATCCCTATTCTTTATGCCAAAAGGTCTTGTCGTAATACGAAATTCAAAGCCACGTACGACTTTTTAGTTTCGGACGTTATCGGGCGTATCGAAACATTTAAATTCAACCAGAACTGAATATAGCGCCATCTATTGCCGAGTAGCTGGACTACGATGCTTTTTCTGGAAATCAAGCGTCAACAACTAAAAAGACATATGTCACATTTCTGTTACACTCTATTTTAGGCCGTAAACTGCGTAAGTTAGAGTAGATATCCTTTCTGTAAATGGTACTCGGTAACACCGTATGAGTATTGTAACTTTTTACCAATCAAAAGGGTTTTGCAATAGTGTGCCGCGTATCAATTTAACTATGGCTGTGTGAGTTTGGCGACACTGGTTTTCTAAGTAATAGGCGACCATGCCAGTTCCCCTTATTCTCTATTCCCTGGAGCGTGTGGTTGGTAAAACTCTATAGACACGAAGTGTTCAGTTTTGGCTTGCGCAGGCAAAACTGTGGTGAAGCTTGTGCGTGTGGTAGGCCCATTAGGCCTTTAGTATGTAAATTAGCAATTACTGATCAGTATTAAGTTTGTTTCGGGTTTTCGTTTTCAGTAAATATACTTGAGGAAATATACTTTCTAAATTTGCTGAGGCATATGGAAAGGATAATATGTCAAATATAAATTTGGATAACGTTGGAAACATTGAGTCACCGTCACCGCATTTCATGTGTTGTACTTGATTCTAAAAAGTTGCTGTATCGACATCAATTTGTTGAATAACTTCTAAGTCACGCAGGATTTTCCACTCTGTATCAAACTTTTAATATTAGGTCGTTTTGAAATATCAGAGGCATTAAGCGAGGCCTTCACTCACTCAGTGTAGTAACTCGTATTTAATCTGTGGCTCAGTTTACATATAGCCTGGCAAAAAAGAGTATGCAATAAATGAGAGCACTGTTCGAAATAAAATTGGCAACATGATCCAAGGTTTTCTCTAACCTGGTACCAGCAGTATTTAAAAATATTGTAGTTCCAACACTTCCAACTGTCACCACGATGCACTCTTTTTTGCTAGGCTATACAGGTACGGTGGTTCAGAGTGGACATGTACGATCGTCTGTTGTGATTATGTAACTCTAGGGCAAATCGGTAGATTCTTCCTCGATTGAGAGACGTATCGGTAGATCGATAGATCATTAAAAAAATCGGTTAAAATACAGATTTTTCGGTAGCATTGGCAACAACGCCGTGACTACGTCAAAAATTTTACCAACTAGCGTCCACACCACCCGATTTGGTTGGACACAATCGAATCGAACGGTCTCGACCAACCGATGACCTTCAATTTCATATTTCTGTCCACACGACACAATTTGATTGCCAATCTAGTCAAATTGGTCGTAAAATTGCATCGTGTGGATATTTATATTTATTCTGTGACACTACTCTACCTACCTACCTATATAGGAGTTAGGCACACAGAATATGTACCCTGCATAGAAACCGGACTATAAGAAACAGCTAAAGACATATATTTGACCTTTTTCTATTTATGGCATTCATAACGAGTTAGAACGAGATGTCCTAATAGGTATTCATTCGTTTTCCTTCGTGTTGTTACAAGGATCTGTCGACGCTAGTGTTGTTACTGATTCGACAATAATATCGATATCAATTCAATTTCGCAATTGTAATTTGTTCTAATGATTTAAGGGCTGATTTTTCTAATTGCGAAATAAAAGCATGTGGCAGTGAAAGTTATCACTTTCCTTTTTTTACAAGCTTTCATATAACTTGCAATGTTCCAATGTTCATAATAATAAGTAACTGGTCCATTTCAAAATTTGCAGACCATTTTTCAACTACTTCCCGGTGTTTAATTGAACTGAAGTTTGGAATACTTATGTAAACCCGATGACAATGTAATATTATTGTGTCAATGAACAGATCTGATGATAGAACCGGAAGGTGGCAACAGGATCCTCAGCTGTACTTAACGTAGACCCACCGAGATGGGACTCTTTAGTTTGGTCTTGGTAATTTGATAATGACAGTGAAAAAAAATACAGGCGTCAATAAAAACTTGTCCCAAAATAAAATGTTTGACAGCAGCTTTTTGTAATATGAAAGAAAAGAAGAGAGCTAGAATATAAAAAATTATCGGCCTTTAAATATTATTTTTACGTTATGCTGAACTTTAGCAGCTTAAAGTTATAGGTATTTGAAGTTTATTATTCAAAGCAGGTCAAGGATATTTAAAATATGTTCAATAATTCAACAATGTTTTATTTAGAATATTGGGGCTGGAGATAGCAACCAACCAAAAAAGGGTTACAGGATCACTCGCGTGACTGTCTGTTCCTTTGCCATAGTTTGCTGTATCTCTTCGGTGTCAAATTTTCCCTGCCTACACGCCGAATCCATTCTGCTATCAAGTTTTCATCTCTTGGAAATTTTAAAATATCGATATAATATATTCACAACACTGTCAAACTAATAAAGCTAATGTTAAAGTCACCCTGACACAAAATAAGCTATTTGTGTATCGACTTTGTAATTTGGTAGTACTGGAGGTTCGTGTAGGGGTCCAATGGCGGGCCCATAGCGGTCCATTCAAATTTGACGTCTAAAACCTTTTGGCTACACGAAGGAAAACGAAAAAAATCCCTATAAGGACATCTCTTTATAATTCGTCATGAATGCCATAAATAGAAAAAGGTCAAATAGATGTCTTTTGCTGTTTCTTATAGTCCGGTTACTATGCAGGGTACTTATTCTGTGGTTAGGGACACTACCTATTGGGTAGTGTAGCTATTGTGCCATAATATTTATCGACTGGCAATAAAATAGATTCGATTCTGGCTAGTACTGGTAACTCCGTGTAGTTCTTTCTTTCGTTCGTAGATTTCGCACGGGCCTGCTCGCTTCTGGCGGCTGGCTGATATTGTATTGTATCGTTACTTATTCCAACGATCACTTGGAAATAAGCAGATTCCGCATAGTACTATTTTGATTTCGTCGGAATGAGAGCTAAGGTAAAAGTTTATTTCGCATTTATCTATTTTTATTTACCCGACTACATAAGTGTGTTATTTTAAGTGGTATGACGGTCGTGTATTTATGATTGTTTTAACGTTTCAGTGGCGGAAGAAGCGCATGCGAAGGCTAAAGCGTAAACGCAGGAAGATGCGTGCGAGGTCTAAATAAACTGGGTAAGTGAAATAATCATGTAATGTACCTAGTTATTATATTGAGAACTTAACCTTCAAAACACGCTTTCCGTAAAGTATCTCTTGTGTATTAAGTGTTATCATTCATCATTTTCTGTCGTGATTCACTAGTGACGATATATTAGTTTATATTATAGGTAAAGTGGGCGCTTGTCCTGATTTATGGATAAATCCGTTCCAAATAGTGTTAAATATTGGTGTAGTAACAGTGCAACCCACCGTGGGTTGCTCCGGCCGATGCCCTTTCCGTTTTACTCTTCAATTACGAAGGTGAGGTAAGAGAAGAAAGGGCTAACGCATAGTCCAACGTACGAACGAGTACAGCTCCTGACTTAGCCTGCTGCGGTTGTAATTTTTTGAATGAATACCACGTGTTTTATTTTATTAGATGACGGTCTTCTATTAATATACCTATGAGCCAATAATAATTCACGACTATTTTAGATATTTTAATATAGCCCTTTCTAAACAGCTAGGTTGTATTTATTATTAAAAAAATATTTGTATTTGAACTTTGAAGTGCAGCGGTAGCCAGATACATAGGATGCTTGTTTTTCCCATACAATTCAAATAAGACTTGCCGAAATTGACCACCAATCGAAAAGTACTTCACCAATTTTATTGTTATTTAAATTTACAGATCATCAACTAAAGTAGAATTAATTTCTATTGGAAACGGACCTTTTATTTTATAGGGTTTTAAATACAGGATGCTGATGCATCCATACAATGTTTTTCAACTTTGTATGAATGCTGAAGATTATTTTTTTTCAAACCCTTTTAAAATTTAGTTACATTTTCAACAGACATATATATATATATTATCCATAAAGATTATCCTTAGTTTATTAGTTAACGATAAGTGCAACTCTCAATGAAATTGGTCAATAACTTTTTGATTGGTGGTTAATTACAGTACCTAAGTCATGTTTGAAGGCAATTGTATGGGAAAAACAAGCGTCCCTAATTAGCTGGCCACCACTGTGCCTAATATGTAAGATTAATTGTTTGGGTCAGTGTGGTCTACATTCGGAATAAGCTTCTTGACTGACTTTCATCCTCTATTCTAGAGCTAGTGCAAGGGCAACTAGCTGTCAAAATTGTGAAAGCTTTGTAGATCATGAATGTCGTGTTAGAGACTATAGCCTAGATCCAAACTATATCCAACAGCATAAGCCAGGCCTACCGGCAGCAAGATACCTTTTAACTGATGTGTTTTTTATCAAAACTTAAATGTTTGCTTTGTTGTCTGTCTGTCTGTCTGTCTGTCAAGACACTATTTAGGGTTCCGTACCCATCTATCATTACTACTATTTAACTTTTATATCCAACTTAATGTGTAATGTATAGGTTCGTACGGACTAGAGGCAATCTCGGGCGAGGCAGCCTCTGTAAATATTTGTACCACAGGCTGAGGCATATGCCTCGGGCCGATGCGTGAAAACCAAATGTCGCCGATCGTTTTAAACAGCTGATATTGAGGCTGTGTTAGGGAGTTTTTCAACCAAATGCCACAAAAATAGCTTTTGCGTCTGTCCCTTCTCAGGAACGCGTGAAGGTACCAAGTTGAAATTCATATTAAATACTTAGGTCTGCAATCCCTTGGATCAGTGACAAAGTCCAGTATAAACTGACACTCGCCAAGTACGTAAGTGCATACATGCGTGTCAGTTTATACTGGACGTTTATATTGTATTCCCGTGATATAGGAACTATTTACATACCTACAAGTTTGTGCGGGAACCCTCGGTGCGCGAGTCCGACTCGCACCTGACCGGCTTTTTTGACTACCATTGCTTATCAAGACAAATCCAACGAACCCAAACACGGTGTGGCTATTTTGTTTCATTCCGGAGTTCCTAGTTTCCTATGACCACCTTCCGACTCCATGCATCATCAGATCAGCTCCATGATACCATACTATGGCATTGTCAACGAAGTTACGTCGGTTTACCAAATTTTGGCTCAATCTGACACCATAAAATATGATGTTGGTTCACTAATGTTTCACAAATAATTTATTGAAATTATCATTTGGCGAACTGTGTGCTGTTTTACAAATTTTCATGTCACAAATAGAGGTACCTACTGCAGGACTTTGTTTTTTAAGTGGTCACAAGTCTAATCTAACCTATGTATGTAATAAGACTGTGTAACCTATTTTATATGAAGCGGTTTAAGCATATATACATTTATCTACACCCATATCGTAAAACCTCTACAACGCGTTCAGAAACTGTAGGTTATATAATAACTAGCTTTACCTCGGTCAGTGTTGCTGTCGCGGTGTCAAATCTTGTAGAGTGGTTGTAAAGTTCACTTAACGCGTTCGCTGCCCATACTGTTATGGTTTTCTAGTTTCGAATTTATTCGAATCACTATACAATTTGATTCGGCGACAATTTCTCATGTCACTCGAGATGAAGCATCAATCAAGATGAAATGTCAACAACACAATTATGAACTCGTATGTATACATATCCTAAATGGTAAAAATTGCTTGACAAGTAGGAACCCTTTGAACGCCAAGAACGCCTAAAAGTGTCGTGCCTACCACGCCACCGACGCTTATTAGTTGCCATAGGTACAGCAGCTTTACCCTTTTCAACGCCATTGACGGATATATCCGCACCACTGGTTCAACACCAACGATGGATATATCCGTCACGGTTGACAGCGAAAAATAGACCCCGAGTGTTATGACGTAAGGTTGAAATTATCTGGTTTTCAGCGGTCATTGGCGTGTGAGTGACGACTTTTGTATTAGACGTGGTGTTGAAAAGGTTATAGAGACTATCTATATTATGAATTAAGTTGAATTGGGCATAACTCGCCAAACGTGTTAACCCCTAGTAATATTATAAGGGCCTTATTTCACCGGGACACCATGGTCGCGCCACCCGGTCGCCTGGTATCTCACCTGGTCATTGCTTGGTTGCGCAACCAAGTGGATCATGGTGTCCCGGTGAATTAGGGCCCTAAATGCGAAAGTAACTCCTGTCTGTTTGTTACCTCTTCACGCTTAAACCGCTGAACCGATATAGATGAAATTTGGTATGAAGATTGGTTTGAGTTCCGGGAAAGGACATAGGATAGTTTTTATCCCGGAAAATTTGATAGTTCCTGTTGGATACACGATAAACTACTTCTACGTGGACGGAGTCGCGGGCAAAAACTAGTAAACAATATATCCCTCTCAAGGCAGCCATGCTCTTATTGTAATAAGAACCATGCAAAGAATGAAAGGGTATATAAACAGGCTTTCTCCACCCATTTGATGCCAAGTGCATTACATGGACTAATACAAAGCAAACAAGACGTCCTTATTCTTTTTTTCTTATTGAGTTGATTTGATTTATGCTAATGTAATGCTATACTGTCTTGTTTCAGGTACACTGACGGAGTGGAAGACCTGGTATCTAAGACTCTAGTGTATCTAAATAAAACATAAAAAAAATATGTTTTTTTTATTTTGACGTCAGATAAAAGTATAGCTTAGCAAAAATTACCTCAAATGGCAAAGCAGCAGTTTTTGGACAAGGCCATGTTGCTATTTTTCTTTTGTAGTTTCAAAAAATTTCCCCTCATGTCATGCTCCCTGGAAACCCCACTGTTTTGTTATTTATTAAAACAATGCGCTTGTACTGAATTAGTACACATTTTTAATGTACCTCCATAGATTAAATTAAATGTTTGGGGTTGCTGGGGAGATGCTCCACAGCAACTCCAAATTCAGTTAACTTTTTAATAATTGTACTATCGATATAAGGACGGCGTAATGTTTTAATAAATAAAACCTTAAATTAATCTTTGGGGTTGCTGGGGAGGTGCTCCACAGCAACTCCAAACCGGCTATTCCCCGTTGTCGCACCCCTTTGTCCACACTGCGGACTGCCAAGCTCGTGTCAGGCGCGACGCGCTTCGAACGCGAGCTGCTTCGCGCCGCAGACAACTCTGACAGCGTGGCGTGCGCGAAGCAGGTGCATCGCGCGTGCTGGCACGCGTAAGGCTGCCTTTCCATAGAAGCGGAGCGGAGAGGAGCTGTGTAGGAATCGACCCATCACATTGGTTGTAATCCACATCTCCGCTTCAATGGAAACAGTCAAGCTGAGACGAGATGTGGATTACAACAAATGTGATTGGTCGATAGCTCTCCGCTTCTATGGATAGGCAGCCTAAATCCGTGGATGGCGTGAATAAGTAGATAACTCGTCAAAAAAGCAAGAAGTAATTTAAACTTTATACAATCTGTTCTAAATACTAATTTCCTTAAATTTAAATCTCGACTTATTCACGCCATCCACGGAAATATGGCCGCCATGTTTACTGGTATACCGGGGCGGGGCGAACGCGGTTACTAGTCTTATTTTATTACAAACTCGTGATGGATGTATGCGCGCGCTGCGCAACATGTCACACCGAACACGGCCGCGAGACGCGGGCACGCGTTGAAGCTGCCAGCCGCCTGCGGTGTGCCGGTTGCCCCGTCGCTCACACCATGCGCGAAACCGAAAGCTTTTGTGGGGATTGTGAGGTGACGCCGGTGACGGCTTTCTATACAAACGGCGATAACGCTTCCACCCCCTAAACGTTAAAGCAGGCCATACACACTAGGGTATGCTTGCGCAGTTTTGCCTGTACAGTTGAACTGCACAGGTAAACCGGAGCGTGTATGTGACATAAGTTGCCTGTACAGGCGTGGAAACCTGCACAGTTGTGTCACATACACGCTCCGGTTTATCTGTGCAGTTCAGCTGTACAGGTAAAACTGCGCAGGCATACCCAGTGTGTATGGCCTGCTTAACTCTTTCGGCGCGCATGATGCACATGTGCTTCATGGGATTGCACCCTCTCGCGCGCGCATGATGCACATGTGCTTCATGGGATTGCGGGTCCTTGAGCGCGCATGATGCACATGTGCTTCATCACAAATGTTCATGAAAATGTACTATTTTGCCCAAAAATTAAGTAGTTTTTCGTTGATTTAGATTAATAAGTAAGTAAATAATGTAATTCGATTTCGACCAATTTTTGATACGGTGTCAGTCGGAACAAAAACTATGTCCGTACGTTTCGTTTTTTTTCAATATTATTAATAAATTTCGATTTATTCCCGTTTTATTGTTTTCATACAAAAGTAATTTCGGCCATAATCTCTATAACTAATTAATATTTTAAAAAACGAAACGTACGGACATAGTTTTTCTTCCGACTGACCACATATTAAAAATTGGTCGAATTCTGTTAACGTTTAGGGGGTGGAAAACATCGCCGTTTGTATGAAAAGGCTAGATTTTGCAGTTAAATAATATAAGTATCAGGGACAATCTCACACAAATTGACCTAGTCCCAAACTAAGCTCTAGGCTTGTACTAGACAACGATAAACATACTTATATAGAGAAATACATACTTAAATACAAAGAAAACATCCATGACACAGGATCAAATACTCGCGCTCATCACACAAATATTTGCCCATACCGGGATTCGAACCCGGGACCGCTAGCTTCGTAGGCAGGGTCACTACCAACTAGGCTAAACGCGTCGTCTTAAGTAATTGGACAGTCCTCTTAATTGTACTCTCGATCTATTGAGGTACATTAAAAAAAAGTATGTACAAATTGAGTACATCACCGTTATGTTTGAATAAATAACAAAACAGACAGTGGGGTTTCCAGGAAGCATCACATTGCCTCTCGATTTTTGACACCATGAACTTTCAGAGCCTGTTTTTCGGCTCATTTTTAATCGCCGCGGGATCGCTCAGCGCTTGCGGCGGCGCGGGGATCGTGTGTCCACTCTCGGCGGATTACACAATCCGCTCGACCGCGGTTGTCGGCGCCGCACCGCTGTTTCTCGCCTAATCCCTCGTCGCAAGCGCTTGGCGGTCCCGCGGCGATTAAGGCCGTTTTGATCACAATGCCTACGCCGCAAAACGACTTTGAAGAATTACGTCTAAAATGCTATATGACTAAGAAGCAAAATAACTAACATTTAAAACGGCTTTAAAGCAAAATGCCTCAAATCAATACCTCTACAGCGGTTTACCAATGTCGCAATACGCCTACATTTCTTTTTGTATATGTAGCATAATGTCTCATAAAAGAAAATTACTTTGAAGGATTATACATAACACGCCATAGGACTAAGAAGCAAAATGACTCGCATTAAAAAACTACTATAAAGCAAATTGCCTCAAATTAATATTATACCTATTAGGCAGTTTACCAAAGTTGCAACCTACAATAGTCTAAAAATAAGAGCTATTTAAAATATAGTTTCATTTAAAGAACTGCAACTTAAATAAAAGTAGGTATGCCATAATCAATCATCATAATAATATTTAATGTCCTCTCAGTATGAAAGGAAGCCGTTAGTAACGATGTGTTGTTCACCTATGTATACTCCAACGGGCTAAAATATTCAGCAACATTTGAGTTTGACCATACATATAATATCTGCATATAATAGGTACGCAAACTCTCCTATCTGTAAGTAAAAGTGACATAGAAACTACACTACTCAGGAAGAATTTAGAAATGAAATAGCTGAGGAACCTAAACAGCTCGTTTTTATTAAAAATCAAAAAGGTGGGCGTGGGCAGTCTTTGTTATGGTCTAATATAGTGATGCTATGAAAAATTTCACGGCATATTTTGAAAGACAGTAGCTGAAATTAGTGCCAAAAGTTCTAAGTTGTGCTTCAGAAACGAACCGCACAAATAACGGGTTGGAAGGATGGCACCGAAGGATAAATGCTCGCATACCACCAAATGCAACATTTAAACTTTTCTCGAAAAATTATTGGTCGAAGCAAAATGGCAAAACGTGAAAATTAAGGCGGTTTTGTTTGAAAAAAAATAGAGAAAAAAACCGACATTGAATTCAATAAACACAAAAAGGAACTGAAATAAAACCGGCCAAGTGCGAGTCTGACTCGCACACGAAGGGTTCCGTACCATCGGTACAAGATTTCATACTATGTTCTTACAAGATTTAATACTATGTAGGTACTTTCGTAAAAGAAACAAGATAGGCGCTATAACAATAGATAGGTAATTGTCTAAATTCATTACATCCCAATCATCCCATCATTTATATTAAGGACCCCTTTAATTTAATTTTCATCATTTGTTGTTATATTGGTAATGGTAATTGGTAACAGATGAATGACAGTCAAGTAACTATTATTTGCTCATTATCTTTAGCTTCCTGTTCTTTCACAGAGTAGAGGGAATTTTATGTGGCCGATAATAGTTACTTCGCAAATGTGTGACAATGACAAGCCATGAACTGTGCTTTTAACTACACTTTGATTTGATTTGTGGTATCTTGTATGCTGAAGCACTTTGATGGTTTAAGTACCTAAACCTCAGAGTGGTTTTGCATTTGAGGTATTTTGCATCCCTAGGCATCTTCATATCCAGGCGTTTTACAATTGAGATGTTTTGCATTTTAGTCTAATTGAGTTCATAGTCATTCTAATGTTTAGAAATACTACAAAGTTCTTTTACAGTAGAGGCACAGTAATGATAAGTCGTTTTAATTTGAGGCATTTTGCTTTATAGCCGTTTTAAACGTTAGTTATTTTGCTTCTTAGTCATATAGCGTTTTAGGCGTAATACTTCAAAGTCGTTTTGCGGCGTAGGCATTGTGATCAAAACGGGATTAAGGGATGATTTCCACCAATCGCTTCGGAACGGATGCTGCGACAGCCGATCGCGTCCGGCAGGGTCGACGCATACGATCGCGGCTCCGTATCGTCGTCAGCTGACTAGCCAAAATGTATGGGATGGTCAATTTTTTTTTCGCGATTTCGGGGTTGGTCCCATAGTGAAAGTTGATCAGTATGACTTACTGATTTAACCCCCATTTGTAGACGAATAAAAAACACCCAGTAGTATTATGAATTTATGATAGAATGCATCGACTGTCAAGATAATGGAATCTATTATGTATTACAATTTACTATGCGTATAATTGTGTGTTTTACCCATGTTTTTTTTACCCTAGACATGGTTTTTGAAACCAGACAACAGGCACAATCACGGTTTTACATACAGGTCTTGCAACTGGGCAAAATTTCAATGGGACGCTGTGACTTCACTGTTGAAGTAAAATCCAGGTGGCGCTGCGATCTAGGGATGCAAAACATGACCTACATTTATTTCCCTCCCTCGGGTATCCCTCGATCGCAGCGACGCTAGTGGCCTGGAACGTTAAGAGGCCTACGTTGAAATTCAGAGTTGTAAGGCCGTGGGCAGAGTACATTATATATAGGAGGATAGAGATATCACTCTATTCAACGGCACAACGCCATCTAACGCAAATTCCCGTAACTACTATTAGGACCATCTATTACCATGCCTATAATATCAAGGACCAATAACCACATATGGGGAATAGTTCGGTCGTATTAATAAAACACCCCACATATATAAAGTTCAATCGTTATTATATGTAATGCTGGTACATAGTATGTAAGAGGTTAACACAAATTGCTTAGGGCTCCGCGAATGGACATGAATGAGTCGGACAGATAGAAAGCGATAGGTGGTAGTCGTGCGATGACCGGCGTCGGAGTGGGCTTGCCTACGTGACTGCCCGAATATCCACGAAGCGACGCCATGGTTGCCGATCGGACCCGAGCCGAGACGAAGTCTTCCGAACGGTCGGCTGCGTTCCGATACGCGCCACACACACGTACCAATACCAGCCTTGCTGTGCCACTGCCACAGCTTTTTTGAAACTAGAATTTAAAGTTGCTTTCAGCTATTATAGCCTTTCTAAATATCGCCATCTAGTGCAAATTGACGGAACTAAAATAGACATTGGCGTCCATACAAAACGGATTGTTCGAAGTGAAAGCACCGTGGCCGTGGGCACAATTAATGGTCCTGGAACTAAATATAAATTAGTATATACTCTATACTTCGGAAAGGGACACTATGTAAAAATGTGCACACAGAAATGAGTACTAATGACAAAATTTAAGGCTTGTGCCATGGGTACTAGACATACCTAAACATGTCCGATCATTACTATTACATTAAAGTATATTTTTGTGTGCACGTTTTTACTACGTGTACCTTCCAGATGTATATAGATAGAGTAAGTATATACCTACCTAGGTACTTATTAGTTCCATGACTTGAGATGAGCACTAATAAAACATTCCAATTTCAAAACAAGTATAGGGAATCTAAAGAATAAAACTGTCACTCGGTACCTACTGCATGTCATAACATCACTTAAATATTTTGACCATCAAAATTATTAACGCAAAAAGATTTTCGTATAGTAACTAAGTAGGTAAATGGGTCGGATGGGAGTTATAAAATGGGAAAAAAGTCAGCGATGTTCGCCGGTTCATAATATTATTTCTTCCGATTTTCCGAAATATGTTCCTCAACCCTGGAAGTTTATGGTAGGTAGCTATACTGTTACCGTAAATATACGCCAAATTGGCTCCGGCTACACGCTACTCTTGCCTGCGCTTATAAGTACCTGTGTGTAAAACTGTTGCGCACAGTTAAGAGTACCTGCGTGCGCGAGGACGGTAACACGGTAGTTCGCACAAGCTCAAAAGAACGGCTTGTGCAATCGTGACCAGCTAAAGATTGGACTGCACGGTTTAACTTAGGCGTATGGACGGTCACTCAAACCGCGCTTTAGTCCAAGCAAAAATTCTACACGAGACGACAGGTACCTACTGTGTGTCACTACACTATAATGAGTGATGAACGTACGTTTACGTTTTTAGGGTTCCGTACCTCAAATGAAAAAAACTGAACCCTTATAGGATCACTTTTTTTGTCCGTCCGTCTGTCTGTCAAGACCTTTTTCTCAGGAACGCGTGAAGGTATCAAGTTAAATTCATATCAAATACTTAGGTCTGCAATCCGATAAAGATACGGCCGTTTATGCCGCATATTGAAGGGAATTTCAAGGGAATCAAAACCTATAGGGTAGGTACTTCCCGTTGACGTAGAATCATGAAATTTGGCAAGAAGCAATGTCTTATAGCACAAGTAAAGGAAAAAATCCGAAAACCGTTAATTTGTAGTTACATCACATAATAAAATAGTCCAGTATAAAGTGACACTCGCTAAGTACTAAATTGCATACCTACTTATTGCATGTCAGTTTATACTGGACATTGTTTCTATTGTATTCCCGTGATTTACGAACTATTTCCATGCCTACAAGTTTGTGCGACTCGCACTTGACCGGCTTTTTCTTATAACTATTCGAAGAAATTCATAACAGAGAGAGTTTATTGATCTGTACAAATCTTCAAAAAGCCTAACCGGGGCTTTAAGTGTGCCACATACCATCAGTTTTAACTGTGCACTGTTTGATTAAATCGTTTGTCCCTACAGCCTTCCCGTGAAACTGTGCGATCTATCAGTTTACAAATGATGGCATCTCTAAACGATCGTTGTAGGCCTCAAGTGTACTATTTTAGTTAAGGCCCTAACAGACGAGCATAGAGCACCGTTACAGTATGGTGGTTCGATCGCCTGTTAATACCCTTGGATAATAATAAACAAGGGTTTACTGCAGCAGCTCCCAATCAAATTATTGAATAAATTCTTCTGACCATTCATGTAGAAGCATCAATACTTGTAAAAAGTGTACAGTCGAGGATAGAAAGATGAATATACTTTTGGACCTTATTACCATGGTGTTCCACCGTGTATATATATATATATATATATATACATATCATACATCTTTCTGTCCTCAAGTGTACAAAAATGCTGAACGCAAGAACATTAATACGTGCTAGATACTACCTACTATCACAATATGTGAAAACTGACGTAGGTAACTGCGCAGTTTTTTTGCTACATACTTACCGTCAGTTCTAACTATACAGTTCAGTCTGTTCAGTGTTATCTAATGATATTTCGATTAAATTTCAGTTTCACTGCACAGTTCACAATTTCTTCCACACGCCATGCTATTTAAAGACGATATGACGTACAGTCATATCGCACAGTTAAAACTGAAGGTAAGTATGTAGCACGCATTAATACCCTATGTCAATAAAGCAATTTTGAATATAGTATATTCTTTTTTATATTTATAATGGGATTGCTCTTGACTAACTCTTGCCCTTGTAGGACGAAGATTATAGAGGTTTCTTTTGCTCTATAAATTGCAAGATTGCAACCTTTTTTCTGTGGCCAGCTCTTAGGAGGATTGCGAGTAGGGTTTGCAATTCGAATATTCGAATTATTCGCCATAAATATTATTCGAATTCGACAATATTCATTATTCGAATAAAACTAATATTTCGAATAGTGCAGAAATATGTCTATAATTATTTACCTGAGCAAAACACTATAACAAAATGCCAGGATTAATTATCCTTCACATTAACAACTCCGTGGAAATAGATTTAAACATTAAAAATAACTTCAAATCCAAGACAAACAATAAATTACGTATTTTTCTTTATCCTTGCCAAAATCTTTCTAAAACGAACTAAATGCCGTACCGTAATTGATAAAAGGGGTAGCTTAGCGATAGCGAGAGCGAGCTTAAGGATTAGTTCATGTTTTTTGTGGTGTGGTGTGGTGATGGTGATTCCTCGTACACGGTTAAGTGCAAGTTTACGTCACGTGTTAATAAATTGTCTGTGCTGTGCTGTGATGATGTTGAATTGCTGCCTGACATGAAAAGATGTAAGTAAACCAAATTATAATTTTAATATAAACTACTAATCAGCGGCAAATCTAAGTTGCCCTCTCTTTCTCTCTCTTTCACCTCACCTTACAAACATGTATGTAGAGTGGGCGGTTAGATTTGCCGCTGAGTATAGTCTGAATTTGTTGATTGTCAAAAAGTTGATATTTAGTCATTTCTTTATATACATACGGAACGAGTGCTCGTTATTGATTTGTTATTATTGTAACTTATAATAAACAAAGTAAATTTATATTGTATTGTAACTGTGTGCTGTGATTGGTTTATTAAATTGTTTACTTTATTTCAAAAGTTGTTATCATCCAAATTAATATTATTTAATTTGTAGAAGATACCATAAATGTTATTTTTTTAGTTGTAAGGTCATTACATTTTAATTTTACATTACATATTTTACAATTACCCAACTTAGAATCATTATTTTGTTTCATTTTCAAAAGTATTCGAATTATTCGAATATTCGAATATTGGAAATCTAAGTATTCGTATTATTCGAATACTAAAATTGCACGAATATTGCAAACCCTACGCACGTACATGTAAAGCAAAGGTAAAATTATTATTCTTACTTTATAACATCAAATGAGGTGTCATTGGATAGTTCTTTAAAAATCATTATGTGATGTTATTATAATTTTTTAGATCAAGAGGACAGTTTAAGAAATATTGATCTCGAAATGTGTCATTTCATTTTCACTAGAGTTGCGTGTCCTGAACTTTATTAATATATTTTGTAGAAAAATGTAAATCTAAATACAAGGGCCACTGGACCTATTTATCTAAGTTTACTTAGGTACTACTAATCTAGTATGCAAGTGCAAATCACCTAAAATGCAAACACATCAGTGTAAAATGCTAAAATTCAACACGTCATTCGCAATCAATATTATTTCTCTTAATTAAATTAATATGTCGTCCATATCGGAAAAAGAAAGGAGTTTTTTTCTATAATTTGGCTAATACTTAGTAGTAACATTGAGCTATACTACTACGTATAGAGAAGACAGCGCGAACATCACTTGTGCTCCATTCAATTGCGGCCGGTGACTACTGGTAGGTAGTAAGACTGGTAGTAACACAGGTAACGAAGGGTTAGGCCTTAGACTAGTGACTACAAAATAATTAAAATAAATGCTATGGCGGGAAGTAGGTAGGTACCTTATTGTGATATTAAAATTTGTAAAATAATAAGTAGGTACAGTTTTTTCAAATGGCGCTTTGGTGAAATAATAGTGAACCGTCATTTGGGGCATACACATAATATGCCACAGAAAAAAGTTGTCTCTCCTGTTCCAGAAAGTTAAGGACTTTGAAACCAAATTTTTCGGGTTAGGATATACCTATCTGTGTAATGGGAGCAGCCTGGTGTAGTTTTGGCCTGTATCAAAATTACGAGGGCAGAGTGAGAAGTCTGGTAAAAATCATATTAAAGGTATTTTTTTCACAAATTCATTAATGCCAATTTGAAATGCAGCCTTTTTGGAGGTACATCGTATATTTTCAGCCAGTTCACACGGCTAGTTTTTAATTGACAGCTATGAAAAAGAAACAATCACTTTGGTGTTTGCAAACATGTAGAAAAGTGAGTTTCGTGTTCTGATTAAACATTATTTTTTGCGAAAAAAAACCATTACGGATACAAAAAAAAATTAGACAAATATTACGGGAACTCTGCTCTATCGATTAAAATGATCCACAAGTGGTTTACTGATTTTCGTTGTGGCCGTACAAGCACTGCTGACGCCGACCGACCCGGTCGCCCAGTTGAGGTCACCACACCAGAGATGATCACCAAAATCCATGACATCGTATTGAACGACCGAAGAGTAAAGGTCCGTGAGATAGCTGATATTGTAAGCATTTCAGACGAACGGGTTCGTAATATCCTTCACACTTATTTGGATATGAAGAAGCTCTCCGCCCGTTGGGTGCCGCGACTGCTCACAGTGGATCAAAAACGCACTAGGGTGACCCTGTCAGAGGCATGTTTGGCGAAGTTTAGGCGTAATGAAAAGGACTTCTTGCGTCGTTTCATAACTGTTGACGAAACCTGGATTCATCTTCATACACCAGAAACCAAGGAGCAGTCAAAACAATGGATTGCTTCAGGTGAACCTACACCAAAGAAGGCCAAAGCAGTTTTATCGGCGAATAAAGTTATGGCTACTGTCTTCTGGGATGCTCGTGGTGTAATATATATTGATTACCTTCAGAAAGGTAAAACGATTAACGGCGAATATTATGCCAACTTGTTACAGCGTTTTCATGAAGTTTTAATGGAAAAACGACCCCATTTGGCGAAAAGAAAATCATTTTCCATCAAGACAACGCACGAGTCCACACTTGTGCAGTTGCTATGACTAAAATCCACGAATTGCGTTACGAATTGCTCCCGCATCCGCCTTATTCTCCAGATTTGGCCCCCTGCGACTGTTTTCTTTTCCCAAACTTGAAGAAATGGCTTGGTGGAAAAAGATTTGGTTCCAACGAAGAAATCATCGCAGAAACCAATGCGTATTTTGAAGGGTTGGAGAAATCGTACTATACGGAGGGAATCGAAAAGCTAGAAAAGCGATGGACCAAGTGTATTGAGTTACATGGGGACTACGTTGAAAAATAATTATTTACTTGGACCAAAAAAAAAATTGCTTAATTTTTTCCAGACTTTTCACTCCGCCCTCGTATATAAGTTAAAAACTCCCACGTCGTTCATTTTTAGGAACAGAAAGGGACAATGTTGAACCTAAATATGTGTATGACCCATTTAGGGCTA
Source organism: Tortrix viridana (assembly GCA_963241965.1). Taxonomy (NCBI): domain Eukaryota; kingdom Metazoa; phylum Arthropoda; class Insecta; order Lepidoptera; family Tortricidae; genus Tortrix; species Tortrix viridana. Next base: position 12,466,548 of record OY725172.1, read on the forward strand.
GAACGACGTCTGTCAATTTTACAGGATGGTTACCACGAACACTCATTTCGAACGTTCGGATGAACCGTATTCACGTAAATCGTAAGGGAAGGAGTAGCTAACGTAACTTTGAACATCGATTTTCAAAGTAGCCCACCAGATATTGGTAATGTGGTCTAACTAAAGTGATGGGTAAAGAACCGGCCAAGTGCGAGTCGAAAGATTACACTATGTATCGACGACGGGTCTCTTGACTCAACCTCGTATATGAATATTTATGAAATTGGAATATCTACTTTAGGACGTGTACCTAAAGTGGATATTCGGATTTCGTAAAATTTCATATACGAGGTTGAGTCAGAGGTCGGTATGTTCAAATTTTTTATTTTATTTTCTTTTCATTATTTGTTGTTATTGCAGCTATACTACTACTACTACTACACTGCTACTAGCGACCCGCCCTCGCTTCGCTTCGGTTATTTCGGTTATATAAGTTAAAATTAGCCTTTGTCCACCCTGAAACTCCATTCTAAATGTATGTGAAACAATTTTAGAAATCAGAGGGGTAGTTTCGGAGATTACCCCCTACATCCAAACTTACATATTAAGTACCTCTTTATAATATTATAGCTGCCCGCGACTTCGTCCGCGTATAAGTCGTTTATCGCTGCTCTCTCGGAACTGTCAAATGCAGCGTGCAGCTCCTCTACCGCACTTCGGTGCCCCCCCCCCTTTTTATTCGAAAGAGTAAGTATGTATACTCCTGAGCGGCTAGCACATCTTTTATTTTATCGCTTGTCGCTCGGTACGTCTGTATCGTTACACACGAGTTAGAAAGTGGATCCAAGCGACAAACAAGTCGCGGACCACTTGTGCTAACCGTTCTGAGGTCCGATTGTCACCAAGTCAGGATCTGATGATGGGATCCACGAGGAATCGACGGAACTCTTCAATAATTATAGCCACACATATAGCAAATTTACATCCTAAAAGCACTTTTTGGTGAAGAGGAACTGATGATGAAGACCAAAGATGACCACCGGAACTCCTTAGTCGTAAGTGATTGCCGCCAGCAATGAGATTTCTTTATTAAGAATATGTAGCTACTTTTATACTCATTATAATGCATGTGGTGAAGTGCAACTGATGGTGAAGTACCGGGAGAACTCCTCAATGAATAACGGCCCTGCATCTTGGACAGCGACATTTTGTAAAGGGTGATGAGAAATTGGTATTAGGCTATTGTTTCTTAATGAGATGTTTATGTGTTTTAGGTTATCACATAATAATACTTATTAGGTGCACCACTAAAAAGCGAAAAATAAATTTTACTAAAAAATAAAACCGTCTTCAAAAACCCACTGAAAAGGGTTAAATAAATAACATGAAATATATCGATGTCGGTGGCAAGAATAATGCGTCTTTGCTATTGTGTAGGTATACTATACCTACTTGACATCGGCCTGGATATATTTCATGTACCTATTAGGCACTAAATAGGCAATTCCTAGGACTCCTAGGAGGCCGGTCTTTATTTAGCCCTGTTCAATGGGTTTTTGAAGACGGTTTTATTTTTTTGTTATTATTTTTTCTGTTAGTATTTTGTTTCACGTTTCTTCTTTTATTTTTAATTTAATTTAATTTTGATTATTTTTATTATAGTGGCAATTTCGGTCATAATTTAATTATAATTAATTAATATTTTAAAAAACTAAACGTACGGACATAGCTTTTGTTCCGATATCAAAAATTGGTAAACGTTAGGGGTTGGAAAACGTTATCGCCGTTTGTATGGTAAGCCGTCAACTCGCAATTAGGGTTTGCAATATTCGTCCAATTTTAGTATTCGAATAATACGAATACTTAGATTTCCAATATTCGAATATTTCGAATAATTCGAATACTTTTGAAAATAAAACAAAATAATGATTCCAAGTTGTGTAATTTTAAAATATGTAATGTAAAATTAAAATGTAATGACCTTACAACTAAAAAAAAACATTTATGGTATATTCTTCAAATTAAATAATATTCATTTGGATGATAACAACTTTTGAAATAAAGTAAACAATTTAATAAACCAATCACAGCACACAGTTACAATATAAATTTACTTTATTTATGATAAGTTACAATAAAAACAAATCAATAACGAGCACTCGTTCCGTATGTATATAAAGAAATGACTAACTGTCAACTTTTTGGCAATCAACAAATTCAAACTATACTCAGCGGCAAATCTAACCGCCCACTCTACATACATGTTTGTAAGGTGAGGTAAAAGAGAGTGAGAGGGCAACTTGGATTTGCCGCTGATTAGTAGTTTATATTAAAATTATTATTTGGTTTACTTACATCTTTTCATGTCAGTCAGCAATTCAACATCATCACAGCACAGCACAGACAATTTATTAACACGTGACGTAAACTTGCACTTAACCGTGTACGAGGAATCACCATCACCACACCAAAAAAACATGAACTAATCTTTAAGCTCGCTCTCGCTATCGCTACGCTACCCCTTTTACCAACTACGGTACGGCATTTAGTTCGTTTTAGAAAGATTTTGGCAAGGATAAAGAAAATACGTAATTTATTGTTTGTCTTGGATTTGAAGTTATTTTTAATGTTTAAATCTATTTCCACGGAGTTGTTAATGTGGAGGATAATTAATCCTGGCATTTAGTTAGTGTTTTGCTAAGGTAAATAATTACAGACATATTTCTTCACTATTCGAAATATTCGTTTTATTCGAATAAATAAAAATCAGGTACAATCTCACACAAATTAACCTAGTCCCAAACTAAGCTCTAGGCTTGTACTATGGGTACCAGGCAACGATATACTTACTTATATAGAGAAATACATACTTGAATATATAGAAAACATCCAAGACTCAGGAACACATACTCGCGCTCATCACACAAATATTTGCCCATACCGGGATTTGAACCCGGGACCGCTAGCTTCGTAATAATTAATATTGTCGAATTCGAATAATATTTATGGCGAATAATTCGAATATTCGAATTGCAAACCCTAATCGTGAGGAATAGGTAATTCAACGATGTATGTGAAGTCTTCAATCCGCACTGGCCAGCGGGGGGACTATTGCCCAGTCCCTCTTACAAGTGGAGGCTTGAGCCCAGTAGTGGGACATGTACAGGGTGCCCCATAAGACGCACGTCACTGTGACACAGGAGGTAGGCCAGCCTAAGACGCACCGAACCAGCCTAACATGACCACAGTAAAATTCGCTTGGTATTCAATATATGCCAGTTTAAAGTTTGTACTGGCAAAAAACTTTAAACTGGCGAATCTTGGAAACCATGCGATTTTTGCTGGGGTAATGTTAGGCTTGTTCGGTGTGCGGATGATGCGTAACGTATTTCCACTCCGTTAAAAAAAATCAAAAAAGGCTGGTTCAGTTCGTCTTAGGCTGGTCTACCTCCGGTGTCACTGCGACGTGCCACTTATGGGGCACCCTGTACGTTAGGTACGCCGACGAGCGAAGCGGAGGAGCGAGCGTGCCGCGCCAGCGGTCGGCGAAGCGCCGGAACCGAACATATTTTTAACTAATGTATTATGAATACAAATTGGTAGTAAAACAAAAAACAGGAATTAGAATTAATTTTATGTGAGCCAATATGGACCCAATTCTGATAACCAGTTCTGGTACATAATTGATTTTAACTAAACACATACTAACCCACAAACAAAGAAACATGTGTAAAGTTAGGTAAATAAAATCTTGTAATAAATATATATATATATATGCCACCTTTTCTGCTCACACCTAGGATCGGAACTTTGCTTACCTTTTATCTAATCCAAATGAAATCACATAAAACGCATCACGTCAGAATAACATGGTAAAATTCAACACGTCATTCGCATTAAATAATTTTTCTATTAATTATATGTCGTCGGGAGAAGTTTTTACGTTAATTTGTACCTAACAAATAAAGGCCGGCCCTCGCGTAATTTCGATACTTATTTGTAATATTATTCCTCAATATTTTAAACAGGAGGGCGCAGCTCGCGTGGATTGGCTTCTTTCCTACGAGTACCAGAGGATGTGGTTAGCTGAAAGAGAACTGTGGAAGAAAAAAATGTTCCCTGAGAATACAACGGTTAATGTGGATATCGTAAAACGCTACGTTTTAACGTTCAAAACCGCTCACCAACCCCCGAAACCAGAGATAAAGAAGCCGTTTAGAATGAAGAAGTGAGCTTTATTTTGTACCCACCTACTTTAACAATTTATTTATTTGTGTTTTCAATCCGATCTTCGACATAAAACTTACGGCCGCACGCAGAGACGTCAATTAACTTTTAAGTTTGATTAAAGTTGCTGCTGTCACTTTCTTTGCTATAACAATAGAATAAGACGCAGCAACTTTAATCAAACTTAAAAGTTAATTGACGTCTCTGAGTGCGGCCGTTAGATTAATATTCATAGAAGGACCGGAAAGTCCGGAAACCCCCTTCATTTGAAACCCTATCGATAAGGTAACCTATCATTTGGTTACCCAATCGATGTGGTTACCCTATGATTGTGTTATCTTAACGTTAGGGGAACCCCTTTAAACTAGTTAACCGCTTCCATAAAGCTTACCCAGTTCATTAGGGTTTCGGTAGTTTTATATTTAAGCACATAGCATTAGCTGGGATTACCCAAGGACCTTATACTCAACTTGAGTAACTCAAGCTGGAATGATTACTGCTAGAAAAAAGTGTGAACGACAGAGAAACCCAACGCGGGGGTTTTATCTTTTTTTATTAGGGTGACCAACTTTATCTGCGGACAAAAATTTTTTTTCTTTATCTACACAAACAAATAATGAAAAAAATGGGTACCTAAAAACGAAATATTTATTACTAGCTTCTGCCCGCGACTTCATCTGCATTGACCGACCCACGGGAACAGTGTGGATGAAAGATAACCTGTGTTAAGTTAGGTAATATAAGCTACATATCTCCATTTAAAATTTCGTTCAAATCCGTCCAGGTATTAAGCGTGAAGGAATAACAAACATGCATCCATCCACACAAATTTTCGCGTTTGTTATATTAGGAGGATTACAAAATATTTATATACAACAAATGCGCGTTGGAGCAAACCAGTGCCAAAATCTAGGGCCTGGCTACCACCGAACCATTATTTATAGAAAACACTAGTTTTTGCCCGCGACTCCGTCCGCATAGAAGTCATTTGTCGCTGATCCCTGTAACAGGTTGCTAAAATTAAAACATTTATACATAACTAAATAATATTGCTTTGTATAATTTTTGCCTAAGGTCCACTTTATTTTCTCTAAGAGATTTAGTTTTGCCGAACCTAACTCGCAGCGTAAATTGAAATAAAATGTGGCGAAAAACGGATGTGAAAATTGAACGAAATATTTACATTATAATTAGAAACTAAACGATCTTCACTAAAAAATAGTGCTAGCTTGATAAGGGATTATTTTATTACTTTTGTATATTATACCATTACGATAATATTTCTTGCAATGGCAAGTGTGCAAGTGAGACACAATCCCCCCATTGGTACTTCTACGAGCTACGTACACTAGTTACATATCGTCAGATAATTTGTGACTATGTTACGGGTCAATAAGGTATAATTTTGAATAGCTATTTATTAGCTAGTAATTAATCCAGCTTGAGTATGATCCTTGGTATTAACCCTATTGATCGCCCCTCTTTTGCGCATTCGGGCGATCTCTGTCTAGCCGCTACCCATTCAATTGTTAGGTAGTGCAATAATAAGTCGAAACACTTGCGCGTAGAGATTAAAACCGTACGATTCAGTTAACTCTTTCGGCGCGAGCGCCTCCTAGCGCGCTGCAATGCTCACACGCGCGGGCCTCACTGCGCGCTGCAACCCGCCCGCGCGCACATACATTTTGTTTCGTACTAAAAACCATGATGCACCCTGTGCATCATCGCGCGCCGTAGTACCGCACACTTTTTGCCGCCTCGAACAACAAAGGAATGGATGGCGTCATGCGCCGTTTAGAATAACCAAACACAAAGTGTTTATTTTCGGGTAAAAGAAAAAAATTACTTTTATATTTATTATTAAATTGTTTTTTTTTTGGTGAAATGAAAAATTATGACTGTTATTTATGAATATGTGTTGGATTAGGTCCTTTTGTCAGTGTTGCAGGTGCAGATATATATGGATACATGCACTGTTTTATTATAACCAAAATGTGGGAGCGATAGCGGCGATGATAAAAGAACCCTTTCTGCGACCTAAATTTACTGATAACGATTTTCAACCGAAAATGGGATTTTACCTGCAATGAAACACCTGTGCGACTCACCTTGTTTAAGTTTACTCCGGTTTAAATCATTACGTACTAATTTAATTATGTTTTGTTTTGATACCGGCTTCGGCTTGCAACCGTTTATTGACAGCAATTGGAACTTTTGAACTTATTTAAACTTAGCATTCCCTAAATGAATGTAAAAAAAAAAAATCCGCTCACTGATTGGTTTAATATTTATTGATTGGGCTCTATGCAAATTCTACAATTTACTTCAAAAATTGGGCTCTGAGAAATTACATAATGCATGATTAAAAGTTTAATTTAATAGGAAAACCTGATTTTGAATTAATTATGCTATCGAAATGGTTTTGTTATTGTTTAAGCGGCCAAACAATTGAAAAAGTTCATTATCGTTATTGTCTTTTTTAAAATTCAAATATTATTAAATAAGTAAATCTATATTCTTCTTAAAAATATAATAATAAATTAACTGTCTATAACTAAACTTGATCGATGGTTTTGTCATCAGCATATCAATTATTAAGTATAAAAATAAATAAAATAACACTTCGATAGCCTTTTCCGTTGTGAGAGAAGATTGAAGTGTAAATACGATCTGTTCCTAACTTAGTTTTTGCTATGTTTACTATCTATACTGGGTGCTGGAGCAGGTAATTCGAACAATAAACATTTTTTTACCTGAACGAACCCTTTTGGCTTCGGGAAGTCGGCTTGTCTGGTAGAGTGGGAGAAGGTACACTCCACCACCACGTGCATAAAATAGCGCAAAATACGACCAGTTAAGAAAATTACACAAACAAATAATCGTATCGAAGTATCGTCGCCTCTCCAGTGCTTATTGTTAGAAGCATGTTTATCCTTAGATAAGGCCCGTAACTTTCACTGATCAGATATATTTTGTACTCATACAAATAATCCTACCTAAATAAACAGGATCTTCTCCATTGTTCTCAAGAACAAAGGAAACCGCAACGTTGTGGTCAGGGACCGAAGATTTAATTTCACTTCATAAAATAAAAACTAATATAACGTTATAAACATTTCTTGGTTTCTCTGATTATTGTATAGTGTTATCCACGAAGACGAGAACCGCGCGTGTTAAAGAAAAATCAACCTTGAGGCAGTTGCAATAACGTCTAATATCGTACAACGCGGATACTATTTGTTACATTTTAGATTCGCTTAAAAATAAATGCAGTACGCTCCGGCGCAATGAAGCACCGTGGTTATCATGGCATTTTAAAATGAAAATATGAATATACAGTTTATTTATTTATATGAAAAAGAACTTTGAGGCCTACGCTTTCGGTTTGTCAAATAAAGAAGACAACTTTTAACCAAATACAGATAAATAATGATAGTCAAATTTCAAAGTAATATTTTTCTGTTTATACCCGGGAATAAACAAAATATATTTATGACATTACATTATTTACTTACCTATTAATCTAAATCAACGAAAAACTACTTAATTTTTGGGCAAAATAGTACATTTTCATGAACATTTGTGATGAAGCACATGTGCATCATGCGCGCTCAAGGACCCGCAATCCTATGAAGCACATGTGCATCATGCGCGCGCGAGGGGGTGCAATCCCATGAAGCACATGTGCATCATGCGCGCCGAAAGAGTTAAAAAAGGGTAACAGATGATAGGGCTCAAACTGCACATTTCAAAACTATTTTTATTTATTTGTACAATTTTCCATGACGTACTTTTTGATTTATAACCAAAAATTTAAAAAAAATGACTGTTCCCCCCTTATCTCCGAAATTTATGAACCGAAAAATCTGAAGAATTCCTAACTTATAGATAATTACTTATACTTTACGGGAAAATAAATCGAAGTGTTCAAAATTTATAGTTTTCGAGAAATTGACAAAAAACTTTAAAGATCTGTACTAAAACTTAGGCAAGTAAAAATGGACCTTTTTGCATACAATTAAAGTACATAAAATATAGTTACATTGTCTTATAAAATGCGTTGAAATCCAATATACTACTCTGTCAAGAAAGTACCGGGAAAAGATCAATAATACACAAACTGTTTGTTAATCATCCAAATTTATTTTATCACCTTCAAAGTATGCTCCTTCAGAAACGATACACTTACGCCAACGAATAATCCAATCATCAAAACATTTTTTAAACGCTGTTTCCGGAATTGAATTCAGTTCTCGGCGCGAATTCTCCTTTATGTCTTCTACCGATTGAAAACGGGTGCCACGAAGCGCCACTCCGAAGCTTGTTGACTAGTTTGCATGTCAAACTCGTAAACCCACGTCTCGTCACCAGTAACAATGCGTTTCATGAATGTTGGGTCGGAATTGACTCGTTCTAGCATGTCCTCAGCGACTCTCATGCGATTGAGTTTTTGGAGAAAATTCAGGTCTTTTGGGACTAGCCGAGCGGTAACATGTTTCATACCCAAATGATTAGTTAAAATAGTACGGATCGACTCGTGAGATACAGAAAGTTCGGCGGCTATCTCTCTCAAAGTTGAATGAGGATTTTCAGTCACTATTTCCTTCACTTTTGCGATGTTAACTTCAGTTGCAGACGTTGATGGCCTACCAGAGCGAGGCAAATCTTCCATCACATCTCGACCGCTTTTGAACGCTTTGTACCACTCATAAACACGTGTTTTTGATAAAGTCGAATCACCGTAAGCCTTCTGTAACATTTTCAGTGACTCCGAACACGAAATTCCATTGGCGATGCAAAATTTAAGACAAACTCTTTGTTCAATGTTTTTGTCCATTATGAAATTCGCAATACACACTAGATATGATATAACTAAAAACAGCACTGTATTTAATATAAATAACAGATGCAACTCAAACTCCGCGCCAAAATAGAAAACAGTTGTGCCAATCTAACAACAACAAAAAAAACAAAAATTTGAATTTGGAACCATAAACAAATCATCCATTCCCGATACTTTGTTGACTGAATGTAGCGTAAAATCTTAATAGGTAGTCAATGAAGACGCCATCTAGCGTAGTATTTCATGTGAAAGCAAAGGGAATAAAGGGAAAACTTTTCTTTCTAAAAAATTCAACACTACTTAGGTTACTCCAAAACTGAAGTTCCAACCTGTCGTCTTTCTCCGTCACTTTCGCTCTACTTGTAGCACAATTTTGGGTTGGTTTTGAAAGTCGAGGATAGCGCCATCAGCGCCATGTGCCTTGAAGGCTTTTGATTAGCTATTCGCTAAAAGATGGCGTAACCTTGACATTTTCTTAAAAGTAGGCCGCACGGACTTTTACAAGTTAGAAATCTACGAATCACAAAATGTAGTTTTTTTGACCTAAGTATATAAAAACAGCTGTCCTACGAGTACTCTCTTATGCGAACATTAATGGAAATCAAATATTTTATATGGATGGATAGATGGCAATAGTAGCATCTTGTATTTGTAGATTTTATTTTTGGGGCTTTATAATTAAATGAAACTATTACAGTATTTGTACATATTTACAATTCAATTGGTTGGGTAATTGGTAGTGTGTTAAATGTCATTACCTACTGCAAATGTCTTTGGTTGAACGTCTATGTGTTCATGCATGAGTCTGTCTTAGATTTTCATCGGTGTTGTAATAAATAACAAGCACCTGTGAAGTCGATTTTTTATAGTCTTGTCGCTTATCATATGAAATCCGAAAAGTACCTTTTTTACCAACCATATTATCTTAAAAACGGAACCCTCGGTGCGCGAGTCCGTCTCGCACTTTTTATATCTAGCAATTATTTTATAGCATTTCTTAACAAAATATGAAAGTAACGTAAAAGAGATGGCTAAAAGTGAAATTCAATTTAAAATCAGCCAAAAAATACGGATAATAATAAGCATTAGATAGAGAGATACGACATGTCCTGTGACGTCAGCGGGCACTACGGCCATATAAACTCCATGTTAAATTCTGTTTTGCTAGAAAGAGATAGAAACAAATCTTTAATATATATATAAGCCATATCTTGGTTATTTTTATAGTTATTCGAAAAATATTTTTTCTCTTACTGTTTGTTACATGAATTAATTTTAAAAGCAAAAAAAAAATCATCCATAATCCCTATCATATAGGTACTTAAAAAAATCCCGGAACAAGTATTGTTTTATTTGTAACTACTGTTTTTTGGCCGCACTCAGCCGCAAGCAGCAAATTTAATGCTTGTCAAAGTGACGTGTTGTCTTCTATTGCTATAGCAAAGAATGTGACAACAGCAACTTTTGATGAAACTTGAAAATTAATTGACGTCTGAGTGCGGCCGTAAAAGTATGTAATTCTAATTAAGTTTTCATGTGATCAGTTCAATCCGGTATATTTTTACCATTATAATTTTAATCTATTAAATCTATTTTTTAATCCCTTAAATTATTCAAGTTATCTGTTTTTTACCAGACTGCCCGAAGGAGGGTTATGTTTTTTTATTATATATAAACCTGGTCGCTATCTATTGAAACGTTTTAGTGATAACCGCATCAACATTGATTCAGTGGTTTTCAATTGATGCGACAACCACCGAGAAACAACCAAGAACACAAGCAGACACAAACTCACAAATGTGTTCTGCTGCTCATTCTGAGCCCCCCTACAGTATTTTTATATTTTGAATGCATTTACAGATTTTTATTTCTACCTACGATTTGATTTGGCATTTTGCAGGTTTATATGTACATATTATTTAGGTATTTATAGGAACCTTTCCCTAAGTGCAACTTTCTTACAAGTGGACAAGTAAACGGGTTAAATTTGACCCGTTTTGTAGAGGGAAGGGAAATTATTTTTTTTTTTCAATTAATTATTGTACATGTTTTTTTTGTTTAGATTCGAAGGCATTCCGGGTACAATGTCGACTCGACGTACTAGCGATGAGAAAGCACCGAGCGTCGAGAAGGAACCCCCTAAGAAGGCGACCAAGGAGCCTGAAAAGGAACAGTAGTTTGATGACCTCTTGGAAGTATCTCTATGATTTGTGACCTATTTTGAGTTTTGATTTTCGAGCTTCCTGAATTTTGATTATTTTGTACAACATCTTTATCATAAGATTTCAAACATGTGTGTGTTTTACTTCGCGACGGCTTATGTCGGCTTAATAACTCAAACGCACAATTGACAGCGAAGTAACCGATAACGGGTTGGACTAACTCCATTTGGAGTGACCATGAATGAGGAGAGGGAGGAAGGCCTTCATCCTACTATTCCGTAGGTTTTCATATCCCTAGCTCGAAGAATTATAGGCGGCCCGCCGCCAGGGCTGGGCGAAATACCCTTCAAATACAAATTACAAAACGGGGCTTGTTAACGTTACTAGATAACATAATAGATAACGTTACTTAACGGTAATTTTATAAAAATACTTTGGTAACGGTATAAATTTTAATGTTATTTGGTATAGTAATTTTATTATATTGTTAATTTACTAACGTTAATTTATCCGTTAATTTTAACAATAGCCCGAGGCTTGTTAATTACTAGATGATAATATAATAAATAACGATATTTAACGGTAATTTCATAAAAATAGCGTTAACTACCGTTAAAGTTAAATACCATTAAAAATGACGTTAAATCAACTCGATGACGGACGCGGACAGCGTTAGTAAAATAACGTTAATATTAACAATACTTTAACGTTATCTCAATTTACTGGTAAAAATAACGCTAAAATATATTAACAACATTTTAACGATATATTTTGCTCACGTTAACTGTCGATCAGCGGGTAACGTTAGTAACTTTTCAACGTTAAATCAAGCCCTGTTACAAAATACATTTGAATGAGGTATTTGAAATATTAAATACAAAATACTTTCATGACAAGTAATTAAAATACAAATTACAGAATTTAAAATACATATTTTGTGAGGCTGATTATGAAGAGACTATTTTCATTAGCTGGATATCCATTTTATAACAAGCAGAGACCATGGCACTTCCGTAAAATGTTCCGTTATACGATTACACTTGTTTTTTTTTCTTTATTATACTTATGTACACTACACGAGAGAATTAAAGAAAAAAAATATTTTTGTGCAAATGTATTTTAAAACAAAAGTATTCGAAATATTAATTACTAAATACTTTATTAGGTAGTATTTGAAATACAAATACAAAATACGTATTGTTATTTCAAATACAAATAAAAATAAGGCAGCCCATACAGTTTTTTTATCCCCTATTCTCTTTAAGATTGTACGTCTTCCCTAGGATACAATCTATTTCTTTGTCATTTCATTAAGATACGTTCAGCCATTTTGTCGTGAAAAGGCAATAAACATACAAACAAACACACTCTTTCGCATTTACAATATTAGTATGGAAAAATAATTCAAATTAATTTAGAAACCGGCTTACAAATATAAAGCTTTAAGAATCCGATTTTTCTACTTTAACGCTTCTGGGAAAAAGATCAATCTTCTGAGCTGATTTTCCTATATGAAGTCAGTGAAGTCACAAAGAAAAACATAACTCTCCTGCTTGGGAACTTAGGTAACCTAAGTACTAATCTATTGGGCTTTAGGAGTGGACAGATAACTTTAAACGTATGTATATCACTCAGTCAGCAGATGGCGTTAAATAAACCCACAACAAGAGGGTTTGGGTTATAGTTCCCACGCGGGCCCAGTGCGGATTGGGAACTTCGCACACACCGTCAAATTGCTTTGCAGGTGTGTGCAGGTTTCCTCACGATGTTTTCCTTCACCGAAAAGCTCATGGTAAATTTACAAATTATATTTCGCACATAAATTCCGAAAAACTTAGGGGTCGAGCCCGGGTTCGAACCCACGACCCTCTGCTTAAGAGTCACCACGGCTTTTTTTCTTAGATACTTAACTAAAATTAAATAATAATAAATAAATTGATATTTTAATTTTTTTTGAGATTTTTTAGATCACATAAATTAAAGAAGTGCTTGACATAGGTAACCGTGATGAGAAACTGATTCAAACAATCGTTACAGCGAGTCGATGCTAAATTATTAAGTAACTAATTCCTCAATAGATGGCGCTGTTACATCAATAACATTTGAATGAATGTCAATCGCCCTAGTATACCTTGCATTGGTCTCCTGCGTCCAACGAAGGCGTACCCATTGCAGCGGTAACGTTTCGGTCGGTATCGGTATCGTGTGATACATGGGTCGTTTTTAAAAAAATTGTACATAGTATATAAATGACAAAAGGTGTTTGGTGGTAGTTAAAAATGTAGCGTAATAAATAAGCTAAGTACACTTACCTACCTACCCATTAGAAAAACGTTAAATGAGTATAACTCGGAAACCGCAAATTAGGTTGCTCAAATGTTACCTTTATAATAAAGTACAAATTTGATAAATATTTTGGAGTAATGACATGTATCAATAATTGGTAGGATCATGGTACATTGACACATTATACCTGCACTTCTGACAGTCAGAGTGGCGGGTGTGCTTCTATTTTGTACCTAATAGCTTTTATGTACGGGGCGGTGCAATTATTTTTAAAATAGGTACTAAATAGTACATTTTGAGTAAATTTTTTTAGTATAGTTATTTTTTATATTTGCTTAGGCACACCCGCCATTCTGACTTTCACGATCCAAGTGGCCAAACATCTCCTAGACAAAATTTGACGGTCTACATATGTCCGTTCAATTCACAAACATATTTTTGTTCCAGTTCAGGCTCTAACTGGAGATTATAAAGCAAACAAGTTTTATAAGGAATTGAATCAAGTTTTAAGCTCTAAAGTAAAAGCGCCTGCGGATTATTTAATAGCAATATTGCACAGGGAAGGAAATTGCGCGTAACAATGTTAAAAGGAACTTTTTTTTTGAGAGCTTTAAGCGTCTATAAGATAATTATTAATACTGCCGATGGTAAGTGTCTCAAGAGACTCTTAACAATATTGTGTAACATATACGTAAAAATCAGCTGCCAGAATTTAAGTGAGGTGAGTAGCGTTTTTACGTACCTTGATTACCTAACAGGCAGGCAGGCATACGATTATAGTACATATTAACACCACTCAATCTTACATTTTATTCATCAGAAAATAAGTGTACCTAGTCTGGCCGCCCTGGGATTTTGGACTAGTCTGTTGTGGAAATGTTGATTGCATATCACGAACAGCCATTGATCCAGGCCGCTAAAAATCGCGGCCGGAAAGTATAAAAACAAGTAATAATTTTCTGACATCTGAAAGTAATAATTAATACAGTATATTTGGTGGAAACTTTATTTCTAAATTGTATTATAATGTAATTATTCGTTAAAGAATATCTTCTTAGTTGGCATTTTATTACTTGTATCGGCAGCTAGCATCCTGTGATCAGTGACAGAAGCAGAAAAAATTCCCGCGTTAATTACACCTTTATTAAAAAAAATGTTTTACCATTGATCACAGAAGGCAAAGGCATACAATGATAAGCGTTTAAAGGTTTGAGGAATGCTTGTCTAACTACACGGATTCACACAAGAGTCAGTTATAGGTTACAAGGACATACACGTCATTAAAACAGTACCAAAGAATGGCGCCAAGGGTTTTAATAGCGGTCAGTCGCTAAACAACAACTAATTCGACACCTTAACACGAGCCTCAGTATTTGCAACACTTTGGTAAGAATTAAAAACACATACAAGACATTACGCAACTGTGAATTACAACTCCCAGGTTTTTTTGCTGTTCAATTTAAAGTAAGTCTGTTTTTAGACCAGGTTCATCGACGCATTATCAAGCAACCACTTTAGATGTTAACTTATGAAATTGCCGTTTCATTATTTAAACTGATAAAGCTATTTTCTTATAAATTTAGAGTCTAATGATTAACCCACCATACGAATTATGTACATTTAAGATATTCGACAGGATATGGGTGTTTGTCAAACACATTGTTTTCAAGTCAAGTATTGTAGGAATCTTCTGGATAATCGTAGTTTACCACCCACCCCCACCTCCTCGTCATCAGTACATCAGGGCTGTTAGCACAATTGTCTGTGACTTGTAAGTCGCTCTAAAATGCCTCTATCTTTAACGAAGTAGACTCACTGAACGACAAGCGACCCCATACAAAACAATAAAATACAATAATTACTCCAAACGATACTGAGCGCATACCCGAACAAAAAGTTTACTTAGAATAAGGACTGAACAACGTTATTTGAAAAGACAACAGATTTACGAGTATTAGATGACGATTGTTTGACTTATCCCATATAGGCAAGGGCGAAGTGATCTTTATCGACGCTGGCAAGTCTTCCGTTATTATTTAATATGGGCTTGCCGCCATTTTGTACGCTTCATTTCTTATTACGACTATCAGTTCGGTAGCGTGTAATGTTGAAACCCATTGGACATTCCGGTATTTGTACCAACAACATGCCTGCTACCATCATCTAAGTTCTAAGGTTGATTATAAAAATGCCACAACACTTCTCGACGCCACGCTCGGCAAATATGACGCGATGACGTCTTTGAGAGTTAGCACAGCGTAAACACAGGGCCGGATTTAGAGGTCTAAAAGGGCAACAAAGGAGTGTAGACCCTTAATTATTTTCCAAATAGATTAAACGTTTTTTCTTTTAGAAATTCTCATTGTGACGCCTCACTTGTGGAGGCCCCGGGGCTGTAGCCCCGGCTGCCCTCCCCTAAATCCAGCCTTGAACAAACATGAAACAAATTCTAAAATATCAAAAACTAAAAATATAAATTAGCTAATAAGGAAAACGGCAATTTCACTGGTAGACGGATATTGATTAACTACAACAAGAAAAAAGAACAAATTTACGTTTCTTAGAATAATATGCTGCTTGTTAAACTATGAAAAACAGGTCACTTAACTAAATCAGTCAGTAAGATAACTATATCTATAAACAAGTTTGTTGGTATGCCATTAGTATGTTTATTTTTCTATTTTAATAACATTTTGAAGCATTTCAAATGTTAAGTCTTAATGTTCAACTTAGTTTCATCTTCAGCATGAATGTAACACTATTTATTTATTTAATAGTATTGATAGATACTATACAAAATTAATGTTATTTCATTTACTTTCCTGAAAACGTTCTACTTCGCGCTTTACTTATACATATTTTGATTTAAAATTCAACAATATGAATTTGCTAGTGTCACGGCTGAACAGGTTGCATTGTACCAAAAATAGCCATTACGATGACTATATCAAAACTGAGAAAAAAAAACTAAATAAGCTTTGAGTTCGTTCTTTTAATTTGGAATGGCGAGTGTAATTAATTATTAATTTGGAGCAAAACGGAACCTGGCTGTTGTTAGTACTTGAATGCGTCATTAACCGAACTGGAAGCTGAACGCCGTCCCCGGGAACCCTCCACCGGACTGGAAGTCGAACGGCTGCGCGCCGCGGTTGAAGAAAGACTGGAACACCACATTCGGGTCGATATCTGAAATATAAAGCAATTATTTTCAATTAATGAAGCTCTTTATTCTCATCTCTCATGATAATGATGATGATGATGATGGTGATGATGATGATGATGATGATAATGATGATGATGATACATACATACACTCCTGTCCAGCGGTGGTTGGAAATCAGCGCTGGATTACAGGAATTATCTTAACGGGCAATAGAATGCCCGGTTATAAACCGAGAGTGTGCGGAGACCCTGACTACGGTTATGGGTAACTGACCTGCCATACCCGTGCCGTCTTCGTCGAAGTCTTGTCCGTGGTCGTAGCGCGCCCTCTTCTTGGGGTCGATGAGCACGCCGTAGGCCTCGCCCACCTCCTTGAAGCGGCGCTCCTGCTCGCGCCGCTCGCTGTCCGGCGCGCCCGCGTGCCGGTCCGGGTGGTGCACCAGGGCGCGCTTTCTGTAACGTCACACAGACACCCTTACAGTACAGTAAACCTGATCACTACTAATTACTTACAGACAAGGACCTAACTTGGAACCAGTTCCCCTCTACGGTGTTTCCGCAAAGTTATGACATGTACGCAGAAAAGGAGTGGAAGATAATATAAAAAATTTCACTTCTTTTTCGTGAAAAATCATGACATTGGTTAAGTTTTTAATTTAGGATTTTAAAACTCAAACTTCTTTTAGAATTCTTCTGTACCTGTAGGCTTTCTTAATATCATTTTCTGATGCAGATTTTTCAACACCAAGTATTTTGTAATAGTCTTTGCGTTTGGACTTCTTGAGAGCTAGTTTGGCTTCATGGAGAAGTTGTTTATTTTCTTTGCTTTTATCAATCTTGTATAGTCTCTCATAATCTTTGACAGCTTCCTCAAAATCTTCAAGCTCTGTATAACACTTGGCTCGACGCAGCAGGGCCTTTACATAGTTCTCATCTAACATCAATGCAGCTGTGCATGCTTCGGCCGCTTCAGAGATTCGGTTCAGTTTAGAGCACACTGTTGCTTTATTGAAATAGAGCTTAGCATTAACAGCTTTGTTGTTGGGGTCGATAGTGAGGGCTTCGTTGTAGAGATCCAGGGCTTGCTGCCAGCGGCCCATCTTGAATTCATCATTACCTAAAAATCAAATTGCAACAATCCATGTGTAAATTTGTTAAGTAAATTTAGATAATTATGTGTCTTGCTATATTACCTTCATCTTTCTTTTTTTTTAACAGTTTAGCTTTTTTGAAAATTTCTTTTGCTTTTTTGTGATCTGGTGCAAGACGTAATACTTGCTGGAAATGCTTAAACGCCTGGTCATCCTTGTCCTGAAAAAACATATCATTAATGTACAGCTTTAACCCCAGATTGGTTATATTATAATAAATCATTTTGAGTAATACCAACCTCAAAATAAAGACAGAGACCACGAACAAATATAGCCTCTGCATTCAAGTTATCAAACCTTAAAGAATCATTTGCAATCTCTTGAGCCTCCTGGCAACGTCCAATCATAGCCAAACATTCTGCTTTTAGCAATTTTGCCCTGTAATCATTTTGAGATATAAATGGACAATTCCAAAAAAGTTCACACACTCACTTGAAATTTTAGTTATTGTTAAAGGTTCCTAGTTTTTTAAAACAAAGGAACAAGACCAAGACAAATATAATATGTAGATTGTATAATATATTTTCTCTACGTCATTATCCAGGGCGAAAAAAGACGAATACCTATGATTGCATGGACTAAACATAACCCATATTACTTCTTAAGTGAATTCCTTCTGTTCTCAAGACATACCATGTCATACCAGAGGTATGAAAACTTTTGTTTTATTGGAAGTGGTAAGCGAATTGGGCATTTTTCGGAAGTCCCCTAATTGGTAATAAATTTCTGAAATTCCATAGCCTTAGCCTTTAATACAAATTGGTAATTATTTCAATAAAAATAGGCAAGGCACGGTCATTAAAGCCCGACTTATATTTGTCTGATCTGTTGTGTCGTGATGCTCTCTGACGTTCGTTCACACTTTTGTGTCGTGTTGTGACGTCTTCTGTCGATATTGTGAACCAATATCATCAGAAGGCCCATGCCCACTTGTCTGATCTGTCGAGACACGGCCACTCTGACGCAGATCGGAATCGACTGTAAATGTCACCATATTATGTATGAAACGCAAACGTTCTGACGCCTTACGACACGACATGTCAGACAAATGCAAATCCAGCTTTAACCTAATAAAGCATTTAAGGCTGTATTAAATAAAATAAGTATTTATTTACTTAGCACAGTTTGGGCTATAGTCCAGGCAGCGATCCATGCAGAAGACAGCCCGGCGGTAGTCCTCAGCGTCCATAGCGCGCTGCGCGTCTTCGTGCAGTCTGCGTAGCGTCTCCAGGGCGCGGCGCTCGCTGCTGGCGCAATCGGGGCCTCCGAGCTCCGTAGCGTTCCGAACCGCTTGTTCACCGCCAGATAGATCTCCTATTATTTTTAATACGTTTTATTATAGAGCATCGGTGGCCTAGTGGCTAGCGGTGTCGACTCGTGTTTGTGAGGTACCGAGTTCGAACCCCCAAGCGGTCGCCACGTACCAATGAGTTTTTCTAACTTATGTACATTGCCTGCACGGTAACCGATGTTTTTACGGTGAAGGAAAACATCGTGAGGAAGCCTGCACATTTAGGTGGCGAAATGTGTAACCATGATGATGATTGGTTTGGATTTCCTGTCACAAGGGTTACAGAGGTCAGATGGCAGTCACTCCACTGTAATAACCACACTGGCCAAAACTGGATCATGGTCGAGCGTACCCCGACAAAAAACAGGAAAAAGCGCCAGGAGGATGATGATGTTTTATTATACAGCATCCCATATAAAAATCAGTTTTTTGCAATCAAAATGTCTATCTGTGCATTACCTGTATGATATGGATATGGTTTTGCTTTAGACAATGTTAAATAAAGATAGGTTAAAGTAAGTAAATGCAATGTTGTAAGTAAAAATATTGTGAATCACTATAGATAGCACAGAGTAATACTCAGTATAAAAGTAACTTCATATTCTTAATAAAGAAATCTTATTTCTGGCGTCCATCACTTACGACTAAGGAGTTACGGTGGTCATGTTTGGTCTTCATCATCAGTTCCTTTTCACCAAGAGCTGCTTTTAGAATCAAATTCTTAAGGTCTTACAGGAAATACCAAAATCGCTGTATGCGTGCCTATCACTTTTGAGGAGTTCCCTCAATTCCTCATAGATCCAATCATCAGATTCTGACTTGGTGACAACCACCTAGGGAAATAACCCTTTCAAAAAAAAAAAGAATTTTCAAAATCGGTCCACAATTGATGGAGAAATTGATGAACATACATTAAAAAAAAACAGCCAAACATAGAACCTCTTTTTTTGAAGTTGCTTAAAAATATAATTACCCAGGGCAAGACAACATTTTGCAATGCGGATATACCCTTTAGTATAGGTAGGATCCAAAGCCACAGATTTATGTGCATCTTCTAAGGCTTTTTTGTATGTTCCCAGCATCATGTAGCAAGCTGATCTATTGCCGTAGTAAGCCGCATTTTCTGGGCAGAGTTTGATGGCTTCATCATACATCACAAGAGCACTTTTATAGTTTTTGTATTTGTACAAATGATTACCACTTTCTTTTTTTTCTTCAGCAAGACTGTAATTTATAATAAAAATTATTACATTGTATTGTATATTATATAGTATGGAAAAGAAAAAAAATCTGTCTTTCTTGCATGAACTTAGAAAATATTGATTAACAGATTCCCTGGCTTCGCTTTCTCTAGGTGTCACGATTTTTATTTTATACCTGCATAGAAGAGGATATACTAGAGATAATTTGCAATAATTTTGTCCCGTTACCTGGGGATCTAATGTTTTAGTTTTTTTTTTAAACACAGGTCTTAGTTTTTTTTTTTTTTTTTAAATCTGTCTTTTGACCGAAAACTGATTTCATGCCTTGCACGACTAATAGACGGAAAATTTTCAAAATAAAACTAAAATTTAATAACTGGAAAACCGGTGACATTAAGACTCCCAGTTAATAGGGACCAAATTATTGCAAATTATCTCTAGTATATCCCTTTTCAAGGAATAGGTCGAATTTTCAGTCATCCTGTATAGAGCTGTTGTGTTGCCAGCAGTGAATGTGTTAACTCAACTCCAACATTTGAGACAACTTGTAAACTTAGTTTAATATGTTTTTAATTAAGTTTGGTCGAGTTTATTAATCATATTAAATCAAATGTTAAACAATGATAGTGTTTAAGAATCGCATTTCCTGCAATTTTAAAGAAACACATTTAATTTTTTAATTCAAATTAATTAATTGGTCATAACCCTATTCATGTGAAAGTCACTTTTACCTCAGGAACTATATATTTTTTCTAGGATGAATAGTATCCTGTGTATTCATCTCAGATATGGACTGTGTGCCACATTTCATAAAAATCCATTCAGCTGCTTATGTGTAACTGATCTAAACACACACATTTAATAAATAATAATAATAATAAATTTATTTATTGAAACAAATCACATGGTTACAAACACAGGCATTATCCAGTGGATACCAAACTAGGCAGAGCCTGATTCTTATTTATACTTACATATAGGATTTATAATTCATGGTTTATAATTTAGGTGCCTTAAAGAGTAAATTTACTTATATGTGACATTCTCAATATAAAGGGACCTTATGGAGGAAGGCAGTTACCCTCATCTTATTCTTGTAACTATATGAATACTGTGGTAACAGTTCTAAAAACGGCATAACCGCCTGCCTCCATAAGGTCCCTTTATATTGAGAATGTCACATATAAAGAATGATATTAGAATCTAGGGCAGTTTATTTGATCTACAAGCTATTAATTGGACATGACATCAAACATTTAGGGAATTTACTTGTATTAATAAAATAAATAGAGGATTTGTTATATATTGTATGTGGTAAAGTAGGTTGTTTAAATGATATTAATTATTGTATTGGTTACAAACATTAAATATGGTATTTAAATTTATACAAACATTAACTGCGAGTTATAAAATTTCAAAGCATGTCAATAGCAGTTTGTCTAAGGCTATCAACCAAAAAGCTAAGTACATATTAATATTGTAATGATTATATTTGTTTTAACGCCTTGATGGTCTTTAGTATCAATACAGCTGTGTTATTCTAATTTTGATTAGTTGCTAATCATTCAGTTACTCAGCATAATGTGTTAAAATGTAGTGATTTGTGAATTTAGCAAGTCTACCATCAGTTGGCCTGAATTATCCTTTGTTCTTGTACAAAATTATTTTGTATTGAGTATAACTTATAATGAGTGGCTATGAATGTTTTATAGGTTTAATTATCATAAGTGTACAGAGTTTTATGCTGTTGTTTAATAATACACACATCATCACGTAGTAGGACTTCCTTTTATCATAATTTGTGAATACTGTTTTAATGTAATGTGAAATTAATCTAAATCTCTGGTTATTTACCTGTATAGCTCCCCCCCCTAGCGGAACCCCAACTTACAATACACAACAAAATCCTCCTTGCTGCAATTTACTAGTGACATACTTATTAGTTACTTATAATTTACCATGGTTATTATTACCTAAGTGTACATATCAAGAATTAAAAAGAAACTTGAAAAAAAAAATGTAACAAGGTATGCATTTGACTGTTGTTGTTTGCTACCAGCTATCAGCAGTCTAAAAAATGGTTGGGCCATATTTATGCAAGTAGGTCAAATGTCAAGGTACCCTTTGATGAAATCCCACAGTTTCAAATACTAATCCATGCATCAATAAATGTAGCCCTAAATCAAATCACCGAACTCCAATGAAAATCAGCTCCAATCAATACAAAAATATCTATATGGACGTTGAG
Organism: Tortrix viridana; assembly: GCA_963241965.1. Classification (NCBI taxonomy): domain Eukaryota; kingdom Metazoa; phylum Arthropoda; class Insecta; order Lepidoptera; family Tortricidae; genus Tortrix; species Tortrix viridana. Next base: position 12,489,099 of record OY725172.1, read on the forward strand.
CTTATTTTACTACGTGATTATATTGACTGCCAATGCAATTACCTTTCTGGACTTTTAGGAAGTAAATCATCAATTGTAAGGTCCAATTCTATTGTTGGTTCACCCATGTTGAGTTTTTAAAATTTTCAAATGGTTTTTTAATAAAATTGTGTCTACTTTATTTTGACGACGGATTCACAAAAGAGAAAGAAAGACTGAGGTGGGTGAGGGAGGTCGGTGTCTAAGTGCAGTGATTGGCTAAGATTATGATGAATCGGAAAACCGGTGTTTGTCTATGACTAGATAAAAGTTGTTTTCAATCTGAATAAGTGAGAACATACTTTTATACGTGAGCTACACGTTTTCAAACAACGGTTTAAAACAAGTGGTTTACCGTGTAGACAGTGGTTTTAAATCAAATTTCGCATCACCTTAAACGCCCTTGGCAGATATATTGGCGTGTAGGTAGCCGCTCGCTTCTAGTAAAGCTGGGTCCACATTTGTATCATCTTGGCGATCACGTTCATGAGTATCGTATCGAGCACGCGTATCCTAAGTATGGACGCTCATTTTGGCCATACCGTATCATTAGCATCGTCGCGCGAAAAAATGCGCCCATACTATATTTTTAATCTCACGGAAAAAATGTAAACAAAGATACGTCACTGTCAAAGTGACATTTCAGGGGATCTCAACGTATGGGCGGGTCAATTTCCGAGCGTTTCAACCACCGTCATTAGTGTTTTTTAATATATTGACGAAATCAATGACACCTACCAGCAATTTATAATGTAAACAGTTGCAGAACCGTGGGTGTAGTTTCTATTAGCATCAGAAGTTGGCCAATTATTATAAACGTGCTAAAATGTGTTTAACAACATGTTTTTCTCCATCTCTGATAAAGAGCAAAGACGTAGTCGTTTCTTCACAGGAGACAACATATAGTCCTTTGACTGAGAAGTACTCGGACCAGGGTCCATCCTTCCACACAATAGTGAACGAAAAACAACGGAAAACGTAACAATGAGAACCTAACAACAATAGAAAACGTAACAATAATAAAAATTTAACAGAACAGTCACTGGAAAGCGATTACGTGATCACGGGAGCATTCAATGTAGAATGTTCAGTGAAGCGAGTGACGTCTCACGTTAAGCGGCCCGCAACTTCATGAACCGAGATAGTGATACCAGTGCAATAAATAAATTAAGCATACGAAAACAGTATTCTCTCTTTAAATTAATATAACAAAGAGTTTATGTCAAAATAAAATTTGGCATCAACAAATTAAATTATTTTATCTTGATTATAATATACATTTTATTTATACAAAGTCGATTTCTTAAAAATGTTTTTAAGTATAAATATCCTGAATGTTTCAATTTTTTTTTGTTAACGGCAACACCTTTGTTTACATTTTTTCCGTGAGATTAAAAATTCGGATATAGCCGTAGGGTAGTAGCGTATCGTATCATAACGCTGTATAATTTTGGTTGTTATAGTTTGGACGCTATCCGTAGCGTAGCATCGTATCGTATCGCAACGCTGTATCATTTTGTGATAGACAAATATAAACACTAAACACTTCTTGCTGCGACAACTTCGAACGCACTGTCAGCACTGATCTGATCGATGCTCTGAGTTCACGTACAAACTTGTCAAGAGTGTATTCGTATCCCCTTTGTGATCGGGGAAAAACCGACTCGAGGTGGATCGCGGCGTATCATGTATCAAATCATAAACGCGTATCATGATACAGTATCAAAACACGTCCATACTTACCGATCTTGATACGCGCATCCGATCGCGAGCGTGTGGGGTATTTAATTAACGCGTAGCAACATGGATCGCGAGCGATCAGATACAGCGCGTAGCATGATCGTTATCTTTTAGCGACCACACTAACGATCATGATACACCTCGGCGCTACGCGTATCATGCAAAATGATACAAATGTGAACCCAGCTTAAGGTCACTTGGTTTAAAACCATGGTTTCAAACAAACAGCCGACAAACACAAACAGCCGTAGTAGCAGATCGAAGAAGCCGAGGCCCTATAAAAGTAAAAAACCATGTCCACACCTTTGCGCTTTCATGTTCAGTTGCGCTTTCAACTTTCAGTTCGTCTTGCGTCAAGCCCATTCAATACGAGCGTGACACTGAATCTTCAATAAAATCCAATGTTTTGACTTTATCTTTCGCCATTTTATTTGCAAAATGTTGTACGTCAACCCAGCGGTGACGGATCAGGGTGCGCTACGGGTATGCGCTGATATCGCGGCGCTTTTTCTCAGCAGTGGTCTCCTCTTGGGAAGCGCTGGTAGATTTTGACGTGTAAAAGTGCCCGTGCGTCCTACTTACTGAATAAATATCTTTTATCTTTTTTTTTTAATCAAACCACTTTGAGCGCATGCGTTATTGAATGCGCTGTGGTTGCAGAAGAATGCGTCAGAGCAAAGCGCAAGTTGAATATGAAAGCGCACAGGTGTAGACATAGCTAAAGAAAAACAAACATACGTCAAGCAAAATTAATTTATGTGTATCTACAAAATCTAACAATGGCTGTATGTCTTATACCTTTGCCTTTCCCTTTGAAAATTATATATTAAAAAATGTCACTTTTGTTTGTCAGTCAAGTCAATCCTGTCAATCCTCGCCCCTCGGGCGGTAGTGAATGAAACGTTTTGCTAATATTATATTAAATTTATAACAAAAAGGATGAAATATCGATAATGTTTTAAGCCTTTTATTCTATGCAAAAGTAGACTTAACAAAATGGAGGAAGAAGTATCATCTGTAAACGAGGCTTTTCATCATAATGGCGAGATTGAGTGGCAACCACTTGCTCTCACTTTGGTTGAATATCCAAAAGGTATTAGAATCCTGTTTACCGTAATATTGGTTTTCTTTGTGTATGCTCATGGACGTCACACCCATTGATTTATTATTTTCCATGGTTTTAACCTAATACGATCCAGTAGATCAAACTAGCTCATGCGTGAACATTGCCCGATTCTGTTATACAGGAGATAGTAAAACAGTTTTAACGCCCGCTATACAATACAAATAGCCGTTACAAAATTAATTACACCATTTGAGTTTTTCAGGTGATTGGATCGGGAAATTCTTTGCCTTCATAAGCCTGTCACCTTTTGGAATTGGCGCCGGGTTTGTCGCACTTGTTCTGTTTAGACGAGATCTTCACACCGTAAGTTCATTTTGCATTGCTATATGTCGGTATGTTAAACCTAAAATAATATATTTTATTAACTTGTATACTCTAAAAACATGGGTATTTATTTAGTTATATTTTGTTTTATATACACAAACTTTATGTTTTTACAATAAATCAAGTTAAAAACAATGTATCATAATTAATTAAGGTTTAAAAATAAAGTATTGATTCATGTAAAAGTTAGACAGTAATTGCGTTAAATACCCTGACTGCTGAGCGATGGGTCAACCTGTATTTTCAGACTTCTGACAGACACAGACACTGGCATGTCTTCTCCCAAATCTAGTTACAATCTACTTCATGTGTGCCAAATTACAATTAATGTAGATTTATTTTTATCTGCTAGGTATATTCATATTATAAATTTTGACATGTAATTGGTATCCATGAGCAAATTTTACTTACTCAACAATTAAATTTAAATTGGAGTTACATGAAACAAACAAGACTTGTAAATTCCTTCTTTTAAATTAGGATTTAAGTTTTAACCAAAATTATTGTCACTTTACGCCTGATTAACTATGTTCTGTCTTAACTGACTTATGCATCTCAAGAAATGTAGGGTGACTTTAATATATAAATAATTAAATATTTTGTGAATAAGGCAATTACTACAACACAAGAGTAGATAACTTTTATTTTGTCTAAGTAGTGAGAAAAATTTATTCCTGTAAACTAATACAAATTCATGATGTATGCTTATAATGTTTTTTTATTTAAAAAAGAGAATTTCGAAATTGTTGTTGGTCCTGCCAAATACACACACAGTAAAATAAACTTGTTTCAGATTGCTTTCTTCTTGGGGACTCTGATAAATGAAGTTATAAATATAATATTAAAACATATTATATGTGAAGCAAGACCACTGGCAAGAGGGCATCTATACAATGAGTATGGGATGCCATCATCACATGCTCAATTTGTTTGGTTCTTTAGTATTTATGTACTATATTTTGTTGTTATAAGGTGAGTACTTTCTGAGCAATCATGACATGTGATAGTATTATATTATTGGCATATTACTTTTTTCTTTTACATGTAATAATGCCATTAGGACATTTTGTACTTAGTTAGGAACTTGATTAATTTGTGTGAGATTGTCACCTGATATTGATATTTTATTTATGTTTTTATAAAGTGCCTTTTTCTTATGAAACTTGACTGATACCATAATATGTCAATTTCATAAGTGTTGTACCTAGTTAAGTACCGTTGACGACAAAGATATGTTTACATAAAGCCGCATTCACATTTATCTGATATATTGTGACATGATGCTCTCTGACGTGATGGCGAGAGAGCAAATTTTTGTGTCGTGTCGTGTTGTGACGTCATTTGACGATCTTGATTCTGACGAAAGCCCGTGCACACTTGTCTGATCCGTTGTGACGCGGTCGCTCCGCCACCCCGCCACCCCACCCATTTTGACGCAGACCGGGATCACTTGTGATGCGACACAACACAAGCCATCACAACACAACACGTCAGGCAAATGTGAATGCGGCATAATTAATTGAACCTTATTTATATCGAGTAAGGCGTAAAATTATTGTAACACAATGAAGTAATAATAATAATAATAATTTTGTGTTCAGGTCATAATTCATAGATGACAACCTTAAAACTACACAGCACGATGAACACTCACTGGCACATCAAATAGCTTTATTAATACTTTTATTAATAGTTTTATTAAAACTTTTGTGCCTTATCAAATGTACTCGGCATCACAAAATATTTGCATCATTGTACCTAGTTGTATTTTATTGACTATAAGTGTTGTCTAAGACATGTTGCCTAAGACATAGCTAAATATTTTCGAGATAAATAATTTGAAGTAGACAAAAAACCGGTCAAGTGCGACTCGGACTCGCGCACCGAGTGCTCCGTATTTAATATGGTTGGCATCAAAACTGTTTCCCAATTTTGAGTGTTTAGTAATATATTAGTATTAATATTATATACGCAACGAGTCAAGGCCATTAATAATATAAATAGTAAAAATAAGTTTTATTTACTATGTGTTAAGGTCCATTTTAGGTCGCCAAAATTTTAACAGTCATTTTCAAAGAATTTTGTTAATAATTAACTTGATTTTCATTACTCCTCTTTATTATTGTTATAAAATACTAGCGACCCTCCCTCGCTTCGCTTCGGTTAAAGTTCCCCCTCCCATTTCCCCATTAAAGTTGAATGGCCGGTTTTTTAGTAACATTTTCGTCAGATCAATTTAATTTATTTTTCCAGATTGCACCACATAAACAATAATAGTATAATATCAGCCTTGTGGAGAGTGATAATTGTAAGCGGCTGCCTGGCACTGGCTGTGCTGGTGAGCGTGGGCCGAGTGTACCTGCACTACCACACCTCCGCGCAGGTGCTGGTGGGGGCTCTCGTCGGCTTTCTGTTTGCCACATTATGGTTCGCGGTGGTGCACAGGGTTTTTACCCCTCTCTTTCCACATCTGGTGTCACTGTAAGTATAAAATAAAATAGACATTTATTACATTGATTTTAAAAATTAAATTATTTTGTACACCTTATTCAGATTCGAGTCAAAAGAAGCGGGTCGATTACTCTAAGATCCGAATAGGGATCTAACCTAACCTTCGCCCTCTATTTAATGGATGAAAAGTATTTTATGTCAGATTTAATATGTTAAGTAATATATCGCGAATAGGTTGACTGAAAAATTTCAGTCCAGGATATGATTACTTAATTAAAAATTTCAAAATGTTTTTTTCATCATAAACTTTAAAAAACCTCAGATCGAATTGGTAACTATAACAGTATTCACAATGTGTTATCGTCAATTTCAGTAAAGTATGCGAGTTGCTAATGATCCGGGACACGACGCTGATCCCGAACGTCCTGTGGTTCGAGTACACGACGTCGAGGCAGGAGGCGCGCGCGCGCGGGCGCAAGATGGCGGCGCTGAAGCCGGCGCAATGACGGTACGCGGGCGCGCGCGCGCCGCCGCCGAACTCGCGCGGCGCGGGCGCGCGGCCCCGCGCGTGACGCCTGCTGGCCGCGGCGGCGCTGGCGCTGCTCGGCGGCCTGCTGCTCTCCACCTCCGAGCCCGCCCGCTCGCTCCTCACTTACTAGTGCTGCCCTGGTATGAATCATGTTTACGCTTTCTATCGACTATATATATGTCTATGCTGATATCGTACCACAATACTGCTGCGGAGGTACTTTTAATCCTGTTAAGCCTCTGTCACATAGCGACCCGACGCCAGCTGTCTGTCGGGTTTGTAGTCCTAGATTAGATTCTAAAAGATGTCTCGCGACAATCTCGGCGCGACTAGCCTGTGTCCGCCACCGAGCAGACTCGACTTTCTAAAAAAGGCCTCATCACCTGTCAATAACTTTCTTAAGAGATTGCAAAACATTACATTTAGCATTATCACTGCTGGCTGGTTTTATATTTGCAAATCATTGCATAATTCAGTAGTAGTAATATTCAACAGATAAACAATTAGCTTTCTGTTGAAATCTATTTATTTGTATACATTGAGGAATGACTCTATGGAAATATCTTTTGTTAAGTATTTATTACTTATGGGCATTTTTTTCAAAAAAACGTGTGCATCGTTAAGGACAAAAATTAAGAAATTTCAACTTTTTCCAGCGCGTCACGAAAATTAGTCATACATTTAGTATCGTTAATTTTCGTGACGAACCGGGAAAAGATAAAATTTCTTAATTTTTGTCCTTAATGATGTACACGTTTTTTTGAAAAACGCCCTTATAAGAATGCTGGAAATTTTATAAAAATATCTCATGACCTATTAAGCAATAATTATGTAAATATGTGTGTACTAAACTCCAATATAGACTAAGAATTATTTAAAAATTGTTTGACGCAAATTTGAAAAACATTTTTATTTTATAAATAGAATAAGCATTGTGCTTTTTTTATCTAAAAATCTATGATTTGAGGAAAACTGTTGTGGATAACTAAACGCCGAATCAAATTTAACTATTGTTAATATTAACAACTTACTTATTTTTTATAGTAAAAGGTAGAACTCTAAAATTCCATTTTAGTAATTATGTGGTAAGGACTGTTCATGGTTGCGGTCGTCTTTAACTATGAGCAGCGAATATGCGACCCTATTATAACATCTCATATTATCTTATACCTTTGTAAATTAAGTAAACATTTTTTACCATCTTCCATGTTTCATTGATACAGCAAATTTAGATGTCAGTGTTCAGCGAAAACGATATAACTTTTGGCAAGAAAATTAAATATCTAACGCCGAATTTTAACAACGACTTAACAATTTTAAGGGATGATCCATGTTACACCGGGCCGGCGCCGGGCCGGCCGGGGCTCGATCAAATAATCTAAGTATACGTTTGTAGGAAGTAATTCATAGTTGACCGCGCCCCGGCCGAGCCGTGGCGGCACGGTTAACCATAAATTACTTCATACAAACTTATACTTAGGTCATTTGACCGTGCTCCGTGTGACATGAATCATCCTTAAAGGCATCTAAAAGTTTAACTGTGGTTAAATGTATTAGCAGATTCAGTGTGGAGTTCACCAACAGTTAAACAGGCGATTTGAGGTTTGACGACTGTCAAAATGTATTGACTAACAGCCTGTTAAAATTTAACAGTCCGTTAAATTGTTTGGTAAAATTCGACGTAAGGTTATTATTAGCCTTATAATTTGGTTGGTGAAACCTGACGTACACTTGTTAGAAAATACCAGTGGGGAAAAAACAATGTACCTATCGTTCAGACAATGACTTTGGTTGGTCGGTTCCCATAACTCCATGTGAATCATGTGTGCGTGTTGTAAACCTTTTTTCGTAACATTTATGACGATACGTAAACATTATTAAGGTCGGAATAAATTATCGGACGCGTCCATCAACCGCGGTTTGCTGCTCGCTAGTATAAATTTAGTACAGACAGATACATTAATTAATCTGTGCAAACTATCGGTCGTAAGTCCGTCCGCCCGTCCGGCCGTCCTTAGCGTTTGGACGTCCAAAAGATATCTGGCGCGCTGATTGTTTTTGACCGTACATAGTAAAAAGGAGGAACAAGGAACCCTTATAGTTTCGCCTTGGCCGTCTGACCGCCTGTCCGTCTGTCCGCGGATGATCTTATAGAGACTCTTGGTACTACAAAGCTGTAATTTATACCTCCCATACACGTAAAACGGGGATGATTTTTTTTACTCGTCTATTTCGCTGTTTGGGGTATCATTGGATAGGTTTTTCAAAAAATAAAGTGTAAAGAACAACACAAAAAAGCACTAAAGCCAGTACTACAAATCTACAGAAATAAGTTACTATTTCATAGGTAATCTTTTACTAATCAACCATAGAATAATTCTAAATACATCAAATATGCAACTTAGCATAATATCTACATCAAATATGGTGATAATGGGTCATAATAGTAACAAAAGTATAAGACATAAATAGACTTACTGCCGCACTCAGAGACGTCAATTAATTTTTAAGTTTCATTAAAATTACTGAGCCTTATTCTATTGCTATAGCAAAGAAGGTGACAGCAGCTACTTTAATGAAACTTAAAACTTAATTGACGTCTCTGAGTGCGGCCGTTACACATTCAGTGCCTATACTAGTAAGTACGAATTTCGATGTATTTTTTGCTCGACGTTTAGTAAACATTTTGTAAAGTAGTTTTTTTTTGTATATTTGAGTATAAGCTTAATTCCAAACCGTATATTTTGAACAGGGGAATAGCTTGTGAATAATGCGTAATAATGCATAATATTGTGTAAAATTAATAAAACTATATACAATGACAAGATAAGGGACGTTACAAACTGAATGTAGTTAGTACCTATATATCAGCCGACATATGCAGAATCTGACATTCTCTACGAGGACTGCGCCACAGATTAAATAAGGGTTACTAAGTAACAGATATTTCTCAAAACATCAAAATACGTCCGATAAACATCTACAGCCCGTGAGCACTTAGAATAGGATTCGGGTGTGTACATTGAGATATACTAACTAGAGGAGCAGTAACCGTAGCGCCAAAACCGTGTCACCTCACTAGGGACCACTGTCTCTAGTCCGTCATACGTCAAGTTAGTTGTCAAACAGACGCCACCCGCACACCAAGCTGCGGAAAATGGGCAAATGCGTGGTGAAACAGTGCTTCTTAAAGTCTCAAACACATAATAAGGCAAAATGAATAACTTTTCACAGTTGAATATATTGTTTCAGTGTTAAAATAAATGTAATTAACACGAACATTTAAATTTACGAATGCGGTTGCTTTGGAGTTTTTACCCTATTACAAAATTTAAAAAAATTGCCATCTGAAAAACGCGGGCCGTTTTCTCACTAGCGAATTTTGAAAAAATAAAATGTTTAATTCGCTAGTGTGAATACGGCCCGCGTTTCACCCCCCCTCCATATCTCAGCCCCCGTCCATTTAGTCCATTCGGCCGCTACGGGGGGTCGGTATCACTTCAAGCAAGACCCAAATTACCATTCGCCATCCGGTTGCGTCTCCGCGGCTCCGATGAAATTTGGAGTGCCATTGACTTGAATACCTCTTGGGCGCTTAACTTTACTGCTTGAAGAATGCTTTGTTCTTTTTAGGCCGGGCCCGCCCGCATTGGTCGTTGCCCCGGGCGACGCGACGGCGAATGATCGCCCACCTGTCGCGCAGTTTTACTGAAATCGCCGTTGCGTCACCCCATCGCCCGACCAATGCAGCCCCGGCCTTAGAATATCGATATTAAAGTCACTACAGACAATGGTTTTTTGTATTAGTATAGTTAGACTTTTATCAGAAATAGATGCGGCCAAGCACGAAACAGCATACAGCTATGCCAAATTTTAAGTTGAAAGCTTTTGTAGTTACTGAGAAAATTTGACATAAGATTCTGTCATCTTCTACTTATCAAGATAAATCCAACGAGCCCAAACACGGCGAGGCTATCTTGTTTTGTTGCGGAGTTCCTATGGCCATCAACCAACTTTCGCCAGGTGCCGCATCCTTGTTTTATATGAAACACGCACACTGTAAAAACGCACATACGCGTTCAAGGCACTGTGTAAGTCATGAGAACGGTTATATGCGTTGCCGGCAGTGAATGCGTTAAACAAATTATACTTGTGTGCCTTATTTTTTTGGTATTTTATGCGCCGTACCTTGATAGGTACGGCGCATAAAATACCCCAACAACGATGTTTATAATAAAGTAGGTAATCAAACCGCTAACTTTATGAATACTGTACCTAAATAAAATAAAATAAATAAAAAAATAAAAATTGTTTATTTAAATGTGTACACCGTTTGGTTACATGTTATTTGGTAATCTAACTTAAAAAGTACACACACATAGTTTGACTTACAGAGAAAACAAACAGAGGCCCCCAAACTAGGCGTATATATATATATACTAGCTTTTGCCCGCGACTCCGTCTGCGTGGAAGTCATTTATCGGTACCCCACAGGAATTTGTAAAATTTTCCCGGGTAAAAAGTGTTGTTAAGTACGTGGGGGTAGGTAACTTATAGAAATGCACAATTAAACCGATAATTAAGAGTTAGACTTTCGATCGCCCAGTCCAAGACAATTCCAGATGGCCTTTCTAGAATAATCGACGTTTTTCGGCCCGCCGTCGGGAATGTTCCAGTAGTCGTTGCTGGAATGTTCTATAGCTGTCTCTGTCTCGTTTTTTATTGCGACGAATCTTGAAAGGTTCTCAATATTGCTATCTCTTTCTAATCATGCTATCTCTTTCACTTTTTCTGGAAAATTCACCATATTCTCAAATGTACTTCAAAGGCCCTTAAGGGGTCCTGAAAACGTCTGAAAACGGGTTTTCAATTTATCTCCTAATCTTACCAGATAGTTTGAGTCCCGGGAAAGGACATAGGATATTTTTTATCCCGGAAATCATCCCTTAAGGGGGTGAAAAGGGGGTTGGAAGTTTGTATGGGGAATCAATCATTTCTTAAGTAAGGTATATACAATTTATTAGTATGGAGATAGTTTGAGTCCCGGGGAAGGACATAGGATATTTTTATTCCGGAAAATTGGAGTTCCCGAGGGAGCAGCGATAAACAACTTCTGCTTTGGAAGCGTTTTCAGCAGGCTGAAACATCGTTTCAGTCCGTTTCAGAGGTAGCTCTATCACATACCAGTTTATCAAAATTTCAACCAAGTTGCCGTTGTTTTCAGGCGCCTGAAAAATGTTTTCAGGCCGTTTCAGAGGTAGCTCTATCACATACCAGTTTATCAAAATTTCAACCAAGTTGCCGTTGTTTTCAGGCGCCTGAAACATGTTTTCAGTCCGTTTCAGAGGTAGCTCTATCACATACCAGTTTATCAAAATTTCAACCAAGTTGCCGTTGTTTTCAGGCGCCTGAAAAATGTTTTCAGGCCGTTTCAGAGGTAGCTCTATCACATACCAGTTTATCAAAATTTCAACCAAGTTGCCGTTGTTTTCAGGCGCCTGAAAAATGTTTTCAGGCCGTTTCAGAGGTAGCTCTATCACATACCAGTTAATCAAAATTTCAACCAAGTTGCCGTTGTTTTCAGGCGCCTGAAAAATGTTTTCAGGCCGTTTTAGAGGTAGCTCTGTCACATACCAGTTAATCAAAATTTCAACCAAGTTGCCGTTGTTTTCAGGCGCCTGAAAAACGTTTTCAGGCCGTTTCAGAGGTAGCTCTATCACATACCAGTTTATCAAAATTTCAACCAAGTTGCCGTTGTTTTCAGGCCGTTTCAGAGGTAGCTCTATCACATACCAGTTTATCAAAATTTCAACCAAGTTGCCGTTGTTTTCAGGCGCCTGAAAAATGTTTTCAGGCCGTTTCAGAGGTAGCTCTATTACGTACCAGTTTATCAAAATTTCAACCAAGTTGTCGTTGTTTTCAGGCGTCTGAAAAATGTTTTCAGGCCGTTTCAGAGGTAGCTCTATCACATACCAGTTTATCAAAATTTCATCCAAGTTGCCGTTGTTTTAAGGCGCCTGAAAAATGTCTTCAGGCCGTTTCAGGCCACCCTCTACCAGATTACGCCATAACTTGAAAGCCCGTTTTCAGGCGTTTTCAGGACCCCTTAGGTATGGGCCTTTGAGGTACATTTGAAAATATGGTGAATTTTCCAGAAAGAGTGAAAGAGATAGCAATACTGAGAACCTTCCAGAATCGTCGCGATTTAAAAACGAGATAGAGACAGCTATAGAACATTCCAGCAACGACTACTGGAACATTCCCGACGGCGGGTCGAAGAACGTCGATTATTCTAGAAAGGCCACCTGGAATTGTCTTGGACTGGGCGATCAAAAGTTTAACTCTTAATTATCGGTTTAATTGTGCATTTCTATTAGTTACCTACCCCCACGTGCGTAACAACACTTTTTACCCGGGAAAATTTTACAAATTCCTGTGTGGTACCGATAAACGACTTCTACGCAGACGGAGTCGCGGGCAAAAGCTAGTAAATAAATAAAAATGAATTATACCTTTCCTCGTTCACAGACAAAGTGCATAATGTTTTTTTTTCTATTTGTACATCCATCAACAGCACAATAATGTTTAGACATTTTTTATAATTTTACGAACACAATTCGTAAAGCGCGCAATTCTATTCAAAACACATCCAACCAAACTTAACGTAAACTTAATTAATAGACTGCCGCGGCCGTTGTAGTAACTCTTTAATCTGTCGCGCGGCGCCGCGAACGCATCACAAACCGGTCGCGCTGGCAACGCCGCGCGATTTTAGTCATGGATGACACGCCGCAAGGCAGTTATTATCGCATGTAAGTGATTAGCGCAGTAACATACGCCTGCTATGGCCCATGGCCTGCCGCCGGTTTACTAATGTTTCGACATAAATTATTTAGCAAATTCTTATTTCCCCAAACTACGTATCCCATATTTTCATTTCCCAACTCAACGTTTTATTATTACGGACTCAACGGATTATTTTTTTAGGATGACAATTATGTTTTCGTCAAATATATTGATTGGCATACCTTAATTTAGCAACATATTGAATGGCATTATGAAATCTAATCTCCTTTTCATTTTTATTAATGTATCCAATAAAACGTGCTAAAGTAAGCATGCTCCGTCCGTTTTTAGGGTCATAAAAAAATAACCATAACCTACCTGTCTCTGGGAGCAGTGTCGTTTTACGGGTTATAAAAAAATAACTCTAACCTACCTATCTCTGGGAGTAGTTTCGTTTTTAGGGTCATAAAAAAAAAAACCTAACCTATCTCAGGGAGCAGTTTCGTTTTTAATCCAATTTATTATTTACCACATAAAATTTGACAATAAGTTATTTGCCTTAGCAAATCATTTGCTACACAATTATTTACCACATAAAATTTGACGTAGTAAAATCTTGCAATATAAAAATGTAGCGAAATGAAAAAATTACGAAGTAAAATTATGCCGAGGATTGATTTGCCAAATAAAACTTTGGCGAAAAGTTGATTGCTAAATGAAATTTGACGAAACATAATTTGGCAAAAAGGCAGTACACCCCTGAGTGTCGTATGATGTCAAAATCTAATCCAAAAATTACCACCTACACTTTACTGACCACTCACGAACGAATGACTCGTTCACGTAGTGGGGTAGACAAGTTGTATTTTGTGAAAGTTTACAAGTGCAAAAATCTAAATAATTTAGGTCAGGCGTTCGCCTATAGATGTCAATTCCATTTATTCAGACAGAATTGACAACTCGGTTAGCCTAGTTGGTAGTGACCCTGCCTACAAAGCTAGCGGTCCCGGGTTGGAATCCCGGTAAGGGCAGATATTTGTGTGATGAGCGCGAGAATTTGTTCCCGAGTCATGGAGGTTTTCTGTGTATTTAAGTATGTATTTCTCTATATACCTACTTAAGTATTTTTATCGTCCCCTAGTACCTACAAGCGTAGAGCTTAGTTTGGGACTAGGTCTTTTGTGTGAGATTGTCCTTTAGTTTTTATTTTTATTCCCTATTCGTTAAATAGTTTCTGTCTCGATCTATATAATGACTATCTGGGGTCCATTTCACGAATACTTGTAACTTGTATTACAAGCGGAAATCACTTTCCAACAATTTGCATTAAAAAGAGAATAGAAATGGGCCCCTGAACACTCCTTACTAAATTGCGTTAGTTATTTGCGTGCCCCTATAAAGTTGATTAATGGTATTTAGCGAGAATTCATGTACTTATAAAATAATATTGTCATTTACCTTAATTGATAATTCCGTAGTCGAAGTTCTTGCACGTTCCCAGGTCAGGTCAGGTCTCTATATTTTCGAAATAAAATCAAATGATTGCCCTAGTCTTTAGTTTTATTTGTACGAAGATCGGGGTTGGACGACGCAAGAAGAACAATAGTGAATAAGGAACGCAATAAACTAATAAATATATTTTCCCTTATTTACGGTTATAATGAGGTACCTACTTACGGTGAGCATACTATACATTTAAATAATACATTTAAATCATTTTGCAATAGAAATGGCCAAAGATGTAAACAAAACGAAACTAACGAATTTACCATTATTACTCCATGATCATGTACTTTTCAAGATCGAGAAAGGTTTTTACAATTATTTATACGCTAGATTATTACTTTAAAAGGGCAGACATTGAAAGGGAGCGCCGGGCATTAGCCGTCAGGGCCAATATGATAGCTCGCAGGTTCAGTCGGTGTACAGCGCAAGTTAAAATAACATTATTTCGAGCGTACTGTACATCGCTGTACACCTGCAGCCTGTTGACGAGGTACACGCAACGGGCTATAAATGCCATGCGTGTACAGTACAACGACGCGTTCAGGGTTCTGTTGCGGTTGCCGCGATACTGCAGTGCGTCGGGTATGTTCGCAGACGCGCGTGTGGACGGTTTCCACGCGACGCTGCGCAAGCGCTGCGCCGCGACGCTCTGTAGGGTGCGCGCCAGCCGCCACCGCCTCCTGACCGTCGTTGCTGAGAGATGGGACAGTGGCCTGATCAGGCACTGGTCCTCTCTCCATTTAAGTTTAGGTACTAACATAGTTATTTAAGGTATTTGTACTACTAACAATATATGGATCCTGGCTGTCTGAAATAAATGCATTTTTTTTTTTTTTTTTAAATACCGCAATCAGAGACGTCAATTAAGTTTTAAGTTTCATTAAAGTTGCTGCGTCTTACTGCCGCACTCAGAGACGTCAATTAAGTTTTAAGTTTCATTAAAGTAGCTGCTGTCACTGTCTTTGCTATAGCAATAGAATAACGGCCGCACTCAGAGACGTCAATTAAGTTTTAAGTTTCATTAAAGTAGCTGCTGTCACTTTCTTTGCTAGTAAAGTAGCTACTTTAATGAAACTTAAAACTTAATTGACGTCTCTGAGTGCGGCAGTAAGACGCAGCAACTTTAATGAAACTTAAAACTTAATTGACGTCTCTGAGTGCGGCAGTTATTCTATTGCTATAGCAAAGAAAGTGACAGCAGCTACTTTAATGAAACATAAAACTTAATTTACGTCTCTGAGTGCGGCCGTAAGACGCAGCAACTTTAATGAAACTTAAAACTTAATTGACGTCTCTGAGTGCGGCAGTTAAGGTTATTTGTCAAACAGTAAGTACTTACAAATTTGTTGATATCTTTGGCCATTTCTATTGACCCCGATTTTACATACTTAGGTTTATTTTTAAATATGCTCAATGTTAAATACACACATTTCCAAGAAGAAGATCGCTTTAGAGCTTCTGCACACAGGAAGCGTTCCGGTCATCCGATACGATCCTTTAATGCAAAATGAGATCGCATGCGTTCAAATTGCATAGTTAGATGGAATCAGATGACCGGAACGCTTCGTGTGTGCAGAAGCTCTCATGTAAGTAGTACATGTCTGTTTTCATTTTGAAATCGACCGCTCGAAAGTTTCATTCGAAAATAAAAGTGTAACGGGAAATCGTTATTTTTGAAACATGAGCGATAGAAACTACTTAAGGCTTCGTCGCCGGATTGGCGCGGCGGCGCGTCAGTAGCGAGGCGCGTTCTAAACTTCTAAGCGCGTAAATTTGTAAAAAAATACAAGCGCTGCGGTGAGCGTGGCGTGATCGCGCCAGGGTTCTGGCGCAGCGCGATGATAGCATGATTATGTGTGCTAATTATGCCTGCCAATTTCCTCTCCAACTCCTTGTTAATTTTCACGCTAAGAACGCGCCACACTACTGTCGCGCCGCGCCAAGCCGGCTGTTTGACGAAGCCTTTTGTTGTTAAAGTATTTTCGCATGTGTTTTTTTTCTACCGCTCGCTGTCGCTGTCGTTTCGTGCGTTCGATTTCTCAAAAATCGACGCGCAGGACAATGAATAGAAAAAACATGCCTATGCCTATGCTTTGGCAATTAGGTTAATCTAGATTAGAATTATCCCTGTGGCAGCTCTTATAAGTACCTACTTTACTTACACACATATTGCACTTGTTTCTTTGATTTTTCATAATATACCTACCTACTATATTGATACAAACCTTGCCACGACGACGCACAGTGATTGATCACCTCTTTTTATATGCCTTGTTTGCATGCAGGTACGGTCTACGACTTTTAACTATTGAACCACCATAGAACTTAGTCATAGTGACGAAGAAGAAATTAATAAGTTCGTACGTACGTATTAATCTTTGGGTTTTTGCGAAAGGGTTAACAATTACTCAACAATTAAAGTTGTTGATTAAGTTTAAAATTACGGAATACGGCTATCACAGGACTAAAAATCCATGTCGGCAAAGTGCATGTCGCACGTGGGTTATTCCCAGTTGCCAAAAAAGTAATAATTAAGCCCGGTTTAGACATGGCTAAATTCAGCGTGAGACTCTTTTCTTTTTTCTGATTAGCTTAAATAACGTGCTAACTGCATTTACACTTTTCTATTTTTAGAGTATTTTTCATTCAGCACGCTGAATTTAGCCTTGTCTGGACTTTAGGTACCTACTTAATTCGCAGTGCGAGTATAATAAAGTGTCGGGTGCGGACAAGTAGGAATATACCGCAATTTGACAAGCAAATGTGGCGTTGGGTTTCGTAATAACGCCTGCCCTCTTTTATTTATTTAGTCAACTGTAGGTAATAGTAGATTAACAATAAACATACACATTACACAAGTACACACCGATTTTAAAGTGCCTCTATAATTCGTATTGTCATCAGTAATGTAATTAATAGATTTTCAGGAAACTACCCACAGGGAGTAGGTACCTACTTGGTCCTATGAATGTTATTGTTTGAAAATCGTTCCTATTTGTGAGTCTTAATTTATTCAATTGGTAATAAAAGCATTGAATTGTACATAGTTTACCTTTCTGTACAAATATTGTGGAAGTTTTAATAAATTTTTAATATTGTAACACTGAAATTTTCTTTGAAGCATCTTAATAATGTTGTAAATATCGTTAATTAATAAAAGTAATTTGCAGAAATATTTTTCCTAAAGGTTTCATTCACTTCTTCGTTGGGTTTTCTTTATTTGCTTTCATTACGCTTTGATCAGTTTCATTAATGGATGAACCTTTGAAAAAAAATGCGCTTTTGTAATTGTTAATCAAAAATCAAGATCGATACTAACTATTCGATTGAATATTTCATTAACTTACCGCCGACCTGTTCTGATCCTGATGAATTTGAAACACTGTTTTCGGACACGCTCCCCAGCCACATCTGAAAGATAACTAAACTGTCTGAAATCTAGTAAATCCCTATACCTACAGAGTAGCATTCTTAAACATCGTGAGCTACCTTGTCAGGCGGAATAAGTCTGTTAGCTTTTTTCATAAAAGTGAAATTTGCTTTCTGTCCGAGGTCGACCAAGTGTTTCGTGACCTCAGTGGTCGACATTGATTTGGTCAGCATTCCCTGAAGCGTTTGAGGATCTTTCTCTAGCAACCCCGGGAACATGATCGCTAATGGTTTAGTGTCCGGTCCATCTTCACAATCCACCTAAAACGCAAACTAATTACCTATTGTAAAAGCGATTTGGTTAGGCATGGTAGCAATTTCAAGTTCAATTTACGAGTTGCAGTACTTCCTCTTCGTCGGTAATGGAGAGCGCCGTTTTGGCGGGCGTCTGCAAAATGTCTACCCATTCAGAGTCTTTGGCCAACAGAGGCACAAGTGGCTCCACGGCATCAATAAAGTTACTGTCTCCTGTGTGCCTTGAACTCTGAAATTTATACAAACACGTTGCCATACATCATTGCCAACCGAGTTACATCTAACACTGTATTGAGCAATATAAACAATACTGAGGCTTCTGGGTTGGACGTTGACAATGTTTTATGTTTCGGTTTTTTAAATTTCTTCTTGTTTGTGTGACTTGCATTCATGTTGAACAAACCATTCTGTTTTATTTTGGAACAGGCAATCAAATAAATTCAGGGAAACTTATCATAATGATAGGATTTTAAAAGACGTAAAGAAAACACAATGACAGTGACAATCATTATTTTCTTGACAAGAGCTTGACAATCTATAGATCCATATTGCAGTGTTTCTAGTAAAACAAGTTAAAAAATATGAGGAAAAAGGTTTTTCGTGTTTAATTGTGAACATCAAAATGTATAGATGCTAAACAATCCAATTGTTTATTTTGAGTACAATAATCCAGATACAAAGGATCGTGATACAGAGGATGAATCTAGGAGTAGTCATCGTCCTCGTCCGCGTCGGTCCGGGGCCCGGCGGGCGGCGGCACGTAGGGCTGCGGCGCGCTGTCGGCGCCCGCGAGCCCCTGTTGCTGCAGAAGGAGCCACTGCTGCTGCTCCTGTCTCGCTTGTTCCTCGCGCGCCTGCAACGTAACACGATCAAAACGCCGAAAAGCCACAGATGTTGGGCTATTCCCAGTTGTCTTCAGTGTGCATGGACAAAGGGGTGCGGATGGATAACTGGGAATAGCCCCAAATGTTATATGCAACTTAACTTAGTTCATACCAGTATTACTACTATCACTGCTTATATAAGCTTCTATTAAACTGTGAAAGTACTGGACTAATTTGGAAGAGATGCTGGAAGTTAATTTCTGAGAATGGCTTGATTAAATAAATGGAACAGCTGGCAGGTATACACTATGGTCAAAGCTGCAGTGGTAGTTAAGAAGTATCTGTCTGTCACATTTTAAAACTCAAGAACTTTGTTCAAAAAAGCTGAACCAGTTTGGAAATCATTTGTTGAAGGTTATAGTTCTCTCCATACACATTGGTTGACACATTCAGCACTAAGCTTCAGAGTTCCACTTAATAAATAAGCGGCAGGTTCCAGTAATTTGTTAAGCACAGAATAAAAGATATGATCAGTTCCCAGGGGAACATTGGCAAACAAATTCTACTCAAGTAAATGTATATGTGGGCAAAAAAAAAGACAAACATATGCCATAGTGCTAACTTAGGGAATATTGTGCGTCTCATCAAAAAAATAGGACAAAAAATATTTATTACACACATACATCCACCCCATTATTGTTAAGGACTTCCACCATCTCCAAAGTCCTCCATGTCTAAACCAACATTACTAATCTTATTGTAAAGGATGTATCGTTTACAACAATGCCTACCTTTGCAAATAATTCCTGTTGTTGCCTAAGCAATTCTTCTTCTGGTATACCAAGGTTTTCAAGCCTGGTGCTCTGTCGTCTTCGCTTTGCTGCTACAGCTTTGCAATCCTTCAGGACTGCTTCAGCTTCTATTGTGTAGTCAGTAAATCCTAATCTGTCTAAGGCTAAAACAGAATAAAGCAAATTTGATTAACCCATACACATAATGTTTTTAAGTTAATAAGTAAACACAATATAAGCTATACATGGCTATACCTAGAATAATGGCATAATTTTAATTTTTTGCAATTTCAAGACATTACCCTAAAACTAGCCTTGCATTTGTTGGAATCAAAATAACATTGATACTTAAGTTTTTAAAATCTAAAAACCTCAATATAAGATAGATAGATATTTATTTAAAAAGTTCATTACAAAAATAACAGTATACATTTTGAAAAAGTTTTACCATACACCGATTACAAATCTCAGCGCTAATTGTGAACTTGGAATGTTTCTCTTTATAAGTACCTGTGTTTATAGTTGTCTAGCATCCATAATACGAGCCTAAGCTTAGTCCGGGAATAGATTGGTCCCCGAAAATTTATTTATTTTTTAATAAATAATAATAAAATATTTAAAAACCAATACTTAACAATGAAACTACTTACCTGTAAGGACATGTTCAGCATTAATAGTTTTTTTATTACTCTGGTTACACACTTCGTTAGCCTCGGAACTAAGCAAGTGTATAAATTCTGTGCAACAGTTGAGAATTAACTCTCTAGACTCGAATGCAACTCTTACAGAGGGAACCAATTCCTTTATCATTTTGTTTATACTTGCTCTGGGTAAGGTTAACTCATCTTCTTCTGATGGTGGAGGACATAACTCTTGCTCTGGGCTGCCCATTGATAAGAATAGTGGTCTCTAAGACAAAATATGAATAAAGCTGTTTTCTCGCTTAAAATTACTTGCTTACAGTCAGAAGTCAGAATTGTCAGACACAGATTATACTAGCTAGCCACAGACCACAGAATCAGTCATTCAAATATGGATAATTAGCTATGTCTACACCTGTGCGATTTCATGTTCAACTTGCGCTTTCCTGTGACTAATGCCTCTGCAACCACAGCGCTTGCAATAACGCATGTGCTCAAACTGGTTTGATATAAGCGCATACCCGTAGCGCACGCTGATCCGTCACCGTTGGGTTGACGTGCAACATTTTGCAAATAAAATCTCATCAAGCGCATGCAATACGAGGGTGACACTGAATCTTCAATAAAATCCAATGTTTTGACTTTATCTTCCGCCATTTTATTTGCAAAATGTTGCACTTCAACCCAACGGTGACGGATCAGCGTGCGCTACGAGCATGCGCTGCTGTCAAACCAGTTTGAGCGCATGCGTTATTGCATGCGCTGTGATTGCAGAGGAATGCGTCAGAGGAAAACGCAAGTTGACCGTGAAAGCGCACTGGTGTAGACATAGCTATAAATTGATAAAGACTTAACATATCTTTATACTAGTAACAGACGATCAGACATGAACGCTCCGAAGTTGCTTCGAACAGTTTGAACCACGACCTTGGTTCGTGCTCGCGCAACAGTCGATCGTACATGTCCGCTCCGAGTCACCGTACTTTATAGCTTGGCAACATTGATTTAGTATATACTTAAAACTTACCGACAAAACCTTGGTATAACCGATTTAGAAATTGTGGCAGGAAGTTGGTGACCACACTCAATCGCCTACGATACGGGCATTGTTTATTTCCGGCTCACTTGAACCGGCTGAATTTGCGTGGCGACAGCAGATGCGACCATTGTGATTTTGAAATCGCGGATTTAGAGCATATTTTTTATAACTGTCAGACATTTGAAGCGCAACGTGCAAACTTAACAAGTGAGGTGTATGAAATTAGTAAAAGTGTTCCCCGCCGCACTCAAGATCTTTTATCTAATTTAGATTATTTTGTTTCTATATATAAGTTTATTGTGAATACTGTAGGAAAAATTTAAACATTTTAAGATTAGATATAAGTATATAATAAGTTAGTAATTTCTGTTTGTATTATACTCTGTATTTTAACATGATTTTGACTGAAGGACTAGTATCCATGGTCACGAACTAATAAAAAATAAAATAAAAAATACTAAAAAGATACACAATCCCGAACAAAAATCTTGTATAAACTGGCTTAAAATGACATTGACAGGTATATTCATATACATGCTCGGTATCACTATCATCATTTAATCATTATTGACAACTGCCACTGTCTACGGTCGGAACAAGACTAAGAACAAAATCAGCAAAACTTGCCACTTTTTCCTGCTGATTATGTACATGTATACTAATCAATGCCTAGCAAAAAAAGAGTGCATCGCGGTGATAGTTGGAACTACAATATTTTCAAACGGCAACCAGTACCAGGTTATACTAAATCTTGGATCTGTTGCCAATTTCATTCCGAACAGCGCCCTCATTTTTTTCTCACTCTTTTTTGCCATCACGCTAAAGTGCGGTGGCTCGGAGCGGACATATACGATCGTCTGTTGTGTGATCACGTACCAAGATCGTAGTTCGCAGCGTAGGTCCGATCGTCTGTTACTAGTATAAATTGACAAAATGGGGGAAAAAAATATTGCCCCTTTGCATTAATTATAAACTAGACATACTGTTTAAGCTGATGGCCCTGGAAGCCAAAGCTCATAAAAAAAAATGAAAAAAAAAAAACTTGACAGATGTCAATGTCAACATCATGAGGTTGTTAGTCGGATTTTCGCAGAGGTGTAGGTAATCGTTTTGAAATTGAATTGGTAGGACAACACGAAATAATAATGGTTTTCTACTTTACTAGTGATGTTGTATCTCCACCTACTACCTTATTTATGGGTGCTGATAAGCATGAAAGTAAGTACTATTTTTACATTAGACGGGAACCAAATCTAATAGGATTAGTATAAAATCATTTGTATACCTACCACCATTAATTAGTACTTATCTGCTTTGTTTTAGATGAAGATCTTATCAAGTGGGGGTGGCCTGAAGATGTATGGTTTCATGTGGATAAAGTCTCATCGGCTCACGTTTACCTTCGCTTAGAAGCCGTAAGTAGCATTCGTTTCCATTCGTTTTGAAACTGATACCTCGTCTAATTAATGGTTTGAACTTGAATTTTGTTCTAGGGTCAAACAATAGATGACATACCTAATTCATTACTAGATGATGCATGCCAGCTAGTGAAGGCAAATTCAATTATGGGCAATAAAATGAATGATATTGATATTGTCTACACCATGTGGTCAAATTTGAAGAAGACTGCTGCGATGGAGGTAGTCAATCTGGTTCAATTTGCTTTATTTCATTGATGGCAGTTTTTGTGAATTGAATGTAGTCTGATTATAGGATATGTAGAATTATTTGTATGTGTACACAAAATGTATCTCCTTAAAATCATTGTCAAACCTTATTTGCTTCCACTAGAGTCAGAATGAGTGTTTTCCTGACCATCCCATTCCCATCTATTGGATTATATTGGATGGTTACAAGGAAATACACTTTTTAATTTATTCTGATAAGAAAATAGTTTGAGATGGAGGGGAATGATGTTGAACTACAAACCTAGTTTTAATTAATTATCAAAGTTTCATAGAGAGAAAATGCTATTTTCAGGCTGGACAAGTTGCATTCCATAAAGATAAAGATGTCAGAAAAGTAAGAGTAGCGAAGAGAAACAATGAAATAGTAAATAGACTTAACAAAACAAAAAAAGAAGCCTTCCCAGATTTGAGACAAGAGCGTGAGGAACGTGACAGATCTGAGAGAGAAGACAAAAAGAAGCTTCTAAGAGAAAAGAAAGAAAAAGAAAAGGAGGAGGAGAAAAAGAAGAAAGAAGAAGCAGAACTCAGAAGCTATTCCACTTTGATGAGAACAGAAAACATGACTACCAATTATGATGGAAATGATTCAGATGATTTTATGTGATAGGGAAAAATAAATCTTTTAATTTTTAACACTATATTATATTTCAGTTTTACATTGATCACGCTTAATATTTATTCCTACTGAACTAAGGGAATTAACCACCCATGTTGGATAAATTTTATCATGATAAAGTTCTTCAACAAAATTCGTTACAAATTGTGGGAAAGTTCCATCTTGTAAGTGTTGTCTCATAGTTCTCATAAGACGCATCTGAAAAGAATAAAATAAATAAATATAAAGGGGACAATCTTACACAAATTGACTTAATCCCAAACTCAGCTCAAGGCTTGTACATACTATGGGTGCTAGGGGATGATAAATGTACTTATACCTATAGAGAAACACATACTTAACTACACCATGTCCAATAAGTTCGGATACAGTTTAAAAAATGTATTAAAATAATGCAGTCATATGAAACGTAAGAAAAAGTTTAGTTTATTAAAGGTACACATATAAACAATAAGCAAATGACTCCACCTTTAACCTTCTTCACTAGCTTCAAGCGTGTCTCGAATCCGTCGCACGCGGCACGCACTGCTTCCATTTCCATTTCGGTCCAAATATGCTCTATAACTTTTTTGAAATGGTCCAAATTTGCAATTTTATAATCATTCACTTTTGAAAGCATGTACATACAACCATACAAAAAAATCTAGTATATTCAGATCCGGAGAACTAGGAGGCCATTTATTTTTCGGCAAGAAATCTGTCAAATTAACCATGCACCACGCTTGGACTGCGTTTGCTGTGTGGGATGGAGCTCAGTCTTGTTGGAAAATGTAACTAGTAGTCATTTCGAAACATGCTTTTTAAATTTAGAGCAACATTTTTCTCTAGTATTTCTGATTTATATGATTGTATTGAGCATTAATTTTAAACCTTTATTGATGAACTCTAAAGGAAGTTTATCCCGTTTGCAAACTGCCCCCCAAACCATCACAGATGGTGCACTCTGGAATCTAGGAATGTTCCTCTGATTATCCAGAATGTCTTCTATTGTTGTTGCCCATGATCAATAATTTTGAGCATTGTGAGAATGCTCTAATACAAAGAGCTTCTCGTCTGAAAAAACCAACTCATCCCCCGCGTGCCAGGACAGTATCATATTTGATATATCTACCCTTTTTCTTAGTCGCTTTAGAAACACCATGAGCCTTACGTTTCTTGTAAGCGTGACACCCGAGGTCAACTCTCAAAATATCCTTCCTCCTTCTGAAATCTTTAAATCAGCAGCAAATTTTCAAATTGAACGGTATTTTTTCCGTCGAACCCGCTCTCTCACGATTTTCACGACTTTGTTCTAGCCGAATGCGGCCGAGCGAATCTCTTCCTATCTTCCAATGAGGAGGTCTCCTTATACAGGGTGGCCGCTTTTTACAACATTTGAATTTCCCGGTTTTCCAGGCACTTTTTCGGTTTTTTCCCTGATCATCCAAGCATAAATAAAAAAAATGTCACATAAATTATATTTTATAAAAAATATTATTTATATATATAGGATTTTGATGCCCTTCGAGGATTTTTACATTTTAATCAAGACTCGTAACATATATTTTTTGCAAAATGCACCAATGTAAATTTATTGAAATTAATTTATAGTTTTTCGTAGTTTAGAATTAGTAGATGTTACAATGATAACTTATTGAAATAGTTGTTATTACACCAATTATTGATTTTTGTACTTAGTGACTTTTTTCTCTCAATAAACGAAATGCAAGTTATAGTTTTAGTAAGTAATGTATTTTTCCCTGACCTTTTGCAATTTTCCCTGACATTTCCCTGATTTTTCCGTGACCAGCGAATTTCCCTGACTTTTCCCGGTTTTCCAGAAAGTTGCCACCCTGTTATATCTTTTAATTGTTGTTAATACGAAATTGCGTTTAATTCCGAGAGGTTTCAATGCAGTAAAGATTGCACCTGGGTTGTCGCAATTGCGAAATTTTGTAATATTTTCCCGAAATTGCTTCATCGTGGATTGAAAGCGAACGGGAACCCTTTGACATTTGAAACGATTGTGATTTATTCATGATAACATGCAATTTAAATTGTTTAATATATCTTTTCTCCAGGGATTCGAATATCTTAATAGCCGGGACAAGAAAAAGTGTATCCGAACTTATTGGCCACAGTTTATATTTAAAACATCCATGACTCAGGAACAAATACTCGCGCTCATCACACAAGTATTTTTCCATACTGGGATTCAAACCCAGGACTGCTAGCTTCATAGGTAGGGTCACTACCAAATAGGCTAACCGTGTCATCCATCAGGAAATATAAATTAATTATTAGTAAAAGCCCTGATGCAAATTTATTACTATTATATTTTAACCATAACTATAGGCGGGGAGGCCCGGGCAGGCCACGCCCATCCAAGGATGTTTAGTTAACAATGTTACCATTAAAACATTTATAGTAATATGATGTTACAGCAACCAGGTACAAGGGCCAGGTTCTTCGCATCATCGGCTATATACACATAGCATATCTACTATTTTCCAGGGGGAATAGCCGGGGGCAGCCGATGCTATTATGTATAAGTGACTGTGCACATAGTAGTAATGGATCAACAATAAATCAAGGTTAACTTACCTGGTAAGCAATGTTGTGCACAGAAATCAAATGACAGGCAACAGTCTCCACAGTAACAATGCAATGCAAATAGGCCCTTGTGTAGTTTTGGCATGTTGAACATGAACAGTCCTTGTCTATTGGGTTCAAGTCAGTCTGATATTGTTTCTGTTTTAGATTAAGTTGCCCTTTATTGACGAGCGCACATCCAAATCTCTGTAAAATGAAATTTATTCAAAATAACTTAATTCAAAATAATTTAAAATTACTTAAAGCTTAAAATTTTACCAGAGAGGCAACCGGATGGCGAGTGATAATCTGGGTCATGAAGTGATACCGAACCTCCCCCCTCCGGCCGAATGGACCCCAAATGGACGGGGGGAGTTAAAACGTACGTGGGATGAGGATGGGAATGCGGTTACTTTGAAGTTTATACCCCATTTATATAAAAAAAAGTTTTGCTATCCGAAACACACGGGCCGTTTTCGTACTAGCGAATTTAAAAAAATATATATACAGGTTGGAAAAAAGATTATGGGCCCTGGAGAGGAACTACCTTAAATCCTTGTAATAGATCATTTTACTTAAAGGAAACATTCTTTTATTTTTATAAAGAAACAAAACTGCATTTAAAGATTTTCTAAAAAATTCACTTGTCTCACCTGGGAATCGAATCGGCTAAAAATTCCAAAAATAAACACTCGCAATTTTGTTCTGCTAGTAAAAGGGGACATAAAAAAACTTGCATAAAAATTGGTGTAATTGGTTCTACTCTTGATTCTGAACAAACTACTTTCAGGTTTTGCATTATTTCATATACACATTGTTTTGCATTATTTCATATAAACACCTTGAGAATGGATTGACCAATTCGGCTAATTGTTTTTTTATTAGAAGTAGAAGAAAAACATTTATTTGTGACAAATATCAGCAAAGGACAGAAAAATACACACAAAAAGAATGTAGTCACGAAATGGTCCCAACTCACTCAGCGTAATGCCGGCTTTAAAGTTGGCGCTGGTCTTCCATTGGAACCATCAGGTGAAACCAAGGTTACACACACATAATTTTGACAGGTACATAAAACATAAATTACAAAACAAGAAGGAGGAAAAAAAACATTGTGTTTGTAATTGTCAGGTCAAGGTTTGTTTGTATAAAAGATTTTTAAGTTGCATCTGTTGGGTTGCTAGTTTATAATAATTATAAAACTCACAGCAGTTCTTGTTGGAAATACACAGTCAAACATATCTACTCCCAATGCAACACAGACCACTAGATCAATAGCTACTCCAACTCCCATCAGATAGCGTGGTTTGTTCTTGTCAAGTATATCAGTGCTCAGGCTCACCATGGGCCAGAAATCGTCCTTTGATTCTCCCCCACTGTCAAAAACAAAAAATAAATTAAAACAAAGAATTGTTAGGGAAATATTATTCAGGTTCAAGAAAAAGTAAACCTAAGTCCTCCAATGGCAAATCCATTGACATCTTTAGTAATATGCTGCTCAGCACTTTTCTCTCTCAACTCTCTATTTAATAAACCTTGAACAATGGGGAAGATGTTTTGTTCTGAGGGCCTCTGATGGGCCTTCAGACAGCGGTCTAGCCAGCGACTTGTTCTTTCTGTTGCCTCTTTTATTCTATCATAGTCATTAAAAGTAGTTTGGACCACATCATCCAACTGCATTATAATATCTGCACCTGAAAATTAGTGACAAAGAAAAAGATCAAGGTAAAAATATCTAACTGAACAAGGTCATAAAACATATCTATACTTTAACAGGAGCCTAGTTAGGAATTATCAAGCATTATTAATTGCTGACACCTTGATACATTGGCATAGCTTTTTAGTCACAACTTTACAAAAAAGATCATACCTATACAATTTTGTATTTCAATGGACTTCTCTGGAGTCAACATTATTTCTGAATCATCATAAGGTGATCTAAATTTAACTCCTTCCTCAGTGATTTCAGCCAGTTTCAAAAGAGAAACCATTTGAAATCCACCAGAGTCTGTGAGCAGTGCTCGATTCCACCTCATAAAGTTGTGAAGGCCTCCGGCCTTACTCAGGACATCCGTGCCCGGGCGGTTACCCAAGTGATAGGTATTACCCAAAATTATTTCACAATCTAAACTTTCTAATTGTTCCGGTAGGATACCCTTCATTGTGCCCTGTGTAAAAAGTAAACAGCAAAAAAAATGTAGTACCTAATTAAAATTTATTAAAAAATCAAATTGGGACCTAAATCTTAATACCTGTGTTCCAACTGGCATGAATACTGGTGTTCTGACTTTGTAATGCGGCAGCTCCATTAGCCCAGCTCGAGCCTTCGTCACTGCACATTCTGCTTGCACAGTAAATGCCAAGGCTTTCGTTGCCATCCTTATTTTTATTATGTGGCTGTTTTAGAATTAGGGGCACCGAAGAGCCAAGATAAAATTTATAAACGGAATGTTTAAGAGCACAGCAGCAGATTCTAATTAGTAATTATTTTAATTTAAAAACGACTATTAAATTGTAAAGAACTACAGACAATCGTATTACCTACAGCGAACAACGCGTACCGACCGTACAGAGTGCCGACAATCCTATAAATCACAGCTATAAATAATAGTATAGTGACAGCTGACTGACTGACAGTGACAATATTTTTTTGTTTTAGGCCGGCCTTCTGAATTACAGTCTGAATTAAGAATCTGAATTCATATTATTAATTCAGAAAGCACGGAATTGCATACAATGTAACTATTATCCACACACAATCTGATTTTTTCAGATTATTAATTTCTCAGATTGATCTGACAGAACGCACCTCTTTCCATACATTATCTATGGACGAGCACACACACTCTGGATTTAGATTATGAATTCATAATCTGAATTCATATTATTAATTCAGAAAGCACGGAATTGCATACAATTGAACTATCGTCCACACACAATCTGATTTTTTAGATTATTAATTTCTCAGATTGATCTGACAGAACGCACCTCTTTCCATACATTATCTATGGACGAGCACACACACTCTGGATTCAGATTATGAATTCAGAATCTTAAAATTCATACTGTGTAAGGCCGGCCTTACTCGTCGAGGTAAGGCGAGGTGTACTGCTAGCGTTCAAAAAATGACCGTCGCCCCCCGTTGTCCGAAGTTTATGAGCTGAAAATATGAAAAATTCCTAACGTATAGATAATTACTTATACATATTTTACGTTAAAAATAAAAAGAAGTATTCAAAATTTATAGTTTTCGAAAAATATACAAAAAACTTTAAAGATCTGTACTAAAATTTAGGCAAGTCAAAATAGACCTTATTGCATACAATTAAAGTACATAAAAAGGTATGTTTGATTGAAGTACGGACTTAAATACGGAACCCTCGGTGCGCGAGTTCAACTCGCACTTCACCGGTTTTTTTACAAGCTTTTATTTAACTTGCAATGTTACAATGTTCATAACAATAAGTAACTTGTCCATTTCAAAAGTTGCAGACCATTTTTCAACGACTTCCCGGTGTTTGATTGAACTGAAATTTGGAATACTTACGTAGTATGTAAACCCGATGACAGTGTAATATAAAACCACTTCCACACTATCAAACGGTTGGACCAGCCGAGAGGGACGGGGCTATCTGTCAGAATGAGATAGTATACGTCTCGTTCTTACAGATAGCTGCGTCCCTCTCGGTTGGCCCAACCACCCGATCGTGTAAAAGGGGTGTCAATGAGCAGATCTGATGATAGAATCGGAGGTGGAAACAGGATTCTCAGCTGTACTTAACGTAGACCCACCGAGATGGGACTCGTTAGTTTGGTCAGTGACAGTGTAAAAAAAAACTACAGTTGTCAATAAAATCTTGTCCCAAAATAATTTTTTTGATAGAAACTGATAACCATACATTCTTACTCATTATTAAACATACTCTTAGCCGCACGCCACGTCATATAAGTCTTACCGTACGGTAAAATTTCTATGGAAACAACGTGTGGTATTATACGCAAGGACCTTTTATATTTATAGGAGTATAAGATCCTTGGGTATACGGGAAAAAAAACGCCGTCTGAACGTGGGCTTCTAATCTGTGATCATTAATGTCTTTCTCATGCTAAAGAATTTCTAAATACATTATTAAGCCGGCTTTCAAATAAAATACTATACACATTTTACACAAAACCGCGTATGTGTCGCCCCTTAAATTACGCTTTGATGTGACGTGAGGCAGAAAAGTCAGCATCCAGCGCTTATCATTATCACTCCGAGTTCGAGCTATTTAAAAAATAAGTTCTAACCTTTCATGTCCCATGTCTACTAAAAATATTGGGTTTTTGAATATTCCAGGAAAAAATGTTCCAGTCAAGGAAATCTTATTAGTGACGAAGTTTATTAATGAGTGATAATGATAATATAATATTCCTTATAATTTAAATGTTTTTTGTGTGGTGACCATGATTGTAAATAAAGTAAGTCGTAATTCCTTGGTATTCCTATTTAGTGTTGTGATTTCACATATATAAATTTTATAAAAACTTTTTGGATTATTTACAAAAGGTATTGAAACTTTGAACTTAATATCGTATATCCGTTGTAGCTCAGGTGCGTAGTGTCCACGTGATTTTGCTAGTTTTGTCGATCATGGTTCAAATCCCGTGGTGTCTTAAGTCACTTTATTTTTTTATTTATTTTAACCTTTATTTATTTGCACTTTCTAAAAATCTTTTTTTTATTTATATAAAAAAATAATCTGTCATGCTTTTTTTTAGAACATTGATATTTCTTTATTTATTATTCTAATACCACGGAGTTCTGTACTGTAGTTCAGCTCATTTAGAATGTTAACAAAAAAATAAGTACCTACTTTATCTAAATTTATTAATTGCACTGGGTCAGTTGTGTATGTAAATGTAAACATTACTCTCTTATTTATATCCAGTGATGGATCTGTGAAAAATGTTCATACCTTATTTTGATTATAATTTTTTAGTAATAAAATAAAGAGACTTAGATATGTCTTTATTTTAGGGTCCGTATCCGAAGGTTGCCTAATGGGACCCTATTACTAAGCCTACACTGTGAGTCCGTCCATCCATCCACCCTAACTTTAAAGCTCTGTATCTTTTGAACTTTAAAAGATATCCCAATCATATTTTTTGCAGAACATGTGATATAACGGCGGATTTCCTAACAAATCATAAAAAAAGTCATAAGGTAAAATAACAAGAAAAGTCTTTAATCAATGTTCTTTGTAAGGTCAGATTGGGTTGGGGGTTTCGACTAAAAAAAAACAAACATCAACTTCAAAGATCAGCATCCTCGTTTGTGAATATGCTATGATAAATAGGTGTTTTAAAGGCTTTATTTGACTTTATTTTCCATATGTCCATAAGAGAGAATACCCTCATTGTATGTTAAAATTAAAAAGTTTCCTAAAAAGGCAGAAATAGTTGCATTTACCCCGCAGTGGGGCAATTTCAACTATGACACATATTGGTCCAAGTAATGCTGTGATGGTACTGAAATTGGTAGCCATACATTTTTATGTGTAACGTAAAAAAAAAAACTAAAACCCGACTACTGAAAAGTATTATATAAAAAATAAGTTTAAACACTAAAACCTGTCTGTAAAAAGAATGAAACAAGTTTGGACCTTTGTAATGTTTTACACATACCACCATATGGTATTTGTTATCTGATTTACAATAGAACCACTCCTAGTCCTCATATGTAGGTATGTAAATTTGGACTCTACGTCATCATATCAGCTTTACATATCTTCGTTTAAGTTTTATTGTTTATACCAAGTGCATAGGTATTTAATATACTAAAGATACACAAAAGAAATCCGTATTATTAAATATGTATTTTGGAGAGCTTTGGAGAGAAAAATGTGTTAGGCTCAAATCTGAAGTGTGATTTTTTAGAAATAATTCCCAATTATAGCGGGCATGCAATTAAAACTGCGAGTAATAGCTAACTATATATGTATATTTGAAATGTGCTAATTGAGCTCTTTCATTTGACATCCCACATGGCATGATTAAAAAAAATTGTTTTTACCCATGGGGGGGCCATTAACAAAGAAATGATGAAATAATTACGTATAACATATACCTATTAATAGGAAACTAGCGACCCGCCCTCGCTTCGCTTCGGTTAAAGTTCCCTCTCCCATTCCCCCCCCCCTTAAAGTTGAAATATCCAATTTTTCTCTTCATAATGAACCTTCCTCGGACTTCAAGGAAATTAGCCGAATTGTACAAGCCGTCCTTAAGTAATGGCGTGACCCAAGGAAATAGGGATTCATTTTTATATATATATATATATATATATACTAGCTTTCCACCCGCGACTTCGTCTGCGGAGAATCAGTATTTTCGTTAAAAAGTGCAGATGAAGTTTTCGTTACGTATCATGAAGGAGTATTTAGACGCTTTAATCATACAAATTTTCAAACCGTTTTCGCCCTGCTAGGGCTAGATTTTCCAAAAACGTCAAAACTCATATTTTATATTCAGTAGTCTAGAAACCAGTTTCCATTTAACTAACTTCAATAAAGACTTCACTCCTATACAAACTTCCACTCCCCATTTCATCCCTTTAGGGATATCCATCTTTTAGGGGTAGTTTATCCAAAATCGCCATACCAATTTAGCCTTTCTAATTTCAAAAATTAATGACTTTCATACAATATCCCGGCTTTCTAGGTCCAAGTATTTAGGCTGGGCGTTTATGAGTCACCCAGTCAGGCCTTCTCTTTTTATATATAGATAGCTTTTCCCCGCGACTCCGTCCGCGTAGTATTCATTTCAGGCAGTCACCCCGAAATTACGAACCATATTGCGCGGGAAATCTTTTTGCATGAAAATACGGGGAAAACGAATTTTCCTAGATGAGACCCAGCTAGATCGAATTTTCGCCCCCGTAAACCGGCATGTCACAGTTTTCATCGAAATCGTTAGAGCCGTTTTTGAGAACGTGAGTGCAAATATATATACATTAGCGACCCGCCCTCGCTTCGCTTCAATTATATGTGATTTTCTGTAAAACACGTAGGTACATCAAACAGGGTGTATTATACATAACGGCCCGTCCCGTATTTTTCTATTAGTAGGTATTTTGT
The DNA here is from genome assembly GCA_963241965.1 of Tortrix viridana. NCBI lineage: Eukaryota > Metazoa > Arthropoda > Insecta > Lepidoptera > Tortricidae > Tortrix > Tortrix viridana. The sequence goes on from OY725172.1 coordinate 12,522,551, forward strand.
TTAGATTGACATTCATATCTTTTGAATGGAATGTCCAATTTGAATAATTCAAAAAGTAATCTACATGTATTGAAACAGTCTTGAACACAAAATGATTTATTTGGATAAGGATTAACACAGAATAATTCATAACAGGTCTGATTTTGATTTTAATCAACTTTTAAAATGTAAAAAAGTTGTTATAGTGACATAACTACAATAGTTGGACATATGGTATCGCGAGGTTTTTTATAGATTTTGATATGTTCTTTAATATTGTTGAACATTTTTTTGTTCTATCATCAATAGTTTCCGCAGCGCATGCGATGAAATACATTTTATGGCTAATTTTTTTACACCTTTGGTTACATTATTGAAGTTTTATAGGGATCCCTAATTTTTTCTAGTCATAACTATAGCTTATCTTACTCAGGGATAATGTGGCATTCTAATGGTGAAAGAATTTTTGAAACCAGTCCAGTCAGTTTTTGAGTTTATTCGTTACATACAAAAATACAAATCTTTCCTCTTTATAATATTAGTGTAGATATAGATTGTTAAGTGGAATAACAAGCTATAATAATAAAATAAATAAACTGTTGGTGTGTCTAATTAAATAAATTACCACATGGCTCATTCAAAATAATACCTTATTGCAATCTCACAAGCCTCAGTTTCGTAAAAAGAACACTTTGAACATGTAGGAGGTAATTTCGACTTTTTCCGTAGATAATAGTGCACGGACACATGTCGACCAACATAGTCGCTAAATCGAATTAAATGAATGAAACTAATTAGTTTTATTCATTTAATTCGATTTATCTACTATGTTGGTCGACATGAGTCCCTGCACTATGAATGAAACTAATCTAGTTTTATTCATTTAATTCGATTTATCTACTATGTTGGTCGACATGAGTCCCTGCACTATGAATGAAATTAATCTAGTTTTATTCATTTAATTCGATTTATCGACTATGTTGGTCGACATGTGTCCCTGCACTATTATCTACGGAAAAAGTCGAAATTACCTCCTACATGTTCAAAGTGAAAAATTCATGCGCGGTAGGCTACTGCGCATCAGTTTTTTACTAGCGCGAACTGAGGTGTTTTTGACAGTTGACTTTAAAATCTATGCCTAGAAGAAGACCAAACAAGTATTTACATATTTAAATTTATAATTTTTAACTTCAACTGTAAAAATTACCTCACTTCCCAGAGACGCCATCTAGTGAAAAAACTGATGCACGGTAGCTCCCATTGCGACTTAGGCTAGTTGAAATTACCCCACTTCAATACTTTAGCGGGGTTATTAAAACTAACCGAATATCTCTTGTAAAACTTAATGTGTAACAAATAAATAAGCAGAAAACAACTAACGGTTTATATTTTCACCACTCGCGGTAGCTCTAGGCGACTGGTAAAAAAAGACCTGTGAGCAACGCCATCTATGATTTTTAGACGAAACAAGTAGTTCACCTTGCTGCATTAAGGCCTCGTTTACGGAGACGCGGGGCGTCGCGCGTTGCGTTGGGCGGCGCGGCCCGCACTTAATTCAAACATATGGCGTTGTATAAGTGCGTTTACGGAGAAGCGGGTTTTCACGCGTTTGCTTGAAATGGAGCGTATTTTGTGGCGGAGCCCGCGGATGGCAACGCCGCGTCGCACGCGGCGTTTATCGCTGCGGCGCACGCAGCGGCAATTCTCGATGAAGCGATGCCCGCGACGGGAACCTTCTGCCAGTCTAATTTGGAAATCCCACAACGCAGACGTATCACTGTCGCAATGGAGTACGATATAATAGACTTTTTTTTAGAAGAAAATTGTATGTTAAAAAGTGAATTATTTATTATAAGAAGTGGCCCAGTGTTTACAGCAACGGAACATGAGAAGTTGGGAGAATATGCAACTCTTTATAGGTCAATAAGAGAAATAGGTTATGATGTATTTCATGGTTATACACGGATGTCTACTACAACTTTTGATTATATACTAAACATTATAGGTCGGTATATTACGATATATTTTAGTATATTTCGGGCAAACAGAGGGTGTTCCTTTTTCAACACTCTTCGTAACCGAAATGTACACATTACCGTCACTCAATTTAACGACTAAGTCCCTAAAACGTCGAAATTACTTGACTCTTGTTGGTTTTACCTTGTCGTCCATACAATGATACACTCTATGTAGCATCACTCCCACTCAATAACGACTTCAATACGTCAAGCAATAAACAGTACTTTCTAAGTTGCCGAAATTAATAAGAACTGCAGCTGTGTACGTTCTTCTGCTTATTATTTTATTGCTTTATTGTCTAGCCTAGTATTTACCTCGACACTTTCGGCATCAAACGTACCGAAGATTCTGAGAAATTCGTTATTTTGTTTATTGTGATTACCTTGCACGTGTTTACCTCGGCTGTTATACCTGCTGCAAACCAAATTGGCACACCGTCGTTAGGTTATTATGCATTATCTATACGTTATCATATTTTATACTTTATTAGTAAATAATTCATATAAAGTATAATGGTAAAATAATATTGATTGTTCTTCAATCCATTTAACGGCAACTCTCAATAACGCCATATAATGCGCAGTCCCTTCAGTGTCGCTATTATATGTATATAGAGTTTGCACTGTATATCGTTCGTTCAAATAGTGTGCAGTACACCCACACACTGCTATAGAAACCATACATATAATATTATCTGAATAGCCCATTATTTAATAATTTAATATAAGATACATATTTCACATTCATTTTTATAATAAATTACCCGACGTAGTTTTAGAGTTACCCCTTCCAGCACTTAAAATTACTTGAAAAAGTCGTTGATGTCAAAGGCGTACTATAGGGTCGAGGACTATCTAACGGACAAAAATGCTTGGCCTAAACCAGAAAATTAACTAATGTTTAATGTTCAATAGCTTACCTACTACTCGTACATACCTCATAAAAATCATGTAAACGCTGTATCTTGTCTAGGGGACACGGTTTATGTAGGAAGACATGTCAAAACTGTTTTGTGTGATATATATATATATATATAAATTTTCTCGTAGTCATTCTGACATGTTTTCCTGCAAAACTACGCAGATATTTAATATTATTTTTACAGTTTTATATAATGCTAGAATAAGTAGTGACATTGTTATATTTTTTATTAAAAAAATGACTAACTGTTGAGTTTCTTGCGGCGCTTCTTCTCAGCAGTGGTCTCCTCTTGGGAAGCGCTGGTAGATTTTGACGTGTAAAATATATTTTGGTATCTTTGTCGTGTGTGGTGCTTAGCTATAATATAATATATATTTTGGTATATTAATATATATTATTATAGCTCTGTGTGTGACGCGACTGAGGATCCGCGGCGCCCGCCGCTGCGGGCGCCGCCGCGGGCGCCGCGGCGGGCACCGCCACTTTTCCCGTCTCGCATCTCTATGATCAACATCGTATATTGCCATATGTTTGTGTTTGCGCGTGCGATGACGCGGGCCGCTGCACGCACCGCCTGTCTATAAACGGAAAAAACGTCCCACGCGCCGCGAGACGCCACGCCGCACGCGACGCGCGACGCGCCGCGTCTCCGTAAACGAGGCCTAAGATGACATGTTGAATAAGGCTAATAGTAAAAGAGTTATTGTCATTAGTTATAATTACCCCTCAGTCGAAATAGCCCCGCCCGACCTTATTTGTTCTATCGTAAAAACGGTAATTCTTACAAGCGTCAAATTTCATATGATCGTAGAGCAAATCCTATAGAAAAACAAGAAATACCTACTAAAAACGGGCCAAATGTTTACGGAACCCTGAGTGCGCGAGTCCGACTCGCACTTGACCGGTTTTTTTAATCCGGTAAATAAATATTTAACTTGCATCCTTACCCTCAGTATACTATCTTACTTACCCATAGACTTTGACTGCGTGGGTACATGCCCATTTCATAAGCCAACGTCGCATAACAACTATTGTCATAATTTCGTATGTCATTCACAATTCACAACACTACGCATAAAGTTGTTGCTCATAAAAGTCTTTTGTCATTAATGATCCTGCACATAATACTTTTACTGTCATAATTGTTTATTGAAGATCATAATTATTTTAGTCATAAGAATTGCAATGCATAAATTATTATGACAATATACATATAATTGAAATTGACCTAATTTAGCAAATAATCACTTTACCTTACATTAAACGAACGCTACTGCATGGCGCTATGGCGCTCAATGGGGGAGGCCCATGTCCAGCAGTGGACTAATATAGGCTGATGATGATGACTGCGTGGCAGTAAACGGTAAACTAATTTGATAAATAAGGTCGATTCCAACTTGATAGGATAGGTTAGGTTAGAGTTGTAACAAGGCGCGAAGCGCCTTAACTAGGTACGCGGAATAGGGGCTCTGTTGACTTTGTCGTAGGTACATCATCTGGTTGTAACACAAAACTGTATTGGTTGTACTGCAGTCGATTTTGTTAAAAATATGTTGTTCTAAGCCCATCGCCATACCTACAGTCAGTCTTCGAGTGTCTGCGGTGTATGTAATAAGTACTTTATTCATACGAAGGATTAAACATGTTTGTCTTATATGACTTGAAAATGTTATGCGCAAAATTATTATGGCGTTTGATAATTATGATTAAAGCTTTTATACGCAATAAATGTATGGCAATTGTTATTTATGCTCTCAAACATTGCTTAAATAACAATTAAATAAATAAATAAATAAATATATACAATATTTTTAAATAAATAAAAAATTGACTTCAAAATATTCACCTGTGGCTTTGATACACGGATGCAAACGTTTGTTAAAATTATCAACGATATGCCGCAGCTCCTCCAAGGTTATTTTTGCCCACTCTTTGGTAAGTGTTGCTTTCAGAGCGTCAACACTTTTGTGTTTAGTGGCACAGGTCCTTGTCTCTAAGATTGAGTACAAACTATAATCCATTGAATTAAGGTCAGGCGAGTAGGGTGGCCATTATTTTGAGCTAATGAATCCGGTAAAATTGTCTTTACACCACTGCTGCACACTACAGGCCATGTGAGATGGAACAGAGTCCTGCTGGAATATCCACGGTTGGGTGCCAAAATGTTGTTGACTCCAAGGAAGAACTACGGATTCAAGGATATCTCTTCTGTATATTTCTTGATTAATTTTGATACCGTTTTCTATGAATACAAGAGGAGTTTTACCTGTGCAGCAAATACCACCCCAAACCATTACTGACTGGGGGCTAAAAACATTATAGGTTTAAACATTGTAGGGTTATTATAGGGCTTCTTTGCAATGTTTTTAGCCCCCAGTCAACCAGGGGTCGAAATTCGGTAGTTTTCGAGTTATTCCAGTTTTTAGTTTTTTACATTATAATTATGTCCCTGACTTACTGTGTGAATGTGGGTGTGCGCGTGTGTGTATGTGTGTGTGTGTGTTTTATATACTATGTAAAAAACTGAATACTCGTATAACTCGAAAACTACCGAATTTCGACCCCTGGTTGACTGGGCGAAATATATACCTACAACGTAGACTACTTAAATTACTGGTTGATAGGAAGACCAAAAAAAATTGTAATAAAAATTATAACCTTTTGTTAAAAAAAATGTAATGTAATTCCTGTTCATGAAAAAGTTAAATTCTTATTAGCTGTAGATCAGTATGAATGCTTAGATTTTAAAAGTTTTAAAAATTACAACCGATGTCTAAGAGTAGCGTTACGAAAGAAGTTCACTGAACCCGGTGCTTATAATTATTATGGACAGAGAACGAGAAGCTATATGATACCACGGATTTTCAACAGTCTTTTCTCAGAGGATGAATGTAAAAGCAATAAAGTTTTCAAACGTAAATTAAAGTCCTGGTTAATAAACATCTTCCACTCAGAAAATTGTTAAATAGTTAGTAGGTTGTTAGAGTGACTGATACAATATCTTTATACTTGTAATTACCCTTTTTGTAGATTAGTATTGCTTACACTGTACCAACTTTTATTATAAGAGTGTACATGCTTCGCCAATAAACTGTTCCGCAGTTTGGCGAAATTTTGTAAAATATTTATTATATTTTGTACTTTTAATAACAATAAAAAAAAAATTATTGCAAATAAGCTCTAGTATAACCTCTTTCAAGGAATAGGTCGAATTACAGTCATCCTGTATATAGTCTTTTTCCTTTGCATTTCTTAAACATGTTTCACAAAACACTTGATCGTTGAGAACTGTTCTTTTTTTCCATCTACATTTACAATTACGTATCCATAATAGTTCCAGTAGTAACTGCTTTGATTTCACACGGGAGAGCGTACATACCTAGTCACTGTAATTTTTTCTATTTTGGTTTTATAAACGTCCACATTTTCAAGAACCAACTACGCAGCATATAGTTTTGGAATACCTACACTACACTACATTACACCACCTACACTTCATTAGAATAGAAGGGCGTGTGATAGTAAGAAAAATTGTTTCAGTGTGGTGTGTAAATACCTACTATTTTAGCCAGAGATTCATTATTCACATTTTTCAAAATGAATAAAAGAAAGGTCACAAAATGCAAGGGCTCAAAACCGAAAAATAATGGTGATCCAAATGAAGTATTTGTACTGCCTCCAAATTTGTTAGAAAAGTTGGGCATACATTTAGGCAGTATTGGAAGTACCCCAGAATTTACCACGGATTATTTAGTATCAGGCAAGTTTTAACTTTTTCGAGAGTTTTATACTTATTTCATTGCATGTGTCTGTACATTTAGTTACGTTTTCGATGAGATTTTTGTAGGTAAGTACAATAAATTTAAAATAAAGTATCAACATAAACAAATAAAATGTAAATATTGTGTTTTTAAATCTTGATTGAAGTCTATGTTTAATTAAAAAATAATATTATTATTTGCAGATAAAAAAACAATTTCTAATGATGTAGACATTGGTCAGAAAAAACACATAATCAGTAATTCTTCTGAAAATTACGTAAACACGCCGTCACAAAATGAATCTTCAATCATAGAAACAGCTAATTTGATGAAGAAATCAGTATTTTTAAGTCCTACTTTTATTTGCAATAGTACATGTGCTATTCAAGGGCAAGTGGAGATGGTTGGGAATGCTGATTTAAAGAATATCGAAATTACCGAGATAAACCTACATAAGATTGACGATTACGATTTGTGTAGTAATGAAATGAGAGAAGAAGTTGCTTTAAATATTCAGGAAAATCTTGTAACTGAGAAAGATTTGCAAAATCCAATTAATGCTAAAACACCTACATTTATCGTGAATATAGACAAGGAATATCAACCTACGAATACTCTTGGTAAAGTTAATAATATTGAAAAGGACACAGGAAAAGATATGGAGGATCACACGGATGCAGCATATGCTTCTGATTGCAGCATCAGTAACAAAGGCGGTATTGATAAAACCGATAGTTCTTATTTACTACAGGAAAGTGGGATAAATCAAATTAAAAACAAAAAGATAAGCATAATCTCTGAGCAAATCCTTGATCCTGCGCAATTTAGAGAACTGATATGCTGTGCACCAACTGGAAAGAGTTTAGTGCCTGTTTCGGTGAATACTCTCGTAAATTCCCATGAAAATTACATTGACTTGAATTTTATTCCTGACATTAATAAAAATATTAGCATTGATAAGGAAGGTGATAAAAGTAAGCAGAACTGTGTTAGTCAGAATCTCTGCACAGATGAAGATATAAATTCAAACTTAAAACTAAGCGAAGTCTTTGAAAACCCTGAAAGTAATGTCACCAGTGTCGATTGTAATAATTTCTTGTCAAAAGAAAACCATGAAACTTTCATTGTTACTCAACATATAGAAGATACGTGTCCAGTTGATAATACAACAATGTATATTGATGCAGTAGAAGAGTATAAGAACAAATCTGATACAAGCATGGTGATTTCAAGTAATACGGGTGGAGAAGATAATAGTATTAAAAGGAAAACAGATATCTTACATAAAATATGTATCAATTCATATGCAAGCAAGTCAGAGTGTGATGAAAATGAAGTGAAGTCGACTTTAGAAATGGTCAATTCAAATGTAATGAGTGTGATAAAATCTGACACATACAATAATCATTTGAAAACTTCAACAGAAGTATCACCAGCGGCTAGTACGATTGAAGTAATAGATGACCAAAAATCTAAACCAACTTTGGAAGATGGGATTGGCTTAAATGTTTCTGAAATTGCTTTGTCCTCTAAAAATAGCCAAAGTAATGATTTTATTTATGACGATTCGTCGCAGAATGAGCGTGACAAACCTGAATTTCAATTCAAACATGAGGATAATGCATTAATAAAGAATAAAATAAAACAATCCGAGGAGTTTTCAAAAGTTAAGCCTAAAGAAGAGGTTAAAACAGTTGCTTTGCATAAAAATACATCTGTCAAAACTAATGACATCACACAACAACACCATGACCAGAAAAGTAAAGCAAAAGTTCATAAGCATGATAAACCGCAATCTGAAGTACAAACTACCACGATAGGCACTTCTAACAAAATGAAATCACAACGTGACACGAAACTTGCCCAAGTAAAGACAGCTTCACCCATTCAAGAGGACAAAGTAAGAGAAATAGCTAAGTACCTCAGTCAATTTGCCGATATACAAAAGCGAATGTATGTCGATGAGAAGCATAACAGAAAACAAGCTCATAATTCCAATTTATCAATTCAAGGTCTAGAAAAACCAGGCGGTACAAAGAAGAGCAAATTCTACAGAAATGGTAATTTTGAGAACGCAAAGCCATATGTACGGAAACAGAAAACTGCACCAATTATCAACTCAAAACAATATAAATCAATTAGGCCTCAAAATTTCTACAAGCATAATAAAAATATAGACCTTGTATTACAACCAAATCAGGGTTTAGTTAATTTATGTAATGAAAACGAGTTTTGCATGTGTGATGACTTTGGGCGGTTGATATCTTATGATGAAGGTTGCCAATACGAACATATTCATTTCTGGAAAGAAAACAATATCGACTGCACTCGTGATGTCGTTTTCAGTATATACGATGAAGATGGCCTTGTCGATGTCTATGAAGACAAAGTAATTGGTATGGCAATCGATAGTGACAAAAATAGTTCAAATGCGATTTCCATTGGTACTGACCATAAACTTTGTTGGAACGAAATTAATACCAGTGGCAATAAGTCTCCAGTTCGTGAATATAAAGGTGACGAGAATGTTGAAATTAGCTTCAATGAAAGTGCAAAAAAGGTCTCACAGGAAATTAAAAAACTAAGTTTAGATGAAGAAATCTCGAAAGAATCTCCTGTAAGTGCATTAATGTATGTAAATACTTAAGAAAAAAACAGTCAGCAATACCTTTTGTAACTAGTCTCCGTTTGCCTGTAAACTATTTTCACAGACATTAAGCTAATCGAGTGACGAGTCGAAAGTAAAAGAATAAGCGCAAGGTTTGGATCAGGGACTGAAAAGGTACCGTTAAAAACGGTTTTGACCGGGTCTTTTTAAAGGTACCCGACCGTTAAAGCAGCATTCCGGTATCGGGTATCAATACTTTAGGTATCCAAACAAGCTTCCGTCCAAACGGTACCTTTAAATAAAAGTACCTAATGAAATAAGTACCCCAATTCACACCGGTCACTCAATCGGACAAAAGCGCCGTTGCGTGTTAGCGACTCTCGCGATAGCGAGAGGGATCGCATGTCTCACTTTTCAGTCAGTTGCCCACTGCGTCACAATCAATCTCAGTACCGCATGCGAAGTTGCCACGTTTATGGGTAACCGATACTCTAACCGAAATCATTGAGGTACCCAGTTTATCCGTCAGCATAATTGTACGGCTCATTTTTCGGTCAGGTACCTTTACTTGAAACGGTCAACCTTAGCGGTACCGTTTTAAAAAGGTACCTATTAAATTTTATTTATTCGGGTACCGTTACTTTTGGATACCTTTTCAATTGATACCTTTATTTTAGGTGACCGGTCTTTTGCGGTTTTTCAGTCCCTGGTTTGGATTTACCGTTATAGAAAAAACTCCTAATAGCAAACAAAAAACAAAAGCTAAACCGCAGGCAAGAGCTAGTATTATACGTAGAAAATATTTTATAAGTGCATTAAACAGATGGTTTTACGTTTCTAGGTTTGCAATGGCACTCTGGCAACATGCACTAAGATCCAATGTGATAATACAGTTTTAACCATAGATGCAGTGGTAAATTCCGAAGGGTCAGCTGGCAACAAAGTAAACTCGGAATCAGATGAACACCCAAAAACAAATGGAAAGGTACGCTACGCTACCTGTATGTTGTAACGAATAAAAAACTATGGGTTAGTTTTAAGTTCGTAAAAATACGGTTTATGTTATTTCAGAAGAGAAAATGGTCAACACGTCTTGATGGATCTGAAGAACCACTTGCCAAAAAATTTGGCATGTTAAACACCATTGAATCAATAGCAAACTCTGATAAAATTACCACGAAGCAAAGTATTACAAAGGAAGAACACGCCGTGACGGTAAGTTAATAAATTAATAAAACGCATTAACTTTGATATGACTTTTGTATACAATAAGTAGAGATCGGAGAATCGGCTGACTAATTTACCTAAAGTTTCGTGTTCTCGTATATGTTCGGTTTTTACTAAGTCGACGGACGATTTAGTCGTGTACAATACATAGCACACTACATACATAGGTACTTACTTATCTACACTAAAATTATAAAGATATAAAGTATGTAAGTTTCGATGTAGGAGGTAATCTCCGAAACTACTTATCCGGTTTCAAAAACTTTCACCAACATTTAGAATGCATTGTTAGGGTGGACAAAGGCTATATTTTTAACCGACTTCAAAAATGAGGAGGTTCTCAATTCGACTGTATGTTGGTTTTTTCTTTTTTTTGTATGTTTGTTATGCGATTACTCCGTCAATTGTGGACCAATTTTGAAAATTCTTTTTTTTTAACTTGTATAAGGGCGGGTCGTTCGTTGGTTCAAAATATACCATGCAGATAATTTAAGGAGCCGCCCCCACAGTTACTTAAATTTTCTCGAGATTACGCGAACTTTAGGTAAATTACCTCCGGAATATCCGATATCCGGTGATGAATCAATTTAAAAAAAAAGTAACTTTTGTGATTAACTTCTTATTAGGATTTGCCTGACGTTGGAGTTGGAACCAGTGTCGACCAACCTTCAACTTCATCGAGTAAGGCCTCGATCTCAACCTGCGGCGTATGCCGACAAGATGTTGAAGACACGGATTGGTTACAACACATAGCTTCTGAGCATAATTACATGTCTTGGAAAGTCGGTGAATTAGTTTTGGTAAGTTCTTTTACTCAATTTCTCAACTTAATTTCTCAAGGTCTTTATTATTATTATTAATCGTTTATTGTCAGGCAAAAAACCCATTACAAACAGATAAAAGCGTGAAGGATGATTAAAAATTGGCAATATGCTTTGAACAAGCTTATTTTGACCTCGCTCGAACAACGCGCAAAGCATCGGGCGAGCATGTTGGCGCGCGCCGCGAGGGCCCGGTGCTCCCGCTCCATGTCGGCATCGTCGTCTAGGTACTCGGTCAACATATGACCTAAGTATTTGAAGCCTTTTACAACTCGAATTGACGAGCCGTTTAACCAAACAGGATGAACGGTCTCCGGACCTTTTCCTGCCCTAAAGACTAGCATTTCAGACTTGAGCACATTGTATTTTAATTAAGCCATGTCTTTTCGCGAAGCCTTCACAGATGCTTAGCAGTTTTCTAAGACCGTTTATCGAAGGGCTGAGGACCACCATATCGTCCGTATAGCTCAGATTGTTAACACAAAGGTTACCAATATGGCATCCGACCTTGGCACGCCTCAGCTCTTCGATCAGGTCGTTAATGTACAAATTAAATAGGTCCGGAGACGTAAGTCTGCCCTGACGCACTCCACAGTATAACCTGTAGTCGCTAGACCGTGCGTCGCCCCATTTTACATAGTTAACTTGGTTTCCGTACCAAAACTTCATCAATTCAACTATTTCGGGAGATGTGCCCGACTTCAATAATTTGCTCCACAAGATGTTGTAGTTCACGAGATCGAATGCGCGACTTAAGTCTATCAAGCAAATACTGAGGTCTCTCTATTTACAAAATAGTTTACAGTATATTTTAGACTCAATATTGCAGAATCGGTTGACAGCCGTGGACGGAAACCAAATTGCGCTTGATCAATAACAAGATTCCTTGTCAATTCGGGCTGCAAAAGCCTCTCAAACACTTTGCCAATTATTGTACCCAGGGAGATAGGACGATAGTTGTTTAAACTAGACAGGTCTCCGGTTTTGTTTTTTACGACTGGAACAACAACTGTTTTCATCATGTCAGAAGGCAGGAGACTAAAGTCCAAGCATAGGTTAAAGAGGTCCGCCAAAACACTATATATTTCGTCACTGGCATAGAATATAAATAAATAAATAAATAAATATCAGGGACAATCTCACACAAATTGTCCTAGTCCCAAACTAAGCTCTAGGCTTGTACTATGGGTACCAGGCAACGATATACATTACTTATATAGAGAAATAGATACTTAAATACATATAAAACATCCATGACTCTGGTACAAATACTCGCGCTCATCACACAAATATTTGCCCATACCATATATGTGCTCTACGCTGAGACCGTCGTGTCCCGGCGATTTTCCGCGCTTCATACTCTTAACCACGTGTGCCACCTCGGCCGCCGAGAATCTGATTTTTGTAGCAGGACAAGTCTCCGGGACGACGGGCCCATCATCAGCGGGGTCACATACGACATCCATAGGTTTAATTTTAAAATGTGATGCAAACATATCAGCAATCAATTTTGGCTCATCAATATTATTTACGGAGATAGGCAGACTTTGTTTAAACTTTAGTGATTTAGTGACTTTCCAAAATTTCGAGAAATTATTATTGGCCCTGCTTATTGTTAATATATTCATTTTTATGTCCTCTTCATTCCTTTGGCACCATTTCAATTTATTCTTGAACATTTTACGACGCTCTTTCATATTTTCATGGTAAATACACGAAATAGGGTAACCAGCGTCAGCCCAGCATTTAAAGTGGAATTTTGCGTTTTCATGTGACCCTCTGACATGATACAGTGAAACCTGGTTAAGTGAGACATCAAGGGACCTGCAAATTTATCTCACTTATAGAGGTATTCCACTTACCCAGTGTCTCAAATATCCAGGTATAAATAAATATCTGTCTCATTTACAGAGGGTTCCATTAATAGAGGTCAGAATACAGGTTATTTCAGTTATAGAGGTGCGATTATTAAATAAAATAACGTATTATGTAAAATTATACGTGTGCTTTAATCTTTATTGGGACATTAAATTCGACACAAACTTCATCGCGTGTCTTCCCACTTTCATAAACGGATGATATTGACTTCAGTTTTTCACGTACTGATAACGATTTGAGCCTTCGTTTCGGCATTTTTCAAATAAACATCCGTATGATAGTAAAGCAAAACTAAAACTGAAGGTCATTGAGGCTGAAAATTAGTTAAGTGCGGAATTTGCGGGTAGAATAAGAATAAGTAAGTAAACAAACAAAACGATGTTATCTCAGTTACAGAGGTTAATGCATATAAAATTCACTCGCTGTCTCAATTATAGAGGTAACTATGACGATAAAATCGAAAGAACGAATCCCAGATATCTATAGAGGTTTGCTTCGTCCCACTAACAGAGGTAATTCAGTGCCAAAGTGTTGGGACCTCAGCATGAGTTCCAGTTATGGAGGTTTCTCACTTATCCAGGTCCCACTTAACCAAGTTTCACTGTAGTTCCAACTGACGACTTGGCCTTTTCTCGTTGCACCGGTCAGCGGAGACGAGCAGGTACTAATGGCCGCATTCTGTAAAATATTTATCACAGTATTATAAAGTCCGTTTAACAATAATTTATGCTTATCTAACTGACTAGTACACGTATTATTATCGCAGTCGGTACATAGACTAGAAGAACAGATATTTTTTAACTTATGGTAACAATATTCATCATACTTATAAGGAAGCAGTTTATTTTTATTTCTCCAATAGACCTTATTTAATATATTTGGTTGCTCTTTTCACCTTTACATTTAAACACTAAAACTAAATGGATAAAGGACAACCAGTAAATTAAAAAAAGTTAGGTCTCTTGGTTGTTAGCTTAATAGAAATAGAACCAAAATATTTATTTTGCTTAAATTTTTTACATGTTGCAATGCCCATGACATGAGCGAATTGATTATTCTTATCTTAATAATGGAACCAATTTTTTGTTTAACGAAATTTATAATATAATATGCATTTTTTGCTTTGATAAAAAGTAATGTAACAAATATTTTTCAAATAACTATAAAAATAACCAAGATAAAAGCCATGAAAGATTTGTTTCTATCTCTTTCTAGCAAAACATAATTTAACATAGAGAGTGCACGCTGACGTCACAGTTCATGTCGGACCTCTCTGCCTAATTAGTAGTTTAAAAATGCTTATATTATACGTATTTTTAGGCCGATTTCAATTTTAATTTCACTTTTTGCCATCTCTTTTACGGTATTTTCATATTTTGTTAAGAAATGCGATAAAAAATGTTCATGCATATTCCCCATTGTTTCAGGACTTAGAGAACAGGGAGATGGTGGTTCAGCATTTATCGACCATCGTGAAACAGATTGGAGCGTTACTTTGTAATAAATGTGGTCTTACTCGGAAATATGCTAAGGCTTTTTTGCATCATATAAAGCAATGCAGCGTAGATGAGGTATTTATTATTCATTCATTTTATTTATATACTACTGTCTACTGGCTGCCTCTTGTTTGTAAGAGATTTACGAGAATACAATTTTTTAGATGCCTCAAAATGACAGCACACTTAACGTCTCATCAGACAGCACAATGAATGCCTCTGTAGTCGAATTTGTAAAACAAGAAGTTGGAGCCACTAGTAACGTTGTTAGTGAAAACGAGGCGGCGTCTGTTGATGAGTGTATAAAATGTGGCGTGTGCGGGGAATCCGTGCAAGATAAAGACTGGATCAGTCATATAGAAGCACAACACAATTATCTAGCATGGAAATGTGAAGAACCGGCTTTGGTAAGTGATTTTTAAGCGATAAGCTAACATGTTAGCGATTAAACTATTGCACGGGTCGATCTTGACCAGCCGTAAAATTCCACAACAGCAAAAAGTGATGTATGAATTTTGAACGTTGGCGCTTTTAAATACCTTTATACTTAGTCGCAATGACTGTTCTTGTTGGTGGAGCAACTTATATTTTTGCTATCCCCCATTATGTTTAATACAAACATAAAGCATGATTTATATTTACGCCCTTTTCTTTACTCGGTCTATCTGCTTTTATTCATTCTCCTAGATCGTGTTTCATTATGCCGGTAGCACACCTCCGCCGCGAAACCGGAGATGTGCTACCGGCGTTAAAGTCGTGGTTCAGCCTACGATTAACCATTTTTCAAACAAACACACGTATTTACAATACGCACCTTTACTACTGAACTAAGCTGGTTTAGGTAACCTAGGTATAAAAGGCTAACCTAAGCAAACCTAACAGCTATTTACAATAACCAACTACAGTACAGTTATTTACTTATTATATTTACGGTTGTATATCTGCAGGATCTGGATAATAAAGATGCTGTTAAAGAACACTTGTACGCAATCACGAAAGAGTGCGGAGGGCTCAGGTGCTCCAAATGCGGTCGCGTTAGAATATACGTCAAATCTTACTTAAACCATTTAGAAAGTTGCGGCGGAATTAGTGTACGTTTGCAAATTAATATAACATTCATTAAATATTTAAATTTAGTAGTTTTTTATTACTTACTTATTTGTATATTTCTGTTAAATTGTAATTTCACAATAAAAGTAAAATAGAACATATTACTAAGATTTATTGTTTCATACGGTAGTATCATATAATAGTTAGTAATATTTGTTTATTTACTCAGGAATCACATAACGAGAGCGCATTGAACGTCACATCAGACCTGTCAGAATCCGAATTTGTGAGACCGGTTCGTGTTCCTGATAGTGACGTGAACCATGACACAACGGCGCCTGTGGATGACGCGGTCACTAAGTGCGGTTTGTGCGAAGAGGCTGTGCCAAGCGAACACTGGAACAGTCATAGAGAATTAAAACACGATTATTTGGCGTGGAAATGTGGAGAGCAGTCTTTGGTAAGTGATCTAAATACGTATAGGAATGTCAGTGTAACCTCGTGAATTCAAATGTCGAACAAGTGAAAAGAGGATGTTGCTTTAGTTGGGGTCATATTGAGCAAAAGTGTGACAAAATTACGTCGAGTAATGCCACTTGGCATGGCTATTATTTATTTTATTTTATTTATTTTTATTTATTTATTTGGTTTGCCAACAGATATAACACCATAAGCTTATACAGGTCAAACTGACCTAAAAAAGCCCGTTAGCCAACCTTGACTCCGCGACAGGGGTGAGGGGGCCCTCCCCCTCCCCCTCCCCATTTGTTTTCCGAGCGCCTGAAGTTCGGTATTTGAACCCCCTGGTTCAAATACCGAACTTCAGGCGCTCGGAAAACAAATGGGATGTAAAAGGGGATGTAATTGAGGTAGGAATTCAATGTTTGGTGTCGTTTTCGGATAAATCGAAGACTCCCAATCCATTACCCATCTCATTTTTGTATGTTGTTAACATAGAAAAAAAACCTACACTTGCGTACTCCAAGTGTTAATATAATATAAACAAACCCCTATATTTTCAGATATACCCCTATATTTTTTTATATGGAAGATGGATAAAACATTATTCACTAAAAGCCCTTTAAATGTATATTACAAAAACATCAACATCAACTTGTTACCTATTAATAATGTAAAAAAAAAATTATACGTATGGCGGTGTTCGATGCCATCGTACGAAGAGCTAAAATATGGCAATTAATCATTTTAATGTGTCGATTAATATTTGTATACATTATATAGGATGAAATCAAAATTATTTGCATCCTTCGATACGTGAATTTACCCTTGAAACAACTTTTTATGTATTACCGTTTTTACGATAGAACAAATACAAAAAAAAGCCGGTCAAGTGCGAGTCGGACTCGCGCACCGATGGTTCCGCACAAACTTGTAGGCATGTAAATAGTTCGTAAATCACGGGAATACAATATAAACAAGTCCAGTATAAACTGATACGCAATAAGTATGCACTTTCGTACTTAGTGAGTGTAAGTTTATACTGGGCTTTTTTTATGTGATGTAAGTACAAATTAACGGTTTTCGGATTTTGTCCTTTACTTGTGCTATAAGACATTGCTTCTTGCCAAATTTCATGATTCTAAGTCAACGGGAAGTACCCTATAGGTTTTGATTACCTTATGCTGGGGCCACACTAACGGGAAACGCCGATAAAAATCAACGTTAATCGCCTTATGCTGCTACACATAAGGACTATGGTCGTGATAATTAACGGCGTTTCCCCGTTACTGTGGCCCCAGGGTTAAGATTCCCTTCAATATGCGGCATAAACGGCCGTATCTTTTGATTGCGTTGACTTAGATGTCTGATTTTTTCACTGATCCAAGGGATTGCAGACCTAAGTATTTGATATGAATTTCAACATGATACCTTCACGCGTTCCTGAGAAAAAGGGTCTTGACAGACACACAGACAGATAGACAGACAGACAGACAGACAGACGGACAACAAAGTGATCCTATAAGGGTTCCGTTTTTTTCTTTTGAGGTACGGAACCCTAAAAACGTGAAAATAAACGTTTGTTGTATGGGGACTCCCCTTATTATTTTAGTTTTTGACTTTATTATTATTTGTTAGGATATCCGCCGTTATAACATATATTCTGCAAAAAAGTCAACAGGCTGCCTTTTACGGTTTAAAAGACAGCTCTTTTAAGTTAGGACAGACGGATGGACAGCGTAGGCTTAGTAATAGGCACCCTTCGGGTACGGAACCCTAAGAATTAAGGCTCATGGGTGACAAATTCAAAAGGTGGGATTTACTATATTAAATCGATAAACAGACGGTGAAGACTTAAAGGAAAAGTTTTATTTGCAGCTACCACCACACTTGCACAGGTTTACTTAAAAGAGCGAGGATGGATATAAAGTCGAGTGTTAAATGGGTTTTATGGACGAGTTGTACACTCTACTTTTCACTTCGCTTGCGAGGAAATGAAACAGCAACATGATAAAAATAATAATAAGGCCAGGAGGTTGACTTAAAATATTCGTGCAAGTTGTGTGTGATTCACTACATAGTGAAAGTAGGTTTATTCCAAAGTTGCAACTTTTTTACACCCCCTTCATCACACTTTTCAACCACAACTTCTAAAACCATACCTACTCGTATCTCGTTCGCCGCGCCACAGCATAGGCCGGGCGTACGTTTAATATTTTTTTACATTAATAATAGTGAATAAGTTATTTGATGTTTATATTTTTATAATCTACATTAAATAGGCTTTTAGAAACTATTTTTGTTTAATCATCTTCCATATAAAAATCTGAAAATATAGGGGTCGGTTTAGAATTTTTCAACACTGGTTGTACATAATTTTAGGCGTCACGTAATTTTTCTCCATCGTTCATCTTCCTCCTTCTCTCTTCTCCTGCGGCCATCGTCGATATTTATCCGAAAATAACACCAGACTCTGCTTTGTGTCTCAAATGTGGCCACAAGATTTTTTTTCGAATCCCGGGAGTTTGGTACTTTGACCCCCTCCCCCACTCCTCTCACGCGGAGTCGTGTGTGGCTAACGGGCTTTTTGGGCTCAGTTTGGTCCATATAACGTCCATGTTAGTGGCATTGCTCGACGCAAAATTGTAAATGTCTCCATACAACGATTGCTCAATCCCCAGCTACTTTTATTATGTAAATAAACTTTCAGGATGTAAATGATGAAGAAGCTGTTAAAGACCACTTATACGATATCAGCAAGGAATGTGGAGGACTAAAATGTTCGAAATGTGGCGTAACTAGAAAATATGTAAAATCTTATTTAACTCATTTCAAAAGCTGTACCGAGCCGAGTGTAAGTTTGACTACCTACTTTAGAA
This sequence comes from Tortrix viridana, assembly GCA_963241965.1. Taxonomy (NCBI): domain Eukaryota; kingdom Metazoa; phylum Arthropoda; class Insecta; order Lepidoptera; family Tortricidae; genus Tortrix; species Tortrix viridana. The sequence continues at coordinate 12,541,649 of OY725172.1, forward strand.
TTCATCTTTAGGCTGACATCTTAATGAACTTATTTACACACTAACATAGTAAAATGTTTTTAGGAATCTCAAAATGACAGGACATTAAACATCTCATCAGACGTTGCCTCTGTAGTTGATTCATTTAAGCAGGAGATTGATTCTAGAAGTAGTATCCACAATAAAACTGAAACGGCGCCTGTGGACGACGGGCCGTCAAAATGTGGCGTGTGCGGTGAACCAGTGGTGGGAGATATAGAGTGGAAAAGTCATAGAGAAGCGCGACATAACTATCTGGCGTGGAAATGTGGAGAACCGGTGTTGGTATGTGTTGATAATAGTATTTAACGTTCGCTATATTAACACATGTTAATGTGCTAAATTATCCATGAAAGCACACCCCGCGGACGCCATGGCACTCTAAATGACGTTGCATGGTCCGTGAAATGAAAATCTTAACTAAAAACGTAGATTTTGACTAAAATCTACGCTTCGAATTGATAGACGCATTTTAACGACCTTATTGTTTTATGACTTACGTTATGACGTGCAAACATTAGGGTAGCAGACCACATATTCGGCCGACTGTACTGTGAAGCGGGGTGTGACTTCATGGAATTATGCTAAAGCACGGGAAGGTCAGGAAAAAAGTGTAAAATTGTAACTTTTTTTTTATTATATCACCAGGATGTGAATGACGAAAATGCTGTTAAAGAACACTTACACGTAATCGCGAAGGAGTGCGGGAGACTGAAGTGTGCCAAATGCGGCTTAATAAGAAAATATGTGAAATCTTATATGGCTCACGTCGACAGCTGCAATGGCCTTGAAGTAAGCGAAAAAGTCTCTCCTGCCAGATTTAATATAAATATGGCTAATTGTGTAATGTAAACTTTTTTTCAATTAAAGTCGGAAGATGAAAATACGTCCATTATACCGGAACCAGGGGCCACTGGAGCACAGTGTGAGGGTGCGCGGGAGTCGTCCACGCCTGCTGGTTCCGTGAAGTGCGGGGTCTGTCGCGAGGATGTGCCGCTCAGCGATTGGATGGTGCACAATACCGACAAACACGATTATTTGGCGTGGAAATACGGCGAACCTCCTTTAGTGAGTAGGATATTATCGTGTCTTTAGTTACTTATAATTGGACGTAGCTTAGGAAAAAGGATCCAATTCAACCATTTCACACTTGACATAATCTTGACAGCAATAGATTTCAAATTTAAATACATTTACTTTGTGGGTTGGATACCTTTCCCTAAGCTACGTCCAATTTAAAGACTTCAGACAACTCTAAAGTGGCTTGCATTTTTTTCAGTGAGTTAATTTTATCAAAATCAATAAAGAGTAAATGAGTCCCATTTTGGTGGCGTTCATTGCTGTGTATAAAATATAATCTGTCACTTTCTGCCAATATGTAATTGTGGGAGTGACGGATGCCTTATCCACATTAATCTACAGTACACGCGACCCGCAGGTACCCTAATAATTTATTAACCATAGTAAAATGTAATTTTTATTTTTATGCAGAATGTAAATATAAAGAAACAAGTTTATCAACATTTACATGATATAATGAAAGAAACTGGAGCTTTGTACTGCAAAAAATGTGGAAAAAAGCGAAAAGTTGTAAAGAACTATTTGGAACATATCAAACTCTGCGGTCATGTAAGTTATTATTCTTATATTCAAAAATGTATGAGCACAGTGCCTTTATGTGCCCGTCGTCGTTGACAGTGAAAGTTAATAAAAATAGTCGGACTGTTTCTGATTATAGTCATGAGTTTTGACTGTTGATGCAATATTTTGGTTGTAGGATGTTTGCACGAAGAAGGACACTACTTTTGAAGCAGACAGTAGTTTAGATTTAAATGACTCTCGCATAGATTTCGATAGCGGCGGCTCCTGCGGTGTGTGTAAGAGCGAGGTGGACCCTGGCAAGTGGATACAGCACACACAAAAGCACCATAATTACTTAGCTTGGAGACAAGACGAAAAACCTTGGGTATGTTGTAGTGTGATAGTTGTAATACGTACGGTCGACACCAAAGATATGTTTACATTTAATAAATTAAGGTGAAAATAAAACCCTGTATGTACCTACGTATAGGTCGATTAACAAGAGCTGGCACGAATGGATCGAACGAAACGAATGTCATCTATGATAGTGTGCGTGTCGTCCCTTTAATTTTTGTTCGAATTTCAAACCGGAATCCTGTAATTATTTTACACACATGTGAACTTTCATTCGCTTGTTCGATCTATTCGTGCCAGCTCTTGTGAATCCTAAACTTACATGCATTTTTCTTTTTTTCTGTGTGCCTTTGTTAGTTTACGTTTGGCTAGTAGAGGATGTCAAGGTATCAATCAATACTCAATGAACATTTAACGTGGAAACTGTTTTTAATCAATTTTATTGAATTACAGGATTTGAATGATCCTACGGAAGTGGGCGATAATTTGTATGAAATTGCAAAAAAAATGGGTGGCTTAACCTGTAACAAATGTGGTTTAGTGAGAAAATACGTAAAAACTTATTTGACTCACATCAAAAATTGTTCTGTTATTGACTTCGGCATTAATTCAACTGAGATGGAAGGTGTCGGCCCAGTTTCACTCCAAGGTAATACCTATTAATTACTAGTATTACTGCACATTTAAATCACTTGTTGTATATATTACTTTCGCTTCGGTCCCCTCACACCAGCATAATGAATTTGTAGAACCAACCCTTTGAGCTTAAATTTAAGCTTTACATCAGATTTTAATAGAATTCATTTTACAATTTAAATATAGTTGTTTTATAGTTGTTTGACGACGCGGTTAGCCTAGTTGGTAGTGACCCTGCCTACGAAGCTAGCGGTCCCGGGTTCGAATCCCGGTATGAACAAATATTTGTGCGATGAGCGCGAGTATATGTTCCTGAGTCATGGATGTTTTCTATGTATTTAAGTATGTATTTCTCTATATAAGTATGTATATCGTTGTCTAGTACCCATAGTACAAGCCTTGAGCTTAGTTTGGGACTAGGTGAATTTGTGTGAGATTGTCCCCTGATATTTATTTATATTTGAAATAGGTACCTACTCAATTCAAATGCCTCAATATCAAATCTAGACTTACCGTTGTGCATTTAGCAGGGCTAACAGCTCTCGCCAGGGTGACGTCGATTTTAGGGAAACCTTGCACAAAGTGTTTAACTATTAATCATTTTATCGGGTTCTAGACAATTTCCGATGCGCCATGTGTCATGAAGAAGTAAAACCATCAAAATGGAAGGCTCATGCCATGGGGAAACACTACAACATTGCATGGGTAACAGGTGAAACGCCTATTGTAAGTATTAAAAAAACACTAACTACAGTGTATGAAAATAACACTCGTGTTTTTCTCTAAACTGTCTCTTGTTTTGTTTTAGGACATAAAAAATCCATACGCTGTCGAAAGATATCTCAAGGAATATAGACAAACGACAAACAATTTAAAATGTCGTACTTGCGGAGCAACTCGAGCGTCATATGCAGGCTTTTACGCACATATTATAACATGTGGGAAGACTGAAGAGGTAGAAGTCGATGTATACATATGTTTGTAACTAGCCTTTGCCCGTGATTTTAACCCTAAGTTACGCGTGCCCAATCTCAAACATTTATGCCAGTTTAAAAAAAAAGATAAACATTCTCAGAAACTTGGATTTGCCCGATCGAATTAATGAAAACAAGACTTATTATACCTATGTAACTTAAATTTTCAGCAAACTGAAATGTTTAAAAGTGTATGTGAAATATGCAATAATAAATACTTATGTATATACAAGAACCAGCATATGATGATGCACAGGGTGCAAGATTATTCTAAGGAGCTCAAATCAAAAAAGGCGGATGCAACAAAGGAAGAAGATGTTGAAGAAGTTACCGTATCGGGGAAAAGGCGAGCTGCTCAAAAGTAAGTGATTTGATGTCGTGAGTTCAATTCCAAAGTTTTTAAAATATAGACAACATTGCACAACCTCGAGTCGTTTGGTGTTTGATCATTCTTTGTTAATCTGTTGACAATAATGCGTCCCAATGTGTGTCAAGTATCTTCCATTGTTTCAAACTTAATAAACTAAGGCCGGTTACACAGTCTGAATCAGATTATGAATTCATAATTTGAATTCATATTATTAATTCAGAAAGCATGGAATTGCATACAATTTAACTATCATCCACACACAATCAGCTTTTTTCAGATTATGAATTTCTCAGATTGATCTGACAGAATGATAACGAACGTACCTCTTTCCATATATTATCTATGGACGAGCACACATACTCTGGATTCAGATTATGAATTCAAATTATGAATTCAGATTCTTAATTCAGTTGTGTAAGGCCGGCCTAAAAAAGGCTCATACAAAAATGATATTACTCTGTATCGGAGTTTATGGAAGATAGGATATAATAAAAGTGCTCGTGCTCCCTTTTTTAAGTGGTTATTTATTTTATAGTTTAATACTGTGTTTTTCTTTTATATTATTTTTTGTTCCGTTGGCGTTGTTGTAACTAGAGAAGATTATTTTATTTAAATTTTATTAAGAACAAATGATTATATGTATAAGAAACCTTTTTGCCATACCCTTACTAGTGTTAATGTCGTACGAGATGTTACTTAGAATTAAGTACCTTTCTTATGTGTTCATGGAAGCAAATAAATCATTTGAATTTGAATTCAAACTGTTAAATGAATACTTATCCATTTAACAGTTGTTTTTTTTTACAATGAAGTACATATTTTTTATTTAATTTTCAGGGCGCGGTCAGTAATAGAAGACTATAGTAATAATTTGAGTAAGGTCAGTATCTTAGTTGCCAACTTGTTTTATAAATAAAACCAAAATCTCATTTAATTAATAAAACCTTTTACAAACGAACAAGCGTCATCCTTATAAGGTCTCAAGCCTCATTTTACTAAATATCTTAGGTAAAAAAGAATCATATATATATATATATATATATATATATTCTGGTCACGCCATAACTTGAGAACGGCTTGGCCAAATTGGATAAATATTTGCTTTATTTACAGCACCCCTATAAATGCGAGTCCTGTGGATTTGGTTCAGATTTCAAAGACGAGTTGCAATCGCACACGTGTGACAAAACAAATGAAAACTCAGAAGCAGATGTGGGAGACTCGGACGACGAATCACCAGAGTCCGCGGTCGACTCCGACATATCCATGGAGGAAAATGAGGAACCTAAAAAGAAAGGTCGAGAAAGAAAAAAAATACCTGGTAAGTTTGTCCTAGAAACTAGGTATGCTTAAAAAATGTTTTGACATCCTCATATTTTTGTGAGATGATGAGATAGTGGCCCATTTATCTTATGGCATGGAGGTGCATAGGCCTCCACCAGGTGGTGGTAAGTAAACTCTGAGGCCTGTGGGAATTCGTAATCTCATGATTGCGAATACGTTGGCAACCCTGATGTTTGGTAGATTGCCTATTTATGGTTTCACCAGCTATTCTGTTGCCGGTTACCGAAGAGGATCGAGGTGAAGGGACACTTATAATTTCGTTGGTCTATCCGTGGCAAATTTGGGAAATTATCGTCATGGAAATTAGTGGAAATGAACCGTAATTCCAACGATAACTTAACCTAGTCATGCCGCAGGCTCGCAGTTCTTACAGTGAAGCACTGAAGTGCTCGAATTTATAAGGGTCCTCTAAGCCCAAGTCTTCCCCCTAAATAAGTTATCAGTTTTGTTCATATGTCAATATTCCGGTGCAATTTTTTTTCTTCAGGGCCAGTGCCTTCGAAAGTAGCGAGATTATCATTTACAGTGAAGAAGCCCCTGACATACCTGCTAGAAAGTGATAAAGACTTGTAAGTACAAGTATAATATTTTTCACACATTTAAAAATATTACAGTATTGTTGCTAATATTTCAATGAGAATATGATTATTTCAGTTGTAATGGATATCTCACCGACGACACTTTGTTCCCTCAGTGGTTATCTAGTGAGCGTGAAGTAGTTTCTGAAAATGAACTAACTAAATACCTGCCATCGATGGAAAAGTCTTGTAAAGTTAAATCTGGTTTCGATTGGACTACTTTGAAGAGATTTGAAGTGAAAGTAGGAGATGGTAAGTATTTTGTTCATGGTTATTCGTATCTCAATGCAAATATACAGACAGACAAAATAAAGTGAAATTTCACTTCCAGGTCAGGTGATGTTCGTGGGTGGCTGTATAATTAGTTTAACTTGGGTCCCCCTGCGCGTGGGTGACACCTCCAGCGACCACAACTTCCTCGCCGTAGCCTGCCACAACGGCGTCGACAGTCCTCGCTTCCAGTGTGATGAAACCTCGCGACATGAAAACCTAATACAATTATGGGACTTTGGCGAGTGTAAAGGGTATGATTTAGCAATAAAATTTAAGTTAATCCGAAAATGCATCAATAGAGAAATAATTTTAACTGAAGAATAATTGCAAATGGACTTGCGAAAGTAGAACTGAATTCAATAGTTGTTAGCGTCACTATTTTCATATATTTCTTTTCGAATGCAGATTACCAAAGATAGTTTACGGTATAGCGCACGACCTCGGAACAGTATGGTCGGTAGACTGGTGTCCCTCCGGTGCCCGGGAAGCCCTACCAGAGAACTTAGAAGACGGCAAGATCTATCGGCTAGGGCTACTTGCCGTGGCGTGTTCTAGTGGATCCGCTTATATCTTGTCCGTCCCGTATCCAGCTACAGTAGTCGAGGAGTAAGTGTTCTTAATGTTTACCGCCACAACCGAAATTTATTTTTTAATACAGTTGCTCGCTCTATTGAGCGTAGCAGTTTGCAGTGGCAGTTTTTGTAGCTTTATATCGTGCGGAAAGTTGGATTTTTTGCACTAGTGCTTTTTACCTTATGTAGCTGTAAATCGTGCGGAAAGGTGGATTTTTCGCACTAGTGCTTTTTTTTTATTTGGCGGAATGAGTGTCGAATGATCGGTTAAATGAGTATTATGCATGACTGCTGGCTAAAAGAGTATTATGAGTGACCGCTTGGCTAATTGAGTATTATGAATGACCGATGGGTTTCGTACACTTACTGTTTTATTTTTGTTTCATTGAAATTTTTTCGCAAATGTATTAAAAAAATGTTGTTTAATACACGTGCGGAACTGTCATTTTCATTCCTTCCGAGCCTTGTCCCTCGCTTGCAGCTCGGACCAAGACACCTCGGGACTCGTGTAAAATGATATACTTTCCGCACTTACATCAAAATGTACTATTATGTGTACGTGTACTAAGTATTAAGTTTGTATGTGCGGTAATGAATGAATCAGACGAGGAAAAACTTTGACAAATAGGCGTCCGAGAAATAAACATACGCTGAGTTAACCTGCTGACTGACCATTACAAAAGATTGCTTATTCTATCTACAACTAGGATTAGGGACGATTTTTCCAATCCCTAGATTAAAGTTATCGATTTTCTTTTCTTTATCGTATGAAAGAAAAGGACTAAAACTTTTCTGGCAGATAGTATTACGTGGAGATTGAAAAATCAGCCCGCAGCAGTAAGCAGTATTAAATGCTCATATAACATTATCTGTGTATTTTTATAGCGATAAATTCGTTCAAAAATTGAAACCAGTTGCGGAGCTAAGAATGACAATGAGGTCGGATAGACAGTTATATCAAGCCACTTCCGCTACATGGTCTAAGGTAAATTGATCAACTTTTTTTTTGGGATCGCCCAAACTATTATATTTAAAAACCACAAAAATGTGAAATATTTGTTACGATTAACCTTTTGGGCGTTGGTGGCAATGGCGTCCTTGCCGCAAGTATCCTAATATACTAAATGTATGAGATGATTAAAATCGCCGTAACTTTCCAAGTGTAGTGTAATAGTAATGTTCGTTAAAAAATTTAAGAAGATATTTCATAATATTTTCGTATTACTAAAAAATAATATTTGTATATATTGCAGCAAAAAGGCCATGCGATTGTGTTAGTTGGCTACGGCGATGGGTCTTTGGCGTACTACGACTTAAATTGCTCCTCGCCTCTTTTGAAGACTGTGGAAGATAACGTTGAAGTGTTCTACCCGTACTACGACGAGCGGCCACACAACACATGCGTCTTAGGTACGTTATTCACAGTTTCAGCATCTTTTATGTAACTTTTTCCATTTTTAACGTAACTAAATTATTGTACTTTTCTTTTGTACTAAAACATTAAAAAGAAATGTTCCTTTCAGTATAATTTACTATGTACCTATCTTCAATATTTAGGGTATGCCTCCAGCGGCGTCGGTTCGGTTTATCCTGTTTATGTGTCAGCGATCAGGCCGAACTATACTGCCCAGCAGGGAATGGCACCATTTCCGACAAAACACCTGTAAAAAGCGCACCCTATTGCATTTGAGATACCGGCCTATAAGCCAATATTAAGATTTCAAAAAAGCCTTTGATACCCTCGAAATAGAAACTTTGTGAAGCAGAAAGTGAAATTTTACAGTTTTTGGTTCAAAGTTACTAAAAAAACATAAATGACACGTAAAACATTTTAAGGCCGTTTTGTAGCGATTTTCAAGGAGTACTATTCTGTATTAAGCATGTAAAAGTACCTTTGATTGTCATCAACTTATTAACATTTTACTAGTAAGGTGCTAATATGGATTCAGCTTTGCACCTAGGTGTATGTACACCTCGGGCCGCAACCGACCTCAATGCTATATGTTCAGTAAAATAGTCCCATGATAATGGTATTCTGTTGAACTCGTATAAAACTCAACTTCTTATAATCCATTCACCCTATTTGAGTATCCGACCCAGACTCCATCCTTGTTTGCCCACAATTTTCAGTGCCTTCATGACAAAATAGTCAATTGTCAATGTAAACCAATAAAAAAAGCAGATTGTGTAACTTACCTTGGTAAATAGATATTAGTTTCTCTTGGGCTAACCATATACTGGGTGTTTCTTTTATTCGTCTACAAAATTTTGTAGACGAATAAAAAAACACCTAGTATACTAAGTTTGTATTAAGTTAAGCATTTTACTTGCCAAATTTTATCATCTTAGTTCCAGAGTTCCGTTTAAAATACTAATGTATTTTAAAATGTTTTGTATTTTGCATTAGTAGATTCGATTTTAGGATATGCTCTTGAATGTTACGGTCTTACATTTAAAACATACATTGATAAACTGGAATCCTTGTAAATAAAATTTTTGCAATTGCTCGTTACCAAATAAACTAAAACTAACTGTAAAAATGACTATCGCAAATTATTTAAAATTTGTAATGTTTTACCAGTTAGCTTAAAACATAAATACCTTCTGGCAATAAATAACTATGGCAATCAAGAGCATAACCTATCTCAGGTTAATCATAATTATGGCAGATTGGGTAAATTTGATAAAGAATAAATAACTACTTCGGTGATAGAACCCTAAAAAAAGTCTACCGTACCTGCTTAACAGTTTACCAGAGGAAATCCGACAAGAGCCAAATATACATAGGTTTAAAATATTAATTAAAAACATCTCTTAGAGACACTCCCTTACTAGATATTTATTTATTGTAGAATGATCATAGCTGAGTATTTATGTAGTAGATTAAGCACTGTTTAATTGAAAATTAATTGTATGTACAGAGTGTACAGAGACTCTTTCCTGCAGACAAACTGTTCAAACAGTTTGCAGGGCTTTTGCTTAATATTGTGCCGTGTTGTTAGATTTAATAATAAATTAGTGTAAAAAAATGAGGACAGTAGTAATGACGGTAATGTGTTACGCAGATACGGACTTGTTCCCTGCGGCGGGCGGTGGGGCGGGTGGGGCGGGTGGGGCGGGCGCGGCGTGCTCGGCGGGCGCGACGGGCGCGGAGCTGGCGGCGGGCGCGGCGCGCGTGCGCTCGCAGCTGGCCGCGCACGCCGTCACCTTCGCGCCGCACTGGCCCGGCGTCATGCTCGCGGGTGACGTCACCATCAGTGAGTATAATTATGTCAACGTAGTATATGTAGTAAATGTAGTAGGTACATAGTATTTATTTAGTAGGGCGCATGTTCGCTATGGGTGATTTCAATTCACGACGTCCCGCCCCACTATTTTGAATACATTGACCAACCGTTGCGACGTCAGCTTGACTGGTAGAAAGTGCCGTCGTGAATTGAAATAATTGTTAATTAATATGTACACAGAAAAGAAATAAAGAGTGTAAGTGTAGTTTCTTTATATTAAACTAGCTTGATTTCGTAAGTTTGCGTTGTGAAGCCGAAAGTTTGCTCTCAGTACGCCGAAGCAAGGGAACAGAATGCGAGTGGAGTAGAGTAAATTGATGTTGGTACTGATCTGTACATGCAAAAACAAGCAAGGCATTTTTATTATTTAGAAAAAAAGGCTAAGCGAAAATATTAAATAATTTAAATATAAATTTGCAATACCAATCTAAAGCTTGAATAATAACCGATCGCTAATGTTCGGTGGCCGATAAAATAGGCACCAGTCAATTGGCATTTTTTTAAAATTGACTTACAGTCGAGTACAAAAATAGTATACACTTGAGTTCCTTATTGCAATGGGATAAGATAGAGAAAGATGCAAAAGTACATATCTTTGTAGGTACTCGACCGTACATCTTGATGCGCCTGCAATTTACGCTAGTGGACTTGCAGATAATGTAATCAAAATGCATATTAAATGCTAAATATTACTAGGCGAGTAAGTTTCAAGAAACACAAATCAGGAGCTTAGACTCCGGCATTGCGAACATGCTTGCAGAATGCCGATTGATGGGATTTGATAAAGGAGCGTGTTGTTTGCAGTGAACACGGCGATGAACGAGCTGGAATGGGTGGCGCCGGCGCGGCGGCTGGGCGGCACGCGCGCGCTGGCGGGCTGCGCGCGCTGCGGCCTGCTCGCCGCCGCCGCGCCGCCCGCGCTGCGCATCATGCGCCCGCACCCCGCCTACCCCGACCACAAGAAGCAGGTGAGTGTTGCTACTCTTGCATGAACAGGTTCGTCACTTTTCAATTCTATTTCAATGCTGTTCAGGTCTAAAAAGTAACGTACCTTTTGATTTCGCGACTATACACTGACGGCCGCACTCAAGAGACGTCAATTAACTTTTAAGTTTGATTAAAGTTGCTGCTGTCACTTTCTTTGCTATTGCAATATAATAAGACGCAGCAACTTTAATCAAACTTAAAAATTAATTGACGTCTCTGAGTGCGATAGTAACAAAACAGTGTCACAGGAGCGAGCTATAAGCATTAATTATCAATGGTTCTAGGTCGTGGGGACGTTGGAAATGACCCCCCTCGGGAGCAAGAGGAAGAAGCAAGTCAACGACGAGCTCGGGATGGTATTGGAGCCCCGCACTTATGATGAAGCTATCGCTAAATACGGAGTAGAATTCAAGGCTATTAAGAAAACAGATAAGGTAGGAACTAAATAATTATAACAAACGAAATAAAGTTCCATTACACCTGGTAAGTATAACATGCAGGCAAAACCAGTCGAATGACTTTAATTATACGCTCGAGCCATTCTACCCTTCTGCGGCAGCTACCAATATAAGTTCCTATCGTGCGAAATAAGACTTCCGGTTTATAACAAGGCGGTTTTAAATTGAAGGAATCTAAATTTTAAACTGTGTTGAAATTCAATCTTAAACATGCATGCACAATATTCTACTAAAGTTTCAATTTCTTAAAATGGTTTCCTGCTCATTTTTATTCCGAAAATTAACGAAAAACATAAAATATGATCATATCCATAACCTAATCCGGGTGATACCGGAATTACAGACTTAGAGCGGGTACACATTGGGCGCTTGCAAACGCGCGCTTTGCTAACGCGCGTTTCGAGAACCAGGAGTTCTATTGAAGTGTACACATGCAAGCGCGCCAGAAGCGCGCGGTTGGCGCGCGCTTGAATGTAGACACTTCAACAGAACTCCTGGTTCTCGAAACGCGCGTTAGCAAAGCGCCCAATGTGTACCCGCTCTTAAGCTTCTAATATGCTCTCGTCTGTAATTCCTTCTATTTACAACGCCCTAATACAAAGAGTACGATGTCGTTATCTTCACGACAATACAGTTAAGTTGAATTCGCTTGCATATTTTAAATATTTGTTTTCTTTTTTAATAGCTAGCCCAACATCAAGCCGGAACGAAGCCGAGGACGAACTGTCCGGAGCGTTTTCCCCTCGCCGACGTGACTTCGATGGCCTTCTGTCCTTCAAAAAAGCACCACGATAAATTGGCCATAGCCTCACACGCAGGTCTCATATTTTTAACGAAGGTAGACACGTAAGCTTGTAAATAGTTAACTACTAAAGGAAGTGTACATTTTACGTTAAGTTCAAACTGCGATGTTAAGATAGATGGGTAAAATAAACTATGGAGAGAGAATTTGTCATAGTCTTGAGATAAATATTGTAAACCACAAAAGATGCTATAATGTTATGAATAAAATGTATACTTTGATTGTTAATATATACGCACGAGTAAACGAAGGCTCTATAGATGGATACTACGAGTGCATTAAACGAATACTGAAGTGTAGGAAAGTATAGAGATAAAACGGGCCGTTATCAGTTATTACAATATTGTGTTTGTTAAGTGGCACTACCTCATATTTATGGGTGCTTAGGATCCACGGGTACATTTCAGGTATTGCTTAATGGCCATAATAGTTATCTGGAGTAACATGAATGGCAAAAACCTTCGTTAAATATTCTGAGTTCACTAATGACCTAATTCGTTAATTTTAGTCCAATATTTATTTATTTTTGTAAATTTTATAAGGTCATCGTTTGAATAAAAAGTTTATCATGGGTTTTATTAACATGTATTGCAATGTGGTAAGTGAGAAGACGCTGTTACTTTTAGCGTTTATTTGTAAATAATATCTAAATTTGTCGGCATGTGATTTTTAGTATTTAGAAAACAGCTACATTTAAAAGATGTATTTTAGTTAGCTACTTGTTTAGTTGTTTTGTCGTTTTTTTTTCAATTCCTAACATTAGCAACAAATGGTAGACGTTATCTAATAGCGATGAAGATTAGGTAATTTGATTTTCTTTGTCGATCAGGTAGATTATCAAAAAGTATTGGACACGTATTTTTTAATTTTTCACATAATCAAAAAATTACGGAGATATGGATTATGGAAGTGTCAAATAATGTAAAGGACGGGGACGGTAGTGTCCTCTGCTTTAGTTGATACTTCCATAGTCGATATATTGAGCTGAAATGTCGCATGACATCACCTCTCAATACAATTTTCACACAGAAGTGACGTCACGAGCCACCACTCCCGAACTTTGACGCGCTTTATCTTTGTCATTTTTTGTTTGATTGACATAAGAAAATACACGTGTTTTCTTTACCCAGTCATCATCCCTATTACTTATTCGTTTCTTTTTAATTTTATTGCAACTCCATTTTACTTGACTGTTTGTCATCGACTGATAAAATCTTTTATTTATTTATTAAGTATTGTGTTCATGATGTAATTTAGTTATTTTTTGAGGTGAAGCTAATTATTTATGTAAATTCTGTATTTTACCATAAAAATACTATTAAATAAAAGAGGAATAAACGCATGATAAAGATAAACTATAAAAGAGTTTGCGAATTACTTTACGCCTCGCAACTTCTATAGATTAAATTGTCAACTTTGTAAAGTTTTGTGAAAAACTGGCAAAAAACAAAGGTAGTACAATGAAGAAAGCCAACTTACCACGATCATTACAGCGCGGGTAATACGGTCCCTTTATACACAATTTAGTAACGGCTGGCGTAGAGAAGAGAAGTTGGCGACCTTCACTGTAAATACTATAAACTACAAATTTTACTAAGATAAGAATTTAATTGCCGCTATTATATGATCAAAATTTAAAAACTGATACCCGATTGGGGACTTGTATGACGTACCCTATAGATAGCCTAAAGAATCATACGATATCACATTTATTGAATCGGCCTTTAAACCAATTAATTAATATGTGTGATGAGCACGAATATTATGATGTATGTGAACGGGTATGATTTAAACGGTTGGCAGAATATTGACGTTTTGGTCTGTAGAGAAATGCATTTGGTCAGCAACTTATGGTCAGCTAAAAGATCAAAATTTGATCAGCAAATTAATGTCATATTGAGCTGCTCCAAAATAGTTTGGTAAGCCTTGTTCTGGCCTCTCCTCTCTACCCTCTACCTCTCTAACCTAACCTAACCTAACCTATCAAGTTGAAATTGACCTAATTTAGCAAATTTGATATTTCTGCTAACCACTTAAATTTTACTGCTTACCAGTTGTGTAATCTTGCTGACCAATTAATAATTTGGCGTATCGAACAATTATTTTGTATCGCGATTATTTATTCAGCGAACACATAACATTTTAAACTTTACAAATTTTGAATAATTTGCCGATAATATTTGATTTAGTTGTGCACCATGTATTGCGCCCAGTTATTTGTTTATTGCCGACCAAAACATTTATAAGCTGATCAATTAATTGATTTAGCTGCTGATTTTTGATGCTGATTGAAAAACAGCAAACCAAAAAAATTACTCCCTATGTGAACTATTGGACCGACTTTAATAAATGAGGTGTTATTAAACGGTCGCCAGTTTAAAACTTTGTTTTTAATACTTATTCTTACTAAGGTGACGTTAAATAGTTGAGTTGTAGTTAAAAACCTGTTTTGTAAATAAAGTTCAAGGATTATCTTCCGTCCAAACCTAAAAGTCGACAACTCTAATGACGGTTTGAAACTAAATAGCGCAAGGGCCTGTAGAGTGGAATTGTTGCGAATGTACGTTGTACTCCTTGCCGTCTCTGTCGTTTATTTAACGACTTCGATTACGTTTATACTGTTTTCCAAACAGACTTCACGAATTTAAATAATTTAGTTGATATCGAGTCCGCAGAATTTAGTTAGTTCCCTTTACGTTTTGTATGGCGTGATTTCAGCGCTCATTGGTTCGTGGCACGCGATTTCAGTACGCTCATGACGTGACGTTTTCATGAGTCACGCTAACTTTTCACAAATAATATGAAAAGTTCATTTTTACTGCTATTGTTCAGTCTGCTCGGTGGAACTAAATAAGTATTACTTACCAAAAGAACAATCTTCATTGCTCCAAAGTAAAAAAATCCGGTCAAGTGCGAGTCGGACTCGCGGACCGAGGGTTCCATATTTAAGTCCGTGCTTCAATAATATACCTTATATACTTTAATTCGTATGCAATAAGGTCTATTTAGACTTCTAAATTTAACACAAATCTTCAAAGTTCTTTTGTCAATTTCCCGACTACTATAAATTTAAAACACTTTGTTTTATATTTCCCGTAAAATATAAGTAATTATTATAAGTTACAAATTGTTCAGATTTTTTGGTTTATAATCTTCGGAGATAAGGGGGGCGAACGGTCATTTTTTGGTTATAAATCAAAAAGTACGTCAGAGAAAATTATAAAAAAAATAGTTTTGAAATGTGCAGATTGAGCTCTTTCATATGACACCCCACTTGCTATAATCAAATCACTTTCATTTTTCAACCCCCCATTCTAGACCCCTTTTCAGTTATTTATAAAATTAATTTCTTATTTATTTTACTAAAAACAGTTGCTTGCCCATGTTATTCAACTATGCCAAATTTCACGTTGATAGCTTGTGTCGTTGCTGAGAAAAACTGCTGTGACATACAGGCAGACAGACAGACAACGAAGTCTCACCATAATAAGGGTTCCTTTTTACCATTTTGGTACGGAACCCTAAAAATGGTCAGTCTAATTGTGGGAAAGTTGTTGATGGTATCGACATAAAAGATGTCACAAGTATCATCTTATGATTATTATGATGATTTAGCTTTTAATTTATTGATTGATTAAGAAAAATAACTACTTATATATCGGATTCACAGTGATATTAATATTAGGTTACCTATATTTGTAATAGCCTTGTATATTTTGTTTGTACTGCGCTTGTTGCACAATAAAAGTATTTAAACTTTATTTTATCTGTTATTTACGTGCCAGTAAAAAGTATTTATAAGGTTGAAAAAATAAGTGGGGAAGCGTTATCTGATAAGATAACCGTGGAGAAGAATCGTCGGGTCGCTCCTCCCGTTGCGTCGCGGCGCCGCCGCAGGGTCGCTCGCCGCTCCGCTCCGCGCCGCGGCGACCCGCCGCGTCTCCCGCCGCGCGGTTCCCGCGAGACGCCCGCGCGCGCGCGTCGCGGCCGGCAGTGCCCAGTGGCACACGCACCGTCGAGCTGAGGACGCGTCTCGGCCTCCAGTGTTTCCCGCGCGCTCACTTCGACACAATCAAAATAAACTTTATAAATTTAATTGCACCAAAACATTAATCATTTTGTTACAGAATTAATTTATCATTTTAAATTTAAAATCGTGTTTCTGACTCTTTATTCAATTATACTGGTTATTGCAAAATTAATATGCAATTTTGTGTGCTTGAACGATAAAAAATTAGAGGAGTTTGATATGAACTAAAGAAATTAGGTTTTTAGACATTGAATTAAAGAAATGATGATGGCCAGTGCGAAATTGGTGCGGGATTGCAGCTCCGAGCTGAGCTCAGACGTGCGCTCACTGTCCATGGCGTCCTCTACGGAGGAGCAGGACTCCACCTCCACGGAGGAGGAGTTCTCGGAGGAGGAAAAGGAGTACGAGCTGGACGACCTGCAGATCCTCAAAACTATAGGTGAGAATATTCTTAGCACCTAAGGGGTGATATTTACTTAAAAAACATCGTTGGCGAACTCACTGGAACTAATAACTTGATCCGTGCGCCCGTAAGTATTACGCAGCGATAGGGTGCTCATGGTGTTGGCATGACTTCGTCGAAATTTGCGTGAATTTGCTGATAAAACTAGTAGATTCCATTGCATCAGTTTATGAACAAAGTTAAGTCATAAGACCAACAACCCTCCTGGAGTTGCCGGTGTTCATTGGCGGCGGTGATTAGGTACTTCCCATAAGGTAATCACCATGCTTGTTTGCCTCTCTAATATAAAAATAAAATAAAAAATTATAAATAAGCGTTTTTCCACGGCAACAGTTTCCTAAGATCGCTAAAAAGCATTTACTAAAGATCAGATGGTTGTTGACTGGGTATGATGGGACTGCTATTCTTTATCTGCAACTTTCGAATTCTCGCAAAATTTCTTAATTTTGAAGTAGGTAGTTTCCACTAGACAGATACATTATACAAACTTTCGCGATCGAAAACAAGTTTCGAAATGAATATATGAGACAATGATATATCATTTACATTTTGTAACTAGTTTAGATGCATAAAAATAAAATTAAGTAAATTAAAATAAGCAGGCGCGGATTTCGTAAATTGTATGGTAAGATTCCTTGCGTTTTACGTTTGTTTCGCAGATTATTTATATATTTATTTTGTTTATACAATAAATAAAAACATAAAACAATAATTCCCTATTCAGAATAGGTAAGTATTCGGTATTAATGTCCCACTGCTGTATGAGGTACTCGTTTTAAAGTATTCAAATTCAAAATATGTTTATTGCCTGATTGTAGGTAACAAGTATAAATAAATTATACAGATGACAATTTTTTTGTGCGTGCATCACTACAATCTACCAAAATAGGTGTACAATAGTTGCTACAAATCAATAAGTTGCTAATAATCAAGTAAGAGGAAATAGGGCAGACGTGCCTCAAGCGTAAAAGAAAAGTTAATTCTATAATTATTTAGTATTAGTGAATTGCTTCGCAGTATCAACATTTCAAGTATATTGTAAAGTAGAGGATGCCCATAGGATGCCCGAAAAATTGTTTACGTAATAAGTACCTACGCTTTTTTATGGCATGGAGCAGCGCAGGCGAACGAGCAACCACCACCTCCTCACCACCTGATGATCGTAAGTTTGTGAGCTCAGGACTGGAAATTAATTATGTTTGTACCTATTCTTACCATTGTGTTTGCTTGATGTAATTTATTCCAAGTAAATTAAACCACCTTGATTGCTTGTTGATTTATTATTGTTTCCATTGTTAGTAGCTTTGGATTATTAATAAATTTGAAGTTTAAGAATTAAGTTTTGTTTATAAGTCCAAATGACAGTTCACAATTTAACAGAGTAACTATTACAGTTTAATCTTCTTACGCTTTCTACCCATTTCAGTTGTCTTTTGCTCCATCCGATGTCACTTAGTACCTACTGGTCACCGACAATTCACAACCCGCTGCCCGGTCTGTAAAAGCATCTCATATATTTCCTCGTTTCCAATTAGTTACACACCAAGTTTCATCGGTTCGATTCAGCGGTTAACTGTGCATGCGTTACAAACAGTAAGACGGACCATCACAATTTCTCAATAATATAAGTACTTAGCTAGTCATTACAGTCATCACATACTTGTAGTTGGAGAAAGTAACTATTGCAGCTTGTTCGTAGATGACTGAACATAATGGAAACCAGGAAAGCTCCTCACTAACGGCTTCGTAGCCGACGTTCTTGATTGAGTGTGGTAAAATGGCAAAACGCCTATCAAAACATAGGTGCCTATTGACTAGACATTGTTAAATCCAATATTTACAATACCTGACGTAAAATAGAAAGTCACACTAAACGTGTTTGTCTTAGAGTAACATCCTTTTGAAGGTAAGTACCTTCAAAAGGATTTTACTCTAACACAAACCACTGACGGCCGCACTCAGAGACGTCAATTAACTTTTAAGTTTGTTTAACGTTGCTGCTGTCACTTTCTTTGGTATAGAAATAGAATAAGATGCAGCAACTTTAATCAAACTTAAAAATTAATTGACGTCTCTGAGTGCGGCAGTAATAATTTACCGCTATTCCTGATAAAAAGTCTCTGGGCAATCTATATAGATCATTTTAAGAAAGAAAGAAGAAGAAGAAAGAAAGAAAGAACGCTCTCTTCGCGCCTAAATTCACTATCTTCACTAAAATATACAAGGTTGCGCGAAGGGACGGTCAGACAGTTTGCTTAACTTTTTCATTTATTATGTCAAAAATACGCAAATACGCTTAGAAGTTTCTAAGATGAATCTTCCTAATTCGAAAGTTTGTTCATTGAGTTTAAGTATTTACTTTAAATTAGAATAATATGTACACATAGAATAATGTACAAAATATGTACAAATAGTATAATATGTACACGTAGAATAATATGTGTCTTAGACACTGAACCCATGCTGGTCTAGCCCTAAATTTTGAGCCCCAAGGGTAGATAGGTACAAGGCAACGATAATGATACTTCTACATGTAGGTACATATTTAATTACATACGAATTTTGTAACATCAGTCCACCGTCACACCAGCACGCTTAGACCAACGAATCAGTCAAGTCAAGTGTTTTTAATCCACGAATGCGCGTGCTTCACGATTTGAAACCACGGTTTTAAACTAAGTGACCGGTAGAAGCGAGCGGCTACACGGTTTCAAACAAGCGCTTTTGTTTGATATCTGCGTTTAAGGTCATGCGGAATTTGGTTTAAAACCACTGTCTACACGGTTTCAAACCACCTGTTTTAAATCATTGTTTGAAACCGTGTAACCCACGCCAGAAGGCGCTCCCCCAACTCAAATTGATGTTGTACGGTCGTGTTAATGTACCTACCTAAGTATGTAAAATTAATGAAAGTTTGTAAGTAAGGGCCTACTAAAACGCTTAATAGTTCCCGGTTGGAGTGATTAGCAAGGTGTGTAGGATTACATACTCGTACCACAGACATGAAAGACATTCTTCTAGATTATGGGGCACAAAATTACTTTTTTTTTTTAAATAAACAAAAGAAAAGCCTTGAGCTTTACTTAGCTTAATAACACTACAAGCAATTACAATAATGGGGGACTATGTAAAAAAAAAAGCCGTGGTAGCCTAATGGCCTGCCGACTCTTAAGCAGAGGGTCGTGGGTTAGAACCCGGGCTCGCACCTCTATGTTTTTCGGAATTTATGTGCGAAATATAATTTGTAAATTTACCGTGAACTTTTCGGTGAAGGAAAACATCGTGAGGAAACCTGCACACACCTGCAAAGCAATTTGATGGTGCGTGTGAAGTTCCCAATCCGCACTGGGCCCGCGTGGGAACTATAGCACAAACCCCTCTCCTCGTTGTGAGTGGAGGCCTGTGCCCAGCAGTGGGACGTATATAGGCTGGATTATTATTATTATTGTAAATAATAGACGAAGGTAAGCGCATGTGTTATGTGTTGCATATATCACCTATAAAGCGTTTATTATGATTGTATTTATCATCGAGCGCATAAACTCGATGCAGTTGAAGGTACGAGGTCTAATCAGCCCCTCGACCCACTTCCGCGGGCTAGATATGGGCCAAGGCCGATCGATCTGCCACGCTACGCAGGATAAAGGGCACCGTAACATTTGCTCTAGTTTTGGCCAGTCGTCCTTGGTACAGCTTCGCAAATGTACCTGTAGGTAATTAATTACTGCTGCCACTGTAATAAACGAAGTGTGTTTGGCTATTACGTTAGTACAGTAGTTCACGGTCATGTTTTGTTTGGACATATCATAAAAATACTACTACTAACTCTAAATAAATATGCTTTATTTTGATGTGCCTTCTATTGGAATTAGGAAAGCATATTATTATGAAAGTATTAGTTAATTATGTTGATAAAAATTCGAATGATATATCAATATCATTAAGTTTTTGAGCGGACACGCGAAG
This sequence comes from Tortrix viridana, assembly GCA_963241965.1. Classification (NCBI taxonomy): domain Eukaryota; kingdom Metazoa; phylum Arthropoda; class Insecta; order Lepidoptera; family Tortricidae; genus Tortrix; species Tortrix viridana. Next base: position 12,562,342 of record OY725172.1, read on the forward strand.
CTTTTGTAAATATTGTTAAATTTAAGTACCTACTTATCTCAAATTGATAACTTGCCAGTCATGCTGTATACCATCGCTCAAAACTGCGATCGATCATTAGACGAATTCTATTTGTTAGCACAATTGTTAAATAAATTTTTTAAACGTAGAACGTTAGTATAGACCTGGGCAAAAGAAAATGTCTGATATTAAGTTAATTAGATACTACGGCAAGACGGCATCATCACTACCTACTTGTCGTTTAACTTTTTTTTTTGTAAAATATAAAACCCGACCCTGAAACGTGAAATAAATGGCGATCGTTAAGGTTCCACGACACTCCCAATAAGGAAACAAATTGGCGAAAGTCGCACAAAAATAAAGTTAAGATTGGAATCTGAGCAGGTTTTAAGCATTCGATCAAATCGATTTGGGCACAGCTACTTCCGTGAAGGGCGATTTAGGTTGCGTGATAGGTATTCGCAGTTAAATCCTGTTGAAGTTAGCAAATCATTGTTGTTAAGTATATAAGATAGGTGTTGTGTTACTAACTGCCACCGGGCTTAGAATAATTTGTGAATGTGAAACAGAGCACAAACTGTCTCTCAGTTGACGCAGATCTAGGTTTGTGTATTATCCACTCGGCGCTCTAGTTACGGCGCTAACGACTGCATCACGGCAGCGCGGGCGCGACGTTCCTAGCTAATATTAGGGCTTCCGTTGACACAACCCCTAATTATGTTTGTATGATTGGTTACTAAGGAAAATCCACTCGCCTTGCAGATTTCTGATATTTACGCAGGAGAAAAGCAACACACCCGGCATTGATAAACGGCAACGCGAAATAACTTGTGTTAATATGTTTACGCGCGCGAACGATTGTGTATTGTCACGCGCGATTAGAAGCAGATATTTGGGTCAGTATGTCGTGGTAAACGAAGTAAGGAGTCGGCAGACACATATTTAGTTAAATAAATTATATTACTGGGCCGATGCTACATTATCTTACATTTTCGACGCGCCTGATTTGATTGATTTGCTTGATAAATTGCATTGATATCTAGAACATGAAGCATATACCTATGCAAAACCTGCTTGCATGTCCTTCTAAACATACGAAGTAAACAATATTCTTGGCTGGATAGTGAAGTTTTACGCGTTAGACGTTAATTACGATGTAGGTATGATGTTTATGCCAAATTCAAGAGACTCGTATTAAGTCCTAAAGAAAAAACAGATACTCGTTTAATTAGTAATAGAAACCTCTTTCGATCGACCTTTTCAATATATTATATACGAGTATATATAGGTACCTTTGTTATAAAAAAGAGTATGTAATAAAGAACGCTACAATATAAAAAATATCGTATTTCAGGTCCGATACACGAGGCGATAAGAAATAAAAATTGAAAATTGTTTTATGTCAGTGGGCATGAAGTAAACTAGTTACGCAACAGAAATACACATGCAGTTGTGGATACGCTCGTAATTCAATATAACCAAGGTTTAAGAAAAAATTTGCACCGAGATTTCATACAATCTTTTGGAACGCACTTAATGAGACTAGGAGTCAAATTAAGATAAGAAGAAAGTGAAAAGACAATACGGAGCGATGATGCGCGAGAGTCGAGCGAGCGACCCGCGCGTCTAGACGAAACCGGGTCACTGCGCGTGCGCACTGCGCGTGCGACTCTATGAGCGCTGAGACGAGACCACATGGTTAACGATCGGTTGCATGGACTAAGAATAGGCCTATCTGCAAGAATGACTATAGGTCACCGCTCTGAATAATTTGCATGTATAGTTACGGTAAAGGAACTAGCATTTATTTAATTATGTAGTGTGCCATGGCCCAACATCTATTTTAAATTCTGTCTTTTTTGTTGGTCATGAGCCCAGTTTTCCCAATTTTACACTTCTTAGTATTTAAATTACAGCTTTGCCAGGCTATCACTATATGTTACCTTATTGTATAGTATGAAATGGTAGTACTTCAGGGTCCATGAATAAAGTACCAAAGCATTCAATTCATGTATATTGCGCTGGATTGATTTATTTATGTTTTTTTAATCAATGCCTAGGTCTGATAGAAGTATATTTTTCATAGCCCGTGTACACAAAAAAATACTACAAATGTACACAAAAAAAAAGTACTACACTACGCTACACTTTTAATTCATGTTGCTGAAGTCCTTTGTCATTGTGCTGCAGAGAAACTTCATTGTTATTTAAGTACTACTAAATGTAACAGAAAAAAGCGTTTAAGTAAATTTAACTAAATATGTTTGAGGTGTACATTTTTTTCATTATTATTTGAAGATATTAAAGTTTTTTACTTGTTTTACTGTTATGTGATCAGCGGGTGCATCATTGCACCGCCCTTGGCCGTATTCCATACTTATCTACGGTCCCAAAGAATCTGTTTCGCAGCTCGTTACTGACGATGCGGGCGCAGGGGACAGCCTATGAATGATTTGCTGACGATATCTTAATGGTGCGGTCGGCGCACCACGGTCGTTCATTTGCAATCAATTGCCATGGCATTGACCCTCTCTGTAGTAAAGAATTTACCGCAATAAATACGATGATTATTATAAATACGTGCATTAGCCCGTATTTATAGGCAACGAACATTTACTTATATACAGCGGCAACATCTTTATTGCGACAAGAATTATTAAAGGGTACAATATTGTTTTGGAGCCGTGAGCCAATCAATTTCAACGCGTTATAAATAAACTACAACGTACCGAAAAAGATCCACGAATAAACATAATAGACTTAAAAATAACTGATAGAAGGTTTTCAGATGCTGTTTGATGGGTATTTAAGTGCTTAGTGCGTTATAAATGTTGTTTTAATAATGTGGATAAATGAAGTTAATTGAAATTATTTTATTTTAATTTACGATCTCATTTCACGTCATTGTCGCAAAATAGCGCTTTTTGAACATTTTTGAAGTGTTTATTATACAAGGGAGTATGTCCGGACAAGTTCGAAGAAAGAGCCGTGCGACACTTCAGTGCGTGTACGAGTATATTATATATATAATTACTATTGAATTGCATTGAAGATTATCGTCAGGACATATTTTCCATTAAAGAAAAGTCTACATACTAAATTACGTATTCAATTCCTAACATAGGTCAGATTTGAAAAACTGGTGATGTGTGTACTTAGAAGTTAAATGTTTGTTAAATACTTTAGTGTGTAGAGCCATCAATATGGGACGCTTACATAACTGTAGGTGAAGACTCCGTTTTATACGCGATCCGACTGCACCGCAGCCAGAATACTTTCTCTGATTAGGCTAACCATGACTTTGCGCCATTGTCTCTGAGCAAACAGAAATAGCTTTAAAAGCGCCTCGATGTCAACGTAAATTATGCTTTATTTCCAAGTTACTATCATGTAATGTCCGTAGAACATTTCAGTAATAAAAACAAAACAGTCGAGCTGTCGACTGATAGATAATGCCTTTTGGCCGTGACAATGTGCGTAAATAGTTTTAATTTTGTTATGTAATAAAATAGAAATTATGTAAGAAATATATATTTTTTATTGCATCCTTCGTTTTATACATCGATTAAAAAAAGCGACATAGGTAACTTGGTACTGCAAGAATATGTTTATTTGGTTGTAATGTCTTAAATCCCAAATTGGCGTTTGTAACGATTACCAGTCGTTATATAACATGTACATAATTAAGTGGTCCCGACCTTATGCTCGCGGTGACGAAAGAAAAGTGAAATGTTTGGGAGAGTCAACGCTCGAAAGCGGAGATGTAGGTAAACGCACGCCGCTGTCAGCGGAAACTGACATTGAAGCTTCTCGATAGATTTCACACAGCGCCATAAAAGAACAATACTGTTAGGCTTTCCATTTTAAGCAATAAAATATTGTTTAAATTTAAACGTCGATCAACATCAGTTATCTTGAAAACGATTGGTGCGAGGAAAACACGATAGTTCGTACATTAAAAGTATAGTGGTGTTTCCAATCGCGCCGGGTCAGCGTGATGGGGTTGATGACTGTTGACCAATGTGACCGATGATTATAATGTTAAGGCGGATTGTTGCTTTTATCTCAATAGTCAAAAATACATGCCTTATATATTTGGTTTATGTATAAACAATAACTATTCGCTCGTTATTATTTGAGACTTATATAAAATAGGGCTCCCAATGCTCCCGTATTTTCCGTAACAGGCCAACAAAATAAAATGAGGTTGACTTGATGAGCGTTAGCGAAAATAGCCAATAAAATATAAAAGAGTCCCTCCTTCCAGCGAATTTAGGCGACCTACATACAGGTCCCACGTGGGCTCGGCCGGCCCACGCTTCGGGGAAAAAGCTCGTCAGCTTTTTAATGTTATATAAATTAACAAGTTAAGCACGACGACGACGCGCAAATGATCACGATATTTATATTTTACGACGCTCATTGTCGCGTAAATGTCTTTGTTTATTTCCACGGCACGATTACGTGCGATTTTTACATGTAGGTCACAGTATGATGGTTTTATTCGTATTATGGTCATAATCGTCAATAAAATGAGTCTGACTCGGAGACGAGATGCTGCTGTTAAGGTGCCACTGCAGTAGGTCTGTTGTGAGGCGATTCCAAGCTGAATCTTTCTTGTGCCTGGTAACAATTCCGATCGAACCAAAGCAAATGCACTATTTAGTATATTGGTCCACACGATATATAATTTATTAATGTCAACAAGCTATCGCGGTAGGTACGTACTTTATTTTTATGCATCAGAAAATATGCTTTGAATTTTAAAACAATGATTTAAATAGTAATTTTGAAAATTAATAGAATAGTTTAAAAACGTTTTTGAATTTAAATACTTTCACGTCAAATCTACGGCTAGTAGTATTTCATATGCAAAGGTTATTTTTTAACATTGTTATAGGTATAAATAAGCCTCTTTAGCATTATTATTAATAGTTCTAGACAATTTTCTAGAATGATTTCATCCTCTACTGAATAAAAGAATAACTTGTACATATTATAGTAAGATATATAACGATGGACTACCCATATTTCGGGTTTAAATAAAGATTATAATATGGCGGTATATTGTGCCACTCAATAGCCTTTCTTCACGCTGCACAGCTAATCCGATCGATAATAGGTATCATATCCGTTATGGCTTCAGCTGAAAATTATCCTCGAGTAGGTAGGTAAATAGCTGGTTTTCTTAAGCAATATAAAGGTGGATTTACGTTACACCGTGCCGGGTCCGGGCCGGAGCCGGCCGAGCCCCGGCCGGAGCACGGCCGGGATACGGTCAAATAATCTAAGTATACCTTTGTATCAAGTGATTCATGCTTGACCGTGCCGACGAGGCATTTGACTGTGTCCCGGCCGTATTCCGGCCCGGCCCGGTGTAGCGTGAATCCACCTTAATTCTATCCAATTATGATCATTATTGACTGACGATTATTTGCAATATCTGTAAGATTCTAAAGATAGATACTTCCTTTGGTGCCGTTACCTACTGATCGAATAATAGTTAATAATAGTTCAAGTATAATTTAGTAATAAAATGAGGATATAACCCACGAACGTGTAATTCATCAAAACATGAACGTTATAGCATCAGCCCAATAGCTGATGTGTTTTTCTTGGAACGGTTCGAGTGGATTTGACGTACGATATAAGTACCTAACTCGTGTCGTCAATATACATATACATAGTATAGAAACAGATGCGCAAAAAATAGATAATATATAGATAGCCTTAAGATTATATTTGGGTCAAATGTAAAAACTTTTGAAATGGGCCTTAATCAACAAGCGAAGAGCTGAGAGAAAAGGACCCAAGATTTTTTTTTTCACCAACACGAACTTTTACCTACGTGTAAGTAATAGTAGTTTATGTGACTGGTGCATAATGCCTAATTATGTACAGTTACATACACTATTTTATCTACATACCATCTACATACATATTATAAGCTCTTTATGATGTGTTCAGCAACCGCATGTTACGACCAGCATTGCCGGCATTGATAAATTATTAGAACGTCAAAAATGGCGGCAGTCGTAGTTTTTTTTTTAATTCAGAGACAATCTAGAGTCGGCCTCTACTGTCATATCGTTCGATAATATCAAATTATCAAGTAACATAACGAGATTTGTCAAAATTGTATGCAATTGACATTTCATTTCGAATTAAATGTCATCTCGAGTGATATTAGAATTGAGGTCAAATAAAATTGTTTTGTTTTTCAAAGATGTTCGGAAATTGAAACTCATAACTTTATCAAATTTTATATCGTTACTAGCTTTTGCCCGCGACTTCGTCCGCGTAGAAGTCGTTTATCACTGCTCTCTCGGGAACTGTTCAATTTTCTGAGATAAAAAGTAGCCTATGTCCTTCCTCAAAACTCAGGCTATATCCATACCAAATTTCATCGAAATCGGTTCAGCGAATTAGCAGGGAAAGCTTTACAGACAGACAGACGCAAAAGTACTGTCTACTTTCGTGTTTATATAATATCAAGTATAGCAACCCGCCCTCGCTTAGCTTCGGTTATAAGTTAAAATATAGCCTATGTCCACCCTGAAACCTCATTCTGAATATCACTGAAAGAATTTTAGAAATCGGATGGGTAGTTTCGGAGATTACTCCCTACATCCAAACTTATTAAGTACCTCTTTCTCCTCTTCTTAAGTAAGTCGTTTATCGTTTTTACCCTGGACACTATCAAATTGTCTGGGATAAAAAACTCGAAAACTCATATTTTATATAATAAGTAGTCTAGAAACGTATTTCCAAAATAACCAAACTCTAACAAATCTACACCCTCAATTTTACCCCCTTACGGTAGTATTTCCAACATCATCGAACGTAATACTTTTAGTTTGTAAGCAGTAGCCAAAATAAATTTTCACGTTCCTTAACTTCAAAATTGACCAAATATTACCCCCATTTCATCCCCTTAGGGGTAGTTATCCAAAATCACCGAAAGTTGTATTACTTTATTTGTTAACAGTAGCCTATAAACTTATTTCCACGTTTCTAACTTCAAAACGAAAATAGTGTTTTTTATTTATTAACAGTAAGTAGCCTATATACCTATATCCACGTTTCTAAATTCATAAATGACCAAACGCCCATACAAACTTTAACCCTTCCCGTTTCTCCCCCCCTTAGGTGTAGTTTTTCCAAAATCACCTAAAGTGGTATTTTTTATTTGTTCATTTAGCCTATACACAAATTTCCATGTTTCTAACTTCAAAAAGGACCAACCTCCTTCCCATACAAACTTTAACCCCCCATTTCATCTTCTTAGGGGTAGTTATTCAAAATCACCGAAAATAGTATTTTTATTTATTAACAGCCTATATACATATTTCCACGTTTCTAACTTCAAAAATGACCAAACTGCCATGCAAACTACCACCCCCCATTTAATTTCCTTGTTGTTTTAAAACTTCAAAATTGACCAAACTCCTATACACACTTTCATCTCCCCTTTTCATCCCCATACGGGTAGTTTTTTCAAAATCGCCTAAAGTAGTATTTTTTATTTGTTAACACAAATTTCCATGTTTTTAACTTCAAAAATGACTAAACTCCCATACAAACTACCATCCCCCATTTCATTCCCTTAGGGGTAGTTATCCAAAATCACTGGAAGTTGTTTTAATCTGTTAAGAGTACTCTTTATAACAATTTTCACGTTTCTAACTTCAAAATTGACCACACTTCCATACACACATTCTCTCCCCCCCCCCCGTTTCATTCCCATAGGGGTAGTTTTTTCAAAATCGCCTAAAGTAGAATTTTATATTTGTTGACAGTAGCCTATACACAAATTTCCATGTTTTTAACTTCAAAAATGACCCAACTCCCATACAAACTACCATCCCCCATTTCATTCTCTTAGGGGTAGTTATCCAAAATCACCGGAAGTTATTTTAATCTGTTAAAAGTAGTCTTTTTAAAAGTTTTCACGTTTCTTACTTCAAAATTGACCAAACTCCTATACACACTTTCGCCTCCCCTTTTCATCCCCATAGGGGTAGTTTTTCAAAATCGCCTAAAGTAGTATTTTTTATTTGTTTACAGTATCCTGTACACAAATTTCCATGTTTCTAACTTCAAAAATGACCAAACTCCCATGCAAACTACCACCCCTAATTTCATTCCCTTAGGGGTAGTTATCCGAAATCACCAAAAGTTGTTTTTTATTTGTTAAAAGTAGTCTTTTTAAAAGTTTTCACGTTTCTAACTTCCAAATTGACCAAACTCTCATACACACTTTCACCCATCCGTTTCATTCCTTTAGGGGTAGTTTTTTCAAAATCGCCTAAAATAGAATTTTTTATTTGTTGGCAGTAGCCTATACACAAATTTCCATGTTTTTAACTTCAAAAATGACCTAACTCCCATGCAAACTACCACCCCCCATTTCATTCCCTTAGGGGTAGTTATCCAAAATTGCCTTAAGTCGTTTTTTATTTGTTAACAGTATTCTTTATAGCAATTTTCAAGTTTCGTACTTCAAAAAGGACCAACCACCACTCCAAAAGGAACTACCACCCCCCATTTCATTCCCTTAAGGGTAGTTTTTCCAAAATTGCCAGTAGTACTTTTTTTATTTGTAAACAGTAGTCCATAAACCAATTTTCACGTTCCTAACTTCAAAAATATCCAAACCCCTATACAAAATGTAACCCCCCATTTTAACCCCTTAGGGGTAGTTTAGCCAAAATCGCTGAAGGTAGTATTTTTCATTTATAATTAGTAGCCTTAATACCAATTTCCACGTTTCTATCTTCAAAAATGGATGACTTTCATACAAACTTCCAACCCCATTTTTACCCCCTTAGGGGATGAATTTTGAAAAATCCTTTCTTAGTGCACCCCTAGACCTCATAAGGAACCTACGTGCCAAATTTGGAATCTCTAGACCCAGCGGTTTGGGCTGTGCGTTGATATGTCAGTCAGTCAGTCAGTTTCTTCTTTTATATATTTAGATGAGAACATTATGTTACTGCTACAGATAAGAAAATTATCATAGTAAAATTGATTGTTGTAATGCTGGTCATTGCCAACGGATTCTGAACGCATTATAGAGGACTTATGATATGTGTGTAGATAAAATCTATTAACTACCTTATTCCGGTTGTAATTTTAGCGAAGTAGCCAAAGAAATATAGTACATTATTGCCGAGGGTAGAAAGTAAGCGATTTTTGGATGAGTACGAGTCCAAAAATTACACTTTCTGCCGAGGCAGACATAGTGTTTTTCTCAATTACTGCGAGGAAATAAAACAAAAAACTATTCATATTAGTAACTTGCATACACTTTCGATGGCGTCGGTGTCGGTCGGCGTCGGTTTTCAACTCGGATAAGTAAGGACAGTAGCTATAGAGTATAAAACGACTGATGTCATCATACTCCCATCCCATCCTCGTCGCCACTGAAGAATATGCACGTTACTCCTACAATAACCACCGAACTCCGAGGAAAGCCAGTAAAACACGTCCGCCCGTTAACACACATTTATTGAAAGAGAAAGATGACAGTTGCATTTTTGACCATTGAAGAAAACAATCTACCCTCTTTATATTCCTACATTACAATACTCTTCTGTCTTGTTACAAATGCCATTTGTTAACAGTGACAACTATATTTCTCCGATTTTAAAAGCGTACCGTTTTGGTTGTTTGTCTGTGTGAGTCACTCTTGATTAGTGTGCGTCCTTAGTATAAAACAACAATAATCCGACTAAAGTATGTGAAACTTACCCGTAATTGTTTATCCATGTTCTACCTATACATTTTTAATTTAGTAGGGTTAACTGGCTGCGACATGACAAGTATCTAAGCGGTATCCCCGCCAATTTTGCCATAGATGACTTTTTTTTTTAAATATCTGGTCCCGTATTATCGTGGCACTCGAGATGATCAAACTTACATTCGAGATGAAAATGTCTATCTATCTATCTTTGGTTTGTGGCTACATTAGTGATGAAAATGTCAACTGCGTATAAAATTTTATTTGTTTCGTCGCATCTCCCATGTAATTTCATCTCGAGTGATTCGAAAGTAGGACCCACTTGCGAATGACATTTAAAAAAAGTCGTCACATAATTTTTAGACTGTGTATCTTTTAGCAAAAATATACCTAATATTTTTTACGATGCAAAACGGTGCGTTCTGATTGGTCGACTTCATTCTTTTAACAGTTATTGTAGTCTGTTCCATGTCTGTTCTTAAAAGTGATAGTTTCTGATCTCAAACCAGACCAAAAATTTTCATATTTCTACAAAAACTTCTACAAGCGCCTATTACGAACAAATTTGAAATGTATTTTTTTATCATCTTTTTCCGTATTTTACGTGATATATTCTTCTCATTTGATTTTGATTTTTGTTCTCGATTTGAGCCACTTCATAAATTTTAATTCGGGTACAGCCGCCGCCACTCCTAGCCCACATCTCCATCAAGTCCCGACATAGGTAATGGACGTCCGATTAGATTTTATTCGTCGATTCTCTGATTTGACGAAATATAAGCAAAGCATTTGTTCTCGTTCTAGAATGTATTTAATACAAATCTTCTGAATAAAGTCCATCACGTTTGGCGACTTTTATTCACATATCACTACTTAATTACTTAAGTGTAAATTATGATGGCGGTCGCAATTTCTTAATTTATACCTGTACCTATCCTATAAACCTAGTCGCCAAAGCTAAACTAAGTTTTATATAAGTTTTAACACATTAGAATTAACATATTAATGCTTGATAAATCGTAACAGAAGAAGTAAAAGTAATACGTTTTATTGAAATCGACGCTCATTTATATTAACGCCTACTAAATAATAATTTATTATTCATTAATACAAACAAATAAATAGAGAACAACATTCATTTAAATACGCTTCTACTGGTTTTTTTGATAAAGCAATTTACAACTCACGAATACTTTTTAATTTAACGGACTATCTAGTTCTCCTTTTCTATTAGATGTTTCTAGTATGTTTCTAACAGTATCTTAATGTATTTATTACACGAGGAAGGATTTAATCACTGCGCAGAACACCGTGGACAGTACGTTTTATAACGCGGAGAGGCCGGAGAGCTAAAAACGACATCGTTGTAGGGATTCATGGCGGTGAGCCGTTATTCTCTCGTCAAACTAATAATCATAACACGGGTCATCCGCGGATAGATTTTACGAAATGGAAATCTTTGTGGGAGTAGGAAAAGTGGTATATTTATATTGTTATGAGTGCCAACACGTGCCGGCGCCGTGGCGGGCGCAGGAGCTGATCGGAGTGCACCGCACCCCGTCTAAACAGGGATTTGTTGTACTTTAGACATACGTCATAACACTAATAACGGGTTATATTAGCAATAACATCCAGAGATTATCAAAACAATCCGCTTTATGTGTTACGTGCTATTTAACGTTTAGCATCGTGAACGGTTGTTCGGCGCCGACACAAGACACGGTAATATAAAAATACATACCTATCTTGCTAACTAAACATTACACAGTGTATTAACCTTTCAGTCTTCTGCTTAATTTGTATTTATATTCTAGCCAGTCTGTAAGAATAGGAGTTTATTGAATAGTTTTTATAATCTGGATGCCAGAATTACCACCGTGCACCGACTTAGAACTTTTTTTCTCATTTATTACAATGTTCTAGATCAAAAATCCCCGAATACTTTCGCATCGATTTTGCCTAGCTGACACTTGTGTCGATCACTAATCAGATCATCTGCTTAATAGCAGTGAGCCAAAATGTAATCAGCGCCGGTTGTAGGAAGTGATCTAAATTCAATTTATTCCGGGCGCGTAGCAGACAATAGCTTTAATTTGAGTAAGTATATTGATCCAATCGATCAACGACCTCTTTCGCATTGAATCCTTAATTGACCGTGTTACTGAACTGTGATAGTCCCAATTCTCCGATAGTTCTATTTTTGATATAATTATTTCGAAGATCAAGAACAAAGGACGCTACCGATGTATGTATAATTACATAAATTACGTGAGCAAATCGTATATCCGATTCCGCTAGCGTTTAAATACTTGGCGGTGAAATGAAACTCTCTCATTGGTCGTAAATGGGAAACGCAGCAAAAAGATAGCGCCTGACGACGAGCGCGTTTAGAAGAAACGTTCACACCGCTCCGGATCCGAGGCTTGCTCGCATTGTACATCATTATCTTTTAGCATCTCAACTTCCGATTATAAAAAAACAAGTTAAGGATTGTGCGGTAGACATGCAAATATTATTTTTATTATATACATACCTTGCTACTTCACTCTCCAAATGATTTGGATTACTAGTCGGCTCTATGACCAAACGCTAGTAACTTTTAAAAGGTATACTTCCTGTAAATGATTGATTTTGGCGTGCATGCACTCATTTCTTTAAGTTGAATGGTCTCGGGAACAATTACAAGCTAAATGCCATATTAGTTGTACGCTACGAGGAATTAGAAGCCAAAGGTTGAGGTCACTAGTTCGAAAGCTGTGTTGTGTGTGAGTCATGTTATGAATTGCATGCTTGCTCGGATTTTTCTGATCTACTTCGCACGCGATCACGAGACTAAAAAATAAAAATTATTGTTAAAACCTTCGCCTTTGTCGCGAACCCATAATATTATGATTCAGTGTAAAAAAATGTAAGTCCTTAAGTTTATGCTAATAGAGTTGTGTCAAATGAAAAGCGTCTTATTTTGTTTGGTTCGTGTTTGTTTATCGTTTCACAGTCCTTTTGTAATACGACCTTTCTAAATTACTGATGTAATAATACCCATTACCGAATCAGAGACATATACCTAAACGTATATTAAGTCTAAATTTAAGGTAAAATTATAGTGCTTATTAAAAAAAAAAACCGATGACATGCAACATGGACAATTGCACGAGTTAATAAAAGAAATTATCAAAAAACTTACAACTTTCGACCATCCTAATTGTAGACATAAATTGAATAAAATAACACCCATTTTGTGTCGGGCTATTAAAAAGATTGCTCTAGTTTTCAATTAAAGGGAAAACAAGTACCATATCGGCTGATCACTGTCTGAATTTCCTCTTTATAAGTGCGTCCGGAGGCAGTTGGCGTGTAATGTAATCGCGGTTATGTCATCCGACGTAATCGCTGTAAGTCAATCAATAAACATGTTCGCATACGCTCTACTTTACTAAGCAAAAGTTCATTATATCCTACTTCGATTAGTTTTCGCAGTAGGTTATATAGGTAATGGTCTTATAGTGTTAGTGGGCAGCATTCATGTTCATTCAACCTTCGAGTTAGAATGTTTTAATATTAGACCATCGACTACTTCGGTCAGTGATTGGACTAGTGAGGCGTGGAAACAAACACCAGCAAATTACTTTTTATGTTTTAAAACGTTCTCAATGTAATTTAAAACCATTTGAATGCTGCGTGACTTGTTTGTAACATTAATTTCAAGATGTTATTCGTATTGCACTCAAGTTCGAGATTGACATATTGGATTTGATCCAAAATGTACTACTTTCTCATTCTTGACATTAGAAGTGGGCACAGAAATCAGACTACTCGTATTATAAAAACGGCAACAAGGTCTTAAAATCAAAATTTTAAGTGATTACAATGTACGGCAATTTATATGCCTACTATTATTTCGTAACTTGATACTAATAAAGCCGTGCCGCTGTAGGTACCTACAGCAGCAGCAGGCGATACTGGCTCGGTAAATATAAGTAGTCGCATCAAGTGGTACTTTGCTTTCACTTACTGCGTCTAGTGTCCTCCATGAATAACCATCTATTATTATAAACCCATGATAAATTGTCACGTTTCATCACTCGATCCTGACCGAGCGCACACGTTTTTAGATTTACCTTCAGCCGCGGCCGTTGGAGCGATAAGGCCAAAAGGATGCAGCAGACGACAGAGTTTAAATAATTAGATTTTTATTTAAAACGTTTTTTATTTTCAAATAAATGGCGTGTGTCAAGTGACGTTAAATAAGATTTTTTGTTTAGACAGTAGCAGTTGCGCGCGCGCGTCACCCGCTGGAAAAAAGCTTGTTTTTATTTAGATTATACATCTTGCTTGGCGATTTATTAATTTAATGGGGGATAATGTTAGAAATCGTTTACTAACAATTAATTTTCAAGGAACCTCATAATGTAATGTCACATAATAGGTAATGGCCTTCGTCGGGCCGCGCACCGCGTCGCAAATGCGAAATACAAGCCGATAGTTAGGTTAGGGGGCAAAAGAATGGCAGCCTACCTCATTTGTTACCCGACTACAGCGAAGCAAAAAGGAGGGTTATTGTTATTGAGTTTAATATTTCTTTCACCCATTTAAAATTAAGCGTTCATCATCTTTGAAATATCCATTTTTAATATGTTGACAGTCTTATACGATATAATCTATTATCGTTTGCATTACATATAAAAAAATTATTTGAAGAGTTAAAAGAAACATTTAAGTTATTAATAAAATACTAACAGCTGTAGTGCAGTATTTTAAAGTTCATTGGCTTTTCAAATTACACCATAGATTTTTCAAGACGAAAATCTTTAAAACTATCGTTGGCAAAGCTCATATGCTGTCGCGTTCTGAGGCATTTGCGTCAGAGGCTGTTGATTTGCGTTGCCACGCTTGAGAACAAATAGAATTGTCTCTTCTACATAAATATCATTCATGTTTTCATTACATGAGTAATTAAGTGTGACATGCTATTGGCAATTTAATAATAGCTGTAGGTAATACTTCTCAAGTCTGTTAACATGGCGGGCGCGCATGGTCGTCATTGTTCCGTGCTGAGGAATAAAACAAAAAAAAGGTTCGTTCAGCGGCCTTGCCCGCGCGCGCGCGGCCGCGACGACGCCTCGATCGGCCGATGGTTACGGCCATATCGACCATTGTTTGATTGGCATTGGGTCATTATCAAATTTTGCGCAGAACACTATGTTACTGTTTGTATGGAGCTACTACTCTGTTACCATGCATTATTACAAATATTTCTTAAATTTGTACTAACTGCCGCGCTCAGAGACGTCAATTAACTTTTAAGTTTGATTAAAGTTGCTGCTGTCACTTTCTTTGCTATAGCAATAGAATAAGACGCAGCATCTTTAATCAAACTTAAAAAATAATTGATGTCTCTGAGTGCGGCAGTAAGTATCTTTTTTCGAATCCGATAATCAATAATTTATCTGTGATATATAGCTAGGGTTGCCACCTTTTTTTTCTTAAATTAAAGTATTTGTTGGTTTAAATAGACAAAAAATAAAGTACGCATAGCAAAAATAAAGTATTTTATATTATTTGTATGTAGTTCCAACTTATACTAGGTGTTTTTTTATTCGTCTAAAAATTTTGGGGGTTAAATCAGAAAGTCATACTGACCAACTTTCACTATGGGACCAACCCCGAAATCGCGAAAAAAAATTTGACCCTCCCATACAAAACATATGGTAAACTGATTTAACCCCAAAATTTTTTAGACGAATAAAAAAACACCCTGTATGTTTTAAAAAAATTTCATTGATGTCGAAAATAAAGTATTTTTGCGTACTTTATGTGCTTTGTAAATTATAAAGTACGAACAGCCAAATTATAGTACAATACTTTATATTATAATACGGGTGGCAATATAGCTGACTGCAAATCATTCATCACTTCACTCAAATAACCGCAGAAAATGGATAGTGTAAACGAAAACATTTTTTAGGTTGGGACCGACAAGTTTACCTGCACAAAATTTGATAATGAAATGACCCCATTGCAAATTACCGGTCCCTGCAAGGCACAACGAGTTAATCTATTTAAAATAAAGTTTGATATTTACAAGAATATCGGTATCGTTTTACGCACATATCATTAAGATTTTGTACACGTATACTACCGCTGTTATTTATGTACTTCAAAATTTAGTCACTCCTAGGAGAGTCTCCCTAGTAACTTAAAAGACTAACTTTTGTTAATACATTGAAAACAAAGCCCCTCGATACAAATCATCTTTAAAAATAACCTATCCATATACACGCAGTTCGCAGGCGGAACATGATGTAGGCTGACTTGGGCTTTGCAATCAGTACCTACAATGATTCATCATATTTTCTGTTGAGTGTTGATAGTCATCCAGCTGCATGCAAAGACGAAGTATTTTTAGATGGTAGTCTAGCCAAGTCGCAATTGGTACAGCTGGTAATAGCGAGCCTCTAAACGCTTTAAACGTTTTAAACGTTCATTAATCCGACGTACATACGATAATAATAAAACACTAAAACATGAGCTCATGCAGATTTCAGGAAATTGTTAATATGTTTGTTTTTTCACACATAATCACGTAGGTACGTCGTTCTGTTTTGATCTTTCGTAATTATGTATTTGTAGCAGCGGCCTCTCGAGTAATATTAACATGGAAAGACCTTGCTTACGTATCTAATCATTGTGTAGGTAGAGGCAGTTCAAATAAGATGCTCATACTTTAGTAGAGACTTCCAACTCATTGTCAAAAGGCTTATAGACTCAGTGCTGAGCGTAATCCGAGAAGAATGACGTAAATCACGGTGAGCGCCGCCGCTCGGAGCGGTCCCATGCGCACGCGCAGTGAAAGTGGTCCGGCGGCTCGCACGGGATCGTCTCGCCTTTACTCCCGCTACGGCCAAAAGTTACTCACGCATAATATTAACGAGTTGTTGATATGCGGCCACTAACGATGGAAAAGAACTCAACTAATAACACTTTTGACACCTTCACCAAGTAGAAACGTCTTTACACATTAAGGCGATAATAGCTGTGGTTACGATACCTACTAAACCTACTATGGGTATAGCACCTGCTAAACCAAATCACTATCACTAAATAACGGGAGAGAATCGAATCTGACTTTGATATTGTATTTGAGATATCGTCTTTTGGTTTAAGAGAGCAGACCCCACTATCAGTGGAACTATAATAAATGCCAAGGAGAGACCGACAGCTGCATCTGTTTTGGTTTGCTATCCTACAAAAAACAATGTTTTTGGAAACACTATTTTATTAAACCTTTGAATCGTCTGATATGGTAAAAGAATTATCGAAATCGATTGACTTCTAATATCCATATTTTGACCTATAGTTAGCCTGCCTGCCACCCGAACCCGTCGGCGAGCTCGCGTGACACATATCATTATGGAACCTTCCTTTTTGCGTGACCCGACAACAGTGTTTAATAACAGATAGAAACATAGTAGGCACTAGTCAAAACTATACATGTTGTCACAAGGAAGACACTTATTGTTGGTGTTTGTTTTTAATAAAGTCCATTTTCAAAGCTTTGCATAAACTGTTGCTTATGCATACGGCTACTTAATATTTCTATGCAAGTAAGTCAACAACTGCTGTACGAGTATTTTGCATACAATACAAGCCTTAACGAATGGAATGTAATTCACAGAAACTGTGATAACGCAGTCATATGTAAGGGTTTCTGAAAGAAAACCAATTGTGAGGTACGTTACTTTTGTAATTGACGAGATCGTGGGCTTTTCCAATTTGTTTTAGCCCATATTACTTTTATATCGTAACTCGGCCATTCTCTGAGCGTTTGAACCGCCTGTCACACATTTGATTATTGTGGCACCTAATTGTTAATAAAATTTAAAAACTTGACATGGAACCACATGCTAAACCATAGATAGAGGATACAGGCCTGTGCTGGCTATACGCATTAAAATTGTCGTTAGTTGTCCATTTCGCCCATAATTAGGTGAAACGGTAATTAGAAATGCACGGGCGGTTGAAACGCTCAGAGAATGACCGACCTATTGACGTTATAGAGCTCTTACTAGCAAGCGAATAAATAGATACCATAAAGACACCAGTTATGATAATGATATATGAAAAAAAAGGAAGGCTAAAACAAAATGCAAGAGAAGCTCTTGCAATCTTTTAAAAAGCTAAAGAAGTGTGCAATATCTCAGACTGTGGATTTAATGCTTTTAACAATTAACTACGAGTGTTTAGCGAATAAACTCAAGTTGATTTGATGATTATACTCGTAAGTTACTCTTAGTAAATACACTGTAGGTACTTGACTCTGACTCAGAATCTCAACACTTCCGATAAAAAGGAATTCGTGTTACAACGCGACTTTAAAAATGTACGTTTAAGGATATGAATACAAAAAAAACCAGTTTGTTATAAAAATGCCTGTTGGAAATAAGTTACAGGCAAGGATGGATGTTGCAATTTAGTCATATAAGGCTGTCGTCAAATAAAATCAGCTTTGCTAAAAATCTGCACAGATTAGTGTACCTATAGGTAGGTGGGCCGAATTGAGAAATTAGTTCTCATTGACAGAGAGACAAATGCGCCAACTCAATCACTGAGTGACTAACGTAACCAAGTAACACATGACGAAACTGAATGTCAATGTGCAAGGAATTTAGATAAAACTCTTGAGATAACGTTACACAGGTTTAACCTTGTAAGTAATTTTATATTTCGTTAGATTTAATCCAGCACCTACATGCTCTGCCATGCCACCTTATAAAAAAAAGTCCCATTAAAAGCTTGGGTGTAATAGTTTTTTTTCTGCACGGCGTGATTAACGCGGATTAAGCAATATGGTGATAACAAAAGTAATATAATAATATATAACGAACTGTCAATTTAAACTCATTTATGATTAACATCGGTATTGAAAAAAGTTACGTGCTAGATCCAAAGAACGAAGAGCCAAACTTACCGAATGTAAATTAAGTAATGCTTAACTGCCGCACTTAGAGACTGCGACGAGATTTTTATGTATGATTAAAGTTGCTGCGTCTTATTCTATTGCTATAGCAAAGAAAGTGACAGCAGTAACTTTAATCAAACTTAAAAGTTAATTGACATCTCTGAGTGCGACATATCACAGTAATGATTGAGTTATACCTACATATAAGACTAGTATTTCAAATTTACAAGCCAAATGCAAATGGCCAAGAACTCCAAAGTAACATTAAAGATCCTCCTAGACATATTGAAGAGTTAATACTTAACATTATGTCGCACCTTCAGAATGAAAGTGACCTAATCCAAAATGTAAAAATTTTGAATTTGGTCTCTATAACAATAATTTTATGACTCGAAGTAGAAAACTTAACATTTTGTATTAGGTCACTTTCATTGTAAAGGTGCGATGTGTACCATTATAAAGGCGGCTTTTTTATTGAACGAGCGAGCGAAGCGTCTCCGTTTCATCTTGGGCAAAAATGCTTTCGTATGTCCGGCTGTTCTCCTCTACATGTCGTATTTCTCAACCGATTCTCGTGAAATTCTGTGAGCAGGTTCGATAATTATATGGATTTTTTTTGTCGATGCAGTTGTTCGAAATTGTTCAAAATGGCGGAGATATGGGGGTTTTTGCGATTACCAACTTATTTGCGGTGTTGGTGAACCGACCGCGACCTATGTCGATGTACAGGGATAACAGTTATCCAACGGCAAAGTTAAGTTTGTCGCGAAGTCTACAGCTCACAGCCAATAGTGATATATTTTGACACTGATTCCTGAGACACCCTGAACACCTTACACAAATAACGGTTATAACTTATGCCAAGTTCGAGTTGAGAATCTTTTTAGGGTGTGGTTCATTGCATTGCATTGATGAAAATGTGATAAACTTGAGTTTGACGGGATTCCTTAATATTGATATTGATAATATTTACTTCGATCATTTTTATCTTGTCCTTTATGCAGATTGATGTATCGTTTTGCTAAATTTTTGACGCATTGATATTTACGCCCTTCTGTGTCAGTATTGTGGGGTTGAATTCTATTAGGGGCACATTTTGTGTGATTAGAGTGAATTTTTGTATCAGTCTTGGATGTTTAGGATTTATGTATACGATTATAATATTGTTAACGTTGTACACAGGTATAGGATCAACCTGTACTACTTAAGTGTCTCAGATGCTATGGTTATCGCAACAATATATTCTTCATCACTAAGTAATTCTTCAGAAATTAGCCCAATCTCTAATCCTATAATTCAACCTCGAATTGTAAATGCATTTATCTGTTTTCACCTGTACAGAAATAAATGGAACCTCGTTTAATTTGATCGTTGATTTGTTTATGGATACAACTTCAACTGGCGAGTTTGCGCAAGTGGTATCGGACAGGAGTAGTGCGGCGTCTTACGACACGCTCGCGTCACGGGCATCTCGAATTAACAGTGTTACGTAAAATTTACATTCGGTTAAGAATACCGACATTGGGTGGGCCGGCCTTCGCACCCAGATACTGTGTGTCTGGCAATAACCACGTTCGTTACACACGAGGACCCGCCTTTTATTATGACCTACAAATACTACCTACATCTAGAAATTAACAATAAACAACACGCAAAATTACTCCTCAAAGGAAAGCAGCGGAACACGTAAGTAATTTTAGTATCACAAATATAGCGCCTTGGCATGTGATATGAACACAATTTATGGTTGAAGTATATAAAGTAGACGTATGAAACTACCTCCTCAATTTAATGCTAGTTAAAAAAATATTGTAAACAAAAACGGT
Organism: Tortrix viridana; assembly: GCA_963241965.1. Classification (NCBI taxonomy): domain Eukaryota; kingdom Metazoa; phylum Arthropoda; class Insecta; order Lepidoptera; family Tortricidae; genus Tortrix; species Tortrix viridana. The sequence goes on from OY725172.1 coordinate 12,582,869, forward strand.
TTTTTCGAGATGCGCAGATTTTCGCAAATAGATGTGACATAATCGTAATATACTTACAAATTTTGTCTCAAGGAAAAGAATCAGATGTATAATCAGATGAATTGCATAATTAAAACAGTGTATATTATACATTTAATTAGTGAGCGATAACATCGCTTCGGAATTAGTTACTGTTACGCTAAAAAACGAAACTAAAATTGTATATGTTAATTGAGTTTTAACCACCTTCGTAACTGGATAACTAGTTAGCTAACAACGACTGCTCAAAGTTCATCGAACGACCGATTGCCTCCTAGATCATAATTTAAGTGACCGTATAAAAATGGTAACCGAAATATTTCAGGATATATTTGCCTTGTAGAATTGAAGGCAGGATGAAAAGAGTTATTCACATCGTATCTACGAATGATGGACTGACAATGATATATGAAACAGCGCGAGTACCTACGTACTTCATTAATTTGATTGAGCACACTTCTCAGCAATTACAGGGGTTAAGAGGCGGGTCAAATGATCCGGAAACTTGGCGAGGTGATCATATTACGAGGTGCCTCGCCGTAATGGTTTTAAATAAAGATGTAGAGATGTTGGATGTAATTGTCACTTCATTTATTTGCCCTGTTAATTAAGAACTTTGTATGATTGAGATATGATATGACTTTATAGTCATAATTTGTAAAAGGAATAAAATATAAACCATGAATTTTAAATAACCTTAACTGCTCGTCGGCTCGGTCTGGCGAACGAGTGCAATTTATCTTTATTGGCCCAGTCTAGCTCAATCAACTCTACCCTGAAATAGCATTTTGAGTATAAATGGAACAAAACTAAATACACCGTGTTGCTAAACAAGTGTAAACTTATTAGACGTCTAAGAATACCAGCGTGGCGTGACTCACGCTTTATCGATAGGTGGAGAAAAGCCGGTGTAGCTTCCCTCTCGGCGGTGTCATTTTCTATCGCAACAGAGTTAGTTCGCCGATGAGCTCCACGATGTACCAGCCTCATTGAGATCTGAGGGTTGGTTGGAAGTTGGTTCCCTCGAGTGGGCAGTCAGGCGTACTTTATAGTTGATACAGGTTGCTATGAAACGCGAGTTACTATCGAGCTGTGCTTGGTACGGTGTTGAGTTCGTCGAAATTCGCATTCAGCGGTCGCGTTAAAGAATAGCACAGATGAATATTGTACTCAATTTATTATTCTTTACGTTTATATTTCGCTTGCATGTTATTATCGGTATTCAAACGTTAACATTGATATTTTTTAAATGTTGCTCAATCGATTTAAGAATCAATGCTTTGCAGACATGGCGTTCTTTCTCGAAATTGTTTGATGGTAATCCCAGCGGTGATTCAAACCCGCATGTGTAGGTACATAAAATATCTTGATCCATGTTCATCTTGTTATTTCAACCAAGATTATGATGAGTCATCTGTCCGTTTTGAAGTGTATTAAGTTTCATCCTTTTTTACAGGAACGGGAACATTCGGGCGGGTCTGCCTGTGTCGAGACAAGGCCGCCGACGAGTACCTGGCCATGAAAATCTTGTCCATGGCTGACGTCATCCGCCTGAAGCAGGTGGACCACGTCATGAACGAGAAGAGTATCCTCGCGGAGATTAACCACCCCTTCGTTGTGAATTTGTAAGTTTAAGTTGTCGATATTTTATGCAGGTGCGGCGACTCGAGTGGCAGCCAACAGCTGGCAGCGTTAACTCGCTGCTCGATCGCTAATCCGTATACAAGCTAACCCTTTTGATACGTGTGTGGGCCGGCCGTACAAAAATTAAACTATGTCATGGGGTATTTAGGTCTCTGGTTAACGCGCTTGCAGTATTTACAGTTTAGCGCACTCTACTTACATTTATATTTTGCTCACTCTTTGGATACTGTGAACCATCCACAGAGTTCTTAGAATATTCTTTATTTTGGAATTCCAGCAACACAAAGAGACGCGACATGTACGTGTATGTATTTATTACTTACGTGTTTTGGAAAATTAATACCTACTCGTATTTTTGTTTGTCCAGGATGTTACGAGGTGTACGTAAAAGGTTGAGTTTATTTTTGTTACCATAATAATCATCTAGTCCTAGCCGATTTCGGCTACAGCGACCACTTCAAGGACGTCCTAGGTGAGTGCCCGCTGCTCCGACCGCTCGTGCGCACGCCAGTGGCTGACGTAGCCTATCTTGGCAAGAAACGAGCGATCGCACTTCGGGCAGACCAGAACACCATTCCGATAATTGTAGCTTATGGCAGCAGGAGGTCGCGTCTTAACCTCATCGCGCTTGGCGTCTAGCTCATCTAGTCGCTTGTCTTCAAAGGTATCAATGTGCCGCGAAAGGAGACTTCTCCACTCCGACCGGTTCTCAGCAAGCGACTCCCATTTAAACGGGTCAATACCGCAGCTCTTCATATGGCGCTTCTGCACATCCTTATACCGCAAGAGCTGACCGCCTTGCTTTCGCCTACCCTCTTGAAGCTCGCAGTAAAAGATACGCTTAGCCATCCTCTCGCCGGGCATACGAAACACATGGCCACACCAGCGGAGCTGCCGTCGCATGAGGTACGCCTCTATGCCGCAAACATTTGCTCTACGTAAGACTTCTGTGTTCCTGATGCGATCCAACCAGCTCACACCCGTGATGTCCCGAATGCATTGCATGTGAAAACGGTCCAGAGTACGAATGTGCCTCCTATATAAGCACCAGGTTTCTGAGGAGTATAACAGAGTTGGCAATACAACCGCCATGTAGACAGCAACTTTCGTCCTCAGCTTTATATTGTGGGAGCGGAATAATTTCAGCCTAAATCTGCCGAAAACAGCTGCAGCTGCCCCAATTCTGGTATTTATTTCGGCATCCAGTTCACATTTTGCAGACAAGGCGCTGCCTAAGTACCGGAACGTCTCCACTGGCTTAAGAACATCTTGACCAAGGCAAATGTTTAAAGGCTCTCTGTGTGCACCGACGGCCATCGTTTCTGTCTTACTCACACTAATTTTGAGGCCAAACTTTTTACATGCCTCGTCCAGACCAGTCATTAGCCTTTGTAGGGAGGTTGGAGAGTGCGCCACAAAGCATAAATCGTCAGCATACATTATATCAGTGATTGTGTCGCAGGAAACCTTGGTGCGCGCCTTCAGTCTTTTCAAATTAAATAAGTTTCCCTCAGTACGGAAACGAACTCGTATGCCCTCTGAAATAGTTCTCAGAGCGTCCCTAACAACTACGGCAAAATACAAAGCAAACAGAGTTGGTGCAAGAACACATCCCTGCTTGACACCACAACTGACGGGAAAAAACTCCGTCTGCTCGTTGTTCACCGCCACACAGCAAGTCATACCATCATGCAACAGACGAATCAAACGCACGAATTTTTCAGGGCAACCCAATTTAGTCAAAATTAACCACAATGCCTCTCGGGGAACAAATAATAATAACAGTCTGTAATTCAAGCGCAATATGAAATACTTGTCGTGAGATTAATCAAAGCATGCGTGATGGTCGTCAGTAATTGGGCGTGTTTTCGGCGCGGAGCCAGACATACAGCGGTATTATTATATTGCTAGACACCATTATTCGGTGACATACAACAATGTATCCACTATTTTATAACAAGATATAACCCACTATTGTCTAGCACCGTGATATTTTATTCCCCTAATGGCTTGAACGGCTTTGAACCAGATATGCGACATGCGTGTTTAAAACTCGAGACAACGAAACTTACTGAAACTAACTGAATTATAAAACAGAAAGTTGTAAGTGGGCGGTTTTCAAAAAAAGTATATATATATATTAACTAAAGTACATATATTAACAAGCTAAGCTAACCAAGGACAATTTTACGTGCCGCCTCGTCGTCCTCGTCGGTGTCGCAAATGTAATGGGTATTATGACTTCACCGCATGAGGCTTCAGCTCATAACAGGATTGTGATTAGATTATTATTATTATTATTCTGTTGGATATGCTTTCAGATTAATATAGTATAATCCTATTGTAACCCTATATAAACTCGACCTTATAAAATAGCAAGTACGAACGTCTTTGATCGATGTCTATTCGTCTGTCGCTGGTCAGGTTAGACCGCAGTAGAGCCGGCCCGGCCAACTATGCTCTCGCGGGCCGTCACATTTCACTCGCATGCCGCGGTGATGGCGGTCTGGCAAGCATTGTACTGACACTTTTTATTGGACTCTACAGTGATCTATCGCTCTACAATCACGTTCGAATTATTCTGTAAATAAACTAATATTAAAATCAGCAAAGAGAAATGGGAAAATATTCAGGAATGTATAGCCTAGTATTATTTATGTTTTTTTTTTTTTTTTTGTGTGCCTTGTGAAATATTGAGAAAGGGCTTTTATTTTAAATATCTATTGGAATTAAAGGCCTGTTACATTTTCATAATGTACTTTGACAAACATAACTTTCAATTTGTTCTACGTCGAGTTTTTAGAATAAAATTACCAGTAATTATCCATAGGTACCTACAATTAACATTATATACCTAACTGTTCCAACAGACCTTAGGGTTTAAAACTAATGCTATTTCAGGCGGTGGTGGACGCACGACGACTCGTGCATCTACATGCTGTTCGACTACGTGTCCGGCGGAGAGCTCTTCACATACCTACGGAGCGCCGGCCGCTTCAGTAACACCACTGGTCAGTGCTCCTTTTAATTAAGCCTTTAATATCCATGCAGTAGTAACGTAAGTAGCGAATCATAATTGAACACCATTTTCACTTAATTTCGGTGACATTTACGTCTGACATTTGATTGCGGTACTCACTCCAACGGTTTGATTGCTTTGCTTAGATTCATGATCTTTCAATTTGAACGTTAGTGTTGATTAGAGAAACTGAAAATATTTCAAAATAAAGTTATATTATTTTTGTTTGGAATATCACCTCTGCAAATAAATTAGATGAAGTGCGATAAATAAATAAGTTTTGGAGTTTCGCCAAAGCGATGTAGCGATGAATGTCCAGCTCGTGCCATGCAGCACCCCTCTGCCAATATTTTATTATTCAAGTCTTTAATACTAAGTGGATAATTCAACGTGAGAAGGTGTGGTTTAACTTGGACAAGATTATAACGCTTTTATTTTAAAATCTCACTCAAACTTGATATGCCAAATATGTATGTAAGTAGGTATATTTTTAATGGCATGAAGACGCCAAACGAGCAAGTACACAGGCCGCCTGAACGTGCGTGAGCTCGGAGGGCAATGAACATTTGCAACTTGAGGATTTCTCAAGAAACCTTAATTAATATTTAAGATTTTGTAAATACGCCAATTTATTTAGCCGAGCACTGAAAAAAAATGCGTTAAATTTGATTATTCTCTAATGACATACGTAAAATGCTTTGACGTCATGGTATTCAATTTGAGATCGTTTTAATATACTTATCCGCGGATCTCTACATCACTTTAGATAACGGGTGGACTTGGCTCGTAGTTGCACATTTTATTCAGTAATTGGCGCCTTTTGGTTTGACAACGCAAATGGTTTAATGGCCGAAGTAATTTGCGTCTCAAATGCACTGTGAATAGTAAATAAATGAAACATAGTTTTATTTAGACGCACTAATTATTGGAAACAGCTGGATGCCAGTAGCACAGGACCGATCACGGCTGAGTTCTTTGGGGAAGGCGTATGTCCAGTAGTGAACGTATTTCGACTGATAAGTATGATGATGATGATGATTAATTAATGTATACAATAATTTTTCATAGCCATCTCAAGAGTGTAATGTACGTTATTAATCGGGGCAAAATTTTATAATTCATAAGCGGCAAACTAAATCCAGACTGGCGAGCAAGGCTGGCGAGTAATATAACGCACCCTTAAAAAAATATACATACCTAAACTCGCACGTTTTTGACGATTCATATAACAATAACCCATTTATTAAAATCGGCCCAATAGTTTCTTCTTCAAAACCAATGGTCAAAACAAATTGGTTAAAACATAAAAAAGTATTAAATTACTTAACTATTATCAATATGTATACTATAGATATTACTATACAGAGATTGGTTTCCTTAGAAACGTTTGTATTGTGTGACAGGTTGGGAATGACGTAATTGGTCCCAAACTACTCGTGTAGTTACGCGCGTCGCGTTGTTTAACAGTTCAACAAACACCATTAATCAGTTCGTTTGTGTCTGTATTTCTGGAGAAAGGACATGAATGTCAAAGTGTACAGAAATAGTCGGTCAGTGACGCGAGCACTGCGATTGGGTGCTGAGAGGCTCGTCGGCGCGGGTGGGTTTTGTCGGAGATTTCCACTGGATATTTTACGACAGGGATATTAAACGTCGCACAATGCGCCTGAATCGCCGACGACGCCAGACGACGCGACGCCCGCGAGCGCCCCGCTCTACTCTCGCTTGATCGTTGTCTCAGTTTTGTAATTCAGGAACGTAATAGTAGATTGTTCAACAAGGGACTAAAGTAAGCCATTATGACACGAGACATATATACACCCGAGCAAAGCGAGAATAATTAAATAATTAAATAGATTCATTTTCGTAATCATTAATCGTGTTGTACGAAATTAAACAGTTTTTTTAACAGTTTGGAACAGTTGTCATTTTGAGGTTATTTCCACGCCCTTAAAATTGTCTATACCACAGAATAAGTACCTTCGTAGAAACCGGACTATAAGAAACAGCAAAAGACGTATATTTGACCTTTTTCTATTTATGGCATTCATATCGAGTTAGAAAGAGGTTTTCTTAAAGGTATTCTTTCATTTTCCATCATGTTGTCACAAGGATCTGTCAACGCCAGTGTTGCTGCTGAGTCGACAATAATTCTAGTATCAAGTTTTCATCTTTTGGAAATCTGAAAATATCGATATAGTATATTCACAACACTGTCAAACTAATAAAGCTACTAAATGAAAAAGTCACCCCGACACCAAATTAACTATTTGCATATCGACTTTTTAATTTTGTAGTACTGTAGGTTCGTGTAGGGGTCCAATGGCGGGCTCATCGCGGTCCATTCAAATTTGACGTCTAAAACCTTTTGGCATCATGATGGAAAACGAAAGAATACCTATAAGAACATCTCTTTCTAACTCGTTTTGAATGCCATAAATATAAACAGGTCAAACCTCCGTCATTTGTTCTTTCTTATATTTCGGTTTCTATGCAAGTATAGTCGGGGTAAAAAAAGGTTCGTCACTTTTGGACCTTAACAGTATCGAAATAGAGTTGAAAAGTGACGAACCTTTTTTTACCCCGACTATACCTACTTATTCTGTAATAATCCTGCATTCACACACACACCGTAGATTGGCTGTTTAGGGGTTTCCAAAGTAAATAAAAAAAAATACTTTAGTCCCTAGAGACTAATAAGGAGCTTTATTCCCGATATGCAGAGACTAAAATAACATTTTAAGAGCATGAGAAGTGAAACAAATTAAATCCATCTTCCGGGTATTTTGGTTTGACGATATCGATCGTTATTTGTTTCTTTGTCTACAACTATTTAAATAGGTATACAAAGAGACAAATGCCAACTAAACGACCGAAGAAAAAAAATTACAGGCCGAAACTCCAAACTAAAACAATATAGTACAATTTTTAATTGTTACCAGTAACTGTACCATAACGTCATACGTTTAGTTCTGAATCATTAATTTTCATTTAAATAATATGTACCTACCTAAACCGAGGTGACAAACAACCAAGTTGGATGTTATTTAAACACCCATAACATGTTCCCCTTACAGTAAAGACGGGTTCTGTTTATTTTGTAAATTAGGAGTAAATTTTGGATGCAGTCTCATGATTTCAATTCTTAACAGATAAGAGAGACAGTGAGTCGAACGTGCACTCCCGTGACCTAAACAATTGTTTATTCAATTTAATATTATTACTATATGACAGTTAAAATAAAAATAAATGGAGTTTATCACACCGACCGGGATTTTTCCAAGATTTTACTTACTAATTAATAGTAGAACCAAGGACCATATATAATAGGACTGACAATCTTCATACTACGCACCGTACTCCGTTAGTTAGTATCTTTCTACGTGGCTAGATGCCGCTAAGAGTACCAATTCATTCAAAAGTCGTAATTTTACAATTTCTATGTGACGCGCAAGCCATCGAGCGTTCAACGACATTCCAATTGATACAGTAAAAAGTGAATAGATGGCGTTAGGTGCGAGGATGTTTCATTACTACGTTCCGTCCGTTCCGGCTCACTTCACTATTTTTAAACTATTATTTGTACTTACATAATAATTACTTACAAATGAAATATATTTCAAAGTTTGTTTACCTTATTATTTATAATTTAATTTCGGAACCCAAATAATGTCCGCAATTATATTTTAGTTTAAAAAGATTAAAATAAAGTTTAGATTCTGCGCGAACTGAAATGAAAATTGAAACGCCAAACCTTAAAAAGTTATAAAAGAGAAGCAGTGATGTCACTTTAGGATATTTTCTCAAGATTTAGGGTAAAAACACTAAAAACAGAACTCAATGTAAGGTAATTTTTTCGTTGAATCGTATTTTGTTTTATCGTCATAACATTTATTTATTTAATTAACATAACACTTAGGTTGGTACCTAAGACAATATACTCCTCCCTAATGGCAATATGCATTTTGATGTCATCAGTGGTAATAATATTAAAGGCTTATAAAATTACAATTTATTATTAATAGCTTAGACGTACCCACGTACTTAAGATATTCACTATCTCAATCTCTATCCATTTAAATAAAACTGGTCGAACTATGTCGAAATTGTCGAAAAATACTGAGTAAACTGATATGTACACCTGTTTTAGTGTTCCTTAACGAAAGTGAGAAAACAGGGTCATTGTGCAAAATGTTTATTTTAAACCATAGTTGAAATTTGGGTTTATTTTTCAATAACGCTACAAAAGTGGGATAAAATTTGACAAAGGCTAGGGTAAAGTGAAAAATAGACCTGGCAACACTGCTGCATTGCTTTTAAGGCGCGTCACACACGGAGCTATAATATATATTAATATACCAAAATATATATTATATTACTATAGCTAAGCACCACACACGACAAAGATACCAAAATATATTCATTTGACTCGTCGCTATCCTAGCGAGCGCACGATTTCAACATGTACAGGATGTTCTAAAAGTGAAATATGGATTTAATATTAAATTATTCAATAATGGGTATTGCTATTCAGATAATATTATATGGTTTCCATAGCAGTGTGTGGGTGTACTGCACACTATTTGAACGAACGATATACGTGTAAACTCTATATATACATAATAGCGACACTGGAGGGACTGCGCATTTTATGGCGTTATTGAGAGTTGCCGTTGAATGGAGAGAAGAAAAATCAATATTATTTTAGCATTATAGTATGAATTTTATTTATGATTCTATATATTATATAAAAGGCAATGTCCGGTTGACTGACTGACTCATCAACGCCCAGCCCAAACCGCTAAAGATAGAACTTTGAAATTTTGAGGGGGGTTGAGTTTGCATTGTAGGCGTCGTTTAAGAAAGGATTTTTCGAAATTCAACCCCCAAGTGGTAAAAATTGGGGGTGGAAGTTTGTATGGAAGTCATTCATTTTTGAAGTCAAAGACCTGAAAATACAAATACAAATTAAAAAATAGTACTTTCGGCGATTTTGGAAATGGGGGGTTAAAGTTTGTATGGGAGTTTGGTCGTTTTTCAAGTTAGAAACGTGGAAATTTGAATATAGGCTACTGATAACAAATAAAAAAAACTACTTTCGGTGATTTTGGATAAACTACCCCTAAGAGGTGGAAATGGGGGGTTAAAGTTAGTATGGGAAATTGGTGGTTTTTCAAGTTATAAACGTGGAAATTGGTATAAGAATACCGTTAACAAATAAAAAATACTATTTTAGGCGATTTTGGATAAACTACCCTAAGGGGTAGAAATGGGGGTTAAAGTTTTTATGGGAGTTTGGTCGTCTTTCAAGTTAGAAACGTGGAAATTGGTATATAGGCTACTGATAACAAATAAAAAAAACTACTTTCGGTGATTTTGGATAAACTACCCCTAAGAGGTGGAAATGGGGGGTTAAAGTTAGTATGGGAAATTGGTGGTTTTTCAAGTTATAAACGTGGAAATTGGTATAAGAATACCGTTAACAAATAAAAAATCCTACTTTCGGTGATTTTGGATAAACTACCCCTAAGGGGATGAAATGGGGGGCGGTAATCTGTATGGGAGTTTGTTCAATTTTAAAGTTAGAAACGTGGAAATTGGTATATAGGCTAATGTTAACAAATAAAATCATAAAATTTTTGGCAATTTTGGAAAAACTACCCGTAAGTTGGTGAAATGAGGGGTGGAAATTTGTATCAGAGTTCGGTCAATTTTGAAGTCAGAAACGTGAAAATTGGTATATAGGCTACTGTTAAAGGCTAAGGGATGAAATGAGGGTGGTAATTTGTACGGGGGACCAAACTGGTCAGTTTTAAAGTTAGAAACGTATAAAATGTGTATTTAGGGTACTGTCAATAAATAAAAAATGCTTTCAGTGATTTAAGATATACTACCCCTAAGGGGTTGAAATGGGGGTTAAAAATTTGTATTGGAGTATGGTCATTTTTGAAGTTCGAAATGTGGGAATTGGTATATAGGCTACTGTTAACAAATAAAAAAAATATTTCGGCGAATTTGGATAAACTACCCCTAAGGGGATGAAATGGGGGGCTTAAGTTAGTACGCATACTTACGCAATCGGTCGAATAACTAATAAGTTCAAGATGGCGGATACTTTTTCTCATTCTGTCGACGGATTCGTTGTTGGAGACCACACAAATCCCCAGATATCGATTTTGGAAGAAATCTGTCAAATAACTAAAAAGTTCAAGATGGCAGCTACTTTTTCTCATTCTGTCACCGGATTCGTTGTTGGAGACCACACAGATCCCCAGATATTGATTTTAGAAGCAATCGAACAAAAAACTAAAAAGTTAAAGATGGTGGATTCTTTTTCTCATACTGTCAACGGATTCGTTGTCGGAGACCACTCAAATCCCCTGATATAAATTTTGGAAACAATCGGCCGAATAACTAAAATGTTCAAGATGGCGGATTCTTTTTCTTATTCTGTCAACGGATTCGTTGTTGGAGACCACTCAAATCCCCAGATATCAATTTTGAAAACAATCGGTTGAATAACTAAACAGTTCAAGATGGCGGCTACTTTTTCTCACTCTGTCAACGGATTCGTTGTTGGAGACCACACAAATCCCTAGATATCGATTTTGGAAGCAATCGGTCGAATAACTAAAAAGTTCAAGATGGCGGCTGATTTATTAGATAATTTTCACAGAAGATGATTTTTAAATAACGCTTTATAATTAACAAAAAAATAAAACCGTCTTCAAAAACCCACTAAAAAGGGTGAAATAAAGACCGGCCTCCTAGGAGTTCTAGGAATTGCCTATTTAGTGTTTGATAGGTACATGAAATATATATGACACAATGATTCTTGCCACCGACTTCGATATATTTGGTCCTGGCTCGAGCCCTGGTTAAAATATGTATTTGGTCCTGGTAGGTTTACGTACCTACTGACCTACGTAAAATTACAGCTTTCTAGTACTAACAGCCTCTAAGCTAGGCAGCGGACGGACGGACATGGCGAAACTAGGTAAGTATAAGGGTTTCTTGTAGGACTACGGAACCCTAAAAATAAAAACATTTTAATCTGACCCATATTTGCGGCAGCGGGAAACGGTAGTAGGTACATAATTATTCTAATCCGTTTTCATTTATTAGGTATACTATTACCTACATCCTTGATGATTACATCCATATTTTACGAAAAACAAACTTCTTACATACAAAACTTTTCTAACAGCACTAAATTACGTTAGTGACTGTTTAGTTCGTGGAAAATCTCGAGTTTGTCAATATATGCGTAATTTTATCTACATTTTACCAGTGCACCAACGCCATCTAGTTATTTTATGCAGCAAAAATTGGCAAACCAGCGAGCAACCTTGAGCAATCAATGATTCCAGAGGTAGTGCCATCTATTAAATACGACCTGTTTCACGCTGTTGACGAGTAAAAAATATAATATTTAAAAGTAGTGTATAGAAGTGATATTATGGTGTTAAAATAAAGCACTTAGACGTTTGTTCTTAAAAAATAAAAAAATCACGAGAAAATAATGGTGAAAATAACATTTTTGCCACTTCCAGGCTACAAAGCAGCGCCATCTAGTTTTAATACCGAATTTTGAGCTATTTCTGAGTTACGTTTTTTTGTATGTGATTGTCAGTCCTATTATATATGGTCCTTGGTAGAACTATGTTTTTGTCCTTATGTTGTAGTTATACAATATAAAAATAGCGGTCACCTCAAATGAAACTAGTACCTACTTACCCTTTTAGGACGACTGATTAACATGTTGATATAGCAAGTAAGTCTTTACCGGATAAGTAATTATCAGCTCCTGCCGGCGGTTGAATGATGTCACGCGCAGGCGGCGCCGAGGGCCCGAGTCTGCGCCCGCGCCGTGTGCCCTCGCCCACTGATCTTCTTTATGTCCTCCTTTTGTCTCGCTTCCAACTAGAACTCGCTAATTTATTATACTAACACGAACAATACTAGTCTCCGTGTTAACGATAGTTTGCAATTCCGTTTTAAGCGAGTCTAAAGTAGATTGTTATAAAAAAGGAGGAAGTTCTTGTGATGGTTTTAAACAGGAACAGTACATCGTTGCGCTTCAAGTTGGTAGTGATTGTGCCCATGGACATTTATCGTAAGTGCGGTTGACATGAAAGTAAATGAGGGTTTTACAAATAAGAATAAAGCGTACCAACGAATAAAGCGAAACGTTGCTGTAATAACTTTATTACGGACGGATCAAGGGAACTTTTATGTACTGCATTTATGATTTCGCGGTTGTCCAGTCCCGAAGCAAAATTAAAAAGCAAGATTAACTTAAGTTTGATTGGTGTAAACAAAATGTTAGTGTTTTAGGCGATATTCAAACGACGACCGATATGAGTTTCCATAAATAGCTTAAAACCGTCTGAGCTTGGCTGTCAATAATGTTGAAGAGCCGATAATTCATCTGACGTGTACGAACGTAAAGTAAATAATCCACGGGTAAGATGGTACAGCAGAAGTGACAGAGTTTTCCTGTGCGGGCGCAGACACTAATAATACCTACGGTGACGCGCCGCTCCAGCGCCGTCTCTCCACATTCACCAAAATAAACATGATCTCTTCATACCCTCTCCATAAGTAACTAGTAATCCAATTTTTGTACGCACATCCCATACATCTGAACTGCGACTGTAGCACACGGTTAGGACACAATACGTTTAGAATCCGTGAACGCGGAGCTCGAAAGCTCAGTAGGTACCTATTTATGTTGATAAGAATAGGAATCTTTCCATTAAGCAATTAGTTAGATATTGGAAAAGTTTTACATAAAACAAAAGATTGCGATGTTAAAGGTCAAGCGAAAGACACGCTTTCTAGTTTTATTGACAGTCTTAGTTTTGGAGCGGCGCTTGCCGCTTGGCATTATACCTAACCCGAGAAGTCATAATTCATGCTAATTATCGTACGGCCGGGGAAAACTATCCTGCGTTAATTATAAGGCTAAATCTAAATTCATGCTAATAATGTCTTGCTTTTTAAGCAATATCTAGATTCAACATTTTCGCGAGACTAATTTATCAAAAGTCTCAAAACTGTTATGCAAATTGATTTTACCTACTTTTCTTATTTTTAGGGTTCCGTACCAAAATGGTATTATGGCGAGACTTCGTCGTCTGTCTGTCCGTCCGTCCGTCTGTATGTCACATCAGTTTTTCTCAGCAACTACAGATGATATCAACTTGAAATTTGGCATAGTTGTATAACTTGCTTGCCCGCATCTGTTTTTAGTAAAAAAACATGAAATAACTTTTATAAATAATTGAAAATAAGTCTAGAATGGGGGATTGAAAAATGAAAGTGATTTGATTATAGCAAATGGGGGGATCATAAGAAATAATAATAATGTATTATTTACTTATACTTTTTGTGCAATAAAGAGTTTACATACATACATACAAATAAGTTAATCTGCATATATAGCATTCAAAACATTTTTTTTACAATTTCCCATGACGTACTTTTTGATTTATAGCCAAAAATGCACAAAAAGTTACCTTTCCCCCCTTATCTTCGAAATTTACGAACCTAAAAATCTGAAAAGTTCATGCATGACGTATAGCTTATTATTTATATTTTACGGAAAAATAAAACAAAGTGTTCAAAATTTTCAGTTTTTGAGAAATAAGTAAAAAACTTATTGCATTCGAATAAAAGTACATAAAAAGGTATATTTTTGAAGTACCTACGAACTTAAACACGGTACCCTCGGCGCGCGAGTCCAACTTGCACTTGACCGGTTTTTTTAACTATCGTATTAATTATTTTTAGACACTATATAGAGGATATTCAGTCATTTGATAAGTATTTTACAAAAATCCATTGAGTCGTTTTCAATATAGACGTTGTGACGTTGACGTCTGAGGTTTTCTAATAATTTGTTAGACCCAGTAGTGAAAATGGTATAGTATGTTATATATTTGTAATCTACGCGTAAAGCCCTTTCATTTGATACCCCACATGGTATGTTTAAAAGAAAAAAAAAATGTCTTCATGACGTCACAGTTTCTACCCCCACCATTTTCGCGCTTGTCATCTCATATATTTGTATTCAGGACATCATACTGAATGCATTAATACCATAACGGAAAGTAACATAACCTCATTTTTCGATCTACTAGGTATAATGAAAGTAGCCCAAAATCTGTAACTAATTAAGTAAATTAGCAAAATGTGTATCATTTAAATTTATGACCCGTCGAAGCTGCAGTTTTAGCGATATTAATGAAGAAAGTGGACCGTTTTTTTGATGTTTCGTAAATAAAAATGTTGATGTTACGGTTGCAGGTAACTTCTACGCCGCGGAGATCGTGTCGGCGCTGGAGTACCTGCACGCGCGCAACATTGTGTACCGCGACATGAAGCCGGAGAACCTGCTGCTGGCCAAGGACGGCCACCTCAAGATCACGGACTTCGGCTTCGCGAAGAAGCTCACCGACCGCACCTGGACGCTGTGCGGCACGCCCGAGTACCTGGCGCCCGAGATCATCCAGAGCAAAGGCCACAACAAGGCCGTCGATTGGTGGGCATTAGGTGAGTGAAACTTAATTAAATATTATTGTAGCCACTTGGCCTCCAATAAACATAAAAGTTCCGCGCTCCCTACGGCGCTGCCATAACCAGCCTACACTAGTTGACAGATGATGACAAATATTTACTTTTCTCGGTTTTAAGGAAATTTTGGACGTCTCATTTGCATAACAGGGTGATAGTGATCTTGATCGCCGGGCCATAAAAGTGCCGAATGTGGTCAGGTGGCTTGAAGGAAAAACTTTTACTTTGTTAATTTCTAAATACCTCATTTTATGGTAGCCCACGCTTTTATGCAAATTAGATTTAAGTCAAGCAAACACACCACCAACACAATTAAAAAGCGATACTTAGAAAACAAACGCCAGAGACTTAAATAAAAAATAAAATTACATTTAAAACGTTATTCGGAATTAGTGCATACCCAGATTTTATATGGACGAAAAACGCTCATTAGAAATTTTATAAAATGTTTTAAAGTTGATTTCTTTCACCACTCCCGCGAAGAACAGAATTTCCAAAAGTAATAATTTAAAGCTGGCTAAGTACCCGTTGTCCAGTGTCCTCCTTAAATTGTTATGGCAGTTAGAATTGGTATCGTGAGATCGAGGATTTCTAACGAATAACAAAGCGATAATTGTATAAGATTAACAAACACGTTATCCACATAACATTTTTGCATAACCTGCAAATGCATACCTACTTTTATCTTCAAAATATACCTACTTCTGTAAAATCATAAAGTAGAAAGATACCATATAATATAATATATTATAATTGTCGTTTCCGTTGCTTGTTAAAAGTGTTCACGGTAGGTACATATCGCCATTGCCAGCGATGATGGATATAATGCTCCGTAGCTACGGGAGAGTTGTAGAATTGCTGGTCAGGGTTTTGATCTGTATAGGCGAGCAGGCGGCGGTCGCAACTCACTCCACGCGGAGGTATAATGTTTTCATTTACGAGACTCGTCTGCCACCCGGCGACGGCTTAATGCGCTGTTTACATTACAATTATTTAGTGTTATCATATGTTATCCCTTTGGTCACAAGTCACAGCCTGAAATAGCGTACCTGCCAACAAGCTATTTGATTTAAGTACTTAAATAATTTATTAAATAATTAGTTGTTAATTGTGTTACCAATTACCTAATTTTACCACCGTCCATATCTGCACAACTGAATTACCTATTGCGGATCGTATTTTCAGTAAGAATATGCATTTCAATTGTTTAGTTTCCGTATTAGAATACAAATTGACACATACATAATGTGTTCAGAATTTTGACTCAAGCTTTTATATTTGAACTTGAGCTTTATGATGTGCTACTTGTCCGAGTTCCATGGCAAAGTTTACGACGTGTGACTTGTTGTTTCCAGGCGTGCTTATCTACGAGATGCTGGTGGGCTACCCGCCGTTCTATGACGAGAACCCTTTCGGCATCTACGAGAAGATCCTCAACGGGCGGGTGGAGTGGCCGCGGCACCTGGACCCCATCGCTAAGGACGTCATCAAGAAGCTACTCGTGCAAGACAGAACAAAGAGACTGGGAAATATGAAGGTAACTTGTCAAACGAATCGTTAAAAAGCGACTAAAATACTCGTATGTACCTACTGACAAAACTGTAAACGGGGTACTCGCAGACATTCAAATCTTTTGAAGTTGCTAACGATGCCTTAGCCCGTAAAAAACTCCATGTTATTCAAACGGCGTATTGAGACAGTTTATTGATTACTAAGAGGAACTAATCATCGAACAAAGTTAAAGGGCATGGCAACACGATGGATAAATACTGTTTCGGAAATCAATACTAAGTGGAACGCCCAATGGTGTGTACGCGGCCGTGTTTACGTTGTTGGGCAGAAAATATTCAGCCTTGCGCTTGACCTGTGTTTGAAATGGAGGACTTGTAGCAAGATTGTAACATATTTAGGTGCTTACCCAACATCTAAATCTATAAGTATATAAGTTTAATACATTTGACCTGCAGTTTGCGATACATAGTAAATTCGAGTTAGCAAACAGTATTTTTTTTTCTTAGTTTCGATGTTGGCCACTCTCCAGCCGATTTCATATATAACTTCTAATCTTACACTTGACACCTTGTCTGTAGGAGCTTTTTAGGAACCGATTCAAATTCATCTGTGCCAGTGTGTTGCCTTGAAACGGTTGATATTTGTCAAAGTAACATTTAAATAATTTACCGAATTTTATGACTAACCACATTATATTTAGAAATTTTTCTACTATGACTCAAAATTGAAATTGAGATCAAGAATATAATAAGAGCTTTAATGGAAAATACCAAACTTGCGTGAACACAGTCGTCTCATACTTAATCTGGAAAGGCACTTTAATTCCTAAGAAAAACTTTCAATACCAACTGCTATGCTTGATCTATCTTTTCACATCAAGTGAAGTATGGTGGTCGTTACCTTTTAATCGGCTGCAGTTTCTAGTGGTTGTTTTCTCCGAGCTTTTTGCCGCGAGCCGGTTGCGCGTCACCGCGACGTCACCGTGTCGCCGCGGTGTTTAGAAAGCCATCCATCAGCTGCTCAGCGGCGACATCAAACGCTCGCCACCACGCTGACTTATGTCGCGACGTAAATACGCAAGCGCGATGTCCCCACTCGACTAATCTAGACGTGTGCTAGGTGTCGCGGCGGCGTGATTTGCACAACCACATGCATCGACTTTCTTCAACCCCAGCGACCGACTAGCGATTAACGTAAACAGGATTACGTAGGTACATCACGAGTAAAATATATTTAAACAGGTTCTCTACGATTAAGTCTATTATCGTCATGAGTATCGCTTCGCGTAATATGAATGTTTCGCTGCAATAACAAAACGAATGACACGCTGGCTGATGCAATTGTATGTTTAGAATTCGGTAGAAACATTATTGCCTACAACTAGGAATTAAAGTAGCTAGTTTGACGAGATTTAGCTAGTAGAGTACACATACGCTACATGAGCTCGTACCGGTTACCGCAGCCGATTCGTGATCGGTTATATGTACATATGATAGAAAGGGAAAACTTTTCCATAATGTAATTGAATTTACTAAGTACCTACTGGGGTGTCTTCGTTCCTAGTTATTAGCAGACATTACTCCCGGCGGCGCGCCATATCGCAGCGAGACTCCCTCTTGGAGTCTTGGCATCCTCTGCCGCCGTCACAAAGTATTAATAAATTGTGTCTCGGTATACTTTGCTTCGAACTCGGTTATTTCATTCTTATTTACGAGGCTCAGTCACGATAAACAATGACGCTCTAATTCCACTCTTCGTGTCCGAGTGGATACCAACTATCGCACAAATCAGTGGCGGCGATTGTTTAAAAGTTCAATACGGCCGCTTTGATTTATGAGATTGTAAAGCACGATATCAAAATATTCCGCAGTTTTTAAACTGGCGATCTATCTCAACTCTTTTTTAATTTGTTTATTTAACTTTTGTTGCAGTGTGGATCTGAAGACGTTAAAAGACACAGATGGTTCAAGAACATCGATTGGGCGGATGTATTTATGAAGAAAATGCAGGTAATGATCGATATTAGAAGATACGAGTAGGTATAGTGATCAAAAATGTTTACCAAATCGAGTTCTAGCTGAAACGACGAAAATTATGAATCATTAGTAGGATTGATTACTCTTGGTGTAAAATGCAGCAGATTAACTACGTACTATAAAATAACGAAAAAAAGAATCCTCTAAGTAATTATTATAAAAGTAAAAGTGTGTATTATGGACGTTTGTGTTTGAATCACGTATAAATGGCTGAACGGATTTGGAGGAATTTGGCACTCAAATTCAAATTCAAATTCAAATATTTATTCAGTAAATTGGCCACATACGGGCTCTTTTACACGTCAGTAATATAGAGTGAATCTACCAATTTGACACATACTTTTAATCCCCAAAAATTTGATAGTTCCCGAGGGAAAAGAGATAAACGGCTTTTACTATACTATATAAAGGCATGACTTTACTTTTGTTACAGCCGCCAATAATGCCGTCGGTGTCGTACGAGGGCGACACGTCGAACTTTGACGAGTACACGGAGACGGACTGGAAGGCAGCGCGCGCGCTGGACCCCGACGAGCTTAAGCTCTTCGCCAACTTCTGATCTCCGCGCCCGCGCACCCCTCACCCATAATCATAGACAACAAGTAGTTCTAGCTACCACACCTATTCTAACCTGATAGTTCCGACCACGGGGATGGTAGGATTTGCTTCCTGTTAGAATTAATTGTATCAGTCGGTTTATCTGAAGCTGGCGCGCTCACAGTTCTCACGTATATACATCTCTAGTACACAAACGCGAGATGTCACGGTTAAGACACATAAGTACAGTCGTCATAAATAATTTGTGTTATAAGTATAAGGTGCCCGAAAATATCAGAATTGTGCTCTATTGGCGTTAGAGTGTGTTCAGATATTTTTAAGCGTCTATATGCTCTAATGTATTTGAATGCGACTGCGCGCGACTTCTTCGTTGTTCAGCTTTAACCAACGATGGTATGTTAGGGAGTATGTGTAGAGCTTACTAAACTATTTAACTGATTTAAGTGATTAGATGATAAAATGTAGGTACTTATCAAGGATGTTGTAGTTAATAGATCTAGGAGTTTGATAAGAAATTATAAATTTGTATTTTGATACTATTTAGTCTGTTATATCACTAAAACTTAGTTTTCAAGTATTTAGACAAATTCTTTTTTTTTTATACAGTATTGAAATGTTAGATTTGTACGACGACTATCGACCGCAAGAGTGAAAGAGTCGCAAAATTAGAGTACGATTTGCAAAATTAGAG
This sequence comes from Tortrix viridana, assembly GCA_963241965.1. NCBI lineage: Eukaryota > Metazoa > Arthropoda > Insecta > Lepidoptera > Tortricidae > Tortrix > Tortrix viridana. The sequence continues at coordinate 12,602,925 of OY725172.1, forward strand.
TGCGATTTGCAAAATTAGAGCGCGACTCTGGCACTTCTTGCGCGAATTGAAGTTCATGTGTTGCTGATAACCGAAAGTGCATTTACGTATAACACTAAAAATAATTAAAATAACTACTTGATAAGCTAACACTAAACTCATTCAGCAGATTTATGAAATATTTGCTGTTTTCTGCGATTTTAAATTATCTCACTATATACTTATTTCATACTTACAAGTTTAAATGTTTAAGTGATTTCTAAAGGAATTAAGAATACGTTTTACAAAAATATCTACTTAGTTTATTTTTGTAAAACGTTTTCGATAATATGCAGCTGAAATAGAATTCACCTTTGAACACATGCTTCGCTTTTAAAACACTGAAAACAAAGGCTAATAATGTTATTAGTCTTTAATATTATTAATACTATTGTAATAAAAGAAAGCTATATTTTTGTAAAGTGTTAATCTTTTCTATCATATTTCAACTAAGGTAAATATGTTTAAATATAAGTATTTACTTTCATGGGTTAGAAGAGGCCTTTGTCATTCCATGTACAGTCTGTGTCAAAAAATCGAATCACACGACTGTCCAGATATTTTTGACCACATCGACTGCTTAAGATTTTGCCGCTGACTATACATAGAATGGTTTCCCATAGGATAAGCTCGCACTGAGCTGCTTACTTGATCGACATTGTCAGCAAGACGTCACATCAGGCACTTTTTTAAATGCAAAATCATTAATCGGTTCATTTTATGAATTTGCTTGTATAAAGCCTCTAGTTGTTTGTAAGTACTCGTATTTTAACATACCTTTACTTATCTTTAAACATGAGTTAAAATGTTAGTATTCAATAATGTGGGAAAACAAAGACCCCAAACAAGGTTCGTTATAGTGAAAACTCACGAAAATTATTCCAATTCTTGTATATGCAAAGAGTAGAATTTAAGTGTATTTATATCCTTTAAGTTTATTTTTATCATCGTCAAGTTACGACGTCGCGTTTGTGATTTAAGCTTATATTAGGCCTTAACTTAGTATGTTTAGTGAACGTAAGTTATTTGTTAGGATTTATTTAATTATAGCGACCCGCCCTCGCTTCGCTCCGGGTACTAGGTATTATATATAAACCTTTCGTGAAACATTACCTAACTGATCGTGAAAACCGCATTAAAATCCGTTGCGTAGTTTGAAAGACCTTAGCGTACATACATACGGAGCGACAGACGGCGGCAAGCGACTTTGTTTTATACTATGTAGTGAGATATTATGTTATGTGTGGCATTGCACCGTTTTTGTGATATAACTCCTAATTATCCCATGTTTAGATGCTGTTTTTTTTAATTCACAATTATATACAAGATCAATCGCACTATAATGGCTGGCGCAACTTGTACTTGTATTATGCTTATTTATTATCTATCTACTCACTTGCGTCACTTTGTTTCCTATAACGCTAGAGGGAGACGTATTTGAAACTTGTGGTTTGTACCAGTCATGGGTAAGTTGCGCCACCCGTTCAGACCTCCGCATTTCCGTGTATTGAAAAGTGTTAGCATGATGTAATTTAATATGATACGCTATTTTATACGATAATACGCATATATCAATAAAACATAATGCTAGACTTTTGGCTCATGGTTATTTCTACAGTATCCATGTCAGTATCTGAATACGTATGGATTCAGGCCATATAATAATTCTCTGTGATTTCATTTAGTCGTTAATCTATAAGGTTATTTAATAGTAGTTTACGTGACGGTTGCGTAATGCCAATTACGCAGAGTCTCGTACAATACTTTTATCTACACTCATATTGTTAATCCTCTATGATAAAAATACATTTAACATATGTGATTATGTTGTTGAAATTTCATATTGATTGATTTCGAGTGACATGAGAATTATCGCCGAATCAAATTGTATCGTGATTTGAATAAATTTGAGATTCGAAAACCGGTACAGTATCGGCAGCAAGCATGTAAAGTGAACTTTACTGTAGGTAAAACCGCAGACTGAGTGACAGCAACAACACTGACTGACGTAATGCTAGTTATAACCTACAGTTTCTGAACGCGTCATAGAGGTTTTACGATATGGTTATAGATAACAAGAATTGGTAAATTAATCAATGGTCACAGAGGACGTAAAGTGTTTGACATTTTCGCGGCTATTCTATTTTAAATTGTCAACAATCTACTATAAAAGCAACAGGGTTGTAAATTATAAAATACATAATTAATAACCGTGTAAATTCTGGAAAATAAATGTGTTTTAATTCCAAACTAACTTTAGTTTTACTCCAATTCAAGCATTCGTCAATACCTAACGAAGAATGAAACGTTCAATAGTAAAGCTCGCACGCTCTGAGGAAGAACAGAACAAAACGCTCATTTTGAGATCTATTGTGGGATGTATAGTAATATTTTGATTCGAGCCTTATCCCACCTAACTCCACAAAAACAAAAACAATGTACGATCAATAAAAAAAGTGGCTCATTTTGAAAATTTTTACGTGTTTAAGTGTAGGGCCGACAGGCGGTTTTGGAGACAGCCGGTGCAGCGATGAAATTAAGATTTAGTCGGCTCGTCACAAGGCGTTTGGGTATAGAAACGACAAAACAAGAAATTCCTACCGATTTGTCACCGTTACGAGTACGAGTATATAAAAGGAGAATACAAAAAATACTCCTAAGTTTATTTAAGATAAGGCACAGAACTTATTGACATGCCTAGATATCGTTTGATTCACATACCACGAATGGAAGTTTTCATGTATAAAATAAGTCTAGGTTTTAGGTTCGATATTCGAATTACGTTTTAAAGGATAGCTACTTACACAATCACTAGGGATACAAGTTCCATTCCATTCATTTGTAGCAGCTCTTATGAATCGACCTACTTGCTTTATACTTGCTTGTTTAATGTTGAATAACTATAAAACATTTATTCCAATTCAAATTGATTATAATGGATTTGCTTTTATATATGATTCAGAACCATTCAAAACAAATATTAGCAATACCTACGGCATGCACAGAAAAAGACTGTGAACCGTTAAATTTGATTTACGCTTTTCTAATGTAAACTTCGCATTTTAAACTTTGCTCTGACGCACACGCAAAAAAGGGGCTTAACCGGATAAATGTAGCAATCGTACGTTAAAAGCGCAAGTTTATTTCAGAATAAGTACACAAGATATCTACGTCTACATTACATAAATAGGTCGTCAACATAACGTAGGGTGTAAACGAGTATAAGATTGCTATAAAAGAAGGAGATAAACCCATTTTTAAACGACTTCAAAAAATGAGAAGGTTCTCAATTCGTTGGAACCTTTTTTTACACAGAGATTGTCAGAGAGTGAGAGCCTATAGGCTTCATAAATTATCCCTGAAAATGAACTGTAATTGATGGAGTCGTAATATGTACACATAGAACGAAAAGCATACTTAAGCGTAGGTTTCAAAAAACTGCATGTGTACAAAAACAAACAAAAATGGTTTAGGTACATTATTATGTCGAATTTCATCAGCCAATTTAACAGACTATTTAATCTTAATCAGCTATTAGTCAATACATTTTGGCAGCTGTCAATTATTTAATCGACTGTTTAATACACGAGAAACAAAAATGTATCAATGGGAAAAGGTTGATTTAAAATTTCACATGTCAAAGCCGTTCGGATTTCTATGAATCTACTGACTTTCGCAAGATTTACAAACCTTTGAATTGAACATTTATTTATTATTATTTATACCTATTGCAAGTCAAGTGGCTTTTATCAATTTACTATTGTGATAGAATTAAACAATCATTATCGAAGTACAGCGTGACAGCAGATATCGCGAGATAACAGACTGCAGTGTTAGATATTGCCTAAAATACGTGGTTTGTTCGTTGCTGGTCGTGACCGGAGCAATATGTCGGTGCGCCCCCTGCCCCCCGCGCTGGCGGAGAAGGCTCGTCTAGAGCTGAATGAAGACCCCAACCGACTCCCCAGTGACCTGCAGCATCTTAAAGATTGGATAGCTAAGCAGCCACATCTTAATGCTAGGACAGGTACAATTTGAACATACAATTTAGTTTCTCTTAAATCGTAGGTACATAGGTTAGTAAAGTACCCATGCATGTAAAATGTCAGATTTCAGGCAGGTGTAATATTCTTGATTCTGTACGAAGTGTCTTAGTGCATATTTAGATTTTATAAGAGACAGGCTATGGTACTGAGGTTCTATTTTGGGAGTTCCTGTTACAACAATAGGGTAAGTACCATGGTGTGTGTACTCGTGCATGGCTACTGCTGAAGAGGAAAACCCGACTACGGTCGACGGCTCAGATTTCACCCCGTATTATTCCCGGATACAACTGACTGATGCCGTACTGACTGATGACATGCGTTGACTGCTCATCCTGATTCTAACAATTTTTTTCTTGTTTTTTTGTAGATGATCAGTGGCTGGTAACGTTTTTGCGAGCATGCAAGTTCAGTTTGGAGCGCGCGAAGGAGAAGATAGACCTGTACTACTCTGTACGGACTACAGCCTCCGAGTTGTTCGCACTCACGCCCAAAAATCCCCGGTTTATGGAAATTCTCGAATTGGGGTACAGCTATAACATAACCAAATATAGGTATTTTTTTTTAGAAATCGAAAAGATATCGTAATAATGGGTCGTTTTTCAGGTCATTCATGATCTTGCCAAAGAGCGCGGCTCTTGGTACACCGCAGCTGTCACTGATACGCCCGGGGAGATACGACCCCGACAAATACTCCATCTCGGAGGTGTTGTCGGTATCGCACATGTTACAAAAGGTAATTTTATGATTTTTAATGGCCATTTGGAACTGAGTTGCATATGTTAAGAAAATATTTTTTTGTATCACAGATTTGGGATTGAAAAATCCATAAAAATTTTTGGGGATTATTTTTCCAAGATTTTAGAGCTAAACAAAGCATATTTTTTTAGATCGTGTATTTGGAAGATGACAATGCGGTGGTTTCAGGTGTGACGGCTATATTAGACCTAGAAGGAGTCACTATGGGACATTTCCTGCAAATGACACCACTGCAAATGAAGAAAATGACTGTTGTCGGACAGGTGGCGTTTTTTTTATTTATATATATTTAAAAAAAGACGTAGTTACATTGCATACCTATTGATTGAGTATCCTTAATTAATTTTCAGGATGCTACGCCACTTCGTATGAAGGGAGTTCATTATTTAAATACTCCGCCAGGATTTGAGACTGTTTTTAACGCAATGAAAGCCCTACTCAATGAAAAAAACAGAAACAGAGTAAGTGCTGATTATGCATTACGACGCAGATATAACAACTTACGAAAAACTTATGCTGAGAAAAATTCATAAATATTCAAAATTATTTTTTCAGCTTTATGTTCATAACAGAAACTACGAAGCAATGTACAATCATATCTCTAAGGATGTATTACCAGTAGAGTATGGCGGAAAAGCCGGAACAGAAAAGGAGATTATAGGTATCAAAAACCATTTTCTAATTTTTCCCACCAATCCATTATCCACCAATCCCTCCCATCTCAATGTGTTAACGCTTTACAATAGATATATTTCTATTGTGTGCGTTAGAGGGTATTTACGAGTACCTATCATGAATTTCGAAAAAAAATTGTTTGACCGAAAATGTCAGCTAGGTAGGGTGGTGGTTAACCGTCGATATTGTAATCTCTTTCTCCATTGACGTTGGTCTGTAAGGTGGGCTTACAGAAAATACTTAATATTTTTTTCGTAAGACAATTCCATAAATTATAAAACAAAAAAACTATACTTCAGACTGAAACTAGATTAGTACCTATTAAGATGTGATTTTAGTTAGTTTGCAGATTATGTTATAAGATTAGGTACGAAACTCATTTAAGATTTTTGATTATCACCAGAATATTGGAAGAACAAGGTCCAGGAGTACAGCCAGTGGTTAGAAGAAGACGACCAGTACCGCACCGACGAGACCAAGCGACCTGGAAAAGCAAAGACAGCTGAAAGCATGTTCGGCGCCGAGGGCTCCTTCCGTCAACTACAATTCGACTGATTTAGAATCTTTTTTGTGGTAGCCTGTGTGTATTTTTAAAGATAAAGCAATCTGTTTGGAGGGTAAATTATTTGTATTATTTAATATTTTTCGCTGTACGTACTTACCTACATTTATTTTTATCAGACGCTTCATGCGTTATTATTATTAAAATTAAGAGATAATGTGGCGCCATGTTCATTAGACAAGTAAACATATTATTTTAAAATTAACAACATTGAAAATTAGCCAATACACAAAAACAAAATAAATTTATAAACTTAAAAAGAACCAGTTAAGTGGGACCCGACTTGAGCACCGAAGGTTACGTATACATATCCAAAGAGCTGTTGTTTCGATTACAGTAAATAAATTAATAAATAACTGCCGCACTCAGAGACGTCAATTAGTTTTTAAGTTTCATTAAAGTTGTTGCTATCACTTTCTTTGCTATAGCAATAGAATAAGACGCAGCCACTTTAATGAAACTTAATTGACGTCTCTGAGTGTGGCAGTAAGTGTTACAAAAGCTTTAGTTTAACTTTAAACTTCTTTAAAGATGTGAAATTTTAACACATCCGTAATAATATCATGGATTCTTCAGCTTGTAAACTTCGGAGAAAAGTGGAGGGAAATGGCTTTTCTTGACATTTATCATGATCGATCATGATAGTCATCATGATAAATGTCAAGAAATGCCAAGAAAAGCCAAGTCAAATTACACGACGTTAAAAGAAACCTGCAACTAAAATTATTTCCGTTGAACTAGAAGCTCACTTTGAAATAATTTATGTCACTTTGAAATATTTATACCTTATTGCAAATGAAAACATAAACCATTTATATTTTTTTCATTTGCAAAAAGGTACCACAAAACCTACCAATATAAAACCTAAAGTAAATTACCTAATAAATAATTAAAGCGGTTGTATACCTAATTGACACCGGCTTGGATATATTTCATGTACCTATTAGGCACCAAATAGGCAATTCCTAGGAGGCCGGTCATTATTTAACCCTTTTCAGTGAGTTTTGAAGACAGTTTATTATAACAGGTACACTATCAGTGATGTTAGTTAGGTGGTGAACATGTGCAAAAGTGACAGGGACATCTACAAGTCGTCAGATAGATTTATTGTTAGTTACTTTTAATTAAGCCAATGTTTGGTGAATGATACCTAATACGTAATGTTAGTTGAGTTATATAAGGATTAATTATCGGGCAGTAAATAGACTGCTAATCGGTGTGTGATAAAGCGGTATCATAATATCCTAAATTATCTATTTAATCAGTAAGGAGCTTAAGCTTCAGTCTCAAATTGCACGTTCTTGAACAAAAAGTGATTATTTTGATTTATTACAATGCCTGTCCGAGAGTTGTGTTCGGAGCTAGCTGAGAAAGCGAGAGACGAGCTGGGTGAAGATCCCAAGAAACTGGAAGATGGAATTCAGTACCTTAAAGAGTGGATTGCAAAGCAACCGCATTTACGGGCGAGGACAGGTGAGCCAGTCGTGACCTTTCTTGTTTCGTCGATGTTCAATCGGACTACAACATTATTTTTAAAGAAATGTTTCATTTTCGATATAAGTAACTATTGTTTGAATAATCTGTTTCCCAGTTTTAGTTTTTAAACATAGGAAGTAAGTCTATTTAAAATTATGATATGTTATATTATGTGGTAAGACCGTAAATGATTTTCCTATATCTTTTGAATGATGACAGTTAACATTTATGATATTTATGCAAAAACGTGACTAGGATTTTTCTAAAGTTTTAAGGCGTTTCAGATGACCAATGGCTAGTTGCTTTCCTGCGAGGTTGCAAATACAGTTTAGAGCGAGCAAAAGAAAAGACGGATCTGTATTATTCTCTAAGGTCCACTGCAGCTGATATTTACAAGTTGAATCATAAGGATCCGAAATTTAAAGAGATTTTAGACCTAGGGTGGGTGCAAACTACTTACTGAAACTAAACTTAATAACCATGTACCACGCCGCGGTAGCGGTGATTATTTAAATTGTAAAACAAATATTGCAATCTACATAAATAATTTCAGAGCCGGTCTGATTTTACCCAAGTCAGCAAGACCTACGCATCCCATAGTTGTAATGTTCAGACCGGGCCAGTACGATCCAAATAAGTATTCGATGATTGACATTATGTCGGTATTGAGTTCTCTAATACGGGTAAGTGTAGGTTAATTAAGTAACATACCTTAATACAACCACAGGTTAATATATTTTTATCAACTCCAGTCTCGTCAGCAATACAAGTGGCTTAGCAATCAATCAATCAATTCTTTATTTGCAATAAATACGGTACAAAAGATATTAAATTAATGTAGCAATCCGACATATTTAGCCGTTGGTGACGGCATGCAAAACATGAATACATTTTTTAATAATTATAGAAATTTACCACTTAATATTATTAATAATGCGAATTTATTTAAAGATGCATTTTAACGCTTTAGCATTTTTAGGCTTCGTTCCTATATCCAAACCGCGGATAGATAAGGATACCTCTAGTTAAAATTTGACATTTGCCACATACAACATGTGTCAAATTTGAATTTGAAGTAACCTTATCTATCCGCGGTTTGAATATAGGAACCGGGCATTAGAAAACTGTCCAAACTGTGGATAGCTAACGATGAGTCGTGTCAGCCGCTTCAATATTTTCTAAACAGTCCCCCAAAACTAAAAATACATAAGAACATAATAATATTTTTTTTATGCATTTTAGATTATGTACGTCGATAGCGATAGTTTCACAATATCGGGTGCGTTGACTATCATGGACGTCGAGGGGGGCACGATGGGTCATTTCATGCAGGCCACACCGGCGCTCATGAAGAAAATGGCTGTCGTTGGCCAGGTAACCAAATAAATGCATAACATTTAATATAAAATGAGTAGTCATTTTAAAGTTCCATTTCAATATTTTGGTATTCTTTACTTAGTCTCATTACAGATTGAATGCTTACGAGTATATTCCAGGACGCTACGCCTATTCGCGCAAAGGGAAGCCACTACCTCAATACCCCGCCAGGGTTCGAGACGTTCATCAACTTCGTCAAAACTTTCTTCAATGAGAAGTATAAGAACAGGGTACGGAAGATTGCATTAGTTTTGATAAACACACGTACTTCTAAGTCGTTAATCACTATTCCTTCGGGAACTGTCCTATTCTCCGGGCTAAAAAGTTCCGTATGTTCGTCTCCGGGTTATAAACTATGTCTGTCTGTACCAAGCTTCACATCGTGCCGTTGAGCCTTTTAACCATGAAGACGCGACAAAAAAACAAACACAATGTCACATTTATAATATTAGCATTGACAAAATATACAGTATCGATGAGATTAGTAAGGCTAACGATTTACCAAAGCTTAAAAGTTTATTTTATATGAGTTTGTTGTTAATTTTTCAGATATTTGTGCATAATAGCTTCGATGCCCTTTACAAACACGTACCTATAGAAGTTTTGCCGGCCGAATACGGAGGAAATGGAGGCACAGTTCAGGAAATTATAGGTCAGTGGCATGCAAACCGTGAAATTAACGTTATCTCAAGCCTGATAAAAAAAGTAAGGTTGTGTAATTTACGTAGCGGCACAAGGTAAAAGAAGTTGGTGTTGTTGTTTGTTGTTGTTGTTTGGTGTTGGTGGTGGTTGGTGTTGGTTTTGGTTAAAATACAATCGAAGATTGACAAGATGAGTTTACCCGTACCAAGGTTCTCATTTTACTAAGGGTACCGCAACTCATCAATCACTCTGGATTGATTCGGGTAATTCTACGAGCGTTTCAACCGCTCTCATTCCCCTGGTCGCATTAAAGTCGAAATTCCTGTAGCTTTGGATGCTATTTACGGTTATCTTCTAGAGATCCCTGACTTCTACAAAATAACTGAAAATGCTATCGTAATCTACAGGAAATTAATGCGACCAGAGGAATGAGAGCGGTTGAAACGCTCGAAGAATTACCCATTCCGGTTTTCCATTAATTAAATACGTTTATTAAAGATCCAAATGTTATAAAATCAATTTCACTACTTTTCTTTGATTAGATTACTGGTACACGAAACTCGAGGAGTACAGCGGTTGGTTGGACGAAGACGCGCAGTACGGCACGGACGAGTCCAAGCGGCCAGGGAAGCCCAAGACGGCCGCGGACATGTTCGGCGCCGACGGCTCCTTCCGGCAACTCGACTTTGACTGAGTGTTCATTATTAGTCAGCACAGTACCCATCACACGCGCGTTATACAAATAACCTGTTGGTGGCAGCCAATTAACTGGTATCTTATAACTTTCTGTTTTAAGTTTTGGTTGTTATGTAATAACATTACACCGCCCACGACAATTTAACTTTGTAAGTAGTTTTCTATTACAATTTTATATTTTTGTGAATTAATTCTGAAAAATAATAATGAGACCCACCCTATTTTACATCTTGGATTTATGTTTAAATATAAAAACAGTTTTCGAAGCATGTCTAAAGTAGCTTAAAGCTTATTATATTACAAATAATATCAAAACGTGAATATACAATTTGTTGTCTGACATTTTGTATTCGGCTACTTGCAGCAAAAAGATAAATCTAGATTAGGAGGATTGTGAGTTGACGGCTTTCCAATACAAACGGCGATAACGTTTTCGACCCCCTAAATTTTAACCGACTTTGGAACAAAAACTATGTCCGTATGTTTCGTCGAAAGCCGTCAAGACACAATCCTCTTAAGTCTTAAGTACAGTTTAAATAGTTGCGCCGAAAGATATGGAACAGTCGGTCTTAAATATAGATTTAAGGCTAAAATTTGATTTAACTTCTTCCTGCAAGTAGCCCTTATTCGTAAAGCCAGCGCGTAGTTATAATATCGGAACCTATCAAACGTTGCCAATCTATAAATGGTGGGAAGATCTTATTTGGAATTTGTGGCTTATTTAAAATAAATGAAAATGCGGTGGTACATGTTTTTCATTTATAGTAATTTAATTAATTATTATCTACACTTCGGTCAAGCCTATACACAAACTATAGCGACTTTGTTATGGTTGCCATTATCTTAGAAGGGTAAGTAATCATAAGCTAAGGACAAGTTATCAGTTTGATAATGTGCGATATCATGACTAGAGCTAATAAACTTAATCAGCTAGAACAGTAATTTTTACCTGTAATTGATATTGCACAGCGGGAACCGAGGGTACGTCCGCGTACCGTGACAGAATATTTTTATTTTTACTACTAGTCAAAACGTTGTTTAAGCTATTATGCCAGTCCGGCCTTTGCCAGCAGAGTTGCAAGAAAAAGCACGCGTCGAGCTTGGAGAAGATCCACAAAGACTTCAAGATGGGATACAACACCTCAAAGATTGGATTGCGAAGCAGCCTCATCTGAGAGCTAGGACAGGTAGCTATTATTTAACTATAACCTAAATTTGTAAAAAATCTGACATCGTGACGTTTTACGTCGCTTTAGTTGATGTTTATTAATATGTTTATTAATCGACAATCCTAAGGGCGTGTTCACACTAGCGGTTTTGTCAGCGGTTTCTCGGCGGAGCGGGAACGCGGCGTGCACGCAGCGTGCACGCGGCGAGCACGCTGCGATATCTTGGCGATTATTTGCCGCTAGCGTATTACTGAGCCCGTAGGTTTAATAAAATTACATAATGGTGGGTAAGAAAAAACTAAAGAAACAAAACAACACTGCTGTTCGCGTTAATTATATTTATTAAGTGCATGTGCGTAATGAGTGACGTGTACAATGACATTACAATTTAATATTGAATTGTTTATTGAGGAATGAAACATAAATGAACGCGAACAGCGGTGTTGTTTCTACTACCCACCATTATGTAATTTTATTACAGGGTTCAGTTATACCGTCGCTGTGCCGCCGCGTCCACGTGGCGTCCCGCGACGGCACGTTGGCGGCAAATAATCGCGAAGATATTGCAGCGTGCTCGCCGCGTGCACGACGCGTGCACGCCGCGTTCCCGCTCCGCCGAGAAACCGCCGGCAAAACCGCTAGTGTGAACACGCCCTAAGGGCCTGTTTCACAATTGACAAGTAAATTCATTTGTCAGTTAAAGATAGCCCTCTCCTTGTCTATTTTCAAGTATGAAGGAAGGGAAAGGGCTAATTTTTGACGATTGTGAAACAGGCGGTAAAACGTCTAATTTGTTTTCTAGATGATCAGTGGTTAGCCGCGTTTCTTCGTGGATGTAAGTTCAGCCTGGAGCGAGCCAAGGAGAAGATAGATTTGTATTACTCGATGAGAACAATCGCCCCCGAGCTGTTTGCCATCAACCACAGGGATGCTAAGTTTAAAGAGATCCTCAAAGAAGGGTAGGTCAATCCCGTTTTTAGGGTTCCGTACCAAAATGGTAAAAAAGGAACCCTTATGGTGAGACTTCGGTGTCTGTGTGTCCGTCCGTCCGTCCGTCTGTATGTCACAGCAGTTTTTCTTAGCAACTACCTATCAACTTAAAATTTGGCCTAGTTGACATAGTTGTACAACTTGCTTGCCCGCATCTGGGGGGTGATTTGATTATAATAAATGGGGTGTCATATGAAAGAAGTTAATCTGCACATTTCAAAACAATATTTTTTATAATTATCCATGACGTACTTTTTGATTTATAGCCAAAAAATTACAAAAATTCGTCTCTCCCTAATCTCCGAACTTTTTGAACCAAAAAATCTGAAAATATCCTGACGTATAGTTATATTTTACGGGAAAAATAAAACGAAGTGTTCAAAATTTACAGTTTTTAAGAAATAACTAAAAAACTTTGAACCTCAAAATAGACCTTATTGCATACGAATAAAAGTACATAAATATTTTTACACTATATAAATATACTAGGTGCGAGAGTCCGACTCGCACTTGACCGATTTTTATTTTACCAGAAATGTATGCTATTGAAATTCTAGATTACTTATAATATTTTGCTAACTTTGAGAACCGTTTTAGCGTGTGAAGTGAATATAATAATATTAGTTAAGTATGAGAAAATGTAGTTATGACTTGTGAGTAATTATAGACGGCATGAGCGTGGACGAACATTCAACCCGATCCGAAAATGCAATCTCTAAATTGAGACGTAAATATAATTATTGTAATTTAGAGAGACAAGATATATAAGTTTCGATTGAGACTTGTATCTGAATGATTAATTAGGTTGAATGTTTCGAATGACTTTAAATTTTCAACTTAAATAGGTATTTATACACGAGAATGATTCTCAATTCCACTTTTCACTTTCTTACACTATATCGTTATTTCCTTCCTATCGTTAACATCATGGTAGCTCTTGTTTGAAATTATGATGGATGAAAAAACCTAAGTGGAATAGTGGAAAATGTTTATTTATTCTAATGAGAAACAATAGATAAATATATTTGTTTCAGGGTAGTGCTGGTTTTGCCAAAGTCAGGCAATCCGACGGATCCTAGAACTGTCATATATCAGTTCGGCAAGATCGATCCTAACAAGCACAGCGTTGTGGAAGTGATGTCAGTAATGTCGTATATTTCAAAGGTAATAACAGAACAATTTAATGTTAAAAATACTATGACCCAACTCCTTTCCAGGCTCCGTTCACTTTCTATGGATCCCATGACCAGATTTTGACGAAATTAAATTAGGACTACCGTTGTGATTTACCTAAACTATCAAAAAAAAAAACCGGTCAAGTGAGAGTCGGACTCGTGCACTGAGGGTTTCGTACACATTTGGCCGGTTTTTAGTATTTGTTGTTTTTCTATAGGGTTGTTCTATAATCAGACCAAATTTGTCGCTTGTATGTATTACCGTTTTTACGATGGAACAAATACAAAAATACGTTGAAAAAAACGTTTCTTGCACCTATGGGGACTCCTCTTATTTTTTTTTACTTTTTTAATAATTTGTTAGGACATCCGCCGTTATATCACATATTCTGCAAAAAAATCAACGGGCTATCTTTTATGGTACAAAAGATCTTTAAAATTAAAAATAAATACAGTAGAATTATAAATCAAAACGTTGCTCAATTTCATATGATTTTTAACTTTTCACCTGCATTACGTACATTTTAGATATTGTACGTAGAGGACGACCAGTTCATGGTGTGCGGTGCTGCCAGCGTGATGGACATGGAGGGGGGGTCGGTGGCCCACTTCTCGCAAATAACACCAGCACTAATGAAGAAAATGACCGTTCTAGGCCAGGTAGCTACAATATTTATTTTTATGTTCATTGGTAACATTATCCCAAATGACACACGTAAAAACTGTCATGTGAACCGTCGATACCCCCATTAAAAAAAGGGATTTGCAAATTTAATATGCGCCCATTACACATACTACAAATATACCTTAATACGAGTACTATAACTTTACCACACCAATCTACTAAATTATTGAAAGTCGATTTATTTCCTTTTAATTTCAGGATGCGGCCCCAGTCCGAATCAAGGGTGCACACTACCTGAACACTCCGATGGGCTTCGAAACACTGTTTAACGTCGCAAAGACATTTTTGAATGAGAAGAATAGACAGAGAGTAAGTATTTTTAATATAGTTTTGTCTTTTTAAAATTAAATGCCCTGACTAATCATCTATACTAATATTATAAAGAGGTACAGTTTGTGATTTTTTTTGTTTGTTTTTAAGGGGTAATCTCCGGAACACATCCGATTTTAAAAAATCTTCACCAACATTTACAATGGACTTTCAGGGTGGACATATAGGCTATATTTTAACTTACGAAAGTACCTACCGACTCTTCGCAGACGAAGCCGCGGGCGGAAAGCTAGTTATTTATAAATACTTAGGTATTGTTGATTTCAATCTCAGATGGCGCGCCCCACTCCTTAAACGTACATTGATACAACCGTGCAACGTTGATTTGAGAAGCGGGGCGCGCCGTTTTAGTTTGAAAATACTACTATCGGAAAACAAGCCAATTGTAGTCACTTATATTATTATATGTCTATTGTATATCTGTCAGTGGGCTTGTATGACAAGAAACTTTTCCTCAGGGACACCTTAAATGGTGCGCTCTAAAATTTTATACATAAATGGCATGCATCAATTTCAACCAGAAAAGTTAACCTTTAATGATTAACTTTCATACTAATAAATATGTAAATTGCAAACAAATTTTTTTTTCAAGCTCTAAGATTTGCTTTTTGACAATATACTAGAATTTAAAATACCACATTCTCAATAAAATTGAATCCCAAAACAAAAATTCTTGCTTTATTTTTGTTTATAGTATACTATTTTTACCGGATATTAATGGTGTAATGGGAATCTCGTAGGGGTATAGAGTAATCCGGTATTTCAAAATTCTGATTTATGGGAATGAACGCTTAGATTATGTAGCACAGTGACTTAATTTTTTTGGTTGAAAGTGGACAGGTGAGGTACCTAAGTATTATGTTAGAGAAATTATGCAAGAACTTTATTGACATTCAAGAAGTTTGTGATCCACAAGGTGTGATATTGTAATTTTTTCGTTTTCTAGTTGCACGTTCATAACAAAGACTACGAAGCACTGTACAAGCACATAGCGAAAGAAATACTGCCAGAGGAATACGAAGGGAACGGTGGCACTATAAAAGAAATAGCTGGTTAGTACCTGCAGGAAGACTGAGCTATTCTGCCCTCATAAGAAGAAAAGGCACATGTGCAAACGAATTGGTATTGCACATGCGACCTTTATTAACCTACACAGGGTTTAATATGCTTCTGTGAATAATTCGCAGATGTGCCCTTTTTTCTTACGAGGGCAGTATTGCTATTGATAGGACTCCATCCAGGCAGGTGTTATGCCTGGGGACTGAAGTCCGTTGGAAGTTGCATTAGTAGCATTAGTAGAGTAACAATTTGATGAAAATATTGGGACCAAAGATGACCGTTACGCAGCCATCGGCTAAATTCGCACTCGCATCCAACATTATATATTATTGGATAGTTTATTGTGGTTGCGTCTCATGGAAATTATGTTTATTTGTTCAGATTACTGGGTGAAGAAGGTTGAGGAGTACTCCGCGTGGTTCGACGAGGATCTGGAGTTCCGCACGGACGAGTCGCGGCGGCCCGGCCGGCCCAAGACGGCCGAGGACATGTTCGGCGTCGACGGCTCCTTCCGGCAGCTGCAGTTCGACTAGAAAATGTTAATAAATAATAATTAAATAAACAATATACTACCTATAAATATTAAATATTATTATTACTATTACGAGCCTAGAGTGTTTCACTGTTGGGTAAAGGCCTCCCTCTCGTTCCTCCACGCATTCCTGTCTTCTTCTTCTGCGCTTAGGATTACCGCGACTAACTAATTGTTTGATAATAAATAAATCATCACACTTGTATGTAAGGTGTGTCATTACGTGAAGATGCATAGTTTTGCTCACAGGCCTTTCGTTCTCATTAAATCTTCTAGGGCTCTCATAAACTCATAACATTCGTACTTACGCTAAGGTGTAATTAAATCGTTCTTAAGATAAAAAGGATAAAACAATGAAGTGACTTCATCCGTCTGTTCATTTGTCATAACGGCATTTAAAAAAAAAACACTATTACTGACTGTGCTACTACCTACCATCTAATTTATAGGCTAAATTGCGTTCACTTAGAAGCTTGTTTTATTTACGCCTCCAAGAGGTCGTAGACCATAGTAGGTATTTGATATTAATTTCAACTAGATAGCTCTTCCCGTTCAAAGATGGCCAGATAGACGGACGGATAGCAAAAAGCAAACTTTCGACTGCATTAACATGGGTAAAAGTAGTAAATATTTTAGGCATCAATATTTAAAGCATTTTTTGGTACCTAATTAAAATTCTAACAACACCTACTTTGTCCATATCGAGCCATCCGTTTAGACTTTAAGAGGGAAGAAGAAGGGAAGCGTACAGTCAAAAATCCTTCTTTTTGGGAAGTCGGGTAAAAAGTATTCCCTTTTTTTCCTTTTGATGTATGGAGCCATTCAAATACTGTACCCGTTCGATTTCTTTTAGAAAAACATTTTTATAAATATCATTGCTATGAAAAACGTAACTAGTATTTTTCGTCACTTCACTTGTAGTATCTCGTGAATTCTCGTGTAGTAATAAATAAAGCCAGGCTGAAACTAAGCGACACACCTGATAAATCATATCAGTTCCATGCTATCAGTGCGTCGATACTCGCCGGCGGAGCAGGACTCGACAGAAACTTACGTGAGCTAGACTATGAAATTTCCTTATTGTGAGTACAGTCGACCTCATAAGTAGCTGGACATGTTAGTAAATTGTCATAGTAAAGTATAAAGTGACAATGGTTTGAATTTAGTATATCAGCTGCGATAAGGTACTAAAATGTACCATAATCTTATAAGGTCGACCGTACACACATCTTTAATTTTGTGTAGATAATAAATTAATAAGAGTGGGAGAGGCATTATAAAGGTACCGAGTTAGAACCCCTAAGCGGTCGCCATATACCAATGAGTTTTTCTAACTTATGTACATTACCTGCACCGTAACCGATGCTCTTACGGTGAGGGAAAACCTGCACATTTAGGTGGCAAAATGTGTAACCATGATTCAATTGGTTTGGTTCCCCTGTCACAAGGGTTACGGAGGTCAGATGGCAGTCGCTCCACTGTAATAACCAGACTGGCCGAATCTGGATCACGGTCAAGCGTACCCTGACGAAGAACGGGAAAAAGCGCTAGTGGGAGGGGAGAGACATTGTAAAGTAGTTTGATGGAGATTATTAACGGGTTAAATTGGGTTTTACTTACATAAACAAGTATTTGCCGTACGAGTGTCTTAAAATAGATTACAGAAGTACAGAAGTAGTTTGTGATAAAGATCGTAGCAAAATCCAGTTACAAACTTTTCCTACGATCTTTAGGTATACCTACGGAGATTACGAGTCTACTATTATGTAATCATTTATCATTTCTACCTCAGTAAAAAGACAATGCCCTAATAATATATTATGTTACAAGCTTTGGCCCGCGACTCTGTCCGCCTTGATGTCGTTTAACGCTATTTCCTCGGGAATTGTCCAATCTATCTCTCCGTCAAATTTCACTTCGATCGGTTGAGGCGTTGAACCGCGAAAGCGGAACATTCAAACAAACAAACCAACACTTTCGCAATTATAATTCTAGTTTTTTCCCTCGACTTCGTCCGCGTAGAAGTCGTTTATAGATCGACCGGGCATAGATTAAAAAAGGATAGATTACCTACGTATTACTACTAGACTTTGTTCGCGACGGATTCGTTTATTGTTTCACCCTGGAGACCTATACATTTTTGTAGATAAAAAGTGGTTTATGTCCTAATGCAGTACAAATTATGTGCCAAATTTCTTCCAAATTATTTAAACCGCCCATGAATTTAAATAAGCTTCACTTTCACAGTTAATTATTAATTACAGAAGAGTGGTATTAATTTTCAACGAGTCGTTAAGATGATTCGCGAACTGTCTCCAGCGTTAGCTAAGATAGCTAAAGATGAGCTCAACGAAAGCCCGAACCGGACTCAAGACGACGTTCAGCACCTGAAGGAGTGGATCAACAAGCAATCCCATCTGAAGGCTCGGACCGGTACGTAATTGATCGTTTTATTTGTTACAGATAAGGCGATAATATGTAAAGTAAAAAAAACATCCAAATCCGTCCAGTCCTTTCAGCGTGAAGAAGTACTACATAATAATAACATACCAACTTGCGCATTTATAGTATTAATTATGAGTGACGTATGGCCGTTGACGGCGACACCGACAGTTTAATTAATTAGGTGTTTGTTCTTTACGTGCTTGGGTACGGATGTGACTTTAAACTGCGAAAGCTAAATTAGGTTTTGTAGGTCCGGCAGCAGGTGACAGCAAGTGAAGCTCTTTGTATTTATAATATTAGTGTGATAATATGATAACTGGTGGCGATTGAGTCTACTACTAAACCATGAGTTAACAACACTGCCATGCCATGAAAGCTCCAAAAGCAGACGCGTCGATGCCTATACCTGACTGGCTTGGATGACGCGTTATATGAATCTTTGTTATGTTATAAAGAAATAATGAATGCTAGTTATTTTCAGATGACCAATGGCTGGTGGCTATCCTGAGGGGCTGCAAGTTCAGCCTGGAGCGAGTGAAGAAGAAGCTGGACCTGTACTACACGCTGAGGACCACGGCTCCTGACTTAACTCTTCGAATCAAACCGACTGATCCCAAGTTTTTGGACGTTCTGAGGCTGGGGTAAGCCTTCCAGCTGTTTGCTCGTACTAATAGAGAGAGATATTAATATTTGATGTCAAGCTGGCAATGTATAATGTAACCACAGTACGATACTCCCGGGCGATTAAATAGTGTGATATCTTCCCCCAAAAGCTGCTATAGTTCTCTGTTAATATGCCGCAGGTGTCTTCATGGACCCAACATACCGTCTAAGAGTCATTCTATTTGGAGCCGTCGAGTGACTTATTTATATTTGTGTTTCAGAACTTGTGTAATTCTTCCAGAGTCGATCAGTTCTCTGTCTCCTCGAATTATTCTTATACGACCGGGCCTCATCAACCCTAGCACGCATCATGTAGCTGACTTGATGTGCATTTTGTATTATTTAGTGCAGGTGGGTCCTGTGTTATACGTAGTAGTTTAATAACAATTAGTCACAATTGGGTGGATGTAGTTTCTCGTAAATCAATAATACTTAAAAGGATTTTATTAGTGATTTCATAAAACTTTATGCTACTTTTCAGATTTTGGTAGTTGAAAACGATACGGCAACTGTGTTGGGTACCAAAACTGTAGTAGATTATCAAGGTGTTGGCGTGGGCCACTTGACTCAGGCAAACCCAACGTTGCTCAAGAAAATGATCGCTGTCAGTCAAGTAAGTACTTATTATTAAAACGATACTCAAATACGTAGGTTAACTATTTAAACCTATTGACAGTTTATGACCTTATCCACGTGGATAAAAAATCGGTTTTATGCTGTAAATGTAGTCTTCTAAAACTATCTTAAAAATATGTTATTAATAAATATATTTTTAATCATCTTATGTGATAAACAAGCACGTCGACATTACCCGATCAATTGAATAAAGGAATTTTAATCTCGATTATGCAGCTCTAAGTGGACCCAAAAATAGAGATTTTGATTCGTAATATTTTTCTTATTTTTTAGGAATCTATGCCACTTAGGCTTAAAGGAAGTCATCACGTTAACGTACCGGCTGGCATAGAAACCATCTTCACGCTCGTCAAGGGTCTATTAAATGAGAAGTCCAGAGATAGGGTAAGCATTCCTAATGATTAAGTACAGTTAATTAATTATTAAAGCATAGTTAATTTAGCAACATATTTTCGATTTTCAGTTGAAAATGCATAAAAATTACGATGAGTTAATAGATTTCGTGCCGAAGGATTCTTTGCCACAAGAATATGGCGGTAATGGTGGCACCGTTGCTGAAATTACAGGTATGTGGCTTACTACAACTACCGTTTTTATTGCTCACTTTGTCCATATCCTTACATGGAGTTATTGTTTAAAACTTGAATTTTGTTGTGTCGATCTGTTGTAGAATATTGGGTGAAGAAGGTGGTGGAGTATAACGCCTGGATGAAGCTGGAGGAGGGACTGGGCACGGACGAGGCGCGCCGCGCCGGGCAGCCGCGCACCGCCGAGGAGATGTTTGGCATCCAGGGCTCCTTCCGGAAACTCGATTTCGATTGATTACTTAATATCGTACTAATGCGGAGCAGAAGGCCCCTGTCGTTGCTATTAGGTACCAAGACGATACTTTCTATTGTTGATTAGCACTGGAGCCTTCCATTCATTTTCCCAACTAATTATTGTAAGATGACGATTTAGATGTGTGTGTGCGTGTGCGTGTGTGTGTGTCTATTTTTGAAATAATAATATACCTATCACAAGTTCTAATACTGTAATACGCATAATATTATTTAATAAAGTTGTACTTTTACGTGTAATTACTTTTATTTGGTTATATAGTTACAGGGTTTGTATTTCTTTAGAACGTATTGTTTCTGACAATGCTTTTTAATTGAGTATCAAAATACCAGTCCACCTGCTTACAATAAATATGTTGTTTCTTATCAGTACGCCTAGTTTTATTTTTCGAGGTAATTGATATTAGAATTTCAAACTGAAACCACAGCTAAAACATAGTGAAGACGAAGAGAGGAAGGAGGCCACATTATCAGATGGAAATTAAAAGAGATACAGAGAAAACTATATTAAAAGCATTACATTAAATTGGCAATTTGGTAGTTAGTTGTACATTATTTATGGCGCGGAGAGCCGGAGATGGCAAACGACTTCTCAGTCCCACTGGTTGTGATTGCAATGGCGTTGCCAACGTGACGTGTGAGATAGATCATATCGACTAAAGGCCTTGATTTTATTTACGAATTATTAGTCAATAGTCCAGCGTTCTCGGTCGTGACTATACGGTCATTAATACTTCATTAATTTGTTAACGTGGTGTTCAGCTCGCATGTTTACGACACTCGGCTGTTACGGTCGATTTGTAGTCTGGGTACGGCGTCACTGTCCCAGTGCATGAAATCAATAGCTTTCAAGGTGAAACTAAGTATTAGGCAGTTAAGCTGATCGTTTAGCTGAAGTGTTAATTAAACCACAAATTCCGTAGCTATGGTACGTCAGTTGTCATGGAACCTTTTACTCGTCATAATGTAATTAAAGAGGTGCAACAGATGGAGCTTAAGTGCCCTTGCACTTCGATTTTGGGTGCAAGACCCTTGGTTCCTCAATACTGTTTACCGATAAATAACAGTATTTTTCCGCAGTAGTATTTAATTAACAATATCACAGGCAAGTCAGTTAAGAAATATGAGCATCAAAAGGGAGTTTTTACAGGAGCTGGTTAACGATCATTTAGCCAGATGATAATTACAAGTACTTTGTTAATACATACGCTAAGTACAAACTAACTCAACTCACGTTGCTCCTCAAATTACATACAATTACTTGTTGATACTGATTGCTGGCGCAAAACGTGTTAAAAACATAAGCGAAGTTAGATATTCATGTTGTAGGTAGACCTAGAATAGACCGAAACTAAAGACAACAAAAGACAAAAAGTAAACAGTAAGACGGTATTTATCGCGGACAAGTAACCGCTGAAGAGTTTAGTTCTCAGTGCGTACCGCCCTAGCCGCGCGAGTGCACGTGCGACGCTGCCTACTATCTAATCAGCTAAAGTTATCGCGACCGCAGTTTGGTTTAACCGGGTTTAGGGGCGACCGGAGGGTAAACACGCGCTATTTAATATTAACCATTGATTGTTTTTATCCAAAAACATTGATAACAGCCCGACATGTTATGAACTGTTTGCATTAAAATAACCGTGACGTTAAATGGAAATTACATCTGTAAGTAAATACACAAAATATTTTGTAATTTTTCGCTTTAGATTACTGAGACAATTTAATAGTTATATTGTACAAAGTGCTGGCGGCCATCACCGTCGACGCGTGTTTCATTAGGGGCAAAGCTTTCACAGAAACACACTCGAGCATAAGTGGACGTAGCTTAGGGAAAAGGATCCAATTCAACCATTTCACACTTATAGAATTTTACATAATATTGACAGCAATAGAGTTCAAATTTAAATACATTTACTTTGTGGGTTGGATCCTTTTCCCTAAGCTACGTCCAAGTTATACAATTACTTTTAGTATTTAGAGTGTACCTGTATAAGTATAATAGGTATTATATTGTTTCTTGCGATTCTTCGATTCGGTCCCTATATTTATGTAGAATACCATATATTACTGGGCTATCGATTATTGGATACCTATAAGTCCTATAACTAACGATTAGCTAGTATGATACATTAACGATTATGGCATACCGTAGGTAAATAGTTAAGAAACCATAGTGTCAAAATTCTACAGTCAAAATTTATTTGGTATCTCTTTCGCTGCAAGTAATCAAAGGTGCTTAAGCCTGTCTCAAGTCAAATCGCTTCAGGTTTCGTTTTCTCTAGTCATTCATTTATTTGTAAACACAAGGATTTTAAAGATTTTGGAAGAAGGATGACAGTTCGACCGCTGTCTGCGGCCCTGAAGAAGAAGGCAGCAAAAGAAATAAACGAGGATGATCGGCGAGTGGCCTCCGATATCACGGCCTTGCGGGACTGGCAGAAGAAACAGCCTCATCTCGAGGATATAAAAGCGAGTAAGCCGTAATAATATTTCTTTTAGTTTTTTGGGTACCTGTTTTACTTTGAAATCTAGTTAAGAGCCTTGTTATCGCGCCATGAAAAGTACTGTTAAAACATATAATTTTCCCACAGTAACAGCACGATATCCACGAATAAAAAATGCTTACATTATTTTCTGCTTGTGGTGTCATGTCACTAACATTTACTCTTTCCCCCGCTGAACTGACTGCGCGGCTCGGTGGCGTAACTATACTATATTATGTTTATTAATGTGTTAAATTCCGCAAATTTTGCTGACCTGACAGTTACTAGGCAGCTATTCTTGAACGGAGAGTTTGGACACACACCTATGCACATGTATTTCGAAGGTTTCAACTTGATATCTCATCTCTTTTTAACATTTTTAAATTTGATTTCAAAAAAATTAAGTCGGAAAGTGAGGTTATTTTGTAAGAAAGACATCTTGTTATTTATGGATTACTAGCTTTTACCCTCGATTCCGTCCGCGTAGAAGTCGTTTATCGTTTATCCCACGGGAACTATCCATTTTTTTGGGATAAAAAATATCATATTTCCTTTCCAAGGACTGAAACTATCTCCATACCAAATTTCATCTAAATTGGTTTAGCGGTTTAAGCGTGAAGAGGTAACAAACAGACAGACAGACAGAGTTACTTTCGCATTTATAATATAATATTAAGTAGGGATGAATGAATAATTCAGTTTAATGAAACTTTAATGAATCAATTATACAAAAAAATCGTCGAGTTGATAACGCTTACATTATTAACAAATTGGATTGACACAGACTAAAACAATAAAATAAAACAATAAGCAATAAAATCGCTATTATAAATTTATTTAATGATAGTAATCTGTCTAGAAAGCTGAAATTTTGGAAGTTTCAACTTTAAGGGGGGAAATAGGAGGGGGAACTTTGTATGAAAGTCTTTGTTCTATGAAGTACATAAAAAAACATAAAAAAATTTAACTACAGCTACTGAGCATAAATAAATAATGACGCGTTTAAAATTTTTAGGATTTTCACATTTTATATGGTAATGTTTTATAATTTTCGAATTATATAGACCAGGTTTTATTACTGTCTAAAACCTGTAGTATGTACCTACCTATTGAATTGAAACAATTTTCGAACAATATGCCTAATTTATAAAAATCATGTTTCGTCTAAAATACCTAACTAACAGCTCGGGAAATAATGTATGTGGTATTATTTACAACGAACACGAGAAGAAACAAAATAATGACATCAAACATTTTATTTTTTTCCACACCGCAAAAAAAATTGATGTTACTAAAAGAAGACCTATGCGAGTAGTCAAAAAGTAAAAACTATTTTCTCTCATATTATACCATTCCCATATCCTATAGACCGCTGTTAGCAGAAAAAACTCCGATCTACTCCGACATTGGCCATGGCCGACGTCAAGACCGAGTTCATTTTAATTAACTCAGTTAGTACTCTCATTACCGGTTGTTTATAGTTGGGAAAACAAAAGCCAATGTACTGATTAGACAGCAACTGCTAACTTCCACGTGCCAGTACTTTGCTACACATGTTATACATTATAAGCTAGTATCTATTACCATCGGCTTTTGCCCGCGACTTCGTCTTCGCTGAAGTTGTTTATCACTATTACGTTCGATTTCTGTTATAAATTACCCTATATCCGTTTCCGGGCCAGAATTGTAAGAACCGTTAAGTACCTTTCACATCAATCCTTTGAGGCGTAGAACCGTGAAGAGGGAGCAAACAGACACATTTTCGTATATATAATAATACTAGCTTTTGCCTACGACTTCTTACGCGTAGAAGTCATTTATCGCAATCGTTTATTATGTAATTTTCATTTATATGTAATTTTTTCGGGATAAAAAGTATCTATCCTATGTCCTTCTAATTTTCAGCGGTTTAGGTCGGAGTTCAACAATAGTTAAACAGGCGATTAGAGGTCTGACGGCTGTCAAAATGTATTGACTACCAGCCGATTAGGATTTAACAGTCCGTTAAATTGGTTGGTGAACTCCGACCTTAGCCGTGAAAGAGTAACAAACGATTTTTCTAATTGAATTGTTCGTGTTAAGACTTAAGTGCCAATTTCATCATACGATGTTAAATGTTAATCGACTGTTAGTTAGTTCATACAATTTGACGGCTGTTAACACTATATAAGTTTGTTAAATAGTTGGTGAAATCCGACATAAATGTATTAAGAGCGACATCTATGATTAACAACCGATACTCTGTATCTGTACTAGCGTCAAACGCTATACTCATCCGAGCCAGCGCTTTCACGTACTTGTAGCTCTTACTCAAATATAGATTGAGGTAGTGCCAGCTGCAGAAAATAGGTGGCGCTTTAAAAAATAATAATTTCGACTATTTTTTACAGCTGACCAATGGCTTCTATCTTTCTTACGAGGATGCAAATTTAGTTTAGAAAGGACAAAACAAAAATTGGATATGTATTACACTTTCAAATCGTTAGTGCCAGAATTTCTATCCAATAGAGATCCATTTGATCCCAAGATTCAAGAGATGCTGAAGTTAGGGTAAGAAAGTGAAATATCTACATAATTACTCAATCTCTTCTTTATCTGGAAGTGTATAGATAGATAGAATATGAAACAAACACGTAATGTTTGAATGAACATAAATTTTATTAGTTGCGTGCCCGTAACGAATGCATGTTGCGAAAATGAGGTACTAAATAATTCTAACATATTCAGGGTTACACAGGTCTATTTGAAGACTAGATAATGCAAATTTATGGTGCCTAAATATATTTGTGGTCTGCATTATGTATAACTCGACATCCGGTTGGCCATATCAATATTATTGCTCCATAGGATTATTATGTATAAAAGGATTTCTTTTATCGTACGACATTAAAACACACATTTGTTAAAATTTTATAAAAAAAGATAATTTATAGAAATTATAACAAATAACACATATTTCAATACTTCAATTGAAAGTTAAAAAAAGAAAATGAAACTTCTCCAGTCTTTTCAGAGATTGTAAAGAAAGAGTGCAGGTAAATGGTTTAAACCAAAGATCATGCATATATTTATGTTCTTCGATGTGGTTGGATTGCCATTTTGTGCAAATTGTAGGAAAGTTATCAATGGAGCAGTCACTTAACTCGACTTCCGATTCTTATTCCGATATAAAATTACAGCCTTTTCCTGCCATTGAAAAGATGTCAAGAAGAGGACTCGTCAAGGACCTGCGTAGTAAGGGTGGGCGTGTTCAACCCCTTGCAGTACCATTTGACAGATGTGATCAAGATCGCCTTCATGATCACCGAGATAATGATGCTGGAGGATGACCATTTTAACGTGTCTGGAGAGGTGAGGACTTCAGTGCAATGTACCTAATGCAAGGCAATCCGTACATTCATTGTTTCGTTAAAAATTTCTACATTTGTACACTTACCTACCTAGTTTAAGGTCCATTATTCGACTTATCTTAAGCAATATTGATATATCGCTATGTTTTAATCTAGCCTAGCTTTGTTAAAAAAAGAAAAGGAGGAAAGAGACAAAAAACAAACGAAAATAGAAAGTGAGGATAAATATTTCTCATGCAATGTCTGGCAAAGGGCCTGTATTTATTCGACATTAGTCAAGGCGATAATGAAGATTAACTTAAAGCGAAACGTCACGCCAAAAAACTATGCTTGTATTTGACTCGTGACAAATGTCACTGTATTATTTTGTTGAATTATATGTATAAATACGATATATATTATACTGGATGTTGAAGAAGTTAATTATAAAGTGCACAGACGAATAAGTGTGGACCTACATGTGATTTTATAACGATAAAAAATTAAACAATATTTTTTTCTTAATTTTGCATATAAATTACAATAATTATTGTTGTAAACCCCATTCAATTTTTTTAAATTTTTTTACATGTAGGTTCACCCTTATTCGTTTGAGCACTTTATCGCGGGACACTCTGTATTTATAGATAAGGAATCATAATCAGACACATATTTAGAGGCAGTCGTATGTCTAAACTTACATACCTATATCTTTTTAATCCAATACATGTTCTTAAATGAGATTCAAACGGGACGCATTTTTCTGCATTTTTCGGCAGAATAGCTCTCTTTCTTTACTACGCTTGTAAGAACAAGATGCCGTGATATTGCCGACTATAAATTGCAGAAAAATGAAGCCCGTTTAGAAGCCCCTATCTACATATAGGTATCGATAAATGAACATTAAATTAATGACTTTTCTTTTACGAAATAATAAACAAAAATGTACATTGAAACATTGTTTAAGTTAAGTCATTAATATATGGAATGTGGAATTGCAGCTCTAATCAACAAATGATAACAAAAAACCTAGATAACAATTCGATTTGCCAAGATTGGATGTACACATAATTATAATTAGTGGAGTAAGCAATAACTTCAACAAAATGAGTACCGATTTCAGAAATCGGTAATTTTGTTGAAGTTATTGCTTACTCTGTTGCAAACTTTAATTTACGGATTTACCACAGTCTAATGGCAGATGAAATCTAACATCACTGTTTGGTAATAGTTAAATTAAGCCGCGTTGTAACTACCTGTTGCCCGAGATAAACGTTACTACCTATTTTTAGGGTTCCGTACCCGAAGGGCGCCGCAGATAGGGACCCGCCCTATCAATATGCCTACGCTGTCCATCCGTCTGTCCGTCTGTCTGTCTGTCTTAACTATAAAGAGCTGTATCTTTTGAACCGTAATAGATAGCGGGTTGATTTTTTTTTCAGAATATGTGTTATCACGGCGGATTTACTAACAAATAAAAAAATAAATAAAGTGAAATAATAAAGGGGGTCCCCATACGAAACGTTTTTTTTTAACGTATTTTTATTTTGTTGTATCGTTAAAACGGTAAAACATACAAGCGTCAAATTTGGTATGATTATAGAACCAACCTTATAGAATAACAACAAATACTACCGTGTCGTTTTTTGTGTCAATAATAGTAGATTGTACAACAATTGCATAAAACGCACCATTTTACGCGAGACGTCTACTTTTCACTTCGATTGCGAGGAAATGAAGCAGCAACATGATAAAAATAATAATAATAAATACGACGAAATAAAAATTATAAGTTTATTTCATGAAGCTTTATTGTGTACTTTGGCTGTTGGTATCCTTGCCTTGGTCTTAGAATACTAACGAAACGAAATAAAATAAAGAGGTTACTCTATGAAGTTAAAGTTGTTCGTGTGGCTGTTGGACCGATTGCCTAGGTCTTCGACGAAGATTTTACTTTATGTACTAGAGCATAAGAAGCGACTTTATGTCGCCTACGCACGACATAAAGACGAACATTTAGAGCCTGAGAAGTGAAAAAGTATTTTTTTCTTCTTCTTCAAATACTAAATACCAGCCAAATGTGTACAAAACCCTTATTGCGCGAGTCAGACTCGCACTTGCCCGTTTTTTTAACTCAACAATCTTTGTTTGTTTGTTTTCTCAGTATGTTTCGTTCAAATGTTGCAAGTCAATTTTGATCCAGTTCCAGAATGGATCGATAATAGGGGTTTAGACACTAAACGAAAATAAATACAGATTATATTTTTTCCGGTAGTGTTCAATATACACAATTACCGAAAAATCACACTTTCATGCTTATTATATTTATAATATCCTTTAAATTAATTATACAAAAATAAATATTTCATCCTCGTTATCACGTGACCGCAAACAGCGCGTGAAGTCACGTTCCTCTAAACAAATAACATTTTGACATTTGCCAAGAAACAAGATTTGCGTGAGCCCACAGAGTACTTTAGAATAATTTACTAGTGCTTAGAGGATTGTGACGTCATAGCGACGCCATGACAGAAGTTAGCGTTTTAGCGGAAAATTTTAAAATGAAATTTATTTTAAGGTATTTTAAATTAATATACGAGTGAATTATTTTTAAAATATTTTTTTTAGATATATATATTTCTGGATACTATTATTATATTATTAAAAAAAAATCGTCTACACACCTATTAGACTATTGTTGCAAGCTGGGAACATTGTTGTATGAGTTTGCGGTACGTGTTTTCGGCGGCTCTTTCACCAATTGGCAGAAAGGCTAGAGCTAGGGTTAGGGCCTTTTTAGCAGGCACGTCAAATATTCAGTGTATTTTATGTTTATTCATTTATTTTATTATATATTTAAGTAACAGTATTTCTGCTATTCTTATCTCTTCATTCTTCTTATAAGTACGTAGTTAAATAGGGCCCTGGAGTTTTTGAACTTATGTCCCAGGAAGTGATTGTGGACATGAGGGGCGTCGGAGTGAACGTGCTGAGCCAGTGGACGCCGGCGCTCGCCAAGAAGGTGACCTCCTGCTTCGAGAAGGCGTTCCCCGTGCGCGTGCGCTCCAACTACATCATCAACGCTCCGGCCGGCTTTGAAGCCGCGTTCGCTATTCTTAAGGCATTCCTTGGCGAGAAATTGAAGAAAAGAGTAAGTTTATATGTACCTACTTATAAAGGGGTTGATAGGGGTGGTGGTGTTATTTGCAGTAAGTACCTGGGACACCGGGCGTCGCTCGCGCCAAACCAAATTTTTCCGAAGATGACATATAGGTGGCGGCCAGGTAATTAGGGACGCTTGTGTTTTTCCCATACAATTGCCTTCAAATATGACTTACCGAAATCGACCACCAATCAAAAAGTACTTGACCAATTTTATTGTTATTTACAATTTACTTTAGACCATTAACTAAGGTTTATACTGAGGTACAATTACTTTCTATTGCAAAACGGACCTTTTATTTTATAGGGATTTTAATCTTAGACTAAAGCAAAATGGGGAGGACACGTTATCGCCGTACAAGACACTGACATAATGCGTGCCGCGACATCTACATTCGCAAATTCCACACACACAGCTGTAAACATGCACTATGGAGCAATAGAGATAAATTGATGGACTAACGTCGTGCGCGTTAGTGAGACAGCCATATGTCTCACAATAGTGACGACGTCGCACGTGTTGACAGATCAGTGACGGCCGGACAACTGACTCAAACATAGGCGCTCAGCGCCTATATTTAGGTGCTCAACCGGTTACGTATCTTCCTCTTTTTGTTTTCATCTAAGATTTCAATACAGTGTGCTGACGCGTCCATACAATATTTTTCAACTTTGTATGAACGCTGACGATTACTTTTTTCAATTCTAAAATTAAAGCTACGTTTTCAACAGGTATTACATAACATTACGTTAACGTCAGTTATTCTCTAACCTTACTTTATTAGTTAACGATAAGTGTAATTCACAATAAAATTGGTCAATAACTTGTTGATTGGTGGTTAATTTATATTTGATGGCAGTTGTATGGGGAAAGCATAAGCGTTCCTAATTATCTGACATTTATTTACGTTAAAATGGATTCTAAGGAATTAGACGAGATACCTACATTCTATGTTTACAGTATGATTAAAGCGGTAACAATACCAGCTAAGTATCTTTACTTAAATAATTTTTTTTAGGGTTCCGTACCCGAAGGGTGCCTAACGGTTCCATTACTAACCCTACGTTGTCCGTCCACCCGTCTGTGCTAACTTTAAAGAGCTGTATCTTTTGAACCGTAAAAGATAGCCCGTGGATATTTTTGGAAAATTTGTGATATAACGGCGGATTTCCTAACAAATAATAAAAAAGTCAATAAGTAAAATAATAGGGGGAATCCCCACCCCATACAAGAAACATTTTTTATCAACGTTTTTTTTTGTATTTGTTCTATCGTAAAACCGGTAATACATACATACGTCAAATTTGGTCTGAATAAAGAACAAACCCTACAGAAAAGCAACAAATACTAAAAATCGGCCAAATGTGTACGGAACCCTCAGTGCGCGAGTCCGACTCGCACTTGAACTTTTTTTATAAAACTGTATAGAATTTAAACCATTTTATTAATTAACTTATGGAACAAAAAATGAGCCACAATAATTATTATTGTGCAATCACATAGTCATAGTCATATACATTTATTGCTTTTATGTTAAAGTAGCTGTCCGTCCGCGATTTTCGCGTGTTCGTCTGCGGAGAGTCAGTAATTTCGTTAAAAAGTAGATAGGTACAAATAAAATTTTCATTAAGTACGTATCATAAAGGGACAGACTTTCCATAAAAATAGTAATGTTTCCTAACATTTGTTCGCTTTTTAGTGTTTGTTTAATTATTATGTGATTATGTATTACATGCAGTGCAGTACATATATACACTACATTCATGCCATTAATGCTTATTGCCAATTCTCCATCACTCTTCACAAAATGGGGCTATCCAATATAATATACAGGGACATTAATCGTTGAAGAACTCTCCGGGTACTTGGCGAAACTTCCATTTCACCACATTCATTAGGGGCTGTTCATTTATTACGTAAGACAATTTTAACCAATTTCTGACCCCCCTCCCCCTACGTAAGAAAAAATAAGACTTGGATGAACCCCCTCCCTCCTTTTTAATCTTACGTAAGATCAGTATCTACCAAAATTGCAAAGAAAAAGTAGCAAAAATATATAAACGCTTTAATTTGTGCTTTGTACGTGATCTTACGTAAAAACATCCTACCCTCGTGTAAGAAAAAATAAGACTTGTTCAGACCCCCTCCCCCCAAATCGTCTTACGTAGTAATAAATAAACAGCCCCTTACAAATGATGGGCAAAAGTAGCGTGTTGTGAAATACTTATTATTAAGGAGTTCCAATGGTCATGTCTGGTCATTAATTTCACTTTACCAAATGGTGCTTTTGGAATGTAAATGTTCTTACAGAAGTTTGAAAATAGCTGTATGAGTCCTTTAAATGTTTGAAGGGTGCCGTCAATTTACCTGGGATTCCATTATAAGAAAGCTCGTATTTTATATTTAGTAGTCTAGAAACCAATTTTCATATATCTAACTTCAAAAATAACAAAACTCTCTTACAAATTGTCACCCCCATTTTCACCCCCTTAGGGGTAGTGTTTCCAAAATCACCGAAAGTACTCTTGGTTTGTAAGCAGTAGCTTTAACACTAACTTCGTTAACTTCAAAAATGTCTTCATTCCCATTAAAACTTTCACCTCCCATTTCACCCACTTAAGGATAGTATTTCGGAAATCACCAAACCTTTTTTTAAATTTGTTAACAGTGCCTTTTATACCATTTTCAACGTTTCTAACTTCAAGAATGATTAAACCGCCATACAAATATTAACCCCCAATTTCAGCCCTTTAGGAGAAGTTAATCCAAAAAACTGAAAATGTTTTTTTATTTTTTCTTAATAGTAGCGAATATACCAATTTCCACGTTTCTAACTTCAAAATTGACCGAACTCTTATACAAATTTCTACCCCCCATTTCACCTTTTTAGGGGTAGATGTTGCCAAACACGTCAAAAGTAATATTTTTATTTTTTGACAGTAACCTTTATACCAATTTCCACGTTTCTCACTTCAAAATTGACAAAATTCTCACACAAATTACCACCTCCCATTTCATTCCTTTAGGGGTAGTTAATCCAAAATAGTCGAAAGTGGTATCCTTTATTTGTATACAGTAGCCTAAATACCAATTTTCACGTTTCTAACTTTAAAAACAACCAAACTCCATTATAAACTTTAACCCCCCATTTCATCCTCTTAGGGGTAGTTTATCCAAAATCGCCAAAAAATGTTTTTTTTTGTTAATCCATAAGTATACCAAATTCCACGTTTCTAACTTCAAGAATGACCAAACTCCCATAAAAATATTAGCCCCCATTTTATTACCTTAGGGATAGTTTATCCAAAATCACTGAAATGTATTTGTTAATAGGAGCCTTTATACCAATTTCCACGTTTCTTACTTTAAAATTGACTTAACTCCCATACAAATTTTCACCCCCCATTTCACCCACGTAGGGGTAGTTTTTCCAAAATTGCCAGAAGTTGTATTGTTTTGTTATTTAACAGTAGCCTATATACTAATCTCCACGTTTCTAACTTCAAAATTGACCACACGCCCATACAAATTACCACCCCCCATTTCATCCCCTCAGGGGTAGTTTATCAAAAATTGCCGAACGTTATTTTTTTTCATTTGTTAACACTTAACAGTAGCCTATAAGTATATCAATTTCCGCGTTTCAAACTTGAAAAACGACCAAACTCCTATACAAACTTTAACCCCCCATTTCATCCCCTAAGGGGTAGTTTATCCAAAATCACCGTAAGTAGTGTTTTTTATATGATAACAGTATTCCTATAGCAATTTCCACGTTTCTAACTTGAAAATGACCAAACTCCCATACAAACTTTAACCCCCCATTTCATCCCCTTAGGGGTAGTTTATCTAAAGTCACCAAAAATAGTGTTTTTTATTTGATACCAGTATTCCTATAGCAATTTCCACGTTTCTAACTTGAAAAACGACCAAACTCCCATACAAACTTTAACCCCCCCTTTCCACCCCTTAGAGGTAGTTTATCCGAAATCGCCGAAAGTAGTTTTTTTTATTTGTGATTTTAAGTATATGTAGCAAGTTTCAAAGGTCAAACTTCATTGGTTTTTATTTTATAGTTGTTTGAATTCCAGTAATTTGAAACATAAAACCCTCTTTTTTGCGTTTTTGGATGAGATTAAAAAAAAACTATGAAATAGGTATTTCTTTATTTTTATTAATAAGTATTTATTCTGAGTTTCATGATACTAGAACAATCTAAATTGGTTTTTCCATACAAACTTTACCCCCTCTTTTTACCCCCTTCTTCTAACATTTTCCAAAATTTCTATAGCCGAAATGTTATTCTGATTTTATATAAATAGATTTATGAAAATTTCATCATTATCCGTTCAGTAGTTTTTACGTGATGCTCAGTCAAACAAACAAACAAACAAACAAAAATTTTTAAAATGGTTTTAATATGTTCAGTTACTTATTATAAGTCGCCCTGATCGGTTTTTTTTCTTAAATCTTCAATGTACAGACTTTTTGGTCTTAACGATTTTATTATATGTATAGATTACATTCGTGCCAGCAGCGGTTAAATTTTAACCTAAACTTCATAATAACCTTATCAAGTGTAGGTTTTCCCAAAATAACATATTTCAAGGGTTTTTTGTACGATAATATGACTTCGAGATACACTGACGGTACATTTGTTTTCATTGCTGTTAAGTTCAACAGAAACATATAATATTTTGGTCATAGGTCATTTGAAGTTTCGTATATCATAAGTATCATAACACTGCCTGCGATGTATAATTAACTGAGTTTTTTAATAGCTTTACGAACAGAAGTAAATGACATTAGTATATCAGATACGAGTAGCTTCACCATGTGCCCACCTAAACCAAACGACCGCATCTCAATATAACGGCAGAGGAACCTGCTTTAGCAATCAAATTGAGGATAGGTACCTTACCTATCTCTTTTTGGCATAGAAGGGAAGTACGGCGCTTATTGGAAATCAAGATAATGCAACAATGGCATGGTGAAGTAAACAAGTCAAATTATTGAAGGGGTCTGAGGCAATTGCAATCTCAAGACTGTTGCGTTGCCTAACTTGAGGGCAAAGATAGAATGCCCCTGAGGCATCAATAAGTTCAAGTTCAAGTTAAGGCAGTAATAAGTTCTACGTAAATTCCATGGTACTTTTTTGTATTTACTTATACCCAAACCAGGTTCCGTGACTGCTCTGTTCCATTAATTTATTTAAATTTCAAGCAATGAAGGTCACTGATCTGTGTGACTAGGTACTACAGCTGATAAAAAATTGCAATACGGTTCTGAATATAAAACCAGGGAAGCCCCTATACCTTTGTGACAGGAATATCCCAGGCCATGAGATAGAAGCTGTACTTACCCATAATCTTCAGTGTGTCCTACGTATTAAAAAATAAAATAAATAAAGGCTAAACTAATTAACAAAAAATCCTGTAAACACAGCAGCGAGATAAGGAGTGGATAAGGATACGTCATGTTTAAACAATAGCACTAAGCGTTAGGTACAGTATATATTTTACATTCTTCGTCATTGTAGTTTTAGATACCTATATACGTCTTGGAATAGATAGGCTTGACTGTGTAGCAATTAAATCATAATAAAATCGTTTATTTCAACCCATACCTGGACACTCTATAATCTTGATCTTATACAAACACAACACAAGTGTACGGCCCACCTGATGGATACCGTAGCCTACAGTCTAGGAATTAATTAAGTGATGCTTTTTTACCTCGTCGGTTTGAACAGTTCTGCTGCCGTAACCAACTGATCACGGTGCAAAAGTCTAATCATGACGCACAAAGATATTGTACTCAATTTGTTCCCAGATAAAGGTTTACAACCAGGACTACAAAGCTATATATCACGCCGTGCCGCAGTCCTTGCTGCCCGCGGAGTACGGGGGGCAGGATGGGTCGCTGCCGGAGCTGATCGGTAAATACTTCTAGAAATAATTTACATTACTAATAACAATAATATACAAATAACAGCAATAACGTTAATAACGCAGTTAACATACTTAAGGCTCAAAAATATCTGACGCCTTGACGAGCCTTACGGTAGTGATTCTGCCTGCGAAGCCAGCGGTCCCGGGTTCGATTCCCGGTATGGGCAAATAAGTATTTGTGTGATGAGCGCGAGTATGTGTTCCTAATTCTTGAATGTTTTCTATATATCCAAGTATGTATTTCTCTGTATAAATTATCTCTGTATAAGATGAAAAAGATTAGGTCAATTTGTGTGAGATTGTCCTCTGATATTTATTTATTTACTTTCTAAAGCCTCTGGTAATATTTAGAAACGTGTTGATGTTTTTCGTATGATGTTGAATTATTAAATTAATGCTGGTATTGTGCTGTACCAAAATTCG
Source organism: Tortrix viridana (assembly GCA_963241965.1). Classification (NCBI taxonomy): domain Eukaryota; kingdom Metazoa; phylum Arthropoda; class Insecta; order Lepidoptera; family Tortricidae; genus Tortrix; species Tortrix viridana. Next base: position 12,639,045 of record OY725172.1, read on the forward strand.
GATTGTTTTACTTTTTTTTCGTTGGCGGAGCTGTCTTTAGAGAAATATTTTATCAAGTAACTTTAAAAAAGGCTAAATGGGCATTGATTTTAATAGTCAACCAAATTTTTGGGTCACTACCACTATATCAAATTACCGCATTCAATTAAATCTTAAAACGTCACTTTGGCATAGTTCCATAATGGCCCTGAAATCCAATTGGTTGACTGTACGTATTCAGTAGTGGGTATTACCTATTTAATTGAATTCCTTTGACTAAGTATAAAAGGAAATCCCTGACGATAGTTGATCTGGCACACAGGACACAGTTCGCATAGCAGGCTTTAAGCATTACTTTTGCATGCCAGTTGCGGGGTTGAGGTTTATTGAGATATGGCCATCTTTTGTAACACATGGTACCACATTTCCACTGTACCAGTATTTCCATAAATATACATATTTTAACCGCACTAGAATCAGCCATAGAAGAATTGGCTCACACGAGTTCTATCGTATATGAACAGCTCTACCTCTAGCTGTACCTCTTTTCTTTAGATTATTGGAAACTGAAGGTGGAGAGTCACCGCGAGTGGTTCCTGGAACAGGAGCAGGCGCGGAGCGACGAAGCGCGGCGGCCGGGAGCCCCCAGCACCTCCTCCACGCTGTTCGGCGTCGAGGGCTCTTTTCGGGCCCTGGAGGTCGACTAGCTTGCTACCACCCCATAGACTGTAGTCTACAGGGCTCTTACTGTGTAATATTAATAAATGAAATTGGTTTATTGATTTATTTAAAAAACAGTTTTTATTCATCTTTTAGACAGTCCTATCTATAGTTAAAACGTCAGTACCATTACCATGAGTTTACAGTGACCGCACTCGCTAGCGACGGCGTAAACGATTTGTATGGAGAATTGTACAGCTCCTCTAGCGGTCACTTAAAGAACTAAAGATCGCTAGTATGAGTACAACGGTAAATTACCTGTCGAAATCTATTCGTTAGCGACTAACGTTTTGTAACCGTTGCCGTAGAACATCGGTACCATGAGTCGTAAATTTGACAGATGTCATCGAAAAATACCGTATCGACTGTAGTTAACTATTTCACTAGCAAATTGGTGCGTGAAAACTTAGAATTATTGTTTAATACGTTACTCCAATTATTTATCTATCCAAATAATATCGGCAAGACATTATTTAGCGTGGAATATGTAGGCTTATGAAGACGAACGACGAAAATTAGGAGGATTTCAAGCTGATATGAGAAATATTACGTTAAGAAATCCACTTCAAAATTTAACTGAGAATAAATTTTATTAAAGGATATAGGCTCAGTAAGGAAGCTTTTGAGAATTTGTGCGATTCGTTAACGTACTACACGGATTTGAAATCCACTCACAAATATAATGTTCCCGATCCTAATGACAAGGATATGTCTGAAGAAAGTCAAGGTATTTATAGTGAAAGATAATGATTATATATTAACTTTAATACTAAATATGTCCTTATCTTTATTATGTTTGTTGTAGGTACCTACTATTTTCAGAACTATTTGAGGGCCAGGAGTTAGTGTTGAAAAATGAAGGCACCAGTGATTTATTAATGGAGAGAGCACCGCGGGATCAATTAGTTAGAAGACTTGCATCAATGCATTATTTCCAAATACTTGTACCATGTTTTCTGTTTTTTGTTTAATATAAAAATAAAAAGTACTCATACATCACACATAATCTTTATTTATTACACAAAATCTTTATTTATTACACAAAATCTTTATTTATTACACAAAATCTTTATTTATTTGCTAAAGTATCTACAATTATATTTCCTAATGCTAAAAATTTACCAAATAAATCTAACCACCGTTCTTGCATTCTAAACTCTGATTCCCTTAACCTATTCCTCTCCCGCTCCACTTCCTGTTTAAAAGCTCGCCATTCACTGTCAGCTCTGACAAAGGCTTGCCTTGCCAAATCTGACTGTCTGGGTGCGAGTCCTTCTGTAGACAGGAGATTAGTGGTTTTGCACCTGACGTCTTCGCCACTGACGCGGTGTGGGCGGTAAGAGCTTGGGGCTCTGCCACCTGGCATTAGCAGCTGTTAATGCTGTTCTTGTGACCGCAGGCTCACCACCGTGCGTTACTCCGGTCTCACTCCTGTCCACCTCGGGCAGGGCTGTAATGGATAAAAAAACGTTTACAGTACTATTTTGAATTCTTAATTAACTAATGAAACTTGATAGGTAGGTACATTTTACTCTAAAATGTGATAATAACAGCAAAATTTATTGGAACCTATTTCTTGAAGAGCTGATGGAAATTGACTGTCATTGCAGTCACTATACCTGGGCTGTTAACTGTTTCGGGATACTCTCTGTCCACCAAGTCTTGTTCACTGCAAGTGCTGTTAGCCACAAGCAATGGTGGAAAAAAGGAGGGCTGAGCTGATGTCCCTGGTACAAGTGGTACAAGTAGATTCCAGTCTCCAACGCCTGCAGTGAAAAAAAACACATTGAAATAATCTTTCCTAGGACATGAATTAAATGAATTTTTATCTTAAATATATATAATAAATTGTTTATTTTATTTCAATAGTAACAATGATAGGGAAACTTACTGGAACAAGTTTGTTGAGCAAGTTATTCATTTAGCAGGAAAATTGATAGGCTGTCATTTGTTTCTAGTGCCACTTCAGTAACTTCTTCCTGTAAAGCATTTTTTTAAAAGAATGCCATGAGATATGAAATTAATGACTTATATGTAAGTATATTATAACTTTAGGCACATAAATAAATAAGTTTTTGTCTAATTTGACTATACACAGACGTATGAATGAACTGTCACATTGACAAAAAAATCAAAACAAATTCAAGAATCACTTACACTTACATAGTGACACTGCTCTAGGGCACTTTTTTAAATTAGCAGGGTTATTTCTATATTTTTAAATGGATGACATGGATACTTATCTTTTAGCCCAATATCATCCTTACTCTGTCTTTTTATTGTAGTTAGAAAGAGACAACTTCGTTTGGTGTGAAATTAGGCACACGTAACGATAACTACACGAACTATCGAGTTAACGTTAGCGAGAATAGTAAACGTTTATGTGACTCATGGTACGAGTTTAATCAAAAACTATTCGAAGGACGTTTACTCGCTATCGACTGTAGAACGTAATACGAGTTTTCGATAGCAACTCATGGTAGAGGTACTCAGCTGCAGAATTGATGTCACGAACGAGACATGTGGATTACAACCAATGTGATTGGTCGATTCCTACACAGCTTCTCTCAGCACCGCTCGTCTCTGCTTCTATGAAAAGGCAGCCTTAACGCCGTGAGAGCCCTTATAGCCAAGATGCCCATTGCTAACTAGCGTTTCTATTCGTTTCGTTTTTAAACCAATCGCGCCACTGGTAGATCACGTGACTCTTCGTATCACGTGATCTACCAATGACGCGATTGGTTTAAAAACTAAACGAATAGAAACGCTAGTTAGCGCATGGGCATCTTGGCTAAGAGCCCAGACGGAATAACCCACATTGACTATTATATATAATTCAATTTCGTCAATTTGGCGGTTACGTTAATTGATACTACAGGTGACAGTAACATATATAACACTCAAAACATTTCTTGCATTACTGTATTGATATTATTTCGTGTTACCTACTTCCGGTAAACACATTCAGTATCAACAGATGGTTATTAGGTTTATTTTTAGATATACAAGGTGGGCCAAAAGAAGTCATCCGATGTTGTTTGACTCTCTTTTTTTGAATTGTTACGCAAAAAAATAGACACGATTATTCCGCGTTCTTGGGGAGTGTATCGCTCCATGGCTTGTTCACTTGTATTTTGCATCTGTCAAGTCCACAAATGTCAAAACAGATTTGACATTGGCGAATTTGCAAAAATGAGAGCATCTTCCAATAGGGTGATTTCTTTTGGCCCACCTTGTAGTATGATTATTTAGTTTTTGTGCGCGACTCCGTTCGCGTTCACATCGGTTATCGCTTTTCCCTCGAAAACTATTGAACTTTTCGGGATAAAAATATTCTATGGGTCAATGACTTGTGTGCCCAGTTCAGGCCAGGTTAGTGTTTAAGTAGGTAATGAACCTCGTGTGTATTATATTTTTGAATGTTTGACTGAATAGATATTTACAAACTGGACGGGCCTGGATTGAAGTGAAATTGTTATGGCAATATTAACTCCGTGTGTGTCCAACGAAAGCCAAATCGTGTCATCAAATTGTACCTACCAATTAGCACTTTTGCACACGGGCATTCCCCAAAGAATACATTTTCACCACGATCGGTCATGTGCTACTCTCATCTAGTGGTCCTACGAACTTTATCAGTTGTTTGTCGATCCACCTTGTAGTAAAAAAATTACTCATTCTTCTGTTACGAAGACTAGGTACAGTCACCACACGGGATTCTTAAGCCACCATAGAACCCTGTCATAATGACAACGTCAAGTCACTCAAAAGAAATTACGTCAAAATTTTCCGTCGACTTTCTGTGAGAGGGTTCTATAGTGGCTCAACAATCCCGTGTGGTGACTGTACCTACCCATTGCTATGCCATCTTAATGTTTACGGGTGATTCTACATCGAGAATTCGAGAGTAAATCTCGGCGGATTACTAGGGTACGACCGAAAGCATGTTACTTACGCTTACGGTCGCACTCAGAGACGTCAATTAATATTTAAGTTTGAAATTACTCTGTCACTTTTTTTGCTATAGCAATAGAATAAGACGACACGTCCCTTTGACAAGCATTGCATTTAATTGACGTCTCTGAGTGCGGCCCTTAATATCATTACTTAAATATGCTTACTTTTTTTGTCTTAATCCCACCTCAATCATGAAAAATGTTGATGGATTTATAAGTACCGACACAGCAGCTACAATTGTTTTTAGCAAAGGTACGAGTACCTAATATAATATTCGGTAAGTATTTATAGCTTGGGCAAGATAAGGGACTTTACTAGGATAAAAAAATAATAATACTTATCTCTGAGTTTCTTTAATCAAGATAACGATCCTTAACTGAGACTGAGTTAAATTTAAATAAAAGCACTCCAAGGTAAATTTAGATTTATTATTCTTAGTAAAAACAGGGCGGAAATGCGAATTGCGATGTTACTTTTAATATGTTTTTTTTTTACATTCAATTGCGATAATATATTAAAAATAATCTAAAACGACGTTGCTTGGCGCAGGCTAACGGCAGTCGTAGTTTGTTATCACTGTCTCATTTCGAGTACACGAGTATGATTTCGCACCGAGCGACAGAGCGTAATGGTAGGAACACACTGAGCTGACGTAGGTACCTACGCAAAGTAGGTATACGACGCATTAGAACATGATACCTATCTGGACTCTTAAATTTGTATGTCTATTCATACAAATTCAAGAGTCTGTTTCTATAAACATACTTATAACGCAACGTTGCGTATGATAAGTGTGTTTCTATTCATACGAATTCAATCAATTCAAGATATCATAATGCATCGCATAGGTACGTAGCGTACATCGGCTCAGTGTGTTCTTACCTTAATGTGGCTGGCGGCAACGGTGGCGCGGCGCGGGCGCCGGCAGTAGCGGCCCGCTGTCAGTGCCAACCGCGCGTCGATTGTGCGCACTCATCGTGCGCCTTGCTATGCGCCCGCCTACCCGGCCTCGCGAGCGCTTGTGTAACCGTCTAGCCACCGATCATGGCGAAAGCCATGACACAAGAGGAATATTGCACTCGCCTTGAGGAGCCGCACTCCGACGAAGACGAAATCATCATTCGCACAGACCGCACCAGCGTCAGAGAAATGATTCTGCGCTTCGAGAAGACGTCAATGACGGATTCCACTGAATCTTTAGAAAGAACCAAAGAAATTGATCTAGGAAACTTAACGAGTGTCGTGAACCCCATACAACTACACCTCCAAAATTTGTATCCAGTGAACAGATCTCAAGATCGTCATTCGAATGTGTCAGTGAATTCGATTTTATCAAATGTATCCGAGATCAGTTATGAATCCAGTTCGTCAGGTTTTGTGTCCGACCGGAAATCAGGGGTGGAGAGGAGACGCCCGCATCGTCCAGCCCCGCCGCCGCCAGAGCCTTTCAACGATTGCTCGTCCATAGAAAGTAAATCACCTGTGACAGAAACACCCAAAGAGCGACGTTACTCCTTTGCAACTCCAAACACGTCTCCCGTGGTCGTGCGACGAATGCGCCAACCGCCCGTAATTAGAAGGAAATCTGTAGTGTTAAGTCAAGGACATCAGGGTGAAGCCCATTGGTCTTACGGTGTCACACAGGGTGACTTGGAGAAACTGTTAAGGCTGAAGAGGTCCGAAATTTCCGATAACGAAGAAGAACACAAGTCTGCTCGCTCAGAGTCCACAGAAACAGAAAGTAGTGACGATTCTACCGATAGCGAGAAATCAGGACAGAGTAAGGAATATGTGGTGAACAATGATGATGGCATAGGCGATACGCAGTCGACGGATCACTCTACGGACACTTTAATAAATGAGGAATGCAGTGATGAGGGAGACTATTTTTCTGTTGGTTCTGGTGAACGTAGTAATTATGACAATGTTAGTATTAAGTCCATATCGTCATTCGATATGGTTCCGTACCAAAAATATGACAGTATTACAGTGTCGTCAGACGAGTTCGGCTCGGAGGTGTGCCACGCGCCCGACACGGAGTTCCTCACCGTGAGTGCAGTGAACGAGTGGTGCGTGGCCAAGTCCGAGGAGCCGGTGTTGCTGCCCGTGGAATCGAAAAAGGAGAAATATCGACGGTGAGGTCACTGGATTTTTCAGATAACGCGTAAAAATATTTGCGATATCGAAGCCTGGCTTTGTCATACCGATGATAAGTGATAGCGTTATCGCTAAGATACGGTTAGTGCGTCTTTGCCCATTTGCTTTATTCACGAACCCGTCGATGAGCTGTTCTAAATAGATTAAATAACTAAGTATGTTCATAGTATTATTACCATAACTATTTTCATAGTACGAGTTCGTTACGAGCATTTGGGAGAAAATATTTATATAAGATTTAGTATACATTTTACCCTAAATTGTCCATTAAGGCTCTTCTCTTAGCTATTAATTTGTTATCTCCTGATTCAAAGAAGCATATGACGATTGCATGCTAGGTATTTATTACGAGTACTACCTACCTATAACCGGTGTGCCCGTAATGTTTGTGGCATGTCTCAGGCTTCGCCTTGATGTTTATTCATATGCTTGGAGCTATGTCTACAACCCATATTTGATCACCAGTTCGGTTTGTCACGAATATACTTATACTATATTACCATCTATATACCGTAGTTAATAATAACTCCGTAGCTAGGTATAAACCTAGCTACGAGAGCTATATTAAAGCATAATAGGTAGGTATACATTTAAAATAACCATTCAAACTCAAACTCACAACATTTATTTGACAAAAATACTGCAACACAACAGACATAGGGTAGATTCGCCAGTTCTCGACCGATTAGTGGAGTTGTCAAGTTCAGGAAGAAATTAAAAATGGCTTTAATATAAATCAATTCTTTTAAAAAATATGTACATACTCGTTATATAGTCTATTTTCATTAACCATGTTTTATTTTCAAATAAGAGCTAGGGATTATTATAGAAAAATCAATAAAGCCAAAAATGCCGATTTCACCAGTTCTCGACCGAAATTTCCAGTTTTAGACTATGTGTTCGCCAGTTCTCGACCGTTAGTAGAGCTGGCTTGTAAATCAAGAAAAAGATATATAAATATTTATTTTTACTATAAAAAAACGACTGAACGTACTCTTGTATACTCTACTTTAATATGTTTTTTTTTTTAATATTTTTTATTAATAGCTAAAACATTAAAACAGTTGTTAATAAAAACAAGTATATAATGACAATAAAATGAAACACAATCACCATATGGTGATTGTGTTTCATTTTACCTTAAACCTTTTTAAACCTTTTAATAAATCAGAGATAGACATATGTCTATCTCTGATTTATTAAAAGGTTTTTATAAATTTTAAAATAACTAACAATTGTTTTAAGCACACAATATCACTTGTCTTTAAATGTGCCTAATATTTGGCAGTACTTGTCAAGAACATAAGTAACAACATAATAAAACATAATCATAAATGTCTTCTGGATAGATTATACGTGGGGCATACTGAAAGTTTCTGGAACTGGCCACTTACAATAAATATATGAATAAAGCAATAACAGAATTTGAAAATGGAACTCTCTATGAACATATTACTTTTCAATTTACGAGACTGTCATTTGTTTTTTTCAATTTGGCGGGGTTCAGAGAATTGTGTGTTACTATTATAATGAAACTCGTGAAAATTTTCACTCAATGATTTTTTACGATTTTCGCTGCGGCTCAAGTCAACAAGAGAGTTGCCAGAGACTTCAACTGGCGTTTAATGATGAAGCCCCATCTCGTAGCTCTGTGTATTCGTGGTTCGAAGAATTTAGACGTGGACGAGATCATCTCCATGACGATGTACGTGAAGGTCGGCCGGTGACTGCGGTTACTGAAACTAATGTCGATACCGTACGACAACTAATTGAGACAGCCAAAAAATACCTGTAAGCAAATTCATACTGTATTAGGCATAGGAATGAGTCAAGTGCAAAACATTTTGTATGAGCAACTGAAGGTTCGGAAGCTTTGCACTCGATGGATACCGCATGATTTAACGGAAGACCAGAAACGACTGCGTGTAGAGTGGTGCCGAAAAATTATACATAAGTTTAATGGAGTAGAGTCATTGGCTGTCTATAATATTGTAATAGGTGACGAAACCTGGGTGTATTGTTTCGAACCGGAAAGAAAAAGCCAGTCGGCAGAATGGGTCTTTCCTTTTGAAGAGTTGCCAATAAAAGTTAAAAAGAGCTGGAGCACTGGCAAAAAAATGATTGCATCTTTCTTCGGAAAAACTGGACATTATGTAACAGTGTCGCTTGAAAATCAAAGAACAGTCACTGCAAATTGGTATGTACACAATTGCATGCCCAGTGTCTTAGAAAAGCGTCCTCGCAGTCATGTCATCCTTCATCACGATAACGCGTCCGCACTTTCCGCTAAGAGAACGAATGCGTATTTGAAGGCTTCAAATGTGGAACTGATGACGCATCCGCCGTACAGTCCGAACCTCGCACCTTGCGACTTCTTTTTATTCCCAAGAATAAAAGATAAACTTAAGAGGTTTACGATTCTCAAGCTCAGAAGCGAGCGAAAGCAGCCACCATGCCAGTACAATTACAGGAACACTCAGACCCCATACCCATAAAGAGAGAAGTATGCCAAGGAGACGTAATCTCGCCAAAATTGTTTACGAATGCCCTTGAGGACGTGTTCAAAATGACAAACTGGTATGGGAAAGGCACAAATGTAGATGGTGTATATCTAAACCACCTGCGGTACGCGGACGACATCGTCATCATTGCAGAAAACGTACTGGACCTGCAACTAATGCTGCAATAGTTGCACCACGCATCTCTAAAGATTGGGTTGCAAATGAACATGGAGAAAACTAAGGTGATGGCCACAGCCGACTTATCCCGAAACCCTGTCGCGCTGAATACCTGCATATGTAATCTGCATATATAATCTGCAAGTGACTGAGTATGTGTACTTGGGGCAGAAGATCAGTCTCGGACACGACTCTATGTTGTCTGAGATTCAGAGAAGAATACAACTGGGGTGGGCTGCTTTTGGAAAACTGTGGAATGTGTTCCAGTCATATACCCCAGTCACTGAAGACGAAAGTGTATAACCAGTGCGTGCTACCAGCCATGACATATGCGTGCGAAACATGGCCACCCACAGTACAGCTGATAAACAAGCTCAAGATCGCACAAAGGGCCATGGAGCGCATCATGCTCGGTATATCTCTTCACGACAAAGTTCGAAACGGAACTATTCGCCAACGCACCAGAGTGATGGATATTGGCCAGCGCGTTGCCAAATTAAAATGGGCCTGGGCAGGACATATGTGTCGCCGAAATGATGGGATATGGAGCAAGCGCATCTTGGAGTGGCGACCTCGCTCAAAGAGAGGAGTCGGCCGACCCCCGGCAAGATGGTCAGATGACATCAGCTCAACTGCTGGCCCAGTTTGGGGGAGATCCACTGCAAATCGGGCCCAATGGAGGAAAATTGGAGAGGCGTATGCCCAACGGTGGGCGCAGATGCGCTGAGGAAGAAGAAGAAGAAGCTCAGAAGCGGTAGTGAATGCATTCCAAGAAGCCGTTGATATATTATATTTTTTAGTATTTAGACTAGTATCCGTTTAAAGAGTAGGCTTTGAGGTATTTGTTGCAATTTCAGGTTAATAAGCGCTTTTACCAATATTCAATCCTACGGTCGAAAACAAGCACATCTTTATGGCGTGAGCCATTTTTCGACTGCAAATTATTAATTTTTAAAAAATTAGGGACCTTGTTAGAATAATAATTACAGCAAAAATACAATGTGAAATGTATTTTAAACTATTTTTGCAAGAAAATAATAATTTAGATAAACTTTCGTTAGTGCATTTTTTATATAAATAGGGCAGTCGAAAACTGGCACACTCTGATTGCATGTACCGTTTTCGACCAAGAGGGGTTTTCGTCACTTGGTATTTTTTTAAACGTTTGAAATAATCCGGTCGAGAATTGGCTGTGTCAATACTAGTGTCCATAACATTCAAATTCATAAATTAGATTCAGTGGTATCTCTAATATTATGACAAAAAAGATTCATCCTTATTGAACATGACCACGCTAGTTTTCGACCGCACGGTCGAGAAGTGGATTTTCTAAGAAAACGACATACCAGTTCCCGACCTCTTAATTTAATTTGGTTTCCATGAAAAAATAAGTATAAATTGTTTTCATAAAATGCTATGGTTTATAATTTAACTAAACAAATAAAAAACAAACCATAAAACACAAAATTTCAATTAAAAACTTACTCTGAACTCTGCGGCTCCTCACTATTTTTTTTTTATAAATCACACGTTATGACGCGTTCCTTACGAAGCACAGACTACTGTATTTTTTTATTCAGTTACCTGTTACACACAGGCTTTTTGTCTTTGTGTGCGTACTTCCGAACTATTTGGGTTTGCCACAGTAATTTTTTTGTGTTTGTAATTCGGTCAGTATAGCTATTTTATATCGATTTTCAAGAACAGTCCGTCAAAAAGTCGAGAACTGGCGTCGGTCGGCGAACTGGCGAATCTACCCTAGTTCACCAGGTTTACTTTTATAACAGAAAACCATTGTAGAACTAAAAAGACTATTAAGACTATTTATTGCTTCGCAATGTAATGTCTGCAGTAGTACCTAATAAAGGTACCTACTTGAATTAATACAGCTGAAACATAGGTAGGTATACGCACTTTTAGATGCACGATATTTAAAAGTTTCAATATGTCTAAATAATGAATCACAGCGATAACTTTCTCAGTGGGAATGCAGACTTTCAAGTCTGACGACAGTAAGTACTTAGTGATTGGTTTACGTAATGAGTTCAATTTATTCCTAGACCAGCGCCCGCGACTCCGTCCACGTAGAAACCGCCTATCGTGTATCCTGCGATACCTAACTATCAAATTTTCCGGGATAAAAACTATCTCCACACCAAATTTCATCTAAATCGGTTCAGCGGTTTAAGCGTGAAGAGAACAAACAGACAGACAAAGTTACTTTCGAATTATTTTATATTATTAGTAGGGATTCCAAATTTGAAAATGACAGAGAATTAGAATGAAGGTACCTACCTAGTTAAATCAAGAGCAATACCTTAAAATAAAAGATGTCATCAAATTGATCCGCATTGTTGGACGAGTACTCGTAATCGAAGAAACATCTGACGGCCTTCGCGTGGGAGCAAGGTCGCAAAATATTTATTATTTAGCTCACAGTTACTTGCGGTGAGTCGGTTTCACGCGAATAGATAAAAATTTATTTTCCGGTTAATAACTCTCTATTACGACTTTACTCAATCAGTGTGAAAACTCCCTCGACTTGAACCATATAAGTCTACAGGTATAGCAGGACACAGATAATATAGCGCGCGGATTAAGTAATTACAGACTATTGTTTAATCGCGTAAACGCTTCGACGCGCGCCAATTTCGGTTGTAACACATTTTAAGCATGATTCTGATTAAAATATCAATGGATATGGCGGTACACTAATTTACAAACGTTACGCCTACGATGTACCCCACACACGATGTCATTATCTGTTATTTATTAAATCACCTAAAGCTCCTGTTAAACAAGTCAAAAGGAAATACAGTGACGGACTCATAAACTGTATCAATTTATTCGAATGTTATTTTGAAGTCGATGCAGCTTATTTATCCGGTAGTACAATAATGCAAAGAGGAATTATAAAAAGAAGTCACATATGATTCTTAATGCATTACGGTACAGCATACGAGTGAGTGTAGTGATTAGTGATGTTGTTTAGTAGGGTCTATATCGGGTGGCATAATCATTGTTTGACCTAATGTATCGTTTGGTCTAAAACGTTTTGTTCAGTTGAAAGGGTTTTTTTTCAGAATTAATATAAAACTAACCTAACCTAACCTAACTAATCTACATAACAGACATTTATTAAATACTGAATTTTCAGCCTAAAATGGTGTTAGGAAAAAAGATTTTCGACCAAACAATACATTAGGTCAAACAATTTTAGCGTGTCAACGGGCTGTTTAGTGTTGTCACCGCAGTCTGTTGTTGGAGGCATGGAGCAATGTTGACATAACACGGAGTAGTGCGCTCATTTCGTTTCGCTAATTGTAAACCATCATTTTGTGTGGCTACTTGTCATCTTCACTATTATATCAACAACGCAGTCGTGACACGCATGACGTCATTAACATGGACACCACTAATTATATCGCCTACCTGTTATGTATGACTTTGCTCATTCAAATAATTTATAACAATCATTAGCATGAAGGACTTGGCTGTTTTAGAGCTTCAAAATAATTACTAAACCAACACACAGTTTCTAGGACAGAAAGAGCTGCTGCTGCTCGGTGCTGGCGGTTAAGCTTATCTTTATGGAAATATTTAGCACGTAACCCTAAAAATAATAATTTAAAATAAAAAAAACAGGTATAGGGAAATACACAGATGATACGAGAAATACGTGTAGGTACCTAGATGATACGTTAAAACGATACTGATTTAAAAAACCTACACAACACAACTTAAATATTTGAAATAACATTTTCAAAGCAAAAAGTTTGGATGCATTGTTCTATTTGGTATGTCAGTAATAATCAAGAATCGGACAAACGCCGCCCGTTTTTTTCAAAACATAACCCTGTTCCGTACAGCAGAGACTTCCTTATGTGTTTATTTTATATTATTTATTTATTAACACGTTTACACAAAATATCTAGTAAGTGTAGTTTCCCATTTATCGATACATTATACCTACTCTTATACCAAACATCATCACATCAGATAAAAACATACTCATACTTGATTGCAATGACTTTGTTTACTACTGGCCATTTATATAAAATGCGTTATATTCTAATCACCTTTGTCAGGCTTTGTTCTCGAACACAGACACCAGAATGTCAATCATTAATAAAATTGTCGTTTAAAACATAGTATAATAAATCTATAAAATACCTAATAATATTTTTTATTAACAATATACCTAAGGAAGTCTGCTGTTCGGACACTAATCATCATCCATTGAATGTCGATACCTACTCGATAAAGTTTCAAAGTGTCATAATTTCAAAGTCTGTAGACTTAAATTCTACATCCTTATTAAAATCTTGGCTTGCGATGTGAGAAGTGGAAAATAAAATAAAACGTTAGCAATGCCCCTGTAGATATAAATTGTAGTGTTACGTAGTAACTTTAATTAAGAATAGTTCCGTGACATCATGCGTGTACGTATAAATATTGTCGAGACGCGCAGGCGCGGCGGCCGCTGTGAAGGTCGCTCAGTGTTAACACTATTTGGTTGTGAAATGCACTGATCCAATACAATAATTTCCAACGCTTTTTTTTACAACGTCCTTTTAATTACGGTTTGAAGGAAACACACCTCTCTCACACAAATCATCGACTTTATTACTTTTGCCTGTGACTTTATACGTCTAGAACTATTTTATTATGGGTAGAGAACAGCTAAGCTTGCTATATACTCTATTTTAATAATATAAAAAAATTATATTGGGATTGGACACAACGATGATTCACCGTTAAGAAGCGATAACAATTGACCTGTTCGAAGCAATGATTTATAATGAGTTATGCCCTGATTAAAATGCTTTGAAACTAAAGTGGTAATGATCGACCTTTAATCGCTAGGGAATTCTTATGTCCATACACTTTAGATTTATAGACTGGGTAAACTAACTTGTAAATTACAGGCAATACGAGGCTTGGCATAAATCTAGCCTGATTTAAACATAAATAGGTACCATGTCTTTAACTTTTGTAGAAAGACATTTATGTATTAGACTCGCCATGACTCGGCTTCGGTTAATATAAGATAAAACATAGCCTTTGTCAATCTGGAATATACAACCTCGAATATAATATCGTACTCTCTTTAAAATATTAGTTAACACTATGTCATATTAATAGGTACTTATTGTTGGTTGTGTATGCAATGTAATGTGCATCAAAATTGACAAATATGCGGATGAAAATAGGATGTATAAACTCGAACACAGCCCTAATGGTTTCTTCCAAATTACCTTTAAAGTATTAATATTAGTTAATATCCAATATTAGTTAATATCCAATATTAGTTAATATCCAATATCCGAGGCTCATTAGTTAAAATGTAGGCATTTATATAAGTAAATTTAATCGTTGACCGAGTAATCGATCTGAAACAATTAGAAATTTGTACTTGCTACGTAATTAGTTTTTGACAATCCGATACTGATGCTACAAACGAATATAATATTTTAGTTTTAAAATAATAAACTATACAGTATTATGTCAGTAACAAACATCAAGAATTCATAAATCAAACAATAGTACTTCAGACCTTATAAAATGACAATTATCAAAGATTTCCAAAGGATGCAACTTAATATTAGCCGTAAACATTCACGGTCAGTTAAACTGATCAGTTGAACTGACGTACATCCAAAAACTGACCGTGAATGTGAAATCTTAAGTTGAAATAATACGAACTCAAGGTCAGCTTCTGGATGTACGTCAGTTAACTGATCAGTTTAACTGACCGTGAATGTCCACCTTAACTCGTAATTGTAAACTTAAATGATTTTGAAGATGGCATGATATCTTTTGACAGGCGGCTGACAGAGCGGGTAAACGAGCTGCTTCACACAGAGAACGTTTACGTCGAGCGACTGAGGCACGTAGTCGAGAACTACATCCCCGAGATGGGGCGAGACGACCTGCCGATGACCCTCAGGGGAATGAAGACTGACATCTTCGCAAACATAGAACGCATCTTCAGATTCCACTCCGAGGAGTTCCTACCAGCTTTAAGAGACTGTGAGAATGACCTGAGGAAACTGGGGCAATGTTTTAGAAGATTCGTGAGTAATTTAAATATTTTCTAAGCTCTTGACTATATTAAAATAATATTCCAACCGATTGAAAACCTCCTTTTTTGAAGTCGCTTAACAAGAAGAAGAATTTATTGATTAGTAAATACCTCATATAGCATGCTTCCAATAGTTGATCGTAACTGATAATAATGCCTAGAAGTCAATTAAAACATTGGTGTCATGGACTGCGGCGCGAGATTAGTCTTTACTCACTACCGACTGTTATAATCAGACCGTTTTTAATTCGAGTTTGACTCGTAACTCTTAGAAGATACAGAGAAATTTGAATCAGAGCGCAGTTCTCTCTAATTTAGACGGTTTACATCCATGAATTCCATGATGTTAGTAATGCACGATTTTCACAGTTCCGTACCTTACCGCCAGATTACCCGGGTTGCGAATAGTTTTACTGGCCGTGCTAATTCGGTGAAAGTACTCTTATTCCAATTTCACTAAAATTGTCACGTATTACTCAGACTAACGGCCGCACTCAGAGACGTCAATTAAGATTTAAGTTTCATTAAAGAAGCTGCTGTCACTTTCTTTGCTATAACAATAGAATAAGACGCAGAAACTTTAATGAAACTTAAAACTTAATTGAAGTCTTTGAGTGCGGCAGTAAGAGATTTCTGAGAGGTAAAAAAATATCTTGTACATTTTAAATACGATTTCCCAAAGCAACAACATATAAACAAACTGTAGTTTTCTCTGCGTTTAGACTAAAGAGCATTTTCTTTTCAGGAGAAAAAGTTCAATATGTACGTAATGTACTCTAGGAATAATAAGAGAGCCACGAGACTGGTGTTTGAGCACAAACAATTTTTCCAGGTAAGCCACTGCCGTAAGCGTTATACTTACGTTTTATTTATATTCTTATCACAAAGAATATAGGTTTTTATGGGACAAATAAAACATCCGTTTGTTTATCTGGGTAAATCCCAAAACATTAGTCAGTTATTTACTTTTATCATACGAACATTAGCGTAGTATCTTCCGTTTGCATTTTTCTTTATATAAAGTTAAAATACATTTTGACCTTTAGCTAAATTGTTCAACTGTGCTTAGAGAAAATATATGCAGCTGTGTGCATTATTTAACGCATTCTTTTGTTATTTCTGTGCGAGTTATTAGATTAGTTAAATTATATTTTGAGCGATTATTATTTCATGGTAATACTCATAGTAACCGTAAATTGGCAAGTAAATCGCTGGCGTTCGTCGGAATGGCGCTACCGTTAACATGATGCACATAAAGTGTCATAAGCAGAAAATTGATCGTTTGCATTATTGGCGGCGCAGCGGCGAACGGTGCGTGTGCGCATTATTTCCTCTTGGCGCAATGTGGTGTTATTCTCTAATGCTTCAGTAGATATCTACTGTAGCTGGTTTTTTTAAAGTACCCATTTTTTAGATGCGTAAAATTGTAGCAACTATTCGAAGTAGGCGAATGAATGTGGTTTCGACTAACAAAACACTATGTAGGTACCTACTCGTAGTATATGTTTAGAGGTTTTTTAAGTTGCTCTATGGAATAGTTTATACCAGTCCAGAGATCAAACTAAAATGGTTTGTCGGTGAAATGTTGCTGTAAATAATAACACTACAGCAATGAGCGGTGGTGTCGGCCGTGGTGCGGAATGGCAAGCGCTGTTAAATAAGCTAACTGTCAGATCACCGTTACATATGCATTCTCTTAATAAGCCCCGGTTTACCACATAGTGTAACAATAAGATGACGACAATTAGGTGATAGGTGCTGAGCTCATCGAAGTTTAAAAGTAGTTCCCACACCTTCACATTGAGAAAGGAGCTATTAGTGGCTTTAAGTGTATTGTCGCTCGTATAATTCAAATACACACGAATTATAAATTATTGTTGATATTGATGGTGATTTGATATATTATACCTAAAAAACTAGCGAAAGCTAAATCTAGGTGCCCGGTCTTGCGCGATTGCGCTGCAACCACCTTCTCAGTCTACTTACTCGATTGAAATTCTGCCCCAGTTAATCCCACTTCTCAATAGTGATCACATATCATTTGACCTAAATTATATGCGAAAGCCGGAGAAAGGCGATAAACGTAATTGAAACAAATTTAATACGCTTTTAAAATAAAGTAAGCAAAAAATACTTCGCAGGGTTTATGTCGTCTTACTTTGTATAAGGATACCTACCAGGAGTATGATGTATCATTTTTTTACAGGAAAAACAATTAGAACTAGGCGACAGATTAGACCTGTCGAGTTACCTTTTGGAACCAGTGCAAAGGATACCAAGGTACAAACTGTTCGTGGACGATCTTGTCAAGACTTACACCAATTACGAAAATGAGAGGTGCGAATCGGACTCCAACATTTCGAAGCTGAGCGTGGATAGCGACGAGACAGGGGGGAGCAACGGGGAGTCGGACAGCGAGGAGACGCCGCTCGACAGCCTGAAGCTGGCGAAGACCATGGTGGAGTGCGTGCTGACCGCCGTCGACGGCATCATGGCGCTCGAAAATATCAGGGACTGTCCAGTGAGTTGTTTTATCGTATATCTTTTATGTTAGTTTCGGACAAAACATTACAATGCAAAAGTGGACTTTGCAATTAAAATTGCTCGTAAGTATTTCACAATGTCGCTCAATTGTTACATAAACGTAAGCAAAAGAAACAGTATTTAAATAATCCGTCGGAAAAGTCGTTGCGCTAGAAAGTGGCATTTTAAACGGAGAGTAAACAATCCCAACTTCACAAGATTTGATAGGCATCTCAGCATGTTGATTACTTTATCGTATAATCCTCTGAGCCATATATTTACTTTTACTTAGCGCCGTTCTCACAGAGTTCCACTTAGTTTCTATTAGCTTAATTAGCAGCTGAAATTATGTCGAAGGAATTTTAATGGGAGGGGGCAATTTGGGCTACAGTGACGTAGAATGATATTAAATATCAAGTCTTCATACTTGAATTGATTGCATGTGTAGTACCTACATTATTTGCAGTAAAACGATTTTCTCGTACCAAAAACGTGGGTACTGAGAAATCGTAATAGACTTTTCTCAAACATGCTCAGAAAGGATGGCATTTCTTTTGAAAAACGAAGACGCGAAGGGCCTCATTTTCTTCCTAGGAGTAAAATAAACGTATGAAAACCCATTTTTGTCCGCTGAGATATTTTTTTTAAAGTGCTGTCAAATGCATACAGAATAGAAAGGACCAAGAAATAAATCTCATACAGCCAAGGCAACTGCTCGTTTTCGTAGCACAGTGCGTGTGTTTTCTTCTTTTTAAATTTCTTCAAAATTGTCTATGGTTAGAAAAAAAAATTAAAAACAAAAACTTATTGAAATTTAAACGTAGAACTTACTGTTGTTGTGTAAAAGCTACAAACATGAAGTCCTCGGCACTTCACGGTATTACATTTGAATTCTATTGCTGTCAATATTATGTCAAATTCTACAAGTGTGAAATGGTTGAATTGGATCCTTTTCCCTAAGTTACGTCCATTTGTCTACCACAAGCCCTGAAATATCAACATCTCAAATTCAACAGAAAAACATAAATGTTCCTGGAAAACCCATAACAATTTCGTTTACAAATTGTCCTAATATGACTAACATCACTTTTAATATTAATTTTACTTTTTACAAATATATTTGTATAATTTCCTCACATGTTTGAGAAAAGCATTATATATGCCTCGGCGGAAACGGGGGATTGCCTGACTCGTATTTTAGCAGGCCTCGCTATTGCTCGGCCTGCTAACCACCTCGTCAGGCAATCCCTTACTTTCCGCGCCTAGGTAATAATGTACTATACCTATAGAAGTGCTAATAATACATATGATAAACATATGACGAAGCACGCATGGTTTCTTTGTCGGGGAAAGCTTGTGTTTGCGCGAGCGCCACCTTGGAAATCTTACCAGCGGCGCAGTAGCTGATTACCCACCGATCTTTAAGGCTAAACTGCATCAAATGGACGGTAGTCTTGATATAATCTAAATCGTATGTTGACATTGTTATCAGCCATTTATAGTTTACTAACACTGAATGGACCTAAGCTGTTTGTTGATTGAATAAATAATGTTTAGATATTATCGCTTATTAGTGCAGCTGTTATTATATACATTATGTACTCGTATTTATGTAGTATACAATATTAAAGTTGTAAAAATCACATTACAATTTACCAGCGCCTGCATTCGACATAAATAGTCAAAATATGACAATGGTAACGGCGAGTTCTGAATTTTTTGTTTTGTCCGAACCGAAATATTGAAACTGGAGTCATTTTTGTTTAGGTATTGTGAGATACACTTTAAATACCTGTATCTTTTCTCAGTTTACATTTTTTATTACACGGTTATGTCATTTTACAGGTCTTTACGAATTCAACACAGGCGATCTAATTAATATTACGTAGCACGTAACATTATTAAACAAACTGAAAGTGATTTAATTTACCTATTGTGTGTTTAGGGGTCCGTATTAATAACCTGATCTTTGCTGAGATGCCCGTCATAAGATGCGTTAAAACGACAGTAGTCTGTGGATTGACGTGGACTTGGGCGTATCTTGAGACGGGCATCTCAGTCAAGATGAGTTTAATAATACGGCCCCTAGGAATTGCACGTATACTCTGCAGTGATCTATCGATCTATTTGAAAGTGGTGTTTTGTTTACTAAATAGATATGAGGTGATTGAATGATCCGTAGTAAAACAGTTACATCATTCGTTATTTCTTGGCCATTATTACTATAAGGATGATCTAGTTTATTGAGTAACCTATGAAACTCACACACGGATCGCGACTAACTATGGATTGTTATTACTCGTAGTTGAATGAGATAATACTTTCACTCGTTAATTGAAGATCAAGCAACGCTCAGGTACGCTGTCCCAACGTACTATCGCCAAAATGGAACCACGACTCACCATAGAACCGTGTCACGGTGACGATTAAATCAAACCGTGAGACTGTCAAACAAATTGTTTTATAATGTCACTGTGACACAGTTCTATGGTGGGTCAGGGTTCCATTTTGCCTATAGTAGGTACGTTGTGAGGTCTACAAACTGATGAATGTCTCTCAGACTTATTCATACCATTTAGCTGCTCCCGTTTCTAGGGTTCCGTATTCAAACTACGAACCGTAGTCAAAAAGTTTCACCATGTCCATCCGTCTGTCCGTCCGTCCGCAGCTTAGCTCAGAAACTCTTAGTACTAGAAAGCTTTAAAATTAGTAATGTTTATGGTTTTTGGGAATTGTTTTTTGTTGTATTTGTAATAATGGCAACGGAGCCCTACACTGAGCATAGTCCGACATGCTCTTGCCTGGTTTTTCTAATTGTATATTATCTACACAGGTATTTTAAACTTCTTTTCTTTTTATATGTGTAGTCTGTCGTACTCGGCAATTTTCATGATACTCATCATATTCGTTCGCTTAATTGTGGTATACCAACCATACAAAATGTTGAATACTTGAAATAAGACGACTAAGCTTATGTAATATTGCAGCCCCAGATCAACCTGCTGAACCAGGGTCGGCTGCTGCGGCAGCAGGAGTTCTACGCGATGGACAACGCGCGCCGCCGCCGCCAGCTCATGAGGATATTCCTCTTCGACAAGCTGGTGCTGCTGACCTTGGTCTACCGGAAGGTTAGTTCTTGTTCATAATTACTATTATTTAGTGAATGGTAATTTCACTAAAATCATTGTTATTACTGGTGTGTCTACAATCAATGCCTACACAATAAGGGTATTTCCCAATAGGGATCGATAATAAAAAAAAATATAGTTTTAGTGCACCTCTATGTCAATAAAGGAGTACAGTACTCCCAACTTCTTAAAGCGTTCGGCTGGCTATCGCCATCACACTTGCACTCGCAACTGACACTATATTTGTCACTCGTGTTTCATTGAACAATGAAGATTACCGATAACTACCTATAAAGAACTGGTAGCACCAGTGGCGGCGCAAGACCTAAATTCGATATGGGCAAGGTACATTTCACGAGGCCCTCTGGACGACAAGAAGGCCGATTTCATAAAATGAACGGGGTTTTTAAATAATTGAGCGAGCGAGCGAAGCGTTTTCGTTCGAGCTTGGGCAAAAATGCTTTCGTATGTCCGGCTGTCCGGCTGTTCTCCTCTGCAGGTCGCATTTCTCAACCGATTCTCGTGAAATTTTGTGACCGAATGTTAAAAATGTGGAACAAATTACCCTCTGATGTAATGTTGTGAACTCAAAAAGTGTCAACCAGTTTAACAAACAAATAAGTTTGACAAACATTCCAAAATAGTGCGACTTTTTGTTTAGTAAACAGTGATTTAGAAATATCAGTGCCAACTACCTGTCTTAAATAAATGTTGTGTTGTTGTTGGTCATTAAACTTAACACACTCTTATCATAATGTACTATTACGATATTAGATGAAAACAACCGTATGTTATACTCATAAGTGTGTACCTTATAACGTCAATACTTCCGGTAATGTGCTAATACCTGAAGTCATCATCATAACAAAAGTTGTAAGCGTTTGTTTTTGTCTTTTATCACTCGTGTTAAACAACGCATCGACATAATATTTATATGTGTTGTTTAGTAAACACTAATGACATTAGAAGCGGCGCGTGCATCACAAGGCGTTCATTCATATCACCGTTACGTTAATTTCATAGCCTGGGTTGTCTTCGGTTGATGACTCTGCGAAGATAAGATAATTAGGTACCTAACCCTAGAAAAACGAAATTGAAAACTACTGTAGCCAGACGGCTACCGTTTTTAATATAGGACATAAATGAGAGAAATGGCCTCGCTAGCTATCGGTGCCTCTTTGTGTTGTGATTGCGTATAATTCGTTTATTGATCTTTTAGGCAACTTCAAAAATGCGAAGTAATAATTAAACATTTAAATCGGTTTAGCGGTTTTGCCGTAAAGCGTAACAGCCGAGCAGTTACATTACTTTCACAATAATTAATTAAACTAATTTTTGATAGTTATTTGTTCGGTATTCCGTAAAATATTCGGCTGTATTGTTATATTTTTACGCGGTTCAACGGTTAATTGAACATTAAAACAATACAGACCTATT
The DNA here is from genome assembly GCA_963241965.1 of Tortrix viridana. Taxonomy (NCBI): domain Eukaryota; kingdom Metazoa; phylum Arthropoda; class Insecta; order Lepidoptera; family Tortricidae; genus Tortrix; species Tortrix viridana. The sequence continues at coordinate 12,661,709 of OY725172.1, forward strand.
TAACTAATGCCTGTAACACAGCATTAAATGGTAACGACCATTGTTGCTAAATGAATCACCAATGAATCATTAAGTTTATTTCATAAAATGTAATAAATCGAATTGAATTTATAATTGTATCTGTACTAAGTTCGCGCCATCTCCGACTGTCGTATGATACTGATAGAGCATTATCGACCTCGTATTAAGGCAAAGGTTATTTTCAACAAGGAAATATGTTTTGTACTTTTTTATTATTCGACTATGAGTAAGGCAAATCGAATAATTTGGAATATATACACTTATACAGGTGACCCTGGATGGATGGTAAACACACACATAAGTATAAAAAGTTGAAACCCTCATCTTAAATTATTTGCGAGACGTTATTGGAATAACATGCTGACGTTACACATGATTTTTTAATGATATTTTAAATATCAATTTTATTAGTGGTCTTGACTTTCGTTTCTTTATTTAATAAGTACCACGAATCGTTATTTTCCATAATTCAAGATATAATTTTTACAATGTTCAAAGTCGATATACTCTGTAGGAATTTAAAGTTTAGGCACTTTACGTCGCGTTTCGCGTTTTTGTAATCATATTTACGTACTAATGTTTTAGGGTAGGTACATATCGAGCGAATTATGTCGCTAGTTAAACTTATGGCACATACTTACGGCTCCTGCGCAGTGGACGGACTAAGGCTCCAGCGTGAACCACGTCCACTTAAAATTGGCAGCGTTATGAAATATTGAGCAGTTATGACAATAGATGACGTCATGCCGCTGGCGCGGTGGCGCTGCTCATACACATGTATGTGCCTCTAATCTGTACATAATAATACATAATATGTAGTAACGACACGTACTCGAGTCTACCTAAGATGACCAGAGCTGTTTATTTTGTCTAGGTAACATTGCCTTTTGAAATGAAAGTAAATCATAATGTAGGATCGGTATAGGACATGTTAAGAAACTTATTGAGTATTAACAATAAAATATATTAGGCATATTTAACCTTAAGTATAGAAAATTTATAGCATAATCGGTAGGCCACGTGGTTTTTGAATTAATCAACTAACATTGAAAATAACTACACACACACACTAGGCACATGACGTAGAGTTGCGGAAACCGGCACTCTGTAAATTACAACAAAAAGAAACTGACTGCATATAAATAACGTACCATAGTGGTCTGTTTTTTTTAATATTCTTTTAGTAAAAAAAAATATATTGTTTACGCTCGTATAAACATATTATTGTTGCAAATTGCTCCCGCTTTTGATAAAGAAGGATTTTTGGTACTGATAGGCACTAAAACAAGAAGAAAAAGGTCCAGGGCGAGAATGCTGAGGTGACTTGTGTTGTGCTACTTTTGTGCTTATACCTATAATACAGTGGGTTCAAAACCACACAAACAAAAGATGGTTTAATGAATAAGTCATTCATTATTCATCGAAATGTATTTTTTCTCCGATTCATTTTATGGAATTATGTTTGTTTTAAATTGCGGTTTTAGTGCGATTTTTGCAATCAATTTATTTATTATTCAGAAACATAATAAAGGGACTTCTTATACTCGTACTCATTAGAAATCCGCAGTGACTAAGAAACTAAAGGGTGAATCGACTTTTAAAGTAGGTACTCCCCATTTTTCGAAATGTTTTTCAACTTATATTTTTTTTAGAAAAACTATTTATTTGCTAACGTCGTGGCTTACACGTTTATAAAATCAGACCAATAGGCTAACAGTAAATTTTTTTTTCTGAAATAGTACAATTTTAAATAATAATATAGTTGGTAACGCAGGGGATGATGTTGTCCCCAGGTTTTGTATGAACAATGTGCATTTTCCTCTGAGTTACCAGGGTTTTTCAAAAATTTTGAACTATTAGAGGTGTCTAACATGTGGGATCTGTAAATTTGAAGGTCTGATTTTAATATTCATAAATTATTATAATTCATAAGTCACCAGGAAAGTTTTAGTGCCGCAAAAGAAAAGGAGTACGTTAAAAGTTGATTCACCGTAAAACAAAGGTTGAGAACGCGAGACTAACAATTATCGAACAATGCAACAATAGTACATTACAATACCGTAGCTATGAAAATGAAGATTTCAGTTTTTAATGTCAGCAGGGCTGGTAATGGCCGTATAACCTTGTCGGCGCGGTGGAACGACCAATACGCCGCGCATCGCCGATCACAGTTCTGTTGTTTGGCGGCAGCACGTCACACACGTGGAACGCACACAATCGACGCTTATTACGCACTCTTCGACTTCAAATCACCTGTACTTACATAACTTTCAATCACTCACAAACCTATCTGCAAAAATTGAAACTGCAAAAATGCAGCAACGAGTACGTCCCATTTTTAGTTTTATAAAACTACGAATTTTGTATTGATCATTACATCATAGCTCAATACAGAATGCGTAGGTTGTTCTATAGAACAAATAGGACATACCCCAAGCTTTAAAAACCCGACATGCGGTCGTCTACGTATGTATGTACGTTACGTGCTTGTCTACGTGTGTTGCCTATTTTAATTCCACTATTTTGGTATTTTTTTAAATCAGCGTACGCTCACTGGGTACCACGTTGCCACGCTAAGTCTAACCTAACCTCATTTGTCAAAATCGGATGGCCCGATCGGATGTTCAGCATCTACGAGTGAACAAAGAGCCATACATACATAGTACATACAGTACCTACATACCCACATAGATACAAGTCTAAAACTAGCCCCTTCTTCGACAGTTAGGTAAAAATTTATGTGACTCGGTGGCTTCTCTTCATTAATAATAAAACAATGGCAACCGGCGACCTTCAGCCTTGTTGTCGCCTGCATAAGTGCATACATTAATTTACAGTTTTGTTTTTTTCAGCAACCGACGGTGGAGTTCTTCTTCTATAAAGACCACATTCCTGTGGACGACCTTGGCATTACTGCTAAGGAGATAGACCAGTACAAGTTCACCATTTGGTACAAGAAGCGCAACCTGAAGTCTTACAAATTGGAGACAAGGGAACCCGCTGTGCGAAGCGCCTGGGTCGAGGACATCACTTCCCTGCTTTGGGAACAGGCTATGCAGAAAAAAGGTAAACATTTGACTTCTTTAAATAAATGTGGAGTATGTGAGTACATGATAGGTATGATGTAGGTATTTAGAACGGTACGGCTGCCAAGTAGTATGTGCGAATCTCAATGAAGGTTTATAACGATTGTAGTTTGTGGATTTAAGATTTTGGATGTCATTTGGCACCCAGGTAGTCAGCCCAGAGGGTACGGCGATGCACGCGACTGGAACTGATCAAAGCGATTTTATATTATTTTAACATCATGAAAACAATGTTGAGTTTCTTGAATAACTGTTGAGTTTCTTGCGGCGCTTCTTCTCAGCAGTGGTCTCCTCTTGGGAAGCGCTGGTAGATTTTGACGTGTAAAAGTGCCCGTGCGGCCTACTTACTGAATAAATATCTTTTATCTTTTTAATAGTACACCTAAACTTTTAAAAGTAAAACGTCACATCACACACATAGGCAGGCAGAAAGGCGAAATGTTTAACAGAATCACATTGCTGATAAAAGTTGGACTTTGATGGCAATGGCGATTTCAAATGTTAGTCATTTTATTTTATTTCAAGTAAACTTATCATGAATTCTATATTCGAAAACCAAAATATAATCCACCTGCGAAAACTGATTACTTTTTATTTACTGTTTATTAACTTCAAATATTTACAAAATTTGTGATCTTGATCTCTGAGATTTTTCAAGAAGTAAAACAATTTAAAGTTCTACCTTAAGTAGCTGACTTATTTCCATAAAAACTGTGAAACCTGGCTAAAGTAATCTGTCTTCTCGTGGTTAATAGAATTATTTATTAATAAAACAGCAGCTGTGGGACGTATATAGGCTGGATTATTATTATTTTTTTAAAACAATTTAATTAGATGTCTATTCCGGTAGCTTAGGTATACAAACAATAATCCCTACTAGTCCCTACTATATCCCTACTAATATTATAAATGCGAAAGTAACTCTGTCTGTCCGTCTGTGGACTACCTCTTCACGCTTAAACCGCTGAACTGATTTAGATGACAATTAGTATGGAGATAGTTTGAGTCCCGGGGAAGGACCAAGGATACTTTTTATCCCGGAAATCATCCCTTAACCCCGTAAAAAGGGAGGTGGAAGTTTGTATGGGGAATCAATCATTTCTTAAGTAAGGTATATACAATTTAGTATGGAAATAGTTTGAGTCCCGGGGAAGGACAAAGGATACTTTTTATTCCGGAAAATTGAAGTTCCCGAGGGAGCAGCGATAAACAACTTCTACGCGGACGGAGTTAATTGAGGGCAAAAGCTTGTACAATATACAGCAGTAGTACGTATTTGAAACGAGGACATATCCTAAATGACTTCCAATCTAAAAGGCATGTAATAAAGCGCGGTATGCAGATAAAGCATATCTGGTGCAGTAAACAGCGCGTTGAATCGAGCATATGCAGCACAGTAGCACCAGCGGCGCGTCGCACGTATCTGCCGCGGCTCGGCGGCACGTCCGCGGAGTTATGTCACTCAAATCAAATTGTGAAGATGTTTGTACGGAGTACTTGTCGTCAGCACTGTACCTCGTTAAACACTGCGGCGACTAGATACGAGCTCGGAGCCATGTGCTGGGATTATCTGTTTGACTTATGTACAAACAGCATCACTGTTAATTGACAACTAGTAAGCCTTATATACACGGTTCAAAGACTCGCAAATGAGAATTTATTCTTTTGCTTACACATTTTGTGCAAGAAGTTGCTGGATGAATAAAATAGGTGGTCATTTTCCAATGGTACAGTCGAACTCATAAGTAGCTGTACATTTTAGTACCTTGTCGCAGTATTGACATACTAAATTCAAGCTATTGACACTTATATCTTATAATACGTAACTGCGACATGGTACTAAAATGTGGTAAAATGTTTTGAATTGCAAGAAAAAACCAACTTAATCGTAACGTTAATCTAAATTTAAAAAAAAAACTTACAAACTTATTAAGTAATCAGGTATTATTTTGTTTTTATAACTCAGGTTACTTGGGTAGTAAACTTGTCGTCAATCTCACCAAGAACTGCTCCCAAGATCAGTAATTTCTCATAAAAGGGACTTGTTGAGTCCATCTGGCACGCAAGCCGAACCGAACTAATTCCCGCATAGTTAATACGGACGGACAAACTTTTTAATTGGTCGTCATCTGCTCCCGGCTCCCGCACTTGTACGTGTCGGGAGAGTGCGAGTTTCTTTATCTCGATGACGCACGACCCGGCGCGGGGTCGACGACTGCATTTTTTATTGGCCACCCGTCGGCGAGTTGCATGTGCACTTGGCTGTGAGAACGGCGGGAGCGCCGCGCTCTTCCCTAACATCCTTCTTGTTTTTTAAACATCACCCATATGTATGCATTATAAACGCGCTTTGTTCGCGATACACTTTAGCCGTTCATATTGAAATATGCAAGTATCTTCATAAGCTTTGTTCACAATACTCAATTTTAGTTGTGTCTGTTTATTTGAACTGTCGCCGGGACACCGAGATAGGATAGCACGGGAACGCGCGGCAGAGAGTGCTATCGCTTTGAACTCTGACTGTTACAATGCCTATTTTTCGCAAAGATCTCGCCGATAAGCGTAAAGTGGTGTTTAAATCTTACTGGTAACGTTTCTTTGTTACCTCATTGCAGTTAAGCGACAATGGCCATTTCCTCAAATACTACAATAGGCTTTGTCTAATACGAGTTTCCTTTTGAAAACCGCATTAGTATGTGAATCATATGTGGTGTGGAAAGGTAATAAACCAGTTACCTAATTTCGTACAACAAAACGGCGCTTAACTTGTTCTTTTTAACTCTTATTGCACTTAGGCTATTAAAATATCGCTAATGGCCGAGTTTGAGTCGATGTGCTAATCTCTGACATTGATCGATCACGATGAGATTAGGTAAGTTATAAGAATTTGGGAATTATCGGACGCAAGCGTCATGCAATCGAATTCGAATGGGATTGCGATTTACCAACGATTTTGACACGGGAGAGTGATAATAGAGTAGGACTGTGAGCGGGTTATCCTATAGATACACCAAACCAACCAAGTTAGTGCCGATAAAGGGACAACCCGTGTTTACAATAACCGACACAAGAAGTGACGGCATGCGCTGCCAGTGTCAGTTTATCAACAATAGCCGCACAAACTGCAGCCAGAGTCTTTTACACCGACCTATCCGCGCAATCCGAAATAAATATTCATGACTCGCGGGTAGCTCGGGTCGACAGGCGCTGCAACTTTTATTCAAAGTCGCCAGTTCGCCACATACAAAAACATATTCACATTTTGTAAGTTGTTAACTTTTATATCTGCTGGCGCTTTTTCGGCTCTTGGAGCAAATCCTGAAATACTTATCTGTGAAATAATAACAAATTTCTTATATCTATTTGTTGTTATTACATTCGATTTTTTTATTTTCATATCTAGGCTGTTGGGATGCAAAGTAATATTCTTTAGAACCGTTACTTTGAATGCCATTTAATATTGTGTTTATGTAAATCCGTTGCTTATCGCAAACTGATAAAATAGTGTTACAAAGAGAGCCTATTCGATAGAAGCGTCAGATCATGATTACTTTAAATTATATTATAATGCCGTTTAGTCTAGTTTGTACCTATTGTATGTCATTCTTATTGTGTTATGTAACCTCTATATGAAAATAACATAAAAATCAAACTATCCACTAGATAATCTTGGTAAAGGTGACTTTATACAGGGAAACAACGACCAAATGTTGGCATCTTTTTTCGAACTATTTGTAATTTATATTCTACGACACTAGCGTTTGCCCGTGACTTCGCCCTCGTAGGACTAAATAAATAATTACATTTTTCGAAATAAAACGGGTCATGCGCAATTAAGTGCCAAACATCCACACTTTCTTACAAAATTTCACATTTATAACCTATAGTAAGAGTTAAAGTGCTTTTCCACCGGCTAGACGAGGCGTGCACAGAAAATCGCGCTTTCGTTGCAGGATGAACCGACTTTAAGGTACTCCTTTTCTTTTGCGGCACTAAAATTTTCCTGGTGGCTTATGATGAATAATAATTTATAAATATTAAAATAAGACCATCAAATTTACAGATCCCACATGTTAGACATCTCAAATATTTCTTAATTTTCGAAAAACCCTAGTAACTCAGGGGAAAATGCACATTTTTTAAATGTTAGCCTATTTGTCTGATTTTTATAAACGTTATACACGTTTATAAAATTTTGTGTAATTTGTGAAACATTTCGAAAAATGGGAAGTACCTTAAAAGTAGATTCACCCTGCAGTGTTAATTTTATTAACCCTATGTTATAGTGATATTAACAACAAATATTTCAATTCTCGTCTCGCCAATCCAGACTATTTCCACCGCAGCCGAGAGGGAAATTTTACTATACAAATTTCAATTCAATCTCATCCCCGCCTCGCCACGCCTAGCTGGTGGAAAAGCACCTTAAATACTGTTATTAGTAGATTAGAAGGAAGTAGGATTAGAAAGTCAATACAGTTTTATCTCAGTTTGTAATAATTGTAAGTGTTAGCGTCTTTGTGGAAGCTATCGGCGATATCGCTATCGGCGCGTTATCGGCCGTCGGGCGCGGCTCTCGTGATAGTCGCCGCAGCACTTCAGGTGACTAACACCGAACTGAAAGGAAAAACCCATTAGGTTTCAACATTCGCTCACAACTTACAACTCCATTGTTTTTTCATAACAATCGAACATCCTAAAAAATATAAATTATATCAGTAGCATGTGGCAAGCAGGTATTATTATTCTTATAAGTTAATAATAAACCTAATATGATACATCCTTACTAAGTTGGTCTAAGTTTCAAACTGTCCGCTCATAATCCAAATCCAAGTAGTTTACTTAAGGCGCGATTCGATTGAAGTTATGTTAAAGTTATACTAAGTAACTAAAGTAACAGTTAATCACTTACATAGCCTGAAGGTTAGATTAGGAGCGTTTCGAAGCAGGTGTTGCCGTAGGTGTATTTACAAGTTCAGAGAATGTACCCCCCATTGAAAGTATCCGTCGTTTCTTTCAGAATTACTTCTTCAACAACGTAACAAGAGGGTCTCGATGGTGTCCATGAACAGCCAGGAGTCGAACGAGGAAGAGAGAAACGATGACAAATGTGAGTGTTATTCTAGCCTTAATTCAATCTTAGAGGGAGTGGTGATGGTGTAGTAATTAATTACAGATTACGGGTTTTAGATATCGATTTGATACCTAGCATACGAACAAAATACTCTGTGTGTTTTAGTTACATCAGGTGCTAATTACGAATCGTGATATCCGTTCCTATTAACAACGAACGATATATTATTTCCACTTTTATTAATAAATATTTAATTTTAACATGGCTGGTTTTTCATTATGATGGTAACTCCCAAAACGGAATGGAAAAATATTTCTAATGCATTTTTATTTCTATATAGAATCATCTGTCCTCCAGGTCTGTTAGACGGTTTCGTATGCGTGAGGTTGCACCAATCCGTTGCTTTGTAGGTCAGTACCCAGTCCTTTAGGCACGCTTCCAATTATTTACCAAAACTATTTTGGCTTTCGTTTTCCGTACACAAGCTTCTCGGTGGAATAATTTGATGGGTTTGTGTCTGTATCTTGTTTATTTTTTGTTCCTCGCCCGCTATTCCCTATTTTCTGATAAGAAAACTCTGTTCAACTCTTGCTCTCGTCCTGCCGTAGCACCTAATTTATTTTGATTTGGCAAACCTTACATTATTAATGACACTTAGTGAGGTACTTTTTCTCTATCATTTATATCTGAAAAGATCTGTTCTATTATAACAATTTGACAGTTAATATGGGATCTATTTAACTACATATGTACTGAGTCATTAACAACCTGTAAGTAGGTAGTTAAAACGTACTTACTTGGTGTCTTCGGCAGGACTTCGTCACTTTCACTGTTTTTTCATACTATACAGTGATATGTCGAGCGGAATAAGAATAAACGATATCGTTTTGATTTTATTGTCTTTGATTCCAGACAATTCACTTCGCGGAGTGCCAGGTGAAGTTCGCCGATCGAGTGATAAAAAAGTCCGGAGAACGACTTGGTATTGCGAATGAAAATTCCTATATTTTATTGAAACTTGGGTTCTGTTTAACGCTGACATCCTTTTAAAGGAAAATATAAGTATTAGATACTTTATTTATTGTTTAAGATGTTTTAGCCTGAGGTTACTCTAACGCAGGTTAAAGGATGGGTTGACAGACGAATATGAATGAAACTTCATGTACCTAAGTAACACTGTCGTATATAGCAGTAATACGATTTAATTATTTGTGCTAAATGAAAAATACCTATATATTAGTATTAACCATTATATATTTAAATTAATATATGTATTAATTCGAGGTAAACTCTACGTTAGGTTTAAAAAGTCATGACCAAAGTAAGGTAACGAACATATTACGATACATATACAAAATGTGATAATCATTATTTAAAAATAATAATGTTATATGCTCTATGTTGTAGTTTGAGTCATTAATGTATGAGACATATTGTTATACAATGTTGTTTAGTTTGAAGTATTTGTAAATAATTGTATCTATTTAAAACGGACGATAGCTCACTGCTATATTCAATTATATTTTTAGAATAAATGTCTTAATAATCCATAAATTCATTTATTTCTACCTTCTTGTCTTACTTTAATTAAATTATATTGTATGCATGAGGGGCGGACTACACCGCACAGCTGCACAGGCTAAAAACCGGGCAAGAGCATGTCGGACCATGCTCAGTGTAGGGTTCCTTCGCCATTCTTACAAACACAAACAAATACCGTGAATTTTTTCACATATTATTAACTAATTTTCTATTCAAAGTTATCATAGATGATTTTCAGTAGGTATAAACATTTTAGTTAGTCGCCTGTAACTCAAGAAACAATGATACTCGTATCTACTTAGTTGTGATAGTTTTCCTTCTAAATTCGTTATATGTATATTAATTTAAGATATTTTTCAGATTTTTAGTATTTGTAATTTTGGCTGGGGGGCACTTGACTCTAAGAAAAATTAGCACTTTAAAGCTTAATATTTCACACACGAATCCCTTAATCGAAAAATGGTAAACATCCACAAACTCGCAATATTTTTGAAATATCTATCCAACGACACCCCACACCATGGGGTAGACGAGAAAAAAACCATCCCCACTTTACGTGTAGGGGAAGTACCCTAAAAATTTTTTTTTAAAGATTTCGTTTTAACAATTTGTTGGCGTGACTAACAGGTATGTATATTCATGCTGCATAACAGCTTTCTAGTACTAAGAGTCTCTGAGCTAAGCTGCGGACGGACACGGACAGACGGACAAAAACTATAAGGGTTCCTAGTTTGACTACGGAACCCTAAAAATGGAATACGTCGACTGTTTTAAGAGCGCGTTTGCCTGCCGGAGCCGGCGGAATGGCTTCGGCGCAGACAACCCGAAAATTTGAGGCTGCGACAGCCAAACGATGATGCCCCGGCGCATTTGCCATTTGCGTCGCGGCTCAGCCGGCGCGCTTCACCTGCTGTGTCGATACCACTCCCCTGCAACGTGATGTTTTACTCTTATTCCTCAGTCTGAAATGTCATGCATGACCCCGTTTCGGTAATTCTTAATTGATATTGCATTTGAAACGGTAAGCTGTCACGTCCGCACGTCCGGTCTCAGTTAAAACCACCGCGACCGATCGCAACAAACTTTCACGACGCTTGCATGTATTGCTAATTATACCAGTCAGGCGTTTACGATGACAAGGTCTTTGCTCTTTGATTATTTAAAAATGTGGTGCAATGATGCTTTTTAGGGTTCCGTACCCAAAGGGTGCCAACGAAACCCTATATTACTAATCCTCCGCTGTTCGTCCGTCTGTCTGTCAGCGCGGCTGTATCTCATAAACCGTAATAGGTAGACAGTTGAAATTTTCACAGTGCGTATTTCTATTGCCGCCAATAACAACAAATAATAAAATTAAATTAAAAAGTAAACGGGGCCCCATACAAGAAACGTGATTTTTTCGGTGTTTTTTGCTCGACTTTAACAATTGCTGTATCTCTTGTTTTGTTCGATGGCACGGAACCCTTCGTGTGCGAATCCGACTCGCACTTGGCCGATTTTTTAATGCCTGATTCATCGGTTTTCAAATACTTTTTGTTAGGAAAAATATGGTCACCGGAAATTTAATAAAAAAAGGATTATTGGTAAAAAATCTCATCAATGTAGAAGAAACTTATAAAACGTCCGACAAGCGCACGATTCATAATTCACTTAAAAAAGTTGGTTTGAAATGGGATTCTCGTACATACCGCAAAACGGCGAGTAATGAAATACTTTATTAGAAACCCGCAATGCGAAAAATTATGGGTAAGGCTGCGAAGTGGGGCGCAATATTCTACCTGAAGGCTAAATTTTATAGCCTTGCGCCGTTTTCGAACAATTGCATTAATAGTGTATCAGCGGAGCCGCGCATCTTTACAGCCAGCTCCGCTCGCCAGAACACAATTGAGCTTTTAATATTTCAACACAGGGAAATCACACTCGCACGCCGGTCGAAATGAAGCTGGAATTGCGTAATTAAATGAGCAGAATAAAACAGAGGTTTATAGTTCCTAAATGGGCCTGGCCTCGTTTTAAACACAGCACGACACGGCCGCTATTTTTTATAGGTAATTGCAGTGCGATTCTAAACTTCTATAACATACGTAATGGTGATTTAAAGGATATTTGGTGGAAATAAAGCCTTTTTGCTTGAATAAAAATGAAACAACCGTTTAGCGAATTGTTTCGTTGAGGACATACCTCTACGGCGGTAAACTTAATTTTAGTTCAATATTTGACTTCGTATTAAACGAGGCACACGCTACGCAGATACTATAATATTGTATCTTAAGATAAAATATCGCTCACTATACAATCCAATAGAACCATCACACACAGCACCGATAATATATCTTTTCATCTTGTATGGCGAACGATAATTATCTTAAGATAAAATATTATAGTATGTGCGTAGTGTGTGCTTCGCTTTAAGTAATACATTTTTCTCTTCTCATGCTCAAAAATTGCGTCATATTAGGCTTATCAAGGGCTAAAGTAGTACATTTAGTGGCTAGGGAGAATATGAATGGAACGTCGGGTTCTTTTTTGGTACGAATACCTAGTGTTTAACTAATTTAACTCTTTAAAAAAATTGTATTTGGTATCAACCAACCAGAATACAGCTAAATTAAAATCGACTAATCAAGAAACAATTCATTTCTAAAACCAGTACGTGTTTTTTAGCCCCTATTTCGCAATTGACACTCATACATCGTCCACCCGTTTGCTGGGGTGGATAAATATCTCGTGTCATAATGGCTTACTTTAGTCCCTTGTTGAACAATCTACTATTTTCTTGGTCCGGTACTTATATAAATATTCAGTAAAAGTACTGGGCCAAAAAAAAATGTATTTCGTCCAGGCATACTTCTCAGAAATAAATATGACCTTTCTACATTATTTTTCGTAAAGAGCAGTTCGGTACAAAGTACAAAATGACGCCTCAGCGGATGGGGAGGTTTACGGCGCCATTCTGCTCGCCGGGCTTGTTCGACAGGAGTTCTTGGCGGCATCTTTAACACTCCCTCGAGGGTTCATTTATATATTCGCAACACGGAGGCTGCAATAAAACGGCGTTATCCCGGTCATTATTTAGTCATCGCCCGGCCGCTGCCGACGCTACCAAAATAAAATGCATCCGAATTACCTCTGCCTGTATTAACCGAATTTTATGCACCCGCATAAGTTAATTGCTTTTAAAAATTGTTCACATACAGTCCTTATTTGAGACGATATTTAATTTGAATCAAAACAAAACATTAATCCTTAATGCTGTTTTGTTTTTAAAGACCATGATGCTCAAGATGAAGGATTTGGTAACAAACTTTTTTGTATATTTGTGCAGGGTTTATTATTCATAATCATAAACATTCGGTCAAAGAACATCAATACATCAGTCAAGGTACACTTATTCCGCGATTCGTTTTTTCAACAAGGAAGTTATAAACTGCAACGTGCTTCTACTATTGTGTTATTTAGTTATTAAAGTGAAGTACTTAGTGGCAGGTACACTGTTTCAAGCCGCGTCCCGATAAATTCGTCCCAGTGAATAGAATACCTCCGCCAGGCAGCTCCGGTGTAAACTACCGCAAATTGATGCCCTGAGGTATTTTAGCAGATGAACGCTCGCCCGGTACGACGGATACTCGAATCTTTATCTACGTTAATACGCTTTTGACTAATTATTTAATAGTTAAGCCATTGTTAGTGAAATTATCAAGATAATTGTTTACGATTGTGTCGCGAAAGTAAAGGTAATAATGAAAAGTTATTGTTGATGTTATCGAGAAAGGTTAGTTAGGGGAGCGGTCAGGCCTGGTTACGAGCTAGCCATTTTATGAGGCGGCGCCGGGCGTTGCCGCTAAATCTCCTTATTTATCCGGGAAACATAAACCTTGGTCTCAGCAAAAATTAATTGGCTCCCACGCTCCTTCTGGTCGCACAATATTTGCGGCTTACTGTTTTACTGTTGCTTTGTCGTTGATATTTACTATCTGTCGCACGAGATTTTATTCTGTATCAAAACTGCTTGTGGGGAATATTTATAGTTTTCTAGCATATTATATATTTTTATATATATGACGTTAGGCGTGTAATCCATGCAAAAAGAGGATTTCAGTCAAAATATTAATTAGCTTAAGTAAAAAAAAAAGCAATAAAATTAGACTACTAATTAATAAAATATCAATAATATAATATATGAAGATGAAGATCGGGAGCAGTGGCGTGCAGTGTTTTAAGTAGGTACGTTAACGTTCACATAATAGTTTCAATAGGTTTTTACGAAAATAAGTTAAGTACCTAACTCAGATACAAAAAGAATTCTGGAAAGATTTTCTTAAGTACACAGTTTTGTTTCTATAATAATTGGTGTTATGTAAATGGGAAATATCATTATGCAAGCATTTGTATTCCTCGCACCATCACCATGTCTGTCAAACTCAGAATCTCTACCCAAGTACCTAGCACAAAAGCTGCATAACAAATATAAAAAAATAAATATCAGGGACCATCTCTCACAAATCGACCTAGTCCCAAACTAAGCTCTAGGCCTGTACAGCCATTATAACACTAGTTTCAGCATTTTAAGGGTCGTATTCCTAAGCACTTATACAGCTTGTGAGTTGTATGCTGATTGGGCACATTTAAGAATAAAAACTTTTATAAGATAGATAACACAACCATAATCACAAAATATATGTGAGGATTATACCGTAACGATGCATTTAATTTCGTTTCCGTACACATGAATATATAAAATGTATTCAAAATATTTAATACAACATGTTTTATAACCACACAGCTTTTTATTTTTACGAGGGGTCCATATTTGGCGTGTTGCTGAAACGAGGGACCATAACCGTTGGCCACCGCAACTGCTTGCAATCCCATCTGAACCGCTCCTGCATCCGTTTCGTTTTCAGTAAAATCTCCGTTGTTATAAATATGAGCGCTGTAAAACGAAGTCTAGGTTTAAGTTTGTTTGTCCGACAGCCATATTCATCTAGAATGTTCTTTACTCACGCTTGAAGATTTCATCCGTGCTCTATGAAAACTTGTTCTAACCGGCTCCTTAGAGCGCAGCTTCAGTCGAGCAAACACACTTCATTAAAGCTTTTGTGCTAGTTGCCGCGAAACACTGTTTTCTTGTACTTTTTTGCTGAAACCGCAACTAAAACACACCTTATTTTTTGCTGTCAAATACCAGAAAATTCTTTTTTGGTTATCTGGCTTAAGAATCACGTTTTGTATGGAAATAACAAAACAATGAGCGTTCAGTGAAGATCACACATGCGGCCTCTTGTTATTGCCTGCACTAGAGCAGATGAGATTGGAGGCGGTCCAGCAGTCTGCACCTGACTACTCTTGCATTGTTTGCCGTTTTGCAACTTCGGAGCTCCGTGAGTTTGCTTGATCATCAAATGACTTTTTGTGTTACTTACGTAGGTTTTAAATAAAGTTTAAACTTTATTCAAAACGAACTTTAACATGTAAAGCTTTTTGATGTCTGGTAACTAATTTAGAATCTCTTGAATACGTTGGGTACCTATCAAATGTAATGTTCAAAAAGGATCACCAATATTAAAAGCTGTATTACTAACTTAGTGATGATTCATCGCTATTCCGGCGAATTAACCGTCTAAAAGGTCCTCTGAACACTGTTTGAAATCGAATCCACCTCGTTATCGGGCGGCCCATGGAGCGAACGACTGGCAGGCCAGTTAGTCAGGTACCGTTGTTTAGACACCATATCAAAGGCTGCAGTGATCCATTGCGATGGCCGAGTAATCCCCGCTAGAGGCTCAGTCTCACGTCCAGCTTACTTTTATTACCGTGCCTGCATCGCGAAATAAAACAAAATTGGCGGGAATTTATGGGCCACAGCCCCAGAATGGCTAGTGGGGTGGAAAGTTTTCAATTTGAAACGAATAACTTGTTTGTCTCATGTAATAAGGGGGGTTTTGCGGCGTAATAAGGGGCTGCAATGGCTGTCGCGAGTTTCCTTAAAACTACTTTCTTGGTTTTATTACCTAAGTGCTACGCCACGGCGAATGTAACTCGTGCGCGTCTTTATAGGTGTCACCGTACTTACCGCGAAGGACCCGTTCACAAGGCTCCATATAAATGTTTATATGAACGAGAACGGCGCAAATATATTACTTCCCTAATTAAATGCCTATGTCCCAAATATATTTAGTTTAGTTTAACTTTAAAATATTGACAAACATTGAATTACAAAGAAAACCGACCGACCTAGCCATACAAATTAGAATAAGAACAGATTTCCCAAAGAAATGTTCCCAAAGGAATTATAAATTGCACACGTGTTTATATCGTTTAATCGTTTATAAGCTTGGAGCCGCTATCTACCAAGTGTTGTGGAAAGCACGTCATTTCGTCGGGAACATTATCCATTATTCCGCTAACGTCAGGTTTCCTTTTTCAGTATCTTACGAGGCGTTCTTTGTATTTGGAGAAAGGCGATTTGAAAGGGTCCTTGAACGTGAGGGTTTTGAAGTCGCGACGTTTACAACAGCATAACGTTTCTTCAGGTAGCAAATTGAATGTTAAAACGCGTTACCTGCCCCTAACTGAATAAGTTATGAGCCCGGAGTTATTGGTAATGAAACTTGAATGACCCCGGTCGTGTGTACGTCTATGGGATGGAGTTTCCGTGTTTACGCAGCACCGCCGCCAGTTTATTCTGTTGCGTTAAGTGCCACTTGTGGAAGTACCGGTGCCGGCCCTAAAAGGACGCACCTATTGTTTTGCTGAGAACCAGAGGGTTGCTAAGGATTTTATACTTGATTACCTAAACAAACTTCAAGGAAACTTGAGCACTTTCGAGGTGATGTTTCGAAATACTGTAAGTTTGAAATTTGAGGGGGTAGAAAAATGAAATTGAGTGAAGCAAATGGGGTATCATATGAAAAAGCTTAATCTAAAAATTGCAAAACTATTTTTTTTTATAATTTTCCGTGACGTACTTTTTGATTTATAACCAAAAATGTTCAAAAATGACTGTTCCTCCCCCTTTATCTCCGAAGTTTATGAACCGAAAAATCGAAAAAATTCCTAACTTATAGATAATTATATTTTACGGAAAAAATAAAACGAAGTGTTCAAAACTTTAAAGATCTGTACTAAAATCTAGGCAAGTCAAAATGGACCTTGCATACAATTGCAAGGACTTAAATACGGGACCCTCGGTGCGCGAGTCCGACTCGCACTTGGCCGTTTTTTTTACTTTGTTAATAAAAAATGAGTTTTTTTTAAATATAATATTAGCAAATTGCTCAGAACATCATTGAAAAGGTTAAATATCTAACTCGAATTAGGCACTATTACCACTGAATGTAGGTACAATAACGATTAAGTGATGTGAAAAGTAGCTATTACCATAATTTCTGTCGGCCGGTCATTACCGAGTATTAATGTCACTGTACTGGCCCCGAATCGCCACCATTGACCACAGTGAATGTGACAGGTGACAACGGTAACTCCTCACAAATACACTTTTCTCATAGTAAAGGGTCACGCAGTAGACAAACCCCAAACGAAATAAATTTCTCGACTCTCACGTAAAGTTTGTGAAGAATGAGAGTTACTCAGTTAGTTCCGATCCTGGTCTGCGAGTGGAACTTTCTATTTTTCGATTGGCCGTGTTAGTAAGTTGGCAAACGTAGTTTACTGAGTAGTTCACACGGCCGTCGCTTGGGCGCAACTTATTTTGCATCGCTGTGTGTTGCTCTACTCAATAGATACCTAAAGCAAAAGACCTGATTGGTTTTATTCGGAGGAACTGTCAATATTTAGTACCTGCTTACTTAGACCAAACGAAACTTAAATTATATCTTTTCCTTAAATAATTTTCGTATTTGTAAAGTGCGTCGAAATTGTCGAAAAGCACGTCGAACAACATAATGCCACTGAGCATACTTAATTCAGATAATAAAGGAAGAGGTCCCAGTCTAATGCCAGTGGAAACACAAGTTCTTGTGCCGGCGGACGCCGGAGACGCTGCTCTTGCGTCGTTTGTACGTCTCAGCCGGCGATTATCAAAGCAATCAGCCGCGCTGCAAACTGTTACTGCCAAACAATAGCGCCCGCACAGAATATCGATAAGCTACATTTAATATAGTTACTGAAAAATACCATTTTCCTAGTTGCACTTTAGAATAGTCATTTTGTCGAGTAGACAGGTTGACGGTTCAAACTAAGGCACTAAACTCTGGTACCATGCTAACACCGCTTAACTCCAATTCATTTATTTTATACTTTATTCTAGGATATCGTAAACTGTATGTTGACTTAAAATTTTATCACACACTAAATTTAAAGACCGCTTTAAAAATGGCTCTTTGGATTTTAGTAGCAATTATTTTAAGCATCAATAAAGAAAATAATAAAGTTAAACACTTCCACCACAAATTATCAAAAATATTATAACACTATTTACCGAGAAGAGAAGTCAATATTAATTTCAAGTTGATATAGAGTCGGTTATATTAAGAAGTAAAGTAATTTATTTATTTATTTATTTATTTATTTATAATAATAACTAAAAGAGGCTCAGGGGTCGATTTTTTAATCTCACCCGGTGACTAAAGCTCACTAAAATGGCCGATTTTCACTGATTTCTAAAAGTTTGTATTTTTGAATATCACCAGTAACTATTTAAATAATTACTTGACACTGACAGCTGACGGTACAAACCGCGAGGTACTACCACTTCTATCTACGTGTATACGTTAATAATCACCACGTTTTCAATCTACGCGTGAATTTTTTGATGGTTTGAGTAGGTAAGTTGTTAGACAGGGTCTGACCTTAAAAAATACGACTTTTTTCAAATATTTCAGATTTCAATGTCATCGGTGAGATTCTTAAAAATCGACCCTCAGTTAGATTTTAATGTGGCATTGGAATGATTTTTCTAAGAAAGTGGGGGGGGGTGTAATAGAATTTATATGTAAGAGTAAAATTTCCTTGAAGCTATCTATTACATAAACTAATAATCCAAGAAAAACAACAAACAATTGATACGTGAAAAACGACCCCCATAAATGCTGTTTGTTTAGTTCTCATCACACAGCATTTGGATATTGGATACATAAGTATATGAAAAAATATTTTCTTTAATTTGCTTTTATGGGAATATTTAGTTCTTTTTTTGGGGGTTTTGTATTCGTAAATTCAAAGACCAGCTAGTCTAAAATGAGAGGGTATTTTGCACACAATAGAATTAAGTGGAAAATAATTTCAAGATAAAAATATCGATAAGAAAAGAGCCGGATGGGTACCAGCACTAGGGCAATTGGCGAGTGTTTGCCCAAGTTTAGGCGGCGCGACGGAAGTGGTCGAGGCGGTCCGCCTTAACTGTTGCGTCGTTTGATTGTGTCCGCCCGCCCGCCCCGCCCGCTACGTGACACAGGGCAAAAATCTGCGCAACAGCGAATCTTAAGGACTGTATTAATAAACCGATCTTGGCTGAAATGGCCTTCTCAAGATACGTCCAAAATGACAGTTTTCTATGGTATGACGTTTACTTTGAAGTGTCTCGAGACGGGCATCTCAGCCAAGATGAGTTTATTTACGGCCCTAAATATTGAACTTTTCTTTATTAACCATTAAAATAGAATCTGTAGAATCAGTACGTTAAGTTTCCCTATTTACTCTAAAGCTTTTCGCAGCAATTAACAGAAAAGATGCCTGTTTCAAAAATTGTTCACAATTCGCCCTCCCTTATTTGTTTATTATTGTTCAGATTAAGAGAGGGGGTGGTGAAAATCGGAACAGTAAAAGTGATTTACTCCAAACTGAGAGCATCCAAGAATATGTACTTGGAATTACTAAAGAAATTTGGTGCTTAATTCGTAGGCCAGCCGAGAGGCGGCCGGCGGAGGCGCCCGACTTTAATTACGACGCAGGTTTATTCACTCTAATTTCGTGAATTTTGCATTCCCCGCGTGAACCGCGGAAGGGTCAGGATAAAAGAAAATGACATTCGTTATTCTATTATGTTTAGCAAAGGAGAGCTTCGTATTTGTAATTACTTTTGCACTAGACGACGGTAGCTCTCGTTTTCGGCAGAGGTAATCCGCAGCACATGGCTCTGCCGCTCGCGGGTGACCGTACTACGTACGTGAGAAAGCCCATTAATTTGTCATGCGTAACGAGAAGATTGCTCTTTTGTGCTAGTTGCTGTGCTTGCCTCTGCAATACAGGACTTCTAGCGTAAGTAATACGGTTTGCACTTAAGAAGTCTTAAAGCTTCTACTTATTAAAGAGTTTCGCGGGGGTTTTTAATCTTAACCATAGAGTTAAGTCAGGTATTTTTCACAGGTACGCGATGGTTGTGAAGTATAGTAGGAGATTGCGGGAGTTCAGCAGTTATTAATAGAACTATGTCCCATAGTATAAGGACGTTTATTAATAATTTACATGTTATTTTATAATGTATGGTTTACGCTGACACAAGTAAGATGCGATATATTAGTAGTGTTAAGCACCACGAGCAGTGTCACGGGGCGCGGACGCGGCGCGCGCGCCGGCGGCGGCGCGGGGCCATCGCGAACGGGCGAAGTTTTCTCCTCCGGTCGTTACGAGGCGCGAATTGCCCGCGTTACAATTACAGCGCGGCCCGCCATATTTATGCGCGCGGTAACCAAATTGCCCGATATTATTCCATCCCATTGAGTGCGAAAAGCGCAAATTAAACCGACTTTATATTGGACGATTTTCCTCGAGAGCGGGGGCGAGATATGTTCGTTGTTAGATAAGGAGCCGAGAAGATTGCGTTATGAAATAAGAAAAGGAATTGCACATTCTGAAGAGTTGAGCGAGTTCGTTTTCCGCTCCCGGATAAAATTTATCTTGACTTTTGATTTGATAATGTTTTCATTACGCAACTCTCCGGTGGGTGTTGAAATTAAACGAGCACTACTGTTATGTACTATCTGGTGTTGTTTGTACTTGTACAGTCATTGTGAAACATACATGGTATGGATGATAATTTTAATACTTATTGGACCAACATACTTAAAATATAATACATACTTGTAGAATTGATATTTATGCACAAACTGGTAGGTACAATTATGTCCAGTAAATAACACTCAATTAAGTCCAGAAATTAAACTATGCAAGTCCGTCCACTAACTTACCCATGTTAGAACCGTTCTTAAGTATTTCATCTATACACAAGTCTGTAATATGTAAGTAATCGCCGAGCGCTACGTTCCTCCGGTCGCGTGCCGTTCGCTTAACCCGAGTGTTAAAAGAAAAGCAAAGGAAGATATATCTGTGAGGGAGGGGCCCAGATATTTTGGGAACTATATAGCCTAATGAAAGCGAACGAGGGCGGCCGGGCGCTAACAACTAATTGGCTATTCCGAAAACTCATTTGAACACAAAATGGATTCTGTATTTAAATTCCAGCATTGAGTAAAACAACGACGAAAGTTAAATGCGTAAGGCGTTTTGGTTTCCATATATTTTTACGTTGCGTTTCCGCTCGCCCATTACAGAGATGGCCTCCCTCATCATTCCGCAATTTAGAACTGTAGACCTTTTTAAAAGTAAAATGTATTTATAAGCGTTCATTAAATTAAACACGTGATCGATACTTTAATATTAAGGTTTACAATTTCAAAATATACTATGTTAACGGGCGGGCGTCATTCCCAATGGTCTAAGAAGCTACCTACCTGGGTATTTGTCAATGCATTTCGCATCTCGTGTCATCATTATTCAACGAGCTGTAGGAGGTACGTTCGAGCCACCACCTTTTGGGAAATCCAACGTCTGGCTCGGCTAATGACGACTGCGCGCTGAATACTGAGCGGCGACCGCTAGTCTAACTACACACGAGTCAATGTACACGAGCTTTAAGTGGCTTTATAGACATACATCACTGGTTCGCTCCGAGCAAAGAGTTGGCTGTATATGCACGTCGAGCGTCAGAGCCATCTAAGCCTCAGCTTACCTCTGGACAAAGGCTGAACGTAAAGTTAAGTATAAATCAAATAGTTCACTTTCTCTGTCGGGGTAAATTGTGTTTTGTTTAAGTTGTTCGTTCCGTGCGCGTTTGCTTGGGTAGTTCGCGACATATTGTCTGAGAACTCCGCCGACGCCTCTCCAATAAATAAGCAGGTCACATATTGAAGGGGGCGGAGGAGGGACACAATTGTAACTTTCTTGCCCCCGGTTTACGAGAGTAGGCAAAAGTTTAAAAAATACAAGTTCCCTTGCCCCTGGCCGGCGCACGCCGAGCTCCACACGGGCCGCCGGCGCCGCTCGCGGACTGCCCGACGCATTGCTTATGTTATTCCATCTCAATAAAACTATCTCTCAACAAGATATAAACTATTGGAAAATATTTGTATGCACTTCTTTGAAACACTATTCAGAATAAAAATGACTTTCCATTATTTAATATATTCACTGCATAATAAGAGCTACTTAGGGTTACTTTATTTATTTTATTATTAGTCCTTTGAAAAGTAGGACCGATTCTTTTATATAGGCTTATGAAATACTAAGATTAGGAGTGAGGTAAAAGCTTTTTAAAAATCGACAGTGGCATCACGATCAAAATGAAAAGTTGTTAATCTTGTCCCGCGCCGCGAAGTTCCGGCCGCGCGTTACACAACAGGCAATTAGTATGCAGCGAGTTCACGCGGCATTATTTCACATTATACTAAGTCCTAAAGAAAAACTGTAGCAAGTTCATGGGGTGGAACGGAGGCTACTCCAACGATTCTCGATAACTCATTAGAGCTGCGACGTCACGGGGTACGAATTAAAATTAATGATTCGCGAGGACAGCAGCCGCCGGCGGAGAATCCGGCGCATTACCGAATCACTTTTATCTGTGTAGACTGTAAACCCCGCCGAGCTAACAGGTGCCGCGGCGACTTATCTCCATTACACATTTTAGTGGCTCTGGCGTATTACTGAAATCAATCAGTATTTACTGTTTGCATTCGGTCACAAATGTTTTATCTTAATTATGCTTATGCACGTCGATGCAAACGCCATATTTACAAAGGCGTCAAGTTAAGACAAAAAGCGTAAATATGCATATCATCTAAAGGAGTATCGTATAGCATCGCCTCGTGCACCTTCTACTGAATGTAATACGACGCCACAGCACAGCACCGAAAGCAATTTAGATGGATCAACTCAACGGATCAACTTGTAATAAGTATAGGTGGGCGCAATATCGTTGGTAATATTAACAAACTTTCGTTTGATTCCTCAGTGGGATTGCAAATACATTGTCGCGAGATGACTTGATGAGAATTCTGCGAGGCGACGCGACTCAACATACAAGTCGCGTTTCCAGTTTCTCGTCACGTGCGCCGCCTCGAATAAGGCTCACCGCCCTCCCCAGCGCTGCCTTGTCTCACGTCAAAAGCAAGTTTTGCAGAATACCTAGTCTACCTAAAACCTTAAGTTTTCTGATCAACCGACGGCACTAAAAGCTCGAACTTTTACTGTTGAACCCACTACATCGCTTCTGCCTCTTAAAAAATGTTGACGTCAAAGTAATACCTTAGTGCCAGAACTGAGAACATAGAATTTAGTATTCTCAGTTTTATTTTATTTAAAAAAAAGTAAAAACCCGGACAAGAGCATGTCGGTCTATGCTTGCGGTCTATGCGGGTTCCGGCACCATTACTAAAAATACAAAAAACAATCTCCAAAAAACAGAAATACGAGGTAATTATCTATTTACTTAAAGTTACCTAAGCTAATTTAATAAATAAACTTAATCGTCTGTAACTCAAGAACCAATAAAGTCCACATATGCGTGATAGTTTTTTTTCCTTTTAAATTCGTTCTATTGTGACCGACAATTTAAGATATTTTTCAGATTTTTATTACTTACTTAGTTTTGGCTGTATGGGGTGGGGACACGCAACTGTAGCGAAAATGAAATGAAATCTAAAAATTAATGTTTTTATTAAAGTAATGTTGTTTAAGAGTTATCCACTCGATTTTATAATGTAAAGGCATTTAAAGAGGACGCTACCCCAGGTGTATACTAGGTACTTGTATTTCCGCGTTTTAATTTTAACCAGACAATTAACTATATATATATATATATATATATATATATATATATATGTTTGACGGTTATTTAGTTAGCCACCACGTCGCCTAGCAATAAAAGGCCACGACTTTGGTCTAAGCGGCAAGCGGGGCGGCGGGCGGCGCGGTGGCGTCAGCGATATCGAGCGGAAGGGACGTATTCAGAATGGCGTTATCGAAAATTACTCTTCAGTGCCCCGAAAGTAGCTTATATTTTAGGCAGGACATTTTGAATATGAGAGCAGGAGTGCACAAAGTAAATAGACGTTGTAAGTACATATGGCGAATTCAACATAATCGAGCTTCAGTACCTACTAAATGCAATCACCATACGCGATCAGTACTAAAATTACTTTGTTAACAATCCGATTTAAAGTGCATTATTATTAAACCTACCCTCATAACCTGGAACTCATTCTTTTATTTCCTCCCATAATCTTTTAATTACATGCCTCAACTTATGTTGAGGATGTTTCGACAGCCATATAGCGGGCCTATTTAAAATTTCGGTTATAAATAGTTCCGTATCCATTTGTCGCGCGTGAATCGTCTACAAAATTTTGTTTCCTGTAACGCCGTTCGCGCCGCTTGAAATCGTGGCATCCCTCCTACTAGCCCGTATCGTTGGTTCCGCCGCGTCGCGCCCCGCGCGCCACTGCCGCCCGCCCGCCGCTTGGTAAAATCGGCGCCGCGTCGCGCGAGCGGCGGCGCCGTGGTACGTTTCGTACACATGCGTTTGTTTCTACCGCTCGCCGCTCGCCGCCGCCGCCGCCGCCGCCGCCGCCGCTCGTTTCCGTGGCCAGGCCGTGGTATACTAATGTAGGAACACAGGAATATGCAATAGGTCTATGCAATAGATTCTTATTTGGCTCAGTTGATAAAGATTTACTTACCAGTTTGTTATTTTGCTTATATTATAAAAGACGTAGGAATCTAAGTAGACGAAATGTCCTTCTTAAATACCATAGTGTTTACACATTTCTGCTTGAATATTTATCAATATATCTCGTATCTACTAATACAAGACACTATTTTCTTTGACGCCCCATCAAATGAACGAATAACAAAGCCAGCAACCAGGCTAAAACAATATGAGGCGCGAACACGCTCGGGCGGCGTATTTGTAAAGAAAATATATTTACTTGGGTAAAAAAGGGATGATAACGTGACTAAGGGCTAATCGGCTGACATCCTCAACTTTGTTGTTCTTATTGGCGGTGTTCATAAGCCGGACGCGTCGCTCGAATTCTAAGCAGCAACTGCGCCCAAACAAATTGACGACAATATCTGCTGGCACTTCCTTGTCACCCCACGCGGTTATTAGCTTCCACACATGCGCGCGTTTTGAACGCTCTGTGTATTAAATTAAGCTTTATTGAGTACATATAGTTTAAATTAATTAGGTTTATCTATAAATTTATCTACATTTACAGGGTATAAACATTAATAATTAAGTCTCAAATTAAGTTTAAAGTTAAGTTTCAAATTGAAACGCTTCTGAGTGACAACATAGGAAGATAAGCAAAGTACTAGACAGAAAAAGATATATCCGTTCTTGCACATTTTAGTGATATGAACATAGAAAAGTGAATGCTTGCCTATTTATTGTCGGTTTGTTCAAGGCATAATTAAATAAATAAAATAAATAAATATCAGGGACAATCTCACACAAATTGACCTAGTCCCAAACTAAGCTCTAGGCTTGTACTATGGGTACTAGACAACGATAAACATTACTTATGTAGAGAAATACATACTAAAATACATAGAAAACATCCATGACACAGGTACAAATACTAATAATATAATTAAGTAAGTAATTAGTAGATTCTCCTTATCATGTGATATTTTTAAGTCTTTCTAGTAACATCTGATTCTATAAAAAGGCTGCTGCTTATAATCGCATATTCCAAACGTTTTCATGCAGATTAACAGATGTCCATTATGTATACGAGGAGTGGAGTCGGATGTCCGTTTTCGTTTTAATTGGTCACTAGTCGTTAGGCCGCCGGGTTATGGCAAGCACGTGCATGTCTATCTAGCAACTTGACCCCTACTCAAAGTAATATGTTTTATGTCGCCCGGGGTCGATAAAGATATCGATGTTCCCTACGCTTTTAATTTTTGTCATTCAGCCAAAAAATATTTTCGAGTAAAATATTTTAAGCTGGCTCTTTATGTTTATTGACTCGTTGAAAAAGCGAAGCGAAACAGATTTTTAAGCCCCATTAGCATCGAAAACAGACAGTTTATGGGGGATATAAACATAATTCCACCAAATACTGGTTGCTACCTCAGCTCGTAAGGCATTCGTAACTATAGTACAAAGGAAAATATTATAAATAATTGTTAGTTTAGGCATTTTAATGCCCCTTCCTACCCAGTACCAGATTTTAAGGCTTTGTAAAGATATAAAGCATGTGCGTGACTCGGCAGGCGCCGCGAGGTCGCCCCGTCGTACAATTGTGTAGTCCCTATAAAACTCGACCAGGCGGACGTGACCTCGGAAAACTTATTACATTTCCCTGCCTTTGTCTAGTTATTGAAGTTGCGGGGAGGCGGGGGAGATCAGCTTTAATATGGTGGGTGTATAAAGTGGCTAATATGAGCAGAGCACGCGTATGGAAATTACAGTGGAATCAATCACGAACCACCCAAACATGCGCGGCCGAGCGATAACCGACCCACAGATAGCGGAACAATTCCAACGACGCTATACGGTTGCATGATTTGTCTAGATTGCTACGAATTTAAATTTAAAAGGTGCACATTTAATTGTAATCAACTGAATATAAATATTTTTTACAGTTTATTGCTTTATACAGGGTGTTTTTTTATTCGTCTACAAAATTTTGGGGCTTAAATCAGTAAGTCATACTGACCAACTTTCACTATGGGACCAACCCCGAAATCGCGAAAAAAAATTTTACCCTCCTATACAAAACATCGTCACCTGACTAGCCAAAATGTCCCATACATTTTGGCTAGTCAGTTGATGGTCAATTTTTTTTTCGCGATTTCGGGGTTGGTCCCATAGTGAAAGTTGATCAGTATGACTTACTGATTTAACCCCCAAAATTTTGTAGACGAATAAAAAACACCCAGTATTCTTTATACTTTATACCACATAGACAATATATCGCTTATGCGTCAAATGAAAAAATATCTCGCGTAATGAAAGGCAGGAAGCGAGAGAACGTGCTTGTAATGTGTTTCTTATGGTAAGCTGATTTTTGTAGCCGCATCGAACACTCATAAAATCAGATAGTAAAATACACATCAGAAAATTAAAAATCACTTACGTTTCAGGACGAAGACAACATGCGGTGTCCTGGCATGCCAATAAAAATGTAAATGCCACGAATAAAATTTTGCTTTTGAAGGCGGTAGTCGCGATTGAGGCCACTTTAATGTGGTCGGTATCTAGCCTACGCCGTACTTGGATATCTTTTTATGACGCCGCCTACTTCGTTGGATGTAAGGAACATTTTTCGGTAAAATATTAAATGTATTTTTTTTTAATGTTGGTGTTTAAGTGGATTTTCAAAGATCATAACGAAAATAAAACATCATAATGATTAAACAAAAACTATAGTTTTACAAAGGAAACGTTACAATTTGTGATAGGAAAACCTTCTAGACCACAGAAATATTGACTCAGATGTAAAAAAACATTATTTTTACTAAATGCGTAAATTTTCTACAAAAACTAAGTTTTTTGTAATGTTTTCTGAAACTACTTGATTACCTAGGTATGTGTTTCCATTAATTTAGAAAAACAAGTCCTAAGTCTTGATTGTAACCATAATTTTATCGATTTTAATGGCAGGCAAAGATATCTGGACTTTTAGCCAACATTGCCCTTGATGATTTTCGACACAAGTATAGCCCCTACGCAGTTGAAATAATAAGGAACAGGCCATGAATTAGGGAAATGACGGTGTTCACTTTAAGCGTTTGATAGATATTATCTTAACTTTCGTTTAAAAATGAGCGGGCAATGTTATCTTGGCATTTCTGCTCATTTCTATACAAGTCGCCAAAAGCGATTTCAAAATCACACATCACATTACCACATTACATCACATTGTCATATTAGGCAAAAATATTAAAATGAATATTTTTTATTTAACAACCCGATCCGGTTTTGCACAGATGTATTATTAATGTGATTTAAATGATGGTCAAAATCCGCATCAAAAATATTCAGTATTTTTTAAGAATATCCCGAAAATACTCGAAGGGAGTCAATTCTTCAATTTACAATATGTATTGTTGTCAGTCAGATAATTATGTTATGATATGTGACAACCCTGAAGCTCTTTTGAAATAGGGCAAAGTTAACGGTCACATGTTCAAAAATTAACAGATAACATTACACATGATCATAACATTATTTCATATAAAACCTGGAATGTTAAAACCTAAGCTAAAACACTCTGCAAGGTTTATATTTTTTATTTTTTATATTTTTTAATTCAAATATAATTGGATGCATTCACCTAAGTCTTCGCCATGATGTATAGTAGATATGCACTTTTGACAATTTTTTTGCCCGCAAAAACACGCACCGCATTCAACGAGTCGCAACAAGCTACTTAGTGTAAACTTAGATTCGAATGCAAAGCGTAGTGTTGTTAAACATAAAATTTATTTTCTATCAAAGTAAAGAATTTTGCGATAAAGAAGCAATATTTTTCCTTATTAACATTTTTTTTTGTAAATTGCATAACTGGCTGTGGTACAATAGGTGGCAAAGTTAGCGTATCCCACGGAGTTTGTTTTTTTCAGCAAAAATAGTTGTATTTTTTAAGTATATTGAATTGCATTCTTTTGAGAAACAAATAATGGAATTTTCGCAAATATATTGATGTACAGTGCTTTAATCTTATTCATAGAATGATACGGCCTGAATGTACGGGAGCGGAAGAATTTCAATATGTATAATGTTATGCAGGTTGATTTTTCGAGTGCGGGTCGAACACGGGTCATTTGAATAAAGTGATATCGCGGAAGCCGAGCAAAATATTGTCCGCCAGAGGTCGCCCTCGCCGGGGAATATGTGTTTTGCTACAAGAGGCGCCGGTTATTAGATTCCAGATCAGGTCTATGGGCTGTTCGTTCCAAAATACGTTGCGGAAAATTGGTCCTTGTACGACAGAAGCGGGCGATTAGGCGGTTACATAGAAAATTAACGTTTGTGAATTAAAATAGGTAATAAAAAAAAACAGAAGGTCAAGCGTCTTTACCTGCCCTAAGCGTTGGGCTTGGTCGTTAGGGGCTAGGGCGGCGGTCCCGAGCCCGGCGCGCGCTCAGCGGCCCCGTCGCCCCGCCGGCCCGACACGACGCCACTGCAAGCTGTACTCGCACACATTAACGCTCTGCCAGATGAAAGATAAACATTTGACGTGAGGATAGAGCGAATCCGTATTCTCGTCACACGGACCGGGTTAATTCAATAGCTGATTGGATTTGGGGCACGCAGATCTGTGAGGGTGTTTAGATTTTGCGACTCTTTTTATTGAACTGTATTAACTCTACGGAGCTAATCGAACAATTTGTCGTCATAAACTAGCATAGAGGAGTCCTAGTCGATCACACCTGAAAACATAGCTAAAAGGCTTTGACATGGTGATAGGTGGATATGCTCTAGTCTCGAGTGGTAACCACCACCAAACTATGGAAACTGTGCCGTTTGTAGTGACCGAACAGAAAAAAAAAGACTTACAATAAAAATATAAATCTAGTTTTCTTAGTTAAACTTTATTTAATTTTAACAGTTCATTTTGACATTATTAATCCGAACTTAAGCCTAAAAGAAAATTTATCTTTTTGCTGCAAAACATAGCTCTGCAAAACATACTTTGATCGCAAGGATGGAAACATAATAACTGAAACGTAAGATAAATCACTGAAAAAGGCGTCAACGAGCAATAAATGAAAAAATACTGCGGACAGCTTATTATAAAGTTCCTGATGATGTAAAAGGTACGGGGAAAAAGGTAATGTATTCTCTTCCATTTTCTTCAAGAAGTATTCTCAGGGTCGTACAGTGTAAATGGGTACGGGGCGAGTATGGGTCGTCGCCTTGATCGTGCGCTTTTATATTCCATCTCGTGTTGACACTGCATTGTCCTGTGGGATTATTGAGTAGATTTGTTTGCCGCCGACGCCTATAACTCGCCGACGCGTCGCAGGGTAACTTCGTGTAATTGAGGAGGCAACTGCGTGACTGGGTGAATTGGATACGCAAAGATATTGTACCGGATTGCGAATGCGAATGTCGGTATATGATGTTCAGTTTTGAACATATTAACGAATATTCAACTTGAACAGCCGAGTAATACATATGTTTATTTGAATTGTTTTTTTTTATATGAGTTTTGACACCAACGTAGGAAATTTCATCTTCGTAAGAAAAGTAAAGCTAAGGTATTTCAAAAACTACCCACTCTTTCAAAAACTACCTGTGTACTAAGAAAAACAGATAATATATTTGCCTAAAACAAGAAAAGCGAAGCAAAGGTATTTTTCAATCCCAAGAGATATTCCAGTGACCTTGTGTTTTGGTACAAATGTGCGGCCCGTTTTACGACCACCCCTGTCCTCGTTTGTGTAGAAAAGGTAAATTTGGAAAATCTATTCTACATTTCGATTTGTAGCGGCGCGTTTACGAATTGAACAATTCGTAATCGTCGCTCGAGACGACCAGCTGATAGTTCCTAATGTCCAAACTGGAATATTCTTGCGTTTTTATTACGGAAAGGTGGTTAAAAACAAATCCCGGGCGGCTATAAGACGGCAAATAGGCGGCGGGGATACGTAGCAGAAAAGTGATGCGAAAAAAATCCCCTAATCTAGTAAACAGGGGCCAAATGACTCACTTCACAGCGGGGGCGCCACGTATGCGGTGAAGTTCGGGGGACTTAATCTTTACGGGATAAAGTAAAAGGAGACATGGCCCAGGTGCCGCAGACGCCGCGCCGCGCGTAAATTGCGTGGCCCTTTTGTCTTTTTGTAGCGCCCCGGCTTTCTGTTAATTATGAAAGTAGGGCTAATTTAAATAATATTCATTTACATGTGTACGAGACGCAAACAGGTTTGTTGTATACTATCTGTTAATGCTTCCAAAAACAAACTTACAAGGAGACGGCAAGGGTGTGGGGTCCTCAAATCGAACGAGGTTCCGCGTTAAGTTAGTTCTCAATGAGTGTATCATATCTTCAAACCCTAGAGCGCACTACTTAGCCATTGCCGAGATAAAAAATCCTAAAGTTTGAAAAAAAAATGTGAGTACTAACTACACGCGGAACCTCCGTTCGATTTGAGGACCCCACACCCTTGCCGTCTCCTTGTTAAACAAATTACGACAAATCCTATTAAATCCATTTTGTTATTTTTATTTAAAAGCGGCGCTTTAACAAAATAAGTTTTAAATTGTCATTGTTATATCATTGTCATGTATTATAGAACTTAATTATGCGTATAGGAGCGTGTTTTTGTGGATCGTGTGTTGGCCCTCTATGTTAGTTTACCTTTTTTTTAATACATAGTAGAAATAAAAGAGCCAACTTAGGAACATACGTCATTATTTTACGATTACGATAAGCTGTAGGTAGGTGTCATTGTTTGAAAATTCACCAATATGCTTGGAAATAGAATATAATTTGACGCATCTATCAGTGCAAAGGCACGAAACACCTGGAAATAAATCTCCCCAGTAACCTTTACAGCATCACCGGAACGGTTTTTCATGTTTAAACACAGCATTAGGAGCCGGCCTGTGCGTCCAGTAGATACGTGCGGCGTAATCGCCGGCGCGGACGTCTGTGGAACACGGAAAACCGTTCAGACACCCCCGGCCCCCACCTCCCCATCTACCCACCACTTTTACGATGAATCTTCGTTTCTCCGCATCAAGAAGTAATTTTAGTGTTCCTTTGCCGATTCAATGATAGCACTCGGCCTGATTGGTTAAGCCCCTCTTTGATTTAATTTCGGGTTAAGTTCCTCTGCGGTGGGTCCCGCGGGGCTCGGTTATGGCCCTGGCCGTTGCCTGATGCTGGCATCGCCCACTTTAATGAATCGCCCAGGCTGCCTCAACAAATGGTTCTATTTACCAAATGAGCTCTTTCTTTTGCATCGATGTAGATAAAATATACGTTACTGTGCGTGAAGCTATACCAAAAAGTTTTCACGTCCAAGTTTTGAGTTCGAAGGTCAATGCTACATGCCCACCAAGAGAAATTTCGTTGTAGATAAAATGCATTGATTTATAGGTACTATTATTTTATTGGTACCATTCTAAACCACACTTTCTATTATATTGACCAAATCCAGCACTTCCAAGTTTCATATGGGAGATGCGTCTCACCCGCGGAGACGCGGCGCAGCGCGACACAATGTTCCGGTGCCTACGTCCACAGGGCCAGTTGTCATGAATACGTAATACAAGGGCAGGACGCGAATTCTTTCATTTATTATTCAATCATTCGTTCGGCGTGAGTCGGCTTTAATTTCATGCCGGCTGGGCACAGTGCCCCGAGTGACGCCGGGCCTGCCAGTGTGGAGACCATTCCGATCCCACATTTAAACTTGAACCATTCGACGATCAAAGTTTATAGAATTTGTCAGTAAATTATTATTAATTTAGTATAAAAGCAGCATTGCTTGTATTTTAAATGTGTGTAATAACGAATTTATCAACTTTGCTCGCGTTTTTTTGCTGATGTTGTGAACAACGCTAAAGAAAAATAAAATCCGAGCCGACATCTCCGCGGAAGCGCATTCCTTCCTTTGTGGTCCGTTACAGCAGAGTACTGCGAAAAA
Source organism: Tortrix viridana (assembly GCA_963241965.1). Lineage (NCBI taxonomy): Eukaryota > Metazoa > Arthropoda > Insecta > Lepidoptera > Tortricidae > Tortrix > Tortrix viridana. The sequence continues at coordinate 12,694,340 of OY725172.1, forward strand.
GACAATTCTTATTCTAAAAGGCGAGGTCGGCGAGGATGTGGTGCGAGTGCGTGCCCGTTTTGATTGAAACCACTGCCGCCGCGCGACCGACACCGAATTGAAAACGCAAATTTAGTGACACATCTATTAACGGAAACGTGAAAAAGGCGCAACCAGAAAATAGAGTAGGCAGGGAAGGGCCGTAATTGTAGCAATATTTTATTACGTAAGGAATACGGGGTTGTACCCCAACTTATTAAGGCGAAACGAAATATACGAATGAAACGAAAAGTATGTTTAATGAGCACCTAATGGTTTTGACGAGTCTCGTCTGACTGGTCGTTCATAACTTTCATAAGAAACTATTTCGGAGATTGTCTAGCTATTTACTAGCCTAGTAAATAATCACGATGATATTGCTCGCAGGAAACATCTTTTGTGTAAAAGCACAGCTGTTAAGAATTCTTGAGATATACCTAGGTAGGAATGTATGCAAAGCGCATTTATTTTTATGCAAAGATAACTCGAGGGCAGCGTGAAAAAGGGCTTCATCTTCCCTCGATTCGGACCTATCTCGTGAAATCATTTTTACAACTATCAAAGGGAGCATTACATTAAAATTCAGGAGACAGCCATGCGACCTTGTACTAGCTCCTCCTTTATGTCGCGGCGCGGGCCCCATGTAGGCCCATGTATGTATTCTCTCTTATAAATAAAATATGACCGGAAAACATTGCATAAAACGCATGCCAAAGTGTATGTTTTAGCAATGATTATTTGGGAAGTTGTTTTGAATTATTTATTTAAGCTTCAAATGACGCTTATTAAGGTGGTAGTTGTCTGTTTTACAAAGTTCATTAAATATTCTGAAACCGGCTATCTCGAAATCATAAATACGTAACTCCATTTCAAACTCAAATCAATTCTCGGATCGACCTCGTAAGTTCCTTGACCGCCGATAAGTTTAGCCTAGACTTTGGGTCAGATTTATTCTTACTAGCCATCGGGCTGAGTGGGAAGTTTAGGCAACGCCTCATTTTAGATTATTTTATAAATACCTGTAGCGTCCTTCTCCTATTTAATTTAAAATAACATACTTGATAATAGTATACAATTAAAGGAGCATAGTCACCAGCAATAATATTTTATGTAACAGTGGCTCATACGTCTCAATAACTAGAGGCAATGGAGCATATCAGATATTTTTGAGCTCAATGTTGGACAGGATATTATTGGTAGTGACTGTACCCAAGACACGCCACACGTCGATGTGTCACGGCGCGGCTGGCGCTGGCCGGGCGCCGGGCGCATTCACGCACGATTCAAATAAAAAAGTCCTCCGTCACTCAAGTATGCTTCGCCATTCACTCGTTGCCTAGAAATTTCCTCCCGCGACCCGTTGAATTACTGTGGACATTCCAAAAAAAAAACAGTTTCCATTAAACAATTATTTGAAACGGATACGACACGACATGTTCTTGTTAGAAAACAAAGAATCATTCTAGTTCTTTTCACGATTCAAATTGAATGCTGAAAGGTTAGTCGTATCCTTGCAAAGTCTAACGTAGCTTTGAGGCGTTAGGAGCGAGATGTGACCCGGGGTTCTACACGGTCCTTGCAAATGGACAGGAAAAAGGCGCGGGAAGAATGCGTGGGTGCTTTTAATTTAATATCGACTGACACCGAATTGGAATCGAAAGTCCCGCGGACGTGCCCTGCCGCTTAATCTCGCTGTTTGCAGTTTTAATATTTATTACACATCCATGCTTGCGGCTTATTAAAAAATTACGAGCTCATTGAATTTATCTAGTTATATTAAATCATTGGCATCTAGGTTGATTTTTGTAGCGCTGGAACTATAACGCGTGAAATAATTAAAATAATCTAGGGGAACGATTTTATAAAGCTTGTAAAAATGTTTATTGAATGAAATATCCAAATACTACGGAAATATTACACACATTAGGTACATTACGACCACTGACGCTAATGTTAAAAAACGTTAAGACTTAAACACAAAATGAATTATGTAGCTCAAGTCGTATTTGTAAACCGGTTCAAAATGAATTTTCACGTAGAAATTTCTCCGACCGAGACGCTTCTTATTTTACAGCACGTTCCTTTCCCTAGGAACGGTTTTCTACGAAAAATAACGTACGCATTTAAAACAATAAAAACAACGTACACGTCTGACGGAGGCGGCTTGAGTGAATTTTCGCAGCGCGTTAGAAGTCGTGTTCTTACCTAGCTCCACACCCGCTGTGAAAGAGGTCGCCGCAGTTTGGATGCGGCACTTTCAGTTATTTAGGGTTGGAAAAACTACTCATCTACCTTCCTCTGTGCAAAGTAGCCGAGTGGGCATGAGGCACAAAAAGAAAATCGCGATTCAGCTGAAAGTAGACCTTTACCGTGTGTCGGTCGGCGCAGGAGTAACGACGTGTAACTACTTAATCTGATTAAAATCGTATCATCCTCGTCTAGGTAGCGAGCGTGTATGTTAAACGAATACATTCGTGTAAACAGAAGCCCGTGCTATTTTAGTAAAGATAAAAGTACTAGTAAAGTTAAGAATGGCGCATTCATCAAGTTGAATTACATCTCATCATAGAGCAAGGATAAAGTTGTAAGAAAATGGAATTACACCGAGCTTTCATTTAGGTTCTTCAGCTACTCGTAAGCGGTGTCAGTGGGGTAAATTTAGTTTGGGCCGGCAGGAGCCCGCCGGCGCCGCGAACTTTGCCCCAACTCGCGAACACGTGTTAACATGAGTCGTCTTTGAAAAATTCAATAAGGACCTTATTTGTATGGGGTCAGCGTACGGAGCGACACAAAAAGGAGCTGATGAAATTACCACCGGCTCCGCCCGCGTGCTGCTGCGTCTGTTATTGTGTTACAATTACTCGATTATGCGTAAAAATGTCGCTGCGAAGCGCAAAAAACCGGTCAAGTGCGAGTCGGACTTGCGCACCGACGATTCCATATTTAAGATAATGTGGTTGTTAATATAGATGTGTCATTATCAAATTTTGCGCAGAACACTTTGTTACTATTTGTATGGACATATAATAATTAGCTAAATTAGCTATACGTCAGGAATATTTCAGAGGAAGGGGTGAGAGCGATAATTTTTTGTACATTTTTAGCTATAAATCAAAAACTACGTCAAGGAAAATTATAAAAAAAAATGTTTTTAAATGTGCAGATTAAGCCCTTTTATATGACACCCCATTTGCTATGATCAAATCACTTTAATTTTTCAACCCCCCATACTAGACCCCTTTTCAATCATTTATAAAATTAATGTAATTTTTTTTACTAAAAACAGATGCGGCCATGTAAGTATACAAGTGTGCTAAATTTCAAGTTGATAGCATCTGTAGTTGCTGAGAAAAATTAATGCTATGACATACAGACGGACGGAAGGACAGACAGACAACGAAGTCTCACGATAAGGGTTCCTTTTTTACCATTTTGTTACGGAACCTTAAAAAGCACACGACTTCTCAGCTTAAGCCAGGATTCGTAAAAATAATGAAATAAAGCAGGAGAAGGGCGTTATTTTATATTTTCTAACACCTTTCATGTAGGTATGTTTTTATATCGCGGGAAAAATAGAGAGTGAGATAGAAATGATTTTATTTCGGAACAGTCTGTTACTTAAATATTTGATTTATTTACCCAGCGGGTTGGTTTTCTCCTCGCACGTACTAAACGATATTTGGCGATCCCTAAGACGAGCAGTTTGTCACGTACGTGACGCAGCGGCACAATGGAAACTTCACTGTTCCCCGGACGCACACGTAAATACCTAAACGCTTTGTGAAAACTGCCTGTTTTCATTATCATTATAGCACACAGTGTTATGGGGCGCTTACTTGTGGTTATGGCATTCGGAACCGGAGCGGTTTGTGCAGCAGCATGTAATATCGATTCAACCAATAAATACCGCTTGGTTATGTCGGCCTTATTAAGTACTACCAGGTACTAGTTATAACAAAGTTATTTTACTCTAAGATCCGAATAGGAAACGACCTTCACCCGACTGTTTAATGAATGAAAAGTATTTTATATCAGATTTAATATGTTAAGTAATAAGTATACCGCGAATAGGTTGACTGATCAATATCAGTCCTTGATGTTACTTAGGTAATTAAAATTTTCAAAGTATTTTTTTTTCATCGACTATTTCAAAAAGAGAAAATGGCCGACACAAGTAATAGGCTAGAGAGGACATTTGTCAAAATAGAAGTCTTATAAAATAAAATATTAATCTTAAGTACGGTTTAGTAATGTTCAAATGTATGGAAAAGTCAGAGGCCCGAGCACGAACATTTCAATCATAAGACACGTTTTCGGATCGCCTACTAAACCTGTAGCACGAACCCGTAAAACAGACTCACGTTTCCATAAATAATTTTACGTTTACTTCACCTTTACTACTCGATGACAATACAAAATGTCAACTTCAGAGTTCGTGCAAGGAAGTTTTAGTACTAAATACGGACACGGGGGCGCTGTTCAAATCGCCATACATAATTATTTTCTCGATGACGATACTGACGATACGTTAACGTTACTTATGCGATAGAAGGAAAGGTTCGTGCTCGAGGTACAGAACTAAATCCAATTTAACGAATAAAACTCGTGCACATCTTACCTTAGTAGCGTGGTTTTATAATAGTTTTGAAATAAAGACTTCAATTTGTATATGTATATTTATATTTGTTTCCGAGGATGCAAACTATGTTGTTCTTGTTAGTACCCACCTACATTCATTAAAATCTCAATTTGGATTAAATATATTATTGATTCGCTTTATTTCACCGGATTTCAGTTTCAACTACAAGACCATTACGTACTCGTAATTCTCTTCACTTCTTAACCTTATATTTCGCCAAATGGAGTGTTAAAACGCGTCGCGGGAGTCGAAATACCCATAAGGCAGATTTCGGAAATCGAACGAGGTGAAAACAACATTCGGTAGGTAGGTACTTTTCGATAATCTACGGCGATTGCAGCGATAGGGGCGAGGTGTTTGCGCAGAGATTAATGATGCGATACCGGGCCATGGCGGCGCTCGACAAAAGAGCCTCTCACTCTTTGGTGCCTGGATTCTCAAAACAGCTGCGAGGCGCTCCGTTAGATTGCATTTTGAGGGATGAATTGAATCATATCGGCTTTATACGGCAGATAGCGACGAACCGATTATTGGGCACACATTAGCTTCAAAAAATCTTAGAACAGTTAATTAGTAGCTTTAAAAACGGTGTACAGGAATGTCAAAAAAAGAGCTGTTATAGAGTATAAATTGTGTAGGTAGTTTAATAAGTTTTTTTTTTTCTAAATGGTTCAAAAGATACGTCCTATAAGTTAGGACGGATAGACGGACAGACAAAAGGATAGCTTAGCTACGCCAACGGGTGGCAACCCTAACCCTACGCGAAGGTTTAGTAGTAGGCCCGTTGGTACCCTTTGGGCAAGGAACCCTAAAACCTGCATTGTGTGCTCACATATTTGGGCTGATGGGGCTCTGAAATATCAGCTGCTTTTTAGGGTTCCGTATCCGAAGGGCGCCCAACGGGACCCTATTAATACCTACGCTGTCGGTCCATCCGTCCGTCTGTCTGTCTGTCCTAACTATAAAGAGCTGCATCTTTTAAACCGTAATAGATAGCGGGTTGAATTTTTTTCAGAATATGTGTTATTACGGCGGATTTGCTAACAAATAAAAAAATAATAATAAAATGAAATAATAAAGGGGGTCCCCACAAGAAACGTGTTTTTCAACGTATTTTTATTTTTGTTGTGTCGTAAAAATAGTAAAACATACCTATAAGCGTCAAATTTGGCATGATTATAGAACAAACCTTATAGAATAAAAACAAATATTAAAAACCAGCAAAATGTATACGGAACCCTCAGTGTGCGAGTCCGACTCGCACTTGCCCGATCTTTTATACAGGGTGACCTCGAATTGGTAATACAAAATACTTGATTACGATTCAGTTAATCACTAATAGTGTATTGCATTAACTCAGTTGTTAAAGTTAGCTTTCCTTAATTATCGTTAATTTTCTAACAAAACAAAATAATAAAAATAATTTAAAATCCCAAGTGTGGTTAACCTACATGACGTCATGCATATCTGTCGTACAGACAAGGAAATTGATTCTCGCACCATTTTGTACTCTGTCACAACAACGACGGAGATAATGACAGTGGACATTCAACGTGACGCACTGCCACCCAAAGCGACAAGGAACAAAATGTGTCTCAATTTCCATTCCTGTATCTATCACTCGATGTTATTAATAAACTAGGTGCTGATATCCATCCAACCCTTTAGTTTTAAGTAGGTACCCTAATAAATTATCTGATAAAGTGAATAACTGAATAATGAGTGAATTATTAAAAATAATTTATTGTTGAATAACGTACAGTACAAAATACAAAATTGTAAAACTTAAACAACTTTTAAAATGTGCTCAAAATGACCCCCGCCTTCTTGGATACATAACTCTGCCCGTCGCCTATGATTGTCTTTCAATCTGTGGAGAACAAATTCATTGGTTTTTACATTATTAAATGCCTCAACTATCTTTTGGCGAAGTTCACCCACAGTATCTGTTTCCCGTGCGTACACTCTCCTTTTTATTTCGCCCTACAAAAAGAAGTCGAGAGGTGTGAGATCAGGGCTTCTAGGAGCCCAAGCGACTGGGCCACAGCGTCCAATCCATCTCCCAGGGAACTCTTGGTCCAAGTAGCTTCGCACACGCAGGGAAAAATGAGCTGGTGCCCCATCCTGCTGGTAATACAGAGCCTCCAAATTTTGCTGCGGCACCTCTCGTAGCAATACTGGTAACACATTTCTCAGGAATTCTTCATATTTCGGTCCATTTAAATTTCCGTCAATGAAATGAGGACCAATCAAACAGTCGTTCAGTATTCCTGCCCAAACATTTACCGAGAAACGTGTCTGGTAGGAGTCCCTGCGAGTTACGTGAGGATTTGCTTCACGATCAGACCACCAGTGTTCATTGTGAACGTTGAACATGCCTACTCTTGTAAATGTTGCCTCGTCGGTCCATAAAATGTTCAAGTGTAGATTTTGCAGCAGCCAACGACAAAATTGCACTCTTCTAGGATAATCGGCTAATATGATATCCTGCACCCTTTGGAATTTAAACGGATACTTTCCTTCAGCATTCAGTAATCGCCAAATAAACCATTGGCTCGTTCCGAATCTTGCGGCAGCGTCCCTTGAGCTCGCCTCTGGGTGGTGGCTAAAATAATCGAGAACTCGTCTCCAAAACGTCTGCGAGTACCGCGGCCGCCGGCCCGGAGCTTGAGCGTGCACTGGGACAGTAAACTGTCCAAAATCTCTTAAGTTTTGGACAATGGAGTTTATTAGAAGACGAGTAGGAGTTGGGCAGTCAGGGTGTCGTTCATGAAACAATGCTTGAGTTCGTACGGTACTTCGTGACGTAAAATAAAAAGATAACATATCCATTCGCTGAATATTCGTATAAGGATAAGCTCGGGGCATTTTGTTTAATTACTATCTTCAATTCAATTTTTTGTTAAAATGGCGTCTGTCCATGAGGACAATTCTGCCAATGTCAAAGTTTTAGGTTACATATGATCGGTTCTTGAAAATGTTATTAAAACATTTAGAGTGTTATATTCTCCGAGATCAGAGGCAAGAGTGTCGGCCGCCGCTCGCGCTGACCACTCCACCGAGCTCTTCAACACCACTGAGGCACCAAAAAACGCGACAAAATAATCGACACGTGCAGCAACCAACACTCTTGTCACAGAACTCCAATTACTATCTTAATTAAATACGAAAATTCTTACTTTCTTTGACAAGACAAGTGACAATTTACTAATCAAGATACGCTATTATCATAAATGATGTGTCAGATAACGAACCAAAGAGGAAAGTGTTCATTTGAAATACTTTAAACCTCTTTCATTTTAAAGGTAATGGTAGGGTAACCAATTTAAGCAAAAAAAAATGGGATAATTAGAAAACTTAAAAAAAGTACTTATGTTTTAAAATTAAGCGTGAGACCTCGTAGAAGCGATTGGTTTAGGGAAGCTCTCTGTAGTACTTTGAATTTGTATTACCAATTCGAGGTCACCCTGTACTGCTATACACAAACAAGTATTCGGATCTTCGACGATCCCAATGTAACGGGAAGAATTTAGATCTCGTACTGAAAACTATGAATTTAAATACATTTTCCTCCAAGGGGCATCCTCAGGTTTATGATAAAACCTTCTTAAACCATGTGTTTGCAGGTTTTATGCAGTTAAATTGCAGTTTCTATTTGGGATTTTCTTTAGTTGGTCAATACATGCAATGCACCAAAATGAAGCAAGCACTGCTGTTTAAATTTAAATACTTACTCGTAGATACCAATAAGCCAGTTTTAGCGTTTAAATAGCAGGATACCTAACATTTGACAAGGACATAGAATCCACAAGACCCACATGTTTTTATAAACAATTTCCCAGGTAGCACGTGAAACGAATTCTGCCCAGACCAAGTCACGGCGGGTAGAATTTCATACAAGTTCAATATAGTAACCATACATCAGAATAGTTACCAAAAAGACGAAGGCTGCAAATGCTAACTGAATACAGATCGCTCCACGGCAATACTTTGTTCATTGTTATTTATCGTCCTTGCGAGGTCTGAGCATTTCCGAATATCTCCGAGAATTCCCGAGCATCTTTGGGCATTTTCGAGCACATTAAATAATGATCCCACCATGTCTCGAGTCACGAGGTCTGTCTAGAGGTGAAAGGGGAGAAATGGAAAACTCTATCGAGATATAAATCATAAGTAAATGAGATACAGTGCATTGCGGCCCTCCCTTCCTGTCTCAGAAATGGAAATCACAAATGATGACAAAGTGTCAACAACGTGAATTAATAGCTTCTGAGATAGGTGAGACTGTGTTATGCTAGAAATGTCATAATATTAATCAAAAATATATGAGTAGTCCTTTAGTAAAAGTCATAGCAAAATATGATACACGCATAATTTCATAGCATAACAAATTTTAGTCTAATTCAGTAGTCTATAGTTTTAAATAGTGCTCATCCAACCTAATGAAAACTATGGAAAAATGTAGCTAATTTCTTTGCAAAACGACCAAAATGGGTTGGGGTCAATGAAAAGAGTAGCTAATACTTAGCTTAAATAGGGACATCTCACAAAACATGATTTTTTAATACAATTGCTCAAAAAGTGGTACTTTTTGTAGCTGTATATCGTGAGGAAGGAAGTTGGATATTTCACACTAGTGCTTTTTGCTTTTCCATTTTTTGTAATTTACAAAAATACCAATTAAGCATACATCCAACCAAACAGTTTGTATGTTCAACCACTTTATTTATTTTTTGATTACGTCACATTTAGAATTGTATGTATTAAAAACGTCGTTTGATACACAAAACGGAACTGCCATTTTGACTCTTCCCGAACCTCGGGACTTACATCAAGTTGTGCTATTTTTCCTGCTAAAATTTCGACATTTATCGATGTGTGATGAGTTGATGACCAATGTCAAATAAAGAACGCCCTTCATTCGCCGTCATTCAAAAGGATAGACTTTTATTAAAAGTTGCCTAAATATAATAGAAATAGACCTATGTGGATAATGAGAACTATTTTTAGAAAAGTGAATTTAAATGAGCTCTGAACCCTCGGTGCGCGAGTCCGACCCGCACTTGACCGGTTTTTTCTAGTGCGATCCAAGTGTCAGCTTTTGCAACTTTGAGAGCGGTCGAATCTTCAATTAAGCGAAAAAATCCTAATCCTTTGATTTTGAATATTATATTATATATAATGCTATATTTTATTTAATAATAAAATATTAAAAATAAACCATTTTCAATTTTATCAAAATTGACATTGGGGGTACATTCTCGTTGATTGATGGGTCTTTATGTAAAACAGGTTCGTAAATGAAGTTTTTTCAGCGCCCACTGCTGCTTATTAATATTGTATCAGCATCGTTTTTACGGAGCTTACTCGTAGCGGCCATCTTTTATTAAAAAATGTACCTACATCCACCTGCTTGGCATCAGTAATAAATATCTAAATTTAATATTGAGACATTAATATAATTACTACCAAAAAAGGTTATTTTTAAATTGAGATTTAATTACGCAATACACAGTAGAGTTAAAGTACAAACGGTGGACTAACTGTCAAATAGTATTATCTACCAGTCAACCAGTAGGCCAAACAGAGACGAATAATCTTCAATGCAAAGTAAACTACTACATTAATTAATATACTGAAGGGGCGATTTTTAATCTCCATATAACACTATCTGTCAGATAAATTTTAGCGATGTCCTTTTCTATTTTATGATAAAAAAAGGAAAGTGTAGATAACTTTAACTGTCTGATATTTTTTTAGGTATTGGAATAATCAACTCTATCAAAAAAATATTAATATTAATGTAGACAGATAAAAATTCAAGCTAATTTGGGTAAGTATTTTACTGCTGATTAATGAGAATGTCCTTCTATTGTATTTCAAATTTTAAGTAAAGTTCAGGTCATATTCTACATTGAAAAATGCTCTAATTGAATCCATATTTACATTGCTGACGCGATGACAACTCTTATTCGCTGACAGTACCTAAGAGCTGTCATGACGTCGGCGCGTGATTACGATATCGGAGCAAGATGGGCTAAACCAAAGTAGAGCAAGGGTCTACTGACGTACTTTTTTAGTATCCCGAAAGATGTCCAAGTAGGACCTACATTGTTATAATATTTGATGAAGTGAGTGTTTAATTAAAAGAAGTGCCGCAGTATATAAATTAAAATAGTTATTAATTTCGGCATTTATAAAGTGCATAGGGCGGCGCCCGCACTATGAGTTTTCAATATTCGCCTGTTGACCGCATCATAAATCTTCCGCTTGCAACAACAACCTGCATTCCACCCGACCCGTCCCTAATATTTAATCAAAATTGTACAACCAACTTCAATTTTGTAAGGTTTTTTTTAAATACAGAATTCGCTCGGGCTTATGCAATAGTTACTTGTTATGCAAGGCTGCAAAGTCGTTATTTGGCACAAGAGCCGTATTGAATCCTGAGCGTAACGAGGGATTCAAGGCCTCGAGACCCAAATAACTTTGCTGCCGTGCGAAACACACAATTTTTCACCACACCGTAGCGAGGAAAACACTAGGTGCTAGAAAAACAATTCCACGAGCGCCACATCAGGTGTCGTGTGCGCGCAGTGCCGGCAGCTACAACATTACTTAGCCACGCTAGCGAATAAAATGGACTGTTGCGCGCAGATTTTGACCGACAAAGAAAGACTTTCCGATCAGAGCCCTTAGCCAAGATGCCCATCGCTAACTAGCGTTTCTATTCGTTTCGTTTTTAAACCAATCGCGTCACTGATAGATCACGTGACTCTCCGTATGACGTGATCTACCAATGACGCGATTGGCTTAAAAACTAAACGAATAGAAACTCTAGATAGCGATGGGCATCTTGGCTAAGGGCTCTGATGAGGTGAAAAAGTTTTTTCGTAATCTTAATCACCGACAAACGTTTCATAAAATGTCATCGATTTAAAATATTTACGTTTAAAATGTGTCCTGAAAAAACTGTGCTTGAAGTCCGTCTAAGCACAGTTTCACTTGCAGTCGCACGCTGTCAATCGTTGGGTCAACTAGCCTAAGTGCTCCGTAAAAACTGTAAAAATAATACCTTAGCTACATTAAAAAGGATAGCGTTTCGTATTTTCGTTAAGCACTCATATTTTTTTTATAATGTATAATGCATTTCAGGCATTGATTAAGTACAGTCAAGGTCATAAATATGTATACACTTTAGTACCTTGTCTATTTAATGTCATGTTTAAACTGCCATATATGAATGTCACAGCGATTAAAGTGACAAGGCTAGTGCCTTGTAAGTGTAAGTGCACTTTAGTAAGTGTATACATATTTATGACCTTGATTGTACATATTAGATACACAATTTTTATAAAAATCAATAAAAAATAAACTGGCTCAAAATGACATTGACAGTTTTATTCTGATATACTCGTATGATAACACCGCAAATTTTTACCTTGTAACACGAAACAAAATTCATGCAAAATTGAACCCATTGTACTAAATGTCCGTGTCAAATTTGCAAACTTACGTTTCAAAGTATTGAATATTGAATGCTCAAATTCACAAATGCAAATTGCAAATGCGTTGTGAGATGTTTGCGTTATGAAATGTCATAACCGCCTAACGTTTGCATTGGAAATAAAACTTTATACTTGTGAGATAAGGTTGTTCTTCAAAATTTTAAAATACGTTATTTTGTACATTATGTGTTTTTACATTTGTCTATTACACGCACACACATACGACTAAGCATCGGACACTTTTTCGACTTGAACTTGTGGGTGATAGTGTATCTAAATCGATGTAAAATGTATTTAAACCAAATTTCATTTTACCGAAAGTAACTTTCTGCAGAAGGTTTGTTAGGTTTCAGAAAATCCCGAACATTGTTTAGGTAAGGTTTACACGTAACTGATGAATATTACAAAATTGTAACTCACGAGGTAAGAAATGCCCGTCTATGAAATGAAAATTCTACAAATTGATATACATTGCATTATCATGCAATGAGTACAGATGTAACAAGGATTAACCAATTTTATTGGTATGATAGAGCACTAAAATAACAGGTCTCACATTGTACAATTTGTACGTTCAGTTTATAGTTTTATTATTTACTTGACCCATTGCAGCTTGCAAAGGGGTGAAGTGTGATAAGGATTTCCTACATTTCGAACCTTACAGATACTGTCAATAAAATTTACCAACCGCATTATATTGGAAATTATAGTATTCCTGGACTGTGAAGTGGATGGGTATAAAACCCTGACATTTAAATATAACTGTGGTTAAATATTGAACAAGATTCAATTTCTGAGTTAATTATCGCTCTTGATATGAATATACGTTTGGACATAATTTTAATAAGTACCGGTAAGTCCGTACTTTTTAAAATAATATCCAATAAATAAATGAATGGGCAAATACTGCATTTTAAAAAGTTGACCCCTCACTGAGTCCCATTTATCAAAGAAAATATGAATAGCTTTTAATTATTGCTATAAGACTGGTAAGGGATATTTAAAACTATTTCAATTTTCAAATCAATGGCATTAATAGTTACTGAAATATGCGGCTGTGGCAGACCGACACAGACAGATGGCTGGACGGAGTAGGACCACGAGGGTTCCTTTTTAACTTTTTGTTACGGAACCCTAATATGAGGCTTTACTAAACAAATTGCATGGCATGCATTATAAGCTCTTACTACCTGCCTAATATGTTTATTATAACATACATATAATATTTGGTTAACGAAGTGAAACAGAGACAACAACTCAAGGTATAATGTAATCGAATATGAGATTTAATTGGCGCTTATCACCGGCGGCTTGTTCTTCGCGGAGCCGATTTCGCTCGGTAAACGTTGCTAAGGGATATTTGACTTATGTGTACCGAACTAAAAGCTATTAGGGCTCCTCGGTAAACAACTTGCTTAAGTCGTCAATCGGATACACGGTCAAGCGGTGTGCGGATCCCGCGCCGCACGAATTTAAACAATCTTCACTCTACGTACATCGTATTTAAGTTATTTGTATACGCAATCGACATATCTGTGAACAGAGATTCGTTTATTCTGTGTTTATTTTTCTCGTACGAAGTAAGAAAGTAATTAAAAAGAAAATTACTTCAAAAAGCAAATACAGTTTGATTTAACTCTATTTTTTTAAATATTTGGTGTAATAATATGAGAAGTTTATTGATAAATGACGCCGCGGCTGTTTTTAAAAAAAATATATAAAGGCCCACGGATTCACTAACCCAGAATTAAGAAACGATAAACGATCGCCGGAAAACCTTAGAAGTAATTAAATTAAAGAGAAACATTTAAATAGTGATTTATAACATGTTTTTATATAAAGAATGTCTGTAAAAAGCAACCTATGAAAAATGGAATCCAACAAAATAGAACGGAGAATCAAATTTTGTTTGTCGTGTTCCAGTCGTTTATTAGGTTAATCTTCTGAGTATGATAAAAGCTGGGAACTGAAGCTCGACCAACTAAAATTGCATTTCTGTAACTGCGTTCATGTTTGTCAAAATAACAACTCTAATAAATATGTTCCAAACAATGGCTCACCGTTGTGCACTTTACTTTAAATTCTTCTCTGGTGAAATTTTATTCTGATTTGTTGTGTAAATGTAACTACTAAGTACGTAAGAATGAATTTTATAAAAAAGAAAAACAAAACTGCTGAGCAGAATTGAGTAAATTTGAGTTTAGCTTAAAAGAAAATCATTACAATAGCTGACCTGTATGCTAGTCCTTTCACCGGCTGTCTTACCTCTGCACCGGAACATAACAACACGAACACATTGCTGCTTGGCGCCATATCCCTTAATCGTGATAAGAGGATTGTGAGGTGACGGCTTTCCATACAAACGGAAATAACGTTTTCCACCCCTAAATGTTAACCGATTTCGACCAATTTTTGATACGGTGTCAGTCGGAAGAAAAACTATGTCCGTACGATTCGTTTTTTCAATTTTATTAATAAATTTAGAAGATAAAAACTTCACTAAATTAAGTCATTATCTCTAATTGTTAGTTAGTGCTTCAAAAGCAAAAGAGTAAAGGTTTAATAATTGAGTTTTTGTGTAGGTATAGTTAACGTGAACGAACTCTAAAAGGGCAGAGGCAGCATTAGGGGCACAAACTTTACAGAGTTGCCTTACAAGGAGCATAATCGATGCTGGGATGTTAAACCCTGGAGCTGGCGGCTGGTGCGGGTGGGTAAGTGCAGTAATTGAGCAAGCAGCGGGCGTCAATGTTTAATCAGCCCCGAGCGGAGCGAGCTGTTTATCAATCGGCTGAAAAAACAACATATTTCAATATCCTCTGATTAATATCCGCTGCCAGTTCGCCGGCCGAGGCAAACATGAAATTTATGTACTGCGACCAAGCGGTTTATTTCATTTTGCTTTTTAAATTACAAATATTCCGTGACAATTGGTTGACGCGTCGCCCCCATCTGTTGCTGGTTGATTATTATAAGGATGTGAATTAGAAGTACAGTTTAAAAAACTAGAATAAAGATCGTAGCTTACAATTTGTTCGCTCTTGGTGAAAATGTGATCTTACAACATGTCTGTATAGTAAATACTAACTTTGATTAAGTACTTATGAATTATTACATACAAAATCATCTTAAAATTCTATAATATATATATTACAGTGAGAATAATCAACTATCACGTTCTATCTACAGTATATTTTTACAGTAGGTACACTACACTCTACCAAATCTTTGCAAAGATTGATTGAATTTTTCACCAACATAAAGCATAAAAACCGGACAAGAGCATGTCGTACCATGCTCAGTGTAGGGTTCCGTCGCCATTCTTATAAACACAAACAACAATCTCCAAAAAAAACATAAATACTAGCAAATTTTCTAGTTAAAGATAGCTGATTTTCAGTAGGTATAAACATTTTTTCGCCTGTAACTCAAAAACCAATAAAGTCTACTTTGGTCGTGATAGTTTTACGTTTAAATCCGTTATAATGTTCTTTCAACACACAACTGAAACACTACAATCTCAAAATGTAAAAATACGATGTGATAAGGTGCACAAGGAAATAAGCGTACCTTCATGGCATTTACGTCCTTTTGTTGAGAAGCGCAGTTTTTCGGCAATAACTCAAAAACAGTATATCCGATCATGTTAAATTCTGGTGTACACTAAATAACTATGCATAATATTTCCTAATCAAGCCTGGCTCGTTGAAAAGGTCGAATAACTATAGGGCGAACCCACATAAACACGTTACGACGTCGTGACGTGCCACGTTACGGCAACGTGCAACGTTGCGTCGTCGTGACGTTGATTTCTACGTCGCGCATCGTAAAAATCCACGTCACAACATCGTGACGCGCATCATGGCACATCACGACGTCGTTGATAAGATGCTAAAAAATCAATGACCCTATTTATACTACAATTAGGTGTTTATTGTGACAATCCTCACGTCACGGTGTCGTGACGTGCCACGATGCGCGTCATGATGTCGTGACGTGAATTGTTACGTTGAATTGTCACGTCGACGCAACGTTTCACGTTGTCGTAACGTGGCACGTCACTACGTTGTAACATGTTTACGTGTGTTCGCCCATGGTCGAATAAATTTGTTCGTCAGTTTACTCTAACTAACTTGTAAAATAGCAGTTTCCCTCCAGCACCACGAGGCGAGTCCTTTGCGCCCCATTACTGTAATAATCTCCGTGCACATGTTGATATCATTGCCACAAAATTGGAATTTGGCTCGACAAGGTCTCTGGCGCCGCAGCTATATTAGCATAAAGACATAATTGATGGCTAAACTAATTTAATGTAACACAGCAATTATGCTAAGACGCTCATGGTTTACAACGCCGTAAAATTTACTTCCGGTCCCCGAAACTGCAACGGAAGTAATAAGCAGTGCAATACTCGCGGCCATAAATTAGAATAAGCAGTTTTAAGTGAAGAGGGCGTGCAGCCTCCGCCTGATGCGTACCTACATTTGTAACTTATACCTACCTTCTTACATTTTACGACGAAAATATGCTTTCTTTAAATTATGAACATAATAGATTAAAGATTTGCAATTTGAATTCATTATCTTTGTAAACTGGGGCCAGGTTGTGACCTGACATGCTGTGCCCTATCCTATGCCGCTGCTTAAAAAAAAGGAATATAAGAAGAAACTGGAATAAAATCTGAATTTCCCTTTTTAATGCAATAGTGCAGATAGATGGACTGATGTAGATAAAGTAGTTATTTGCAATACGTTTCATTTATAATAATGTTTATCCAATTTTTCATTTTAAGTACTTACCAAAAATCTAACTACAGAGATAATACTGAAAATGCGTTACTTGTACAAGTAACTCCAGAGCAAAGACGGGGCAGTACAGTCGTAAAATGGAACTCGCGAAACTTAACTCGGAAATTTTATTAAAATAACAACATTAAGCCGTTAATTTGTTAGTAAAAGTTGGACAGACGGTAAAAATTACTTATTCACGGCGCGAGGCCGCGGCGGCGGCTCGCGTCGCGCCGCTTTTCTATAATTCACCGTTTTCTTAGACGAACCCGTATCGCAGGACTACTACTAGATTATAAGTTTTTTTGGGAAGGAAGAGGTGCAAAGCTCGCTTCCTTGATACTCGTACTTTAGTCAGGGGAGGCGATGGTGCATCCATTCGGTGTCAAGATATTTCACCGTTTTCTTAGCGAACCCGTATCGCAGGACTAGGTACTACTAGAATGGATGCACCATCGCCTCCCCTGAGTAAAGTATCAAGGAAGCGAGTTTTGCACCTCTTCTTTCCTAAAAAACGTTACGCGGAATTAAGATTGAACTTCAGTAGATTCCGAGTATTGTGAAGAAGCGATTCAATGATTGACGTGACAATAGCCTAAAATTCCCCAAACCACATGTTTCATTTTACCACTCTTTTAAATATACGCAATATGCAAAATACTAAAAGATGTTGTGATAACACATAGGCCAATCATTTTATATTGAAGATTCTTAACATCAATTCTTGTGGTAAAATCATTAAACCCGCCCGCAGAGTAATTGAGATACTAACAGGTTTTCTATAGAAAATCCACTTTCTTGGAAGAAGGAGAGGAATGGCCGTATTCCGGTATCGATGTGCTAACAAATGAAATTAATGCATTTCTCCAGAGAAATAAAATGTCATTAGTTTCGCTCGATGAGCTCGCTCCGGCCCGAACGCAGAGCGACCTCCTCCTTAATAAAGATCTGGTTTATTTTCCCGATCGTTTTCAGTTAATAGCTGTAATATGTAGGTGTGCATTGAATGGGTAATTATAAGGCAGATCATAACTCGAGAAGTCATTTATGCAACTGTCACATAAGTAAGACCTTTGCTACGCGAGTGGGGAAGACAGGACACGAGGTGAATCCCAGTATTTTAATGAAATCAAGTCTAATCATTTAATTTCATATAGGTAAGCAGTACGAATAAAAGTTGTACCTATTGAATACATAGAAAGTAATATAAGATCTAAAGATATATTCATAAACTTAAAGCATTAATTATTAAACATGCGTATTACAAAATATGGTCAGGCCTAAGAAGTATACTTACAGAAACATTTTGTGTAATAAATAGCTAACAAGAGTATCATACAACCAACTTCGATTTTAGGGTTCCGTACGCGAAAGGTGCCAAACGAACGGGACCGGGGGGCGAGTCTGGTCGTCTGTCCTAAACTTTAAAGAGCTGTATTTTTTGAACCGCAATACATAGATGGTTGTTTTTTTTTACCGAATATGTGTTGTAACAGTGGATTTTCTAACAAATAAGTACCTAAGAAAACTAAACTAAAAGTAAAATAATAAGGGGGTCCCCAAAAAGAAACGTTTTTTAGCGTTTATTTGTTTTTATTGTATTGTTAAAATGGTAATACATACCTATACCTAAGCGTTAAATTTGGTGTGGGAAATTATAGTACAAACTCTAAAGAAAAACAATAAATAATAAAAACCGACCAAGTGTGAGTCGGGCTCATGATAACGGTCATAAAGCTATATTCAAATATTTAAATTTGGTAAATACACTACACACAAATTGTATATAATAATATTGTGTGGCGGTAAGGGAAACCTCGGTGCGCGAGTCCGACTCGCACTTGACTGGTTTTTTTTTCGGATAAGAAAAATAAATGTCGAATATAACTTTGAGTTGCGCCTGCTTTTCGCTTTTCAGTTGATATTTTTAACATAGTCGGTTTAAAAAAAACCAATTGTTACTGAAGAACACATTACTAGTGGCTTTGTGAGCTGTAGACCTTAACTTTGCCGTTGTAGAAACTTAACTTTGCCGTTAGACAACTGTTAGCCATACAGTTAGCCATACATCAACATATGTCGCGGTCAGTTCACCAATACCTCAAATAAGTTGGTAATCGCAAAAATGGGGGCATATCTCCGCCATTTTGAAAAATTACGAAAAACTGAATCGACGAAAAAAATCCATATATAATTATAGAACCCGCTCACAAATTTTCACGTGAATCGGTTGAGGAATGCGACCTGTAGAGGAGAACAGCCGGACATACGAAAGCATTTTTGCCCGAGATGAAGCGGAGACGCTTCGCTCGCTCGGCAAAAATATATTTACATATAAATTATCAAAACAATCTAGATATTACGGCATGACGCTGAGTTGCACCCTGTTTGACACATTTTGGCATTTTTGATCGTTTTTGCTTTGCTCGTTTTAATTAATGTGTCCTAATGTGTGCTAAATAAACTAGATATTTATTTATTCCTTTCTTTCTTACTCGTTTCGCTAGAATTCAAAATGATGTCGATAACGACAAACAACAAGAATGAGGCAATTATTTATGTTAAATTACTATGTACTAGCTTTCCACCCGCGGAGTCACTACTTTCTTAAGTTATTTAACTTAGTTATTTTAAAATATAGCCTATGTCCACCCTGAAAATCAATTCTAAATGTTGGTGAGAGAATTTTTAATAATTTTTAAATCGGTGTCGTTTTTTAAATTTTTTAAATGTGTAGTCCCGGAGATTACCCCTTACATAAAAACAAAAAAAAAAACAATTTACAAACTTTACCTCTTTATGATATTAGTATAGATTACCTACTTGACACATTGTTATTAGTTCTTTCAGAAAACCCGAACATTAGCCTTCACAGTCGAATCTTAATAGAGAGAAATCTAAGAAAAGATGACTTACTATTTATTGAGTTTTCGTGGCATTATTCCAGTGGATATCATTTATGTATTTATTCCAGTACAAGTAATGTCGGGTGATCTCCCGCTTCGTATGAAAGAGCTTGTCTCTTTTTGGCACATACGCGCTGTCTATAATTTTCTCTGTCATTAACTTTCATTGTTCTGTACCACAAAGGGTGGATTCCCAGAAGTAAGGAAGCCAGAAACAACTAGAGTACAATAGTCCAATGATTTGGGCCCAAAAGACGCGCCGCGCGTGGCTTTGTTCAGGGTTCAATGAAATCTGCGACTAGCGATTTAATCGCAACGCGACATGAATTTGTTCAAACTAAGAATAAATATTTACGAATTTAATTCATTAATGCAAGAAATACTAAGGATCATAAAGATTTCAACATAACCGAGTATTGGCTTGTAAATGCTTTACGACGGCTCAACTACCCTTAATCTTCGCAAACAATAGGGCGTCTCAGCCGTAATTGCTATAATGCAGGAGCTTTTCAAATAAAGCCAGCCGCATTACAAGTATGCCATGTAAATGACGAGTTGACCCGGTGCGGTGTTATTGCGGGCCCAGTTACGCCTTATTTTATCTAAATCCTATGTTGTGTCCCGCGCATAAATCGGCCGCTAAGGCACACACTGCGTGAACATTTTCTTATTTTCCGTGCAAACGTGCCAAGAACTGTAAGTACGGATGCCCACCCTTTTCTGTTTTGTGTAAAAATATAGTCACCAATGCGCTCTGTTTGAGCTTCAACGCATCTATAATTTGTGGGGAATTTTGACATTTTAACTTTGAATCGGTATTTTGTATTTTTTCTATCAATGAAAATTCATACATGACACGTAAGTATAATTACTTACAATTTAATAATTGATGTACCCTGTAAAACTGCGTTGCACTAGTTAGACACGGCCTTTATTCTTCCTTGGTAGCCCGTCGTGATTCTATGTATATTGTAATCATATATTTGACGCTGTGACCGGTTTTATTGTCAAGTAAATAAAAGCTACCATGACGTCAACAATATGGTTTCGACATAGAGCCAAGATATAGGATAAATGAATTAGAAAATAATAATTATGGGTCGATGAGAATATTAAAGCATCTGATTCAATCTTTTTATAATTCAGCTGCAATAAGAGGTAATTTCAATGTTGCAGTAATTACGACAACTTCTCTGTAATAAATATTCTTAACTACTTGAAGATAATTGGAATACTTACAATTCGTAAAGTATAATTGTTCGGCGGTACTCCGGTCGATTTACTGATTAGGGATCCGCAGCTAAACTTTTAAAACCCTCATTCTCATGTCCTGTCCATTTGTCTGTCCATCCGTTAAAGCTTCAGAGCAAAATAGTAGAGACCTACCCCCTTATTCATAGCAAAACAAACCTATTTTAATAAAAGTATGCTTTGTCACTTTCTGTCAGATTCAAATGTCACAATGAAATAAAAAGCCACAGAATACTTCAAGCATACAGATATTATAGGGAATAATATGTTTCCATCGGTAAAACTCGGATCTCAATCGGAAGACGACGGGACCCGAAGTGTCAATTAATTATTGTATTAAACGAATGACATGTTTATATTCATTAATATGAAATTTTATTATTTAGTGTCAAATGTCAAAATGAAAAAGACAACATATGGTACTGTATAATATAGAGATGTTATAACCACCCTAAGAAACTTAGAAATACACTCATAGGTAAGTAGTACTTTTATTGTCATTCGTAAACGAAACACTCTCCTTACGTTAACATATAATGCAGCAAAATAACGCATACGTATTTTGAAATATTTACAATAATAAAACTCAGGACGCTACGCACTTAAAACATTACCTACTTACTTATTAAAATGTTAATATTACCTATTGAATATTTGGATCAATATTTTCAACATTTTCCATTTCACAATCTGAGTTACACGCAGACATGTCATCGTCTGTACTTTTATTGACGTGAATGACAATACTATCAATATTATCATCCATCGAGTGTTCTTGTGAACGATATTCATTTTCAAATTTGACGGCATGATCACAAACTTTCTTCCATTCATCCATCCAGGCCAATCATATTAATTTTTTTCTTGAATCACTTTCTTTACTGTAGTCATATTCATGCCTGTTTCTTTTTGATACGTAACAATTTATCTGGGACCATAATGTTTTCAATTGGGTTGAAGTCGGGATGGTATGGTGGTAACCTTACTACTGTGTGTCCACGTTGATGTAAAATCTTGTCTATTGAATATTCTACACAGTCTTGTTTATGACGACAAATAATTTCATATAGTTGTACCTTGGTTAATGATGGATCAAAGGGAATATTATATATTTCTAACCAGTTTATCATTAGCGGGTTTGCTGTATTAAAGTTGGGTGGAAGTTCCACATATTTATCGTGATAAGCAGCATTATTTACTACTAATACAGAATTTGGAGACAAGTTGGTAATAAGTTGATTTTGTAACCATTTTTCATAATTTACATTATTCATGGCATCGTGATAATCACCGGTCTTATCAGTAGACTTGTACATAAGCAGAGCACCCGGAACAAATCCTTTGGCATTACCTGCATGTACAATAATAAGACGTTGGCCTTTTGAAATTAACTGTTTCACTCCTTTATCCGTGGAATCCGCCCAGCATTTTCCTGTTAAATGGGATGTGTGAACATATGTTTCGTCCGTGTACACAATATCTCCTTCAGATCTATAATTTCTTATTAAGTCCAGATACTTACTCTTTTTAGTCTTACGTCATCCTTCCTTCTATTGTTTGTAATTCTTAATATCTTCTTAGTATCTTTCTTAATGTAAAATCACCGCCTTTAAAATTCATCGTTTCCATCAATTCGGACTTTAGGGCCTGGATCGTAGGAACTAGTTTATAAATCAGATGGAAATTATTAACCATACGTCTTATTACTGCGTAATCAAAGTCATCAAGATCAAGACAGAAAATTTTGCGTGGTCTACCTAACTTAACATTATTTGGATTTGAAATTTCATTTTTCTTGTTATCTTCTTCCTTGTTTATTAGTTTTCTTATTGTTGGCCGAGAAATGCCCGTTGCATCTGAAATTCGTTGTTGAACTTTGCCAAAATATTGAGAATCATTGCTTTTTCCGAATTTGCTATTTTCTGATAAAAATACACGTATATGTTAAATATAATTTCCTGGACTGGAGAACCTAAGCGTTTTTTTCTATTTTGAGGTTTCAGCATGATAATACAAACGTTATATACGTAAACCGTAAATATAATCAAAACTACAGCGAATATTTGAATTGCGTAATAGCCACTATAATATATATTGGCTGCTGAATGCGACCTACCCCTACTGTGGTATGATGGGTACTGAAGCTAATTGAGAGAGCACGATAAATACGAACTTTTCCGATAAAACACGATGGAAACTAATTATGCACTACATCTGTACTTTAGTTATTATGTAATTATGAATAAGAGGGTTAAAATTGATCAAGTATCATTAAAATCATGAAAAAAAAATTTTTTTGTGCGTGCGGGATGCATGTGGCGGGACAAGAGTTTCGAAAGTCGTTATAAATATTCTGTTCTCCTCTCCTACATTTCCAACAAGTTAAAAAAAAGTCTGAACTAAACATGCTAAATGCCAGTTCTTAACTGTACATCTTTCTATTTACCAACATATTTTTAAACGAGATTCGTAATGCTCTTTAAGTTTTATATAAACTTTACAAGTTCAGAGGTAGAACCACTGAAATTTAAAAATATATCATGCGATGTTGTAAAGCTCTATATAAACGTGTGTTCGCTGTGTTTTGATATAATATATCAAATCTTATTAGTTAATTTTAAACACTTTTAGGATATTCTTTACTTATTGGGGAGAAAACATTCTTTAATACGTTTTAGTTTGAATTGACACGATCAGTATTTAAAAGCGTAAATAAAAAAAGCAAACTAAAGCCAATTAAATTAGCAACTTGTTCCGTCGCCGCCAGCTAAATCGTAAATCCCCACACTTCAAGGTCTTCAGCCATTTAAAAGACAAAGTTGTCGGACAAACCAAACAAAAGATAAAAGCTGAGAGTACACTTACCGGAAACAGCATGGCTAGTGCTTTTTGAAAAACATGTTTCGCTTGGAGTATGGAGGTAGATTGTGGAATTGGACCATTGCCATTGCAGTAAAAGTGGAAATAAATCGGCTGTGACGCATTTGCCAGCGAATGACCTAGATCAAAAAAGTAAACGGTTTAGTGTGCCTGGAGCTGGGTCCTAAATCTCGATTGATAGAGAGCAGGAATGGAAGCGTCGAGATAAATAACCTTAATTTTGGACTGTAAACGTGAAAATGCTCTTCTATCACAATAAAGCTGATGGAACTAAATCCGGAGTGCCCTTCGTCGGAACGATTCAATCGGCTAATCGATTTGTCTTTACAGAGGCCACAAAGTTGTGGCTTATTGTTACGAAAACAAATGACTAAACTAAGTTAAAACTTGAACTTATATTTTTAACAGGTAGTAACAAACTTAAGTTTACTTTAAATATTTATTTGAGATGTTAAATTTTTTTATAAAAAATAGAACCGTCTTCAAAAAAAACCCACTAAACAAGACTAAATAATGACTGGCTTCCTGGGAATTGCCTATTTGATGGGTGCCTAATAGGTACATGGAATATATCTACAACACTAAAAAATCTATAACACTAAAAAAATCGCGTCAACACAAAATCGGTCGAGTTGAACTAATATATCGCTTAATAACGGATCCATGCGGATGACGTCACGTGGTATCCATTATTCTTGTATACCAAAACCTTCTCCAGAATGTAACAAATACTTTGCTGAAAACCGCATCTAAATCGGTTCAGCCAAACGCGAGATAATCGTGGACAAACATACATACATACATACATACATACATACATACATACATACATACATACATACATACATACATACATACAATAAATCGGTTCAGCCAAACGCGAGATAATCGTGGACAAACATACATACATACATACATATATACATACATACATACAAACATACAGGTCAAACTGAGAACCTCCTTTTTTTTTTGAAGTCGGTTAAACATACAGGTCAAACTGAGAACCTTCTTTTTTTTTTGAAGTCGGTTAAACATACAGGTCAAACTGAGAACCTCCTTTTTTTTTGAAGTCGGTTAAAAATAGGCCCTCATTTTATCGGTGTCGAAAATGTGGGGATTGTGGCATTTTTAAGGGCGAAACCCTTTCAAAGAAGTAAAATCTTAAATTCGGCATGTTTTTAAAAAGTAAATAAAAAAAGAGGAATCACCCTGCAATCATTAGCAAGGGAAATGTGAACAGCACTGACTAGATACGACTACTGAATAAATCTTGTGTCAATATGTCACCACGTACAATAGACTAGAATATATACCTATTCATAGGCTCTAGAAATGTTTCCGTGGGTTTTACGATTTTGGAAGCAATTCTTGTAATCCATTAGGTTGTCTGACGTTCAACTTTTATGCGGTCCCTACCACCGAATGTCTCGTGAAAAGCGAGTAACATCGCTCAAATTATTTTCACTGGAGTTTTTATGATACTCTTATCTTTTTACACGCACATTATGTGTAGATACGTGCACATAATGTTTAGACGTATGGCACTGAGCAAAGTGTCCATAAATCGAATTCGTGCGTCGAATTGCATCGTACGAAGTCGTACGCCGCGAGTGAGGTTAACTCACAGATCATATAGTATTTCCTTGGTCTGTGGGTTAACTCCTCTCTTCGACAGTCCAAATGTTTCGGTGTGTCTCATTGTAATTAAATTTGGCCGTGTTGGGAAAGTATACGAAACAATATTGACGTATGGGTTCGTCCGATGATTATACTTGTCCATCAGCGAGTTAACAATAGTAGTTTGTTGTAATGCCAATTACGCAGAGTCGCCTACATAATCTTATCTACACACATAGTTATTGTAAATCCTCTGTGATAAAAAAATAATAGTTATATACATATATAAAAAAATAATAGTTATATACATACATACATTGACGACGCGGTTAGCCTAGTTGGTAGTGAACCTGCCTACGAAGCTAGCGGTCCCGGGTTCGAATCCCGGTATGGACAAATATTTGTGTGATGAGCGCGAGTGTTTGTTCCTGAGTCATGGATGTTTTCTATATATTTAGTTTTCTGTATGTTTATCGTTGTCTAGTACCCATAGTACAAGGTACAAGCCTAGAGCTTAGTTTGGGACTAGGTCAATTTGTGTAAGATTGTCCCCTGATATATAGGTAATTATGTTGATGACATTTCATCTTGATTGATGCTTTAACATTAAAATAAATAAAATAATTAAACTGAATGTTATTGAAAGAAACGGTATACCTACCTATAATAAATTCCTTTTCAACACACTTGCTCGTAAAGTGGCCCTTATTTCATCGTATTTAGGGTAATAAGGCAGTATATTAAACACGCGTGCTTTTTACTTTAAATTATCACACTAGTGTTTTTTACATTATAGTTTTTTTTAAATCTCAGCAAAGAGTTGTGACATTTTGAATTAACAGTCATAGTTAAAATATCTAAAATAATATCTATAAAAATAGCGCGCATAATCTTAACACCAAAACTAAGGCGCGATGCTCCACGGATAAGTGTTTATATGAGATTTTATTATTTTTTCCTAGCCAATTGTGTTGAAAAGCGTCGTATGAAACGCGTGAGCATGGTTTTTTTAAACTCTCGGCTCACTTACGCCCTCGCTCAAAGCTCGGGCTAAAATCTCGCCTAGACCTTAACGACCCACTTAGCACACTCGTATCATAATGTTCTATAAAATTATGACTGTTAATAACGTGGTTGTCTGATTATGACATTATATCTGACATTTTTGTATTTTACACTATGTTATGGAAAAAAAACTTGTTCTTTCTAGAAGTGTCAATGAGATTGTCATAATAGCAATAGATAGGGGTAAAACCGAATAAGAAAAGGGCCTAATACCCACCTAGATAGATCCGAGCACCCTAATTGACCTTAATAATATGCCTACGCAACATACATAATACCGCACAAGATGATAATTACTATATTTATTCCAAATTATTTTAAAGGACCTTCTCAACGATACTCGTACCTCACTTGAACCAGTAAGCGAACAATAAATACATCCTACCGCCGTCGACAACGGCAGGTATAGGAAAATACAGACGTAGATAGACAGTTTTATAATAAAATAATAAAAAATAAAAATAAACCATTATGGAATTAAGGACCAAAAAGATCGTACTCGTCTGTCTAAAGTCTGCTGGAAAGTCCATGTCTGTTTGTGGAACCTTATTGTAAAAACTAAATGCTATATACTACTGAATTTGATGATTAGCAACTCTAAACCTTAATAAAAATAGCTGTGCTCACACCTTTTTCATTACCTATTTATATGTATCTTGTATTTATGTGCGTAAATGTAATGAAATAAATATTTTTTTATTTGATTCAATTTTTTAAATACCTGCTTTGAATGAAATTTATCATCCCATTTGTGATTGGGTAATTCTCAAAAGCCAATTTAGAAGCGTTGGGCTGAATATGAATTTAAAACCTGTGTGTGTTATTTCCATTCGTTTTTCATGTAGCGTTTTCCTTTCGCCAATAATCCTAATAATGGGAACGACGGAGTTAAACTACCCTTTATTCACCACTAATAATACATAGTCCAATATTCCATATGAGCCGCAATCTACAAAGAAAAAAATTGTGTTGTATCGTATAATCGAGAACAATGAGTAGGCAAGTCGGACATTACAGTGTAATCTCGGGCAGCGCCGACGAGTCTGGCCTTTGGGACCATTGACTTCCCTTCTTGCAAATAAGGCGTAGGGCGACCACACACCTTCGACTGGCCCTGCGGAAACAGGGAAAGGGTGTACACCTAACAATGGGTAGACATAGGAATTAACAACGAACGCGTGGATAAAGGTAAAGATATAACGTTAAAACTATGTAATTTATATAAATAAACTAGTTCTTGCCCTCGACTTCGTCCGCGTAAAAGTCGTTTATCACTGCTCCCTCGAGAACTGTAAAATTTTTCGGGATAAAAAGTAGCCTACTCGTATGTTCTATTCCAGACTAACCTATCTCGGTGCCAAATTTCATCCAGATCCGTACAGCCGTTCTGGCGTGATTGAGTAACAAACATACATCCATCCAAACTTTCGCATTTTTAATAGTAGTAAGTCAAAGTCAAAGTCAAATATTTATTCAGTAAATTGGCCACATACGGGCTCTTTTACACGTCAGTAATATAGAGTGAATCTACCAGCGCTTCGGACAAGACCATCATTGCGGAGAAGAAGCGCCGCAAGAAACTCCAGCAGAAGGTCATTTTTTCCAATATAAAATACAATAATACTTAAAAGTAAGTTACATTACAAGGTAATACGAGTAAAGTAACAAATATTCATTATTAGAACTAGCACAAATGAAAACATTACAAATGTAAGGTCAAATACGTTACACTAAATGTAATGACTAGGAGAACAACACGACGAGGTCTCTAAGATAAATTAATAGCATATCGAAATGATAAAAGAAGAATAAAATATTAGCTACATTGCAAATAAAAAATAAAGGCTAAATCACCATCGCAGCTACAACTAATCCAAATATATTGTAATCGAATATGTCGACGAAAAACAGATTTGACCTAAAAGTTAAAATAAAAATGCATAATTGTTTGTTTTGCTTGGACAACATGAACTATTCGCAAGGAAATACTGATATTTGATAAAAACTCTGCGCAGACGTGAAATTATCCGCCATTGTTTCGTAGCATGGTTTTTGCACATGGGTGACGTCATCAGACATCAGCCCGGGTCGACATCGATTGCCCTGAGCCAGCTGATTGTGCTCGGGCCCATCACGTGGCTTCGCTCGCCGCTCCTTGTCGCTCGCAACTCGGAGGATTACTCAACTAAGTTCACTTTTAAATCTAAGAGAATTGAAGAATTACCTAGTGATTTTGTTCCTGTACTAAATAATTTGGCAGTTGTTATTTATTTTATGGTATTACTTACATATTGTTTTAAATATCCCGGCTGAAGTTTCCCTTTCATTTTAGTGGGTTATGATTGAGGTGCATGATAATATTGATAAGTCACATATTTGCGCTCAGGAACTGGGCATTGCTTCATTACAGCTTTAAAATGTCAATGTAGTTCAATAAATGAACAAGGATTTAGTACCTCATCGTTTGAAAGTTGTACCTGCATTATTAAACTTTTTTGACACATAGGTATAAAGCTACAAGTAAAAAACTTCAGTAAAGAAAGCCCCTCTTGTATGTAGTAATTAAATGTTCGGATAGACATGCCATATTTGAAATTAGGTATATAACGTACGGTTTGCCAACTCATTATTTAAGGTAAAAGCACATATTATGGATTGTGCTCCAGTTATGAACAATCCAATAAATATAAGCTTCCGAGATGTACATGTTATTGTTAAAATTAGTCGTGTTAGCGTTAAAATTAGATTACATTGAAATTAGAATGAAATTTTCGGTATTGCCAAGTTTGCTATGAAAAAATGTTATTGTTCATCACCTTGTCCATAATAGGTGACTTCACCTTACTTAGCTAAGAAGTTTGATTAAAGATGTCCACTTATAATTTAACCGTCATGATAAAATTAAGCATAAATACTAATCAATGTTAAGTAATTGTCTTCACATTATCGTCTTCTTCGTTCTTTAAATTATTAACATATAAATAAATTTAATAACATCGCATCTGAATTCAACTAGGCAAATTATTATTTGAATATGGCACCGTCTCCTGAACTTGGTAGAGGTCGACCGTTGCATGCCAGTGACAGTGAAATTGTTTCTACACAGTCCGCGGATGAAATGAGGATGATGATATAGCGAGTGATTGAGGTCAAATAATGTTAAAGAATAGATGGTGATTAAAACCTGAATTTTATTAACCGCCTTTTTCACAATCATCAAGTAAGCATACGAGTATATGACTGATAAATTTAGCCTTTTCCCTTTTCTTCGCTTGATAACAGACAAGTAGTGGGCTAATTTTAACTGGAAGATACATTTACTTGCCGATTGCGAAACAGGCCCTAAATGTTATTAATTTCATTAATTTATTATATGCGTGTTTGTAAACTGTACACAACTATATGCAAGAGGGGCTTTACTTGAGTTTTTTACCTATAACCATTTCTCGTAGCCGGTTTGCGCTACGAAGTAAGCTACAATAATACGCTACACTCGTAACTCGTAGCTTCACTGTTCAAATTTGGTAGAAGTCTTAATATTTGGTAAACTGAATAAACATGTCAAAAAGAAGACTTTTTCAGCAAAAAATATCCGAGCCGATAAAAAATACCATTCTGTTTAGCGTTACCAACAAAATATGAATAGTATTTCTATCCATTATGCCGTCTGAAACGCTCAACATAATCTTTACGATGATTTAATAGCCCTTAGGTTTTCAAGACCATTAACTTTAATGTGAGCAATATATACTATGCTATTTTTAAAGTAATGGGTGCTTACATTTGATCATGATAGCAATGTTAAGTGATGGCAAGGTCCAAATAAACTTTTAAAAGAAGGAAAAGGGTTTGTCTCCGATATTGGCGGTCGGGCACACGTGGTTTCATTTTCAAACTGCTAACCTTTTCTTTCAACGCCATGTCAAATACAAAAGTAGTCACTCACTCGCCAGTAATACTTGAACACCAGAGCTAATAAACCTTAGCTCAAAGACGCTATTCTAGTCTACTGTATACGCTGTCAACCATGACGTATATATCCGTCGCTGGCGTTGAACCTGTGGTGCGGATATATCCGTCACTGGCGTTGAACCTGTGGTGCGGATATATCCGTCGATGGCGTTGAACTAGTGGTGCGAATATATCCGTCGATGGCGTTGAAAAGGTTAAACATGAATGGACATGGCTGGATGACTAAGGACTGACCTATGGAATGCATTACTAGGAACGTGTCGTGCATCGAATGATCGGAAACTTTCTTTCATGACTGGCAGACATCTGCTATGTTTCGAATGAACAGCTATGTAGTTAGCCCTCAGCTATTATTCCTCGTGTTACGACATAATAACCACTGACAAATGATTGTTTTGGTGGAACTTAACAAGAATTTTAGATATATTTTTTAAAGACAGCTTTTGTAATACATGCCAAGTATTTTTGTATTTATCTGTTGAAAAACGAGGCTGCGTAAGGCTTCTGGGGCGCGTCCGGCCAATCCCAGGCTCCGCTGTAAAGTCTAGTCTGCGCTTGGCTCACGTCACGCCCCATATTTTACACACTTAAAGCTGTTTGTCGTGTCATACCATTATACGCCATGTAACGCCCGAACTTATTGCCAGGACGGTGGTATAACTCAGTTTGAATTGTTTTTGGACTATGAGCCTTTATTGTGTTACATTGCTTTTCAGTGCATTTCAACGATAAATTACTTTACCATTAGGGATTATGTGACTTTTCCACGCATTAACTTAAGTGGCTTTTTATTTTATTGCGATTTTCTGGAAATAACTTGCAATAAATCCGTATATTAGCAACTCAGACAGACACAGATATATTTTAATTCGTTTGTAAGTTCGAGTAAAACAGTAATGTGGATAATGGTACTTTGTAGTTTACTTGCTCCCCTTTCTCAGCCTTTGCTCGTAAAGGTTTAATTAGACAAACAACTGTCTGTGAAGTTAATACCCATACCAATAGCGAAAGGTACAAAGACCTGCAAATAAATAAATAATTATGTTAGAAGCGAGTTAGACAAAATAGACAGTTGACAGTTTGAGGAATAACGGACAATGAACAAAGTAATTACTTACGCGTACCAAGTTGCGGGCAATAACCAGTTAAAAAATAAATGTATGAATATTGGTGATTTTGACTTATAGGCCTTATAGCATATTAAAAGAAAAAACGACCCAACATACTATGTTTAAACTGACTTCAAGATTAAAAAAACCTACTTGGGAGGCAACCCGTTTACATTGGCCCGGCATGTCGCCAGTAGTGATTTTTTAATTAATTTCGTAGTTTCTCCGACTTAAGTCAGTTTTATTAAAATGTCCGTTCTACTTTTCCTATCACGTCCTACGGTAATTGAGTACGTGCGTCGCAATTGTCAGCTATTTATGGTGGCTCTGCGAGTTTCTTTTAATGTTCCACTTTGCATTTTATGAAATTCTATCGCGCTGCACGTCACTCCTGAATGCGTAAGTCCGTCTCTGAATTCGGCTTATTAATTCTATGTTAAGGGCGCTGTCTGCGAACCCAAACGCTTGTTATTTTAAAACTTATTTCAAAGCTTGTTAATTAAAATCGACAAAGAAATCAATTAGTGACGTGATTTATTCATTAAATCTTTAGTTAAAAAAAAATAAGATACGCCAAAAAATTAGAGCCAACCAAGAGAGATTTTCTCTTAAGTTGTAGGTAATAAAATAGCTATGATATTAGATATATATAACAATCAGAGCTAATAGTATCTGATATATCCAGTAAGGTCACCCATGTACAAAATAATAATTAAAGGAATATTTCGGGTATCCTATCCGATGATCTTGGTGGGCGTCACGATAATAGCAACAAAACAGCGGAAATATTCGTGATAATATGTTGAACACGTGTGCCTGGGCATTTAAAAAAACCGGACTGACAGATGGACAGATGCGCAAGTGATCCAATCAGGGTTCCTTTTTTTCATCGGATGTATGGAACCTTAAACTTTTAACGTTTTTCTCTACATCTTTCGATTTAGAAAAAATTACAGGATGCAATGATATTTTAAGTGTAAGTAAGTAGTAGCAGATAGGTTATAATTACGCGTTCAGAAAATAGCACGCTGAAACTTTGCTAAATAGAAAACCTGAACTCACCGTCCCATATGCCTGTCTCTTTTTAGTTTTCGGTAATGAATTATACCGTCCTACTTTCACTCGTCATTCGGTAACGTGCCATTTGTAAACACCGAATGGCATGTGGGTAACCTACCTTCCTGTTTACTTATAATTTTTATTATTATCATTTCATTGCCGGGATCCATAAAACTATGCAACTATAGACAACAGGGCCTGTATTCCACTTTCTTTTAGCCCGTCTTGCTTCAATATCGTTATCATGTTGTTGACGTTAATTCCGGCAAGTCGCTTGTTATTTATCAAATATTATTGTAGTTGCAACTCTTTTATTCGGTATGTCAAATGTAAGAGATGTAAATAAATAAATATCAGGGACAATCTCACACAAATTGACCTAGTCCCAAACTAAGCTCTAGGCTTGTACTATGGGTACCAGGCAACGATATACTTACGATATACGATATAGAAAACATCCATGACTCAGGAACAAATATTCGCGCTAATCACACAATTATTTGCCCATACCGGGATTCGAACCCGGGATCGCTAGCTTCGTAGGCAGAGTCACTACCATCTAGGCTAACCGCGTCGTCTTTGTAAAAGATCATTCTTTGGCAAATAAGTACTACCAAGTGAGTTGCCGGCTATGACAGCTCTTTACTTGACAGTTAGAGTACTAGTTTTATCTGGTTTGACATATTTCACTCACAACTGACATTTGGTAACAATCACCAGCCAAAATTACGTGAACTTCCGGTTAAAAGCGTTGATTCCGCACGGTTCAACCAAGCGGGCAGCGCGTCTCAAATAACTGTCAAATTAAAATTGATTTGTACCCAATTTAAATATTTCTGAATTAAATTAAATGTTTCTGATCAAAATGATTTAATGTAGCTAAAACCTACATTAAATGGCAAAACTGCCACTAGGTGATCGCATTTTCAATTGGATAGGAATATATTATTTTCGAATGCGTTATTTTACATTAACCATCAATATTATAACCTGCTCTTGCCTAAACACTTACATTCAGTCAACAAAGTATCGGGAATGGATGATTTGTTTATGGTTCCAAATTCAAATTTTTGTTTTTTTTGTTGTTGTTAGATTGGCACAACTGTTTTCTATTTTGGCGCGGAGTTTGAGTTGCATCTGTTATTTATATTAAATACAGTGTTGTTTTTAGTTATATCATATCTAATGTGTATTGCGAATTTCATAATGGACAAAAACATTGAACAAAGAGTTTGTCTTAAATTTTGCATCGCCAATGGAATTTCGTGTTCGGAGTCACTGAAAATGTTACAGAAGGCTTACGGTGATTCGACTTTATCAAAAACACGTGTTTATGAGTGGTACAAAGCGTTCAAAAGCGGTCGAGATGTGATGGAAGATTTGCCTCGCTCTGGTAGGCCATCAACGTCTGCAACTGAAGTTAACATCGCAAAAGTGAAGGAAATAGTGACTGAAAATCCTCATTCAACTTTGAGAGAGATAGCCGCCGAACTTTCTGTATCTCACGAGTCGATCCGTACTATTTTAACTAATCATTTGGGTATGAAACATGTTACCGCTCGGCTAGTCCCAAAAGACCTGAATTTTCTCCAAAAACTCAATCGCATGAGAGTCGCTGAGGACATGCTAGAACGAGTCAATTCCGACCCAACATTCATGAAACGCATTGTTACTGGTGACGAGACGTGGGTTTACGAGTTTGACATGCAAACTAGTCAACAAGCTTCGGAGTGGC
The DNA here is from genome assembly GCA_963241965.1 of Tortrix viridana. Taxonomy (NCBI): domain Eukaryota; kingdom Metazoa; phylum Arthropoda; class Insecta; order Lepidoptera; family Tortricidae; genus Tortrix; species Tortrix viridana. The sequence goes on from OY725172.1 coordinate 12,728,889, forward strand.
GCCTTCCAACTGAACCGAAACCGAAGAAACCACGCCAAAGTCGATCAAAAGTCAAAGTCATGTTGACTGTTTTCTTTGACTATCGCGGTGTTGTGCACTCGGAATTCTTGCCGGAAGGTCAAACGGTAAATAAAGAATATTATTTGAGCGTTATGCGGCATTTAAGAGAGCAAATTCGACGAAAAAGGCCAGATTTGTGGAATGAAAATTCTTGGATTTTGCACCACGATAATGCGCCTTCGCACAAGGCCATCATTGTGAAAGAATTTTTGACCAAACACTCAACAAATACCATCGAGCAACCACCATATTCACCAGATATGGCTCCTGCCGACTTCTTTCTTTTTCCTAAACTCAAATTACCACTTCGTGGCACCCGTTTTCAATCGGTAGAAGACATAAAGGAGAATTCGCGCCGAGAACTGAATTCAATTCCGGAAACAGCGTTTAAAAAATGTTTTGATGATTGGATTATTCGTTGGCGTAAGTGTATCGTTTCTGAAGGAGCATACTTTGAAGGTGATAAAATAAATTTGGATGATTAACAAACAGTTTGTGTATTATTGATCTTTTCCCGGTACTTTCTTGACAGAGTAGTATATGTAACCTGCCCAAAATGTAACCTGTTCTAGCTTCACTCGATGGTCCCAGTGGAAGACCAGCGCTGGCTTCTATGCCAGCATTATGCTGAACTGGAACCATTTCGTGACATAAGACCTTTACTATTTTTTGTTTCATGTCTTCTTTTTTGTATTTTTATATGTCATGAATAAATTGTTTTCTTCTTCTTCTTCTTCTAGTTTAGTTTGAACTATGATCAGTGGTTAGTGTGTGATCGCATTGACAATATTATCAAATTAATTTAAAGATAAAAACGCCAATCATTTGGTCGATGGTTATTTTCGACGTTGCCAGCTTTACAGATGGATCCGGAAAGAACCCTCTTAAGCCATTTTTGTTGATTATTCTAAAATATTTTATTCGCTGTCTTGTATTTTTTCCCGAAATGGACAATTATGAAAATATGACATAATCGGTATATTCATTTTTTTAGCCGTTATTGCTGAAAAATTCTATGTCATGCTTTGTAATAAATTAATAGTATACAATATATTTAATTTGTTCATTTCTTTTTGGAATTTGTCATATAATTCATGTTAATGCATGATATATTCATTATGCTGCCACAAAAAAACTACTTATTCGTGAACACTGCCATATTTTTTCCTGCATCAATTGAGGGTAGGCTGGGTTGTTAGCGGCCAGCTGTCTAGTTATAAAACGATAAGTTCGGGCCCGACGTTCTGTCAACGGACCGTTTTAGCCAAATGACTGAATTTAATAATTGTGCATATTGAAAACACTAAGTAAATAATTAACAAATGTGGAATGTGTGTTGTGTTTAGCATTTCATATTGTTATAAATGTGTGCGTAACAGGTGTAATTTGAAGTGACAATAATAATTTAGAAATATTGTCCAATCTAATTGGAATATTATTTGTAGTGAATGTCAGTTATTTTATATAGAATTATTTTATATCGAAATCGAAAATTGTTTTAAACCTCGATGAAAACCACAGTGGTTTGGTGTGATATTTTTATTTAAATTATAGTAAAAAAGTGAAATATTTTTATTTTTGAACGCGACACTGTTAATTCACTAGGATATAGTTAAATGGTGAGTTGAATTGTACTTTTGTAATTGTTATTTTTAAGTTTCAATATTGAATTTAAGTTCCGATACTAATGAAGTAGGTACTTAACAAACAAGTCAAGTGAAGTCTCTAAACCGATTTAGACCTGCTTACCTTTGAAACCAAATAGAACGAAGCTATGAAGAAGGTTTGAAGGTTTTCAAGTTCAGTTTAGGTCGCTAAATTTATAATAACAATTTTTTTGTTACACATGCATCTTGACTTTTGTACAACTTTAGTTGAGATATAACTAATCGTATTATTACAAAGTGCAGAACTACGGTGTGGATTATGCAGCAATCAAACAGCTGAATTAAACGCAAAATTCATTATCTAATATAATATTTATCATTCAAAGCAGTTCCAATTGACATTCGTGCATGTTTACAACATCGTCCGGGGACGCCGTCAGTTGTCGAACATAGGCGTGAATATTTGCCCCGCCGCTGCCCTGCTCAAACAGTGGCCTGTTCCGCGAAGTGTTCCCACACCTTCGTTCAATTACACGCGACTTTTTACGCGTTCATCCGACCCGGCTTAGCGCGAGTTAAACGGGTGACGCCCGAATTATAATGTCGACACTTGAATCATAATGCCGGCTCAACTTTTTTCACGTTATATTTTATTTTTTGTGTATATTTTTTGAGACTGGTATTTGTGTATACGATTGGTTGTTGTGTAATACATATTTGTACTAATAGGTAGGTACAATATCAGTGCTAAGTCACAGTACCAGATGGTATCAGAGGTAGTTGTCATTTTTTTATATACACCATTGTTTCCGTCGTGGAGATTCTAGGTATAAGAATAGGCCTTCCACTGTTAGACATAGGTCTACAGCTGAAGTCATTCGGCTGATATAATGACGGATGATGATGATTGTTTTGTATCCGTTTATCGTATATTTTGTATTGTAAAATTTTTTGCCCAATTCTTGCTTTGCTAATTAATGAAATGGAAGCATGAGATCAAATAAAGTAATATGAAATCAATCGGAAATAAAATAGATTAAGATTATACTGGGTGTTTTTTTATTCGTCTTAAACATTTTAGGGGTTAAATCAGTAAGTCATACTGATCAACTTTCACTATAAGACCAACTCCGAAATCGCGAAAAAAAAATTGACCGTCCCATACATTTTGGCTAGTCAGCTGACGATGTATGGGAGGGTCAAATTTTTTTTCGCGATTTCGGGGTTGGTCCCATAGTGAAAGTTGGTCAGTATGACTTACTGATTTAACCCCCAAAATGTTTAAGACGAATAAAAAAACACCCAGTATTCATATCGAAACCACACTATTTTAACTTTCGTGTATTTACAGTCAACCAAATGGATGTTTTTGGGCTACTTTGGAAATATGTCAAAGTGATGCAAGAAGTCAAATAGTAGTATTCTGTAGTTCGATTGATTACGTCACTTTGACATAGTTCCACAGTGGCCTAGAAATCCATTTGGTTGACTGCACCTATGGACCACTAACACCAACACATTGCCCCACTTGGCTAGAAGATTAAACTTACGCTTGCCAACAAAAAATTTCAACAAAGAAAAACCGTCTTCAAAAACCCACTGAAAAGGGTTAAATAATGACCAGCGTCCTAGGAATTGCCTATTTGGTGCCTAGTAGGTACATGAAATATATCCAAGCCGGTGTCAAGTAGGTATACACAATAGCAATGTCACATGATTCTTGCCACCGACTTCGATATTATTTCACGTACTTACCTAGTAGGCACCAAATAGGCATTTCCTAGGACGATGGTCATTATTTAACCCTTTTCAGTGGGTTTTTGAAGACGGTTTTTTTACCTACTTAACTTGACCTTTTTTAATTTTGAGAACCGCTAACATTCACCGTTTATTAATCGCGTAACATTTATATGTACAGTCGGTCAAATAAAATATTGACATTACATTGACATTAGTTTTTGTCGTTAAAACGACACTTCAATCAATAACGAAATACTACCTTAGGGTGGTAGCCCACATATTTAGTCGACTGTACTCATATCTAATGCGTGAAATGGCGGTGTGTAGTATTTTAGAAGTAGGTAATAAACTACAAGAAAACATTATTTAACGGTTGTAGGTATTATACTCTTTACGCTAACGCGTATGCTTTTATATTGTTGCTTTAGAAACGGTAAATCAGGCCGCGTCAACGAGTATAATTTAATAAGTAAATCGCTTATGCACATTTCCATTAACATTCAACTTTAAACGGTGCAGGTCAATCTACCTACCTACCTACCTATTGATGGAATGGTACAAAAAGTTGGAGCCGCAGCTTAATTTTTCCTACGTTCCACTGAAATTACGAAGCATGAACAAATCCTTAATAAAGCAGCTTATTTACCAGTAAAAAGCCGTAAGCAACGCCGGCACTTAGATCTTTACTAACATTTACGGGAGCTCCGACGCGCTATGAAGACGAAGTTTACTACAACTTGGTTTTATGTTATGAACATACAAACGTGTCGGCCGTCTTATTTACGCATAATAAAAACAGGGAAAAAGCAATGAATCTCTGGCCACTTCATGTCGTCGTTTTAATATTTTACGTGACCCCTAAAATTTGGGTACCGCGCGACGTCGGCGCACTTATCATTAAGTTCTGATTACCCGCCGAGAGTTCTCCAAGACATCATGTTAGGAAGATTCAAGAGGTTTTTGGCGAAGTGCAAAAGTTTTACGATATTATGATTACTTGCATGAGGGAGCTCGGCGCGGACGTGACGACTTGCTCCCGCTCACAGATGGTGTTTCGGCCGGGCTCGTAGATGCGCCATAACTTTGAAAAGGATTTTTTTTGTAGATCAACTCGTAGATTAATTTCTTTTGTTTTATTTACTACCTGTGTAAGATTCAATTTAACACGCCATTAATACATTTTATAAATGTGAATATTCGTTTGTTCGATTCCCCTGATGTTTAAATCAACCGCTACTGAAAAACATGCCTTTTATCTATTTATGTGGTTCCCCGTCCTATCAATGCCGTCTAGTTGTCACTTAAACTCCGCTCGTGTCGCCGTATTACCGCAGCGACCCCTCTATTACTTCATTAGCTTTGCCGCGCGAGACAGACCGCTCATAATAGAGTACGATCCTCTTTCCTTATTAAGGTATAGTGCTAGGTGTTAATTACTGCGAGCGAGGAATTTTATGGGGCGCACCGATTTATAAGCGTGGAGTTTCATTTTGACGCAGAGCGACTTCGTACCTCAAAATGAACAGAACTCGAAGAGTCATAAGCTTATCTTACCTCATATTCATATTCATTTATTCCATGCAAGCAATAACGTGCATAAGGGAGCATGACTCTTATTCTTTATCGTTTTACAAATTTTCGTTTCGCAAATCGGTACTTCCTATGGCAGAATTTTATTATGTATTTTAAGTGGTCACATCTAACCTAACCTAACCTATGTAATAAATAACCTATTTTAAATATATGTAGCGGTTTAAGCATAAGAGTCGTTCTAAAAAAGTGGCACCCTAACCTGTCAATCAGTTTTTGTATGCTTAAATTAAGTTTATTTGAAAAACTAAAAAGTTCCATAGTGAGCACAGACCTTATACATAGGCCAAGCCGTTTTATCTATTGATAATATTATACATTTTATTTGAAAAAATGACTAAGTACCATTTTTACTGTAACCTGTCTTGTTCAAACGCTACTCTCTTTCAGTTTTAGTACTTTAGAACACGTACAAAGTATTAAAAAAATATATTCTTTCTAAGTTTTAAAAAGAATATTACTTTCTAAAAATATCATTATTTTACTAAAGAATAATCAAGTAGGTACAAAGTTTGTCCAGCAATTTTTTTACTGTAACCTGTGTCTGCATGATATTGTATCTCACTGAAACATTAATCATACAAGACCATAATCCCCGGCAAAATATTTAGTCAGTATTTGGCTTTCCAGCATATGGAACACTTGGGACTAGTCTTTCGTAGTTTTGTGGAAATAAGTGGTGAGGTGCAAATCTGGGGTTTGTAACGGGTATGTTAACTGTATCCTGTCTCTATTATATGTTTTATGTTTTTTTTTATTTTTTTTTACTTACCTTTACATATTTACTTACCTATATCATTTAAGTGTGTATTCTTGTGCAGTTTAATATTTCTGAAAATTAGAACTTCGTATTTGCAACAGTTTTACAGTAAATGTCTAAAAACTCTAGTTTTTACTGTAACATGTGTAACTTTAGCTCGTAATTGGGTAAATTTTTAGACCAGTTTTTTAGAAGTCCCAAGGCTTTTCTAACAATGACTAAACAAAATACGAGAAACGTTATTACGTTAGAACGTGTTTAAACTATTATTTTAAACCGTAACAGGAAAAAAAAACGAAATTTCAAAATACTAGGCGGTTTGTTCGAAACAATATAACATAACTTTGCTTCTAGCCAATTAATTAATAAGTACTTAATTTACATTTGTTGACTGAAAAATAATTAACGGATTTCAATAAATACTCATTTTAAATATTACTAACAATTATTACTGTTGTGTAAAATACATTAATACTAATGACATTTTGGAGTTATCGGGGCTAAATCCGTTACTTTTATTATACAAATATACCCACAGATAGCTTATTAATATAATATATCTATAACTTCTCTATTTTCTTTATATAATTTGTTTATTTTTACGAATATTTTGTTCCCTGTTGCAAATATGTCTAAATTGAAATATTAAAAACCATTTTGTATTAAAAAAAGTAAAGAAATATTAAAAAAGATTTTTTTTTTTCAAAAACATTAACCTGCCGGTGCCACTTTTTTTTAGATCGAGCCATAAATACGTTTTTGCGAAATGAAAGTTTGTAAAATGAAACGTTTGCCAAACGTAAGTAGGTACTTTTGGTCAAATAAGCGGATACCCGAAAGAACATTGCGCGGCCGTTATTATTCGTAGCGAGGATCACCGTAGGCGAGTTGCGTTTAGTAACGCTCTGCTTATTTCATATTGTTACGGGACAATTCCAACAAGATATTAATATTTACCTATGCAACGTCCAAACAAAGACTGCATTCATATTCACCCCACGAAAACAAGTAGATAAAAATGCAAACACGCGCAATTGTGTCTCGAACCAACTGAGGCGGCCATGGCGCAGCGTTTTGGAGGCGAAAGTATTCCGCACGCAAATGTGTTCCCGGTCGTATGAATTTAGATCGGCCGCTGTATTAAAGGGAAGTAAAAACATAGGGGACAGGTAAATTGAAATGTTGCGCGGCGAAGGTCGGCGGCCGCGGCTGCGGCATCTTGCGGCGTTGCGGCGCTCGGAGCCTACGTTACTTTGCATCTAGTTCCCTAGATATTGGCTACACTTTGAACAAAACCTTTCAATTCAAATAATTATGTAGGTAGGTTAATGGACATGTCCATGATTCAAACAGATTCACAATAAAGTTCATTCATTTTTTTTTTTCATTTTTTTTTCATAAGAAAATTACATTAAATACCCTTAATAAAACTCGTCAAACTGTTACGTTTGATGGCGAGAAACCCTCTTTTTTTATGCTTTTTTAAACTTAACCTATTTACTTAACTCTAACAAATGTTTATGAGATTTACTTAAATCAAACAACAGACAGCAGCATGCTCGCAAATAAAGGTAGTCCCTATCCGCTAATGTACTATTATTCATATTAGCTAATTGATTTATTCACACTATCTTGTATTTTACAATATAGTTAAAACAAAACATCCACATAGTATTTCTTATGCAGGTAGTCTTTGGTTAAAAATATGACAAATTCATTTTCCCCATGAATCTGTAATCTGGATTTTGTTTCTTTCATTAAGAACTAAGCGAGTTTTCCCCCTATAAAATCTCGATATTTATCCGTCCACAGGGGGTATACATTTTCTCGGCAGCTCGCGAGTAGCCGCAAAGGCGTCTTGATGCGATTTCCGGCCCACTTTTAACGACGCTTCCTGCACGATATAAATCCGAGTTAGAGCGCGTGCCCGCGCGCCGCCGCTGCAGCCGGATGCCGCCGCCGCCCTGCCCAGCGCGCACATCAAAGTGTGCTCTAAACCACGTTCACCCTGTTCTCTTAATAAAATATACTACGTATTTTCCTTATATTTGTATTCTGAAGATTTAAGCTTAAGACTCTATATCATACAAAGCATAGGTTTATCTTGCAACAAAATACTACGACATAAATTTTGTCCTAAGATCTCGTAATCCCTAGACCAAACTGCAGCCACGCGGGTTGATAACAAGCTAAGTATCTGTTCAAAGAGTTTTCCTTATAAATAACAAGCGTTTTCATAATAGAAGTATTTTTAAACTCAGTATTTTATTTCCATGCAAAAAGCGGCAGTTTAATAAAATTGATGTGCGGAGAGTGCTCTTTTCTAGTGTAATCTGCTAAGGACGGCGCGGCGCGGCTTGCTTGTTGTGGAAACATTTTTTACCATCTTGTCTGAGATTATGGAGTTGGTCGCAGTAATTTAAAGCTCCCCAGGTGCAGCGCCGGCGTGTGGCTTATTTGAGTACTACGGGATTTTAATTAAAAACGTCTATCATAATGCACGTAAACCTGCGCGACCCGTAAAAGTTCTTCGGAATGTTGGTCGGTCTCATCTAATCCAGATGTGAAGTGAAAATATTTCAAAAACATCGCTAAAGGCGTGGCGACACGTGAAACAATTATGGTGAATTCTAAGCTTCCACCAACTGATATTTATTTATGCGTACATGCTTGCCGTGATTTAGGTTAACTAATGAACCTAATCCGATTTATCTGTAGCTGCTATGGAAACTGCTTCTACACAAACAATTTAAATTTATTAACAAAGTAGCAAAACAATTTGTTATTTCAGCGGGGTTTCCGGGCAAGAATTCGTATAATTCCACAGAAACTGTTCATAATTAAACGCGTTCACCTCGAGGCCGCGCGGCGAAAGATCGAGTTCCATCAAATATGTAACAGGGTCTGCCATCAAATCCTTTTTACGTCCGCCGCGGACAGTTTTACGCAGGTCCGGTCTAAACGGCCTGAGGCTTAACGGCCTTATAAATTAGTGAAACTCTATTAGCGAGATGTTCGGTAAAACGAATTTGCGTTATCGCCTCTGCCGGCGCACGCGCGGCGCATACTAAGCGCGCCGCCGAACTTGCCCGAGTAATTACTTCTTTAAACGAACCTGCAGCCTCCTAACCCCCGAGAATACGATCACTTTTTCCGAGAACCCCGTTCCGATAATCAAGTTAGTCATTAATTTTATTCTACCAAGTATTTTTGGACAATTAAGCTCCGAGAGGATTCTAGTAATTGAAGCTCGTATTTTAAACATTTTGTCGGTGGAAATATTTGTACTATTAATTTATCTGAAGGACTTTAATGAACGGAATATTACGACGCAAAATGTTTTTGAACATTAGATAAAAGTTCATACAAGCATGCCAATAAAATATTCTTTTGGATTATTTATTTGCGTTATTATTTCCTTTGGACCAATGTTTTTTCCGGTTGAGCAAGGTTTTAACTAATTTATCAGATATTTTGTTATTTGCCTAGTAAATAAAAACTAAAAGATCGAAGACGAGATATTTTTTTCTACAAATAGGGACATTTATATAGGTACAGAGTCGTCGGCAGTTCTCGGACTAACTCAAACAACACAAGGCTAATTAACTCGGAAAAGCTTTAATTGACAAGGTAATCGCAAATCAAGTTTTTTAAAATGCCTCTAATTATCCGTGAAGAAGTTGAAGAGTTTCGAATATGTTTTTAACGACTTGAGTTTAGAAATAATGACATTTGATACTTGAATTTGGTTTTGAATGATATAATGTAAGTAGGTATTTGTTTTCTGGAATGGACAAAATATGTATATGCATACATTATACTGACGATAAATTTGTTCTATAGCATATTTAAATAACTGTATTATATTATAGAATATAAGTATTGTATTGAAATAATTCATAAAATACTCTCGAAGTAAATACCCGTATCAACTCCTGAACGCGTCCCGCTTCGTTCAATCAGGTTTTCCTTAACGTCTCAATCTTTTCAAATGAAGCTATGGCGCAGGTCACCGCGGGTGGACTGTACGGCGAGTACAGTCAGCGTCGTAAAGCCGGGGAGACGGCTCGTAAACTTAAACAGGGCTTACTGCAGTTGCGGTCACCCGAGCCAATGGATTACGGCGGCGCCGTTATTCTGCGTGTAAAACACGCCACTTAATACTGAAAAGTTGCAAATTGCCGGTCTTTACCCGTACGTCTGACTAGGGATATAGGTATACAATGAATTAAATAATACGTCGCCAAGCACAAAATTGGCTTACGTCGTCCATAATATATTTTTTGTCGTACAGTCGAGTTCAAAAATATGTACACACTTTTGCACCTTATTTCAATGGGATGTTTACATATCTTTGAACTCGACTGTACCCCTTCTATGCGATATGAAAACTGATACCGATCAATGGGCTCAGATAATATACATTACTTTAATAACATCACTCTGTACAAGGTGTCTGAATCCCCCCCTCCGGTGACAAAACACTATAGGTACATAGGTAGGTACTATATGTATCATAAAGCTTTATCTTTTTACCAATGAACTTTATCGCTTAAGATGTTTCTCAAAAAGTCAAAACCAATCCTTTCGTTAAAGCATTATCGACAGATAAGTCTGGTTAAGCCCTAAAAGAAACAGCTGGACATTAACGAAGCTTGTATTTAATGATAAGAGTGTATTAGGAAGCATAGTAACAGTGTTAAGTTATTTCCTGCGCCGAAGGGACGCCCCCCGCGGCGGACCCCTGCCGTGACTGATGGAGGCTATCCCTCTATTATACTTACTTCTGCTATATTATTAATATTACTATTATTTAGCTAGGTTAAAAGCAATGCTTGAATAAAAATTTAAGTTTTCGCGAGCCCTCGATAGATGGCGCCTGTAGCAACATGCGAAAATATTTTAATTTATTCTAAGCTTGACTTGACATTATTAGTACGTAAAATAATGGTGGAAAGAGTGCTGTAGTGCTGAAGGATATGTTAGATAGTCAGGCATCCAAAGACGATTTTAAGGATAGATACAATTTGAAATGTTGAAAGGTTGAAATGTTAGGTAGAAAATGTTCACCAAAAACACCCTTTATAACGCAAAATTACCAGAATCTATTGTCTTCACACGGGTATCCAATTTTGCAATGCTTCACACATACTGGTTGAATGTGGAAATCTGTAATCAAAGTTAGTCACAAACATCATAAGAAATAAAACCTCCTTCTTTTTTGAAGTCGGTTAAAAATACTTAATTTAACTTACAAAACAACTTATATTACAAATTTGTCTACTCAAACTTTGTTTAATTTATCTGTCGCAATTTGAAAACCCTTCACCTTATAATCTAAGCGTTATTCCGCGGCCGCAGTGCGGTGAACTATTAATTTATTTTCTTGTAAATGACTTAAAAGTTTTTCATTGAAGAACTTTAAAAACCCCCATTCGTAAATAATAAAATCTGATTCAACAGCAATGACGTCATCCCCTAACAGCGGGCAGATCGTTACGCATTCCACTTTCTTGTTTTTGGTGAGGAAAGAGTGAATCAGGTCGCAGACAGGAGTAGTAAAGTTCCTGAGCCCATCTCCGCGTCTCGGCGGGAAGGAAAAATATAAATATTTTGTTTTTAAGGAAAGTGCGGGCACATCATCATTACGCGGCGTAATTTTTCTGTATGTGCCATTCACGTGCCTGTACTTTTATGCTTTTCTTTCATAAAGACAAAAGGGACTTTGAAGTAAAATCACGTACATTTTTTGCAACTTACTTAGGAGAGATTCAGCCCCTTGCCTTCCATGTTAATATTTTCTGGGAAAACATTGCGGGGACAACGCATGGAAATTACATTTAGATATTTGCTCGCAGCGCGTACATCTGAGTGTGGGTAGGGATATTATATTTTACGTGCAAGGAATGTAATATAATGTTTAGGACATTCCTCGAGCGCATCGCACTCCGCGCCGCGTTAGGTTACGATAATATACCTACTCCTGTCGATTGATATGGAAATGAGAGGCTCCATTTCAATGTTTTTCTCGGTGCCCAAATCTAATTTTCTCATTTCTTTCCATAAATGAATACAGGCAATATCGTTGTGGTCGTTGTATTTGAATCCTTTCATAAACAACATGTTTATGACAATACCTTGTGTCGATGTTGTACGTGTTTTTCATCGCCGCGGTCATGGAGTGCGATAGTCGGTATTATAAATTTCATTAGATTGGAAATATTGCGTGGGTTGGCAATCGTGAGGCGATAAGTAATAAATAACGTACTTAAGCGCCAGCGAGCCGGAGTGTTCCGACTCCAGGCCACCGCGCCGCAGTTGCCCTAGATGATTGACGTCAGTTAACAACCCACATTAACTGCCACTCTCCGCGTTCCCTCTGTATTAACCCATTAATGCAAAATGAATTAGATCCTGTTAATGACGGTACAGTGTTTGGATAGTCGTACAAACATTAGACTTACTAATAAGTCTACAGGGCTGAGCATTGAACAGACTTGTACATTTTGGAACTACATAGCTTTATTTGGTATAAATTGATAAACGAGGACACAAGCCCTGATGGTGTCTATCATATGGGAGCCCGTTGACACGCATGAAATTGTTTGACCTAATGTATTGTTTGGTCGAAAATCTTTTTGTCTAACACCATTTTAGGCTGAAATTTGAGGATTCTCAATCTTATTCTATATTAGTAATTAAATTATTTAACACATATATTAATTAATTTATTAATTTCCTGTGGCTACTGCCACCCAGTGCGACATTATGGGGCAGTCAGGCCGGTCAGCAATCATTTATTTATTTATTTATTTATTTATTTATTTACTTACAACAAAGAACACGTAACATTACAGGTTAATACCTAATTCATTACCGGTTCACATACACACACAACAACATAACTAATAAATTTCAAATGTCAGTACAGTATTGTTATTAAAATTACTATTATATAAAGATTATTCTTATTACTATTACATTTTAAGATATTTATAATAATATTACCCTTACGCGCGTATAACCTAACACAGTCTCTCGCAAAGCTTCATACATTCCCTTTCAACCGCCGCCCAGCCGTCAGCAAACAAGTCGCAGGATTTCTCACCGCCGAGTGAATTGAGTACGTGAAGCACGCGACACAGGGGGGAGTTGCGGCGCGACATCGTGCGCGACGCGGGCGCCGCGAACAGCCGCACGCTGTTGCTGCGGAAACGTGTTCGCTGATCTGGGACAAATAGGCGACAAACCTCCCCAAGGAGCAACGGACACCCGAGCCGGCCACGCAGGATCCGGACCACTGTGATTACTTGATGAAATAATCTGCGTGTAGCCAGTGAGTTATAGCCAAGAGCCCCTTGCAAGTAGGAGGTGGGGTACAGAAAAGGGTACCCGTGCGCCTTTTTAAAGAGAAAGCGCAAGAAACGTTTCTGCACTTTCTCGATCATCAATGCATATGTCGATTCGTAAGGGTTCCTCACGCAAGAACTTGCCTCTAACTTAGATCTCACGAGCGCAGTGTACAGGAGCTTGATGGCGCTCATGCATGTGAAGTCCTTACTGTTTCGGGTAACAAATCCTAGCCGCTTAAAACCCTCTTTGACAAGGGAGCGTATATGCTCATGAAAAGTAAGCCCAGGATCGAACATCACTCCTAGGTCTTTCATGGACTGGGTACGAGCAATAGAGACACCATCAAGAGTGTATTGTCCTACTATTGTTTGTTTAGCGCGCGTGTAGCTCATAACGTAGCACTTGGACAAGTTTAGATACAGGCGGTTTTTCGTGCTCCATCTGTGAATGGAGTCCAAGTTGCGTTGCATGCTTTGACAATCCTGCGGGGTTTTGATATCTTGGATAAGCTTTAGGTCATCGGCATACAGTAAAGACCTGCCAGTTTCAAGGCTATTTGCCAAATCATTAACCATTATCGTAAATAGGAGAGGGCCAAGAAGGGAACCCTGACTTACGCCGGACCTGGTGTGGTATGGCGCCGATTCATAGCACCCGAGGCGAACGAATTGCTTGCGATCACGCAAGTAGTTCGCAAACAGCCGAACAAGCACAGGTGCAAAACCAATTGCAGAAAGCTTACGGAGCAAGACGTCGTTATCCACCTGATCAAATGCCTTCTGAAAATCAAGGTATATCACATCGACCTGACACCCCTCATCGAGCTTCTTTGAGAGCTGATCCACAAGCGAGAGGAGATTTGTGTTTACCGACCGACCCTTTCTGAAACCATGCTGCGCGTTATCAAGGTACGGATCGACTTGCTTATATATTTTAGTGTGGAGCACACTCTCAAATACCTTCGCGAAAGAACTCAGATTAGCAATGGGACGATAGTTTCCGGCTTCAGACTTGTCACCAGACTTCAAGATCGGTGACACTCGCGAGATTTTCCAGCGATCAGGATAAGTGCCAGTCTCGACGGCGAGATTAAAAATGTGTACCAAGGGACTCAAAAGTTGCTCTTTAAATGCCTTTATGAAGTACGGCGGCACGCTGTCGGGACCCATGGAACTATTTGGTTTTAAATTATTGATACCATTACAGACTTCGTTACGCGAGATGTCAGAGATAGTTATTAAGCGACTATTTGCAGTAGTGCCAGTTTCATCTTGAATAGGGGACAATAATGGTGCCTGGGGAAGAAATACACTGCTGAAATAATCAGCAAAGGCATCCGCCGCAGCCCCTCCATAAAACTTTTGCCCATTGTGGCTAATAGATGGCTCAAAACCTCCCTTCGTGCGTAGATCAGATACATGCCTCCAGAAAGCACGTGGATTTTTTGCAATATTGCGCTGAGTACTTTCTACATATGCATCGTATGCTTGAGATACCCTAACTTTAATACTAGCCCTAATCTCACTATACAACTTATAAACACCTGCGTTACCGGTGGCTTTCCATTTTTTGTGCAGATCACCCTTAACCCTCAAGTCACAGATTATGTCTTTGGAATACCAAACTGGGTATCTTCTAGAAGCAGTACCACGATTCTTTTTTGGAACACACCCGTTAAAACAATTGTACAAGAGAGAGTAAAGTTCCTCTACTGCTTTATTAACGTCCGTCTCCCCAGTTACACTACTCCATTCCAACTTCATTACTAAGTCGTACATTAAAGAAAAGTCAGCTTTCCCAAAATTCCAGTCAGTGGCATGATTGATATTACTGGGGTTAAGCGCTGATGACCTACCGGGTCGATCAGATGCAATGACCACGTCTAAAGGAGGGTGGTACACATCAGCGCATTCAACCAGGCCCTCGCATGCCGCGCAAACACTTACCGCACCCACGCACTCACATGCTAACACTACATCTAGCCGACTGCCCTTATCATTAACAATGCAATTGTAGTCCGCAAACTCACAATATGTCATAAAGTAATTCATGTAGTAGTTAACATTTGTACTAGCACTGTTTAAATTTAAATCGCCTAATATTACGATTGTTGAATTTTTGATTACTGCTATATTATCTTCTACTTTACAAAACCATGTCATAAAGTCACTATCAGTGGAAGTTGGTTTTAAATACACAACACACACATTATATTCGTGGCCGTTACAAGTGACCGTGGTCCACATATCCTCTCCGCTCGCGGTCTCAAGGTCGGCCCGACGACGAATCTCGACGCCCGGTCTCGCCGCTAACAGCACTCCACCTCCTCGCGTGCCTCGGTCTCGCCGCAATAAGCTCCAACCATGGGGAAGTACCTCTGGGTCGTCGATAGACGAGTCAAGGTTTGTCTCAGTAACTGCAATGACGTCAACCTGTAGGAGAGTTGTATTCTGCCGCCATTGTTGAAGCTTGGTTTTCAGACCACGAACGTTTTGATAGATAATGCGTAGTGATGTCGAACACTTATTAGGATCGCATGGGCGCGCAGCTTGTCTCATTGCCCTCTTTGCTTGTTTGCCGGCCGGGCGCGGGGGGTCGACGAGCTCGCTGTACGCGCCCGGCGGCTCGTTGAAACCATTCACTTACTTGGGTGCCAATAGGCCATGTTTCTGCTGACATGAAACATTCGAAGGAACTCTCCGGCACCGTGAGCATGAATGAAGCATAGTTTTCATGCTTAAGTTTCAACTTATCAACCTTAAAACCTGTCGCTGAACTCATTTCCTCCATGTGTTTCTTAATTAGTTCCGTAGTTGTTTCCGGTTTGAAAAAGCAGGCATGTATCCGTTTGGTCCGTTCAATCGTCTGTAGTTGATGATTTTGGCCACTACCTTTAACCACTTGTCGAGTAGGCAATGACCTCCGATTGTTCCCTGGTAAACCGGTGACGTGACAATGCCGCGCAGTCTCAGCGGTGGAGGACTGCTGTTGTGTGGTCAGCGTCGCAATCGCGGCAGGCTCATCGGTGACAGCCGTGGCAGGCTCATTAGACGCATCAGGATACCTGGACATCAGCACTGGGTTTCTTCTTTTGTCATTTGAATCCTGGATGGCTGGCAAGGCGGGCTGTGATTTCACACAGTTCCGAGGTTTATTAGATTCAGCTATGTTGACTGTCTGCTTCATTTCAGAAGAAACGGAAGCGGATTCTAGAGTGCTAAGCCTCTTAGTAGCTGACTCAACATCCAGCCTCATTAATGTCGTCACTGACTCAAGTCTATCAAGCCGGATTCTATTTGCTTCCATCTCAGAACGCACGAAGTCACGTTCATCGCAAACTACTTCTACAGTCGATGAGAGCCTATCAATGTCTTCCCGCATACTTGCGCATTTATTATTTAAATCGAGAAGTGTTATCTTTAAATCCGCGATTACTTGCGTGAACTTATCGAGGCGCGCATTCTGCCTTTTGAACTGCAGTTGTATGTCACTCCTCATGGTTCTAAGTTCCGTGAGAATTTTTTCATTCATACATGAAGATTCGGCAGCCGATACACGTCGTGCACTGGCTGCAGTACCGGTAGAAGAAGACTTAGGGAAATTCTTACGTAGGGTGACGTTATTCGCAGATTGAATGTCGAATAAGGAGGTGTCGCTGAGGTCACTGTTACAGGACCTATCCGCGTGCCGTACTGGCGTATGTGTATTATCTCCTCTAGGGATCTTACTACGACATCCAAGGCACGTCCAACTGTCTAAGACTTTATTGGAATTATTGACGAAGTCATTTTCGCTGATGTTGGCGCATATTAGATCAAAGTTAGAATTACAGACACAGCATGTCACATAGTTCTCTTCCACTCCTATCTCACTGAAGCAGCCAGCACACCTTGTTGTCATTTTGCTTTATTGTGTATCTTATAAGTACAATTAGATAGGTGTAGTAAGGTGCACACCAAACACCAAACATAATCGACCAAACACAAGCGCAGCCGGTGAGCCACCAAAGCAGCGCCCGTAGCACGTCTCGTAGCAATCGTCGTAGCACAGGCCTAGCAGCGTAGCGTGACGTAGCAGTCGTAGCACTAAGTTGTGATTCGGGCAGGCGTACGGATTTAAACGCCCGTTTTGATAATTTTTTTATTTTTTTCTCTTGCGGGTAGTCTGTGCACTTGTAGTGGCAATACCTATTGGAGACCTTGTGGTTGGCAGTATCGTATTAGCGTCAGCTGTCAGTTGACTGTTCGCAGTTAGTTCGTTATAGTGCCGTTAGTTAACAATTTCCACTGTAGTTCAAAGGTATAACGGTTAAAATGTAAGTCTCACCAGTTCTTACTGTGTATTCTCGTGTCCCAGTTTGGTGCAGTGAAGTGACTGGCACAACGTAAGTACTTAGGTGTTTGTTTAATCACCGAAAACACCTTTAAAATACACTTTATTTTGTGTTATCGAATAAAATAAACAAGAGGTAAATGCAAAGGTACTTCCTTGGCTGGGGTTGCCACCACAATGTCATGTCCAGTATGCTGTTGCGGCTGGCACGCACGCGCTGCAGGAGCGAGGCTGCTTTCTTACGCAATGATCTCGTGGAACCCGTGTCTGTGCGGGCCGCGGCGAACATTATTATATTGGACACGCAGGGCGTTATAGGCCTATTTTTGTGTACTTAACCCAGAGACCGCTCGAGTAAAAAGATGTGCAAAGATTTATAATAATTAAAAAAAAAACGTTTTCGACCAAATGATTTTCGACCAAACGATACATTAGGTCAAACAATAATACCAAATGATTATGCCACCCGATATAGACTCCTATCATAATGCAAGCAATCCCAAGATTATAATCGCGTTGCTAATCTCAAGGTATAAAATCGAATGCGCCTTTGCTAGAGTAACCTCACCGGCTTACCACTATACCGGAATATAACAATGCGAACACTACTGTTGCTCGGGGGCAGGATATAAGGTAAAACGCTGGTAGTGACCTGGACGGAACCTGTGCCAAGTACTACCACTCGTAAAAGACTTGGATAATAAAAAATCTTTGGATTTAATATCAAATTTACGATTTCTAAGTCTGGGTCGGAGAAATAAAATTAATTCTTGCTTGTTGAATATTATTGTTAACTTGTTTGACTGCTATGCCAAACTATAGTGAGGTAACTGAGATAGAAACACGCGGAACCTTAATTCGCAGTGAGTCGCTGAACGAAGATCGTCGTTGTTTGCTCGTTGCCATTATCTAAGAACAATCGTGTTCAAGCGCGCGGAAGAGACTGCCGGCAAACACATTGTTTCAACTAAAAAAATCGAAACAAAAAGCCGTCAAAGTTCCATATATGAAGAAGTTTTTAAACATTGAGGCAGGATATTGCGTTTTAGCGTCAATTCGCCGAGCCAATGAGTGGCCAATAACCGCTCAAACAGAGGCTGGCAGGATTTCATTTCGCGTCAAGCATTCTACGACCTTTCAAAAATCACCAAGCTCTTGAAACATTCGTTGCGAACAAATTTTGGGAAAGTTTAAAAAAAAAGCTAGATGTATGAAACGGAAGCGTGCATTTAGTCCCTATGCTAACTGCTTAAATACTTAGTGACGTTATTGCTCGCAGGTTGAGTATGTATGAGTATGCGGTGTCTCAATCAATTACTCAAGATAACGTTTAGTTTGTAATATGGCGTGTATTTTTTTTTCTTGTTAATTTATTTATTTTTAGTTTGACTTATAGAACATTCGGGAACAATGAAGTTGATGCCGCTTTTTATATTAATAAACGAAAGCTTACAGATTTTTCCTGCTTTGATTGTTGAATAAAGTAGGTACCTACTTAAACATAATCGATTTAAATTTTATAGAATATCAGTGATTGCACAAATGTATACGTTCGAAACCTAACTAAAAGTAAAACACACCGTCCAGCCTTATTGACATTCTTAGAAGGAACTAAATATAGGAGGAGGAAGTAATAAAATTCGGTACCTATTGTTTATCAGCAAACATCAGGATTTGTAACTTTTATGAAAAAAAAACTTTAAGAACCAAACGGTAATTATGTATATTTGACAGAGTATACCTCTGCCTCTGTTCCACTTTGTTTAAAACCTTATCGTTTTCATATTGTCGACGTTATGGTTGCTCTTATTCACTTGACAGTAAAGACGGCCGTATCGTTAAAGCAATGTGGTTTCGAAAGTTAGACGGGTTCAAAAACATGAGGCCCAGCACGTCTGAAGATTTTTTTTTAAATATTATCTTAAGCATAAAAGCCAACGTTTTGTATATCATTGTTTACCAAAAATGTTGTGTTTTTGACATAGGGAATGATTTTACCGCAAGCACAACTTGAATTGGCTGGTTTTTCGTAAAAATAGTAATGCTTTTAGACGGCGGCAGCAGATTACTTATCGTGTAACGAGATCTCGCCTGAGTCATGGCTCCCGGGCGCCGCGACCATGGCCATTAGGTTCCTAACTCCTTGCTTCATATTTCTACCATGAATTTATGTTATTTTTGCATAAATTTACTAATAAAATGCCATTCGTTTTGCATATTTTGAAAACGAGATTTTAAATTGTTGGTCGGTTGTAAAACTTGTAAATATACTTAGTTAACTTGAATATTGACACTTTTTTAACTTAATCATTAATAATAATAAAGCTTTTCAATTACAACATCTATTACTAAATCTAACAGTTTTCATATTTGTTTGTGCAAAAATTTCATTGAGACTGTCCTACAGAGTTCCTGACGAACATTTTACACAATGCGCTGCGTAAGCAGTTAAATACAACAGAAAATACTAAATTTAGTCTATATGTGAACGGTGTCAGCCCTGCTTGTAACAGAATAAGACGTGGTGAATATTATCACTTAAAAGGACATTAAAAGGCAGTTCAATTTTATAGCACGTTCATCCTTCCGGAGCCGGCAATAATGTTGACGAGCTTGTTCCACTACGCACTCGACAGTTTACTATGAATTTTGTAAAAGGTGCTCGTTTCATGCAGATAACTTAACACTGCCCAGTTAAATGCATGGGGTTAATGAGATTGTGAAGCAAGGGTAATACTTTTAAGGCTTATTTATGTATATGTAAAATAATTAAGCGAATAAAAAATTAAACTTGAAATATGTTTTGTAAAGTAAGGCACATCAGCATTAGCATCAAAACAACTTAGAAAGAATCCCGAAGCATCTAAGAGTCAAGTAAAAGACACGGCCCTTTGAGAGGCTAATTAAAATTACTTTCTTAAGGAATTTTATAACCCCCTACTAATAAGTGCGCTAATCTCAAAGGTGCTATTATTATTCTGTCCGAGTATCTGTCGAGGTGACGTTTGCAGGAGAATATTTTAGTGTTTGAGGAAGTTCGGGAGTTTGTAATTAGTTTGGTGTAGCACCTCGCAGATGGCTCGCGGTCTTTGCAGTATCATCACGCGCCATAACTTTTTCATTTGACGCGTACGCGGCCAACTTTTCCATTTCTTTTTATTAACATTGGCATTGTAACGAAAATGAGAGTGGGCGCGAGTAACAGGTAACGAAATATTGCGGTGTCCCTACCAACCAAGAATCGTAACGACGTTTACACCCGAAACGTAATTTTATTTAGTAACTTTGCTTGTGATTTATTTATTTAATCGTATGGCTTAACTAATTCTACAAGTCGTTCAAATTATAAAGATATACTAAGTGTTTTCAGCCATTGGGCTGCGTCTCCACTAAGGGTAAGCAGGTCGGAGGCATTCCCTGGAAATCTGCGTTTGCTTGTGATGATAAACTTTGACTTCAGCTAATAATTTCGTGATTAGGATTATTTGTATATTCGTACAAAAAGTTTACTATCTGTCCGAAACGTTATTTTTGCATTGGTGCTTTTTAATATTAGCTGATAATTAATTGTTTTCATGTATCAGAAAAATTCCAAACTGATTAATGATTTTAGAGGTCCAAAAATACTTGAGTCTCCGTTGTGTCATCTTAGCGACCGATTTAAAATAAGTGATCCCGACGATCGCCCAGAAGCCAGTCACCTAATAAATAGCTGACGCAAGTTTCGAACACACTTTAAACTTACTAATCTCTAAGAACTGTTCGTTTGATGGTGACATTAGTCTTTTACATAAGTATCAAGACACACACCACGCGATTACAATGATACTTTTTCCCGTAAAACATTGTTTCAACTGTAATTCGATTTGTTTTCTCCCGAGTTAACCTTTCAGTATTCTAGACAAGAAAATGTGTAATAAACTGAATTTCGTTCTGTTTGCCGTTCCAATAGCAAAATGGATAAAAAACAAATGTATTTTGGAGTGTAATCACGTACCTCTGCGAAGTTACATAAGAGAGGAAGAGCCTTTGTCTTTTTGTATATTAATAATTTCCATGGGCCACACACGGGCCCGCATTACGTATAACTTACGTTATTTTCTCATACAAAGCTGACAAGATTGTAAGAAGATTTTATTTTATACGTGCAAAGAATGTAATGAGTGAGGGCATAACAGGACCCGTTATGATGCCGCCGTACGTCGGCGAGGCCGCGCTCTCGGAGAGCTTTAATTGATATGCAAAAGACAACTGGCTCTGTATCAGAGAAGACGATATCATAATGGAAATACTGAATATATTTCCAGCATTTTTCATGTCGTGATTGTAATACAATTAATATACAGGGTTATTGGTTATTGCATCAATTCCCGTTAAGAGGTTATAGTAGAGGTCATTTGCAGAAAAAAACGGCATGTACTACCCTATCCGGACATTGGTAGTTTTCAAGATATTAAACATTCAATTTTTTAAATATGTATGAAAATTATTTTTTTTTGTTAAAGGAACTGGACCCAAAATAAATGTATGACATGTAGCTGTGTGTATTTTTAATAAGTTTCTCAGTTGTCGAATGAGGTATTAAAACATTTAAAAAATCAGGGATATAATACAAATTATGGTGCTGTAACTAAATCGGCATTTTCATACAAATTTTAAAAAAATAATGAAAACTACCAATATCCGGATAGGGTGACCATTTTTACTGCAAATGACCTCTACTATAACCTCTTAACGGGAATGGATGCAATAACCAATAACCCTGTATAATAATAATGCATTTTTACGATTAAATACTAATTTTAGCTACATAAGCACTCGAGTGTTTTAATGCCTAATTATGTACAGTTACATACACTATTTTATCTACACACATATCATAAGTCCTCTATAATGCGTTCAGAATCCGTTGGCAATGACCAGCATTACAACATTCAATTTTACTATGATAATTTTCTTATCTGTAGCAGTAACATAATGTTCTTATAACGATATAACATTTGATAAAGTTATGAGTTTCGAATTTCGAACATCTTTGAAAAACAAAACAATTTTATTTGACCTCAATTCTAATATCATTCGAGATGACATTTAATTCGAAATGAAATGTCAATTGCATACAATTTTGACAAATCTCGTATGTCACTTGATAATTTGATATCGAACGATATGATAGTAGAGGCCGACTCTAGATTGTCTGTGAATTAAAAAAAAAATACGGTTGCCGCCATTTTTGACGTTCTAATAAATTGATCAATGCCGGCTATGCCGGTCGTAACATGCGGCTCCTGAACACATCATAGAGAGCTTATAATATGTATGTAGATAAAATAGTGTATGTATGTAACTGTACATAATTAGGCATTAAAACACTCGTGTGATGCTATTATGAAACTCGCCTGTCAGCTCGTTTCATAAACACACACTCGTGTTTTAATGCCTCTCATTATGCACCAGTCACATAAACTACTATTATCTACATACATATTATAAGCTCTCTATGATGTGTTCAGGAACCGCATGTTACGGCCGGCATAGCGGCATTGATCAAATATTAGAACGTCAAAAATGGCGGCACCGTAGTTTTATTTTTCATTCAGAGACAATTTAGAGTCAGCCTCTACTATCATATCGTTCGATATCAAGTAACATGAGAGATTTGTCAAAATTGTATGCAATTGACATTTCATTTCGAATTAAATGTCATCTCGAGTGATATTAGAATTGAGGTCAAATAAAATTGTTTTTTTTTTCAAAGATGTTCCAAATTTGAACCTCATATCTTTATCAAATTTTATATCGTAATTAGAACATTATGTTACTGCTACAGATAAGAAAATTATCATAGTAAAATTGATTGTTGTAATGCTGGTCATTGCCTACGGATTCTGAACGCATTATAGAGGACTTATGATATGTGTGTAGATAAAAGTACTTACCTACAGTCGGTAAGAAAACCCCCAATATGTTTTTGACAGGAACTTATTAGTTTTATTTTGTTATTTTCGACGGCCGTTTTGTGTCATTTATTGTAATAATTTAAATCAGTATTCATTAAACATCATTCTCTTCCTAGTGACCACATATTTAATGCCAAATCTATAATACATCGAACAAACCTTAGTCAATGTACTTTGGGATCCACATCATCCACTGAATATTTTTCTTTCACCACACATTATTAACACCACATTAATTATCTTTCTAATTTGCTAGTCTTATAAAATGTATTAATCATTGTTTATCAACAATCATTTTGACGGTATTTTGTTACTTCAACCCGTTAAGAATACCTACTGCAGTTGACCCGTAGAACTAATAAGTACTACATACATAAACTACTTAAGATTTATGAGTTGACCATAAACTACTATTGAAATTTAACTGAACATTATCCTGCCTTTGTTTAAAAAGTACTAGCGATCCGCCCCGGCTTTGCACGGGTAGCAATAAATTAATTATTATAGTCTTAGGTAATCTAATCATTCTTATATAATCCCTCTTTTTATTGGTGAAAACCGTATGATAATCCGTACAGTAAGTAGTTTCTGAGGTTCTCAACGCGATAGAAGACTTTAATTTATAATATGTATGTAGTGATTTACTTCAATCAACAGAACCAAACTTAACAAACCTTTAATTACCTATACAATATTTTTTAATATCTACTGGCTGGTGAGATAGGACGCCATTAGTTTGAGATAAAAAACAATTAGGTAAATGTTTGGTGACAAGGCTAAGTAAGACAACGACGTCAATGACACCAAGTCATAACCCGGCCGAAGTGCGGCACAGTACATTGCGTGCTAAATTATTTTGAAGTAAAAAATAATATTTTTAACAAATGACATCCAGGTATGTTTATTAGCGCCTATTCTAACGGTTAAAGTATTTATATGTTCATGTGGAATACGTACGCTGTATAATATGAATGTAGTTTATGTAAATCAAAGTTTATCATAATAAACCTATGAAAACAGAATGCAGATAAAGCATATTATCTAAAAATAGTGAAGCTTCGGTTTAGGAATATCTTTGTTCAGTAATAGGATATCATAAAGATAAAGCACAAACAGCGGGGGTCGGGGAAAATAAAGGGAACTGTAAGACCTCTCTTGCCGGAGCATAACTTAAATCATTAAATTGTTTAATGTTTGGTATTTTGCTGGTGAAATATTCTTGTATGGGTATACAAAAGTTGGAATGAAGAAGTAAGTGAGTGTCGCAGTGCGCTGCAGCGCCGGCGCCGCGGCGCCGCTGCACGCGACCAATTATTCAGAGCTAACTACAACTGTTCAAGCATGGACCTACTTAGCAAGTACGTTTGCTGGACGCGTGCTATGCATGTGTGCTAAATTTAGTTAATGATTCAGTCGACGGGTTGTTAAGTTTTTATTCAAGGATAAACAAATATTACGACGACTTACTTTTTTTTTTTTTTTTCACTTACTTTGATCATAAAAAAAATAAGTGGGAGTTTTAGAAGGGCTGTCTAACTCCTTGATGGATTGTAATGAAATGACGCATGATATTTTAATATAATATTAAAATAACACACATCCCAAGGTGCTTAATTTTTAATTAGTTAATTAATTAATTTACTCTCTTTTTTACCATAAGTAGCAAAATTATTAATAAAGGCGGTACTTGTAAGTAGTAAAATTTTAAATATTTTCTAATGAGTTTGTTGTTACAAAACATTAGAAAAGTGAGTTATACCTACCGTTATGTAATTTAATAACACTTTCTTTTCCTTTCATAGCTCTTTAATTGGTACCGTCAAGGCACGTAATGCAGAAATTGAATCTTTATTTATTTATATGTTTAAAAATGTATTGTTAAAAACAGTTAAAAATAAATACTTTTGCCCAACTTACATGTTGTTTTCATGATACCATGAACTTATAAAGGCACCTACAAGACCTAAAACGATTTATTTGCTTAAAAGTATCTTATTAATCTCCAACGATACAAAGTTCGAATTAAGTTCCCATAATAATGTCCACCCGTGAAAATCCAGACTAAATTAAAAAGAATATTATTAATTTTTGATACTTCAGTATGAAATTACATTAGTAGGTACTATATTATAACCCAAATAGTTACGTGAACATGTCGCCGCCGCACGCGCGAGGGGTTCTCGAGTGTGTCTTGCATATTTGTGGAACTCCATTATCTGTGTCCGACCATCTGTTCTTCCTTTTGTCCCGTTATTGGTCAGATTAAGTTGCCACTGCATGAAATTAAGTTAAAGTTAGTGTATTCAACCCGACGAGCGAGTTTATTGGACGGGTTTATACAACCTTTGTTATTTGCTCGACAATCTGCTTATGGAAATAGTGAAAGGACAATGTTGGATATTTTCTTTCTGAAGAAGCGTCTCTTTTATTTACGATTACAGAATATTACCGTGAAGATTTGATTTCTAGTTCAAATCAAGGTTAGCTAATCTTGTTAGGAACCATGCAGTAGTTTTACTTTCGTTATCTACTGGTTTTAACTGGATAACGGCAGCCAGGATATAAAATAAGTGGAAGGAGGTGAAGGAGTCCCGTGTCTACAAGAGTGCGAGTTAATGGCTGTTGATGATGATAATGCATTGATGATATACGTACAAAAAATAGTTATTTAAAATACAGATTAAGAACGCTTCTGTTCATTATAAAATAACCGTTATAAATGAAGTGCGTTTAACCGAGTGGGACTGGGTAAAAAAAGTATCGAAAAAAGATTACATTTAAAAAATATCACCCAAGCGATCACTTTCGCCTTCGCGCGAATGGCAATTGGCTCCATGAAATCAGGCCTCCTGGGCGCTCGGTAATCAACGCGGAGAATGTTCGAATTTAACGTAGACTCCTTTTTGTAAGGAATAAAAAGATTCGTATCATGAAGGAGACGCCGTTATAAGGGTAAGGGGGAATTTAAATTTGTGATGATTCTAGTCCAAAATTAACATACGCCTAGTTTTTATCTGGGGTATGAGTTGGTACCTAATTGGATCTTTATTAACATGTTTACGGTACTATCGCTAATTTACTTTAAATTCAACAATGAAATTATTTCGACCCGATTTAATCAGATTTGCTACGAACTTGACCGGATGGCTATTAGTTTTGTTTGGATAAAGATTTCGTCTTTGTTATAAAAATGACAATGTACAGGGTGTCCATTATTCTGCCTCTGCGAGGCATAAGATACTGTTAGCGCGTGTCAGGAGGCGAGAGGGAGCTCTAAACTCTGTCAATTTACGCGGTCTGCCCGCCATTACGATTACGGAGTTATAGCGGGCAGTTGCTGAGATTCCCTCGAGTACCGCCTTTACTCCCTGGATTCGTCGTATTCACGTACACGCGCTGAATCACTGGCTTAAGTAATTAGTTGACTTTCTTTAAAATGATATTGACGTTTGCAAAATTGGTAGTAAAGGTTTCGAAATTGAAGCAAAACCAGGTTAAATTTTGCGTAGGTATAGTAATTTAGAATGTTTTGATAATCTCTATAAACCTTGGTCCCTGAAAAATTAAATATTTACTCACGCACAAATTGTACATTACGTGTCATACATTATTCATACGTGAAATCCACTTGCTACAAATAATATTTTCTATGTATCTGTCCATCTAAAATATTGTTAAAATATGAAAATGTTATCGAAATACAAGACTTAATCCAGAGTTAAGCAGATCTATTAAATTATTGGGCTATTTATTCATAAATAGAGGTTCGGGCGTTTATTTCATTTACATACAATGCTGGCCGCGATGTGCTCCGCGAGTCGGATAATCGCGCAAATGACTTTTCGAACTCTGACGGATGGCGTCATGCTCGATGGAGACACGCGGGTGCAGATTCATTTGAGATACTAAGTAACTCACTCGAGCTAGTACTTGTCTGCTCATTATTGTCAACGAAGATGAATATTAGAAACAACCATAATTATTCATAGTTTTATATATTTTGTGCCATAATCTAAGCAAGTTTTTAAAATACCAACAACTTGGTGATTAAAAAAATATTTTATTAGCTACTGTGGCAGGTAATCAGTCAAATAAATACGTAATTGGTGATTTCTAATTGAACTGAGATGGGTTGTATTGAAATACGCATGTACTTATCTGTCATCCTGATCGTGGATTATTCAGATTCACTTATCTCCTTAACCCTCATAAAGGAAAATTATGTGTCCGACGTGGCTTTTTTTTTAATGTATCAAATAATGTTTAGAAACACTGTAATTCTAAATGTAGCGACACGAGCATCATCTTAAAACTAGCCGGATAATAACGGAGACGAAGTTAATGCTCCTGTGCACATCCTGCGAACAATTTATCACTTTCTTTATTTGCTCGTCTTCATTAGACAATAACTAATGATTTTAATTTATTTACATTATAACGTTGCCTCCATTCCCTTTATTTTTCATTTTTACATACCTGGGATCGAACAAAATGGAGGGCTTGCTTTGAGCTACACCGACAAGAGCATAGCTCTTAAATAAGGAGAAGAAGAATAATTTAGCCTTTTGAACTTTTAGAAATAGGCACGTGTTTTGTTTGTATTATTGACTTACAGCTGTTATAACTATTTTGTCATCGTTTATCTAAATTTGCTGCTGATGCTGTTTTATTTTAACCGATTATGTAATCGAATTTGATTAAAATAATATGAGATATAATCTCTTCTTCTGTAAAACCTTTAGTAAATATTCACAAATTGGTGTGTGACTTCTTGCATATGTCCCTCCGTCAGTCACGAACGAGAGCGGGGAGCGTAGGACTGGTAAATGGAATGAAAACATTCGAGGTTCGTATTCATTCATTTAATTAGCCGGAGTTTTAAGCGGCGCTTCCGCGTCGCCCCGCGATCTACTCCCATCCGTTAGGATTTTATGTTACTACCATTTTAACGTTTTCGGAATTTAAGTTAGTGTTGAAAATATTTTATGGGGCATTATAAATCAATTTTATTTTCAAAAGTAGGTAAAACTGTTTTTTTTAAGAAGCTTTAAATACGCCTGTCCCGCAGAGTAAGTATTTAATTTCATTTAATTTGTACTGCAGGTGACTTTCAGTTTTTAGTTCCCAGGAATTCACGAGTGGATTCCCTCGTGAAGCGGCTCAATGCAATGCAATAAAGTTGTCAGAATAGGAATATTATCCCCTGCAGTCACAAAAACTCAAGCCTTCCCATCTATTAAGGCTATCGTTACATAAGCTTGCACTTAAAATAATGTTAGGTACTAAGTAAAGTTGCTGATAAAAACAAGTTTTAATGGACTTCCACTACTGCTGGATCAGTTTGGTGAGCAGCATAGCAGCGGGACAAGTTTTCAGAACGTTATTCCACTTTATTAACCTAACGAGTAACTGCTGTAGCTTTTGTGAAATAAATTTTACTCATACGTATCTTTACGCCACGCTGTTTGTGAGGCGTTGAGGAAATAGGTCAGGTTATATTAATTTTATACATTATGCAGTGTGGCTTGTGTTCGAAAACATGAACGACTGATAGCCTGAACTAACTTCAGATATACGAATTACTTATCGTCTTGTGAAAAAAACAATCAGGCTGTCAATGATGCCTTTTATTAACCGACTTCAAAAAAGGAGAAGGTTCTCAATTCGACCGTATGTTGCTTTTTTTGTATATTTGTTACGCGATTACTCCATCAATTGTGGACCGATTTAATTTTTTTTTTAACTTTTAGGGTATACTCTCGAAGTCCCATGTCACTAAGTCAGTATGAGGGGATCCGTGAGGAATTAAGGGAACTCCTCAAATATTATAGGCATACCCATAACGATTTTGGTATCTTCAGTAACAAATCCAGCATTTGCAGTTAGAAAGTATCATTAATTGGTGAAGTGAAACTGATGATGAAGACCATAGATGGCCACCGGAACTCCTTAGTCGTAAGTGATGGACACCAGCAATGAGATTGCTTTATTAAGAATATGAAGCTACTTTTTACTCATTATAATGCATGTGGTGATCTGCAATTGATGGTGAATTACCGGGAGAACTTCTCAATGATTAACGGCCCTGAAGCGGCCGGACAGCGACATTTTGTTAAAGGTGATGAGAAATTCGTATTTGGCTATTGTTTCTTAAAGTGATGTTTATGTGGTTTAGTTTATTACATAATAATATTACGTGCATCGCTAAAAAGGGGAAAAAAAGCTCAGAGAAAATGATATTTCATGGCAGCTAAATACGCGAAAGAGACACGGAAAGGAGAGGGAAACCGGGTCTACTTTCGCCTATTAACGTGGACGCGCACAAGTATCCTGTTACATTCCCTGTATACGCTGATAATAATGAGTATAATGACATGTAATGACAATAGATCGATCAGGTATAGGTAAAGAAAAACGCCACAAATAAATATCACCACTTAATTTACTAGTAAGAGACAGATTATGTGTAATGTCGAACAATTAATTACCAATTCAAATGTTCAGGTAATAACGTAAGTGATATAAGACCGACGTCGAGCGGTTCAGCTTCAATTAGTGCAGGCGTCAATTCGCCTTATTTATTCAGAGGGGCAGAATAAATAAAAGGAAGAAAAAGATCTCCTTGAAGATAAACATTCATACGCTGAGGGGAGGTGATACCTGTAGGTAGTGAAGCTTCGATTGCACTGATACCTTTGATGATTTAAATGATGCTTAAAAATGGTCTAATGCATATAAATAACCTGGTAAATAAAATTATAAATGTACCTTTTTTACCATTGATGGATGTGATTGCCATGTGACACATATAAGACTATGGCCGAAGTAGCATGAAGGTTGTAATCTATAGCCGTCGAATTTGTAGATATAACACAACCTGTGTTCTTGAACATATACGTCCGGGATGAAAGCAGTCATTTTCATTATTTCACTGCAGCGACGAATCGTTAGGATAATTGCGAAAGGGTCAGTGGCAGACGACAGCGGCGCCATGTTTCAAATACATTTATTATGGTGATGTGTTGAGTTAACATGAAATACATTCGAAATTTATTCTCTAGAAGAGAAATATTATGTGAAATAGGAGTCTTATCACTATTGACCTTAATAAGACAGGCACGGTCCGGACGGTTATGAGTTTATAAAAAAGTAAAAATAAATATTCGGCCACCCTCATTGGTAGCCTACAGATGCTAGTAACACCAGAAGTATCATCTGCGCGTGCTGTGAATGGACCTTTTAGCTACATTACTAAGATCCACATGGTGCAGCACGAAGGGAAAGTCAATTAAATTAAATTTTTATTTCGTTCATTAAATGCAAACGCGCAAATGGTGCGCCGTAGAGGAGCCCTAACAAGCTGTACATCGGAGCCAAATGGCCATTCGAGAGGCCGCGCTCCCGCGCTACATACGCTTTATATTCGCTGATACAATTTCGGATTTTTCCACAAAAGCCTTAGTCTTTTCAGGAAAATACTTTTACTCTATAATCTAACCCGAGTTCTGTATGGGTATAAAAACTTCCGCAGTACTTGCGGCGTAAATATTATCCTTGAACATTTCCTCGGAGAAAAAGGTGAAGTTGACGAAAATCCTAAAACCTCTAACACGGCTAGATAACGCACACAGATACGCCGGGGCGCGGCAAAGAGTAAAGACTGGAGAAACGCAAGGCCCGCGTTACAAAGTACGGCGATATACGAGAAATATGTGATATGAAGAATTGTGACGGGAGTGAGGAAAGTGCGCGCTTATGTTTACGTATAGCCTAATTTAGGCTTTAGCCTGAATAAATTATTGCCGTCTAGCCCCATAAATAGGCTATGAGATAGAGTTGGCCTAGCGCCGAATGAAGATATAGCACATTTCTGTGCTTAATATAGGGCGAACGGCCTCGGGAGTTATACACATGGGTAATGGACCAACAATATAAAGGATGAACTTTTGGATTCGGCTTAGTGTAATGTAGACTTTT
This sequence comes from Tortrix viridana, assembly GCA_963241965.1. Lineage (NCBI taxonomy): Eukaryota > Metazoa > Arthropoda > Insecta > Lepidoptera > Tortricidae > Tortrix > Tortrix viridana. Next base: position 12,760,268 of record OY725172.1, read on the forward strand.
ACTTATTGTTGCCTATTGTACCTACTATCGAAGTGATTTGTATTTTTTGTAAACATATGCGTAATTTAAAATTTATATTTCAGTAGTACTGTTTCCTCAAATCTCTAGCTTACCCACTGCGAGCTTATGCATGCAGCAGATAAAATTTGACAGCTGCCAGGGGAATTAAAATAAAATAAAATTGTCCCGTCTTGACTTTTACTACCTTTTATTACTAAGCGATTTTATCCGGTATTGCTAGAGTAATGAAATAAATCGTTCAAATCTATTAAGAGGGTCTACGGCCAAAAACGCTAGTGTACACATGCTCTAATCTGAGCGTGATATTTAATTACTTTAGCAACTTTCTATTCGTGCTGTCAGTTTATTCTTGTGCATGCATGTCAAGCTAGCTGGTACAATTATTATTAGTTTAAAAAGTAAATACAATGAGATGAAAAAGGTGAACAAGACTAAACTGTAAGGAACCTTTTTATTATAAGTAAGTTGTCTGTTGTATACTTAGCTACTATTAGTGATTGTCGTGTTCCGCGCTTATCTAATAGCAACGGAGTGTGGTGTTGGCTGGCTGACGGTGCACCGAGCTGGGATTGATGATAAAGTTGCACAAAAAAAAAGTATAACGGCCGCACTCAGAGACGTTGCTGTGGTCACTTTCTTTCAATAGAATAAGACCCAGCAACTTTAATCAAACTTAAAATTTAAATGACGTGTCTGAGTGCGGCAGTAAGTGCCCAGAAGAAAAACTAGACCAACATTGATTTGTTGTGCGCGCTGCCAGTAATATTCTTTCGTAACCCATACAAATGCTACGAGCTACGATTTTCGTAGCTTTATTTCGTAGCGATTAGGGTTATAAATAGTCGGACCAACTAAAACAAACTTAAATAGGACTTTCTGATGATAATCGAATAAAAACATTTATTCTTTGACTCCAGGTAGCGTCGGACGGTTCCGTAGGGGCGCACGCCAATCGTAAAGCATCGCTCGGGTGGTACTAAATGTCAATGTACAAGGGCAAAGACGAGCCGTTACCTATCGCTACATAAATAGTATTACGTTTTACCATACAACTCTATATCCACGAGAATACACTTTAAGTTTGAATAGCAACCGGGGATCGACCTTTTCGAGGTAGCCTTTAAGGTCCGCCGAGTGTTACAAGTATGGGCAATATTTCGGTGCTTCAATGGAAAAGGTGGAACATAATTTTTAATCGGCGAAAAAGGAGGGTTCGGGCCCCTCCATGATTTCTATTCGTATATGCAGGTTACTTACGTTATTTACGTGGTTGAAAATTTAGACGTATCTATGTTCTGTAAAATATAAAAAAATATATATTTACTAATACTGTGACGAAATAAGTTGAATCCTGATTATTATTCATATTTTATTCTTTAAGAATAGGAAGTGAGATGCGTAAATAGAAACACTTTGAACATTTTCTTTAACAAAATACTTAAGACAGACTTTTAATACAACTATCTACGAGTAACTTTGTAAATATTTATAAGAAAAAGTATTTGTAAAGTATGTAATATTATATTTGTAGGTCTCAATATTCAAATGTTGCCATTGTAATAAAATATAATAAATAAACTGACTCACAGTGGACATTTGCACAAAAATCTGTAAATACTAAAGGAAGGTATTTTATTTAATTTCACGAGAAAATTACGAGACTGCTGAACCTATACCTCACCCTTATAATTCTTCCCCTAATACTCAATGCTCCAAAGCAAATTATCAAAACAGACTACTCCTGGCGTCGATGATCGTACAGCCGCGCGTGTAATCCTATTTTTTCCTGTTAACGTATGATGTAGTAAGCCCGTTGTTTTCCTGAGGACGCGAGCTAAGCCCAGATATTACAGTATCAATTATTTGCGCCTGGCAAACCTAACGAGAACTCAATTTACTTAGCTGTCAAAATGGTTTTTCTTCATATTTCTTCATCGAGCAATGGTTTTGAAGGACATAGGATAGTTTTTATCCCGGAAAATTTTATAGTTCCCGTGGGATACACGATAAACGACTTCTACGCGGACGGAGTCGCGAGCAAAAGCTAGTTTAGAATATGAAGAAATACGGGACTGACGGGAAAGAACCCTTTCCTTGCAAAATCACAAACAGTCTCTAGGGAGGACATAATGACAGGTTTTCCTTCTTTTTATTCAGGTTCTAAATAAGGTAGAGTAAATTGAAATCAAATTTCACCCGCAGTCGCATAAATCTGAGTTTGCAACTACAGACGAAAGCGGGAAAATGATTCCGGCATAGGGCTGGAACGTCAGTAAAATGGAGTTTTAATCCGTCCATCGATACCTGCCGGCGACAGGTGGATTACTCTCGTTTCTCACTGCACACAGACTCTATGTTTTTCTTATTCATATTTTGCCTGCATTTATTCACGGCAGCTGTGCAATATTTTAACATTAACGTCAGTGGTTTATTTTATTTGCTGACACGCTAATTGATGTTTATTACGTATGTATTTTCGGTTTTCCAGGTAAACGGGAGGAGTGCCAACAACCTGTAGATGTTTTAAACTTCTAAACTTGTGCGAGGTAAACTACTTACTTAGACTAAAATAGGTAAAACCAAGTAAGTCTCGATACGACATTGCACTAAATATAAATTAGATACTTTACAAAATGTGAGATTACGATGTCACACGAAAAAATCCTTCGTGTCTAACTGTTACAACAATCACCGAGACCAATGTCAAATACAGCCTAATTAATCTCGGTGTCATAAGTCAGTTTTACGAAAAAAATGTTAAATATTATTGCAAGTTTCAAAAAGCTTCCGGCCGTCTCCGAAGCTTTTCCTTGTTCTGTCACACGTTTCCCCTTTATTTAATTTATTTGAGCTGTGTTCGGTAAATAAGTGGAGCGAAAGGTAACGGTATTCCTCCGGCCGGCGCGCCGGCGCTCCCCGAGGTGGCCGCGCGAAATGCTAAGCCGATTCGCGTTATTGTCGGAGCCGTTTTGTGAACTCATACGGGAATGCTGAATGTTATTCAGATAAATTATTTATGGGTCACATAACTTTATTGTCAAGATTATAAGACTTTATGAACCTCCTTTTCTGTTATTGAATTGTATAAGCGAAAGTTCTACAAATGTGAGGCAACCACAAATATCTAAGAATATAAAGCTCTGTACCTAGTAACAGAATTAGGACCTGTAAACTCAGTCAATCAATAAGTTGCCAGAAATAGTTTGCGATCTTATTATCGATGCCACGAAGATGTCATGCATTCGATTTTACGATCTTGTTCGTATTTAATAAATATGTCGGTCTTTCCCGACCCCAAATTTTACGACTCCACAATAAAACATGTCTCGGCATCCAAATTTATATGCGTACATAAAGTTTTATATCCGCGCGACTTGCACCGGCGGAGGTTTCCTAATTGTTCCCGGTCATGAACCGCCGGCCGGCCCGCTTCATAGCCGCCGGAAACTGTCACTAACAACCAACATCTGCTTTTCCGTCTGATATTGTCTAATATTCAAAGATGGATGTCTATGTCTAATATTCATGGATGAAATCCCAGCAAAACAAAAGAACAAGTTAAAAAGCAACGCAATCCAGTCGACTAATAAAAAGATTTGCTGGAAATAGACATCCGTACAAAAATGACCTCTCTAATGATGTAATTTGTACCCGTATAATTCCGTCATTACGGGCCGGTGTCGACATGAACCGCGTCTTAAGATCTGTTTACTCCGCACCAGGCCTGCGGCGCGAGCCGGCGCGTCGCGGACCTGGTCCGCAAACACACGTCGAGCTCATAAACTGTGGAGAAAAAGCTTTATTTATACCCGAGATGATTGCGCCGAGTGAGTCGCTTATTGACTTTTTGTCGTTCCGATTAATCATGAGCGCGGAGTTGTTTCGGGCGCGCGCAAAATAATAAATAGTGGGGAATTTCATTTCGGTAATGCTATTTCCCTAATTGCGTATGCAGCAATTATCTGGCGGACGTGTCGGGCGAGCGGCGAGCGGCGAGCGGCGAGCGGCGGGCGGCGGCGGCGACCATCGGTAATGAGAGGCCGGGGTCTCAGGTGGCCGCCGCGCTATAAGATTATCGCGAGGAATCTGCATTTCCTTATTGTTGTGCTGCTCCGCTGCTGCTCTTATTGTTATTAAATATGCCACGCGCATTTCTTTTGTTCCGTTATGTTCAATAATTGATCAGCAATCTACTTTACCCAGGTGTGTAAGAGCAATAAAATCCGGTTAAATGTGAGTCAGATATACGCACCTATAGGGTTCCGTACCGTCCAACTGACACTTGGCCGGTTCTTATTATTTGTTGTTATTCTTTAGGGTTTACACTATTTATAATCACACCAAATTTGATGCCACTATGAATTACTTACCGTTTTTTTAAGATAAACGTTGACAAAAACGGTTTTTGTATTGGGACTCCCTTATCATTTTACTCTTTGTTTTTAATTTATTATTTCTAAGGAAATCCGCCACTAAAACACATATTATATTAATAAAACATACTTACCAGCTATCTATAGGTTGGTTCAAAAGTCTTGTCATTTCGAACCAACAACCTATGATAAAGTTAAAATACTTTTGGACCACCCTATATTACGGTTTAAAAGATACAGTTCTTTAAAATTAGGACAGACGGACGGACGGATGGACAGCGTAGGCCAAACGGAACCCTACTACTAATAATAGGGTTCTGTGGCACCCTAAAAACTACCAAAATTACTTTAGTTGGTGCTTTTTTTTTGTATACAATTTTTTAATTCAAATATATCTTCAAAAATAAACAAGCTAGTTTAAGAAGTTTCTGTTGGATAATCACAACATATTTTATACATACCGTATAAGGCATTGGTTAGCTTGGTATGTATGTGTACCTAAGTAAATAAGTTGTGATTATCTAACAGATAAACCCGCAACACTGTCTGTTGTCTGGTGTAATTAAAAAGAAGGCCACTCTGCTATCGTTGTCCTTCCGAACGCCGACCCAGCAATACTAGCTTTTTATAAAACGAAACGCGCCCAACTACTAATCCCTTGATTAGGAACAAGAGGGTACTTCTGGATTACTCTGTATTGTGTTCTATGTCATACCTACGCTTTTTACAAGCTTTTACTTAACTTGCAATGTTTGTATGTTAGTTTGTTAAGGTCAAATCTTGAAAGCTGAATTAGGACCACTTCTCGGTGTCCGATTGAGCTGAAATTTGGTACACCTACGTGACTTCAGTGACAATGCAATGATGTCGTACCATGGAGCTGGTCTCATGATACGGTCAGAAGGTGGCCATAGGAACTCAGTAACGAGACTAGGTAGCCCCGCCGTGTTTGGGCTCGTTGGATTTGTCATGATAAGCAGACAATAACTGTGCAAAAAAAGTACAGTCGGAAAGAAAAGCTTGTCCCAAAAATTTACAGAAAATTATTTGCACGTATAGTAGAAATGTTTTGGTTATGATTGACTAGTTAATCTGAATTGATAGGGATATTGATGGATTGGGGTTACAAAATCAACCGAAAATGTCAAACGTTAAACAGTGTAAGTGTAATGTTTGATGCTCTACGTTAAATAGATACTGGCCAGGTAGGTGCTAGATCCCATGGGCCTTATTGCCAACTCTCCCACATCTTAAATAGAAACCCATGCCAATTATTGAAACTGATAAACGAGGCGAGACTCTTAATGCTTTGGTATAAAATGTGAATTAGTAGTTATGTCAAAGCTGCAATCAAATACCGTAAAATAATTTGGTTAATAAAATCTAATGCATTAGCAGGCAGCCCATTTTTAGTTTAAACAATGGTAGAGAACTTAAAAATTAATTTAAGCCATCACGGGACTAATTTCATCCGACAATGATAAACGCTTTTTTAATGTAAATATACTGGAAACAATTTACTCCCTATAAATCACTTCGTTCTCGAGCGAAACGAATAAATTTAAATGATATAGGTTACTTTTATCAAACGAACATTTATTTTCAATTGTTAATAAAAACATTTATTGACAAAGAGTCATATTTTTTCACTTAATCAAGGGTGAAATATTAACATCAATGTAATTGAAAATATTGGTAATGGGTAATGTCGGTACAAAGGCCAAAATGCACAATGGGTTTAAATGTAACATTCTCAAAAAGATTAAAATGTTTGTGCCACCAGACCATTTTGTCTGAATATTTTAAGGAAAAATACGCTACATTATGGTCAAAATTTCCTTTTGTTAAAATGTTTCCAAGACAGATTTCTTTATGGTCTAGATGTCATTTGGTCTGAAAGTTTTCAGGATGGAATATGCTACGATGAAATGTATAAAATGCGACTGACCAAATGCGCTCTTCTCGGAATGTTTTCACGGTAGAATTCATTCTGGTCGAAGTGTCATTTTGCTTATATATGTATTTTCAGGACAGAATACGCTATGGTCAAAATGTACAAAATGCATGTGACAACACGTGCACTTCTCAGTACCTAGATGTTTCCACCATAGAATTCGTTATGGTCAAAATTAAGAAGACGCGATTTTGAGAATTTTAATTAAATTATATTAAAATAAAAAGTTATTAAACTATCTGGAACCTAGAATAATAAAATTCAAGACAGTTTTCTAGTTAGATGATTTGAAGAAGGCTATCATGGATGCCCAGGCATACCTTCAAATACCTTAAAATTATATTATAGAATTGTATAACCACATTCCAAAAATAATATTTGAAACAATTTGAGTAAATGGAAAATGTACTCGTTTTTAATAAACTTTAATATTGAAAATAAATATTTATAGTGCCCCTATATTTGTCGCATCCATAATTAGATAATTTTAGAAAACCAAATTCATTAACGAATATTCAGACATCATGTGTCCCGGATGGGAATGCAACTGCTTTGAAGTTTATACCCTACTTATTAACATACTAAAAATATTGTCCAATCCGAAACACGCGGGCCGCTTTTATTAAAAAAAAAGTGAAAAGGCAACCGCTCCAAAATTGGCGAGCTTTTTTATTGGTACCACTATATGTTACAAAAAAATGCCATCCGATCCTGCTGGGCAGTTTCTGAGAAACAACCCTTCAAAGTCGCTAAGAAACCCTTTTCTTCGAAATTTTGAAGGGCTATTTCTTAGAAACTGTGCCCAGCAGGATCGGATCGCAATTAGCAACCTTATTAACGCCCAACGCAAAAAGAGAGGGGTGTTATAAGTTTAACGTGTCTGTCTGTGTATCTGTGTATCTGTCTGTGGTATCGTAGCTCCGATGAACCGATTTTCGTTTAGTTTTTTTTGTGTCATAGATAATTTTATCCCGAGTGTTCTTAGCCATGTTTCATGAAAATATGTTGAGCCGTTTGAAGATAATCAGCTCTTTTCTAGTTGATGAGGGAATCTGACTAAATTCCTTATGTCCGACGATTCGAAATTTGGTACCGTGTTACTTCAATGATATTGAAACCAATTTTTTATGTCGGGGGGTTTTTTAAATTTTAAATTTTACTTTTTTATTTGTTAACCATATGTTGTAAACAAAATTCCGTCCGATCCTGCTGGTTAGTTTCTGAGAAACAACCCTTCAAATTCACCAAAAAAACCCGACTTGGACCAAAATTACAAAATAAAAATAGACAAAGTAAAAAAAGCGGAATATAAAGCAGTTAGTTACAATCAGTTTATAAATATCTGAGTTCTGGTTTTAAATTCCCAGATAAAGAAGAAAGGTTTAAACTGTATCGCAACAGTATGATAATAAGTATAATAGTTATTTAAGCAATTTAAAACAATTCAACTGGAATAAATAAAATTTTCCAAGTTTAATTTCAGAAACACCATAAACGAAATAAACGAATCAAATAAATGTATAAATATACCTACAAGCTAAAGCTGAAATAACAGGAGTCATTGTACAATAATTGGCAGTTAGTTTTCACTATAGGGTAAAAAGCATTTTCCAGGAATCGTACCCGCTGTCGCTGGCGCCAGACTCTGACTCACACCGTTTAAGGGCGATGTTCGTAGTTATGTATGTATAGCTTTTGCCCGCGACTTCGTCCGCGTAGAAGTCGTTTATCACTGCTCTCTCGGGAACTGTTCAATTTTCTGAGATATAAAGTAGCCTATGTCCTTCCTCGAAACTCAGGCTATATCCATACCAAATTTCATCGAAATCGGTTCAGCGAATTAGCAGGGAAAGCTTTACAGACAGACAGACGCAAAAGTATGTCTACTTTCGTGTTTATATAATATCAAGTATAGCAACCCGCCCTCGCTTAGCTTCGGTTATAAGTTAAAATATAGCCTATGTCCACCCTGAAACCTCATTCTGAATATAACTGAAAGAATTTTAGAAATAGGATGGGTAGTTTCGGAGATTACCCCCTCCATCCAAACTTATTAAGTACCTCTTTCTCCTCTTCTTAAGTAAGTCGCTTATCGTTTTTACCCTGGACACTATCAAATTGTCTGGGATAAAAAAAGGTGCCAACCCAGGATAACAACTACCTGTGTGACAATTTCATCCGAATCCGTTCAACTATTTAGGCGTAACTGAAAAAACATCCCAACATCCATACAAACTTTATTTAGCGTCGTCGCTGGGGTCGCAACCGATTTTTCATCGAATTTCTATACAAAAACAAAAAAAAACGGTCTATAGCTGGGGTTCGAACCCGCAGTCTTTGCGTAGTAGGCCAACGCTCTAACCATCAGCCTATTCAGATGGAAGCAGCCGCCCCGTAATTACGAACCATTGCCTTTTTGCGTGAAAACACGGGGAAAACGAATTTTCCCAGACATGAGACCTAGCTAGATCGAATTTTCGCCCCCGTAAACCCTCATGTCGCAATCTTTATCAAACTCGTTGGAGCAATTTTCGAGAACGTGAACTGAGTACAAATATATATATATATATATATATATATATATATCCTTCCACCCGCGACTTTGTCTGCGGAGAGTCCAGTACCTTTGTTAAAAAGTATGCATGATGGGATAGAAACAAATTTAAACCATACGATTTTTTTAACCCTTTTCACCTTGCCTAGGGGTATAAATTGAAATTAAAATTATTTATTTTGCGAGAACATACACAGGTGTTATTAATAATATATGCTCTGCCAGAATTTCCAAAAACGTGAAAACTCATATTTTATATAATAAGTAGTCTAGAAACGTATTTCCAAAATAACCAAACTCTAACAAATCTACACCCTCAATTTTACCCCCTTACGGTAGTATTTCCAACATCATCGAACGTAATACTTTTAGTTTGTAAGCAGTAGCCAAAATAAATTTTCACGTTCCTAACTTCAAAACTTACCAAATATTACCCCCATTTCACCCCTTAGGGGTAGTTATCCAAAAATCACCGAAAATTGTATTACTTTATTTGTTAACAGTAGCCTATATACCTATTTCCACGTTTCTAACTTCAAAACGAAAATAGTGTTTTTTATTTATTAACAGTAAGTAGCCTATATACCTATTTCCACGTTTTTAAATTCAAAAATGACCAAACGCCCATACAAACTTTCACCCTTCCCGTTTCTCCCCCTTAGGTGTAATTTTTCCAAAATCACCTAAAGTGGTATTTTTTATTTGTTCATTTAGCCTATACACAAATTTCCATGTTTCTAACTTCAAAAATTACCAAACTCCCTTGCAAACTACCACCCCCTATTTCATTCCCTTAGGGGTAGTTATCCAAAATCACCGGAAGTTGTTTTAATCTGTTAAAAGTAGTCTTTTTAACAGTTTTTACGTTTCTTACTTCAAAATTGACCAAACTCCTATACACACTTTCACCTCCCCTTTTCATAGGGGTAGTTTTTCAAAATCGCCTAAGGTAGTATTTTTTATTTGTTTACAGTATCCTGTACACAAATTTCCATGTTTCTAACTTCAAAAATGACCAAACTCCCATGCAAACTACCACCCCTAATTTCATTCCCTTAGGGGTAGTTATCCGAAAACACCAAAAGTTGTTTTTTATTTGTTAACAGTAGTCTTTATAACAATTTCCGCGTTTCTAACTTCAAAATTGACCAAACTCTCATACACACTTTCACCCATCCGTTTCATTCCTTTAGGGGTAGTTTTTTCAAAATCGCTTAAGTAGAATTTTTTATTTGTTGACCTACTGTCAAATTTCCATGTTTCTAACTTCAAAAATGACCTAACTCCCATGCAAACTACCACCCCCCATTTCATTCCCTTATTGCCTTAAGTCGTTTTTTATTTGTTAATACTGTTAACAAATAAAAAACGACTTAGGGCAATTTTATATTATTTATATAATATAGCAATTTTCAAGTTTCGAACTTCAAAAAGGACAAACCACCACTCCAAAAGGAACTACTTTAGGGGCCGTTTTTCCAAAATTGCCGGTAGTACTTTTTTTATTTGTAAACAGTAGCCTATAAACCAATTTTCACGTTCCTAACTTTAAAAATGGATGACTTTCATACAAACTTCCAACCCCCTTTTTACCCCCTTAGGGGATGAATTTTGAAAAATCCTTTCTTAGTGCACCCCTAGACCTCATAAGGAACTTACGTGCCAAATTTGGAATCTCTAGGCCCAGCGGTTTGGACTGTGCGTTGATATGTCAGTCAGTCAGTCAGTTTCTTCTTTTATATATTTAGATTTGTTAAAGGTGTACCTTTATACTATTTCAATGGAATTTATTTATTAGAAAGTTCACGCATCGAATTTTTTACAAGGCTTGTAATTTCGTCAGTGATTCAAACTTCCTAAAACCTACCTACTTACATTAAAAAAACCGATCAAGTCCAACCGACCAAGGGTTCCGTACCGCCCGACTCACTGGTTGGCTGGTTTTTATTATTCGGTTCCATTCCCCTATGAGATGGGAACCCTAAAAAGTATGCGTAGAAAAATACTTCTACGCCGCCACCGTAGCAACACGTAGCCCGTAGCACACCGGTGCGACTCTTTAGAGCTACGATTTCGTCTCGCCTATCGATACCGTTGCCACCCGTTTATATCGTACTCGTACTTTGTCATGTTACGAGCGTCTACATTTCTACGTAGCGACTATAGCGTGCTATAAAGAGAAAACGGACCCAATCATGCTTGAATGCGAATGCCGACTTTCAAAAATAAAATGTCTTGACAACGTAATCTTTAAAGGAAACCAATATCTCTAAGCTCATCATGTTTGTTTAGCATGCCCCGTCAGAAGGGCTGGCGAGGATTTTTCGCGGTTGTCATTTAGTGTTAATGCCCGTGGCCGGGACAGCCGCGTACGAATGGCCGCATTTACCGTCTGCCCCTAAATCTCCCGTTCGGAATGAGCCAATGCATCTTAAGCGAGAATGCGGCTTTAAAATTGTTGTGATGAAACTGGGGTTCGCTCCCTAAAGAAATACGATCCCTAACATTCTTGCGACTAAATCATTTCTAAGCGCAGTTGTTGTTTTTTTTACTGTGCGACCACTAGACTAATAGCAAATTTAAAACTTCTACGGTATAAAACATACCGATTCGATTGTCTTGTATACTATTACGTTCTTATTCATAATCGCACAACAACTAAAGTATGCTTGAAGTAAAATTTGTCCTTATCTTTCATTGTGACATTTGAATCTGACAGAAAGTGACAAAGCATACTTTTACTAAAATAGGTTTGTTGTGCGTTTATGAATAAGGGGGTTAGTAACTTCTTTTTCGTTCTCTTCATTATTCACACACGCTAAGCAACTTCTAAGTTAAAGTTAACCTTATTCCATGAAACCCAGTATTTGTTCTGATGGGATCGGATTTAAAGTATAATTTCTTCTAATCTCTTAAGCCGTTTATAAATAAGCCACAGGAATAGCTTTGTATTATTACTTTCTTTATAATATGTCCAATCTATCCAATACATCCCTTAGCCTTAACTCATCGCAACCATGTCGAAGACTTTACTGTTGTAAGTAAGGAGACAGATAGCGACTGTCTCATTAGAACGTCTGCAATCGAGTGCGCGAGCGCTCATTAGAGTCGAGTGACCCGCACTTCTGAATTCACCGGCGGTCCCAACCCGCGGACTGCTGACCGTCGCTGTATATAGACGACACATTTACTCGTCTATTAGGATCTTTATACTGACTGGGTTGACCAATTTAGGAAAATCCAACACATTGGCAGCAGGCATCATATGTGAGTGGAACTCCATCCATTATTATAGGCCAGGAATTATTATAGCAATGTTTTAAACGAATACGAATAATATTTTAAATAGCTTGCTAGCAGGCAGGATGACGTGACTGACTCTATATGATCATACGAAGTGTAGAAGTGGTTCTATTTTAATCATATAGCGGTAAATGTGTAGTGTAAAACATCACAAAGGTCTAAAAAATTTGTTTAATTCTTTTTTGCAGTCGGGCTTTAGTTTTTTTTAGCTTATTTTTTTATACGTTTTTAAGTATTCGAGATACTTGCAGTAAGATACTACCTATTGTACCGGAGGCCACGAAATCGAATTCCGATATAAGCATGAATGCGAAACACATACACTGCACTACCGATAAAACTATTTTATACTGTCATTCAAACAGCAACAGCAACAGGAAACATCCAGATTTGATGCTCCACAAACCGGTCGCTGCTCACTCCATAAACAGCAATTTTCTTATTATCTTCATCTAAAATAGTTTGTCACAGCTTTTAAATAAAATATAGAGCTACAAAGCGAGTGCAGTGCATTTTACGGGCACCGTTTTATAGCGGCGCATGCGAGTTTTATTTGCGTATATAGGCTTTTAATGGCTGGTTCGCATCAGATACATTGCTGGTAAATGTTGTAGGCACTATTACTCCGAGAATATCAAGTACAGATTACGTAGCCTGCAAATAAGATAATATGTGCCGTCTGTAAAGCCCAATAGGCTGATATTATATTCTTACAGATTGATATAAACATTCTAGTTTTAGAATTTAATGAGTGTTTAACATATTCATAGCATATTTATATTTATTTTATTAGACTTTATAAATAACATCTTTTTTTTTAAAAAAGGGGTTAAGATACCGTGCTAAATGGGTATTTAAAAAAAATTGAAATTGTACACTTCTTGTGAAAACGCCCTAACACAAGTAATTATAACCTTTCTTCAATTTAAACTACTAGGTATATTATTAAAAAAAAATCAAGGCCCCCTTTGTAACATACCAACGAATACTTTTCTTGTCACCTTTGATTGGTTCAAGTTTCGACTAAAGCAAGTGAAATTTAAGAAATCTTTGAATATTAACCATTATTAAAACTGAAATAGTAGTAGCTTTTCTCCATGTGGCCTTCATACTTTCCACTCTGTACGCGTTTACCTTAGCATTTAAAAATAATCATACGTTACGCTAGCAAGATCAGAACTGCAGCTTAAAAATATATTTAATATGTATTATTATAAACTAGCGAACTGCCCCGGCATCGCACGGATAGCACTAAATTAATAAATTATAGCCAATAAACTTCCTAGATAATCCGTCTTTCTATTGGTGAAAACCGTATGAAAGTCCGTACAACTACCAATTCCTGGGATTAGCTCGAGCAAACACGAACTCAACGCGGCGGGGGACTTTAATTTATAATACGTAGTGAAGTTTAAAAAACTCTAACTATATATTGGTTCAAAACTGCTGACTACGCGTGTCTTTGGCTGTGTAAACCTGTAACCAACAAAAACAATTCCGACACCGCGCCACGCGAACAGCGGCTGGCGAATTATACGTTCAGTAGTCAAATTAGCCGGTTTCTTTTCTTGCACCGAAATGAACCTTTGTTGTGCTAGGCGCGGTGTTTATCCTGCAATTAGGGCGGATGCAGTGCGCGGGCGGCGCCTAACGGCCCATAATTGCGGTGCAACCACGTGTTATCGCGAACCGCCCCGCTATTACCCGCGATAACCGTCTGCCTGTCGACCGATTCAATTCGGCAAACTTACTTGTATGATGTCACAATTGGATTTTCCCAATAAAAAGGCCTCACGTAACTAGAAACACAAACTTTAATGTGTGTTTTTTATCGGCGTATTGTCGTTTTTGTTCGGAGTTTTCGTAATGCGTCCGTGACGGCTCTGGTTATTGTTTGCCGATAATTTATAAGGAAGAAATAGCAGTAATTTGTTTTTATTACTTTTATATCTACGAAACTTTGTGTCGAGCCACATTTGAAATTTGAATGATTTTAGATAATATCTAAAATCATTCCGATGTTTTTTTGTTGCCTACTATGCATGTGATGTCGCAGCCGGATAGTATAATCCGCCGTATTACATTACGGATAGCCGTTTTCAAAAACAGGGCCGTTTTGAAATACGGCGGTTCAACGATTAGCCGGATTGTTATTGCGATACGTTCTTCAATAAGGCGGCCCACGTTTAGCCGCATCGTACTACTATTTAGATTGTAGGGTGACCATACGTACAAAATTATTTTTTTCCCATTCTAGAAATCTAACTTGAGAGATTATTTCTGGGTTGTTTTGGCCCTCCGTGCCTGATATAAAAACGAACCTAATCTAACCTACCTACGCCATTGTTATTATGTCAGGCAGCGCCACGAGTGTTTAAAAAGGGAACTAAAAACTGTCAAAGCGGCGGCTAATGACTCGCTGTATTACATTACGGCTAGCCGTGTTGAAGAACGTATGGCGCCTAATACATTCCGGCGGATTTTCATTCAGCCGCATTCAATCCGGCTAATCGTTGAACCCCCGCATTTCAAAACGGCCCTGTTTTTTAAAACGGCTAGTCGTAATGTAATACGGCGGCTTATACGATCTGACTGTGACATATATATGTACATATATTTACAATTTGAAAGCCAATAGGTGACAATACGCGAAATCGATGAAGACATTCAGCTAGTGGCATCCTCCATCGTTTGAGACTAGCTAACAAGCCTCAATATTCCGACATTGGCGTCTCCGACAGTTCAAATACAACAACGTACTCGTACAAAGTTAAATGTGTAGCAAAATAACAAGCGTATAAGTGGACGCCACGCTGGGGCCCACTCACGGACACGGCACGCCACTGCGGGCCGTTCTCGGAACCCGAGCCGATGAACTGCACTCATCGAGTCGATACTACGGCGGTATCGATTGTGAGACGCTGAATTGACATTTCCCAACGAAGTGGCCCAATCGGTTCACCTGTATTGCTTTGAGAATTGAGATAATTATTTTATTTTGTTATTTATTTATTTAGGAGATAACACAGAAACATACAGAGAGTGCAACATAATTTGCTAACACTTTAGTTACAGAACTTGCTTACTATTGCATTTAATTCAAAATGTCCTAGTAGGTAAGTATATATAGTGTTACATAGAGAATACCAATTTTCAAAAAGATGAATGCCAAAACATCACCTTAAAACAATAATAGGTATGTATAGGTATTTATGAAAATTAGAAAGTAAAATTAAAAACACAAATGTTAACAGCTGCTATGATAACGTTAGGATAAATATATCACTACAAAAATAATTATCCGATTAGGTATTCTTTACTTATCAAGAAGTTTTCCGCTACACCGTTCGTTTAGAATTAGTTAAAAAAACACTGTTCCGATGGCAATTTTTGAAATAGAAAAAAACCCATGTTAAATTGTAATTTTACCACGTTTCGGCATGAAAATTGGACGAAGAAACAAACAGTTGCATAATTTGCCCAAACGCAGTTTCTCATTAGAATTCAGAAAACAACAGCGAGAACTTTTGGAAGCGAAAATAGACATAAAAACAATAAATAACGTAGGTGAAAGACATTGGAAAGTAATATAGCGTCTAAGCAAGAAAAGCTGAGCATTACGTAAAGACAAATGTATGTGAAACAACATTAACATAATCCGGGGACAAAGGAAGTGACGTGACGAGGAAGCTTCCGCGGCGGACGCAGTTCTACCGGAGTGTCCATCGGATGCTGAGATTCGATTATCTCCAAGTAAGGTTTCCTCGCTGAAGCGGTTTGCATTAACCTCAAGATATTTATGAATTTTAGATACACGGTTTTGCCGCGGATGTAAGGTTACTCTTATTCGTATTTGGCATTTGTTTTTGAATCTTGAGGAATTTCGGTAGTTCTGTAAAGATCGGGAATAAAAAGGTTCGGGTAAAAAGTAAAGTTGAGTTGTTAATATTATGTAGGAACCGTTGCAAAATATTTATCTATTTGATTTGATGTCGTTTTATGTCATCGAGTACATGTTTACCAACAACAAATTAACGTATTTATCATTGTCATCCAAACTTTAATGTAATCACCTGGTCTGCCGGTTCTTAGCCTGACAGATTTTTATATCCGATCGATTTTGTCTGTATAATAAAATCGTCAATATATACAAACATTACATTTGTAGGTGGATTTTTTCTTGTTATTTCACGACGGTTATCTCCGGGTCTATGTGGGCTTATGCTTCTGCCAGTGGGTTCAATCATAGTATTAAAAGGCTCGTGAATAATAAAATAATAAACATGACTAGTATATTATTTCAAGTAACGCATTTCTTTCACAAATAATGATAATTGAACTTTATAATAAACGGTCAGCTACTTAACATACACTTGTATAATCATAATAATTTAAAAGTTGCAAACTAAAGCCCGACTGGCGACTAGTATGACGCACCCTTACAATTTTTATACTGCCTATGATACTTGCACGTTTTTGACGAACCTTAAGTCACCACATCAATTCAAATCGGTCCAATAGTTTAGGAGCAAGAGTGGAACATCAAATATTTGGTCACTTTCATACATACACACATACATACTAACATTAGACTCGAAATCATTGCCATTCTGTAGGCTTCGCTCAGTCGGGTAAAGAATTACACATGTAAGTTTTACTCACGTGTCATTAACACATTAAATTTGCAAATGTAAACACACACTGTTTGTGAGTAACTTACTGTAATTTGTCTTTGTGTGTTACTCATTGTAAGTTACTTACGTAAGTAAAACTTCCAGCCTTATGATAATGCCAACTATGTTATGCGATTCTTCAAAGATCTCCGTCGATGATCCAGGAGTGGTTCACATTAGGTCGGTCGACCTAATATGAACCCGCGCTAACGAGGCAATTTACAGGCTCAAACAGTAATTAAATCGTGCATATATTTTCATATTTTCAAAGGGAAATGTTTAAATCACTTGGTATTACGGTTACCGTATTCAATATAGCGCGGTTGCCGGCCAGCGTTGCATCAATCTTGATCTCTGAGGGCGACTCGCGTTCCTGTCCACTGCGTGTCGGGCCGCCGGTTTGGGAAAACATGTCCACGTACTGTGTATGGCCTCGGATATGAAGTCTGAATTTAAAAAGCTAACAGCCCAATGCGATTACTGTGAAGAAGTAAGAAGGAAAGGAAACGTTTATTCTATGCCAACATACCTACTTACATCAAATTAATAAACTAATTTTTAAATAAAAGACGTGGTTTTAACGATAAAAAGTTAGGCAATAAACCAATAAAAAAAGTATTTTTTTTTTCAAAAGTAATAAAAATCAAGACTGATTCAACCAGTAATACCAATGCCTATAAAGCTGATTAGAAAATTAAAGTGATAATACTGACTCGACTTTCATTTCTAGAAAGTAAAAAGTACAATAAAAAGAAAATGTAATTAGTATTTCATCCCTCAGGCTAAACGCAAACATACACAAACTACACCGTCAACTTTTGAACAGAATTTCAACTACACTACTATATTTTGTTTAATCTTCGAATAAAATATAATAAAATAGCTAAGTGATTGGTGGAGCTATATTGAAATCACACCAATGTGCGTAAAACAATAGAGGTTAGAAGCGCACTCAAGACATTTAAATTTGTATGCAATTAGCAGTTATTGCACAAGCATTTACAAATCGAATGCAGCGTCGAAAGCGGATGCGATTGGATTGTAACTAAATTACACGGAGCTGCTGAACTGACGAAAGTTCACGCACCGCTCGTGCGATACGATTATGTTTAGGCAACCATTTAACGGAGTAGAGACAAAATGTTATGCGTGCTTAAAGATCACATTTGCGAAAGATTGTAAGTAACATAAAAGAACGAAAATCACAACAGATTGTAGGGTTTTTTTCAGACTCTGCACCTGAATTTTCTTTCTTTCAAACGAGTATATGTAATAGTTGACTATATATGTACTAAAAATTTACTTACAACCTATAAAAGTCATTCAAATTAGTTCGTGGCGTTTTATTTTTTAGGCTAGGAACTTGTCTCATCTCTACCTCTCCGTGTAGATTTAAAATTATTTAATGCATTTATTTCAAAATATTTATTTCGGGTATGTAACGCATGCCCTTGGCCAGTTTAATCAGCAATATACGGGATGTAATATTATAACATACACGTTTAACCGTAATGAGTTCGCCATATTAGTCATCCAATACGTGTTTATTTTGCAAAAAAATCAACGTTATTCAACCAGCTTCGCGGCGCATTTACATAATTATATTCGGTATTCGCATTCAACAAGTAGTCATTTGGAAATTTTAATACCCCCAAGAGCTACCTACAAAGTAATGAAGTAGGAATCTCCTATAAAAAATGAGATTACTTTTTGCATCGGGGCGTCAAAGAGTGGCGATCTACCGCTGAAGATTTTCTTTCCGCCCGTGGTCTGTGAATACCGCACCACAATGCGCGGTTCAAAAGAGCTTGATGAATCCCAGCTCTTTGTTTCCGCTCGCTCTGTCTCAACAAGGCATTGCTTTTTAATTTAGACCATTTCGCCTTTTACTTTTATTTCAGTAATAAATCTGGGCATCGCGCTTTATCATTGATT
Organism: Tortrix viridana; assembly: GCA_963241965.1. Lineage (NCBI taxonomy): Eukaryota > Metazoa > Arthropoda > Insecta > Lepidoptera > Tortricidae > Tortrix > Tortrix viridana. The sequence goes on from OY725172.1 coordinate 12,779,081, forward strand.
AATAGTTGACACAACGAAGACGAAGGGAAGTTGCGGGATGAGCGAAACGGTGGGGAGAAAATTTATGTAATTAAATGTGGAAAAAATATATTGCAGCTTTATAGGGATACACACATTATTAGGTTCCGTTAAAGTTTTCAATGAAAGGAATAACGTACAAAATAGGAGAGGAAGTTGTCATAATTGCATATGTGCCACATTAAAAAAAACCCAGCTTTTTCGGCATTTTATCATTTTAGAACTGAAGTCAAAATTACGTTATGAAATTATAGCAAGTTTGCAGGTATTTTTGTTGTATACGTTTGATTGCGCTTAAAAGGGACAGTAACTATTCATTTTGTCTCTGTTCTCAAGTTATTTGAGAACTATGCACGAACATTTGCTATTTCTTGTACACAGTATCTTCTGTTTATTTATTCTGTAACGTGAACGATGCAGTAAGGACATTATTCGGTAAATGCAAACGTGAGAGAATGGCAACAGGAGCGACATTCAGATGAACTGTCGCGCTGTCGGCGAGTCCATCAATCTTGTTCACCGACCACATGGGACTGTACGATCGAAACGAACATGCTGCATTAGGGTTAGCGAGAAAATTAGGTACCTACTTCCAGTCAACGTGTGAAGACCTTGTGCAGCCTTTAATATTCTTTCAAATAAGATATTACAATAATTTGGCGCATTTTCTCAGCGTCAAATTTACTTATTTAAATATTTTTACAAATAGGAATGGTGAGCATGACAGCCGTACGTGCATCGCGAACAAAACGGGAAGGTACGTTAACCTGCGAATTGCGAATCCACTTGAAATGTTCACGCGCCGCGTCAATGCGCTTCTGAAGTCATACGTCATTGGCCTTCCGCCGGTCTGGCCGTTGTTGTTTCCCACCTACTACTGAGCTACCGCAACCCAATAGATATAACTAACTGATGGACTAGAATACATTTAACACAAAGAAAAGAACGCAGGTATTTTATTATGGCGCTCTTCCAAATTTTAAATCAATTTCCAACTTCCTAATCGCGAAGGCTAATTTTACGACTCGCAGTTGTAAATTTAATTTCAGCTCAATTCAGAACCAATCCAACAACAACGGCAGAGTAAACGGGATATCTATTAAAGTGGAAGCATTAAAATGGTTTCTATAAATAGAATTGCAAGAAAATAATGTAATTCCCAGAGTAAGAAAAGTGGAATAATAAGTTTTTTCGAAGAGAAGAGCAAATAAAAGCGTTAATGCGGCTGCATCGAGATTTTCCAACTGGGAAAAATTGCTCTTTTATGTGAGGGCGCTGTTAAGAAGGCTTTAATGAAAATTCTACGCTGTCCCGGATAGACAAAAGTTTTACCCACTGTTACAACAAAGTAAGCCTTTGTTTCCGAATTACACAGTGCAATTTATCAATCGTTAGCTTCAACTTGGTTTCGAAAAGCTCCGACGAAGCAGTGTTCTCAATTAAAACTGTATAACTGATTGAACACGTTATTTGTTAGGTAAGTTTAGAAGCATACACATCAGAAATAATAATTTTGCACGCGTTACAAATGACTGCTGTGGCACTTATTGGCAATATGTTTGTAATGCAGTTTGTTTGTAATGCCGTTGTTGAAGCCAACAATTGATATTTGTAGACAAAGATAAAGGTGAACAAAAACATAGCCGTACATTTGAAATCGTCAATTTCTGTCGAGCCTTCGGGCCGGGGCTAAAACGAGTGCTTTTGATAACCGTACAATAATCGGGGCCGGCGACCTGCAGTTCAATATGAAACTCGCAGATAATGCGCAATGACAGTGACAAGGGTTCGCGCTCGATCAACTATAAAAATATCTGAATACCATTCACTGCACCTCAGTTTATCAGTTATTTAGCGGCGCCGGAAAATCTGGCGGCGCGTTTATTTTTAGTTCGGTTGACCCGCATTAGGAATATTACAGAGCGGATTGGATGCATATGTACATACGTCATTATTGGTCTATGTTTATTTTGTCATAATGTTCTTTGACGACAATGTAAGTAAAACGGGAGAAAAATAAATTGAAGTTAATGTCAATATTAGAACTTGTCACCTGTATTGACTTTTCGTGCACAATTTAGGTACAAAAAGGTATCATAATGATAATGTAGTTGCAAACCCTTCGTCAATATTTGATTCCGGCAATAGTGTGAGGAAAGATTTAGTTTTTTACCTGAACGGCGTCATGTCGGACACGGCTCGCGGCGGCATTTGTTGCATATTGGTGCGTGGACCCTCGTCAACGTCGCGCCTCATTGACCCGCCGAGCATCAACTCCGGCCCGATTTATTTAATATGAATCTTAGCGCCTTCACTTGGCGCTGTCAAGAACTGAGCTATTGTTAATGGTGATGCGGCGTTAATTGCGGACATTTCACACCTCGGCGGACGGGTGTGTGGTCGCTGAATGGGTGTAGATTTCGGTTTAGCGACAACCGAACAAGCTGACTAAGTGCGGTGAGTTATTTTGTGATTTTTATTTATTTTCTTGTTCTTTATCTTATTTTTGAGTAGACAAGCCGGCACTCAGGCCACCTTTTGGTAAGTGAGCGTTGATCTAAGGCACATGGACATTTTGGAAGCTTAAAATTGCAAATGCGTCGCTACCTTGAGGATTAATCGAAATATATAATGTATTTATGCTAATTATTTCACTTGCTATCTTATGTTCATCATACATTGAAACTTAACAGTATGAACACTTATGTTATTTAATAATATACAGCAATTCTGAATCTATAATATATATATATATATATATGTATATATATATATATATATATATATATATATGTATATATATATATATATATATATATATATATATATATATATATAAATGAATCCGTAATTCCCTTCCCTTGGAAGCGAAGCGAGGGCGGGTCATAATAATATGAAGAGGAAAAAACGTCTGTGTTAGGTAGGACTTGAACCTACATTCTCTTCTGCGCCCCTGTTCAACATTAGCAATGCATCTGCATCAGTCCCTATAGCCATAGGTGTAGGTTCAAATCCTATCTAAAACCGAGGTTTTCACTGACATTTCGAGGCAAGGTAAGGTGCGTAAGGTGGTGGTACTGGTTCGGATGCACTCTGCACAAAGTTCTACCACCTGTAAACATCATATATTTATTTATACAATTTATTAAACCAAAAAACAGGGCAAGAGCATGTTGGACCATGCTCGGTGTAGGGGTCATGCTCAGGGGGGTTGTAATAACATATCTATAGTATTTTTAAAAAGCTATCCATTGATATCTCACTCAATGTTATAAAATAAAAAAATACCTGTGCTTTACATGTAGGTATGGGAAGAAACATACCCAAAAAAAAATTATTATTAAGATTTTATTTTATAATTTTGTCGGTGTAATTTAAATGTATAACTGTGCCAAATTACAGTTAAACTGAGAACAGACGGACGGACGGACGGACGAACAGACGGACATGACGAAACTATAAGGGTTCCTTGTTGACTACGGAACCCTAAAAATATGGAAATACGGAAGATAAAATATTTTCACAAATACAGATCAAGCAAAGCTATGCAGACAAACGAATTCCAATGAAATAAACCTATTATCTAAAACCTATTAACTCCAAAAACATCGGTTGTCATTTGTTAATATTAATTGTAGCACAAAATTATACCAAAAAAATATATTGTACTGTTGGGGAAAACTCGTAAATAACGTTGGTATTATCATTTTAGTTGTCATAGTTAATTTAATTAATGACACTCAAAACTAATTTATTTAAAATTTTATTACGGTGTCACGTAATAAAATCATGGCTATTGCCGTTATCGCGGGCCAGCGAAGATTGTTTTACTTGGCTCGGCGCCATAACGATTTAAGGAAGTACAAAGTATAAATACATTTTGCATGCCACTTAACAGTCCGTACAATATATCACGGACCGAGACAGTTTAAACTTATATCGCTACTCGTATAACAATTCCGTGCAAGCCAAATGCAGAAAAGGGTTTCAGTGCAAAATCACGTATGAATGTGCGTGCGAGCATCATTCAGAGCTTTTCGGCCGTTTTATTACCATATAAATTGCATTGAGCCATACATGGAACTGAAGCGCCTACACTGAAAGATATCTTGAAAGATTTTAACTTTCTTACGTCTTTAAGAAAACACATTGCTCTCGTAAATGTTATATGGGTACTTAAAATTGTTGGGAGGGGATGAAAGGGGCCACAAAACGTTCACATGTCGGCGAGCCTCAATCACAGACGTCTAAATAAAAAAATGCAAGTGTAATTTTTAAGTGGGAAATTCAGCCCACAACGTGGAATATAACGTACAGTAACAAATACATAGCTCGATCCGCCCGGCAGTTCTTCATGAGTAAATTGCACTTCGTTAAGGTTGATTGATGCATAATTTACTGTGCTAGAGTCCGTAAACCACATAGAGAAACAGAAACACTAGTTTAGTCACCATTATTATGACCTAATTAGGTGTTATTTCAATGCACGTTCTTTGTTTCAAATTATACCCATATACAGTGGACTTAGACTAGTTACATTCTACAGAAATAAAACTGCTCGAAAATTAACTAATTATATACGAATAGAAAATCTGGCAAGCGATGCGATGGTACCTTCGTCAATCCTTGTACGTTTTACTCCGATTTCTACAGTCGTTAACGTTCGCAGAATGCTACTTGTCTAGGCCCACAGTTATTGTGGCGTGAACGTTTTATAATGATTGATATTTATAATATTAATTTAACGCGTTATTTTGACCTTGGGTTCCCTTTTATCAACGTTAAGGTACGGTACTAGACTAGCGACAACGAACAGCAGCGGTAAAGTACCGCGGCCGCGTAGTGCAGTCACCGTCGCACGGGCCATCAACTGCGCCGGGGCATTCCTTAACCAGTCCTGTTTAACGCCGCTTGTAACGAGCCTCGGATGCCGCGGGAGCTGGACGAACTTCCTTATTTCGTTGCGAAGCAAGTGGGCGAGACAACACTTTGCTTTTGATTCATAAAAAACGGAGTTAAAAATAGTTTGCATTTCCGTTACGTTATCTTTTATTGACTTATTTTCTCTGCTTTAAGTACGCATGCACTATACATAACATTTTCTTTTACAGTTTCACTTTAATGTTATTCTTATTTTATTTCATTGTTCATATATTTCATGATTACAGATGACTATGAATAGTTTTATTTCGGCATTGTTCAAAGATCTTTTAATATTTTCCTTATTGTCCTTCATAAACTTTGTTTAAGTTACTTACTTACTAGTGTTACAAATTATAGCGGGAATTTATTCATTAGGTAAAAACCGGTCGGGTGCGAGTCGGACTCGTGCACCGAGGGTTCCGTATTTAAGTCAAAAATATAACTTTTTATGTACAGTCGCCATCATATATATTGCAGCAAACAAGGTGCTCACAAATATCTGAACACGACTCTATTGTCAAGGCGTTAGAGTACATGTTTAGATATTTTTGACCACTCTGATATTTACAGATATATTTGATGGCGAACTGTACTTTAATTGTATGCAATGGACCTTCCATTTTGACTTGCCCAAATTTTAGTACAGATCTTTAAAGTTTTTTGTCAATTTCTCGAAAACTATAAATTTTGAACACTTTGTTTTATATTTCCCGTAAAATATAAGTTATTATCTATAAGTTAGGAATTTTTCAGATGTTTCGGTTCATAAACTTCGAAACGTCCGTTGCGAGCCACCCGCTGCTTTTGTAGTTTGGCCTCTTCAGTCAGTTAACTCGTGAACGTTTTGCGGGTCTAAACTTTCTTAGCCTAGTTAGCAAGCTGTCGTTAACTAAAATTAACACTCTGTTTAATATTAAAATATTTTTCGAAATATAGAGGTATGTCGGTTTATCAAATATATTAAAACTTAGCAATTTTCGCAGGAAACATTTAATTTTTTTAAACCGTATTCGTTTCGTTTTACCTATACATAACAATGCACGCTTTGCCATTTCGCAATGCAACAATTAATATAACAACAATACGAATTGCCAGAATAACAGATAATCACTTGAAGCTCGAGTTTCAGGCAACTTCGCCGAAACAGTCTGGCAACCTAAAACAGTCGATTATTTAAGTTAACACACGCCGATAATTCGGCTTCACGAGTTCTGCTCACTCTGCGGCACGTGACTGACGTGCACAACTGCAGTTGCTCGATTTACCTTGCTTCTCTGTCTCTCAAGAGAGGTTAGAGAGTGAGCGACGACGAGGACCTGCTAGTGTGCTAGGACTGCAATCGTTCGTCCTCGCTGCCTGTCCCCGAACCTCTATTAATAGGTCTTTGTGCATTGTGAGGCTGCGCCGGTGGAATTTTAAGCCGGCTGGATTTTTAAGCCTTTACATGTACAAAAGGTAAGGTATAGCGCAGATATACCTAATGCCAGAGGATTTTGATTCGTGGAAACTGTTAGGGCTATATTCGTTGAGATTTCTCTTTTGTTTTACTTGCTTTTATACCACCCATGTTTTCTAATTAGGGTTCCTCAACCAAAATTACTAAACCTACGCTGTCCGTCCATCCGTTTGCGCTTTTAAAAACCGTAAGAACCGGTAACCTATAAAAAAATTCACAAAATATCTGTTAATAATGGGAATTTTCAAAAAAATACATACCTACTCGTCTCTTTATAATAAAAACACAAAATCCGGCCAAGTGCGAATCAAGTCCATCGTACAGGATTTGATACTATGCACTTTTTAAATACTTTCGTAAAAGAAACAAGATAGGCGCTATAACAATACGTAAAGTAGGTAATTGTCTAAATTCATTACATCCCTTTATTTAGACAACAAATAATAAAAATTAAATTAAAGTAAAAATCAAAGGGGGCCCTTTAATTTTTACTTTAATTTTTATTATTTGTTGTCTTAGTGGCAACAGAGATACACACTCTGTGAAAAGTTCAACAATCTATCTATTACGGTTCATGAGATATAGCCCGCGGAGTGACAAAATTAAATAAAATCACGCTTTTTGTATGGGAGCCCCCTTTAATTTTAAATTTTATTTTATTTATATTATTTGCTGTTATAGCACTCACCACTCTGCGCAATCGGTGCGCGTCCCTGCTAAGCAGAGTGCGCGGTAGCGGCAACAGCATCCTGGACATGATAGCGGGAAGGTTTGATTGCCCTTACATGGTTCACTGCATGCAACTCCATGTAAGGAGCAATCGTGCTTACTAATATGTTTAGTTATTTTGATTTCAATGTCCTATTTTATTTTATTTTTAAATTTGTAATATGTATTTTAGTTTTAGTTTTAATTAATGAATCTATGTTGTTTGAAATAAATAAATAATAATAATAATAATAGCGGCCATTAAAATAAACACTGTGAAAATTTCAACTGTCTACCTGTTACGGTTCATGAGATACAGCCGGATTTAACGAAAATATCATGTTTCTTGTATGGGATCCCTCTTTATTTTTTAATTTGATTTAATTTTTATTATTTTTTGCTATAGCGGCAATAGGCATACATATTCTGTGAAAATTTCAGCTGGCTACCTATTTCGGTTCATGAGATGCAGCCCGGCGACAGACGGACGGACGGACGGACGGAGGGACGGGCGGACGGACAGCGGAGGCTTAGTAATAGGGTCCCGTTTGTCACCCTTCGGGTACGGAACCCTAAAAATATGAACGTAATTACAACACAAGAAACTACAAAAATATCGCTTTTTTATATAGGCTTAGCTTATATCAGAGTAAAATAGGTTTACGACTATGTATTGATTTAAGGCTAGGGGCTCCCAAACTTTTTCAGTTCACGGCGCACTTACAGAAAGAATGAAAGAAAAACATTTATTCACAACAATGAATAAAAATAACATAAAGGTACACAGTAAAGTAGTTGCAAAACAGGTACAGGTTACAGGTCTAGTATCTTGTCTCGGCGCCCTAGCTCGTCGAAAAACGGTACAAATAATACTCGTACTACATGAAGCAAAGTTTTTTATATGTAACTCTTTTTGTATTACACACACACGGAGAATACAATTATTATGAAACATTTTGAACAAACTCCACCAAATCGAAACAAGTGAAGTTTGTTTTAAGGCTGCTCTCGCAAGAGTGTTCAATGAGACTCTCTTCATCTTGCGAAGTGAATTTTGGTCGAGCTTGAGAGTGCAAATTTTTCGAATTGTTTATATTGTAGCCGCAATACCTAAGTTTAGTTGCAGGAGAATGGTAAACAGGAGCGTCTCATGGGGCCCCGCTTTACTCTCTACAGCGCTCACTTTGGGAACCCCTGGTTAAAGGTACAACAAATACTAAATCATCTTGAAACTTCTAGAATTAAAAAAAACTCAAAGTTAGAAACGTTCACATTCACTCATTTTTATGATATAAATACTTAGGAGGCAAAAGAGCTAGCGGAACAACCTGATGTAAGATTTTTCTGTTTTTGTTTTTACATGTTGAGCAATTTTAAATTAAGAAGACAAGTTTTACACAACACAATAGATAATTTTGAACTGTGCGTCTTAAATCGGAATACTTAAACCATATTTTAAACATGTACGAGTATGGTAACTTTAAAACCATGTCGCACTCCTAGATCGAAACAGCATCAACTCAAATACCGGCTAATTTTGATCATAAGTTAATTGAACTTATTATTAAAGTTGATTTTAAAACGCAGTTGTATTTCGAGTTGCTACTGTTTTGTTCTAGGAGTGCGATTTAGAGGAATAACTACTAAATAACAGCCTGGCTAAGAGGGGTTTTCAGTGTGAATGACTGAGTCATAGTAAACGCGTGGGCAGCTTAGGGACGTCATAATCGTTTATTTTAAACGTTACCAAAAAGCATGTGGAGAGTCATAAAACGTACTAACAACATAACAAGTTAATAAATACGTATAACAGGAAATCTTCATAATGTCTAAATGTTATGAAAATTTGTACGTACATATGTTTTTGTTTCTTGCATGTTTAACATAGTTAAATGCGTCTATTGAAATGTCAGGAAGACGCCGTAATACCGGCGAAGCGCGACGCGACGCGGAGCTTTGTTCTCCGCAACTTTCCCTCGCCACCCGACTCCGCTCGCACTCAACTTGCATTTTCATGCAGATTATTTTATTGTATTTATCGTGACATTGATGGAACTTTATTCCAGGAACTTTCGAGGATTTTCTCCTCTTATTCTTTTCTAGAGGATAAGTTGGATGCACTAGGTTATTGCTTAAAAGTTTGAATGGAAAGTTTCGAGTTTGCGTGGATCTAGTTGAGCAAAGTGGGGGCGTTATGCTCGCATCCTATTCTGTCGGTATCCTACGTATACGTCTCCATATCTCGCCTTATACGAAAACTTATGTCGTGAGTATTGGAAATTGCTCAAACTATCTATTATTAGTTTGCTTCTGCGTGTTTATGTTATGGAAATATCCACCTTTAGACTGCTAACTACCTCAAAAGTTTGTCTTGCCTTACGAATCCACCGTGAATTATTTTTGTAGATTTTGCTCGCTATTGATTTAGTATTCGTGTTTGAAACCTTAAGTTGAAAATGTAGGCCGGGTATTTAAAAAATCTTGACCAAAGTAGTCAGCAGGAGACTGGGTAATTAGTGAAAAGTAGTTATTTAGAAGGGCGACTGCGAAGTATAAAGTTAACATAGTTGTTAGCAGTTGAAGAGTTGGTTGGAAGTGGTGTTTGGCGGCGACGGCGCGGCGGCGTCGCCGGAGGCGTGCCCCGGCGGGCCAATGGCGCGGCACCCGCCCTCACCCCGCGCCCGGCCGTCACCCGGCTTGCCAGTAGGTTTGTGTCCTTTTGGCTGACCGCATGACTCCGTATCTCGCTTCGTCGCTGTACTCGTTGTAACACAGCACGCGCTTCAGAACGCTTCCGCTTCAAAATAACGCCGTGGTTTGTGAACGATTGGACGGTTTGACGGTCGGTGCGCAGCAGCCAGCTCGACGACCACAGGTACGCCGCCGGCCCGCGCCCGCGCCCGCGTCGCCGCCTCTCGCAGGCCGCCACGCGGGTCCTTATCAATGATTCATTTCGTATGCTCAATTTATTCTTGATTACGGTGCGTTCGCACTAGCGCACGGCACCCGACAATTGAATTAAATATAATTTATTTAAGTTTCTCAGGTTTGGCATGTGTTATAAAATATGTACGAGTGAAAAAGAGGGTAAGCTCTATCTTCGACTGTCGTTTTCTTCCAGCGAGGCGCTGCCGTGGCCGTTTATTTTCCACGCAATGTCTATTAAATTGCTTCGGGTACGCTTTACTCTTTAAAACTTTGTTCATTTTAAACATAAAAGTCAAACTAGAAAGTTGGGGCGTAAAGTTCAGGAGCCATAAGAACGTAGATTAACATCATCAATCTTGAACTTGAACTTGTCAATATTCGAAGACTAAGTCAAGGGTATCGGGCTCGGAGCTCCAAGTTAACTAAACTATACATATTCAACGGCGCCGCAGCCACGAAGGCGCGGAGGGTACAAAAACCCAATTGCCTTAAAGCGGCGCAGTAGAAGGCTAGGAAAACAAGTTTGGTGGAATAAACATAACAATTTCCGCATCATCGCCTCGGAGGGCGGTTGGACAAATTAAAGAACATTTTTCTTGGAGAGTTTTCGCGCAGAGATTCATAAAACTTAAGCACGCGCCGTAACCGCGACTAATTATAAGGGTGGGTTTACATAAAGTATTTATGAGTTTGAGATTTAACGACTGTGGTCTCGGGCGGTCGGTTATCGTGCCATTAAAAAGTTGTTCTCTGCGGGCCGGTAAATAACGCGGTATGGGCTGAGCGCGGCGCTTGGTCGCGGCACAAAGCCGCGGGCCGGACTATCAGCAGCCACTATTCAGCCTCAAGTCATTAGCTCCGTGCTGCCATTGTAAAGCAGCAAATGCGCACACGCAGTTAATAAAAATGTACATTTTATGTAATATTTGCTGCATTCTCATGTTAAAATTGAGTTTCATTCCAAATCCATTTGTTTCACATTCAAATTCAATATTTCAGGTTGAAGGCATAATCCCATAAACCTCATTAATTCCATAAGTTATTAAAATGTTTAACTTAATTGCGATATCTTTATCTACCGCCTACCGCCCGTCAGTCCGCTTCGCAGGTCTCGGCGGGAAGCTATAACGGTCTCCATGGCAACGCCGCCTAATGCGGAGCCAAACGTGCACCTTGGATTGGCTGTTCTATACATTTGACACCTGGCTCGCAATGTTGCTATGGCAACGTATTACGTGCAATCGATTTTCAAATTATATTTAAAACGGTATTTTGTTGTAAATACATTTTTTTAACTATCGCGGTTATTACACAAAACGCTTTCTTATCGCGGTTATATTTCGATGAAGTTGCAATAGTCATTCATGATCACAGGACAACTATGTTTTGCGGGTAGGTCTGGAGTTACTGGCAAAACGGGGGCTATTTTTTTTTGGAAATTTAAAAATAAATGCTGGGAAACTTGTGGCAATAGTCACTGTCTACCCACTTGCTATTGATATTTGTCATTTGAATTTATTTAAGAAAAACTCGTGTCATAATTATGATTTATTCTTGAAAACTGAAAAAAGTTTAACCTTTTCAACGCCATTGACGGATATATCCGCACCACTGATTCAACGCCAACGACGGATATATCCGTCACGGTTGACAGCGAAAAATAGACCCGAGTGTCTGTGACGTAAGGTTGAAATTAGCTCTGGTTTTCAGCTGTCATTGGCGTGTGAGTGACGACTTTTGTATTTGACATGGCGCTGAAAAGGTTAAAACCAAAACCTGACTGGCAACTAGTGTGACGTCACCGCTCAACTTTGATGTTAGCATGATACTCGCACGTTTTAACAGTCATTAAACACCCTGCAAATAAAATAAAATCAAATCAAAATAATTTATTTGTCAGATACAGTATATAATCGGTCTAATAGTTTAGCAGCTATAGTGAATCCTATTTTTGATAAATCTAGTACAGACTGTTAAAATCACATTTTTCTGTCAAAAAAAACAAGAGTTTAATTCAATTATTGTTAGAAAACTAAACAAGAAAACTAAAAGTAACAACCCACACAAAACTTGTCGCACGAGATTGCGCGTCGCCACTCAAACTTTTGAAGTTTGCTCGGCGATGATACTCCTTCTTCGCTAATTTCCGTATTAACTACTGTTCCTTTCATACTTCATACGAATAACTTGCTATCTCACTTTATTACCTCGGAGTTGAAAGTAATGTTTCATTTATGAACGTGTGAGAAGACAATTTTCATTATAAATTCAAGAAACTAAAAGAATAACAATTAATTTGTAAATGGTTAATTTTGCTTTTGTGTCCTTAGCAAACTAAGATTGGAGCAAAAATAGCAATTTCGAAACCTGTCTGCTAATAATGTCTGTTTATCTGAACGATATCTAAGAACTAAGGTTGATGAATTTCTAATTTCTCTTTATGAAAATATGCGAAAATGTGGTAATAAATAAATAATAAATATCAAGATATAACCTAGACCTAAACTAAGCTCTAGGCTTCATTTATGGGTACCTACTTGAGAACGTACCCTATCATTTTACAAAAAACGTTTCACAAACTGATTAATTTCACAAACATATCATTTGGCAAACCGCATGTCTTCAATGCTTGAGGTGGCTAGGACCCGCCTAGTGGGACCATCGCGCTACGAATCGTGGATAAAACGCTACGGCGTAGCGCGTAGCAAGATTTGGCAGCAATGATGTTATTCCATATTAGCTAAAAGTATACATATAACATAGATATAAAAATATTTATATAAATAATTATGATAATTTTTTTTTAATTATAATATTAGTCGGGAAGGAAAAATACTCAAATGTTAATTATTTTTTATATTAAAACATACTTATTTTAAACACGATTAACCATCATTATTATTGTTAAGACGATGAAAATGTAATCGAAAAAAAATGTTGAACATAACACAGGTCTCAATTAAATTACTTAACTTAAAAAATAACTTTTTACAAAAGCTGTAGCATCTGCTACGCGTATTTCTACAAATTCTACGGCGTAGCAAACGCTCTACGGCAGCCTTTTCAAGCGACGTTTGATTTTTTCTCAAGAAACGGCCATTTTTTTTAGATTATATTAATGTTTATCTTATGTCTGTGTAATGTGAGGATTATTATCTAACTAAAAGCCAAAAAAACTCGACGTGGCAAACATTTTTTAAATAAATCTCTTACAACATAACTATTCTAAATGTTGTAACAATACGTGTCTAATGAACCTTATATTAGAGACTTTTCAGCTAATTATACTTTCGACACATTTTTTGCAGCCCTGATTTCCGAACTAAGTAGTAATTATTGGCAACTAGCAACCTATATATAGCCAATGATAAATGACAAGTTCGTTTTATACTAACGACAAAAATAATTTACAAAAATATATTTAATTGAATTGCTTTCATAACAATTTATATTACGGGGGAGTTAAAAAAAAGGATTGATATTTCTTTGTATTTAGGTAAAATATTAGTAGGCAAGTTGATTGTAACCATTATTGTTAACGAAAAGAAAATATAGTTGCCCGCTTTGTTACCAAATTTCACTTAATTTAATTTTAAGATATTTTTAGCTCTGTCCTTTTATTACTCGTATAATATGACAAAGGAAAGGAAAGAGGGAACTTAAACGGTCAGATAATTTTATCGGAGGATTAGAAAAATTGGCTCCTAATATTTTAAAATGGCTCTTAATATTTGAAAAAAAAAACTTATTATTCATGTGCCCATTAATTTGAATGGATTGTAAATTAAATATATTGCAGTAAACAAATAAAACTAGAAGTAATAAATTTCATATTCATAAATTTGTTTGAGATTTATGAATAAGTATGAGTTTTATTATTTCTCGTTTTATTTGTTTATTATTTGTGCATAAATAATGCTGCGGATCTATTGTTCTATTTCTAGAACACGTTCCTGCATATCACGGCCACTAATGACTCTCTTTGTTATTCATAGTTTACTACGTAGGTACATCTCCATCCATAACGCAACGAGAGATTGCTAGTAGAAGGAAACAAGGAAATATTTTATAAAATATAGGTATACCTACTGTTGGTATACTATAAAGTTAAATACCTAAAGTAGGTATTTAACTTTTACTTATTACGTTCTTGTTTAGTTTTTTATTAGCTACTATCCCTAAAAGTTTTTTGCAGTCTGCAACCAGACAAACGCCCGCAGATCTCTCGTAGTATACAGCAGGACACAACTAATATGGCGCGCGGATTAAGCAATAATAGACTTTCGATAAACGGCGTAAGCGCTTTGACGCGCGCCGTATTAATTGTGTCCTGCTGTACGCGTATAAAACACGTTGTTACGAGTATGTTGAACAGATTTGAGATAATTAATACAACCGTATTAGTTTGCATAGTTAACCAAGTAGCGACAGGTAAACCAAAACGCATACAAAATTACCGAATAATTAGAAAATAATTTGATAATAGTAGCACAATACTTAATGACCATTACAATGCAACGGAATATATTTAATGTCATTTGACAGCCGTTAATAATTACTGGTTGGTAAATTTATTGAATTTCCTGAAAGTTTAAATATTGCTAATCAATACTTAAAAACGTTTATGTGTAATAAAAGTTTGTGTGTAATTTAACAGCTGTTTTATTTTATTATAACGAGGAGTTTAATAATGTTTTATTAAAGTAAATTAGTTTCCAGTCGGAAAACTAATTTCTTCTCATTTGTGCTTTAGAAATATTTTTAAAGTTAGAGATAATTGGACATACTTAATAAAAAAATGGGTTTTGATTTATGGTATTATGCCTAGTTCAAGTTCTATCCCGTACTTTCGGGTATAGACTTCTGCCTAGACCTAGGTACAGTCAAGGTAATAAACATAGAAGACATACATACATTCAGAATGACAAAAATATGTAACCACGACCTTATTACGGCGACATAAGATCGTGGTTACATATTTTATGAGGCTTTGGACGTATCTATGTTTATAACCTTGACTGTACCACCTAATGAATACACTTTTGGAAATGAATCCCATGGGGAGCAGCTGTCATAAAGTAATGAGGTACTAGTTTCAGGTTTAGTAAATTGACACTATTAAATAAAAATAGACCAACATTTACAGTACCATTGTTTTTTATATTATTATACAACGTGTTACAAAATAACCCTTAAAAAATCAAAGCCAAAAATAATACAACCCTAGTAAGCTGTTATCTCATAAAGTCATGCTAAGGTTTTCACACATTGTCAATGGACTCTTTACAAGGGACTATTTAACCTCCTTTCTGTTTTACGGGTATATAAGTAACACCCTGTTTGTATGTTAGTCTGTAAGGTATTTGTTATCATGGGTCTTGTTGTCTGAAATAAAGGTTTCTATTATATTCTTAATAAAAATACTATGGGCTTTCTTCGTAACGACCGAAATGAATAAGTCGATTCCGTGTACAAAAACGAAAAAGTACAATTCATCGCGAATGAATAGTCGTCCCGAATTCCTAGATTATCCCAGAACTAGGCCGCCGCCGCTCTGTCTAACTGATATACATATCGTGGAATGAGCTAATAATCTCTGTGAAGTATTGAGCCAGTCTCGCCACTTTCAAATTTGAGATTGAGTTTTGTTTAGTTCTGCTTATATTCGCATTTTGGCTAAAGATTTTAGTTTTTTTTTGTCTATCGGTTATATTTTTCTTTGCTTTGGATGGTTGGTTGAATGATCGTTTTAAAAAATTAAACACGCTCTCTTATATATATTTGTACATAAATTGTGTTTTTTTTTATTCATTTGGGTTGACCGACAAAGCGTTGTAGTATTCCGCATTATTTTGATAAACACACTTGTACCTACTCCAATAAATAAGACATATTAATGGTCAACTTTTTCGACATTGTAGAAAAAAAAATGCAATTCTATGCATAATAACGGAACGGAATGTAAATCTACATGAGCGGACGGACGGAGTTCCTCACGCTGGTTTATCACAACTTCAATAAATCTGGATAGGAGCACGATGCCGCCGCTTAAGATAGGGCCTGATTCCGGTATACTCGTACTCGTATACGTATTATTAAGGCATACAGTTAGATTGTTTTATCCTTAACCTTTTCAACGCCATTGACGGATATATCCGCACCACTGGTTCAACGCCAACGACGGATATGTCCGTCACGGTTGACAGCGAAAAATAGACCCGAGTGTCTATGACGTAAGGTTGAAATGAGCTCTGGTTTTCAGCTGTCATTGGCGTGTGAGTGACGACTTTTGTATTTGACATGGCGTTGAAAAGGTTAAATGCCTAATCCGCAATGGAAAAATACACATCAACTGACATGAAAAACCATTATATTCATGTTCTATTTCAATCTTTCTGCTTTAATAGAATTTTAATTTCAATTTCACACATAGCGGCACACGTGGATTACCGCAGCGCTTGCGAGCCGAGTCGAGTGTTTTTCCGATCGAGTCGACAACTCTAGCGGAGAGATTTGATGCGTCGTTATTACACAGTCGGTTTGGATCGTATTGTGCGCGAATGTTTCGAAACAAAAATGGTTTTTTTTTTGTATGAATTATTGCTCTCGGGACTGACATGTAGTTTAGCATTTTCGGTTTGCTCTCGCAACATGAAACTTTAACAAATTTAGCAAAACAGCAAGATTGCTTCGCGTCAGGTTCTCAAGTGTAGCTGGAAAATTCCATTGAGCTATTTTGGTACATCGTTGATGTCAGCTTCGCTTCGGCAGCCGACCCGTCAGCTGCCAGCAGCTCCGACGCCGCCGACGGAAGCCGCCGATAACGAGACGACACGTGTCACGACTCGTACGCCGGGCTCCAAATAATAGGCCCGCGCTCACCTGTAAGCGCCTGTTCATATTTCATAGCCCTCGTGGCCAGCGCATCCAATTAACTCCAATTGTGCGCCGCACCGCTTGTAATGCACGAAATATCGAGCCGGCGAGTGCCGTGCAGCCTGTCTTTATGACCTATATGTGTACATGCTTAACGCCCGTTTGAAATCACCGAGTAACGCACGGGTAGGTAAGAAGTCGTAATTAAAATAGTGCGATTAATGCGACGGTAAATATTGTCGTGTTTGCATTTTAACAGATCGTTTATTTCCGAGTAAATACGTATTACAATGAACCTTCATTGTTAAGTGACAGAGTGATTATTTATAGCTACTTTATAAAACAGAAGGCGTTGTTTCTTCTTTATGTCTTTTGCTGAGAAAGCAGGTTGTCTCTGTAATTTACAGCTCAACAAATTTTTTAAATGATGTTTTAAATTGAAACAAAATAAAGTGATCTGCAAGCAGTGCCGTTTGGCGACGCAACTCAAGATTGCTCGACTAAAGATATCGCGATATCCTCAAGGATGTTGAGTCGAGCGGCGGGAAGCGCGGGGCGAGTATCGAGTTGCGTCGCTATCAATCCGTAAGTGAATCTCGGCGACACGTCGCAGCTGCAGCGGATATCACCTGACGACGTCGTTTGTCCCCGTCCGGTAGGATAATGGTGCAGTGCCGTTGGATTTCGACGACATCCCGACTACTTTATGCAAAAGTACTGACTTAAAGTTGTATACTTGTTCTAGGACGTTTTTAGGGGTATCTGCCTTTTAAGCAGAATAATAAATATCATTTACGAATGATATATTTCCACGCAGAGCAAACTACACAGGTTAATCACTCTATTTAATATAATAATAACTACGTATTAAATATTAATTAGGGAGTTTACTTACCTACCTTCTGGAAAATTCACGTGAATATTATTGCGATCACCGATGATTATTACGCTAGCCGGCCCCACGCTATTACTCCCACTAAGCGACTGAAGTGGTGGCCACTCGTTTAGATTGATGTATACAATATTCAATAATTAAAGAAGGGAGTACTTAGGTAGGTCTCAACAATCCATATGGTATATTTTAAAACTGAACAAGAATATACATACTTAGTCTTTCGAGTATCCTTACTAATATTGTAAATGCGAAAGTGTTTGTTTGTATTTTAGTAAGTTAAGTTTTAACGGTTCAATGCCTCAATCGATGGACCTATAATTTGGTAGAGATAGTTTATATTACCCAGTGACGGATATAGGGCACTTTTTATACCGGAAAATAATACAGCTCCCGAGGGAACAGTGATAAACGACACGTATACGGGTGGCGTCGCCGGGAAACCTTAGTTATATTATATTTGCAAAAGTTTTCTTTGTTTCATTTGACGTTCAAATGGCCTAACCGATTTTTATATTTTATTACCTTTAAATAGGTTAGCAATTTGTAGTAACCTATTCTACGAGTAGTATTGAAATTGTTTAGAAGAGATCGCTATTAAGCTTACGACAGGCCGTTGACTCACTTTGTAGCATTTATTTTGCATTTCCTTTCCGCGCTGTAATTGTATGTGGTGTTCAATAAAGAGCACTTGTATTCGCATAACTATTTTTCCAAGACCGGCAACTTCTTCATCACCATAAAATACACATCTGCTACGAAATAGCAAGTTCCTGGCGTTTACGTAGTCAAAGATCCCGCCAGCGCCGATGACCTGGCTCGAGCCAACTTTCCTTTGTCTCGGTCCAAAGCGGATTGGAATCGTACGGCATATGGCTCTCTATCAGACGTGGAGTGCTTTATTGGAGTGCTCGACCAAATTTACGCTCAAGCCAGAGATCAAAGGGTTATTTGGGAGTTAACGTCAATGAGCTGCTCGTATTCCGTATATATTTACCTCTTGTTAACTTACTTATTCTTTAAAGCCTTTAAGAAGTTACTTGTACAATCATATTAAATGTTTTTAAGTAAGAAATGTTTTAGTTATTGTTGCGTTATTGGATAGATAGATAGATAGACAAATCTATGAATTTTAATTAAATCAGCAGCAAAACCATTGTCAATATTATAATTACAATTATAATTATATTGTCATAAAGCACATTTATGACCACAATAAGACTGTTTATATAATGATATTGACCGTTCAGTTTAATGAAACGTCATAAAAGCAAAGTAGCTAATGGTAAAATAAAACTAATGGTTAAAACTTGTAAAGTTTATTTTTCAAGTGTAATGTGGATCAATGGTTGGCCCGACATGCAACACAAATAAACAAGCGCCGTCTTGAGCTGCTTTGAGAACTAACAGCAAAGTTAACGAGCTAGAGTATCAGAAAGGCCAATATAATTCGTGTGCATAAAGGCGGGCGACCACTAAAGCAACCCGCGGCGGCGGGAACATTTTTCATAAAGCCGTTACACATACTTGATGCGTAATTTATGACGACAGCCGCGGAAACCTTCCTTGAATGTTGATTAGAAAATGAAGAAAAGTCGAAAAGCCCGCGTACGTTTTTAAAAAGTTTATGTAATATAATGAGAATCTCGGCGGCGCGTTGCGGTTCTTTTACAATGTACCGGACGACTTGATGGGTGTGTCAAAACGTCTACCGAGTTATCAGAAACTTTAAAAGTTGTGGAACTTCTACTGGGAAAAGTCTCTCTAACTTTAAAAACATCATTTTTATTAAATTGGCATGGTACAATTTAATTTTTCACTTCAATGCCAAGATTTCTACGTTTGTAGATACATATGTAACATTTGAAATATATCTGATTATGCTAATGTAGCAGGTTTCTCATCATGAGTGTGTCAACGCAATTAATATTAATAAAATAAAGATAGCTGTAACACAAAATGACCTTACAGTTATTGACTAAAATGATTTGAAAGAGCTATTTAGTAGCAATTAACGACGCGGTTAGCCTAGTTGGTAGTGACCCTGCCTACGAAGCTAGCGGTCCCGGGTTCGAATCCCGGTACGGGCAAATATTTGTGTGATGAGCGCGTGTATTTGTTCCTGAGTCATGGATATTTTCTATATATTTAAGTATGTATTTCTCTATATAAGTAAGTATATCGTTGCCTAGTACCCATAGTACAAGGCTAGAGCTTAGTTTGAGACTAGGTCAATTTGTGTGAGATTGTCCCTGATATTTATTTATTTATTTATTTATTTAATTACTTAAGAGTGTAAGAGCAGACATTTTCATTAACTGCACGCGCCAGTTCCAAGTGACACCTGTACGTAGCGCCTATAGATTCTCGCGCGGAGATCGGTATTAAGCTATTAAATTCAGTATTTCGCTTCACATATAATTATAACCAAATAGTAAATTCATTAGCAAATACACATGTTATATCTCATTTGCATCAGTTCACTTGAAGGCGTCGGTGGAGATTAGCCGTGTGTACCCGAATTACTAGAGCGAGCCAGCAAGGCATGCACTGACGCCTGTTTGAACCATGTAATCAGCTGACAGCCCGTATTAGCCATGTGCATGATGAATTAACGATGTTATATGTTATATATCCGGAATGATTCAAATTATTAACGCGGGTAAACGTCTTTATTACTTTTTACGTCATCGTTACCAAAACTGCAAACTTGATTTTAACACTTCACTATCTCAGGCGGGGTGAATAGAAATGGCCAAAGATATCAACAAATTAGTACAGTTTGACACATACAAGTGTGTTTTTATTTAATAAAACGTATAATTTAATAGTTATTTAATCTAAAAATTACTATGGAAAAAAAAAAAGATAAAAGATATTTATTCAGTAAGTAGGCCACTCGAGCACTTTTACACGTCAAAATCTACCAGCGCTTCCCAAGAGGAGACCACTGCTGAGAAGAAGCGCCGCAAGAAACTCAACAGTTAGTCATTTTTTTAATAGAATATTCACTAAGTAATAATCAAGCGTACAAATCATTGTAAAGACCTTTCTCGATCTTAAAAAGTACATGATCATGGAGTAATAATGGTAAATTGGTTAGTTTCGTTTTGTTTACATCTTTGGCCATTTCTATTGACCCCGATTTTAGGTGTTAGTTACAAAACAAGTATGTACTCACTAATTTCGTAACACGTCTTATTTTTAGGTTATATAACATTTTGAATATACATACACGTATGTGAGTTTGTAAGGTATTTGTAAACAAGGGCTTGGTTGCATGAAATAAAGGATTCTTATTCTTATAACTATAATCACACAATTTGAATTTTTGACACATCTTAATACTATAATGGCGCATATTTTTTAATAAATTATAGAAGTAATGATGCAAATTATATACAGCACATCTTGCAACGAATACATAGTATTTACTGCAGTATTCAAAACCTTATAAAATTTAGCCGAATAATTTAAAACCTTATAGGTACATCAGGTGACGGATCATATGCTAATTAATATTAATTCAGCGACCAAAAATGCCGCATACAGGGAACTATATCACTGATTAATACAACCAATTAAAGCGACGCGCAATGACGCACTCCACAAAAATTAGCTCTCGGGCGCGATCCGCGTTTCGACCAGCGCAAACATAATTACTTAAACAAAGTTATTTGCTAAAAGCCTTGTGTCGGCTTCATGACTTTTAACGTTTCAGTTAGAAAATAGAAAATAGAAAATCAATTTCAATTAGAAAATAGTTCCAACTGCGACAGACTTCCTATTTTCTGGTGTCTGCATGTTATACGGAGTGACGTAATACGATACGGTCGATCGGAAATTTTGACTTGATCCCAATCAACCAAATCACACGATCCCAATGCCGCATCATCATTCCATCGATAGATGTGACGGAATAGACCGTACCCTACTGCTCTAGTGTAAGACCCAATAGACTAACTTGCGTTGAATCAATAGTATGAGTTCTTGAAACATAGGAATTATTAACTTTTTGGCATAGAAATAATTTTTGTTATTTATTTTTTATACTGAATCTCACTACACTACAAATTACATACAGCGGATTTAATTCCCAATGGCAATATCTAAGTCAACTAGTAGGCCACACAGAAAATAACAACATAATTTCTCTTTAGTTATTTGAAACCAAGTTAATACCGCTAGGTATCGTTAACGGATCAAATCTGAGCTAACCTATTTAATAGGTTTTAAACCAAGAATATATTTTTATATCTAGGTTTGAACTTAGGTATTGCGACTAATAAGCCTAGTCTGCGCCGGTTTATCCCGAACCATTACAAAAAGTCTAATCCAAATAAACGTTTTCAATCTTGTATTCGTACAAAGCCGGCCGGATCAAGGTGAAAAGAATGAAAAGGCACATTGTGATCTCAGAAGGGACTTTTTAAACAAGTATTTGTGAGTCCGCCTTAACCTTATTCAGCCGATGTCGTCTCGGGTAATGTTAATTAGATAATTTTGTTCCGACTTTGTAATTGAAGTGGGAATTTCTTTGGTGTAAAATTATTAGCCTCGGAAAAATATAAGAGCCGTGTAGATCATTATAAATAATTTAATTCTCGTTATTTCCTTAATAAAATGTGTGTTTTTTATTCTTTTAATAACTTCCTTCGCCTTAAACTTTAAAATTACGTAATTAAATTGTTGAGAAAATCTGTTAGTACAAAGGGAATAATATTCAATTTATAAGTAATACAAAAATATTAGAGGGCAATGTTATTACCTAATCTTGATTTCGATTACTAATAAGTAAAAAACAAAATTGCCTTAACAGTCGCAGGTACAAAATATTTTTTTTAGGTGGGTACGTCTCGAGCTCTAGAGGCTCGATATTTTCTTTAAGTACAGCCATTTACGCAGTGAAATGAGAGTATAAAATTCTTATAATAATATTTAAAAAATGCCACTGGTGAAACAAAAATTCGCATTTGTAATACTATTAGATTTACTTGTGATTTATTAGAATTATTATATATGTCAATATTTTTGTAACTGGATCTGGTAAAGGGTCGCGTTTAAATTCATCCTTAAAGGAAGCCCATGTTCAATAGTGGGCATGTTTCATCTGGATTGATGATGTAATTAGTATTTGTTCTAGTTATTTATAATTAGGTGGTTATTTATCGGAGTGCATTTAGAACCGTAATCCGTTGAATCGGTCGGCGTCGGCGGCGCGCGGTATTTTGGCGAGTTTAATTGTGCGGGGAACAAGTCGCGGCCGCCCGAACCGACATAGTTCTAGCACAGGTAGCGCGACTCACCGCCGCCCTGCCCCGGCCACCTCACTATATTTACAGATAATATTTACTTAATGCACACAAGAGGAGATAAATGTTTTTGTAGATAGATTTTTTTGTGGTAAATAATACTAACCGCAAATAATAGTCTAATTTCGTCTTCGTAATTACTGGTTGTTTCGGCTTGCTAAAACTTCCTATAGAATCTGCCAGGGATCGACATTAACTTTATTAACAGAAGACTGAATGTTGCTTGGATGCAACTTTTGGTAAAATTTCATAATTAATCAACTTTTTAATTCGCGTCACCCTTTCTCCTGTGCTTTGTTTTGTTTGGTGGCTAATTCCAATTTCATTATGCCCAAAAATTTTAGATATAAATTACTTAGTTTTTTGTTTACGATTTTTTTATCACTTGTTAACGCTATGAAAAATCTGCAAGCGACGTACTCTTGCGCCACTCCTGTACTTTTGCTATAATTAATAATTTAAATTTAAGACAAGTTTTTTATACCAAAAAGCTGATTTTTCCACCAAAATATAAAATTTCATAGAAAACAACACCCTGTGAAAATTAAATATCTAATAATAAGGAAACTTTTATTACCATTATTTTTCGCACAGCTGTTCGTAATAAAATTTGTTTTTTAATAATGGCACGGCTAAAAACTTTCGGCCCGGCCCTCGTTTAGTCGAACATCATCAACATGCATTGAAGTTTAGTAACCTAAATCTATTTTCATATTAATGGTTAAACAAAGTTGTTTTACTCTACCGACTTGTCAGAGAGCCTTGGAGCCTGTATGTATCAAGCTTAATGTCGGGGCGGAATCTCGCAAATATCTATTCTGCGCATTCCGTAGTATAGGTTAGAGTTATTCACAACATTGAATTAAACTTCAGGATTTAGCATATTGCGCATCCAACTGGGTAATCTGGTTTTATGCGACCATTACGAGTTACCGTCGTTTCTCGGAAAATTGTGTTTTATTCTTACTTATTTTATTCTGCTGAATAAACTCTCTAATTCAGGAGCTCACTCACTCTAACTCAGGATCTCTCTATTTGTCAGGAGCGATTGGGTGTTCATGTGTAGTTGTAAGCTAATTTTATTTAAGCATAGTATTGATAGTAAAAAAAAAGTACATTTAACACAATGATAGCTTAAACAAGTTTCCGTCGTCGCCTCTATTCCACTTTACCACCGTGCTGTTTCTGAAGGCAATTCTTTTTTTGAATCGATATTGCCGCCTTGTCAAGTTTATATGAGATAACATATCGTCGCAAAATTACTAGCGATATCGTTAATAACTCTCGGTTAAAGGCACAGATGTTAGCCTCGGCTGTCATTGCTACTCAAGAAATATTCACAGAAGGGATGACAAGTAGGTACACATTAAACAGTTGTCAATTGAAAAACCGTGCCCTATTACTTAATTTTACGTAAGTACAGTCAAGGTCATAAATATGTATCCATTTTAGTACCTTGTCTATTTAATGTCATGTTTAAACTGCCATATATGAATGTCGCAGAGATTAAAGTGACAAGGTACTAAAGTGTATACATATTTATGACCTTGACTGTACCTAGTTACTTTACTTTATTTATTACATGACAAAAACTACAATATAAACTTGCATAAATGTCAAAATTAAAAGTATTCTAATCAAGATTACCAAAAACAAAGAAATTAAATTCAAATCATAAATCAATATTCAATCAGTATATTGAAGTAACCGTCCAACGGCAATGAGTGGCAGGGCGTTCCTCTGTCGGTTGAAAACAATAAAAATACGGCGGCTGTTGGTCCCTTTAAACCCAAACCCACGCAGAAGCTGCCATTTTTTATTATTAAATAAACATTTTTATCTTTATTCTTAGTCCTGAATCCTTGCACAAAATATAGCATCTTAATTTGAAACCATGACAAAACTTCCTTCCATTTTTCAAGGACGTACGAAAAATGCCGAGATGCATTATCTCAGAGTACCTAATACCTACGTGTTGTGTATGCTAGGTACTCATTTTTTTAAATTACGCTCGGAGGTAGGCAGCGGTTGAATTTAGAAATGTTTTCCTTGCTACGAATGTAGCGTGTATACGTGAATGCGTAGCTTCGTAGCTATTGGCGTAGGGATAAGCGCGCTCGCTACGCGCTTTTAGAGGAGCATTTATACAATAATTTGCCTGCGCCTTCAATGTTAGCGTATTTTAACCGACAGTCGTTTTAATATGAATTTTAATACTGATTTCTTTGAAATCCTTAAAAGTCTAACTTATCTTTTCTTTACTTAGCCGCTCTAACTTGACGGATAACCTCATAGTCAGCGCCACTAAATCTTCTCCAAAGTGAAGCAATAATGGAGGAGCTGGTACGCTGGCGACGGGCTGCGCATGAAAAGCTGGCTACACTAATTAACAAGGAGATTAATTATTATTGCAAGCAAGCCTGAGCCTTAACACGGCCTCTTTAATCTTCTGTTTTCGTCATAAGTTTACTCCGAATTAGCGACGTTTGACGGAGCAAACAAAACGACGAACTCTCAGCGCCGACGCCGATTCAATAGAAATGAAACCGAAACTTAGTCGTAATCTTTGGTTTGATTGTCTCGAGTGTTTGAAATTTGTATACGAATTTATATTTTCATACACGTTTGACTGTGTTGTAATACTGTGGCCACATGAAGTGAAGTCGTTAAAATGATAACGTGTTTTAACATCAAAATAATTACAATAAATCTTATCTCAGAGATAGGGCTGTTTTGAATAATAACTCAAAAACACCGTCAACCTATTTTAGTAATTGCATTTCACGATTATAATACAAAGATCCATCGTGTTATCTTAATTCCAAAAAGTAAGCAAATTCAGTTCAATATAAAATGTACCCCGCACAGCCGGAAGTCTCACCTCAACGTCAGACATAACACTAATGGAGCACATTAATAACCTTGTCTATCCTGAATCAATACAATAAAACCTGAAACTAATGTTTGACCAATGGGCATTAACCACTAATGTGGCTCCAGTTTAAGGGTTTAGGCCTGCTGAGATTCAAGTCAAAAAGGGCAAAAGTCTAGTATAGTCTGTATATGATTATACCCTTTTTTATTTATTACGAGCTTATTCGATGTATACCCTTTTACATTGGAGCTACATGGTGGCGGGATTAATATCTAATTATATTATTTCTTTAATTTGCTCTTTACTTGATCTTCGGATGCTTACGATGACCTTGTGTCCTCTTCCTCTGGACCAATCTAACAATAAAAAATGTAGTGCCACTAAGGAACTCCATTACACATCATAACAGCATGTCCTACTACTATCAACTAAAACACTTAAAATAGAAAAACACTCAGTTATCTATTTAATAAACAAGTACCGTACGCCAGTTAAAAATACTTTGTTAATGGATTCTCGTGTGCTTTTATTTTAAGCCTTTCCCAAGTTGATCGACACCACGCGCAGGCGGTAATTTGAATTGATATTTACTTATACTCCAACTATAACTCCACTATTATTATTTATACTCTGATAGAGAGTTAAGCTTTTTTTAAGTATATTTTATATACCTACTTGTACATTCTTATATGCACCACCTAAATCAATGTTACGTGTCCGCTCGCCGTGAACAAGTGCAACCTATTACCAAGTTAATTTCTCATGTAAAACAATTATGTTACTCTTATGAGAAAATAAAGTTCTTTAAACTTAACCTTAAATAAAGATAATACGTTAACTCTACACTTGGAAAGCATCTTTTTGTCACAATTTAGACAAAATTTACTACATCAGTAAATTCAAATGCAGTGAACCTAGAGTTTATCGTTGAAACGATTCATAACACGGCACGGAAGGTAATAGGGCAGCTGCTCACCTGCAAATATACCAATATATTCCCCGGGACGTTAATATTTCCATCCCTGCATCGCGGTCATTGCATCCAATTAATGTTAGCGGGATCGCGTCGTTTGTAAAAATACTGCGCTCGGACGAATGAGGACGATCGCTGGCTAAGTGACTCATGGCTTCGGTAATGACAGAGCGGAGAAAACGTGGGCTTGTTTACGATACAGGTATTCCTTCTGGACGACACTTCAAAAGATAGTGAGAAACCGTAGGGATACTTTTTTCAGACAACTTTCACCCTTTGCAGCGTCGCAAGAGGTCTTTCTATGCTGCAAATAGTGAAAGTACTCATACACTAATATCACTGACTAATGATCTCAAACCTTATAGATAAGAAAAATGCATTCTTAGACGTACCTACTTATTTTGAAGCAAATAAGCAAACAATGTATCAAGTTTTATAAGCGTAATAATAAACGCTTTAAATTATTAAGAAATAATAAAATAGAATATAAAAACAATAAACTTTTTACCAATAGGGACTCGTGGAGATCAAGTAGAGGCATTTGCCCAGCAGTGGGACACTCAAATAGGCTATTAAAAAAGTATTCATGATTATGATCAAAATATGACACTGACAATTATATTATGATACGTATTTAATTGCTGTATTTTATTAAGATTATTTCCATAATCTTTAAGATCGGGTATGTTGCGATGATATTAGCTAATCTTGGGCGTGTTTGTGCAGGCTGTTTGCGGCGGGCGCCGGCGCCGGTCACCGCTAATCATATTTTATGGATTACTTATTTACGACGAAAATAAAGCCCTGGCGGGACCGAAGCTTCTGCGAATTAGTTTAGTTAAGTTTATGTACCAATGTACCTAATGTTACAATATATAACGCATCAAAAATTGACTCAAAAATAAAAAGTAAGAGTTTGTATAAAATCTTCCTTTAAAAGTAGGTTCTCCAAAGAAAAATATAAATTATTAGCAAGACGTAATTGTCAATGGCGTTTAGATTGCTTTGATTTGACTCCAAAACAGGTACTGAACAAGTTTGTTTCATAAGAAATTACAACTATAATTAAAAATAACAAATTCAAACTCAGTATAAAACTATTGATGATGATGATGCTCATCATCAAAACTAAATCGAAGTTTTATGTATATAATTTGACCTTTCAGAAGCTAGGAGCTTATAAAGTATTTTATCTTAACTCACCGAGACGCAGTATTAAAATATCCGGAAATAAGTATGTTATAAATTGTAAAATTAGAACGATGTAGGCGTATATAGCGCGGGGGAGGCTCGTGGGCGTCGCGGGCGTAGCACTCGGCTGGCAGTGCAGCGCCATGTGACGCCATGCGATTAACTATTTTCATCCCGTTCAATATACAATACGCAGTTGCAGTATTCAGGCTAGCCTGATGAATCAAAATAGAATTTACAAAGCCAAATCTCCCGGCTCAAACGAGCAAGAACGATTAAAAACACCCACGTCCATTTTTCAAGCAAACCCATTCCATAACTCATGTAAATTCGTAATTATCACGACAATACTCGGCAATTTACGTTCGATTTGCGAGTATGGTGACGTCACGCGCGGTTCGCGCTTGTCATGCGTCACGTGAGTGATAGCTTTAATATAGTCCCGTTGATTATCCGGCCGGGCGGAAACGCCAAACGGTAATCTAGATTTAATGCCCTGGATCATCGCGGCGGCACTGCCTCGCCACTCGCAAGGACAGTGGGCTGACTGGCTCCGTGCAATCACTGCACTGGGTATCGATCAATTACTTTGCAAAAATAAACGTGTACTTGACCAAAGGAATAGGTTGTTTTAACTAGTTATTTCATATTACATATAATATGAAATGAAATAAATATTTACGACTGGAGACTATGTAGCGTAAAATCGTATGCATATTTCAATAAGAGACTTTTATTTTTATTTAATACGAGCTAATTGATATGCTTAGCTGGTAATGAAACTAAATAAAGTAAGCGCACATTTCATATTCAACGCTGCCTCGCAGTTGGAGGTCAATTATTTTCCCATCTGCTTTAGTGAGCGGTCGTCCTAACATCCCGACGCGGACCGCTGAAATTTTACCATATGAATCACATTTAAAAAGTAATTTAAAACCATTTTTGGCCGGCGGAAACATTATGTCGGACATAATAAAGCTAGGAATTGCATTCTAATGAATGATTTCAGTCCTCCTGTGGGATTACAAGTTAATCCTCTTGAAAAAGGGCCGACGGGGCGCGGGGCAGGGACTTTACAGTAATGAAATTCTTACGTCATCATTGGACGAAAGAGATAGCCCCGAGGTATTACCGACTCATCTAATTTGCTTTTTAAATTGAGATTATTTTTACGGAATTAACATACAGGAATTAATTATGTCTTGGTTGCTGGCTGCTTCACAATGGCCGCTGTGGTTCTCATAAAACTGTTCCAATATTGACTTACAGTTAACGCACATCGTGAACGTGAAACGTGAAATGTGAATTTTTTAACTCCTGTTGTAATGTAGAGGGACTGTTTGAGAGACTTGATTTTTTTTAATATAAATTTTAGCCTCTATTAGCTGCGAGAAACGCGAGCAAGTTCACGGTAACTCTCAAGCTTTTTATAATTTATAATGGTTACTTATTACATGGCTACAAGTTAAAGTTACTTTTATAGTTGTGTGTAGTCATAAAGTCCTCCAATTTTCCATAACAGCAGCGGACGTAAGGGACAGTGTTACATAATAGAGCGGGAGTCTGAGCATTGCCGGCCCTTTGTTGCTCTACACACACAATGACATTACTTCAAACCATAAAAGGAGGCGTTGTAGCCACTACAGTAAAAGCTTTGGAGGTCGAATAATAAAAAGAAAACAATATTACTGTTGCGGCCGGGGACGCACATTAATATACATTTAGCTACTTCAAGGGAGGGAGGGAGGCGATTTCATAGTAAATCGGGCCACAAATATTATTCATGCCATACAATATAGGTAGGTTACCTTATTACCTTATGCCACAAGATAGATTGTAGTTATTGTTACCCTATACGCGCGTTTGACGACGCGTTTAGCCTAGTTGGTAGACCCTGCCTACGAAGCTAGCGGTCCCGGGTTCGAATCCCGGTATGGGCAAATATTTGTGTGATGAGCGCGAGTATTTGATCCTGAGTCATGGATGTTTTCTATGTATTTAAGTATGTATTTCTCTATATAAGTATGTTTATCGTTGTCTAGTACCCATACTACAAGCCTAGAGCTTAGTTTGGGACTAGGTCAATTTGTGTGAGATTGTCCCTGATATTTATTTATTTATTATTTATTTATTTATACAATTTGAATTCAATTGGTAGGTACTGAATATTTATTTAAAGGCATAAAAAGCATAAAAACTCAAATTAGGTAAATCATTTAAATAACCATCTTCCAGCAAGCTTCATTAATAACCGACACAAATGATAGCTTTTCACTTCGACTCATTCATTAAAATGTACTAAGCGAGTTAGTTTCGTTGTACTGTTAAGTAGAAGCTCCGAAGTGGAAGTTAAAACCTTTTGTTATTCTCCCTCCTATCACATCACAATACCCGGTTAATTAGTCTAAATAACAGTATTTGCCAGACGCGAAAACAGAGCCCTTTAATTGTAATGAAGGCAACCAATTCTCCCGCGTGAACTTAGCCTCTCCGCCCGGCCTGGAGGCGGCCCTCGCAATACGCCACCAACTTGCCAAAAACAAGCTCATATAACGGTCTGGCAAACAGTGCAAATGATGCGTTAGTGACAGACCGGCGTTCAGCTCTGCCCCGTCTCGCTCTGACACCCACCCGGCGACAGGAACGGCCTACCCTTGACGAACGGCGCGAAACAAGACAGGTTATTATCTCACAACAAGCGAAACACGTCAAGAGACCTCAGATATTTTCCACACGTTCGCGAGTATTCACAGGAGACTTGAAAACGAAAATTAGTTAGTGTTTTTTTTTTATTTCTGTCCGAATGCGTCCCGTGATTTTCTTTGTGAGGGAATAACAACCGCCACCTTGTGAAATTGAAGTACGCTAGCTGAATAGCAAAGTAGCCACACACTCAATTCGCGCCTGTAGTGCTGACACCCGGGCCATTCAGTCTCTGGTTATCCTGAGCGCGCGATACCTACGTTTTCGAACCGGAGCTGCAGAAACGAAGGCTTAATTACATCGTTATACGCGACTTCCATTGCATATTAAGAGCTAGTACAAGATAATTAAAAAATGTGCATGTCAATGGCGCTTCTGCTCGCCGCCACATGCACTTCCCCACATATTTCGGAGCGGCGGCCTTCTCGCGGCGCCCTGCGTCCTTTTAGTTCATTTTTCGCTGGATTAATTTGTCTGCGTATTCAAATTGCAAATTGCCAGATAAAAGGCTGACCTTTTTCCTTTTTCACCGCACATCTTGGACATTTTACCTCAATGGAATGTTTACATTTGTTTTTTATTTAACTGAAACAATTTCATGTTTTAAAATGTATAAATTGAGATTTGTTTTTACTTGGTCAAAATCGGTAAAAAGATACGCAGGTATGATAATTATGCTATTTAAATAATATAGCTGAAGGAAACAATATACAAATCTTTAGCCACTGGTACTGGATTTATTATGTATGTCTCGAACAGAGCCAGAGTTTTTATTTATTACATACTTACTCAGCATTCTTCCCAGGGCTCAAAATTATTCAACCTGTTTTAGCCTCTTTTGTTTTTTCCTACTTCTGTTCCAAGGCAAATAGTAAATATTTTTGTGATGCTTGGAACAACAAGTATTCTTGAAATATTTTGCGTTAGAATGAGGCACGGTCGGCGCCTCAAAGGCACGCGCGGCGCGGCTATACGCCTAGTTGATGATTGCTAGCTGGATGTCATTCCGAAACCGAGCTAATATATTTTGCAAAAATGTATTTAACCAGATTTTGAATATACATATGCAAAGGTTGAAACATGAGGAATGAGGATTTTCAAACCATGCATAATTTAAATATTGGTTTTAAAATCAATACTGTGATGCCATGATAGTAGTAACCCAATTCTTCTATGGAAGGGGACGTAATATTTGAACGGTGAATGTTTGTTTTTGTTTGTTTTAATATTTTTAAATTCAAGTGTAGCTTCAGGGCCCCTGTACTCTCCTGTATATTTTTTCCCTGTCTATGAAGAAGTCATAAATCACGGGGATGTAAATCTGTAGCATCCAGTCCGGATGAGTGACGCGCCATTATCGCCCACCATGCCGCCCAAACTTACTCGCCGAAACTTTTGCGCTTCTTTATCAACAAGCTTGCTGCCTGCGTTCAAATGAGGTGTACAGTCATACCGTGCATGACAAAAAGATAGGGGCAGGGTATAGGTAATCCGAATATTACTTACTAATATTTATTTATTGCTAAAATAATTCAAGTGGTTCATTTAAACAGCCACATGATGTCTGAATATTCGTGTGAATTTGGTTTTCTAAAATTATCTTGATCCACCCATACGTAATGTGACAAAAAGATAGGGGCATAGAAAAAAAAACATTTATTTTCAATATTAAACTTTATTAAAAACGATTGAACGAACGAATGTGGTTATACAATTCAATTTAATATACATAATTTTGAGGTATTTGAATCCATGATAGCCTTTTTTAAAATCATCTACACTAGAAAACTGTCTTGAATTTTCGCAAACTTTTTTTGCAAGTCGTCCCCAGACATTCTCGATTATGTTTAGATCCGGAGATCTTGGGGGCCTATCCAACACTTTTATATTATGCTCCTTGAACCACGAACTACTCTTGAGGTGTGCACTCTACCATTGTCGTGCTGAAAAATGTAGTCACGTTCTGTCATACATTTGCCATGCTTTTGTCAAAAACTGTACCTAAATCTGTTTTCTTCACGTACCCAATCGCAACCCATACCATAACATGTATTTCTGGACAAACTGTAATTGAGCATTAATATGTTGGAGAGTTAATTGAGGTTTTCTTTTTAATTTTCTTCTGGAAATTATACAAGAAGCTTTAAGTATTCTCCGTACGTTTCGTACGTTGGTCTGCACGCCTGCTTCTTTGGCTATTGCTGATGCAGAAAGCATAGCAACCCTCAAAATCGCTCTCTCTTGACGTTTGATAAGTGCTCGCGGGCGGGCGGCCTGGCGACTTTTTAATAATAATAAATATTGTGTCACAACACAACACGTAAGCTTTGATAAACACGTCTGCAAATGTAGCGTATCAAATATCAACTGTCACACAATTCAAGCACCGCGTATTATATAGATTATATAGCGCCTCTATCTTTTTGTCCCGTCACAGAATAACCTTGAAGGTATTATTTAAGTAAATTCAACCGATGAAATTCAAATAATGTATTACAAAAATTGTTAATGACTATTGTTTTATTAATATGGCATTTACTTGTATCATATTGAAT
Source organism: Tortrix viridana (assembly GCA_963241965.1). Classification (NCBI taxonomy): domain Eukaryota; kingdom Metazoa; phylum Arthropoda; class Insecta; order Lepidoptera; family Tortricidae; genus Tortrix; species Tortrix viridana. The sequence continues at coordinate 12,812,491 of OY725172.1, forward strand.
TTTTATTTTTAACAAACATTAAATCTGGTTTCCCCTGTATTTCTGTTGTGCTAAGACAGAATAAGGCATATTATAAGCTTTATTCAGGAACTTAGAACTAGGTTACAATAGTGGCAGATGTCTCTTTTTAAGTACAAAGTTTACTAGTGTTAAGATAACACCGCTGTTCCAAGTGACAGTGACTCTTGATATAGTGTTAGGTGCTATTTAAAACTTAAAATTAAAAGTATAAGTTTACAAAAATCTATGACCTATGAAAGCTAAGGCTAAGGTGTGTTTATGAATATTTCGATTTCGACCTAAATACGAGAGAAAACACAAGATAAGAGGGGATGATAAATATCAAGCGAAACTGCATCATTCTATTCTTAGTCAATATCGAATGAAAACCTTGGCCAGCTTCTTGCATATCTAATGCGCTCTTTAGCCTAGATTTATACTATTTTTATAATATAAAGTTCCAAGGCTCTCCACCAAACATATAACGTGACGGTTGTTGGAGTAGTAACACAACTTTTGATTTTGGGTAGGATGAGAAAGTTTTATAAACTTACAAAAGTTTGCATACAAGTTTAATGGACTTCAAGGAAGTTTGTGTTACTCAGCACGTTTACCGCTTTACGTACCTCGTAATTCAACCGGTCTCCGGCTTTTGCAGGAAACAGTACACTGCGCTGTTGTCTCTATTATTCATAATTCTAACTGCGCGTGTCATACTTATAGCGTCAGACTTCATAAAAGTCGCTAATATTCTAGCAGAAGGCTTACCCCCTTATTCATAAACGCACAACAAACCTATTTTGGTAAAGGTATGCTGTGTCACTTTCTGTCAGATTCAAATGTCACAATGAAAGATAAGGACAAACCATACTTCAAGCATACTTTAGGTGTTATGTACTTCTACACTGCTTTTTGGTACGCCAACCAAATCTATCTGCATGATGTTGTGTTTAGTGCCTTGTGAATTTTATAACGTTCTTAATTGAATTTGTCATAACCCGTCTGAGCGAAGTCATAGAAAGGGTAACGACTTTAACAGTATATCTGCCGCACTCAGAGACATCAATTATTTTTTAAGTTTCATTAAAGGTGCTGCGTCTTATTCTATTGCTATAACAAAGAAAGTGACAGCAGCTACTTTAATGAAACTTAAAAGTTAATTGACGTCTCTGAGTGCGGCAGTATGACCATCCACTTCTCATTAAAAATCGGGCGTTCCAGTCTAGCTCCTAAACTATTGAACCGATTTTGATGAACGGGGTGTCAGATGTTGCGTCAAAAACGTGGCACCATCATACGCTGAAAAAAAATTGTAAGTGTGCGTCATGCGTTACTAGTAGCCAGTCGGGTTTTAGGTCGCAACTTAATGTTTACAAAAACAGAATGTCATCGGTGTGTTCTAGAGCTGAGGTAAATTATTACATTCAACAATGCTTTATTGAATGATGTGGGCTTAGTAACAACAATGTGGACTGTATATCCTCAGCCAACTTAACCCCACGGCCAATATTTGGCTTATTGCTGAGCAAACTTTTACTTAAACATATATTTACATCGACGCGCCCGCACCGCATCCATTATTACAACAACAAATCAATCAATGTCACCACAGAGTAAAGTAATTCTAACGACACGATATTATAATCTGCAAGCCCGCGAATGGAAATAATGAAAAAGAATGATACGTGCGTTCTGCGAATCCGAAATGCCGTATCAACATTTCTTTCCTGAAATAATAAGACGTCCGACTGCGCTGTTCCTTTCCATTTTCGGGAATGTAACTGATCGTAATAAGCTAACAAGTCGTGTGTTCTCGCATCCATCACGCTGCTGCGGGATAGCGTGACTTCTGTCATTTGTCATGTCGGTGCAATGCAGGCGATTTTTTATTGAGCAGTTGCGGCGGTGTGCGGCTCCACCACCAGTGCAAGTTATTAACTCGACTTTTACAAATAGATATGAATGAGGAATAAGAATAGATTCCAATTTGACATAATTTTTACCTTCCTATTTGTTTCAGGTAACAATCAACGAGTCTTCTTATCCGAGTCGGTGTGTGGGTAAGTTTAAGTGAAAGGAGGAGAACCAGACTATTGTGGTTTTGCGCCTCAAATACAATATTGCCTATAGAGTAAGGTTCACAAGTTTGATGCTTTCCTAAGGCAGGAGAGTCTTAATACCCTAGTGAAAACGGATGTAAACGGATAATTTGACTTAAATCGTAATAATAAAAAAGAGTAAATCATAAACAGAGTATACTACATTTAAACCTACTCTTTTCACCATGGCCACAATGTATTACAGTACAATTTCAATACTATAACATTCATATATTTAACGTAAATTGTAATTGTTCGCAAAGAGTTGGACTTCGCTGTTAAATCTGTCCGCCTTGGTGCAGCGACTATAACTCATTTATATCCGAGCCGTTAAAATTGTAAATTCACAAGTAAAGGTCAAAAGTTATCAGGAACTTAATAAGATTGCCGTGGTCGCGGCTAAACCTATTTTGCTAACTCACTTAACTGCTGAACTTAGTTCCAGCGAAACTGCCACCACTTAAGAATTGCCACGTATTTTTATTCATAGGTTCATTTGAATAACGAAACCGCTTTGTTCTTAGAGACAGTCTACTTTAATTTCATTGAGTTTGAAGAACAAGGTAGTCGCATTCAATTGGAATAATGTAAGAAATAAGTGCTGCGGAAACAGCGTTTCAACCTGGTACAAAGTTCATAACGCCAATCGTATTTTGTTATAAACTATTAGGTCGAGTGAACTGTATTCATTCGAGTTTTTAGGCCGGTTGGTTTAATTATAAACTTAGTCCCCATAATCGCCTGTCTCGCCTTTGCGTCGGATGGATCGAATGTACCTATGTATAATAAGTAGCTTAAATCGTTTAAGGACGGATTTTCCAATCTCCATACATATAACACTATGTGTCAGATAAATTTCGGCTGTCCTTTTCTACCATATGCTAAAGAAAAGGAAAGTGGCAACTTTAACTGTCAGATAATGTTATCTGGGAATGGGGAAAAAACGGGTATACACCGAATTAAATCATTGACTCCAATTTTATCCAGTTTTACTACAATAGTAGTGTATTTGCAAAACATTAAAAGTTATTATTATAAACTAGAAGTGCTGGTTCTGTTTTCATTATAATAAGATTTTCCCAAAAAAATTTTAAATACGCTCTTTGTTGTCGATAGTGCTTCTAAAACTGATGCTCAACGGGGCCACTCTTGATAGCAATTGAGGGTTCCTAACTAAAGCCACTTTCCGTCTCCATTATATCTTACTAACTCGATGGTACCATAACTATTGGACTGTTATTGAAACCGCATAAGTACCTATGCATAATGTTAAGTTAAGAAAACTAAAATAATAAATTGTTAATTACAAGTGAAGCTAATATTGTAAGTGTTTTAAAAAATACAATTTTAAACTTTTTATAAAACAAAAATGCAGATAAAATTCAAAGTCATAAAAAATACGCATTGAAGTAGCAAAATATGGCGACTTTGTTATTATTCCAAAGGGCAACACTAACTCTGTTATAACTCTGGAATGTAGTAATGTGCTTGGCAGGCGAGGCCGGCGAGGCTCGCATGTTGCGGAGACGGCGTGAGTAGGCTAAATAGTGCTATGCAAGCAGCTTCGCGGCACGGAATGGACTCAGATTTGCATGCTAACTCAGTTTTCATAAGTAATAGTTTCGTTTAGCTGCAATAACCCGGCCAACTTCGGTCGAAACGAGCCAACTTGCTAAATATTTAGAATTTGTAAAGAAAAGTTATTAGAGGTGTTTACTTGTATTAGTTCACGAACACACACATCAAAAGCGTTTGTGGTTAGATTTATTTCTATTCTTTTCTTCTATTTACTTTGTTATTTATTGATAACAACCTTTAGTTTAAAAACTATTTTATCTAAAATTTTTCGTCTCTAAACTCAAAGATATTTAAATTGGTTAAAAGTTTGTTTATGCTTTTATAAGACTCACCTGAAACGTCAAAGAAAGAGAGAATTGATTTTCTGTAATTCGTTAAAAATCTATGCAACGGAGAGCTGCGCCGCTTCGCTGCGCTGCTCAGCTTCTCACCTTATTTAGGACAGCGCTGTTTAAGTTGGCAATCTTGCTCTAATTTATGAAACCATGCAATTTATCACAAACAGCCGGTAAACTAGTCCAAAGCGGTTAAATTTAAAAGGGTTAATTATATTTTTTTAAAGCAATAAATAACTTACAAATTGTTAAACGTGTCCCGGGGCACGGCCGGCTCTCAGATGCGGGATTTTCCCGGATAAGTTTTTCCACTCAAACTTTATTCTCACCTCAAGTTGCGCCATCTGTCTGTTACTTATTCTTGCTTCAAATGATTTAGTTTGCAGCAGTCGGCAAGAAAATATTTTCTTTTCAACTACATCAGACGTATGAATGCACAACGCCGCCTCGAGTCGGCGACGAAGCGATTTTACTGACAATAACTTTGCAACAATTGCTTTGAATCTGTTATAAGTACCTGCCCAAAAAAGTTAGAAGAATGTTAAAATAAGAACGATCTGATTTTTTATCTAGTTTGACAATACCATCGTATCGAACTTCAGATCTATAGAAACGTTTTTCAGTTGCTGAACTATGTACCTATGTAACTTGTAACAGGCAAAACATATCTGAAATCAGTCGCTGCCTGGTTTTTTCTTTTCCAACTATTTACTGCTACAATGTAGGCGAGGAAGTTGTGGTGGGAAAACTGACCTTTCACTATACGAGTATAATGCGAAAACGGAAAATGCAATGTTTCAAATCGAACTTTTTTAATCCCGGTGAAATTCGCCGTCTCACCTAATTTTATCTTTTGATGTTACTAAACAAACTTTCGGGTATTTCTACTTTTTCCTGGAAGTCGTGTTTTAGCGCCTCCTTGTATTTTTTGGTAAAATTTAGTCAAGATAACGTTTCATATTTTTTGTTACTTTTGTAAAGTACGGAGGAGTATTTTTATTAGAAATCTTTGGACACTGCTGACAGTCAAATTGCGAAGTTATGTTTTACTTTCATAAAGCGCTTTTGGGTACAGTTTATAAAGTTGATTCAATAAATGATAGGGTCTATATTGTCTTCCATAAAGTTTTAGTTCCGTTTTTAAGATTCCATAACGTTTTTAGTCATAAATATTGTTAGTCATAATATTGATTGTCATAATATTTGAGGGTATAATTTGTATTTCCGATTTTTCCTGGTCATATTTGTCGAAAGTCATAAAAAATTAATTCATAACTTTTTACATTATAATGTATTACACCTCATAATGTTAAAGGTAATAATATTGCTTGACATAGTGATTATAAGGTCCAAACTTGTTTATCATAAAAGTAAAATACACAAAATGTAAGTTTTGCCTACTATATGTAAGTATTAGTTAAAAAATATGTTCGGTTCTGGCGCTTCGCCGGCCGCTGCCGCGGCACGCTCGCTTCGCTCGCTCGGCTCGCGCGCTGTAGGGTCGCAGTTCTACCTAACACTCCTCCTCGCTTCGCTCGTCGTCGTACCTAATGGAGCCCTTCCTTATATATCTACATCATATTCATAATATCAATTTGAAATTAAAAAAAAAGGACATTTGGAGTCATAAAAATTACATATGTACTGAGACAATGAAACAGTATGAATAATAATAATTAGTAGTTTAAAATATATGCTTTAAAATATTTCTGTTTAATCATCAATATGCCTTTGAATGTTATAGATATAATTTTTATGACTTATGAAAATTATAATCCTTAACATTATGGACTTTAGCATTATTAAGCGTTATGCTTTACAATTTTTATGACTATCGATAGTTATGAGCATAAATAGTATGACAATCAATTTCTGACTTTCAAAATTCGATACAACAACTTTATGGGTGACAAAGGGATCCCTAAATGATAACTACCAAATGTACAGCATTAATTAGTAAAATGGTTAACTGAACAATCCCGTTCATAATTACAGATACCTAATAACAACAATAAATTGGTTGAACGAGTAAATATTTTATTCAATCACGATGCAATTGTTTGGTCTGGGAGCCCGTTAACACGCATAAAATCGTTTCACCTAAATGTATTGTTTGGTCGAAAATCTTATTGCCTAACAGGGTGAAATTTCAGGATTTAATAAATATATGTTGTGTAGATTAGTTAGGTTAGGTTAGTTTTATAATAGTTCTGAAAAAAAAACCCTTTCAATTGAAAAAAATGTTTTCGACCAAATGATTATCGACCTAACGATACATTATATAGGCCCAACAATGATTAAGCCACCCGATATAGACCCGTGTGGTCTAGGTTTGGTTTGGTTTGGTTATATTAGGCACATTTGTATTCGGTGTACTGAAACGAAAACTGATAGAGTTTGTTTCTTATTTTGAAAATTTTGCTTAAACAGCTTTGTGGTATGCAAAGCTATGATATTCTAATATTATAAATAGGTAATTCTCAATTTAAAAAACAGAAAGTCGCCTCCAAGAATGACCTTTTTTAACCTCTTCCATTCCCTATCGGGTTACAAGCTCGGTGACAATTTACTATTAACCCCAAGGCAGTGAATATTTATCATTAATAACTATAAAGGATTTCGGAAGAAAATTACAATAATCGAAGTAACCTTCCGTTTTTTTAAATGAGAATTTAATACAAAGAATACTTTTTATCCCGGAAAATGTGTAAGTTCCCGAGGGAAAAAGCGATAAACGACTTCTACGCGGACGGAGTCGCGGGCAAAAGCTTGTATATATAGTGTTTTTATGTTTATGTGTCTAATGACTTTTTGCGTCAACCATGACGTCTATTTCGAAACTCTGAATTTTCATACAAATATCTATCTCATTGACTAATACCTACTTAATAATAATGCTATCAAACGTCGTCTATTCAAAGGTCTATCCATAATATGTCCCGCGTAAATCCCAAGTGATCCCGATAGAAATTGTACATTGAATCGGTCCGACTTATTTGTGTGCGTAACTTATTCGTTATGATTGATGCCTCGCAGCCGCTAGAGCTTACTATGAAAATGAGCTTAACCTTCGCCTCCACGCCGTAACGCTGGAGAAAATATACATACCAATATCATACTGAAGAAGAAAAAAGGAAATTCCTTTTCATTTATTTTTATTAGTCGTATTGTAAGTGTCCAGAGGCTAAAAGTGAATGTATTACTGGAAATAAGAACTTTACTTTGACTGACTGAAACGTGTGCTACACGGTTTTAAACCACAGTTTATATCGAGGTGACCTTGGTAGAAGCGGGCTGCTACACGGTTTCAAACAAGCTCGTTTGTTTGAAGCGCACGTCTGTCTTCCAAGGGCGTTTAAAGGTCATACGAAATTTGTTTTAAAACCAATGTCTACACGGTTTAAAACCGCCGGTTAAGGTGTATTATCACAAGTTAGATTTTTTTCTTATTATACCGGGTGTCCAACTGCTGGGCAATAAAGGCCTCTCCTCTAGATTTTCACAACTATATTCAATATATATATATATATATATATTTCAACCTTTGCTCCAACCAGCTCAAAAAAGCGTCCGGGTCATTAAGCTACCACCCAGCTAGTCCTCGGGGCACACAATCAGTAGCTACGGTACTAAAAGACAGTCAGAATACACCTGTCAAGTTTCCATTTCAGTGGCAAAGAAAAAGGCGTTAAATTTTCCTTAACCGTTTTACCGGTTTAAATTTAAAATTGCGTATAATAACTGCCAACCACAATTAAGACAGCTACTTGTCACATAGCGACGTGTAACGTTCCATAAGATGGGACTCAATAAAGTTGCCGGTGTTGCTCAAGTCTGTCATAATTTAGAGCACGTTCATAAATCCATCAATATTTAAGCTCTCCGGCCACAATATTTTTCTTGCGTCCCGGCTGGGAGGTGCGTCACACGTGGCTCATAAATTCCGATAATCCATGGTCTGTGGAGTATGAATTATTCGGGCCATTGTATTAAGAGCATTACGTGGATGCTAAGAGTTTATGATTCTATGATTCAATACGACACCAAGGAGTGGGTATGCCATCGCAATTACAGGCCCGAGTGGTACACAGAGTTCACGGGGATTTATGCCGGTACGTTGAAACTGGGTAGAATAGGAATAATATTGCGTTATCTTACCAGTACCATGATTTCATAAACCTACGGTTTCTTTTAACCAAATATTACACGTAAATTAATATTAGGTTCTTATATAAGTACGCTAAAATGAAGTGACGGTTTTTGCTTAAGGGAATGCGGGGACGAAAAATACTAAATTGAACTAAGTTACCTTCTTTTTGATCACCGCTATACGTTCATTGCTAAATCAGGCAGTTGTTGAACAAGACCTAATTACTGCTACCATACCGAATTACCTCGTTAATATTATCTAAACTCTTTCTAAGCTCAATAGTAAGGTTGTGCGTAAAATCGGAGACGAATTGTTGTGTCATGGGGTCTAAGGGACGCGTTTGCATTCGGAGCGAGCCTCGCGTCTCCAGCAAATTGTATTACAGGAAGGAAATACGTGTCACATGTAAACGACAGCTTACTTTTTTAAATAGGAAACTTGCGCCCATGAGCTTATTGGTTTAGCGATAGAAAAAAGTTTTAAAAGAACATTTTATAAAATTCTTTACGTTCTTTCGCAAATATCTACGTGAATGTCTCTTTTAAGTGTGCAGAATGCAATTCTGTCAATAATTCGATAAACTATAAAAAACATAAGACCACAATTGTGGTGAAAATTTGCTAGAAATACCTATAAACAAAAAAATCTGTTATGTTTCTATTTGGCTCAAAAAAAGTTCCAGGGAAAACTTTCGTTATAACTATAAAATTCGAGCTAGAATCGGTTTCATGCATGAAATCAACGTCGGTACTAAAATTTCGTTTACCGGCCAGTAATAACGGAGCTACTTTTTTTTTAATCGCGCGGGTTAGACACGAACCGTTGGCTGATAGACCGCGGCGCCGCAAGTCTTAAAAATATTTAGCCGGCTATAATCTGACCTAGTTAAGCCGGCATATAGTGACGTATATAGCGTGCAAACCGGCGTTAGAAGAATATTTATTGTTCAGGCCCACCGTTATTGGGCTTGTCTTCTGGGCGTTTAAGGCGAGCGCTGATGTGTTTATTCAATTTGTTTTCGTGGGAAATATTGTTGCCTCGTTCGGCGCAGTTCGTTTATTGTACGACGACACTTGACTCGTCGCTACACTGCTAGTTTCTCACAGCCCATTTGTATATTCGTTTCGATTTGTTATCTATAAAAAAACATTGAAATAAATTATTTGATTCTAGTTTTACCTGCTTCTGAAAATAATATAAATAAAAGAGTTGTCAAAATCTTTGCTCTTTCATTTTTCTAATCGGATAGAGGACATTATTTTATATGATCCTGAGAGTAAGGTAAACGAAAAAGATCAAGACGATATTTTGGTACTCGGCTCACGTAGGTAAAGATAAACTTGTCACGCTAATGGGGTTCCCGTTTTTGATGGGATCATAAAAAGACGGAAATATATATTGTGTCCATATGCCATTGAATAAAATAAACACTTTGTGATGAATACCCGTACAGTCAACAGCAAAAGAAACTGATAAAATAAGGTCTCAAAATAGTATATACAATAAATTGAGTCAGATGTCACTGACTATTGTAGTTTAGCATAAGTAAATTAACTCCTAATGTGATATATGTAAGTGATCACATTCATTTCGAAACTTGAAAATAAGTTACATGCCATTCAAACAGTTAAAGTCATTACTGAGTGTTTCAAATTAAACTGATTATATGCAATAGTTAGTAAGACTACCAAACTATTATATGTAACTGAATACGGGTTACTTGACTGACTTAGCCGTGTGACGCAAATCGGATTTAGTCAGTTTTACTCGTATATCCAGACAAAGAAAGTCACGCGTCTTCGTTTATTAGAAAAACAAAATTAAATGCAATATTAATGGTTGGCTAATTTGTTGTCAGGTCTACTAACCTGACAATAGAGTGACTTCACCTAAAGTTAACCATATGTAAGTCTAGAAACCGTAACCTAGCGACCATTGTTATAATCGTACCGATGACAATTTAACTGTGTCTGTCATGATATCGAGGGTTGCGATGTAAAACCCGATAAGTAAACATAATTTGTTTTATAATTTTGAATTTCGAAGGTGTTTTAAGAAGCTTCAATTTTGCATGGTTCATTATCTCAACTTATCGGGTTTTACCACGCAACCCTCGATTATGATAACTGATGCACATAAATATGTTGCTATGGCCACGTTTAAACAACAGCTACTATTGGTGATACAACATCCAATCAGCTACTCATACTGAATACTGTGGTTATTGGTCATTTTAATAGGGTTGCTATGGCCACGTATCAACAAAACTTCATGCGGCAAAACTGCAGATTTACTTAAGATGTTTTATCATTCTTTATTGAAGTTTCCAGTAAAGAGATAGTTATGACATCGCGTTTTATTATTTTGCTTTGACATATTGATTAAATGTTCAGTTGAAAATGACACTTTGATATAATCTGTTATATCTGGGGCGTCATGCTAAAACATGTCTTGAAATGTTGATTTTGATCACTAACTTTTGACGTTATGACTATACATTTATCAACAGTTTACTGTTTGCAAATCATCGGTCGGAATGAAAAGTATGTGCCTAATTGAAAAAAAAGAGAAGAGAAAAATACAACTAAGCATCTGTATGATTAATTGTTTCTGAAATTAATCATACAGATGACAATGAGAATTATTTTATTACGTTGGTTTATTGATTGTGTATTCAGTATGCAACTTATCATAATATATATCTTTTTCTATATTATTCGTTTATTTGTAGGAATTTAATGAACTACTGAAGTATTTTATGTTTAAATCAATCTTGTTATGAATTTCTATAAATATTTCTTAATTAAGGTATTTGTAATAAAAACTTGAGATTGGCAAAAATAAATGGGTAAACATTTTAGAATTTAGTGTTTAAAATACATTCCAAAGGTTTTACGAAAATCCCTTCAGTCGAACAGGGTTCCGGGGTATAAACCTTACGCACTCCGCCATAAGTGGTCCCCACGAGAGTACAAGTAGCTAATACAGACTCGATAACTTAATATCGGTGGATTGTATTTTGTTTTACATGTTTTTTTAAAATAGACGATGGCAAATTAAACTGCCGTCAAAATTGGCTAGAGGACGCTTTTTATGTGCTATAGACATTCGTTAAATTGAAAAGAATACTTAGTTGATTTTATGGGTATTGATTAGAATCATCTAGCATGTACTGTGTAAATAAATATCTTATCTATCTATATATGTCCTTGAAACTGGGGAAATTATTGCTATGAATTAAATCTAACGTATTTTAATCAGACCTCAATTTGTTGTATGCTCAGCAAGCGAGCCATATTCACGCCCAAGGCCCAACTTTAATATTATATCAATTCCGGTCTGCGTATAGGAAATGTCCATTTCAGTTCAACTGAGCGAATGTCACGTATTTGCGGACAAACATCACGTAATAAATGGTATGAAAATATTAATGCTCGCTTTTGTCTACAATTGTAGTAATTTTGGATCGTACATCAAATTTAACACGAGTTTTGAATAAAAACTGAAAGACAGAGAGGCAGACGACAGACGGACGGACATGGCGGACTGACTACGGAACCCTTAAAAGACCCTTAATTATTTTTAATGATTTCCCAATTACAGTTGATTACGATATTCCAAAGACGTTATTAACATCGAAATATATACATACCTAAGTTTTACTTCATGCTTTTTCATCAGAGAATAATTTTGTCAGTCTAAATTTTACTCAAGAGATCAATTTCAAAAAAGTTGCAGTGAGAATTTCATCTCTGTTCTGAAATGACATTACGAAACCTAATCCGGGCGTCTTCAGTTTCGAGTTATACGCAAATTTCGTTTTATCTATTCTTGTTAAACGGGTCTATCCTAAACAATACTAAAACCCGTCGCTTTTAACGAGACGAAAAAGGTTTCGTAAAGTTACTAAAAACATTCCCCGAATGATCCATTATCATTTCACAAGGACAAGTTAGCGATCTTCTTCCATCTATTTTCACAAGTAATAACTAAATTTATCGTCGGGCTTTCGGTCGACATCGCAGCGTCTTCCGATATTGGTAGTTGTGGAGTCGCGTCACGCGCGCGAACGCTCGGCGGGCGCGGCGCGGGCGCGGTGCAGGCCCGCGCCGGTGCCAGCGCCTTGGCCGGCGACGCGTCATTAAAATTAAGCATCATTACTCTTGTAAAGCGACTCTCGGCGACGGAAGGCGCGGGCTTATTGGGAAGTTTGTCGCCGCACAGGCCCCTCTGTCGGCTGCTAATCCTCCGCTTTATTGCTGCTGTAACAAATGATCCGGCGCGGCGGCGGAGCGACAGCGCGAGGCGTGTCGCGTTACCCCATATGCTAATTCGCGAGTTCAAACCGCGAGAATAATGATCGCGCCATGCGTGGTAGGTATGTCAGTGTCTCCCGCCTCTGTAACGAAGTTTGGAGCTGCCTCTATTGATAGTAACAATCTTATTGGATTTCGTTCAATTTGCCTGTATAATAATTAGTATTAGCATTCCCGTGAGTAACGCAATACGACGAGCGTGACGGATATGTTTCTAGTGTAATTTACTAATCAAATATTCATCGCGACATCTCGTGACTAATGACACAAAATTATTTTTAGCCAAAGTTATGATTCAAACTTTGTCATAAAAAGAATACCTACAGTAAAACAAAATTTAAGAATCTATCTAATTTACGCGTTAACAAAAATCGAAAACGACCGTTGCAACTAAACTTAAGAAAATATGACGAAAAACCGGTAAGCAAAAAGTTCATAAGTAAAACTCCTGCCTGTGGCTTGGAGGTGAAAGACGCGAAGCAGAAAGTATAAATATTCATTGACAGAAAGAGCACACGCACAGTAAATATAAACTTTTATTTCAGCCCGCCATTAGTAAAACAGCGGAGAGACGCATTGAAAATTCGACTCGCGACTTCTAATTAGAGAGGACACGCCGTCCTTTCCTTCCGACTTCCTTTATTAATGGAAGAGTCCGTTCCAATTGATTTCATATTTTACATCTTCTCTGCGTAAGCTAGAGACTGCACACAAAGATCTTTTGTCGTGGCTGTTACACTCTTGTAGAGCTGATTTATGCAGCTCTTTGAGCCCACCTCCTACACTAATACTGTACTAAGCATCTTTGTGTCACTGAAGCTAATTGTAAATGTGAATTTGCTAAAATATTAAATGAAAATATACCTACTTGCGGAAGTTCAGTATGTTTTACACAATTAATGTATACGAAAATATTGTTACTACTGCCTTTTCGGATTTTGGTTTTTTGTGCTAAACCATACATTAACGGGAATTGTTTCAACGAACATACTTACTATTTACAGGAAACGTTACTTAGCGGAGAGTCCACGTGTGAAATTACATTTGGAATGCGTCGTCGCACTGGATCGCGTGGCCGCATGAATTACGCATGGGAACGGGCAACGAGCGCGGGTCTAACCTGCAACGCGCTAACACCGTGCTCGCAATTACACTCGCACACACTAGACCCACGCCGCATCACCGAGTCACTCCCGGAGTGCCTCAAAAATCTATAACAAATGACCAGAACCCGGAATAGGAAATATGCATGATTTTTTTTTATCGCATTTCTTAAAATATGAAAATACCGTAAAAGAGATGGCAAAGAGTGAAATTAATATTAAAAACGGCCAAAAAATACGGATAATATAAGCATTCAAAAAATACTAATTAGATAGAGAGATCCGATAAGAATTGTGACGTCAGCGTGCACTACAGCCATATAAACTCCATGTTAAATTCTATTTTGCCAGAAAGAGATAGAGATTAAATTGCTTCTTGGTTATATTTAAAAATATTTTTCTCTACTGTTTGTTACGGGTAAATTTCAACCGTCATTCAACGTCAATAGTGTCTTCAATATATTGACGAAATCAATGACTCTTGATGAAAACAGAAGCAGAACCGGGTGTAGCGTTACTATTAGCATTAGAAGTTGTTGTAGTGTCATTGATTTCGTCAATATATTGAAGACACTAATGACGGCGGTTAAAACGCCCGGAAATTTACCCCGAGGTACAAAAATGACTTTTTATTAAAGCAAAAAAAATCAAGCATATTCTCTATTCTCGTGGCACTTTTGAACTATCATGCTCAGACGTCAAAGCGATTTCTCATTCATCTTCGTATATATACAGCAACATCAACTGCAGATATAGGTAGTGAGTAATGTAACGATATCGTATTTTCTCGGATAAGTTTGTATTTATCTTGCTTCCTCGATTAACTTTAGTACCTATGTAAAAGTAATACTGGGCGCCCAGTGCGGGGTGCAACGCCATCGTCGACGAAGTCATCCGCTGATGAAGGACTCCTAATGAGTCCGAAGCATGTCGAATCACTCTCGGCTTATAAACATGAGTTTGAGCCGTTTACCGGTTATATTTTATCATGTCTCACGTTAGTTTAAATGTTACTATATTAATAATATCACAGACGAACAATATATCATGAAATCATGTTCAGGTACTGTTGGTACCATTTTCCAATTGTACCTTTCTTATTTTGAGACATTTTCAGCTTAAAAACAAAAATTGCAATGATGAATAATTGCTAATGATTCACATAATAATATAATTATGTCAATAATACTAGTAATCAATGATCAATAGATTAAATCCCAGCACCAACATGACACGATAGGTGTCTGACAATCTTTTTTTGTGTACATCGATTTAGTACTTACCTCGAAAGTCGGTACCTAAATAAGAAGTCACAGTTCAAAAGCGCCACCAGAATGAAAAGAAATCTGTAAAATGAGTGTTTTAAATGAAAATAAGGAAGAAGCGAAGAGCTAATCAGAAAATATCATTTGAGTCTGTATTTTTATGTAAACCTAGATAAAAAAATACACGCCGTAGGTTCTTTGTGCAGAAAAAATGACCGGTGTGAAGTTAGCGGCCAAAAGTTGGCGGCCGATTGGCTCCAACATTTGGCCGCCAACTTTCGGCCGCTAACTTCACACCGGTGAAAAAATGTGGGTTGGCGGTATAAGTTAAAGTAGAGAAATAGGCCGGCCTTACACAGTATGAATTTTAAGAATCTGAATTCACAATCTGAATCCAGAGTGTGTGTGCTCGTCCATAGATAATGTATGGAAAGAGGTGCGTTCTGTCAGATCAATATGAGAAATTCATAATCTGAAAAAATCAGATTGTGTGTGGATGATAGTTAAATTTTATGCAATGCCGTGCTTTCTGAATTAATAATATGAATTCAGATTCTTAAAATTCATACTGTGTAAGTCGGCCATAGAGTTTATTGTATTTTAAAAAAAAAGGTAGGTACATAAGTTCCCTACTTTTTTAGAAAATTGAGAACGTTCCGGCCATGGGCTATTAGAACCAAAGTGTTATTCGTGAAATAAAACCGTGCAGCTCTGTGTTAGTTCATTGTTCGGCAGGTGGTGTACATAGTATTGTTCCTGTGTCGGGAACGGAACCAATACAGGCTTTTTGTGAAGTATGACGTGAATATTAATTGGTATTTCTCACACGCTAGCAGACAAAGGGCCGTACTGTCGTGCCGGTGAAGTGCACGTCACCGCAGACCTGGCAAGTACGAATGCGTTTTGTCACAATTGCAAAATATAGTAATCTTCCTTGGCACGAAAACTCAAAAGGAAGCTATGGCAACGTTTTTAATTTAAATACAGTAAGTAGGTTTGTGCTTTCCAGTTTGCTTCGAAAACTTAAGAATATCTTGTAGCATGGAAAAAAGGCTTTGACGCGTGACAATATTCTCACAATATTCTTAAGTGGCAACACCACATGCATCAATATTTTGAGTACAAATTAGATCCCGCCCGCCCGATTCGATTTTCTTCGATTAAACCAGATGACCTGGGTGCCTAGCCAAGATGCACTACGCCAACTTAGCGATTTTCGAAAGAGCGGCTGACGTGACTGATCGTTTGCTTACATCGATCCTATATACACATTTTGTCAGTTTTCGAAAGGGCTAAAGTTAGCGTTATGCATCTTGGCTAGGCCAAGGCCTGAATTTGCGACGGATCTAACAAGTTAAGAACCTAACTAACATCACGGTAACTACGTCAAGACTGTTTTTTATTTGTACATTAGTAATTATTAGTATGTTTACTATAAACTATTAATAATTTTGAACTGGTAGGTACATATTATTTTTAACTATTTAACCTGCGTTTTGTCGACGACATCGTCCTATTCTCATCCTCGGCTACGGAGCCACATTCAATACTTGAAGATCTGAGCAGGGCAAGTTTTGAGGTCGGATTAACGATGAATGTGTCAAAGACCAAGCTCATGACCAACAGCTCAGAAAGTAGATTACAAGCGGACGGAAGAATGGAATATGTCCATGAGTTATATACTCAGGCCAAATTAATAGTCTCCTTTTAGGCACGACAAGACAAGGAGGTCGCAAGACGCACCGAGAGCGAATGAAGGAATACATGAAGGGAAACCTTCCAATGTCACTAAAGCGTTAACTCTTGCAAATGTGCATTCTTCCGATCCTCACCTATGCGGCTCAGACTTGGTCTTTAACAAATAGTAAAATCTGCCCTTGGGAAACCCCAAACGCCAAACAAACGCCAGAGAGCCATGGAGCGTAGTACTTTGGGACTCAAACTATCAGACCGCATCAGAAATACGATACTACGCTCCAAAACCCAAATAGCTGATGTAGCCCAAGGCGCCGCTAAGCTCAAATGGGAATGGGTTGGACACGTATGTCGCATGCCAGAGGAATTGTAGGCTAAAGTGTGCACCAAATGGGTCCCACGCAATAGAATCGTGGCAAACCACAGCGACGTTGGCGAGATGAGCTTAATGCATTTGATCAAGACTGGTGGGAGACTGCCCAAGGTAGGGTAACGTGGAAGAAAAAGAGGGAGGCATTTACCCAGCAGTGGGACATTGCAGGCTATGAAATAATAATAACACGCTTTTATTACCTTCACTTCTATGTTACTATGTAAACAGATCAATTTTTCTATATAGGAAAATTAGTTCTTCACTCTTACCATTATAATTTTACTTTTATAACAACAACCGTTACTTGGATCAGCCAAAAAAAATCATAAAATAATTCATTCTAGTAACCCAAATTTTGTACTACATCCCTTAAACGTTCCCCATTTTTGTGAGTTACGTATCTCTGCGGGGTAAGATGGGTCTGCGCGAGACCCAAATACGAAGCGGCCGTTGAATTTTCACCATATTTTCTTGTATGGATGGAGGCAACAATATCGGATATGAAGGTCAACTGACTGGTATAAAGCAAATTTATTCTGTTCGTTCGGTGTATTGGCTCATATAAGTGGCGATCTCCACGACGACGGTGGCGGAATGATAACGGTCTAATTTCGGAGGCGCGCTCTGCTATACGCCCTAAATTACATTGCGGCTTTGCATCCTCCCTGAAAGGTTTTATTCATAAATCTACCGTAACGCTTTCATAAAGATGCGGGGAATCGTGCCCCTCCGATATTAATGGCAATTTAAAATACTTTTTTGAATGCCTAACTCGGCCGTTAACCAAATGAGGTATTTTATGGACTCGCGTATTAATTAAATTTCTAAATATTTTTATTGACTACGCAAAAAAATTGCAGAGTTTAACTTAATGGTCACGTGTATTGTTTTATAATAAGCTTATAAAATGCTCCTTTAAGCTAGAACTAAAGAGCATTATAAAAATTGTGTTATAAAGAACATGCAATTAAAGTTGCCTTCATTGTGATCCTGTAGTTAGAACTATAATTACTAGCGGGTGATGAAACCGCTCACTGCAGTTAATAGGATTGCCTGCACTGCTCAGCGTGAAAATCTTGAATTTAAATCTATAGCATTTTGTCGCGAGTGACGGGCCGGCGCGGCTGATTGGATCGACAAACATTGACTGTGCTAATAGGTACGCTAACGCTATCCGATTTGCCTAATGAGGAACGATTCTCGCCGAACCCAGCACGAGGACATTATGCAAACTTCTGTTTGACTTCTACATTACCTTCCTCGCTGTCTTAATCACAAATACAACGATATCGCTCTCGCTGAGAGATTATCTTCTGAAACCTTATCAACGGAAATTGTCTCGAGTGTTTCGCTTTCGATTTTTAATGGGTATATGCGTATTATGTACTTCGAAATCACTTCCTAAGCGGAATTCTAATGGATTTATATTGACTTCAAAGCTTATGGGAAACGCACAGCCAAATGAACTGCCAATTATTTGAATATCAATCTGTAAACTAATATTGTATATCTTACTGTTGTAATAATCGCCATACTACACTGTAAAATATTATGTTGCGTAATAAAAATTAATAAAAAAAAATATAAAAAATAAAAAATATTTTTATAAGTAATCTGATAATTTTCAGATTACTTAAAAAATGAAACTTAAAGTTTTTAAGCCCCGGCAAGCGTCAAACACTATTAACTATTGTTTCATACCGAACATAATTTCATTACTTTATAAGCCTTCTATTGTTAATTAAGTATGGCGATACTGATGGATATCCAAATTAAGTGACAGCATTCGAAAGAAGGGCCTTTAATGATAATTTGGAAACGAAAACATTAGTTTGTTAAAAAAAAAACATTCAACCGAATTGAGAACCTCCTCTTTTTTTTTAATCGGTTAAAAAGTTAATCCGAAAACTTTTATTTACGGATAAAAGCTTAGAATTTTTAATACTGGAGATATGTAGTTAGGTTAGGTTACTTACCAACATATATGACTTAACTAAGTTTTGCCTTTGATAAAAAGTATCAAAAATTTGTCGTAAGCTAAAACTTTAGCACTCTTATTGCCGTAAAAAGTAGAACCACCATAATTTACTCGGAAAGTTATGTCTTGTAAAAAGTAAAGTTATTCGCCGCAGTACCTAACTAAAAAATACCCCGGCGAGGGCGCCGCGCCCCGGGTGACTCGGGCTTGAATCGAAGGAGCACGTATTAGATTTAGCTTTTCCGCTCTTTTTTTAAGTTTGCTAGATTCCCAATCTTTGAAATAAAGTGATGTGCAAGTTGAAAAGCGTTAGCTTACCAACGGTAATGAAAAAATTCTAATTACGCTTTCGGTGTGGCTACGAATATGATTTTCTTTGCGGTGAAACATCGGACACGAAGACAAGAAAGGATATTTTTCTTGGCTTATTCTATTATCTGGTGTTTATAATAAATTAAGCTTATCGAGGATACAGATTAATTTGGCTTTTTTAAGAATTTACCTCTCACTAAAAAACTTTGTGATCATAACTTCCTTACTAGATTGTAAGCGGTGAAAGTTTATTCTGGCCATCATTGTTGTGACTTTTTTTAACCCTTTAACTATTTTACAAAAAAGGTCAGGAATTAAAACCTCTTTAGATTAGAAAACAGCTTAAAAAATAGGTAGGTAGGCTCTTCATAGTAAATTATTATAAATAACACGTGTTAGAGACGGTTTTGGTCAAGTAACCAGAGCATCCTAACGAGTTTTTCTGCACAAAATCTTTTTTAAATGTCCGTAAGATAGCCAACGATCAGAAAATAAAACTCCTTCCTATTCGTGTATATTTTAAAAATACGCAGAACTTCGTATGGTAACGAAAGCACTTTGAACTCACTACGAGTACATTCTGCACTAATAAATTCTCTGAAGACGCTTTGGTTTGGTAAATAAAAAAACTACGCAAGTCCGATTCGTCGCGACAAGGAATTCCGTAGCCGCGCTGTTTTCTTGCTCTTTGTATCTGAGACTCTTTTACGGATGAAACTTAGGTATATGCGGTTCACTGCTTGTCTTCTCTATGTTGCTTTCGTGAATTTATTTATATCACTTAAAGTAGAAAAACAATTTGAAATAAGTTTAGTGGCCGGGCCAATAACATGAAATTAGTTCAACAGAATATTGCAATAATATTGGTCTCAGTTAAGATATCACATCATAACGCCAAAAAACTATCGTAAGCGTTCTAGTATCTTGGTATCAAAAGGTTTAAGTTTATTTTAATCATCATATTAAACTTACTTAATTAAACGGCCGGAAAAATAAGATATTCAAATAGATCTTCAGAATATTGCAAAAGATTTTAACCTCGAGAAAGATGTCATATCATGTAATTAGTTATACCAAAAAATAAACGAAAGCGTTCCAATCTATTAGGATAATGAGATCTTACCTTATAGATACATGCTTTAATAAATGGCTGAAAAATAAAATATTAAATTGGTTTATCAGAATATTGCAAAAGAGTTAGACCTTCAGATAGGTATTTTAAGCGATCTTATAAAAAAAAGATAACAATATATTTTTTTGTATTTTTACACAATTAGCCTGCGTTGAGTAAACTACTCTTTTAACGTGAATGTGAATAAGTAAGAGCTCCACATCCTTTCTGTTTGACCTTACTACTCTGTTTAGATGTCGGATTGAACTAATGGAAAAGTGCCTTGGCATATTTAGCCACGACATTGCGCGCCGCCGTATGACGGCTGCGGCGACTCGCGGCATCCGTGTATCTATTTGTTTGAAATTTCACCAGGACACCATGGCGGCGCCACCCAGTCGCGGCCACCAACAAAATGTAAAGGTACAGGTCTGGTCTCACCTGATGTCCGCTGGTTGCGAGGTGAGGGACCCTCCATATAGCTGTACCTTTTGTTGGTCGCAGCAACCGGGTGGCGCGCCCGTGGTGTGCCGGTGAAATACGACCAAAGCCGTTAGGCAGAAGAAGTATGAGGCATACATTTTTTAGCGATATAAAAGAAATGTGCTTACATGTAGCAGTACTTTATGAACGAACTTTGGACAGGCGGTCCCAAGTTCAGCCGTGTTAAACCAACACGGGTAGTTCATATTTTATTTCCGCGGAACCTTAAAAAATAATACAAAACTCATTTCTGCATACTTCCCAAGTTTCACCAGAGTAGTTTCAGTCACCGAACATTAATCTGGTTAGTATAATCCGAAAGACCTCTTTACTTCGAAAACTTCGAAAGCGTTACCTCTTGTAAGTTGCCTCGAATTTTATAAACTTGGACTTTTAACTCAAATGTTATCAATTTTAATCCCTAACTTAGCATGGCGTAGGTAAAAGGAATGTTTGATTTATCGTAACTTGTAAATTTATTACCTGCAGGTAAGTCCGTAAAATACGAAGTCCGTAAGTAAAATAAATCTCTTCGAATTCTCCATACCCTAGGACTTAAATTTGTTATTTGGACTTAATTTTACTTTATCATGAAAATAGGTAGGTATTTAAATGACGAATTATTAGTTGTTTTACACATAATTATCAGCTACATTACCTTGAATTAGGACAAGAATTTAAACACATACCTACTTAAAACTTCCTTGCACAGTGACGGCGCGAGCGCACGGAGTTTTTAGCATAATTTACTAGTTTTGTAAAATGTTTGTACAGTGCAGTAATATATACCTTCATAATACAATATTCCATAGATTGCCTTAAATGTTCTTCTGATATGATAAAAAAACGATGATTATTTGGCCCTAGTATTGTAATTAAAAATATGTAATATTATTTTTATTTTCCATTGTAAAGTCGACGAAACACTACACGTGAACATAAAAACTATACGTGATATTGTAATTCGTATTAATATAATAGTCGCACAACACAAACTGTAACGCAAACTGTGTCGCAAACACAAGGTTCATGTAAAATATAAAGGTCCACACGGCGGGCCGCCGCCGCCGGCGCCGGTCACGTTTCCCTTATCTCCGCTTCCGAAAACACTCCGCGCTGAATCAATATGACAACCACTCACTTAGACCAGATTGCTTAGCCCGGACCTGAGACCAATCGGAATTAAAGGGTACCTGGCCGTAATAAACGTTATATTTGTAGACATGATTTAGAGTGGCGTGTGGTTTTTCCGGATAGTGTTATTTTGATATCACTTGTACTCGAAATTCTAGATTCGATCTACAACTTCAAATGTTCTTTGAATTTCATTAATACCCGACAGATTAACCTTAATTAACAAACACTGACAACTACCAAGTCTTTGATCGCCTGTTAAGTTATACATTAGTAGTAGTTGATAGTGAAATTCGACTCTAGTCTTATAGGTACTTATAGTCTGATGGTTTTGAAACGCTGGTTTCAACTGGGTGTCGAAAAACTTGAAAACGCCGCACCAACTGGAGATGTTAGCTTAACACGCTTACTTCTTTCCTACTCCTTTTAAGAAGCAAAGAGTTATGCGAATATTACTTGTACATTTTCTCTAAATAATGTAATCCAAGGTCGTTAAATCGAACAAATACTATTAGCACAGTATATCAGACAATAATAACTAAACGAAGTGTTATTTGACCAAAAAATGCTATTTTTAATATTTAATGAGTCCTTTTCAAGGAGCATTCGTTTTTTCCACTTTTTATATTGAAAAAGAACTTGGAAAAAAATTATAATTAAACCAGTATTGTGCGGATGCTATTTCAATAAAAATACTTATTATCAGTGCTCATCATTACGGTCAAGATTTGTCACTGGCGTGCTCGCTTCTTCGTCTAAATTATGTTAGTGTGTAACTTTCTCATTACCCGCGCCAAGAAGACTCCGGGGTATAATTTGCATCACTACGTCGCTAAATACATATTGATAGCAGTTTGGACCATCCCTGTACTATCTCCTCCGCCTAAATCGAATGAACACAAAATTAGCATTTTATCCGATGTTATTAGTAGTCCCTTAAATAGCGCCCCCCTACCTGCCCCCCTGTCCACGGTTTTCGGGATCGCTGATTGAATCGCGCCGATTATGACGTTAATCTGTTCAATGCAAATTGGGCGAGCTAGTCATTTACATCCCTTTACCAGAATACGGCTATAAAATATTCAAATAGGCAGGTATCGCGCGTATTTATTGTTTCGCTGAGATATTCGCTAGGCCCTAGATTAACGCTCTATCTCTTCTATCCCGCCTATATTTAAACTAACGATTAAACGGGTGCTATTTTGTTTTATGGCGAATGCTCCCTGCAGATAGCCTTGTTTACGTTTTGCGTAAATGGTTAGGTGAGCCCTGTAAATAAATGGGAAAGGTAATGTAGAAAGCCACCTTAATTCACGCTATGTTATAAGCGAAAGTTTGTGTTATGAAAGTATGTGTGTCACGCTGAAACGGCTGGACAGATTTGTATACATTTTGAATGGAGATAACTTTTATCTCTAAAAAAATCACTGTTCCTGTGAGATGTTCCTGTGTAAATAATACGCGTCCATGTGTATTTGTCATAACTTGTAAGGTTAATGCACCTACACCATTTTTCTAAATTGACTTTTAAACGTAATTTCATATTAATTATGTTCTTATTTATATTTCCAAAAGAGGGTATTATAAAGAAAATATAATATTAAGTATTTTATTAACAAACGTTTTTGTAGTGCCACTAATTTCTCCCACAATTATAGGAAGCCATAACTATAGTACTTTTCAAGTAGGTATAGTACTTTATCATAATTTGGCGGAATATTAACGTGACCCCTAGGTCACGTTAATATTCCGCACTTCGATCCTAATCGAAGTGCTTCTTACACATTTGTCTAATACAGTTTGTATTTAAATTAAATTATAGACGTAAAATAAAATGACACGTTAGCAAAACTACCAAATTACGAAACAACGTAAAACTATATCTATCATATAAGTACCTACCTACTTTAATTACTTTATATGTTTGCTTTTATTTATAGGATTGTTTTATTTTAGAGGATAGCCTATGCATTTATTTTAACGATCTTAAAATCGGTCACTACGATGCAAACATAACCTAGTGTGAGGCCACTAGATAATCATTCTGTTACTTACCTATTGATTTTCTTTTCAGCAAACCTATTTATCACTTCTCCTATTCGAAAAAAAGGCTGTTCTAGACCGTTTAGAGGGAGCAAAACTCGTTTTTGCTCCCTCTTAATATATATTTCTTAATTTTTCATTACTGCTCATTGCATTTT
Organism: Tortrix viridana; assembly: GCA_963241965.1. Lineage (NCBI taxonomy): Eukaryota > Metazoa > Arthropoda > Insecta > Lepidoptera > Tortricidae > Tortrix > Tortrix viridana. The sequence continues at coordinate 12,836,624 of OY725172.1, forward strand.
GCTCCCTAATGTCGATTTCCTCATTTAATATAAAAAAAAAAAACTTAAAATATGACATAGTAAGCGTTCTACACACCAGATACACAACAGAACACTATATCTTTTTTACTTTTTGTTTATTTTATGTAATTATTTGTTTTTCTTAATTAAATGTATGATTGATAACTACTGGTATTTTACTTACTTATTGGATGAATAGTTTTTTTCATAGGAGAAGTGAAAAGAAGAGTGTATTACACGGTAGCAAAATTATTTCTATCTCGGGCGTGGCGGTTTGAATCCCTCACTACGCTCAGGATTCCATATTAGAATAGATTCTGGAAACCATCACTTTGTTCGGGATTCAACACGCTAACCCTCGATGAAATATTGCATTTTGCTCCTTTGTAATACCTACAATCTACGATTACTATTATTTATAGTACAAAATGTTTGATAAATAAATACAGCGAAGCACATAAAGTCAACTGAAATGTTGATAGTAAATAACTTCGATTTGAGCGAACGATTAATAAGGAAATATTTTCAATACCTTTGCATTAAGAGATAAAGTGCCTTAGGGCGAGCAGCGGCGATGAGCGTCCCTCAGATCCAAGCGCTCCCTCATTCTATCAGCACGATTCAAAGTAACAAATCGCTGATGTCTGAAGTGGGTACACAAGTTAATGAGCGGATATTTGAGAACGTCTGAAAAGATTAAATGCCCGCCGTTTTTCAACGGACAGGTATTAGGTTGCTCTCAGTCTATGAAGTGGATGCAGTGATCTTAAGTAAGTGCCTGTTAGATGCCATCACTCCGCCAGTTCTTATTGAAAATGGAATATCGAGATTGTGCTGACGCGCGGGGGAACAAGATAATCTCTTCGCGAACAAGAAAGTTACTTGAAAAAGAATCTGCTTGGAAAATGAGGTTCTTCGCAATGTACGATGAAACATGTAGCTTAAATAGCACTGACTATCTAGATTGCAACAACTTTAAAGTACCTAATTATATGTACTCGTATATTACCTGAAATATATTTTATGTAATACGCCTTAACATAATTTATACTTAATAATATTTTACAAGTCAATATAAAGAATAAAGATAAAATAAAGATTTGTAACGAGGATTTAAACATAATGCGTTTTACGAAGTAATGCAGATATAGACGGTTTTAAGATTTAGAACTGAAAACTTTCTCTTCGTTTGGGGTGATGCAGTGCAGTCGGGAGTTAGGCTAAGTGAGTAAAAGAGTAAAAGTCTAAAGTCAATGTTTGCAGTCGTGATTTCTCCCTCGACCGGCCGTGACGCTCGCTCGCTCTCCACGTCGCATTGCAAAAATGTGCATCCCTGTTTTTCATTATGAAGACAACTCAAGTTGCGTTCTTAATGTACTATGTGGACCATTTTAATTGGTTGTCCCTTACTTTATAGTCGCAAAGAGACGCTAAATGGTGTTTAATGATATTACATTCAGTGTTCTTGTTAAAAAAGAAAAATACCAGTAGAGCTTATTTTGCAATGCACAGTCAAGGTCATAAATTATGTGTACACGTTTAGTAGGTACCTTGTCAATTCAATCGCTGTGACATTCATTTATGGCAGTTTAAACATGACATTAAATAGACAAGGTACTAAAATCTACACATATTTATGACCTTGACTACCTACTTATTTTGCGAAAAGTGATGGACTGTCTTGTTAATGTTAAAATAACGACTCGGCTTTATTTTTCTTGTCAGTTGCGAATATAGTTGAGAATATATCGATGCTGTGGTGAAAGTATCTCCTTAAATGAAATGTACTCGTAAGTTTTTAAGAATACCATTTTGGTTTGATCAGATAGAACGATATCCTTTCTTCACTCATCTCTTATTCATTCTTCCTAAAGACAATTCACTTATCATTTAATCCGTAACAACAGAACCGGGTTCACGTTGAAATTTCCAAGAAAATATTCCATTCTCATGGTTCTTTGAAAATTTCATATGCAATTGCATTGCGGCTGTGAAGACCGGCGGAGAATAAAGGGGGAGTGTCATTTGCCGGCCGCCCGGGGAAAATCGCGCGGGCAAATGTTGACATCCGACTCTGCCCGGCTACGGCTCTTCGGCTTACTCATTAAAGGCAAACAGCCTCTTTAATTACTTTGCAGCTGAGTATGCGATTCAAGATTTTGTTGCCGTAGAACAGGTGTGACATCTAGTAAGTTGCTGTGGAATAATCAGATTTGTGAAATCACTGATAAAGTTAAGTTAGCGAGGCGAATATTCTGTCTCAGTGTCTCTTTAGCTCAGCTCTACAGCTCTGTTTGGCAAGACGGTTGTGTAAAAATAAATAAATTAATAATAGAACGTGATAGTTTAAATTTAAACCGTTAAAAATATTGATGTCATATTAATGAAAACAATTTGAAATGGCCTCCAACTATGGTTTTTGCCGACTAGCGGGTTCAAGAAATGCCGAATAGTATTAGACTATTTATTTGTTAGTAAGAAGTTATAGTAATTCTGCATTATCAACGATATACTTACTTAATTATTGTAATTATGTAAGCATTATTATCTCGATTTAATCACCGCTATCGGTCAGTGTAACGCAACCCGTAACTTGCCTATGTTTATTTTACATGCATATTATTATTATTTTGATTGGACCTGCTTTATAATTTCCGTGACGATCAATTTGCATGGTTATTAGGAGAGTTAGCCGAAAATCGCGGCGATTCTCGTAAAGCAAACGTTTTCCACTTTATTTTTATTGTGAAAAGGATAATGGGGTTTTTATCAAAAGAATTTGTGATGTTGCCGATGTAGATAAGTGTATAAAATATAAACTGCGACAGACGTACTTCTCTCGTATTATTCTCTTTTTTATTGTATGTATGTATTTAGTGAGAGCTAAATATTTTTAATTTCCAAATAGGTACAATGAAGTTTATATACCGGTTGTAGGTATTTCGTACTTCAAACTTGTTTTTTATGAATCCGAATTATTCTTACTAAGCCTTTGCCTGCGTCTCCGTCCGCGTAAAAAAAGTAAGTCCGTGTAAAGTTTGTTAATATTTGTTTTTTAGGGAATGACTAATTTTTCAATATGTAAATGGTCCAAATATTATTACAACGAACCATATTTTGTCTATCGTTCATTTTTGATCTGTTTTTACGTGAAATAAGGACGAACATAAACCTATTATAATTAGTAATTGGTATGATTGCCACTTACCCAATGTCACGGCAATTAAACAATCGTTTATCGGTAAGTTGTAGTTACTTAGATGCAGGAGATTTAATTAAGTATCTAACTCTAATTAAAACGTTTCTTTATTTTAAAGACTAAATATTAAGTATACATACCCTGAAATAATATTAACACTTGCCCCTTGCCACAAATTCTGAAAAACCAACATAATTCGCTTGCTATATTTTTCAAAACAAAATTAAAGTAAGTATACTTATGTATTGCGGGTGTTAAGATATTCTCGTACGTGAGATTAGTGTAAAATGAACACCCGGAGTAGCCAGGCGATGCGCCCAACAAAATGTTCATCTCTGCACTCCCATTACCAATTCATGCTTCAGAACACTCTCGAGTCTACTGCATTTTACCTATCAGGGCGGCGCATCTTGTATTCTCTCGCGTGTCGCTCAGTGGGTCTCTATCGTAACAGTCTACTGAGAAAGGGATATACAAACGAAAAACGAGTCGCGGGCAAGTTGTACTAGCCCCACAGACCCTGTGCTTTTAACACGGTACACTCGTAGATATTCTAAAACATCCCAAATAAACTAAGAACGTGTACATAATATGCGGCGGCGGCACCTGTATTTTGTTTAGTTTTCGATTTGATTGAGATTGATAGTGTCTGAAAATGAGAACCAATTTAGTAAAGTTAAGAGTTCATATATGTAAGTACTATGTACAAACTGTGTTAATGAATGTAATTTTAGACCCGTCAACCTTGAGCGCGAAACTCCTATGAATTTTAGTGGGAGAAAGGTATAGAAACAACCTTACGCTTCGACTCCCTTTATGCTTGCATCTGTGAGCGAGTTTTTCTTCTTTGTAGTTAGCTTTGCGTATCACTCTCTAGATAAATCGCGTTGAATTAAACAAATAGGACAAAACTTCCAATTTGTTTTCAGTGAATAACCCCGCTGATGTCATGGGCTAAATACGTACTCGTAGTCTGTCTGTGCGTTGACGTCACGTCTGCAAATTCGTCATCTGCCATTAACAGGCTCTCGAGCCACGACTGGCGCCAGCGGTAAGGGCCTGTCGTCAAGCGGCAGCCGTGCAACATGAACCTAAAGCTAAAATGAAACACACTCAAGCCTGTTTACCTCACAAAGCTGAGCAAATTGCCTCCATTGTTGACAATTGGGTGTATCCGCACAGTTTGTTAAATACGAATCGTTTTCTTTTCTAGTCTTATAAGACAGAATAGGTATGTGTTAACAGCATACGTTTCTACAGCAACCGGAGTTTTATAAAGTGTATAAAGTCTTATGCAGTATATTTTCTTGTCGCATGCAAAGTGTCTTACGAACTAAGTTCTCTAATGTTAGAATAGAAGTTAAATAAAGAATAATAACGCAAAATTTGTGAGTAGAATCTAAAAATTTAAACATGAAAGAGGATACTATGAAAATAACTTCAAAAATAGAATTCAACAAGTATGCATCGAGTGTAAACGTGAGCGGCGGTCACGCGATTTGCAAATAAAGCTGGAAGATATCAAACTGCCAGCGTCTGCCCGACATGCGATAAAAGACCGGTGTGCTATCTGGAATGGAAATAACAAATGTAAGTCCGATTTTTTTCTGCACCATTCGAGGCCGTACAATTGGGTCAGAATTAAATACAGACATCCCCTCTAAGGCCTCGTGCAGCACTGCTGTGGGTAGCAATACCGATGCCATATACCAATCATAACTTTTTTGGTTCATGACCGATCAAACTCTTAAAACCGGGTCCTTTGCTGTGTTATATTTAGAAACCATGGTTTGTTAAAAAAATCGCTCTACTCGTATTTGACCCAGCCAACATGATATGTTAATATGTACAACTAAGATCATCTTAACAGATAACTGAATACTAGATACCTGAATTATAAAAAAATATGCTTTGTTATGCCGTATTTCGTTTTAATAGACTGAAACTGAATACGATAAGAGAGAGAAAAGTAGAATTATATTATATTTTGTGCAATGCAAAAACCCAAAAGTATAATACCTACTTACTTAGCAACTATCGGTCACATTTTTGCTGGAAGCAGAATATACTTACTAAGTAAAAGGCTTTACTAAAGAACTACAATAAGGTATGGTATTGTTTTGTATCCTACCTCTTTCACGGGTCCATACACCCACACATCCCCGCCTCACTTTCAATATTGCGTAGCCGTTGACACATAACAAAGGAATAACACGCGAGCACCGACAAGATGTTCTAAAAATACTTGAGCAATCTACCTGTTCACCTGGGCTGGCCATTCCGACCTGGCCATAAAGAAGAGTAGACGGGAAGCGCCGGGAAGGGTTTATCGTTCCTAAGGGAGCGCCCGCTCGCCCGACACTATATCATTGCCACCTCTATCTCTGTGTGCACCATACACTACTTTCACTACACAAACTTTGCGGAAAACTTAAATGAATTACGAAAAAGATACGGGTTGCGGTGTCAAGCGAGCCCTCGGAGGACGCATGTAATGAACAATTTAGACTGTTCGACTTAATTATTTGTTAGGCGGGGTACAAATCAACTCATCAAAAAAACAGTAAGCATCTATAGGAAATATAGTTATTACTTGAGCATTCTATAGAATTTTAATCCGTGTACCTTGTCATCGTAAAGTCCATACACGGCACTTCCGTGTATTTAAAGTTATACAACGCGTTATTGTAATAAATTTCTAGTGCCGCAGTATAATGGAATGTATTCGCTGGCTCAACTTGGCTGTACGTGTACTTTGACGGGAAAATGCTTGTAAAATAATGACTATAATTTTCTCTTGTCAATGTCGTTTAAAAACATATTAATTATCGATTTAAATAACCGCATAAAATATCCTGCGATGCAATTACAGGTTAATACAATGCATTGCAACCCACATTCCGGTCTGGGCATAATAACGTAACGTGGAAACAATAACGCATTTTTGCGCGTTATTGTAAAATACGATGCGGCAATGCGTTGTCAATATACTGGAATGGTGCGCCGCGTTTCGTGGTCGACACAGCGACACCGAAATAACAAACCACACTGATTTACGCTTTATTTGTTGTTTATTGTAATGGTTGGTAGATTTGTTAGCTGTCAAATGTCTAAGCCACTTTTAAAAATGTTTTAAGCTTGCATTTCTCAGGCTGTTTCAAGATGCAATATCGATCGGACAAAAGGAGCAAGAATTCCGTCCCAGGGGTAAAACAATCGCGAAGAAATAAGATTAAGAAGTCCTCGTCTTAATTGGAAAAATATTTAATCTTGGCTCTTGCATGAAAATGCAGTTTTAAGGGTGTGTCTAGAACACGCAGCATCAAGGCAAAGTAATTCCAGGATCCAAAAAAATATTCAAATAAATTTATCGAGATTATTATATCTGACCAAGTACTACGCTGAATGCCATTATTTTTTGGTACCGCGGAAAATGTAGTAGTTTGGTGGTAACCAAGGACAAGGACATTGAAATTTCAAAAATATGTGTTAAATGTATGTTTCTATTTAATATTTCTTATTACAAATGATTTCCGATTATATATTTTAGACCACATAATAATAACTATTGATTAGTTATGTTAGGTTTTGCATTTTGCATCTAAAACCACTGTCCGCACAACGGTGTTATCTTACTTTAATTTCCGTTCATTTTGAGCCAACACCTGCACACACGCAGCGGTGCCGTGTATCCCCGCCTTAGTTACTGGATGGCCTGCACCGCAAGCCGGAGACTTTACTGCGCCCCCGGGACTCAGGGAACACCTGAACTGCGCACATTGATTCTGCAGTACTGCTGTATCACCACTATACGCCGTATTTCCATGGTGGCTTGAATTTTATGTTCATTATTATTTTGGCAAAAAGAACAGATTTTATTTTTTATACAGCTATACGCTCTGTAGATTGCTTTTCTATGTAGGTACATGTATTATATATGGGTTGTTATTTGTACGGACAGTATTTACAGTATGTCAGAACAATTCAGAGAATAAGAGGCATGTGCACAATGCCCTTATGCTTCCCAGACACTAAGCAGTAAAACATCGTATCAGGTTTATACCTACTCGTAACGTACACTTTTACCATTTAATTACGAGAACGGGCGTAATATTTATTCTAGGTAATAATATGATACTTCTTCTAGACTCATCAGTAAAGGCTCTGTTTATATTAATTTTTAAAAGATTTTCATGAACTCTCTAATTATCTACTAATTTCTCACGGGATACACACGAGTAGGTACATGCAAGTATATATAGACACTTCACGGTTCAAATAAGTATGGTGGTTACTTGCAAAGGATCGGGGCGCGAACCCGAGGGTGAAGTGCTGAGAAAACTTTTGGGTCCTTATTTATTGTTATTGCCTCATTAAGGTACCTACTTAAAAGCGATAACTACAAATTGCAAATAAATAAACAACCTCCCAGGGTAAGAGTAGCGTCCACTTTATTTTTAATGCAGGCAAAATAAACAACACTGAAAAAAATGTTTGGTTACTTCTAACAAGATTGTGATTGTTGTAAATATTATAAGCGTCTTGATTCCATTTGAGCCTGACAAGACGTTAGATACAGCAACTAAGATGTAAGTTGAATCACAAAAGACCTCGCTGTTGTGACTACCGGCTTTGTTTGATGTAAATAATATTATGTATACTTTTTTTTTTTCAATTAATTAAATATCTTTCTTGACTGGGTTACATTTTTTTCAGTGAAGTTTCTGCCACAAGTTGAATACGGTGTTGTGTTTATAGATGCTATTTATGAATAAAAAATCGTGTTTCTATAAAATATATACTTAGAGTTTTCTTAGTATTCAAAGAATCGTACAACATGTTTTTAAACGATCAAGAAAGATAATTTGTACTTTTCTAACGAGCGCAAATATATTATAAGTCGCGCAAATTAGGCAAACTTAGTTACCTATGCAGTGAAACACTCATCACTACATTTGAACAGATAATTACCGATGATTTTAAACCATTAGCATGAGTCGATACAGACTTAAATTCCAGTATTCATTCGGCTAAAGCATCGGCAACATTCAAAGCAAATTGTGCGTTAACTCAAAGGTGGAACGCAGATATTTTGGCCTTATTGAGCGCAAATTTTGAAGACCGCAACCCTTTGAATAGTCAATGTCGCGTACCCTTATCTCGCCACAGAAAGGCGACACCACATTACCGGTATTATGCCACTATTCCACGTTGGCTCCTGCTCGAACGAAGTACATCCTGGCGTTCGGCATTAAAGTCGTAAATAGTGTGCATACTGTTTTGAAGTACAGGGTATTTTCAGAGTGCAATTTATATTGTATTGGAAGTTAGAGCGGCGTTTACCCGGGCTGCAAAATATTTTGTGTCCGTCCAGCGTGCCCGCGACTGTGTCGCGCTGCTCTCTGCAAACAAACATTACCAAATAGTCCAGTGCCATAAACACTAAGTTTATATGCTAATTCCATTTGTATGTTAAGCTTTTTGTCGACTTGACCAAACACTATATGTACGAGTATTACCCTGTTTCACAGCTACTATTAAATCCGTATACGAGTAGGTATGCTTTACAAAATCAAGCGTTTTACTTACAAACAACACTTTTACAATGTGTCATGGGAAAACAAAAATTATATTATCAATATTTGATCATAGGCCTTTGTCACTTGTCAACCATTGTGCCCTTATTCGATAACTCTCATGCCATCCTTCCCAAACGTATAAGTGGTGTGAAAAGAGCAGGCTTAATCGCGCGCGGGTATCGAATGATTTGTAATAAGGGGCGCGGTATCGCGTACGCCGAGCTGCCTATTTAGCACTCCCGCGAGACCCGCTCCTGTATCATTGCCTGCGTCGCTGTAATTATGTACGACGTCTACATGGCCGCCATGTACACTGTTCAGCGAGGGCTGTGCAAACGTAGGTATGTAAACCATCTAACCACCTCTACGTAGCTTGTTTAATAAAAAGAGCAAATGCCTTCTGACGCAGGTAAATCTTCGGAAAATCTTACCTAGTAGGAGTTTCTAAACAAACGCCTAAGCCATCACGTAAAATCAACCAGCCAGCGCTGACCCTTGCTCCGCCGCCCGGCGTACCGAGAGAGTTCAGTGATGCGGATCAGCGCAGGCGGTTGGGCCCTGTATTTATTTACATGTAATTAGGTCGGTGTCAGTGATCGACGGCGGCGGCGGACGTCCGCGCGGACGCAAACAATCCATTACAACGCTGTCAAACCGGTGTGGCTAACGCGCCCGCCGGCCATGCATATAGAGCCCCAATATGCTCCGAGAGTTAGACCTGCTCGCCGTGCCTACCGTGACAATATTGACCCCTAGTCGCTTTTTAACGTGACTCCACACACTGCTGGCAAGTAGGTACAGTGCGGTTGCAGTTTTTTATGGATTCAAAAAATAGGGTTTCGACCACGTTTGCTAATGGCTTTAAAGTCAAATATTACTGAAATACCTTTCAGTAATATTTCGCTGATGACTTTTAAAACTGAAATAGAATATGTTCAGTCAAAACGTAATTCGTTCAATACATTCAAACCCAATACCATTATTTTTATTTGATGGGAAGAAACAGAGCAGATCGCAGAGCAGGTAATCCATTCAATGTATCACTATGCAACATGCATCTTATCTTACCACGTATAGCCGCGCCGAACCGTTACCAATATTTAGGGAAAATACAAATCTTTTTCAGGTCATTGAAATAGATACCCTAACCCGGCAGCACTAAGTCGACGTTGAAGTCTTGTGCTACCAAGTTTACATCGTTTTACCGTGGATAATCCTCATGATATTGGAAGGCCCGCCGATGCATTGCTCTGGGCTGCACGAAATTTTCTATAAGGATAAAAGCAAACAAGATAGCCATCGGACCCATATGTTACGAGGCTGAGATGATGTAGACGCCGACTTGCTCATTCACATTGTTATGGCTAAACGTCGTTTGTATTTTCGGACCAGAAACCGGCAACTGGCTTATAAGAACAATGAGACGGTGTTGTTTGAGCGCGCTAATTATACTGGCCAATGGACCGCCGTTTAAACCCCCTGGTTTTCATGGCAAATATTTGAACAATTTCGTTTATTTACTTTCATAACGGTTGAATGAAGCGAATGTAGCGAGGTTTATTGTGCGGCGCCGGTGTAACTTTTTTGGCGTGTAGATAGCTAATAAGCGGCGCAGCGACAATACGGCGGTGGCGGTGAACGCTAAAATGTTTCCGTTTTTGGCGTGCTCTCAAGTTAGTTAATGCTTCCAAAACAACGCCGTGAACAGTGGGGTACCTATTGTGGCGTGAAGTTGAGAGCGGCTTGCTCCGTGCGCCTCTGCCACTGCAAGCTGCTAATAATATTGTTCTAAACTTGTTGCGGTCCGCATAGCTTTACTGGCCGCAAAATTAAAAAGGCTCTGTAGCTTCTAAAAATATCTTCTTCGAGTATGACGAAATACTAGACCGTGGTAGGTACCTAATTAGGACTTGGTGACAATCGGACGCTATTAAATTAAATTTATTTGATGACAAAAAGTAACTATTCAGCTTAAATATAATTTATGTAGCCTTAATTATAAAATACTGTCGTAATTTTAAAATTACTCATTTTTATTATGTTTTATATAGTTTTCCAAAAAATAAAAAGGAAATTAAGGGCGTTCGGTCGAGTCAATATCAATTTTACATCCAATCACACTGCAGTAATACCTACGTAGTGTGAAAATTGAAAATCTCACTAAAAGAGCAAACTTCGATATAGTTTTCTTTATTTCAACGCGGCATGAATGATCAGAATAATACGAGTATGTTTATGTTTATTACGCGCACCACTTTAAAGTCTTTTATATCGTGTAAATCAACTGTTATAAGTAGCGCGCTACATATATACATTACACCTGGTATAGAGCAAACCACCAGTACTTGGTCTATTTATATACGCAGGAATTTGGACGTCTAAATACAGGACACCCTATATATATAGCTTCTAACAAGAGTTTGTGTACATATAAAACGTTTGTTGAGATTTGAAAAACTGCCAAAACACCAACTTTTTGATTGCGCCCTCATGCTGTAAGTAATATAGTTTGACAAAATGGTAATCCAAAAAACATGGTGTTCCATATATCAATTTAAAAAAGTTAGAGAAAGGGCAAGAAGAAAAAAACCGAAACTTAAAAAAAAAAAACATTTTGGGTACCTTAGGTTTAAATAATGTAATCAATCGTTTTTAACACTGTCAGAACAAACAACCTATCAAGCTACATCAACACAGTTTTTGAACCTCTTCTGGTTTAATTAGACGAGTATTTGTATGGCAGAGACGGATAAATGTCTTGTTTATTGCGCGGTGCGACAGAAGGTCGCGTCCGCGGTGTCGCCGGTAACAAATTGTTTTAATCTAACTTGCGTCGAGACTATTGTCGCTATTGTCTTCAAATTCTGCCGCCTGTAAATCCTGCGGGTTAATATATCAGCTTTAGTGGTACAATCCTATGGACTATGATTTGCTTTCTAAGATCGATTTGAACTTGTTATACGTAGTTTTAAGTTTGTTAAAAATAATTTCAAAGATTCTATAATTTTTTTATTGATTGTTACACTATCCTGTTTATAATGCTCATGTCTTAGATTTCTTTATTTTAAAATCGCTTCTATCGTGCAAGTACGAATATATGCGCTTAAGGTGTGTGTGCGTCGAATTAAATCGTCGATGTGTTTGTTAGCTTTGCCAGTAAGCATAAAGACAACCCAGCATTTAACTTAAATAGATATAGCTCCACGCCGAGCCAAATAAAAGCGACAGCAACATATTAGTCGTACCGCAAAAACAGTAAGAAAGCAAGTATCGCTTAGTTTTTTCTACAGTAGCTGAATAAGGTTAGGTGACGTACGGTGTCGCGCGACAATTAACGCGCAGCCACGACATAACTCACGCCCTGCGACACTACTATCGCTCTCCGACACCATTTACTACTCAAAATTGCCCGCATACTCTCTCAAACTCTTACTCGAAATTTTATTTACTCGTATTGTTAACCCTATTTTAAACGTAACTAGTTTGTATTTACTTCGTGTAGCAGCCACCACAATACGAGTTTGAAAAGGTTAAAATACCACTTTCAGCCGCCTACCTACGTCCAATGACTGCAGCTATTCCTGTCGCCATGTTGTTTGTAATTCAAAAACAGAATTTACATAGTTTATTGCAGTTTAAGAACGTAATCAGTAAGAACGATGACGCTGACGCGTGTGCAGAGTTATTTATGAGGACTGCATGCGCATTTTAGTAGGAAAGGGCAGATCCATATAAAATAAGATTCTACTGTTTGTTCTGTTCGTTGGTGGTCTGAATTATCAAGATATATTTTATTATAGTTGACATCTACGAGTTTCTTATCAATTACGTGACAAGGACGACAATTTTAATTTGTTGTGATTACTTAATAACAAATTGTATGAAATAACTTTTGAACACGTGAGGATTTACAATCTTTCTGTCAATCATCTTCCGCTTTTTGTACGTTTTTACTAGGTATAAAAGTTACGGCGTTTTATCGTGGAAGAAAGACAACAATTAAAGAGAAGTACTAAAAAGTTAAAAAACTAAAACCCGACTACAAATAAATTGCCTATAACAATAAAGACGAATCGATAGAGACCTCATTATTGTCAAAATCGATTCATTTGTCAAAATCGGTTCATTAGGAACAACGCTATATAGAGTGGAAAATATTTACATACATACAAACAAAGAGTGTCAAAATCATTACCCTTCCTTTACTTCGCAAAAAAGGACGACGTTTGAAGAAAACCGAATTTGAGCGAAAAAGTTTGTGATTAATGAGGTCGTGCCTGGCCCTTTTTAATTGAATGTAACATTATATCAGATCTCTTTGTCGTTTCATCAATCATTAGACCAACGATAGAGAAATCCAATCGCGCTAGAACAGACCGATTACGTTTTAATCGGTCTATTAGGTTGGCGCGAGCAGAGTGAAGCCTGTCGCTGATTCCCGGGTGAGATAATTCCTGTGAATGTATTGTTTGTTGTTTGCCCTCGTGCGATTGTCAGCCTCCTATAATCTAACGCATTCTTTTGTCTCGTAAGTAGAAGCAATCAACTCTGTGTCGTGCGTTCTCGCCTGCGACGGACGATGCAAAAAATAACGTACGAGTTTTGTTTATCATCCCTGGCACGTCAGAGATAAATTAAATTACGCTTAATTTTCCCGGCAGTGTTACTCTATTTACTCTCCTCTTACGTGGATAGTTCCGCGCGAAAGGCAGCAAGCGGCAATTATTTCCCTCGGTGTAGGCACGAAAATTTTTCATTTTAATTAAAGCTCCGACCGGAGGATCGTCGGCTAATTAACCCATTAAAACACGGGATTCTTCCATTTTGTCTTTTTTTAGTGAGTGTTCACTTTCTTGCGATTTACCGAAAAATGAAAATATGGTCGTCCGGGTTGAAAGCGTTACGTAGATGTAAATAAGCTAGCTGGCCGAAAATGAAGAACGTTTTAAAAGCAGCCACTTATAAGAATTTATTTATGACTTTAAAATATTACTTAGCCAATTTTTTTTTCTACCACTACCGTTAAACGTGCGTGACATGTACCTAAGGCCAAAGATTACAATTTAAATAAACAGGATGCTCTTTGATCCTCTAGCGTTATGAATATCCCCATACAAAATGTGTACAATGTAATGAACATTAAAAAATATCACGTTACCGGTAATATTCATTACGAATAAATTAAATTTCTTAATTAACAAAGTGAGTTTACAGTTATTTTCATGAAATTAAAAAATCGGCTCAACGTCGCCAGTTAATTAAGTCATTAATATTTTTCTTCACTCAAAATGTCTTGTTTCAAGGAAGCATGAACGAGGAATATTTTTTTCAAGATTAAAAACATTTTTCTTAGATTATTTTCCCGACGGCGCTCAATAGACTTAGAAGATTGCTTTACAAAAGCTAGGTAAGTACTTGTTCAAAATGAAACGTTATTGTAATTATTTAACTGCGATTAACTAATAATTTTAATTTTATCGTGATATAACACGTTTGTATATTATTCAACGTCAATTTTCAGTTTGCAATCCTTTTGTCTTGCCTGACACGACAAAATTAAAACAGCTAGCAACTAGTTCAACATTCACTAAGTGGGACCCTGGGGCTGTACCTGTACACAAACGATATACAGTGTTATTTAAAAGAATTTATAATAATAAAAAGATGATTACTTACATACTTACCATATACTTACACAGTTTTAACAGCAGAAACACCCCTTTGTTGATTCCATCACATCAATGCGCAAAAGTTATTGCGTAACGAAAAGGCCTCTAATTACTCAAGACTGACATTAGAATGCTTCATTTGTTCTTTTCGCTTGTAAAAATTATGAAAAAGGGTTCTGCACAAGTCGAAACTTGTTGCCGACATGAAAGCGAGGGGCCGAGACAATGGGACATGTCAGCCCGCGCGGGCGCGCACAAAGCAAGCGAGTGGCTGCGAGCCGTCGACAAGACGCGGGGTACGCTCCACGGCCACAAAACATAACGGGCTTTAAAAATATTATTTTAAGACAAGTTAGAGCGATTTCATTTTGTAAGTAAATAACAACATACTTTACCTTAAATCTCGGTTTTGCTATACCGCTATAGAAAACTCACGAAGTGTGTAGTTAAATCGTTCACCCCTTATTTTTCACATTTTAAAACAAAACGTAAAATTAACGAGGCAACCGGATGGGAATATTTTTTTTTTCGAAATTCACTAGTTAGTGTGAAAACGGCACGCGTTTTTCGGATAACAAAAACATATTATATAATAGGGTTATAAAGAAACCGCATTCCCATCCGGTTGCGACTCGTCAATTTTACGTTTTTACCATCCCCCATATCTCCGCCCCGTTCATATGGGGTCCATTCGGTCGGTACGGGGTGGTTCGGTGTTACTTCAAGACCCAGATTACCACTCGCCATCCTGTTGCCTCTTCAGTGAAATTTGGAGTGCCGTTGCCTTGAATAAAGGGTTTGCAGAACTTAGCCATTAATTTTGTCACTCATTTCAACCCTGTCTGTCTAATCATTTTATAGCAAAAGGGATGCTAACCATTCTAAGGGACGCAGCAATTACGCATTGAGTGCAGCCTACCGGCAAGTGCTGGATTGGTTTTGATAAAAGCCCCCGCCATATTTTTTTTCTTTCATCAATTTGAATGGGATTATTCCTTATGGCTACTAATAAAGTAAATTTCTGTCTAATCAAGTGCTTTGTTGCAGGTAATTTTTTGGCGATTTAGAAGCTGAAAAGGTATTTTTGAAGTAAATTATTATAATTATTATTTTATAGTTGTCAAATAGGTTTTCATTAACCGACTTCAAAAAAAGAGGAGGTTCTTTTATTTGTCGACATCAAAAAAGGAGGAATAAGTTCTATGTTAGACTGAATGTATGTCTCTTTTTATGTATGTTCACCGATTTCTCCGTCAATTGTTGGCCGATTTAGATTTTTTTTTTGGTTTGAAAGAGTATACTCTCGAGGAGGTTACCAAGCCAGAATCTGATGAATCGAGGGAACTCCTTAAAAGTTATAGGCACACAGACATAGATTTTAGTATACCCTGTAAGACTTTAAGTATTTACATTCTGAAAGCCTCTCGGTTAAGAGCAACGAGCAACTGATGATGAAGACCAGAGATGACCACCGGAACTTCTTAGTAGGTAATAAAATGTTTCACAGGCAGCGATGAGATTTCTTTAATAAGAATGTGAATATACTTTTACTAACCATAATGCATGTGGTAAAGTGCCACTGATGGTGAAGTACCGGGAGAACTCCTCAATGATTAACGGCCCTCCATCTTGGACAGCGTCATTTTGCTAAGGGTTATGAGAAATTGGTATTAGGCTATTGTTTCTTAATGTAATATAATATATCTGTGCAGTAGTGAATCACATAATAATACTTATTAGGTACTTACATCACTGAAAAGCGAAATCATTTTTTATTACGAAAAATAAACGGTCTGTAAAAATCTACTAAAAAGAGTTAAATAATGATCGGTATCCTAGGAATTGCCTATTTGGTGCCTTATATGGTATATAAATTAATAAATTATCAGGGGACAATCTCACACAAATTGACCTAGTCCCAAACTAAGCTCTAGGCTTGTACTATGGGTACTAGACAACGATAAACATACTTATATAGAGAAATACATACTTAAATATATAGAAAACATCCATGACTCAGGAACAAATACTCGCGCTCATCACACAAATATTTGTCCATACCGGGATTCGAACCCAGGACCGCTAGCTTCGTAGGCAGGGTCACTACCAACTAGACTAACTGCGTCGTCAAATGAAATATGAAATATATTCAAACCGTTGTCAAGTGTAGGTATACAAAATAACAAACTCACATGATTCTTGCCACCGACTTCGATAATATTCCATGTACCAATTAGGTTTAGGTTTTTGAAGACGGTTTTATTTATTTTTTCACTTTAACTGTACTTTGTAACTAACATTTAATTAGATTAAATTACACAACGCTGACAATTATAATCATAAAACAATTTGCTATTAAACTGCCAGTGCTTAATTTCAAGCTTCTAAATATCTGAACTGAATTGTTTAACAGTTAAAATTTTTGGCTAAAACTCGCAAGCATACCTACGCTAAACAATTTCCAGCTTCAGCGATTTACATTTTAATAGTGGACGAATGTGAGATTCGAAGCGATTTATAAACAAAGCGACGCATCGATTAACACCACTACTAAACTTGCATTGACATCGTAAATAACGAGTAGTAAAACTACTGCATACAGCCGTCCATAAAACGCGCTAGCAAGATGCGCTACACTACAGAACCAACTGATTTTTAAATATACAATTACATAGAAAAATATACAGGTAAGTAGGCAGATAGAATTAACAAAAACACGAATACAATATTTACGAAAATACTTTAATTTTGAACAGTGTTTCTGTTAGATTCAGGATCACTCGTGTTGTGTTTTATGTGCTAAAACGTTATTATCACACGATATAAATGAACGATTGGATCATCCAATATATCAGCCATTATACAAAAGCACAATGTTGCCTGAGATCACTTAACCTAACACCTAAGTATAAACTTTTATAATTTACGGTAGGTACAGTCGATTACAAACTGATGTATCCACTTTTTCACCTCATTGCATTGTAATAAAGTCCAAAAGTGGATACATCAGTTTGTAGTCGACAGTACCTGAGTCATTCTACCGAGTGATCTCGGTGATTGGGTGCCTACCTCACAATACTCCATTTAGTTGCAATGTACTTTCATTACTCAGTACCTATTAGTTTCAACGGCACCCTATTACTAAGCGTCCCTCGTCCGTCAGTCTGTCCTGGCAAAGCTGTTATTATTGCGAAAAAATAAATCAAATCAACTTTATGTTTCTAAGCGGTTACCCATTCGCTTTTGGTCTGTTCTTGTGGTTGCTTTTAACTTTGCTCGTTGGACATTTTGGACAGTCTCGTATTTGCTATAGTATCTACCTTACCATTTACTTAGCGATCATATGTATTGTGTGATGGTTCGGAACGCTCTAACTATAAAATTAAAAAAGAATTTATGTATGCATGGTTCTGGATATTCAAGTCCCGAAATCTCGAATAATACGCAGAAAAGAGACCATATTATTATTATTTTTCATTAAAATATGATTTATTAAACCACGGCTTTATTGAAATCTATTTTCCATTATCTTTGCTACAACCAATAGTTTGGAGCGTTTGCCTCCTGAACTACAAAAAATTCTCGGCGTGCTGTAATTGTGTGCATTGCGCACTCCGGCAAACGGATCATTAGTCCGCTCTAAATGCGCCCGCGGCGCTGATTAATCATCGCAATGATTAATTAGTGGATTGTGGAAAAACTCGCTGAAAGGCGCATAGATCCCGCGGTTGAAAACCCCTCACTTTTAAACTAACAGCGCGCTTACCCGTCGAAACCGCGTATTTATGGCTGCTATTACTGTAACGATTTGTTTATTTAAAATGGACCAGAGTTTCTCATACAAAATAAAGTAATAGAGCCTTTATGACACCATTCAATGCCTTTGCCTTGTGTGGTCGCGTGTTAATGTAGCGTCAACCGACGAGCGTGGACCCTGCTACTGAGTTTAACCAACCTTTGTATGGCGTAAGTATATTTAATTGCGTTACAAAAAAAAAACAAGATTGAGATGAAATTCGAATAGTGTTGTAGTGACAATAGAAAAAAAAACCTTTAAGGTTTTATTGAAATCGTCATCTGGACAATTTCAGATGACAATTCCATCTACTATGTAAACTGGTGCCTACATTCTAAAAAGGTACATTTCTCAATGCCCTGATATCGAGACTAACTAGAAACGCACTAAAATATAAATTCCTATACTATTAAACGAGAAATATCTGTATAATATACCTACAGGGTGGCACATTTAGATCGGTCAGTATGGGCAAGTCTGTAACTACTTATAAGAGATACAAAGATCTGTTCTTAGGAACCATGTCATCGATTTTATTAACAAGAAAAACTGCTCGTCTCTTCAGTATTCTCGTGCTATCACGATAGCTGCAACGCTATCGAAACGTCGAGGTAATAATAAAAAATGTTTATTTTACGCGAGTAGGTCCCGATTAACTACCAATAAGAAAAACTGCATACTTAGATATAAAAAAAACTTGTACTCATCCGAACCCGGTCGTATTGAAAAATAAAACTTACATTATAATTTTCTATTTAGATATCGATTGTGCAGGTAATAAGCAGTAAATAATGATATCCAAAATGAAAAAAAGTGCATTGTATTTCATATCCTTTAATTTAATTAAGTGGATGTTCGAAATGACAACATCTAGCTAGGTCTCATATCTGGAAAAAATCGTTTTCTCTGTATTTTCACGTAAAAAGATTTCCCGCGCAATATGGTTCGGAATTTTGCGGCTGCCGCTGCCATCTGAGTAGACTAATGATTAGAGCGTTGGCCTTCTACGCAGACTGCGTGTTCGAACCCCAGCTATGGACCGGTTTTTTTAAGGGTTTTGTACCGAAATGGTAAAAAAGGAACTCTTATGGTGAGACTTCGTTGTCTGTCTGTCTGTCTGTCTGTAAGTCACAGCAGTTTTTCTCAGCAACTACACAAGCTATCAACTTGAAATTTGGCTTAGTTGTGTAACTTGCTTGCCCGCATCTGCTTTTTAGTAAAAGAAATATTAAATTAATTTTATAAATAATTAAAAAGGGGTCTAGAATGGGGGGTTGAAAAATGAAAGTGATTTGATTATAGCAAATGGTGTGTCATATGAACTCTCTGCTCATATGACTCAATCTGCACATTTCAAAACTAATTTTTTTTTAATTTTCCGTGACATAGTTTATGATTTATAACCAAAAATGTTCTGACCGTTTTCCCCCCCGTTGTTTTTTTTTTCGTTTTTGTGTAGAATTCGATGAAAATTCGGTTTCGACCTGAGCGACGACGCTCGGTCCCCCAGGTACTTATCCTTATTTCATTCATTATTGCTTGGCCAACTTGCATTTAGAATGTGGGTAGATCCGTCTGCGGGGCAAGACCGTACACATGCGTTGTGCCCATTCGTAAGAGAATCACGCCGCCATCTGTTTAAAAACATAGAACTAAAAATTTCCCCTATTTTATCGACAGAATTAACAACGGTGTGCCGTTTTTAGAATGGGCACAAACGCCTGTGTACGGTTTTGCCCGCAGACGGAATTGACTATACCTAAAAAAATCCATCTAAATGGTTTTTAGGAACAATAAAATTCCGTGCGGAAGTCCACTTAAAATATTATTGTAGTGTTTTGATCCATGAACGCGCACGCGCACCCCGTAACATTAAGCGACCGGACGTCTTCGTCCGAAGTGCGAAGTGTTTCGTCATCACGTATTATTTTTTTGGCAGCTCGACTAGAGTTGCCCTGAATAAACCTTCCTGGAAATTCTCCAGAATAATCAATGACAGCATCCGTCGTTTATCACGATCAATCCCACGGGATTAATCTATGTGGGACAAAATAACTCAGCTGACGTTGACGACACTATCTATTTATCAGTTAGGTAAAATAATCTCGGCACAGGAATGCCTGTGCTACCCGTCAGGTGAAACTAAGTATTAATTTAGGGCCGCTGTCGGTGTGCCCAGCCTGACTAATGTTGCTGAAAAGCGGAACACTATTTGATATTAGCTGCTTTGTCACAAAATACTGCGCTATGATAGGAGCTCAAAATATACAAGTACATATAGAGAAAAAACATTGAATTTAATTGGTTAATAAAACTTTTCTAGTCATAGTTGTTTTTGTATATTTTTATTTAGATTTCTAATTAGTCACAGCGTGAAGCAATTATAAAATCATCGTCGTTTAGCAGATGTATTCAGCTGCTCAGGTCATTGAACCCGAGTTCTGTAGTGCGAGTCTGTTTGCGTTAGAATTAGTTGATTATCGTTTAGTGATTGAAAGCGGCCTATAATGACGGCAATCTTCGGGTGAGCGGCGCTTGTAAACATGGTTACGGGGCTGTTAAGAGGAGAACACACTCTAACTGATTGGGTCGTTCATTGAGTCGTTTGACGAACGAGCGCGCGCCCACGATTTATACCCAAATAAGCTGTTACTCATATTACAGGGGGAGATTTAAATGTCGCTTTTTTAACATGAGTACTCTCCTCTACAATGTTTGCGCGGGACGGCCGTGACTCATTGTCAGCGAATTTAATACATTGAGTGCACATTTATGGACGAGTTTTAAAATGTGCAGATTAAATTACCGACGCTAACTGATGTACACTGTTAGCTCGTTAATTACGGTTAACGACCCAACTTAATTCGAATAATTTATGTCAAGCGTATTTAGTACAAAAGTTGTCTATAGTTATAAATAGGTAATGTTTGCCAACTCTGCGCGATTAAGTAGAAAATATGACATTGCGTCGGGACTGGGTGCTTCTCGGTCGACTCATAATAACAATAATTACAAAAGTTCCCGCTACGGCCTTAACTGGGATGCTGTGCAGCCATTCATTTGTATTTATGCAAGGCGCATAACCAAGTTTTAATGGTGTTCCATTTTTCAGAGACCACAAATGAATTGGTTAAGCCGAGATTTATCCCGTCTGTCGTTTAGCTCCTTCCGGGTGAGGATCTTACGATGCTGTGAAATTATAGCAGTTAAACCGAGAAAGCGTGGAAAGAAGGTATAATCTAAATAAAAGGTAGATTTCTTTCTAATATTTTTTGTAAATTTCGTTCACATTTTTTTCATATATTTATTTAAAGTCCGACACGCAACAAATAGATTAAACCAATTTCCGTATCTTTCGTCTTTATGACTTACATACCAACGTGTCTGTTTACTTCGTATTTTATTTCTTCTTGCGCTTATTTAGCCATAAAGAACCTCAAGTGGATGAAATTCGTAGAAAAGTCCTAGTCCAAGTTTACGAGAGTTTCATAATCCTTGCGCGAGACACGTGAAGCGCCGTATCATGCAGACGCAGCATCGTTGGGGTAGATGGCTCGTCTCGTTCGACCCGCTGTAAAATATTCGCTTGGGCGCGGTTCACGCCATGAGAGGACGCGGAACGGCCCAAGCGTCGTGCAGCTGTTTATCTTATTACTAGAGATCGGATATTGGAATCAATTTTGACCAAACGAGTTTGATGTTCGTAAATTCTCTGTTTATAACCTTAAAGATGATAAGTAAACCTATGACAACTGTAAAATTAGTAAGGTATTTGCTATTATGTGATTGTATACAAAATACATTGTAACATTAATTATCTCGAGTATTTAAATATCAAAAACTTTTTAACTGGTAAGCAGTTAGCAGTAAGTAAGAAGAACTATAATTTAATTTTATCGTAATTCTCCAACATTTTAAGTCATATACCACCGTTGGCAGCCGCCTATCGCTGTCGCTAACGCTGTCTCCTGTCACTTATACTGCAGTAGAAAATATTCGCAAGAATGGCGAGGAGAACGAAACAAGTGCCGCGTAAAAAGTAACAGACCACTCTCTTGTTTACGGCGGACTGTGTTACGGGACCTCGTCGTATGGAGGCCCCTGGGAGCGTATTTTGCCCCATAAAATTGTTTCCGTGTTTAAGGTATATGCTACGGGGAAAGGGCTATAAAAAGTCGTAAATTTAAAATTATAAATATTTACCTGTTTGTAAAATATTTTAATAAAGTTATTTCAAAAAAAGAACATACGAATATTTAACGTGTGACTAGGTAAACATAATATTAATGTTAATATCTATGAACGGTCTTTAACACCGTTTGTCAAACCTGCCCTAGTTCATTGATCAATAAATGATAAATATTCTGAATCTGAATTTGAATCTGGTCTATACCAAAATCGGTTAGACTAGAAGACCTGCAGATTACATTGATTCACAAAAGACCGAAACTAACTTAAAATCTACGTAATAATTGCAAAGCAGGGTTTTGAAAGCAAACAAACTGCTATGCGATTTAGTTTTGTAAAATTATTGTTTTTAAGTAAATAAATTAAAAAAATAATAACAACCTAACCATTTATCTAAAAAGTAAATAAGTACATCATCATTATTCATCATTATATTAATATATTCCAACAAATTATTTTTATCTCAAACATTTTTTTAAAGAAAGCAGCTACCTAACTATCTGTCCTAAAAAAGCTCCGAGGAAGTTGTAAACTTTGTTTGAAGATATATGATTAAGCAAAACACTATTTCCCAAGTTCACGCACGGCGCGACGTCAACTCGCGCCAGTTTCCATTAAAGTTTGTTGGTTTGAGAGTAGGTACCTATTACCCGAGATCAGTCAGCGTTATGTCGAGCCTGGGCGAGGCCAGGGCTGGGAAATATTTACAGAACGTTTTGTACAACTTGCTGCCATTCAATTCCGTAGGATCCTGTAAAATCTAATGAAAGGAAACTTCCAAACAGTCAAAACCATTGACCTATCTCATTAAAATTGAGCGTGTCTTATTTTGAAAATCAGTAGAATCTACTGAGTAGATAAACATGGAAGTGAACACATATTTACTTATACTAGTTATAATTTGCTAGACTTAGTGGCAGTGGACAGCGCACATCGCTCGCAGAATAGATGGGGCCAAAAAGTTCTCGAGTGGCGTCCACGTACCGGAAGGCGTAGCATGGGTACAGACCTCCAACAAGGTGGACCGACGACGTGGTTAAGGTGACGGGAAACCGATGGATGCAAGCGGCGCAGGACAGGTCCTTGTGGCAATCCTTGGGGGAGTTCAGCAGTGGAAGTCTTTCGGCTGAAATGATGATGATGATGAGTTATAATTCAAGGTACAACTCACATACAGCGTGTTGTAATTCGGTGAGCGACGAGTATTCGTCGGCAAACGTAATATACCTAGCAGACAGTGTCTTACTCATGTTCTAGTGAACAACGCGTTCTGAGCTGTCGGTGCGCCGTGTTGACAACAGATCCGCGAAATTAACCCGAAAATATAATGCGGCGGGAGTGCCCGCCGCGTCTTCGCTACAAAATGTACATAATTAGAAAAGTTTTTACAAGCGGGCCCGCAAGTCGTCGCTGTCACGACCCGACACGGCTCCCTGTGTCCGGGTGCGGATTATAATTTTACTCTACGAATAATTCACAAATTGTACCAAACTTCCTTGATGTTATCTTTGACAGCTTTATTATTTTACTGTTAATTATTGCTTGACATTTATTAAATTATAAATGAAATGACAGGCCCGGATTAAAGGTAATCGCTCCGAATTAAATAGCGGCTTTGGCGACGAGGGCAAGATGTCGTTGAAATCCAGTTTGATTGTTAATTTAGACATTTTAGCCAGAAATTTGCTTACATTCCCATTAAAAAACTAGTTATCTGGTATGAAATTGTTATTCTTCGTAAAGTACCAGATTTGAGCTGGTTATCTTACAGGAAAATATCCTTAAAGTCCCATTAAAAAACTATTTATCTGGTACGAAATTTTATTCTTCGTAAAGTACCAGATCTGAGCTGGTTATCTTAAAGGAAAATATCCTTAAATTCCCATTAGAAAACTAGTTATCTGGTATGAAATTTTTATTCTTCGTAAACAGCCAGATCTGGCCTGGTTATCTTACAGGGAAAAATCCTCCCCATTAAAAAACCAGTTATCTGGTAGGAAAATTTCTTCCTTTTTGACTGCTGGTTAGCTAACTTGGTTACCTCCGAGGAACAAAGGGAAATTTGTACTATCACAAAACTAATTGTGTCACTGTGCATATTTGGTTAAAGTCAAACAAAAAAGTATGTAACAATGACTCTACATTACCTTTTTGCTTGTGACTATAATAAAAGTCGTATAGAAGCTACACTAATTCCGTCCTTTCTTTTCAACTTACTCGAACATAACGCGAAAATATGGCGTACTCTTATGACAAGCGCGAAGCAAATAAACAAAGCAAAGTGTAGTTCAAAACCGTGCTTCGCGAATAAAAGACACTTGCTTCGTTAAATTCAAAATGTGTGCGGCGACGGGCGCCGAGAGCTCAAGGAAGTTAGCGAGCTGCTGTTATAAAAATAATAGCCGTTTTTGGCACGACATCGCGTTAACGCCGTGGTCCTTGCCCCAAATGAGTGTAATTACAAAAGTTTTTATTACAAAGTGTGCGCCAAAACCGCCTTCTACGATCGCATTCCGTCTATTTAGGCGAAGTCGCGCTCGCGTTGCTTCAAACCATGACCGTGTAGGTATATTTTATAAATAATTAGAAACTGTTTTAAAATGCAGATTGCAGACTACTTAATGCCCGGTTCCTACATTCAAACCGCGGATAGATAAGGATACCTCAAGCTAAAATTTGACATTTGCCACTTACAACCTATGTGTCAAATTTAAATTTGGAGTAACCTTATCTATACGCGGTTTGAATATAGCAACCGGACATAATAAGTGACCACTTTAACGCTACCTCTCTTATGACTATGTTTATTGTGCCATTCTATCCTAGTTCCCCTATCTTTGATTACTACAATGGAAAGTTACGGACTAAGCTTTACTAACACATATCTACCAATTCCCTGTTCGTCGTTCCTAACAATGTGTGTAGAGTATTTGATTGATATACTCCCGTCATCACTCATCTGGCCATTGTTTACCTACTAGTTCCGAACATATTTCAAAACACCATAGGCTTTCAAAACGCCATTTCAAACTGGTATAGGTAATTCGTGTTTTTGATAAACTGTTTAACAACAACCATGTCCTATTACCACTTTTTGAAACTTGCAGATTTATGATATTACATTATCTTTAGTTATCCACTGTCGACACGGGCACATAAACCTCGCTGAATGCATTTACGCATAACAAAGCAGAGCTAAGATAACTTTAAACTCTCGGTGTTATTGCGTCCCCGGTTTTGATGGCTGATAACTTAGACAGCCCTGCCGGTTTCTAGGCAGCCTGGCCAAGAACCACATTAGACATCAAACAAAAATTATGATAGTACAGGATAATATACAGGAGTTATACATTTCTAACAAATTTACATTGAGCGATAGACACCGAACAAAAATTTCTTCTTACTAAAGTAATATATTGCAATATATTGCATGAGCTCTACTACTGTTAGGTAGAGAAGAAAAAAATAATTGTATCTGCTCTCTTGTATAGGAAATCCTTAAAAATTCTTTATTGAAATGAATTTCTAGAACAATTTTAGATTTTAGGTCTTTTTACGTAAAATTTTACAAGCTTCTTCCGGCGACATACTCGTAAGGAGTGCCAGCAGTGTCACGGAGCCCGAAAAATCGCTTTACTATCTATCCTTAAAATCCATATGCAGATGCCATCTGTGGTAAAACAAGCAAAAAGACAAAAAGGTCAAATTACCCTTAAAATCAAAATATCTAAGTGATCTAAGTATTATTTCATGTCTTTCAGGTGGTAAAAAAGATAAAAGATACTTATTCAGTAAGTAGGCCGCACGGGCACTTTTACACGTTAAAATCTACCAGCGCTTCCCAAGAGGAGACCACTGCTGAGAAGATATATATACTTAAGCAAATATGAGGTTAAAACTGGAAACCGCCACGCGCTCTTGACTTTGCTTGTATGGCTACTTTCCTATTTTTCTACCTCGAAATCTTAAATCAAGCATTATTTACTGTGTCGTAAACTATTATGTGCTTGGGTGTTTGCGAGGCTGCGAGCGCGGCGCGGCTGCGGCTTGCATATGCAGTGTCGCAGCGATATGCCACGTCCTGCGTGATGTATGCGGCGCTAACTCATGTGTTCTCCTTCTTGCTTAACACACTGAATACTCACACAGCATAAATTTCAACTTAAACCCACAAACTCCCGTCTAGATATGCGCGAGCTCCCGGGAACGCTTTTTACCAACTCCCAACGACATTCTCAACCGCAACTCTTTAAATTATTACGTTTCAGCGCCCCTTCCTCACCTATAGTGCTTCGAACGAAGTTTTATGTTGACACCAACTATCGATTTCGCGGATTGTCAACAAACTACGGACAGTTGGGATTAAAAGTTTTGAGAATTTTAATAAATTGTCAGAGGAGCGATTAAAAGTGAAGACGTTCGTCTGCCCTGGGCAGGGTCCCGTCGGGGGCGGAGGGGAGGAGAAAAGAAGGTGCAATATCGAAGCGCCCGACCGGTGCCGACTAGCGACATTTGCATCGTCCTGAATGAAACCGTCTTATCGGTGTTATGGCTTCCTTATTGAATTATTTATGCCGATCATTTTGAATCGATTAGCGAATTTCGCGATCGCTGTGAATTTTTGTTTTTCGAAATACATGACGAATTTTTCAGATGTTAAAAGCCATCGTTTCTGTTTTCTGTGGCTTTATAAAATTTTAAGCAATCTTGAAATTTTTAGCGACAGAGCGGACGCGGGCAGGTGGGCGGCATTCACTGCACGTATTCTTGATTTTCTTTGGTAAGGAAGAATCCTTTGCAGCGCGGCGGCGGTACCCGCTCCCATCCGCAATATGTATGATAAATAAATTGCTATCCAATATCAAATGGAAGCTATACCGGCGAAATGTACAAAACGTTTCCTTGTATTACCTACGCGTATACCTAGAGAAGAAAATATCCTTAGAGAAACATGGCAACCTAGGCTTGTATTTAATTGGCGTTATAGGTAGGTACATTTTTGGGCATCTTTGTCAATATAGAAACAAATTACATATTTAAATAACGAAGATACTCTGTTCGTTTCAAATTAATTCTTTGGTCTGATAATTTTACGAAGCAATAAAATTGATAATTTACGTTGTTGCTAAGAAAAACAAAATCGACTCTACCTAAATTACGCCAACTCTAATTTCACTTGCTTGTTGTTTGAATTTTTTGTATAATTTCAACATTAAACATATTTATAGCTTCAGCTGTAATTTCGTAATCAAAATAAGGTAAAGATTGAAATAACAAACAGAAATGATCGAATAAAAAAAGGGGAATTAACTAAGCCCTGGGAGTATTCGTTACATTTGAACAGGTTTGCGTCACGAGTAAGAACAACACACGACAGAATACGTACTCTTCTGTGTACACAATTTTTTTTTTTAAACATATTTCTATGTCATGTTGTGACGTAAAACCTTTATAAGAATAATCTATTATTTGGCAAATTGATTGACCGAGTGAGCGAAGAGTCTCCGTTTCATCTCGGGCAAAAATGCTTTCGTATGTCCGGCTGTTCTCCTCTACAGGTCGCATTTCTCAACCGATTCTCGTGAAATTTTGTGAGCAGGTTCAATCATTATATGGAATTCTTTTGTTGGTTCAGTTAATCAAAATTTTAATTGCGGTGTTGGTAAACTGACCGCGACCTAAGTCGATGTACGGGGATTACAGTATTCCAACGGCAAAGTTAAGTTTGTCGCGAGGTCTACAGCTCACAAAGCCACTAGTTTTAAATCGTTATGCTGGCCTCAACACTTGCATGGACACATCACGTGTAGGTATGCAGATGATATTTGTGATGAAGTATGCTACAAGGTTTACAGTGCACAAGGTCTTAAAAAGTCTTTCGGTTCATGTAAACCCGGTTAGCATGAGCGTATGAAAATGACTCAAACCCGAAGTTCGTTCAATCAAAGCACTGTACGAGTATCTCATGTGATTTTTACAGTAATTGCCTACCCTCGCACTCATAATCCATACATGACTAAAAGGTACTTAAAATATTTGCATTTTCGTTTTGAATTACCTTTATGTATCAAAGTACATCCCATCCCAACATATTACGAGCCCCACAGAAGCAAACTAATAATATCCTCATAAACCTAGTCCAGGCAAAATATGATAAATGAACTCTAGTCCCCTTTATACAAGATCAAAGAAATCCAGCGAACTTATAACATAAGTACAAAAATCCCCGAGTCGCGGAATCGGAGCAAAAAAACACAGTGATAGCAGGCTTCATGTCATTCTGGCTTGAGGAGAAATGAGACGAAGGAAATAAGAAATATTAAACGTGACCGGAATGTCAAGAGCTCCATACTGATACGGGTTTGTGCCATCACACGTCGTTTGTAAACTGTTGTGCTTATATGGAAATATGCAGAATTATAAGCGAGTAACAAGCCAGCGTTGTTATCCGAGGTCCTAAGAGAAGCCCGACTTTGTCTTATCACGTTAATTCTTTGTTTCCATTTGTTGCTGTTCACTTATGCAGGCACTTAAAGAACAAACGAAGCTAAGAAGCCAATTGACACCTTTATCTATTAAAGGTGTCAATTGGCTTACGAAACCTTATTCTTTAAGAAGATTGGAACCAAAGTCAGCTTTCTAACTTGTATGTTTGTTCTTGGTTAGTCTGGACCACTAGCAGGAAAATTTTTAATCGGTATTTGGTCTTAAATATCTAGGTTTAGTTGTTTCAAAATGTGTGGAGCTGTCAATCTTACTTACTTTAAGACTAAAACTAGATTGATCTTTTTGCTGTGACGATCATTACTACGGAGGTCACTAGATAAGTCCTGCAATACAGCTTTATTTATTACAATCTTTCAAAATAATTACCACCACAGCTTCTACACTTATTATTCGTATACACGAATAATTAAAAATGCGATTCCATTTTTTCTTCTGGAAGATCAGAGCAAGCCTGGTCGAAGAGCTCCGTGTCGTTGGCAAACCTCCTTCCCTTGAGCTGGTCCTTAATGACTGGAAACATGGCGCAAGATCAGGACTGTATGGAGGATGTTCAAGCAGTTTTACAGAAATCATCTTCTTTTTTCCTGACCGAGATTTTCGAACTTGAATAAAATTGGAGTAGGCTCATTTTCAAACAACCAAATTTTCTTCTTATTTTTGGAGGGCACATCAAAATAATATATTTTAGCCAGGTCCCATCACTCGTGACGATATTTTTAACATTTTCTAATACCAATTCACGCTGGATACAATTTGTTCTTATTTTAAGTCATGGGGCACCCAACGCGTACAATTTTTTTTCACTCCGATTATATCGTGCAGAATTTTATAAATGCTTGGTGCACAAATCTGCAGGATCTCTTCTATCTGCCTATAAGTTATTCGACGGTCTGCTCTTATCAATTTTTCAACTTTTTCACAGTGCAAACGTCCGTGGGGCGTATTGGCGCATCTTCTACACCAAAATTACCACGACTGATTTCCCGATACCATCGAAAAATCGTTGTAGGTCTGATGAGGGCAGTTCTCTTTAAGTACAGAACTCATTTCTTCCAAACACTCATCAATTGAGAGACCGCATAATAATAATTCGTCCTTTGACCACTCAGACATTTTTATAAAATCATTTTTTTTGGGCAATTGCTAATGAGTGACTATTGAAACGTTATGTATACGTTGTATAATAAGTGTACCTTTCTATCAAGACTATACTCATCTACCCACAATTAAAAATATTGCTGTATCGCAAAACTGATTTGTGACCTCAAATATCGATGGAGTTTAACTTGATTCATTAAGTCCCGTTCAGATTATCACAATGTACATAGTTGTGATGGTACTTACTTTTATGAACACAATACTTTTACTTAATAATTACCACAACATACACACTGGACATAACATAACCTAGGTAATGGACCTAAAACAACGTTGCACGATAATTGATTTGATTATAGGAATTAAACCCTACATGCTATTAGCCGATTTTTATTATTCAGTAATTCACTTGTGACTTAACGTTCTCAAGAAAAGCGTTTTTAGAAGAGGATAATGAAATAATGAGCTAAACTCAAACGAGCTGTAAAATATATGTTTTGTGCAGCTTAAAAACAGAGCTCCCGGAGGTTTCCCGTCACGAAACTAAGTTTACGTTTTGCTTTCGGAGTCGAGCTGGTTTTTTTGGGAAACAACTCGAATTTAGCCTGTGGCTGTCTGTGTATTTCGGGTTGAAAGTTTATGTAAGTAAAATGGGAGAGGTTTGTTATTCTAGCACAGGCTAAATCACGTAAAACGCTTTTCGCATTAACGTTTATTTCTTTTAATAGGAAAGCCTTCTCACACTCTTAGCAATAAAATACATTATTTAGTGTTTTGTAGTTGCCTCGAAATTTAAAAAGGATCACTTTATTGTATGTACTTGCGTCTGTGTATCACGACTACATACATAGGAAGGTATCTTGTGGCTGCCGCGTCGAAACACTGAGAAGTTAACACATTAAATGGAAAACTAAAACCAATCAATTCGTAAAAGTCCTGACTATCTATGTAGGACTGAAATTGCTTTTTGTAAATAACACAAATTGCCTTCAACAATCGAATTGTTAAGTAGATACATTTGTACAGTCGGGATACATAAATACTGTATGTTGATAAGAACCCCGATAAGCCCCCTAAAATCGAATAAAAATAATAAACATTAGGGGACAATTCTCACACTAGCAGTGTGCGCCCTTTAACTAAGCTCTACGCTTGCATTATACTATGGGTACTAAATATACCACAATAAACATACTCTAACATAACGGTTTTCAACTGTTTATCGACGTTGCAACTATCTATCCTATATTACTATTTGTGGTTTTACTAGATATTTATTTTTATTATTCCAAAAGCTAGAAACATTGGTCAATTTGGCAAGCGCAGCGTCCTTGATAAATGCACGATCTACCACCAATCTACTAACTAAACCTCACTGGTCAACCTAGATTTTAAACTAACTGCATTGACCTCGACAGATAAAACAAAAAGGGAAACGTATTTCTAGATAGAGTTATATAATCTAGACTAGATTCTAGACTAGATCTAGGAGCAAGCTGATTAACGTCAGCCGGAGGAGGAACGAGGGGGAGGGCCGCAAACATGAGGATTTATTGTTAATGCCCCATGGCCGGACGTTAAATGCGATGAATTCCTTACACAAACACGAGTTCACTTCCCTCGCTAATAGTGTCAGAACGTCTTAGCGGGTTTATGAGCTCCAAGTTTTAGTCAAAGCGAAAACAAATCAGTTCAAATCATGACCTAATGTTGGTAGAGCTTTTTTCTTCTTCAGCTATAAAAAGTAGACTACCTAAACAAATAAAAGAGAATAGGGTGCTATAGTTAACTTAAAAGCATGAAATAACTAGCAAGAAATACGAGAAGTAGAATCGAAATAAATCGAAAATCAGCGATGTAAATTATGTCTATTTAAACTTGAATGATGTGGAATTATTTCATGCAGAATATCGATGAGAAAATGAATAATTTTGGTTCTCTCTGGAGTTTATTGGCCGTAAAATAGTTCGCCGAGACAACTCGGTTTGTTTCAAACTGCACAGGACGCAGTTTCACGCAGAACTTTGCGAAAATATTTTGTGAGATGCTAATTGTTGGGGAAGCTCATACGGGATACAGATTTGTATGCAGTGTTTGTTTGCATGTCGAAAAAGGTCGTCGTACACTATGTGCGCATGACAGATGGACTGAATATCTTACCAACTTTCAATACGTGTTACTATTTCAAAATTGTATCTTAAGGATTAAACTAAAAAGTTAAATTCTTAAGTTAAAATTGAAGTCCACCAGTGCCGTAATAAATAAATATATATTTTTAACGCTTTCAGATATCAGTAAGTGATTATAAGAGGCTCGACATTATGCGCCTACTGCTGTTCTAAGAATTTTATCAATCGAAATTCTTTAGTCACCTCTTGATTGCTGAAAAGAATTCTTATTCAAGAGTTGAAACGTAAAAACGGCATCAATTTCCCCTCAACCCTACTCGCCGAAGATTAGAAAACACGTTTGAGAGAGCTCCTGAACAATTTTCCGCTTACGTAGCGGTAATTGTCTTAGAACAGGTACGAGCGCGCGCGCCGGCGCAGTGCGGCACCGCAGCGCCCGGACCTCCGATACGCTACGTGCACTGAATCCTAATACTGCATGTACTGATTTTATTTTTGCCTCCCTCATTCTTGATTCAACTATCTAATAGTTATCTTCAGACGTCCAGCGGCTCTGCTAACGCAGGGCCGATAGCTG
Source organism: Tortrix viridana (assembly GCA_963241965.1). Lineage (NCBI taxonomy): Eukaryota > Metazoa > Arthropoda > Insecta > Lepidoptera > Tortricidae > Tortrix > Tortrix viridana. The sequence goes on from OY725172.1 coordinate 12,869,366, forward strand.
CGGAACCTTCCCTAATCGAACACAACGCTTAACTTTGGGGTGTAATTTTCAGGGCAATTCTTTTAGGTAATCAGCGTCGGTTTTACTGCCGGTTTTTATGTTCGGGGCCCTTGCAGTTTCTTCTTTGTAAATTATGCAGAAATCAATTCGGGGCGGCTAGCAGGGGCCTGGTAAATAATTCAACGCTGATTGTAACGAGGGTCCGAGTCCGCACTAAATGTTCCCTGGGAGCCTCGAGGCCGACAAACACGTTTTCTTTCCTTATCACTATGTAGAAATGTTTCTTTTCGTCATTATTAAGTTCTACAGAGCTCATTGAATTGGCTTTTGATAGCACGAGCCTAACTTAATTATCTAATTAGGAAAATGAAGCTACTGATGACTACGACTTTTCGTTTCGGTTCTTGAAATAATGCGGAAAAACAAATATACATTTTATTTATACTGAAATATTAAAAGATGAGTTCATTAACATTAGTAGTTTTGGTACGTTGTGTATACTTATACCTACATACGTATTTACGCAAACTAAATTAGAGACATTGCAAGGGTTCTAAATGAAATCACAAAGTAGGGGTACTTCCCATTAAATATTCCGGTGGCGTCTCTGTCCACCGTACTCCCGCAAATTTAATTATTTCATTAAAATAATCTTCCACAAAGACTGCGTGGTCTGCACTCCGCTCTATTTGATAATAGGCGCGAGTGCTACATAATTAACGCAATCAGCCCGTGCTTGGCAAACCTCCCCAGCGCTTAATGAATCTCTTGTTAAAAGTTTACACTCACCGTTAGTTTCTACCACCCGTAATCATATGAATATTACTCCCGTTTAGCAAAGTTAAGGACGCTTCTTCCATGAAAACACTTTAAACAGTACAAATATCCATAAAATTTAATCGTTCTCCGCAAAGATTTTTCCATGAAAAGTTTTCCACTTCAAACTTTGCCACTTCGCCGAAGCCAAGACGCGTTTAACAAAGCTTTTTCATACTTACATTTTTATATCAGGAATGGAACGTCACGCTCGGTTTCAGCGCCTCTCGCTCGCCCGACCGCGAAAAGAACCCACATAGACCGGTAATAGGTGACGTTTTATCAGATATTCGAGTCACGTTTAGAATTCCTTATTTTCATCTTTTTCTACGGTCGGTCCCGAAAAATGTCATCGAATACACATTTTTTCGTAATCCTCATAAGTCTCATGGCCTCAGCGACGTTCGGAGGCTGGAGCTCCCCATCACGCGACCGCCGCGCCTCCCGCCCCCGCCGGCGACAAGTTCGCGCCGTGTCGTGACCGGCATGGCAAACTCCGCGAGGGCATCGTCGATCCAACCTTCAATTAATAGTCTGGCACATTAGCAACCAAACCTAATTCCTACTATCGACCTTGGACTCGGAGAACTACTTTTCCTAGAGCTTAATAGCTTTTGCTATCGAATCACTAATTCTTTATAATTATTTAGCCTGTTCAGAAGAATTATTTGAAGAAAAACTTTTAATTGCTTCGCTTGTGTGTAGGTGTTGGTGTTACTACATGCTAGCCTGGAGAGAGCGCGTGTTACGATTTAGGGCCGAATCCCGCTCCTTATCAGGAACAAGTCGGAACATGCACCTTGCAACGAGCGGCGTCGAAAGTTTCCGACAGTAGCCCAACTAGTTTGGAAGCTTGGAAACTCTATCAGATACGTGAGCGCGAAACGATTACCTACAGCAAGCGAAACACGCGGACGGCGACTGTGTTAGCGGGCAATACATGCTCGCTAATACTGCGCGGCATTCATTACCATTATCTATTCATAGCTTGATAAGGAACTGTGTGGAAGTCGAGCAACCGATGTCCTATTGTTAAACCCTTTACAAGACTAACTTTGCTACACAGAATCAAACAAGTACACCATACTTGAACTGTATCACCTAGACCGTGTAAGTAGGTACGACTAAACAAAACTATTTGTAGTTTTCAGAAGAAAATACAAATCAGTTCGCTCGCAAAATAGTTTTGGCCTCCCGTAATATTCAGAATAAAGCGCGGCGCTGTATCGAAATCCAAATCACTAAGGCCAGCAGGGTCACGTTCCAATAATCGGATATTGGCTTAATATTAAACGGCTTGGTGTCACCGGCTGAGGTTATTCCTTCGCTTCATGTTATAGAAACTTTCGGTAGCATTGTTTTTAACCGTGTAAATTAATAATCTCGCATCAACAAATCCGTAGACAGTCCGTCCCGACAGACCAATAGCAAATGCTTCATTTATTTATTTATTTAATATAAAAATACAAATTTGAGTAGGTAAAAAAGGTGAACTTTAAGGTCTAATGGCATGATCTACCAGTTGACCTTTGGGCAAACAGAAAATTGTTGTAGGCGATCTATCCTTTTTTAATTTTCGTACGTTTACCTGTCCAACATAAATAGGTATTTCATATATTATCTTCGAGTATCATACTAGATAAATCTCATTGTTATTAGGTTTAGGCTATCGTACCAAAAAAAATGGTCTCGTTTTTTATTCCTCTAGGTGCATCAGAAATAAAAAAACGTACAAAGGAACATTTGAAATAAAGAAGGAAATAACGTTTATTTACATAAATAAACGTTATTTGAATTCGTTAACCGCTTTTTTACCACGGAATAGTTAACTTTAGAATAACAGGTAGCCCATAAGACCACTTCAGACACTCCCAACATTGTGTCTAAAAATAATTATCATTTATTAATTAAGGAGTCCGAGCTGTCCCACTGCTGCGCGCCGCTACCTTGGGCACTCTCCCAAAATATTGTTCGTGTAGAAGAGCTGCTTAATTTTTAAGGTAAATAAGAACAACAAAAAAAACTCACTTTCGATTTAAGATATTGACGTGTAGTAATGTAATAAACAAAACAATAATATAATACTTGTACAAAACCTACACCTGGGTCGACCCTGTTACATTACAACTCTTCGAGTAGGTACGGTTTATGTCTTAATACTTAGTCATTCATATTAATAATTCGGTTAATTTATAGTATAAGTGAGAGATGTGCATGACCATTCATTTCCCCCGTATTGGCGAGGACCGGGCGTTCGCCGTTGCCTACATACATACGTCCGGAAGATTGGTCGGACAGCTTTGAATGTCAATCACAGACGTTGATTGGATTTCGATATTGGCATCAGCGATGACGTCACTTCGCGTTTGGTTCAACTGGAACACATTGCGTTGAAGGACATAAATAATTGTTTAATATTGACCAAATAAATCATCGGCGTTTCTAACCAAGTTTTCAGCGTGAGAAGCGCCGTTGTTGTTTATTCATTTATTAGTTTAAACTATAGATGTTATTTGAACACAAATGATATAATACTTATTTGTATGTACATAACGTATTATGGTTAAAAGGACTTAGCTTAATTTTGCGGGTTCTACCGTAGGTTTGTATTCATTTTAAACCACTTCAACGTTTCAGGCCCTTTTAGCTTTTCCTTCAAGAGTAAACTCGGTGACTAAATTTGCTTACCCAGTCTTTCCCAAACACACCACGGCGTATGGAACAGCATCATGCCTTACTCTACTATCAATAACGACGGCCGATACTAAGTGCTCTAGATCATTACGAGCTTAGCGTGATGTATGGAACGGCAAGTTAAGAGATAATGCTGGTAAGCTCACAATTTTCAAGTGCCAATGGCCTACCTATATCTAACCTGTGACAGTTAATATTACGGAGTCTGTTAACACTTTATTACTATTAAATAGTGGGTACCTTTTTTGGTTTGGTTCCCCAGTCACAAGGGTTACGCAGATGGCAGTCGCTCCACTGTAATAACAAGACTGGCCGAATCTGGATCATGGTCAAGCGTACCCCGACGAAGAACGGGAAAAAGCGCTAGGAGGATGAGTATAGGTACCTTTATTGCAAAAATTTGTCGGTATGTAACTACCAAAATGCGAAACGACAGGATTTGGATTATGCGTGGAAAAAAATGTAAGACTATTAAAATCAGGATAGTTTCAACGTTGTACTGAAAAAATATGAATATTTTTTTCAGTATATCGTTGAATTACATATGAAGATAGATTCCAGTTGAGAAATTACAAAATTCGTTCGATTTTTTTCCAAAATTTATTTTTTAATTTAACCTTAGCTCCTTGCACCGTGCGCTATTGATTGTATTTTATTCAGTAATGACTCCCTCAGCGCCCGACTAGCGGGAATATCTGCGAGTCCAACTCCAAACCAGTTGCAATTACACATGTTTTATTTATCAGAAGGCATCGCGGCCCGTTCGGGATAGGAATTGATTTCTGCATAATTTAACACCGAGAACATCTTCAATGTAACTGCGACTCTCCGCCTCAAAACAAAACATTCGTAGGGGAACTGCTGTTCTTCGAAATAGGTGTATTATGTAAATGGTATGTACGATGTTCTTTAGGTCCCTAAATAATAAGAAATTGGTCGCGCTTCACATTTTTGTAGTGATCCAAGTCCCAAGTTTTTTATGCTAGGTGCTATCATACTATTTATTTATTCAGATCTTGAATACGTGAATAGTTTTCCACATTATGCCTCTGAGGAAAAAAAAATGTATACTGGACTCTGCTTTTTTCAGAAAAAGTTGGGAAATTATCATATTTGACAAGTGATGTGACCATTTACATTTTAGTAATTATAAAGTAATTATTTATTCTTGGGTTCGCGGCGCCTTTTAACGAAGACATAATTCCCTTTGACAGACCATGTCTTCTATTTATTCAAAAGATGGTTTCGTTAACATAATAATTAAATGTGCTTTATGAATATAAAGTCTCAGCCAAAGTTCAGTGAAATAGCCTAACTTTTCCTCTGGCTCTGTTCAGTCGGATACACATCTCGCATATTAATTGTGTGGTCGCTCCTTGAAATGGCTGATGAGCGAAAGAATAATTTGATCAGGCCTTGTGTACGAATTACGAAATTGTTAAGGGGAAAGAGAGAGAAAACAATATCAGCAGGGGTTTTCCAGATAAAGTTAGGGTTCCGTACATACCCAAAGAGAGTACGCGCCCGTTCGCTACTTGCAGGTAATAGAAAATTAAATATAATAAATAAAAATCTAAATTCTAAATTAAAAATTAGAAATTCAGTTTAAATTAAATGATATTATTCCCAATATTACGAAAAAGAAGAAAAGGGTAACCTATCAGAGTACCGTCACCTGCAGAGAAAAGCAACCCCCACTGCTAGTTAACTTCTATCCAGGGACTAGACTGGTACAGTCAGCTGCAGATAAAAGGAACCCCTTTTATCTGCAGCTGACTGTACCAGTCTAGCGCGCTTCATCGCATTCCATTCGCTGATAAATGCGCGAAAACAGCAAAAAAAAGGTGGGTTCACAGCGCGATAGTTGGTCGCCATGGGATTCTTGTAGATAATTAAGCGTGGCTGTAAATTTGGCGCTGGCGGTCGCTGCGGATGCGCTTGCGCCCGGCTCGGCCAGCTGTGGCGCCGCAGTTAGTGCCCGCAAGAACACCCTGCGTTGAGTTATTGCGAGAGCCTCGTTTCCTTGACCAACGTGTAAGACGTTTATCTTATATATTTAATAGAAAGTGACATTAGATATAGGTATCAGCACCAGAGTTGAGGTCACGCACACATCATGTCATGTTTTGACAGCGGAATTTTGTTGACATTCACTCCTTCGTTCATTCACTACCTTTGTTGCTTGTAGTTGTGTGCGTAATCATCCACCTCAACTCTTGTGCCATGTAGGTGTTATGCATATTTATATTTTCAAGTTGCTTAAAGATGCATACTTTTCATTTGAAATAATAGATAAACCATTTATTATTGTAGGTACAATTTTCGCAGTTAGTTCTGCTTTTACATAGAGACGATTGGTGTAAAATAAGGGAAAGGCTTTGCCCTGCTGCCCTGCAGTGGGACACCAAAACAGGCTAAAGAAATGTGTTTTTATACATTAGATACTTCGACGCTAGCAACCTGAAAACCAAACCCCACTAAGAAAAAGTTACAAATAACACGGTTAATTCAGCGCGCTTATCTTTTGAATTCAAATTCAAACTAAAGGTAATGTTGGTATATAAATCGCTGCTATCCCGGGAGAAGATCGCTTGTCACAGCAAGTCGGCCCGTGCGCCGCGGGCGCACCGCTGACTCGCGACGATACACAACGGCCAAACAAAACGTTTCATAACCTGATAAATTTCTTCACTGTAGGTAAGTACATTGCATTCAATTCTTATTAATCCGATATAATGATCATAGCTCAAACGAGAAACATATCCTCTTTCAGGCTATAGGTACATCTCCCTATGACTTACCATGTTATAAATAATTCCACGCAATAAAAGAAACGTATGGCATCATTCCAAAATGTAACTGCTGAAATAACTTCGGTACTCGCGCTTACAAGGAGGGTAACACTCAGAGAAAACGAGAACCCTTTTTCCAATAAGGATGATCGAACGGCGGAGTTTCACGTCGGAACTGGAAATTCTTGGGCAGTCGTAAACAAGTTAGGGGCAGCTCCGGTCGCGGCGGCAATATCGGCGAGTCGCCGGCCGCAGCTGGCGCCGCCGTCGATGTCTCAATAATCCTCAAGGTGCCCTCCTAATCGACTCTTCCTTACTTCGACGCAAGTGTGACTAACTGATTAATTCTAAGGCTCAGTCCACTGTACGTGCCACCGCTGTCTTTGCCCGTTATTGGTCCACACTTTCCGCCGGACTTGTGCCATTATTGAACGATATTTGGACCATTATTCGGCGGGCCTTTGCTGAGGTTCCTATTTATACATCGGAGGACGGTCGTTAGATCCCATATCGTCTAGTTTGGGATTGTAATTGCAGCTATTTCGTTGGATTGGTTCCGATTTTGTGCGTTTAGCTTAATGGTATATCCTCTTCGTATCCTGTGTCTTACAATAAAAACATAATGTATTTATAGCGGCGGAGTGTCTTGATGGCGACGTGTGGTCAACGTTAATTAAATAGAGATATGGCAGCCGTGAAACGAGTCGCCCTCGAAAATTTTTCGCGCAAAGATTAATTACTCCCTGCGTCTTGATCTACTCATATTATGTACGACTGTCACTGGTAAACTAGTCATTAGCATCTTCTGGATCCACGATCAGTCTTGACACGATATAAAAATGTATTATTTTTAAAGTAAGTCGAACAATGAGAAATTAAAATTATCTGGAATAACCAATTAATCATATAATTGGTTAATAAACAGTAATTTTGCAATTGTGTCAAGCGTTACTGCTGAGTTTCACTTTAGCAAATTACACAGCAGACATCGCAGTATTTTTTTCTGTTTATCAGTTAATGTAGATTACTCTTAGCCGTGTAAATAATAATTATTATTAATACCTCGGCCACGAGCGCGAGCGCCGCCACCAGGAAGCAAAACTAACACATGACGCCAAATAAATCAACATATCACTGAGCGGATATTGTCTATATGCGTTCTTATTTTTCACCTTCATTAATCGCAGTTTCTTCGTCCGAAATTACATAATATTTTTAATAGGCAGAGAAGTCTGAATCATGAAACACGAAAATAATTTTAATTTAATTCCACCGCTTAAAATAATATAGTATAATTAATATCTCTCAAACTGCCCACTCGTATGTCACAAACAAGGAGGTAAATGTCGATAATTAGTGTACTCGTAAACGTATCAGTATCTTCAAAGTCAATTTTCCCTCAAACAAACGAGTTGTTTTGTCGTCAGCCGTCACTTTTATTAACCCTTGGTTGTGTTAATTGGTATATTCTTGTTCCCGTGAGCTTTTTCCGATAAAACAAAGATTGCTCTATTCGCGGGGCGGTGTGGGAGGGGGGCGGCTAGATAAAGCGAGGGGATCGCCAATAACTCGCTCCATTGTTTGTTGGCGGCTGACTTAATAAGTTCGCCGAATTTATTATGATTTGTAGGCTCCCTTGTCGTCTTATTACGCGGCGCTTAGCCATACTCCACTTGGATGGTATTCTCAATGCGGAAAAATGGAGCATTCTTTCATATTTTGTGCTTTTATACGTTGCCACACTCAAGACAGGTATATGTATTTGACATGGATATAAATTGCAAAACTTTGTGCTTATTTCTGAAGGTTTTAAAATACCTATTATGTCCAATATGTGTAATATTATTTTATGTTTTTTTAATTAATTTATGACAATGTAGTCTCCTTAGTATCCTTAGTAACGTTTTTAAGTTTCCTTTCATTCCATTGCATATGTTACAGATTTTTTAAATACTTAAAAAGTATTTTTTAAGAATAAGTAATAGCCATTTAGACGCAGATTTAATTAAGTATGTAGGCTATTGAAAGCAGACCTCATTTGACATTCACCAAACACGACCACAAATTCAATAGTAGCATTAAATGCCTGATGGAGGTTTTCCATTCGGATACAATACAATACAATAACTCTTTATTGAACTTCACATACAGCAAGAACAAGAAATACGACAAGAAAATGAAGTCTTACATAGTGAGTCAACCGGCGGTCTACGTTATGTACGATATATAAACTAATATATTGGAAACTTTTGAAGGTTAAAATGTTAATGCGGTTGGTAAAATAATATATCGGCAAAGAAGAAAAAGTACAGAAACAGTGTCCGTTTACTTAAAAAAACCGGCCAAGTACGTCTCGGACTTCGCACATTTAGGGATTCGTACCAAATTATCAATATGTTAGTATTTGTTAGTAAAATATACGTAATAATAAACATTATCACCAAATTTCAAGTTCATAGTCAATGAGAAGATAAAAAATTCTTCGGAACAAAATTTTGTAAACCCCTAATTCGATGGGGTAGGTCAAAAATTATATGTATGGGTTGACCATTTGTATAGCTTTGGGTCAACAAAATGCTTATACTGTAAAAATTTGAAGAAGCTTCAACCGTTTGGCTGTAAAACCTATGTGACAGACGACGGACGGACATGTGAGTGACAGCAATAGGGCTCCGTTTGGACCCCTCGGGTACGGAACCCTAATAAAGAGCTGTAGATTATATCCCATGTGGTGCGTAGTCTTCTAAAAGACTTCTAAAAGACAGCAGGACTTATAAGGTGTATTTCATACAAATAAGACGTAGCTGCGGAATCCTCCGTGCCCGGTGCGCGAGTTCGACTCGCACTTAACCGATTTGTGTAAAAGTCAAGACGCACGCCACTACTTTTTTAGGGTTCCGAACCTGAAGGGTGCCTAATGGGACCCTATTACTAGCCTATGCTGTCCGTCCGTCCGTCGTGCATTAAAAGCAGTAGGTATACATACTATCACTAAAAAAGTAAATATTATATATAAATATATGTACTCATTTCATTGTTTCTTTTTCTTCATGTCAAAACGAGCCAATGTGTTAAGAACAATTGGCTAGTTGACGAGTAAAAATATACCCCCGTAAATGCTGATAAAGATAGATTTAAAATTCTGGTCGAGTACATTAAATACATTAAAAGTCGTTGCGACATCGTTAACAGTATCTAACGGAGCAGTCGTGCGAATCGCTCGTAAATCCTGGCTAATTGCCGTTACAAGACCCACCTCGTCATCGGCTCTGTTAATGATTAGAGAACTTTTATATCCCTGAACCCTGAAAATCGGATTTGAAACTGCATATTTTGTCCCAGTAGCAATTCAAAAGTGGAACAGTTTTTCATGAGTCACCATTCACACAGTTATTGAAATGTTTCAGTTTGGCTTTTAGAAGTAAACGTGGAAGCGTAGTCACTGTAACTATGGTAATAGCCACCGGCTACTTCTATCAATAGCGTCACTGAGCTAGGTTAAGACGAGTTATTATTATTATTTTCATTTTACGAGTAGCTTGCGTTGTGTATGTGTAAGGGGTAACATTGGAAAAGTAATCTTGCAATCTATAAAAGAAACCAGAGCCTTTAATGAAAATTTTAAGTAAGGTAAATGTCCCAGTGAATGACACTATAAGGGGGAAATTCATACATATTTCTACAAAACTACTCAATTATCAAAGTTATCGACTACATGCTTATGCTAATGAATAAACCGGTTCTTCATTAATGTTATTACTTAGTGCCATAAATTGCATAATAATGATACGAATATTAAGTTATTTCAGTTTTCCGCAACCTCAGAAATTGTACCAGTGAATGACTGGCATAATCTCGAATGTCCCATTATATGACTATGAAAAAAATTGGGCGGTGTCCCAGTATATGACAGGACGTTGTCGGGTTTTCATTATCAAATAATTATCATTTAAGTATTACAATTCAATCAATTCAATTTATATATTATATAAAATCACAAAATACACAAAACATCCGTTTCCGGCGGCTTTCAAACTGGGCTGAGCCTGTATCTTGGGCATCCATGAGCACACACACAAACAAACTAACCAAACTAGCCACTGCTTCAGAACGTGTAACTGAGTATTTAACTGCCAATACTAAATGATGATAAACTTAAAAAACAAGTCTTGAGTGTTACGATCTCGGAGGCATTTTTGCATAGCAAAATACCTGTAACCAATGTATGACACTATAGTTATGACCTAATGAATGACACTTAACGTAAGGGTGAACTACGATAGATGGCGACAACATAGCACACAATCAATGATTAAAAAAATATCACACTCGCCTCGTTGTTTTAAAGTCATCCCATACCATCGTACTACTAACACGCGATAAGATCAACTTTACTCAATATTTTTGTACTTATGTTGCCTCTGATTAATATATTAGTTTTTTCACTAGCGTTAAAAATAACATCGTCGAGACTCGGGACTTTTTATACTTATCGCAGGTATTTCTATTTTTTAATACGCTTTTATTTGCTTACATCCGACAAGTCAAGACATTAGTGTTGTTGCTTTCCCTTTCTTTAGCGGTGCAAAAGTGCGAGAGTGGGACTCACGCACCGTGAAAGGAAGTGCCGCATTCCGAGGCAGGGTCTTGCTTGTAGAAAACTCATGTCATGGATGTAATCAGTTCATTCGAATGTATTTTTTTTATTGTGGGTTAACTCACTGGGTACCCCAGAATAAAAAAAAAAAGAAAAATGACCAGTGAGTTCCTTTCTAGACTTCATCATCATTTACCATCAGGTGAGATCGAAGTCAATCACTATTGACCTCGGTCCCACCTGATGGTAAATGATGATGAAGTCTAGAATATAGCTCACTAGTTCATGTCTAAAATTTAAACAAACTTCTTACCTTGAAGTTTGTAATGTGATCTTTTTATCAACCTATAACCAAATTCGGGACTTCTTTTGCCAAATGTTTATTTGCAGTTGCTTATTTTCAAGACAAAATAGCAGTTTTAGCCCAAAAAGGACAAATTTCTAAATAAGGCAAGTCGATTCGATTCGAATCGATTAATCCTTGAACTGAAAAGAATTTTGACGCCTACGTACGTCTGTCTGACTGTTTATCTGTTTGTGGCTTCGTAGCTCGTAAACGAATAGTTTTTTATTTTACCTACCCAGTTTACTTAAGATGATTCTCAGCTAGGTTTGATGATAATCGGTTGGCTGTTCAAAGTGTCATATTACGTAAGTTCTGAAGGCATTGGTCACAAATGTCACAATTCACAAATACGTCGGCGGTCCTAATCTATTTAAATTTAAGTATTCTATTATGAATTTCAGGTTGCTGGGTGACCCCCCAAAACATTTCGTCACACATTCGTAATGTACCTAACAAACAACGCACATAAAAAATTTAAATAAGAAAAAACTCGTTAATGAAGTTTTTTATGAAAAAAAACGGTGTGTTAACGCAATGCGAGACCTATTTAATAAATTGTATAGCAACATCTTACATAATGGTTTGCGGTTTTGATTCGAAAATAAAGCGAAACGTAACCTTCTTTCGATTTCGTTATTTGGCTCACGGTCACGTGCCTTTTTCCCTAGTTTGGCACCAAACTTGCACGTGTAGTCAGTTGACTGGCTACTTGTAGTTTACACGGCTAATAGACGTGTCGGAATTAGGTCGGCCCACTGGCCACTCGCCGAGCCGCCGCCTCCTCCAACCGCGGGCAATCTAAATCCAGATTGTTATTAAGAAATAGTTTATTAGTAAGTAACACCTGTGTGTTATGGATCAGTCTCGGCATTGAAAATATTTAGGAAATGAAAATCCCACCACAGCCGCCATCATAACTTCTCCCGCTGCTGTAACGGCGATAGCCACGATGTGATGTGATTTAGCTTGTCTAAACACGTCGTTCGATAGCGATCGTGACTTGTAAGTACTTCATGGTCTGTCAATGTCATCGAAGTGTTTGCTAAACAGAAGATCATGAAATTACTGAATATCGCTCTCAGACTCAGTTTCGAGTGGTATTTCTTACGAATAAAACGGATTGCCACAAGGTGACTCTTTAAAGCAATTCGATGGTTAAGTATTGAGTCCTATTAACCACATATTTAATTGCCCTCTCAAAATATTCGGCAAAGCAAGTTAACAAAAAAGTTAAAACTGAAAGGTAAAACATAACATAATTAATTGCCGATATTTAATATAATGTCTTGTACAAAATGTTTTCGAAATTAAAGATTATTTGTGCGTCCAATAATAACGTTTGTATTAAATTATTCATTTTTGCATGCCAAATTTAATCGACACACAATTTTATCGCCGCGTGTTCAGCTATTAAATTAATTATGGCGGATTTTTGAAAACGCTGTCATAACCATTTTTAAGAGTCATAAATGTTCGATTGTAACGGTAGCAATAAAGTATGGCTTATAATTAGAAAAGGATACAATAAAATATGTTTACGGCTAGCGGAATTGCGAGGCACGAAGTGTCACGAAAGAAAGCTATGTTCCTACCTGACAATACAGACAGACACCGAAGCCTCACCTCAAGGGTACCTATTTTAACATTTTGGTACGGAACCCTAAAAATGGGTTCTATTCGACTGGGGTTAAGCGATACCGCGGACCGAATTGAAGTGAGCATTACAAAATACTTCTTGATACATCGACGTAATTCGCTTTCATAATCCAAATCGGGCCGTCATTACCCAAGCAGCACGCAAGCTGTAAAGAGCTTATACAGCCCTTTAAATGCTAAAACTAGAGTTATAATGGCTGTATAAGCTCTTATACAACTTTTGTGCTACTTGGGTAAAACGTAGGTGTATAGGGTTTTGCTTTCTGCTACGGCTGCTTTCAGGGTTATGCTTTACTCAACCAAATAAATGTATTATGTACGGTAATTTTCATTTCATCGACAGGTACGGTACCTATTTCCACGTGCAGGAGTTACAATTTTTTTTTTTTTTTTATCATATATGGGTTTGCGTTTGACCTCAGTCTCACCTGATGTTAAGTGAAGACGAGGTCGAAGATGGTACACGCTTACCCAGAAAATGCCTATTCACTCTTGCCTTGAAAACACCAAGGTTATAGGATTCCGGGAATACAGACGCAGGGAGAGCATTCCACTCCTTGGCAGTGCGAATAAGAAATGACGCAGCAAACCGCTTCGTCCGAACTGATGGAAATTCGACTACATGAGGATGGATTTTTTGGTAGTCACAGGTCTGACCTAACCTAACCTACGTAACCCATGCTTAAGATATTGAAAACAATAAGGTGAAACGACACATTGATGAAATGAGTGTCTGCAAAACAAGGGACACGTAAAATAGATGGAAAGAAAGTACTTTTCTAAACATATCGGGGCGCTACGAGATTGATTATACTAATTGTCATAGGTACATTATTTTTTGTTTAGATTTGTTTAAATGCATACTTTTTCACCTGGATCCATTGTAATAAGGTCCAAAAGTGTATACATCTTTCTGTCCTCGATTGTACCTTTTTCAATTTGTGATTTCGCTATAAGGTGGTATCATATTTCTTGTAATAAGTACCTATTATAAATATACTCGTATTATATATTTTTAATATTTGTCTTTCAGTCAAGCATGAGTGGCAATTTTGGATAAAATTGGGCACACGAATAGTCCATGTCCGGGATTAAAACATACTTTTTATCTGCAAACAAATACTGCCTCAACAAAGCCTTGCGTTTATTAAGTGTCTTACCCTGAGTAGTTCAAGAAAACCGTAGCAAGTATCAGATTGCAGTAAAAAGAGTGGAGTTTGTAATTTAAAGTGATTAACAATTACCGTGTTGTTCCCCGTAACGAAGATAACTCGCAGTGCAGCGGCGCTAACGCTAACTCGATCAATATCGGTGAGTAACCTGCAGAGAGACTGTTGCAAACCGTCTTGCGGACAATGGAGACTAAGTATTAATAATGGGCTTAAGAACCACTTCCACGTGTACAATTTTGGAAATGATATTTACTCTGGCATAACCTTCACGGAATTAGATTTTTGTTTGTTCGGGATGCACTAAACCGTGCACTAGCTCGGCGTTTACCATTATTGAACTGTCTTGAACACAACAGCGGCAATGGAGCCTCCGAAAAGCAATGAGCCGCCCCTACGCGTCACAATGCGCCGCGCCGCTCCATTCGCACTGTTTTCTCCGTTCACCGAGGAACGAGTGCAATTTCCCGCGCTCCGTATCGCGGGCGACATACAAAAATTGCTTTACTGAACGTGAAAATATAGAGAAAAAAAGTGGTGCTATGCAAATTTTTGTAAAGTCATTCGGAGGCGTGCGTTTGTATTTCTCGGGTAGGGGTAAGGAAGGCGAACAATTGTCGTCGCGGGGAATTCCTTTATTTTGTAAGAGGGATATTGCGCGTCGAGTGCAGGCGCGCAGCTGCCGCCGGCCTGTTTACCGGCGCCGGCGCCCGCCGCGGTGCCGCGCCGCCGCCGCCACGACCCGCCCGCCGCACATTACAAAAAGAACAAGCTAAATTTTATTCACAACGCGTAACGTCTCATATAATTAACCCCGTGTGTGAACTGTCAAATGCGGATCGATGGCTGAAAGCAAATCATAAATTCATGTTTCAGAGTACGCTCCACCGGCAAAACTGAACTTCCCCTCTTGGTTCGCGGAATAATAATTAATTGCCTCAACGAACTTCCTTGTAATGTTATTTCTGGCTCATTAATATTTTTTTATCGAAAATAATCTTCTTTCCCCTTGAAACGCATCAATCAATCCATCTTAACTGCGAAAGATTGACTTACAGATACAAACAATATAGGAGCATATCTCACTGGTACATCTACAACTAGAGGTACCTACTAGTGAGATATAATCCTATATTGTTTGTATCTGTAAGTCAATCTTTCGCAGTTTACAACTAAAACGCATTTTTCTTTTACTTCGAATCATCCCCGTAAGATAACCTGTAGGTAGGTATTTGGGTCATACACAGTCACAGAAACAAAAGTTGTCTCTCCTGTTTCAGAAAGTTATGGACTTTGAAACCAAATTTTTCGGGTTAGGATACATCCGCGTAGTCTGGTGTAGTTTTGGCCTGTATCAAAATTATATGAGTTAAAAACTCCCACGTCGTTAACTTTTAGGAACAGAAGGGACAATGTTGAACCTAAATCTGTGTATGACCCATTGTCAGTTTCAAAATTTAGCAATGCTTTGAGTATAGTCGGCAAAGGTTGCCGTTATAAAATTAATTTTAAAAATACTTATCGTTTAGCAGGCCAAACAAATTAGGAGTAATGAAGTCTCCGTGTCGGCCGGTCTCGGCTTAAGGGGCTTATTTACTTCAGGAAAGTTATTTGTCTGCGATGACGCCACACAGCAGGCCCGCGCCGATCGGAGCGGGGTCGAGGCTCTGGCGCTCGCAAATACAAATAAAAAGGATTTAGTCTGGATCACGTAGTCTGATGATTATCATATTTTATTGTTTCCATAAAAGAGTTGGACATTGACATATTTAATGCAAGTAAACAAAACATCTTATCGCTACGGCACATTTTGACCAAAAGGTGCTTTGAGTGAGCATAATGCTTGAATCGGCCAGATTACGTGGTGAATTTTATTTGTTTCTAGTAATTGTACTTTGTAGTGTTTTATATTGTTTTTGTAATTTCGACTCAGCGTGGTGAAAACCACCATCAGTGTAACAATTAGGTATAATAACGCTAGGTACCTCGTGACCATATCGGCGAGAACCTGTCATTAGCTTTCTGTATCTACTTTAAGTTTATGACCTGTTTTATAGCTGTTGGTTTACCATGAATAAATAAACTAACTCACAAATAGTGTAATAATGCAATAAGCAGTTTAGTGTATTCGTGTCCAATACAAATAAAGTGACGGACGTTGTTCGGTTAGTTCAGACTACAGAAAATGGTTTTATTATGCGGCAGTATAATTAATTGGCTTTCTAGGATCAGTAAATATACGGATATATTTATTACATCTGTATATTTATTTTATGCTAGCTTTCGCCCGCGACTCCGTCCGCGAAGGAGTCGTTTATCGTTTATCCCTCGGAACTTGAAAATTTTCCGAAACAAATAATACCCTATGTGTCAAACCAGGATAAGGACTATCTGTGTGCCAAATTTCATCCAAATCCGTTTAGCCGCTTAGGCGTGATTGAAACACAAACATCCAAACAATTAATGCAAACTTTCACATTTATATTATTACGTAGTATACGAGTATAGGAGGATGATGCCGGTGTCGTTAGACAGGCGGCAGACGGTAGCGGCTCGATTCGTTATATCGTCCATTAGCTAGTCGTCATGTCTACGCCCCCCCATTTCTGCATTTCTCTATACGAAACCGAATTAACTTAATGGATTTTGTAACTCAATGCAAATTGTTCAATTGATTTATATCCAATGAAATAATTTGTCTGCATTTCGTGGTTATTTAGGCCACGTGAGTATTCGGTTAAGACGGAGGAAGTCATTTAAACTTGAAACCTACGTGCCTTGAAATGGATACAGCTGGGTGACGTAATTGTTTATTTTGTACTAGCTTTCGCCCGCGACTTCGTCCGCGTAGAAGTCGTTTATCACTTTTCCCTCGGGAACTATCAAATTCTCCGGGTTAAAAATTATCACTCTACTATTACCATACCAAATTTCATCAAATTCCGTCCAGTAGTTTTTTAACTTTATATATATTACTCAAATAAAACACATAACACTGTTTTTGGTTTGCTCTTTACAAATCGATTAGTTGATTTCTTATACAAGGTTGGTAATTTTTGTTACATTATTTGTTATTATTATTAGTTTGTTATTATTTGAACTGGAAAGCTCATGTAGGAAAAGTAGGTGCTAAATTATCTAGTTTCGCATATGCTCTCAGAAAAATAAAAATAAACACTGACTTAAAGACCGCAGTTTGTGCTTATCACGCATTTGCCCAGGCTTGGCTTCAATATGGAATAATATTGTGGGGCAATAGTGTTGATGTAACAGATTTATTTTTATTGCAAAAAGATGCATAAGAGTACTAACTGGTATAAATAATTATGAAACATGCAGACCACACTTTATATATATTAGAAACTTGCAAATTCGTGCGTAAACATAACAGCCTGTACCTAAAATCTAAAGACCTCCATACTGAATCGCGTAATTTAAGACACCAAAATAGGTTAGTTCTTTCTGCTCCATGTAAGCTACAAATGTGCAATAAAGGTCCTCACGCAATGTCAATACGAATTTACAACAGAGTTCCTAAAGATATTTCTAAGGAAGAAAAATATGTCTATTACATTTGTAAATAAATTGAAGACATATCTTATAAGCAAATGCCCGTATTCTCTGCAAGAGTTTATGGATTATTAATAATAGCTTAAATGAAATAGATTTAGACATAGAATATAAAGAATTATGAATTATTATTATGAATTATCAAAAAACAAATATGAAAATAATTGTTACCTTTTACTTATATAATTTCTTAGATAATAGTTTAGTTTTAAGCTATGATAAACTATTTGCAATGCCCTAGCAGGGTCCATGTAGGTACTTTTATTCCTAAGACCACCTGTAATAATACCATGGTTAAGCAAATAAATAAATACAATAACGCATCACAGTTAAGTATGTTAAGTTAAGGGTAAATTTATTTATTTTCTCAATTCGGGAATTGATCTCATAAGTTTTCCATTTTACTGAATACTTTTGTTAATTATGAATTATATAAATTTATAAGTACCTTTATCGTGCATTTCGTGTTTAGAAAGTAACTAACCTCTTAAAAACATTTAAATTGGTTAATGAAACAGCGACGCTAAGTAGCAAAACAAAGGCATTTTTTTATTCAAAAATACATATTAAGTAAATGGTAAATCAGATTGTGATATCGTTTAATTTAAATAAGAAAAATAAAAAGTAAGCTACGTATCCCGGCACCTATAACGACTCACCCACAAAATCCTTGTTTCAGGTTACGCCGCCGTCTTGTAGCCAGGAGATAATTTGCGAAAAGGTACGTCCCTTAAGCACCTATTTGTATTCACGAGCGTGAGATCTCCTGCAAGGATCTTGGATAATTTCATTGTACTTAAAATCGAATATTCTGGGCGAACAAATACTGCTGAGCCGGCTAGGGAAACTATCCTGCTACGCATCCGGTGTTTGTTTTGAGATGTTATCTGTTTTTGTTTTTATCACACACTAATCTACTAGTCTAGTGTCTACTACACACTAATACAGGATAATATTTAGGGTCCTTGCTTGTGTACGATGTTTTAAAGAGTCGTTAAAGATAAATTGATCTATACAAATAACTCCCCATTATAATAATCACAATATTGTCAAAGGAAAAATTAAACTCTGTACTTACCACTTTTGAAAACGGCCTAGATTAGTCTACAAGCAATAATAATACATTCACCGACCTCTATTCCACTTTATAACCCTAATTGTTTTGCTATCGTAGGTTTATAATTAAAACATAAACCGCCTTTAAATTTATAAGAGGTACCATAACATTAACAATATGATAACAATATGGTTTAAGACAAAGTGGGATAGAAGCCCTGGTGCCACAGATTAAGAAATAATCTTAAAATAGAAATGACAAGTAATCCCCGAACGCGAGAGCGGCCCATTCGAGAGTTTTCGTTTCTCATCGAGCTCGCCTCGTCTTCCTATTTTGTGCTGGAATAGCCCTAATAACATGCCACAACTCATTCTGATTTATACGTTCTCGTTATAATTGTGCGCTTCGCTGCCGCTATTGCCGGCTGTTGCAATTTTCATGCAACCGATCCACGAGAATGGATTCTTTCTGGCAATTTGCTCGTAATTGCCCACTGTGTTATTGCAGGAGATAATTTAATTTTGAGATTGCCTCGCCGCTAATGGAGCTTTTGTGCCTAATTTGACTGAGACTTCGTCCCTAAGTGTCTTTTGTCGCAGTTGCGAAGTGACGCTCTACTTGCGTTTCATTCAAATATTCCTAGCGAAACTTCAAAAAATATTTGCTTGTATCAGTTTAGATTTAGTAAAAGAGCCCGTATGTGGCCAATTTACTGAATAAATATTTTGACTTTGACTTTGATTATTAGGTTAAATAAATAAATATCAGGGGACAATCTCACACAAATTGAATTAGTCCCAAACTAATTAAATAATTAGTTAATTTAGGTTAATTTATCATTTTAAAATACAAATATTTTAGTCTACATTATTTATCAAAAATTGGGACGAATGAACTCATCCTAGTGACAAATATGGGCATTATAAACAAGTCGCTTGGGCGTAGGTAATTCAGAGAGCCCTACATCACAGTATTTTCGTCTAGTTGCCGTCCACGGCGATATTATGTAAACGATGTTGATCCAGGTTAATATCATCACGTATAATTTCCCGCCATGTTAACGGGAATCGTGCGAAGGACGTCCAGGAATAGTGATGCCACCTATTTATTGCTTTGTGAATCACCGCGTGTTTACCAAGCTGTTTGTCATTTACATTTTACGGAACGTTAAGAATATTTTAAATGATCTTTTAACGAGATAATACAAAAAAACGGTACTGTTTTAATTAAAGTTGACAGTACCGTCTGCGCTTAATTAAGCAAGGTATGAAAAAGTAATTTGTGAATAAGTACTTAGGTTTGAAATAGGGCGAAGAGGAAAAGTATCGGCGACGTTGGTGTTAACGAGGCTATAAAAAGTTCAGTTAAAAAGGTTATTAGAAAAAGTTTATCTGAGCGAGCCATTAGTCGATACTGAAAAACGATTCCAAAGAACATCGCGATCGCATAAACTTATGAATAGCTAATCCATAAAAAAGTACCTACAAAAGAATTTCACGAGTCGATCGTAAACGCCGACTCTGATTTTAACGCACCACAAATCCTCCCCATTCCGAGTGATTACGACCTCTCCCGCAATACAATCAATCGTCAACTTTTATTTGTCTTATCTTTGAAATAAAAAACAAGCAAAACAACGACTAGGTTTGGGGTTCCGCGGGTTCCGTAAAGTTTGAAGGTGAGCCGTCGACCGTCTCCATAATAGAGAAGAAAAATACGTTAATGTACCCTCAGAACCTGAAGACAAATAAATCGAGGCGGACACGGACGAATAAAGGCGGGGGGCACCGAGATAAATAACAATGATCCTGCGGCACGGTCGCCGCGGCGGGCGGGGCCGCGCCTCGCACTACTTACACTTTCTTGTTATTACATTTGCTTACATCCATTTAACCAGTCTTTATTTGAATTAATGACAGTTTTCGAATGCATGCTAAAGTTAAATCCATAGAATCCCTGGCCCCTATTCCACTGCCTTAAACCATAGTTATTCTTATCATATTGCGACTTCACTTTACCACACCGTTAACGATATTATTTCAGACAAAGTGGAATAGTGGCCCAGCTTTGGGCTCATTCAATTTCAAAACGATATCTCCGCAACGCTTTTTCTGAACATCACATTTTATTTGCTCTCTTAAAGGTAACTTATTATAGTTGATTTAGTAAGTAAGTTATGTCAAACGCCAAAATTTAGAGTGAAATTTTGCGACCAAAATTGTTAAGTGGCCGCAAAACATGTTTTTAAATCTTCTTGTTCAAGTAGTAGTAGACATTTCAAGTACCTAAATGATTTCAAGGTACCATACATTACATGACATTACTTCATAGTAAAAAAACCAAGACAAAACTTTCTTCGTCATTAACGCTTTTAAATTTATAAACGTTTCTTGTATTTATTGTGCGCAGTTTCCATTGTAATAGTTTATCAATAAAGTGTTTAATGCGATTGTAACTCTTGAGTTTTTCCCTCTTCTCTGAAACAAAACAGATTTAGTGAAATCTTTCCGTCCGTGTCAAGTCAACGTCGTCATAATCTTCTTTCGCAAAACAACGTCAGCTTTAATTAAAATACTTTAAAATAATAAAACGTTTCATAAAAGAGAACAGAAAGCCCGGCAAATTGTACGCAACGTCACAGGAACGTTTATCGTTACAAGCGGGAATACCCAGGCGCGGAATCCTTTCATTTGTATCTGACATTTATGAATATTGAATGCGATCTTTGTCAAGCCGGTTAATATTTATGTAGGTACAGCTATTATGCGTGCATGGAGGGTAAAAATTATCTAACACTACAAGGTTATTACCGCTTAGATAGAGGTTTTTCACGTGGGCCACTTCTTTAGGTTACACACTAGTTAGATTAAAAAGTTAGAGATCGAAGTCAACTGTTCCAAACCGGATTCTGTTTTTTGTTCTCTATTTACAAACGAAACAAGTAAATGTTAGAGTTTCTTCTTAAATTTTGTTTCAGCTTTAAGCATTGTGGTTTGCGTACGAGAGCTTCTCCATTGTTACATAACGTACGACAAAGTCATTAAAAACATAGTTGGCTAACACCGTAGAAGCCACAGTTCAAACTCATAATATTACTTTCCATCTGATATATTTGTAATCTTTCGTTATACAAGTTCGCTACTACTTATACACACACGGTGACATGTAATTGGTATACAGGATCAAAGCTTTTCCTACTCAGCAATCGATGGCAATTATATTTAATATTAAAAATATATAATTTAGAATTAAAAACTTTAACCAAAATGATTCTCACCCTACACCTGATTAACTGACGTATGCACCTCAAGAAATGTAAAGGTGATATGAAGTCAGTTAATATTACTTATTTATTAACTTTTTGTTATTAATTAAATAATTTGGGAATGAAGTAATTACTACAACACAAGCGTATTAGTTAACTTTTATTTTGTTTAAGTACAGTCAGCATCAAATAGATAGGAGCAGCGAAAGTGGCAAAATATATCGCAACACTCTTTATTACTATAGGAATAAGGATGTCTTGCGATATATTTGGCAATTTTGGCTGCTCCTATCTATTTGATGATGACTGTACTAAAAATATTGATTCCTGTATACTAATACAAATTCATCGTGTATATGTGCAGGACAAATCTTAACAAGTGAAAAGAATAGATCAACAAAATCAAACAGGTGCGGAAGGAGTGGTCGGAGAAGTCAATCATGGTTTGAACACAATCGACCCCCACACATGTTGAGAAATGTACTGACAAAAACGGGACAGGAAAGTGTCCGTCAACCGCTCACGGAATATCATGGACAACAACCGTGCCGGGCCGGGAAATCGGATCAGTGCTAACGAGCACATCGCAATTAAAGTGCCGCGTGGCCCTCTCAGTGTTTTTGCATTGCCGCTGATGTTGCGCGCAATTGTCTCTTTCGCTTTGTTTGTTTGGCAAAACTGGATGTTAATTTTCTATAGCGACACGAACACACGTATACTGTTGCCATGAATGATGAATTTAACCTTCGTTAAGACCAACAAAGAATGGACGTTATTGTATTGCGCGGTTGCATCAGTTTACGACAGCCCCTAACAAAGGAATTAGCGTTGGAAATTCAGCAACAAAGGTATTTTGATGTGTAACTTTATAACTATTAGCACGAAATTTGCGATCTCTTTAGCTATATTCTAATAAGTCTCCTAATACTCAAACGTTTATTGTATTCCTTAATGTTAGTTTACAGATAAGGGCTTGTGTCACAATCGGCCTGTAAATGTATCTGTCAGATATGTTTTACTTGACGATTGTGAAACAGGCGGTAAGTTTAATTGGAATATTAGGTGTAATCTAGGTACAGCTTTCTATCATTTTTTATTATGAAACATATTACAATAATGAAATTCTTGATAGAGTACAACAAATATACTTATATAGAGTGGCGCCCTAAACCATTATTTGCATGTATCTTCCTGCTGACCATCCGCGTAGACACCGCAACATCACTACTCTACTGATACTACTTACATTCCCGCCGGCGCCTGCCGCCACGAAGTCGCCCCCGCGCCCCGCCCCTTGCGAGCCCCCCAGGATAATGAGTGCGACCACAACCGGGCCCGATATGACCTATAAAAATTTAGAGCGCAATTATAGCTATAAGTAGTTTATACGGCCACGAATTAATTTGATGGCGCTTTAATTCGTTAATAAAATTGCGATAGTCAATTCGAGAGAAAGCGTGCCGGGCATGTTGGATGAGCACTTTAAATAAAGAATTTATATTCATACCGTTCAACTGATCACACTGGCTTTATAAGCTAATGTGATCAGGCTGAAATGGTAACGACGTCACTAGACATGTGAAACAAATAATTATCTACCAGATTTAGGTTCGAGCGTTTATTAATTCGTAGCTACAAAACGAACATGAAACTCAGTTCTTGGGTAACAACTTTGATACCCTCTTAAAACGCTGCACGATCGTAAACCAACTTGTAAGAATCCAGTATAAAAACAATTTAATTAAACCGATAAACGGTCTGAAATGAATAATCTTGAAGAAGTTAACAATTCTGCCGTGGAGTGCGGCAACAAAGTATGGAAGTGTCCGCAACTCGGCCTGGAGTTAGAGCCCAGTAATGCCGGCTCTTGCCGGACGTATTTTATTGTAAGATTAACTTTTATATCAAGACAAATCTTAATTGATATTAAAACATCTTTTCAGGGTTCCGTAGTCAAATGGTGTCGAACGGGACCGTATCACTAAGCCTACGCTGCCCGTTCGTCCGTCTGTCAGTCCGAAGTAGTCCGAACTTTAGAAAGTTGTATCTTTTGAACCGGAATAGATAGCCGATTGTTTTTTTTTATAGGATATGTGTTATGATGACAGATTTTCTAACAAATAATGCAGAAAACCAAAACAAACGAACAAATACAATAGTCAAATGGCCCCATACAAAAGTATATTTTCTTTTTCGATGTTTTTGTTTTGTTCTATCATATAATCGGGAACACTTACAAGCGTCAAATTTGGTGTAATTATAGTGCAAATCCTAAAAAAAAGAAAAAGCATAAAAGTTGGCCAAGTGTGAGTCGGGCTCGCGCTAACAGCAACCAGCTCTATTTTTTTTTATTTGATAAATAAATACGTAACACACAAGTTGGAATATAATAATACTTATATGGAATCCTCGGAGCGCGACTCCTCCGACTCGCACTTGACTAAAATGTTCACATGTCAAAACGGAACAATAACCTTGATTTTCTGCTAAGAGATAGTGAGCGATGAACTTTACCGAGCTAAAGTCGTCGATAAAGACAACTAGATACATAAAAAAGAAAAGCTTATCTACACTTATTAAGCCAAGATTAATTATTAAACTATTAAAATAGTAGAATACAAAATTAATTGAATACTTACTTACTCAAATGCTTGAACTCTATCGATTTAAATATCATTTTACATATTATGTAGTATAGAAATTATATTTGTTAGGACAGGGTAAAATGCTGTTCATTATTAAACCCTACGCGATTAAGCGATTTTACGTACTACTACGTAAAATCGCTTAGTAGATCGGAGAAGCGCCTTGTGAAAAACAATGACTCACTTTTTGACAATGTATGTCATGGTCACACGTGAAAATACACGTTCATGATTTTCATCTAATCTCTCAGCAACGTTCAATTATTAGATGGAAATCTTCCTAGTAGCCATTATTGCTACATTGTATTGCTATATTGTAGCTCAGTGTAACTGGTGTCTTATAGACATCGCGTCGTCACGTTACGTAAGCAAAATAGTTTCAAAGACAAAACGATCATACATACTACTTACTTTGTAGGAGCGTTTCATTTTGCGCCACAGTTAATATAGTAGGTACGCCGCTACTCGTGAACTATGCAATAGTCGGGCGGAATCGGTCGGAAACAAATTCAATGCTGCAAGTGCGCCGGCCGGATTGCTTCATAGTCGTAAACTTGCCCCGGCTTCCTACATCCGTTGTTCCAGGCGTTCATTTTTAAACAAGCGATTTTCGGTGCTTTTGTGCAGATATATTTCCACTATAGCGACTTCTGGGCGCGGCTACTTCGCAATAAGGACTTATTGTACTAGCTCCGGCGTTATTTGAACTTTTAGAGACGGGAAGACGTCGAAGTGGTTTTCATAGATTTTTTACGTTCTTGTACATATTAGAAAAAAAGCAAGATTTCTACTTCGGTTTTCCCTAAAAAAAATATTTAGTATGTATCAAGTATTTCACTTTTTGTATTATTGATTGAAAACATGAAATTGACGCTTTTTGATTTGTTTCGATTAGGTGCCAAATACTATTGGCAAAATAACTAAGCAACGTGATACAGATTGTCCAACCATCTCTGTTGCTGATAGTAAATAGGTACCTTGTCTATTTATTATTCTAGTACAATTGATTGCATTATCCCAAAGTGCAGGCGGGCGTCGCGCGCGTAACCGCAGGCGTCGCCCAGCGTACGACTAATCTTTTAACGCGTCAGCGGCGCACGCACATAAATCGCGACTAAGTTACGACCCACCCCGATGCAACCCGATGTCAAACTTACCTTTACCCGAGCTGGAAATTGCTTAATTCACGAAGTGGCCGAAAACAAATCGATTATATTAGTCATCCCTTGTATATGTGGGTATAATCACCGTCATCGCTTTCATTATATATTTGTGCTCAGCTGACTATTTGTTTCAATACATTTGATTACTGTTGATTAAATCCATAATTGACGACTTATGAGTCGACAATTATGGATTATATGCATTATATGTAATGCATTGATGGATTTTAATTACTTACACGAAATTGTTGCCTTAAGCATTTTTAAACTACCAAATAAGAGAAAAGCTTTATTATAGTTGATCGTTTAAGGAAAATCTCACGGTGATGAGTGATAATAGTTTACCTACTCAAAAACCATTTTCCAATAAAAACAGCAATATGTAGAGCAATCGCGCGTAATACCCGGATTTTGTAATACAGAAGCAGCTTGGTAAATTAAAAAATATCTTGCAGTTTTCCTATAAATCACAGCAATCGAAGACGGCAATACGAAAAATAATATCTTTCCTGCCCTTACAAATCCAGAACGGAAAGTATAAAAAACGAAAGAAAGAGCTCCGCTAAAATGGTTGTGTAGTCCGCTTAGTTCCTCGTTATTATACTTCTTACCGGTTGAATTTTGATTTATGGCTTTAATTTTGAGAAAGGTTGGCGACGACAGGCCGAGACATGTCGGAGTGTTTTCAAGGAGCCATCGTTCATTCGTTTAATTAATCTCGAGCTAAGACGCCACGCTCTGGGTGCACTACACTTGGCCCAACTTTAAACTCGTTAAAAGTTGCTTTGAAACATTTGGCGCCAGATAAGCCGCAGTCAGACTTCGGTTTCGAGATTGTTAACTAATCTACTGTTATAATTAAACAGCGTTTCATGTTTCATTTGTACGGCTTTCTTTTGATTAATATCTGTTTAACAGCTGTTCTCGCTCAAGTTAAAGTTCACACCGCGTCTTGCCTTAAGTTAGACACAATTTCTTGTTCGGCTTACTTTTGAAACAATCTGTTGATAATATAAAACAGTCACTATTTTCTTCAACCTGTTTGTGCTCTAAGTAAGGTTTTCTTCCTAATTAAATAATTTACGATGCATTCGCTTTTGAGCCGATTTTTACCACCACTTATAAAATTTCTTCCGGAAGCTTAATGTATAAGAATAATAGATTCCACGAGAAAGAAGCCGTTGTGATTTAAATAAATAAAATGGCTCTCTCTTATTTTATTTTTTATGATATTTTGAGACAGGACACGTGCACAAAGACTATAAAGTTGTAAGCGGAGCCATTGAAGACACTCCAGGGCTGTGTCGCCGACCGCAGGGCTGCACATAACGGGCTGGCAGTGAACGGCGAACGTGAACAAGGCTCATTTCACTGCACGAGATGCCCGACAATAGTCCTTAACGCGTAATTACTCAAATGAATTGACCATTCGAGTATTGTCTCTATGCTTATACAGCAATAGCTGATCCGTCATTAGATGAATAAATTATATTGATGGCTCTTTAATGAAATGGCCACCAAATTGGAATACGTGTTTGTCTTTGCTAAGAGTGATTACAAATCGGTTTAATTGAATCCCACAGATAAAAATAACAGTGGGAATGATTACTGACTTAAAAAGTATATACTTATAGTAGTGAGTAAATATTCGAAGTAAACACGTCAACTCGTTAATATCATACACTTACGCCCTTATTGTTTTAATTAGCCGCTTCTTAATAACAAGACGTTACCTAAGTATACATATTTTTGATAACTAGCCAGGGGTTAGTTTTTTCAGCCCATTTTGTTCATCATATTGTTGTCAAATAGACGATAAATGTCATTAATTACGACTAACAATAAGATTATGAATTAGAAGCAAAATTGTCTGAAACTTAGTAAAATTCAGGCCATGTACAAAATATAAAAAGAGGTTTGTCTGTTTCGTATATCTAAGGGCCGTATTAATAAACTCATCTCAACTCTGGTCCCCGTCTCAAGATACGTCAAAGTAAAAGTCTATCCATAGAAATCTGTCATTTTTGACGCATCTTGTGACGGGGATCACAGTTGAGATGAGTTTATTAATACGGCCCTAAGTATCCTAAAGGTGTATCCACATTAGTGACATTTCATCGTAACATAATTCCGTGCCGTGTCAGTAACGCGTGTCAGTAACGTAATGGTTATGTGGACGGTATTTGTCACGCGAACAATGTGACCCATCCCTAGCGCTTACATTACACTGTCTACATTTGGCGTAACAAGTCCTGTAGATTTGGCACGCAGTCCGATCCGATGGAGCCGTTTAACGTGGACCCCACCTTAATAAGTACTTATAAAACTTAAACTGGTTACAATTTCAAGCACACGTTTGAGATTTTAATTTTGTGCGCCTAAGTTTGACTTTCTATAAATTACTAGGTAGTCTAGGTACCTATATATTATTTGTACTTCACTTTAAAATGTTAATTTCTTAGGCAGAAAGTCAAACTTAGGCGTACAAAATTAAATTCTCAATCTCACTTTCAAAGTACAAACGAAGTAGGTACACGTTTGTTCTTTGAAAGTATTGAAATTATTTAGTCTAATATCATACCAACCGATATTTTTACAAAAACATTAAAATTGCTCAAAACTTCGGGCTCGGCAGACTAGTAAGTGAATAAAAAAGAAAACGCTACCACTTTTCGGCACTCGCCATTCTTAGAACTTAATAATTATGATAATATCAAACAGCTGCTGTCATCAGCTTTTATAATAAAATGATAAATCGAAGAGGCCTGTTTCTCGGGCCAATATGGCGGCATTTAATCAGGGGTTTTGATCAACACGTCCTCGCTCAGCAATATAATTACAGTTAACAGCAATACGGCGACGTTATCGCGCGTATAAATTAGACCGATTTACATTTAGGCAGGCGACACAGCACGGCTATTATCGTGAATGATGCACGGATAGCCTGGAGAGGCCGAAGCGGACAGCACCTTAAGAATCATTGGCGTCTCATTCATTTAAACAGATGTGGTTGGTGGCTTATAAATAGTCTCATCTCCGAGTTACAGCCTTCTGGACTCGGACATTATTAGAACTCCATGGCTGAAATGGGAATGGACTATTTTGCCTCACCCGGCCCTCTATATGCAGGTATGTAGATAATGTAAATACTTTATTGTACTAAAAAACCAAACAAAATACGAACGTCAAATTAGATCAAGGATGTACAATAGCGAACTGATCCCTTTACTGGATCTCTTCCAGCTAACCTTTATGGGTGGTGTCAATGTTTTTTCTAAAAAATAGTATTTAGATATGATTGCGAAATTATAATTTGTAGGCCCATGCCCATCATGCAGTTGTTTTTTTGGCTTCCAACATAATATTAAAAGTAAAAATTAAAAAAAAAATATAGCTTAAACGGAACATACCATAAAGCACACTTCAGTGGCATAATCGAAAACTAGTTAAACTCCCGTTAAACCGAAATACAATTAGGTATGATCAAACGTTACACGATCGAATTACATCTTTCACGCGCTTATAAATTAAATTCCCATATTCTTAAGGCAAAACCACTGCAAATTGGTCTTAATTTAAGTGAAACGTATCGCCCTAATGCTAAGCATATAACCAATCTCATTTTATTACACTACGAAGGGTTCGGGCGCGTCCCGATGTAAGGGTTGCCACCACAATAATTTCTCCCACATAATATTATTTATTATAGACTTGGAGACAATCCCCTGTGATACAACATGACGCAGACATAGATTCTGGCCTAAGCCCAGAATGTAATAAAGCCGAAACTGATATGAGTTAACCGTGTTCGGCGCACGAGCCGCTCTGATTTATCCCACCTTCTGGAATAAAGCGAACAACGAAAGTGATAAGTTACGTTATTAGGAACAAGTTCAGACACTGTGCGAGAGTTCTAGTTTGTAGTCGATTTCCTGGTAAAAAATTACGAATACATGTGTTCAACACCAACACTAATTTTAGACCATCGTCTTATACTTCACCGTCACAATAAGAATAAGACCTGAAGCCCACATGCAGGCAAAAGTTAATTGAGTAAGTAAATGTGGAAATATCAAACTATTAGTTTGATATTTCCACATTTTCCATACATGTCATTTTCACGACATTAAACTTAACTGTATTCGTTTGTAGTAATTGGCTAGGCTTAAATGCGTCCACCATCTTTAAGAAACAAATACCTATCGTCTGCTCCAATATCTGCAATCGGCGAATGGCCGGCGTGATCACCGCGATCCGCCGGGTGGCAACGCAGGGGAAGCAATCTCATTTTTTCACCACAACACAGTCGCAGCGTCTTCAAAGCTTAGACACTATTAGATTCATTATTGGAGGATATCGATGAAAATCTCCAGCATCCAATCTCTCGGGGATCGCTGGCGGCGCGCGTATTCTTGTAATTTCTGAGGCATAATTTTATTTATTAGAGTGTGCCCTCGGAGCACGAGAACACCCCATTTGCCGCTTCATTGACTTACAACGCCACTCCATAACACTTCGCACATATTTCTGTAGCGCTCTTCCGCCGATATTAGATCCTTCGCACCTCATTATATTGCGAATGACATTTAATAAAACATTAAGGCGCAAGCGGTTTTCGATAACAAAGCATATCGCAAATGGCGGTTTGCGTAGATTGTATTTATCGTGTTATATGTCCATATTTTTCCTAAATGATATAATCTGTTTAAATATGAAGTGTTAAAATAACAAATAACATTGCGTGTAAATTTTGTCACCAACAATGTCTGTACAACTTTTGTAGTCTCAATTATTATTACTAGTTTGATGAAACCAAATGAAACACTGCCTTATTGAGCTCGAGCAAACATTAAATATATGTAATCACCATTAAATTGTCCCGGTCAGAACAAAGGAAGCCCATCTCGATTAACCACACAATTAGTTTTAGCCCGCTCAGTACCGCAATTGTATCAAACAATTATTTAAATTCCGGGAACAATATAAAGGTAATGTCAGTATCGGTCCGATCCGATAGTTTACGGTTTACCTAGTGATGTGACACGGACGCAAATTACACGCTCCGACGCGCAACATCAGCTTATTAATCCAACCCGAAAATGAAAGCAATCAAAATAACAATTACGTAGGTACCTACACCATTTTATTAATGTAATTTGATTTTAATTGTATACTACATTATAAGTAGGTAACAAGTAACAACTAGACGTTTCCAGGGTCGAAGTAGAAGTAAACATACAGAATGAGCAATTGTCAGACAGTATGGGAGATCCAAAACTATACACGACCGGAATTTGAACCGGGTAGTATTTTCTTAAAATTAGTACACATCATTGTATTTTATTGCTAAAATTTATAGTGTACTCGTAATTGGTAAGGAACAATTTTTTTACGTCCGATTTCATGCCAAAAATCAATAATAGGTACGAGTAAACCGAATTTTTTGCCAAAAACTGAAAACTGGATTCGATTTTTACACACCTCCCTTAAAATATTTGAAACGGATATGGATGAAATTTGGAATGGAGATATGTGATACCCTAGATTAACACATAGGCTACTTTTCATCCCGGGAAATGTGATAGTTCCCGCGGGAAACGCGACTACTACGCGGACGGAGACGCAGGCCAATGCTAGTGATTCCTTATATTACGTTACTTTTACATAATATATAGCCACCACCACCAGACCACCAGACCTGCTGACCACATTTAAATTGGCATTTCGGTATTAGCTTTAATAATATATATTTTTTACGTTAAAGTTTCTCATCGTTAATTGTAAAATATTATTTAATATTTAAGTAACTCATGAGTAGCTCTTATGTAGTGACTTAGGTTACTATATTCCTTGTTAGTGTATTTTACAAATTTTTAATTCATTAGTTTTTAAGTTTGAAGACTGGAAATTGAAGTAATCGTTTCTTTTCCAAGTCTTATTAGAAGTGTAAGAAAAATAAACATCATGATGCAAATTTCCACTACCGGGAAAATTTTATGCATTCAGTTGCATTTTAATACAAACAAGCGACAGTTTAGTGCAAATGAGATGTTCATATTCTTTCGCAGTTACTATGAGTGTAATTTTGTACTTAACTGCAAATGTCAGAGTTTATCTCCAAACTTTTAAATGTTTAATTGTCCCCTTGTTTTGCAGACACGAATTTCATTTCATCGAAAAAGCTAATTTCTGCTGAAACGTTATTGTTTTCAAATTATCTTAAGCATGGTTTACGTAGGTTAGGTAGGTTAGACATGTGACCAGCAAAAATTATAACTCCTGCTCGTGGGCGTCGATGAAATGAAAATTCGGTGAAGTAAATCATTCTATGAGATGAGTGTCGGTGATTTTAGGGTGAACCCTTTAATGTACAGTCAAGGTCATAAATATGTATACACTTTAGTACCTTGTCTATTTAATGTCATGTTTAAACTGCCATATATGAATGTCACAGCGATTAAAGTGACAAGGCACTAAAGTGTATACATATTTGTGACCTTGACTGTACTTTCATGGTAGTATGTATACAAGTAAGGGTTGGATTATCTCAACTATTTGTAGAGTTAATAAAGCAACCACATCGGCTTAAACACTCTACTTTAAGTCCTAAACGGCTACGGCAAGCAGAGATCTTCACACGCTAACTAACTTATGAACATTAAAATTAAACGGAATAATAAATAAGTCCGGGCCCTAACCGAATGGTGTTAACTGTAAACTTCTCCATTTTCCACCAACATTCTGTGCGGTCTGACGGATTTTGATTTATCATTTTAATTTGGAGTACGGTGACGACGCGAGGTGCGCCGGCCCCGCGGGATCCCGACCCTAGCTTCAAATTCCTTCTATTAAATACAATTATTCGGTGTTATCATAACGCCTTTATGTTTGTCTTTGCTTAAATATGGTTCAACTCAACTATGTTGAAACGATCATTTTCCCTGACCGAATTTAATTTATGAGTAAAAATATTTTATCTGATATTTGAGGATTTTTTTTTGGACATTCGTTTACTTATACATAATTTATGCAGTTGTGAGAGATGACTTAAGTAAACAATATGTAGAATTATTAATTAAGCTTCAATCACGCCTCAATTTAACTTTTCACAATAACCTAAAATTACTTCATTTTCATGACCTAAATTTGAACAGTGCTATGTTGAGATGGGTTGAAACTTTTCAAAGATTCAGGCAAGAGGCGAGCGGTAAGATTTTCACCTCGGCGCGAATCAGGATGTACGGTTATGTGACGTCACGTGGCCGTGGCGGCGCCCCCCTCGCCCTTGGCGCGCTCCGCCGCCGCCCGCCTTCATTTGTTTTCTGGTGTCACTTCTTATCTCGTCTCGCAATTATTACAATTTGTCCGCTCCTCCCCTTATCTTTGTGAGTTTGCCACTTCAGCATAAAGGCAGCCGACTTCAGCAGATTCGCAAGATCATATTGAAGGCAAAATCCTCCTTTTTAGGGTTCTGTACCAAAATGGTAAAAAAGGACCCTTATGGTGAGACTTCGTCGTCTGTCTGTCTCTCTGTCTGTATGTCACAGCAGTTTTTCTCAGCCACTACACATAACACAAGCTATCAACTTGAAATTTAGCAAAGTTGTATAACTTGCTTGCCCACATCTGTTTTTAGTAAAAACAATATGAAATTAATTTTATAAATAATTGAAAAGGGGTCTAGAATGGGGGGTTAAAAAATGAAAGTGATTTATTAGATATAGATAATCTGCACATTTTAAAACTATTTTTTTTATAATTTTCCGTGACGTACTTTTTGATTGATAAATAACCAAAAATGTGAAAAAAAAAGGCTCCCCAGCCCCCTTATCTCCCAAGTTTATGAACCGAAAAAATAAAAATAAAACCTAACTTATATATAACTACTTACATTTTAGTAAAAATAAAACAAAGTATTCAAAATTTATAGTTTTCGAGAAATTGACAAAAAACCTTAAAGATCTGTACTAAAATTTTGGCAAGTCAATAAAAAGGTATATTTTTTAAGTACCTACTGACTTACGGACGGACGGAAGATTTAAATACGTAGGTAACCCTCAGGGCGCGAGTCCGATTCGCACTTGACCGGTTTTTTTTTCTTTTCGCAGCGGAGTTTTTTGAAACTTTGAATAATGACAGTCTTAAATTAGAGAGATGCCCCCGAAAAGCTGCCGACAGACGACTTTGCTGTTTGTTGTTACTTCTTCATCTTTTGTTTTTTGGTAGTTTTTTCATACCGCCGCCATTTCCATTAATGTTTCAACCTGATTTACCGATTAGGTTTGACCTGCCAGAGTTCATTTTATGCCTATTTTACGTGAGTGCTAGAAACACAACTTGTATAGTTATAAAATACTAACATGGAGCAATTTTTTAGTGTTATTGGTTCCGCCAGGCTGCCTCGCCGCCCACGCGAAGCAAAAAGTTAGTTAAATAATTCAGTGTCCGCGGATCCACGAAGCTAATTCGGCGCAGGTGCTCCCCGTAAATCATTATAAACCGCTTATGACGTTATTAGTGCACGATCGCTGCTCACCAGTGCCGTCTCTATATTTTCATCGCTCCTAAGACGAAGGGGAACGATGCTCACGCTCGTTGTCGCGACAAAATGTTCAATTTTAGATACAAATAAAAAAGGTCGGACGCGTCGCACGGAATATTAACGGCGCACAATATGAACGTAGGCATCCGGAATTTGCGTCAAAAGTGCCAAAACAATGTTATTCTTTTCCGCGCGGAGGTAATAAGCGAGGCGGCCCGGCCGTGCCGCGGATATGAAATCCAGAAATGTTTACGGCGCACGATAATGGCCAGGTTTCGTATCCGATCGAGGTTTATGGATGAAAGGATCCCCTCGTAATTAGAATCCTTAAGGTCTTTTGTAATAGCGTAATTGTTTCTCGTTGTCGCCTCGGAGCACGCCGTTATCCCTATGAATGGAGCGTCGCCAGTACAAAGAGGACGCGGCCATCACGCGATGCGCTCCATTTAATTCGCAAGTTTGTCACCGCGCCTAGTATTTATATTGGCGAGAGTGGTGTCCGGGGCGCATGTCACGCGGGCCGGAGCTGCAAGTGCAGCGCGGTGATTGAGCGCCGTCAGCCGCGCTGCGCCCGCGCCGCATGCCGCCGCTGACCCGCGCGCGCTCGCCAAACATCGTCACTTCTAATTGCATGCGCTAATTTACTGACGCATCCTAACACGCACCGCCTGCCAACAACTCGTTTAAAAAGAAAACAGAAGAACTGACATATTAAATTAGATCAGATTTATAACAATGTTGCATCGGCACGTGCTACACTATACTAACTAATGGGCTTGCAAGGTCGACCACGCTAATTGATCCTTTCAAGTAGCTTAATCGCACAGGCAATACAATATTGATCGGTGTCTTGTTACCTACGTTACAATAAGATACTGAGATGCTAGCTCCTCGTACATACGCTTGTACATAAAGTGCTCACATGGAATAATTAACCGCAATGGCCCCGAAGCCATGTTTAACACCCTTAGAGCAGATTTGACTATGAAACACTCAGCTGCCCGACTCAATGTGGTGCTGTATTAAGCTATTAGATGGCTTTTACGTACACTGAACTAAATATACCGTCCATATTATTAGACCCCTGCAACTCTAAAATATTCAAGAGAGCTTCGCGTAATTTTCATAAGTTCTGAAGAATGGACAGCGCACTTTGTTTACCTACTCGTCTCTTATTACGGCCCCAGTTATTACGACTATAGTGCCCCGGCTCAATACATAGGTGAGTTTGGTGTGGTCCTTCAATATACTCCGGTAATAATATTTGCATACAAAGACGATCCCGCCGCCAGTACTTTGCGCTTTGTACGCAAATTTGCTTACTGTTACTTCCCCGAAAGAGAAGTGGCAGCCTAACCTGAGATGAAAGAATTGGGAATCTTAGTTGAATAATAAAATTTAACGTGAACATAGCCTTAAAGCAATTAAATGTTTTGTGCTACAATACTTTGTTTTTAATTCAAACAATTGCCGAGAACACTTTCCACGTAAGAGATTAATTGCAGCAACTTTCGCTGAACTGAATTGTGGAGGATTGTGGAAGTAGGAATGTAGGAGAGAGACGGGGAGATCAGGATTGCACGGAAGCGGAACAGGACGGATTAAATTGCAAGTGCGCTGATGTATTTATAGCTGGGCCGGAGACAAACGAGCGGCCACGTGATGGACCTGCCTCGTTATGGGAATTAATCGAAGTTGCAACGAATAGGGCACCTGCAGTCTAACTGAACCACGCTTTCGGCGGCCAGCTCTGATAAATACACGGATTGGCCAACCTAACTGTGCCAACAAAGTCCCACGTCATACAAAACAAGTAGACATAATGACGTTTTACTTAAAAGAAACGACAATATGGTTTCTGCACTAATATTTAAAAACACCCATTCAGACTTAACAAAGACTTCTCTGTTTTTACGCGGAAGTAAGACATTAATTTCCATTTTGCACAAAAGTAGACCAATTTTGAAAATTAGAATATTTAAGTAGATATTTGCATGACAAGACGGGCTCGCTTTAAGTGTTCTTTGAAAATGATCTGTTGAGTGAAATCAGCTGTCGAATACCTACCTACTGTTTTGAGTTTTCCAAACTTCCAATTGGGATATACCAGGTCACATTTTTACAATGTATGGTCATTCGAAAACCATTTCGAGGAAAAAATAGACTTACTCACCCAAATTCAAATTATTGACCGAATTAGTGTGTTTTTATTAACTTTAACTTTGTTTGATCTTTATGGTATTGAAGACAAAAGACATTTAACACGTAATTTATTTGTGGTCAACCAAATTAAAAGGGCCCTTATGGCGACGGGCGCTTACGCTGTTATAGTTTTCATTGCCTTGTCATTAGTATAACAGCCGTGTGAAAAAAGGCGAAACCGCCTGCCACGATAAGGTCCCTTTTGATTTGGACGACGAAAAAGGCATTACGATTCGACATTGACGGATTCCGATTCTTAAAATGGTGTATTATTAAATATTTTTCAATAAAAACAGGATATATATTTTTACCCGACTGGGCGATGCCAAAATGATTTTAACAGCTATGTATGTATGTATGTGGCCAAAAATCGGATGTTCCACTCGAGCTCGTAAAATATTGGGCCGATTTTAATAGATAGGATATCCACACAGGGTGTCCTATATTAGTACGTCGCATTGACACCGGAGGTAGACCAGCCCAAGACGCACCTAACCAGCCTAACATGCCCTCAGTAAAAGTAATGATTTTCAAGATTATTGCCAAGTTCAAGTTTTTTGCCAATTTAAACTTTAAACTGGAAATATCTTGAAAACCATGTAAATTTTACTGAGGTCATGTTAAGCTGGTTCGGTGTGGGGATAATACGTAATAATTTCCACTCGTCAAAAAAAAGGCTGGTTCGGTCCGTCTTAGGTTGTTCTACCTCCGGTTTCAATGTGACGTACCTACGACTTATGGAACACCCTATATGATGATAGAGAGCAACTTTTTTATTATTATCATTAACGTCAATTGTAATTGGTTTCGGTGTGTGTTGTTAAACAAAATGGATAGCACGCGCGCAGAGCAGACATTGTGCCGCAGTCTGATCATTACAGTGCGGAGTGCACCTGCGCCCGCTGCCTACATGAGCTAAAATAACCGCCAAACCGAATTATTGGCCCGTCCGCGACCATTCAATACGACTACGCATCCGAATTGCCATTCCACCCGGTGACCAAACAAACCCGTCCACGGAATGTTTGGAGTTAGCCACTGCATGAAATATAATTGCTTAATCAAGTGATGAGAATGAACGATTTTCCCATTCATTAGGTACGTACTTACGTCAATTTTAGGAATGAAGACCGACTTAAATTCTCTTTAGAAGATCAATGATAAAACAATATGAAATGGAAGCTGAACTAAGGATATTCTAATATCTTACACATTTATATGTAATATCTTACACAATTAATTTCAGCAAAGTTATCGAAAGCGTGAAAATTCAAGTCAGCTGTTAAGCAACAATACAAAGGCCGTCTTGAGCCGCCGTACAATGCAGCCAGCAGTCGGCGGCCCGTATTGTACCACGTTCGCTACATCGAATATTTATGGCGTCTGCAAACAAAACTTGAACGAGCTAAGTAGTCTAAGTTAGCGCTAATTTAAGAGTTCGGCGCCGAAGCAGGCGGGCCCGTGCCGCGGCCCGACGCCCCTGAGACTGCCTCACTTTGTCATAACTTACTCCGTTACTGCTTCAGTAACGCACACTGCTTTATTTAACGTGCCTTTGTTACCTATTAGTTTCCTGCTCATAAAACATCTACTCCTGGAAAAGACGTCTTCATCGACATCGTCGGCACCTTTTATTTGCGATTCTTCTACATATTTACCGACTTACTTATCTTTGAAATAAAACGCCCGTAAACCAACATGTACAGATGTGGTATATCAAGCTTTTAGCGAAGCTTGATGCGATACAAACTTAAATGCGCGCGAAACACGATCAAAACTTTACCGCAGCGCAATAAATAAAATATTAGATTATGGTTTCACGCTGCAGCTTTTCCTAATGCTTTTAGGTACGCAAATATATATGAGTACTTTGAAAGAGAGCGGAGTACTCAG
The DNA here is from genome assembly GCA_963241965.1 of Tortrix viridana. Taxonomy (NCBI): domain Eukaryota; kingdom Metazoa; phylum Arthropoda; class Insecta; order Lepidoptera; family Tortricidae; genus Tortrix; species Tortrix viridana. Next base: position 12,907,773 of record OY725172.1, read on the forward strand.
TATTTTATGTAGTTAAGAAGTGAGTTCAAACTTGTCTAGACTTTTAGGTGGTAGTTCTGGTAAATTATACTTCATTGCTTATTCAGGAGGTCCTCTAACCACAAATAGATTCCACCAGCCTAAATATGAAAATCACCTATACTAAAGAAAACTAGTTATGTAGTTCATTATTATTTATTATCCGTGAAAGAGTTTGTTAATTCTTTAGTAGTAGTTTATTCTTTCTTTGACGACGCGGTTAGCCTAGTTGGTAGTGACCCTGCCTACGAAGCTAGCGGTCCCGGGTTCGAATCCCGGTATGGACAAATATTTGTGTGATGAGCGCGAGTATTTGTTCTGAGTCATGGATGTTTTCTATGTATTTAAGTATGTATTTCTCTATATAAGTATGTTTATCGTTGTCTAGTAGCCATAGTACAAGCCTAGAGCTTAGTTTGGGACTAGGTCAATTTGTGTGAGATTGTCCCTGATATTTATTTATTTATTTATTTAGTAATTCAGCTAATTATACCTACATTCAATTCATATTACGAACAAGTAAAAAATCAGCCGTTAAAACACAACTTCAAATTAAAAAGTGGTTTGAAATACTTTATAGCGCACAGCACACCACTAAAGCGGGGTTTTTAATTCTTTCAGCCGCACTTTGCGAGGAATGAGTGGTTAAAATCCTTTAAGAATATGAGGCACGTTTCTACTTGACTTTAGAAAAGAAAAATACGGGTGAAATAAAAAATGGCGGTATAATGGCGATCTTCACGCGAAAGATTAGCCACAAAAGCCAGGGGCTTAGCAGTATTTATAAGGAGTGTTAGCGGCACGCACAACAGCGCTTCTTGCAATGTTTTTACGTCGAGATGCGAACTCTCCCCTGAGCCGGCATTTTATTAAATCTGATACAAAACTATAAAACATGATTGTATGTTTATTTTTGGGTACCTAAGAATTTAGGAAAAGTTTTTGACTAATTCAAACTAGAGAATAAGTTCCAAACCGTATATTTTCTATTATATCTTTCGCCACGACACATTTTACAGCAACTGAAATTATAATGAATCTGAGAGCCTTATTAATTTTGTTGCCATTGCCAATTAAGGCAACGCTACCACGGAATTAATTAGGTTTTAAATTGCTAGTAAACAAAGCTATGAATCTTGGAAGACAATTCACATTCTCCGTTACAGCGCCGGTGTTGATTACGGCGGATAATTTCCCTAGTTAATGCTACTCTACTCTAGTTTCTACTAGGCCCGCAATGGTCTACATCCGCGGGCAGTTCGGTATGCTTACACTACAAGGCACACGACGCATTTATTACTAAGCTTTTATTTAACTTGCATTGTTCGTATGTAAGTATACCTAAATTGTCTGCTTCAATATTTGCAACTTAAATTTGACCCATTTCCCGGTGTTCGATTGAGCTGAAATTTGGCACACGTTTGGCATAAAGTCGGTGACAATGCAATATTTTGGTACCATCGCGCTGATCTGATGATGGAGCCAGAAGGTGGCCACAGGAACTCAGTAATAAAACAATGCAATTACATTGAGTTTGGGCTCGTTTGATTTGACTTGATAAGTAGATAATGACTGAGGAATAAAAGTACAGTCGGTAATAAAAACTTCCCAAAAATGAATGTTTTGACAGAAACCTATTGGTCATATAGTTTAATACTGTGGTTGACAGCTGTCAAAATGTATGAACTAACAGGCGATTCACCAACAACTTAATAGACGATTAACTACCTAAAATATGTAAAAAATAAAATGTTAAAGTGACCTATTTGTTAACCTATGAAATATATTTATTTCGCCAGTTTTCTACTTTGTAATGAAATATACCTACTTTAAATTCTTATAATACATTTTCTTAACCCGTAAGTTACCTTGTTAATTAAACTATTAGGAACTGTTTTCTGCCTGCATATGCGCCTTAAATTTTGGCTTGCAAATTGTTCAATGTATCACAATATTCACAATGCACAAACCGACAGCAGTAACTAAACTGACGGACAGCGTTATAATCAGTCTTACATATCAATTTTTATTACCACAAAACAATCATAAAAGAAGTGCTAATTCCCGACAAAAACTGCATAACATTAAGTAAATCAGCGTAGAATTAACACGTTATTCAGTACCTTATTGTGACAATTGTCAGAAATAGCTGTTACCGTTAAGCATAGCATCACATTAAATATTTACTCTTAACATAGGTACCTATATATAAATTAGCCCTTAATAAATTACTTAATGCGGGTTCATAACCTGCTTTTCTTTCAACTACCTACTGCAACACTACTCGATGCAGAACAAGGCAGAGGTGTGGTGATGCTCTTCTTCAAAAAATGTGATATGCTAACACCTGCTTAAAGAACTACATACCCATCACCATTCTAACCCATATAATAATATAAGCTGTTTTCATGAGTCATTACGAACCTTCTTGGAAGCAAGTTTTTTGACTTCCATGTTTCAGTTCCATAGACCATCATAATATCCATACGCCGCGGCAGGTAATACAGAAGACGGAAGAGTATAATCATTATGCTTGCCGTTTGTGGACTATGAGAAAGCCTTGATGCAATCGAGACATGGGCTAATACTGCAATATCTCTAAGATAGCGGAATCAAATTGAGTATTGGTACATCGAAGTGTTGAAGTGTTTGTACGAAAACGCCACCACGTTTTGCTCCTTCGTTTTTTAAATGTTGATATTGATAGTATTATTGATCATAAAAAAGTTAATCGGTAAAAATTTTGGCACTATTTGATTGAAAAACCTGTCTTGTCATTTATTTACCGCCTGTTTCACAATCGTCAAGTAAAACATATCTGTCAAATAAATGAAGTCCTTTCCCTTTCTTACACTTGAAAATAGACAAGAAGAGGGCTATCTTTGTTTGGCAGATGAATTTACTAGATTGTGAAACAGACCCTTAGTGTCACACGAAACAATAAACCGTGCAGCCGTAGGCAGTGTGCCTACATCTTTAGGTCCAAGTTAACTACTGGACGGTCCCCATGCGGGCGGGCGCCGCCGCCGCAACTTTGGTATAACTCGTTTACTCTGGACCACCTAATTTGCTTGCTCACTACACAACAGCAGTCAACTTGTCAGTCTAATTTATATGGACATTTGTACGTTGCTGTACGTCTGCCGGAAAAATACGGGGTAAAAAACTATGCAGATTTTTTCGTATTTACTAGATAGTTGAAATCTGTTACAATAACGCTTATTACGAGTATATTCATGATTTTCATGACACACTAAGGATAGGATAGTAAGAATGTTTGTAAAGAAATAAATAAAATAATAGGTTTATTGTATTAAATTATAATTATGTAGGTAGGTTACATACCTATTTTCACTATTGTTTAAGAAGAGAGGCTGGGACGATCTAAACTCATTCGAAAGGAATTCCCAGGTTACGGAATAAGAGGGAATATACCTTTGCCTTTGCAATGGGATATAAACAGAGTTCGTAAAATGCAAGCAAGATTCATTGAAGTGCTAGGTTGTCATACATCATTTCAATCGATTTTGTGCTCGCATTTTACGATCGCTGGATATAAATTACGAAAAAAAATATACAAACTTTTGATGTCAACAATGTCAGAATTAAAAACGCTTTGTTAGATTAAAAATATGTTTAGTACCAATTTCACCATACGATGTTAAATGTTAATCGACTGTTAGTTCATACATTTTGACAGCTGTTAACACTCTAATCGTCTGTTAAGTGGTTTGTGAAATCCGACATTAGTCAACTAATGCTAACCTCTTGCACAAGTATGTTCTAGTCATCTAGTATAAGTACGTACTGTCTGATGACTGTGCGTGCGATATCAACGCCAACTAGTGGTATCAAACCAGGTTGGTATTTTAATTTTAACTAAATGAAATAGCAAGAAAAACTGCTTAGGTTAACCTTAAATTAGAGGGTTATTAATTCGCTTGTATGTCCTTTTATCACATACCTTTACTTCTCTAGCCCTATACAGGGTGTCCCGTAAGTAGCACGACAATCGAAAAATGTAAATAGATCAACCCCTGGACTATCGCAAAAACACCCCCACGTATGTTCAGCGATTTTTACTAGTTTCGGAGATATTGATCATTTTAATCTGAATTTTTGTAATTTTCCCTTATGTCCATGTCACGAAAAATCCTTGATTTCATGTTTTATTTCAGAAGTTTATCAGTAGTATCTTACATTATTAGAATCTTTACGTATCAGCGAAGTTTTTAAAACCATTTGTCAGATTTTTGTACATCAACTTTTTAAGTAATCGCATTAATGTAACACGAATAATTTTTTTATTAAAGCAAAAAAAATTATCATGCATATTCCCTACATTCAAGTTATTTATAAAAATGCAAAGAATTTGGCTCTGGCAGTCACAATTGAACTTTTAATTATCGTTTAATCAAACTACACTGTAAAAAAAAAAACGATTTTTCGATGAATTTATGTACTATTTACACAATTTTATATATTTACTTAGTAATAATTCTACCAAACAAGCATCATGTTTGATCATTCGGTATAAGAAGATTAGAACAAACGAAAATGATATAAATCGTCAATAAGACTAAATGTATTTCAGTTAAATGATTATACTAATTAAAAATTATGATGAGTGATATTCGACCAATGGCTAATTATACGTCAAATACGTTGTTAGGTGGAGAGAAATTAGGCAAAATGTTGTCATATCAACCAAGGGAATACCATCCAAATTACTTAATCCAGTGCAAAGCGAAACGCGGACACTGATAGCAACAAAGCCTTCATAACTCAGCAATTAAATTAATATTTGAGTAGTGGTAAATGAGAGCAGTGATTGTGCGAAGCATTAAATCTCGTGGCGCGGGCTCCAGGTGGGTAATGAATACAAACTGCGGGCCGCATGGTAAGCACTACTGTATATTAAGGGAGCGGGCCGCGGCTCTAACCGCTGCCTCAAAGCTGAGGAACTACCCGCTCCCTTGCGGACCGTTTTGGATGAACCATTGATTACCCCCGAGGAGCTAAAATGTTTCTGGTAATGTTTGCGCGCTGGCAGTGGCTCAGTGCCATTATACAGCCAAATAGGTTAGAAAGCTGTTATATTAGTGTCCTGTTTTATAGTTTAGTACCCAAGCGTCGCGCAGGTCGAAACAGAGTTTTCTTGAACTTGACCAATCTAGTTTGACTCGAAAAATTCATATTCCTTTATGTTCATCAAAATTGTTACAGCCGTTTCCGAGAATGCGATGAACAATTTAAAATGTTTGAAAGGGGCCTAGCGTCTAATTCGGAGGTTGGACATAAAACAGTGAACTATTACGGATTTGCGTTGCTTTTCGGCATTTAGGGACTGATTTTGTATGGGCTTGTCCCGAAAGTCTCGAAATTCCTCATTCTGGCCTATACATTGAGTCCCGGGACTGCAAGCCCTACTCACAGACCCGTACCATGACGTAAAAACATACCTACACGAGAAAATAATCTCAGATCATCTAGCAGCTGGTTACGAGCTGGTGTCTTAGTTGATGTGTCCGCCTTTAAAATAATTAATACTTTTTTCTAGCCGTGTTGCTTGTCCCACTGCTGGACAAAGGTCTCCTTCCACTTCTCCCTCACCTGTGATTATCCGCGCCAATCTCTCCTCTGTTAATACTTATTAACATTTCATCTAATATTATATGACAGCTAATCAAAATTTAAAACATCGCTCATGTGCGAGTCGGACTTGTGCACCGATGGTTCCGTACCGCTGGATGGTCAAATTTAGGCTTTCGATATCTTCTTGAACTAGTTATTCATAACTGTTATTCTTAAAAAAAAATCTATCTTTATAGTATTTAAATTTATTATAATAAAACTGTCGTCCTAATATTAGTTCCAAACAGTTTTTTTGAAATTGCTGAGACAAGTAAACGGCTGTAACATACCTACAGACAGACATAGACACAACTTAACCCTAAAAAATGTATCTAAAGGTTAAGATACGGGTTTTACCATGGAACTCCCTTTCAAAGGAAAGTGCTCGGCGTAAGCCGAATGTTTAAAAATGCATGGCTTCTGATGACATGAAAGTGCTACAGGTATATTTCACAGAACGCTAATTCATAGAAGTAAACCGAATCGAAACGGACAATTTGCAATTACGCCATTTCTGGGAAATGGACAAATCGATAGGGGTTCATCGGCACCATAGGCATCATGAGGTAGAGGAGAACCCTCAGGAAGGGTGTCCGCCACACATTACGCCCCCTCCCCTCACCCTTAGACGGAATTCCAGGCAAACATTGCATCGCCCTCTATTCTTTATTTCACCTGCCGGCGGTAATTTATAGCATTTATTTCAGTTTCTGCGAAACGAATAAGGAATTTAGATGTAGGTACCTAACCCGGTAAAAATACCGCATGTTTTATAACGGATTGATATTACACCTGTTCTGAACAAAGGAGGTGGATGAACCGTTAAGGTTACTTGCATTTAAACGAATAACTAATTCTTTCTTTCTTTCTAATAACTAATAATTACTTAAAATCAAAATATTGCTATGGATGGACAGATTATCTAAAAGTGTATTTTTTAAAACGTCTCCAGTAAAATGGTTTTAAAACTGATAATACGAGTACGAACACGAAACTTCCTTTCCAATTTTCTCTCAATGGCCATTAGGATGAGAAATGTAAAGTAGATTCCCGGACGAAGTCGAGATATGTGTTCGAAAAGAATGAAATTTCAAACTAAACTGGCGCGGCACCGAGACTCAGTCGCGGAAACGGCTTCAGGATGCAAAGACTTCCCAAAATTATTTGCATGTATCACACCAGTCAGACTCCTCGATAGCATTACTCTATGAGCTTGCTTTTCCAATGTCCGTGAATTTCTATCAGTCATGCTTTATACGTAGTAGTTTTCCCTATGACTCACATTCATCCAACCGAAAAGAAGTCTATGCTATATAGTTCGTCAGAGTTCGTACTCGAAACAAGTGAACAAATAATTAACCTTTAACCTTATAGTATGCGTACGGATATTGCGAAGTTAATAACAGACCGCGTAAGTTTGTCAACGAGGGACTCTAACAGCTATTTCAATATGACTTCGGAAATCCCGCTGTAGTGAAGGTGGTGAATACAAGTTGTGTAACAAAGTGAAACGACCCCTAAAATACATCGTGAGTTAACGTAGTGTCAACAGGTTACTTGAGTCGAGGACAGTCTATAATTTGGCCAGGATGCACTAAGTTGTGGTAAGTTCGGTACCCCTTGTTAATCTATACTACCTATAGGATCGTAACGAACTTTCATTTGCTCAAAATATCAGGTAATTATCTATTAAGTTGATCGGTTTCAGAAAGTGTATAGATTACAGATATGCTATGAAAGTCAATAAATTACGATTCCGGTCACAGTTTACAACCGGAATAACACTTACGGCCGCACTCAGAGACGTCAATTATCTTTTAAGTTTGATCAAAGTTGCTGCTGTCACTTTCTTTGCTGTATAGCAATAGAATAAGACGCGGCAACTTTAATCAAACTTAAAAATTAATTGACGTCTCTGAGTGCGGCAGTTAATTTTCGTCGTACTTTTTAACGAATGAAACAATACCGCAAGATTATGAATAGTTCACGGTGTTGTACCCTACGTTGTCTAATTTTTACAAGTCTAATCCTGATTTCATTTTCTTATTCGATAAAGATATACCTACTGTTTTAATAACATTTGTTTTTAAACTTTATCAAAATAAGTACAAAACTGAATTCAAAATATGAAGGCTTTTTGAAGTATTTATGAAGTTTAATTTATAACAACACAGGTTTTCTTACAAATTTGTTAGGCTTTGTCCATTACGGAAACTTATTTTCTTAGAGCTAGCTGGCTAAAGGTAAATTAAACATAAATTAAAAGGACCGTTTAGTTGGAGCAAGCCATATTTCCATATTAGGGGTGGGATCCCTGCGGGAACACAGTTTCTTCTGATAAAGCGATGGCGGTGGTTGGTCCGGTGCATTTTACTCACCGTCCATTCATTCTCGTACACAGATTACTATTGATGAGAGAATGATTAAAACGTTACGTTATAAAAATATTATATTTTAAACGTTATTTTATTATAATAATAAAGAACACCTCACAATTAATATAAACTTTAGCGTTAAAGTATAAATCATCGCATATTAAAATAAACGAAAAACCAATTATTTTATAGTTCCTAGCGAGGCATCCTTATAATTTGTTCTGCATATTTGAAAGAACCGCCCTCGCTCGTTTGTTCGTTTAATTCCTACTGAGTTCTCACCTTTGTTTCTTAAACCGAGAAATCCTCTAGCGCAAGTATCCTAGGGAATTCTGTGGGTAGCTATTACTTTATTGCTTTACCTTTCATTGAACGTATCATTTCGCAGAATTTTCATTTCATCGAAAGGCATTTCCGCGTGCAGGAGTTATAACTTTTTGGTGGTCACAGGTCTAACCTAACCTACGTAACCCATGCTTAAGATAACCTGAAAACAATAAGGTTTCAGCAGAAATTAGCTTTCAGATGAAATGAAATTCGATGAATTGATACGTTCGATGAAGTGAAATTCGATAATATTATGAAATACCGAATTCTGTATATATTTGCTTACGTCCAGCTTGGATATAAAACGAATAATATAACCGAAATTCATTTTAAAATTTTCCTTATGTTAGTATATTTTTCTAGGTTTATTCATTTTAAATGAGTACCTGCAGTAGATTAGAGGAAACAGGTTGCGGCAGCAATCCTAAAAATATAAAATAGAGCCCTACCACAAACAAGAAAACTAATACTTTCAGATGGAGAAGGCGGAGCGGCGCTTTACTTATTAGTTTTCGTTGCCTAGCGTATGCCATCCGAGATGCATGTGTGTAATTTAGGGCTGGTGGCTCGCGCCACGCGTGTTGTCGTTGTCGCGAATACCTCTCCGGTGTAATATTGGGAAAAACTTGCGGGGCGGCGGATAGTTACGCGGGTCAAGTTAATGATATAGCCGCCATTTGCGGACGCGTCCCCGCTCCGAATTGCGACCGGGCACGTTAATGGCCACAGCTACAGCACTCTGAATATTTAAAGGACATTCGCTGAAATTACTACAAAAATAATGTCTCTTTGCTTGTACGGAATCACCCGAGTAACGGTTTAGAGACTGGCAATAAATATGCGCGGAATCCTCTTCCTATTGCCTCTTTGCAGATTGCTTTTTCGGATTAAACATTTTCAGTCGCATGAAACTTTGAAACTACAGTCGATCCGGGTCCATGTTTGAAGTCGGGTTGCGAAATGTTTTATCTAAGGGGGAAATCGATTTGTCATAGTGGGGAGCGTTTAGCGGAGTCAGTTTCACGTGCGGCCTCCGTGAGTAGTTTCAGTATAGCAAGCCTTTAAATGATAAATGAGGTTCGGTGATAGAGGAGCGGTAGCCGCGGAGTGCCGACAGAACGCCGCGGCGCACGGCGCCTCGCGCAGACAACCGGCTACGTGCGCCGCATAATGCAGCGCTGCGTGCAAAATTCACAACTACCCTCTACCCACTTTACTAGCGCACATCTCTTTTGCTCTCATACAGTCGACTCTACATTGCAACTTTATGTTATAGTATGCAGCACTCGTTTTCCCGGTCGATATTACGGACGTACTAAGGGAAAATCCTCCTGTATTTGTTTCGATAATTTATATGTCTCAAGTAATCAAGTTATTCGAAAAGCAAACTTTTTAAGGTGTGTCGAGTCTCGGACCGAGTGTTTCGAAGTTCTTATGCATTCTGCAAAGTGCAAAAGTTTCCCCCACGCGTGGTGTGTCATGCACGCGATGCATAACGCGACTCGACCTCCCCTAACTTTTTCGCTTTGAAAATCTTCATTTAAATAATATTCCCTTAAACAAACGGGTATCGTGTAATTTTGTGTTTCGCAACAATTTACCTCAATGTATGTACCTTCAATATTTATTTTGGCAACTGGGGTTTAAAGCTAGTTCACAACAACTTGTCCATGTGTGAGCTTATAAAGTGTTTTACGGACTTTGTATATGTTATTATTTAACTTTTTTTTAATACACATGGCAAAACCGTATTAGTTATTGCAAAGAAAGTGCATTCTACCTTTTAACCCTTATATACCTAATGGTTATTTATGTCTAGGCTTTTAGGTTTGTCAATAAAAACGGCACATTATAATTTTCAGCAAAAGTGTATGATGCTAACTGAGTTAGATCGCATACGTTTGATATCTAATAAACTCATAAGAGTTAAATTTTGTATGGACGGCTAAGTAAGTACATAGGTACTTATTACCTACCAACGGATAGACGGACATATTTATTACTAGCATTTGCCCGCGATTCCATCCGCGTAGAAGTTGTTTATCGCTGCTCCCTCGGGAACTGTCCATTTTTTCGGGATAAAAAGTAGCCTATGTGCTATTTCAGACTATAATAATCTATCTCGTGATTGAGTAACAAACATTCATCCATCCATCTATCCATCCAACTTTCATATTAGTAGGATTTATAAGTGGAAACAGTTTTAGTTCAAATTAACAAAACGTTTATGCATAACAAAATAACTAAATTAAATCTAGTGTGCTGCAGACTTGTTTACAATAAAAACAGAATTTAGACGTTGCGTTTTTTACGCGGAAAATGCGTGCTCACTACGACGTTCGAATCACCGCAGCGGAATTTCAATCTACAGACCGTTTTAATAATTTAAAAGACCTTTACTTATGAAACCTGAAAGCTGCAATTCACAACTATGCAAACCTACATACTTAGTCGTTAATTTATCGATATATTATAGTATTGTAAATGGGGTAGCTATTACTTTATCGAAACTCCTTTCATCGAACCGAACGTATCATTTCGCAGAATTTTCATTTCATCAAAAGGCATTTCCACGTGCAGGAGTTATAATTTTTTGGTGATCACAGGTCTAACCTAACCTAACCTACGTAACCCATGCTTAAGATAAACCTGAAAACAATAAAGTTTCAGCAGAAATTAACTTTCGATGAAATGAAATTCGATGAAATGATACGTCCGGTGAAGTGAAATTCGATAAAATAATGAAGTACCATTGTAAATGTCATATTATCTGCATCTTCATATGTCACGTAAAATTCGAAACATTTCGAGCTACAATATATATAATACACATATGAAATAATACCTCGGTACCTACGGCCCGAAATAACCATTTCCCGTCCTGAACCTCGTAACTCGCTCCATACGCCTGCGCCTGCAACGGGTAAGGGAGCTTTGTCTGCTGGCTTCTTATTAACGTGCATAAATATCAGCCGCCTCCCTCCCAATTTAGTGCCTACCTCCAGCAGGAGGAACAAATCAACAGCCGCATTATAAGTATATACAAAATTGTATTAGTGTAATCTGTGTAATATAAACCACATGCGTTACTTATTGTTTATTATTGTCCATTGACAGTGTGAGTTAGGTACGAATACTTATTAAGTAAATAAATATTTCGACATACCTATAATAAAAGTAAATATTTATAATGTAATAGTGACTGTCTACGAAGCTAGCACTGCGGTCCCGGGTTAGAAATGGGCAAATATCTGTGTAATAAGCGCAATTATTTGTTCCTAGGTCATGAATGATTTCTGTATGTATTTCTCTAGGTATATGTGTAAGTTCACATCTGGGAAAATTCGTTTTCCTCGTAAGTATTATCACGCAAAAAGATTTCCCGCGCAATATGATTCGTAATTTCAACTACGCAAAGACTGCGGGTTCGAACCCAAGCTATGGATCGTTTTTTTTGTTTTTGTATAGAAATTGATGAAAATTCGGTTTCGACCCGAGCGACGACCGGTGCCATAGGTAATAATATAAATAAATATATAAAACAAAGTCGGGTTAGTTACACCATTTATAACTCAAGAACGGTTCCACCAATTTTTATGAAATTTAACACTTATGTTAGTTTATTACCTGGATTGACATAAAAAATACTTTTTATCTCGGAAAACTTTACAGTTCCCGAGGGATAAGTGAAAAATTACTACTACGCGGACGGAGTCGCGGGGAAAAGCTAGTATTTAATAGATATTATTATTGGTTTTTGAATAAAATTACTCTGACATACGAGTACTTACGGGCGGGAGAAGGAAGCCTAATACTAGAGGAAGCAAACGAGCCTATGGTCACCTGGCCCCTATTTCACCAAGTTACAATTGTCAGTGACATTTTGACAATTATCAAGTGACAATTGTCAAATGACCGGTGACAAGTAGACTAATTCTCATTTTGATTACTATGGAAATATGTCAAAGTTGACTATACTTCGTTTCATAAACATTTTATTGTATGGCATAATGTATAATTGTCTACAATTGTAGTTTAATCATTATAGTAAACTTGTTACAATTGTCCGTACTTTAATTTAAGGACAATTATGTCGTGAAACAAGGTTAGTTTTTCCAAGACGACATATTTGCAGATTTGTCGGTAATTCTTGACATGAGATTAGAGCTGTGTCAGGCTTGCGTTACAATTGTATTGTTTTCATTGTTAGTTACAAAATGGCTCTCCGTGAAAGTAGTCGTAGTGACAGCAGCGATAGCGATTTAGACGCGTTCTCATACAGATGAACATATAGAAAAAGAATCAATGTCTCCTTTGAAAATCACTAGATAAACTATCAAAGTAACTCAAGGCCCTTAAATTAAATTTCAACCATATTTTGTTAAAATATACCTCTGCTTGATGAATATACACAAGTTTATAGTGGATATGGTAATATTGATTGGAAATTGTTACATTAATTTAGTAGTGATAACGTTACAAGATTTTGTAACCACTACCGAGTCTACCGAAAAAGAATTCGCAGCAATAAATTCGTATAAGTACTCTATATACATATTCCAATTACTTGCAGAATAACTCTTCACTTAAAATCGGGTATAAATATACAAACTTATTAATTAGTTACTATAGTTGTTCTCTTCCTCCAATTTTGCCACGTTGTGTCTCTTAAATATTTCCAGTTATTGTCATATATACCTACCCATTTTTTTCAACTTTTCAGCTATTTCTTTCCATTTCTTGATTTTCATGTCGTATGTTAAATTGTTGTCAAATTTACGAAATCGTTTGTTTATTGTCGGAAATCAACTTTAACACTGTCATTTTTTTCGTTATATCCATATTGCAATGTTTTTAATCAATACACTTTTAGAAATGGTGCACGAAAGGATTTGCAATGTTGCGAAATTATTTATTTGTATTGCGCTAAAAGCGCGGGAAATAGTTTAATAGTTTAGTAGTTAAATAAGTTTCATTCAAAGTAAGCAAAGGTATTCGTATTCAGCCAGTGATATAAGTACAACTATCTATTTAAAATTACAGCGGATCTTGAGCGTTTGTTAAATAGCCAATTTATAATAAAGCATCAGTGTAATTAAGAAGACATTTTTGTAATTGGTAATTATATTTACTCAGGCACACTCGGAAAACGATCGCTTCAAAAACACAAACACTGCATTTTAAAATAAAAAAAATAAACACTAGTATTATATAAAAAGACATTTTCTCAAACATGCTCGAAATATTTTTGCTTTTAAAAAAGAACATGAGAAGAACATTACTTTTCAAAATAAAAAAAATTCAGTAAGAATGTTTGGTTTTTAAAAGTCAAAATGGCCGTGTAAAATTAGCGCACAAGCCATACAGCCAAATCGAAAAGCCAGTATCAGCTTTATTATTTGTCTGAAATTGGGCAACGCATTTTAAAAAGAAAAATACACTTATTTTTGTTTTTTTTTTTATAGGCGGCAATGGTGGACGACGCCTGTCAACAATCAACATACGGTTAAATTCATAGATTTAAAATGTACAGATTTGTGAAACACCACTTATCGTGAATACACGACAATTGTCACCTGATTATCACAATTGCCGTTTCACGGAATACAATTGTCACGCAATTTAGACAATTGTTGCACTTGTCAAGCTTGGTGAAATAGGGGCCTGATGGAAAGTGAAACTGTCGACGTTCTATCATCGAAATATAATAAGCATGGAAGGGTAACCTCAAACAAAAACGACTGTAAAATCAGCTCCAAAATACTCACTTTTCGAAATGAAAAGATCTTATGTAGGTATCCGGTTTCGATAATCAACTAAATACTGGGTGTTTTTTTATTCGTCTACCAAATTTTGGGGCTCAAATCAGTAAGTCATACTGACCAACTTTCACTATGGGACCAACCCCGAAATAGCGATAAAAAATTTGACCCTCCCATACAAAACATCGTCAGCTGACTAGCCAAAATGTATGGAATGGTCAATTTTTTTTTCGCGATTTCAGGGTTGGTCCCATAGTGAAAGTTGATCAGTATGACTTACTGATTTAACCCTAAAATTTTGTTGACGAATAAAAAAACACCCAGTATTAATTGAGTTAAGGTTTGAAGTCATTTATGTCAGATATTAATATAACGTTTGAGTAGACAGTAATTTCAGTAAGGTTGTATACCGTTTGAAAGACAAAAATCTGCAATTGGTTACAAGCTCTCTGACACAAGAATTTTATTTGACAATATTTTTTTTCATACAGTTTACTTGAACACGGCCAAGTATTTCAACATTTGACGTGGATGGTTTAGTACAAAAATAACACAGTAATTGAATAATGAATTAAATTAATACTTTTTATTAGTAGTGTTTTGACAAACTTACTGATTATTCCCCTTTAATCATTTAACATTCTTATGTTACCAACACTATTATAAAGTTGGAAAAGAGTATATCTTTACAGTCAGCATTAAATCATAAATCATAGGTATACGCAATTAAACGCGGTTGTTTTGTTGTGATAATAGCTTAATTACAAAGATTATCATACTTAATCAAGTCTCCTTGCGAGATCGAATCAGGAATGAGGAGATCCGCAGGAGAACTGATATAGCTCACCGAATAGCAAACCTAAGTGGCAATGGGCGGGGCACATTGCTAGTAGAATCGATGGCCGTTGGAGCGGAAAGGTTCTAGAGTGGCGATTGCGAACCGGGAAACGAAGTGTTGGCAGGCCTTCCACAAGGTGGACCGACGATCTGATAAAGGTCGCGGGAAACCGCTGGATGACAGCAGCAGAGGAGCGATCGTTGTGGAAAACCTTGGGGAAGGCCTTTGTCCAGCAGTGGACGTCTTGCGGCTGATGATGATGATGATGATGATGCTGATGATGATGATGATGATGACGATGATGATGATGATGAATTATGTTTTTGCGAGAATAAGATTATACCTAAGCATGCATATGCATATCGATCATAAGTTAAGCAGGCTCAGGTACCTAATAGATGTGTGATAATGATAAACCACTCGACGTCTGATATTCATTAAAATATTTTTAATATTATTGTAAATAAATATTGACTACGTACCTACTGTACAATTTGGGACTGCTGTGACTTTTAAAAAATGTCTTCCAGTTTTTGAGATGACACATAATCCGAATAATCAAAATGGATGCTGCAAATCCTGCAATGTTTTCGCTACTCAATTCGCGACGAACTGCATCCACCCAAGCCAGACGGCGTTCTTATTTTTTTTTTGGAAAACTTAAAAAGATCATAATATATTACCTATTTGTTTTATTATGTATACTAACGATAACATAAAATACCTACACATAAACACACATAAAGATGACATAAAATTGAATTTCCTATTAATTCGAAGTAGTTGCTTGTAATTCACATTTTTCAACGATATATTGCATAACATCGGCCATGACATTTTAGTATGGGAATATTTAAATTTCAATAACTTACTAATGAAAATAAATATCGCTTTGTTTTGCATCTGTGTGGGTCATGCACCAATTCACAATGCAACTTGGCATTTTTGCAGCATTATTTAAATCCGGTAATCATTAAAACCGAATTATTTTTGTTGTAATTTTAAACAACTGTTTAACACTACGTCAGACAGTCGACTGATAGACGGTTCGGCACTAAGGGCCGTATTAATAAACTCATCTCAACTCTGATCCCCGTCTCAAGATACGTCAAAGTAAACGTCAATCCATAGAAAACTGTCATTTTTAACGTATCTTGGGACGGGGATCACAGTTGAGATGAGTTTATTAATACGGCCCTAAGGGCCGTATTAATAAACTCATCTCAACTCTGATCCCCGTCTCAAGATACGTCAAAGTAAACGTCAGACCATAGAAAACTGTCATTTTTGACACATCTTGTGACGGGGATCAGAATTGAGATGAGTTTATTAATACGGCCCTAAGTCAGTGGGGCCGATTTTCAGCGTCAGTTAAACTTCCATACTTATTAAGTTATTATATTTCGATGCGTTCTATACAAAATTACAATAGCAAAAAAAACTGCTCCGTGGTTTATAAAGTGGCGCTTTAAATGCTTGCATATTTAGCCAACAGATTCGAACTTTAACTATTTTTTCAAAACTAATTGGACCATGTATAATAAATTGAATTCATCCTTAATATAATTAAATAGATTCATTTTCGTAATCATTAATCGTGTTTCACGAAATTAAACAGTTTTTTTTAATATTTTTGTACAGTGGTCATTTTGAGATTATTTCCCCGCCCTTAAATTGGCTAGGTAAAGTTTTTGAAAGAGATGTAAATTATATATATATTTTTTTTAAATGGCGTCTGTCCATGAGGACAATTCTGCCAATGTCAAAGTTTGAGGTTACATGTGATCGGTTCTTGAAAATGTTATTAAAACATTTAGAGTGTTATATTCTCCGAGATCAGAGGCAAGAGTGTCGGCCGCCGCTCGCGCTGACCACTCCACCGAGCTCTTCAACACCACTGAGGCACTAAAAAACGCGACAAAATAATCGACACGTGCAGCAACCAACACTCTTGTCACAGAACTCCAGAAAAGAGTAGTTGAATTGAATCGTATGTTTACTTTGATTTGACAATGACAGATATAGAAGTGACAGTTCTTTTTTCTTTTTCATAAGTACGAAGCCAACAAGCTTGTCGGTCATTAAAGTATACAAATGTCAACTTAATAACTAAAAAAAATATTTTTAAAATATTAGAGGAAATAGAAATAAAAGAGCCGCCACAGTTCCTTGATCTTTAGGATGACGACTATCGAAAAAAAAAAATTACATCTCTTCCAAAAACTTTACCTAGCCAATTGTCTATACCACAGAATAAGTACTTTCGTAGAAACCGGACTATAAGAAACAGCAAAAGACGTATATATTCACAACACTGTGAGACTAATAAAGCTACTAAATTAAAAAGTCACCCTGACACAAAATTAACTATTTAGATATCGACTTTTAAGTTTTGTAGTACTGTAGGTTCGTGTAGGGGTCCAATGGCGGGCTTATTGCGGTGCCATTCAAATTTGACGTCTAAAACCTTTTGGCAACATGATGGAAAACGAAAGAATACCTATAACGATATCTCTTTCTAACTCGTTTTGAATGCCATAAATTTAAAAAGGTCAAACCTACGTCATTTGTTCTTTCTTATATTCCGGATTCTATGCAAGTACTTATTCTGTAATAATCCTGCATTCACACATACCGTGATTAGCTATTTAGGGGTTTCCAAAGTAAATTTAAAAAAAATACTTTAGTCCCTAGAGACTAATAAGGAGCTTTAGTCCCGATATGCAGAGACTAAAGTAACATTTTAAGAGCATGAGAAGTGAAAAAAATATGACTAGTTTGCTTTTGTTTGGGCATTGTATGGACAAATAAATACCTAAATTAAAATTACGGACTTCCGAGAACTATATCTACGTATTTTATTTGTTTGAAACATTGGACCGAGAGTTAAACAAAGTTTGAATAGTATTTCACTAGACTTTATTATCTGAAACGGGTAATTTCCCCCGTACAAACACTCTGTTCATTCGAGCCCCAGCGCGCGCTAAATTTGAATTCATGTTACGAACAAGCTACATAAACCAATTACTGAGCAGAACCAATGGCGGCCGGCGCGCAGGGCTCGCTCGGCGACTCGACACCACGCAACAATCGATAACTCACAATATGCCCGCTAGAGGGCAACGCCGTCCACGCCCGGTGCGCGCCCACACTACTCCTCCACGTTGCGCATCCTCGCATATAACCTTGTAATGGCGTTCAAAATGAAATCATTTAGAAATATGACAAAATATGCATTTTATCTAAGAAAACTCCTAGTAAACACTTTCAAATTAATTTAATGTTTCAATTTCAATAAGGATTTTAAACTAGTATGCTGATATAACAATAAAATAAAGGAAAAAAATGTGCAATAACTTAGTTTATTATGATCAAAAAAAGTCCGTATACATTTAATAAATGAATTCTCCATGCATAACCTTGATTCTAAATATATTTTGAAACGATGTGTTGCTTTATGAAAAATCTCGACAAATAAATTGACGCTCTACCAATGTTGTAGCGGGCGGAACTCTCAGTCAGCTGCTGCTTTAGCTTGCTGTTTCGTGTCGCGCTTCTTGTCCGCTTTCAATGTTTTCTGTTTTATTTTGTTATTATTTAGTGATGCAAACTGTTTTTTAACTAAGATTTATTAAATTGCAATAACGTGCAAGAAACTGTGTGGTATTACAGTGCTATTGGCTTCCGGACTGCAGAAAACACGAGGTAAACGCCTTACTATTTTTGTTTGTCGCGAACATAACCTCTCTGACATCACTTACGATGCTCAATTTCAGTCATTTAGCTTTTTATGGAAACTCTAGAGATAGTTGGGAGGTTATAAGAATACGAGAAAGGTATATTTTAACTGTATATGATGTAACTTATGTCTGAAATATTATTTCGAGTCGATACTGCTTAGCAGCCTCTCCCATTGTTACGATAGCGTTGTAGAGTCGAGCCGTTCATTGGTGAATTGGTCTTGTGACCGATATTTGGCCGCAAATGTGTTGTAATGGTGTCGGGTAGCGAATCCAAGCTCGTCGTAGTGCTAGGCCAGTGTTTGTTACCGGAACTAAGCTAAGCGCAGACAAAGTGATTCACCAATTGCCATCACAATGTGCTCGTTAATGGTGGTGACGGTGCTGTAAGACAATAGCGGGCCCATGGGGGACG
The DNA here is from genome assembly GCA_963241965.1 of Tortrix viridana. Classification (NCBI taxonomy): domain Eukaryota; kingdom Metazoa; phylum Arthropoda; class Insecta; order Lepidoptera; family Tortricidae; genus Tortrix; species Tortrix viridana. The sequence continues at coordinate 12,926,882 of OY725172.1, forward strand.
ATTGGCTGTTTTTGTGCACATGGAGCTAGATTTGTCATGACGAGAGAATTTCGTTGATTATATTATAAGAACTCCTGTATAGCCGGATAGAGCATTAGATTTTAAATTATTAAATGCGCGTAGCATACCCAGCATCTATTGTTACCTATCTGTAACGATTTGTAACCAGATAACCTCTTCTGCTATAGTTAGCAGGTAGTTTAAATAATAATCGTTAAAAAAATAACTAGACGCCTGTAAAATGCATAATTTATGAGGTTTGTGGTGTGCTGCAAATATGTAATATGAATATTCGCTGGATTAAGGCGTTTTTACAACCGTAAACTTGAAATGACAGATCGGACGTCTTGCTTGACAGACATTGTGGGCTTTGTGGGCACCATCACATCACCCACCAATAGGTACCTCTGTAAAACATGACAACTTTGCCTTTTGGAAGTCCAAAGCTAAGTAGCTTTGCCCACTTATAACTATAAGATACACATTTTTAATCTGTGGAAAGTATTAAACCATCCTTTTGGTAATTACAAATAAATACCTACCTAATTGACTGACTGATACCTAGGTACCTACCTACTTACCTAATTTTAATCACACGGTTGGCTTCAAAGACGGACATACCTATAAGTAGGTATTAAAATCAGTCATAGGTATTTTGGGAGTACTGTATGTCCATTAATAGGTATGTTGCTAATAGAGTAATGAAGAATTAAAAATAGGTTGTAAAAGTTGTAACTAGGTATAAAAAGGATAAAAAAGGAAATACCTACCTACCTATGTACTTAGTAATGATTGAACTCCTCGTTTTAGTTAGGTAGGTAGCCCCACCCCTACAGTACCTACCTGCATAAATAAATAAATATCCATTTACATACAAGTTAAACACATTGCTTCGCTTAGGCTTCGTCGAAATCGGTTAAAAAACATACCTAGGTAGGTAGGTAGGTAGGTACCTGTTGACAACTGTGTCAGACAAGTGAGTGAAGTCTTTTTTGGCATAGTCTTTCGAGAGGTATTTTTACCAATAAATAAACGTATAAATAGGTTTACGTTTTTAGCACTACCTTGCTAACACGCATTAAGGAAAGAAAAGCATGTAAACTTGTATATGCATAGGTAGGTACCTATTATAGATACCGAATAATGTCTAATTGGTTGAAAACGTGAAGCGATATTTTACGGTACCTACCTTGAACGAAATCCACAATGTTTTATTTTTATTAGGTAAGTCAAGGTTAGTATAAGGCACATAGGTACATAGGTATAATTTATTTGGGTATCAAATTACGTTAAAAAAGTTACACTAACGCAAAATTACCCTTTCCTCGATAGTTTTGTTTATAAAACACGACCCTTCTAAAGCACTAACCTACCACCTGACGATTTATTTCAGAGTTTAAAAACCGAAAACTCTTGTTAGGTACTATGCCATATTAGCCTGCAGAGAGAAAGAAAAGGGATTTCAAGGGTCTCTTGGAAACCATTAGCTAAAGTTCATCCACCAGTATTCGTATCGAAATTCATCTTACTTTTTGAAATAAGTCCAGGCAAAGATAGGGACAACCTAGGCAAAGTTACGTCATTATCACCTACCTACTATAAGCAGTACTAGCTTTGACCCGCAATTTCCTTCCATCCTTATGTACTGCTGCTTTTCCTTTAGGATTCCGTAAAAGGCTTCGGAAGCGTGTTTCGACCTTCGACCTCGATGTCGTTCAAATTACATTTTTGTCGAATGCTTGTTCATCGTCAACATTTAGAACCTTGGTTACGTAGGTAATTAAAGTTTAAAATATCAAACATGAGGGTTAGAATTTACGACATTGTTTCTTATGAAGCTTTAAAATAAAAATAATGTAAAGCAAAATTTAACGTTTAGTACGTACATTTACGAAGTCATATAAATTCAGTTTGATGCATCAACATGGAAAGATCTCCATACCCCTAAATATGGTGGCTAATGGTTATTCGAAAACGCTGTTAAATGCAGATGAGTGGCTGCATAACGTTTGCAAATGTCGACTTTTGCCGAAATTGTCCGTCTCGCCAGCCATATTCCGTTTAATGTCGCAATATTGTGAGCGTCGGCGGGCGGCCGCGACCGGCCGCTCGCATGCATTTACATACATTAATGTGAACGCAACACATGCATGCACCTAGCTACCGATGTGTGTACGTTGCGAATTAACTGTAATTGAGCCATTCGGATAGCGGCTAGCGCTTTGCTGGCTCCAGACTTCTGCTCTGACCCTGTTGTCCTCTCTTATAAACAGGTTATCGTATAAATCACCAGAAGAAAAAGCCTGTTTAGTTAGTCATAACAAGCGCAGGTTAACGTTGTTATAATTTTTTTAAGCAAATTACTGCTAATTATTTAACTTTGGTATGATGCCTTTATGTAATCACATAAAGACACATTCAAAGTGCAATGCAAATCCAATGTTTTTATTGCAAGCAAATCGCTTTTCCTTATTCATTAATTGTATTTTTAGTAACAGTAATCCTTTTCATCGTTGAAACGTGTAACCAAAAGGCAACGCACTGAGATATTCATCTTCACCCCTTCAAGAGGAACAAACAGGGGTGTCGGAATTTTGTTATTAGCGATACTGAGGGTGTAGGTGCCGCTTCCTTCGCACACCTGATTGATAGCGCTTCTTTCTAGCTTGGGCCTAGCCTGTAATCGAGCCATTAATAAACTTTACTGCCTCCAAGTTTATCCTGTGGGCTCGTTATTTGCTTAATGGGCCGGCAAACGGCTCGGGTAAGAGACACCTGTGCTAGCCCGCTCATTGTATTCACTAATTGACGTATTGATGAAGACGTTTGCGAGGTGAAAGTTTTCGCCCTACCGAGCCGAGAGCTGGCGCTCCGTGTGTACGGCTAGACTAGACGCACTTTCAGCGCGCGCTGAAGTTGGACTGTCGCCAGCAGAAGTCAAGAGTCACGGCCTGTTAATTGTTCTACCAATCAACGGTGACAAATTGAAGTGATTGAGAAACTATTTTGTTACTGACATTGCAAACATTGTGGTTCTTTTTTACCTTACAACCGGTGAGGCTATTTGTTTAACTATCTCTCTCTCTCTCTCTCTCTCTCTCGAATTATCGGTCAACGTAATAAATCAAATAATGTTCTAAGTTATCGTTAGGAACCATTTGCTTATTGACCGAGCGAGCGCGAAGCGTTTCAGCTTGACCAAAAATGCTTTGGTAGGTATGTACGGCTGTTCTCCTCTACAGGTCGCATTTCTCAAACGATTAGTGAAATTTTGTGAGCAGGTTCGATAATTAGGTATATTATGGATTTTTAAAGACGATTCAGTTTTTCGATTCGTTTCAAAACTGCGGAGATGTGGGGGTTTTTGCGTTTACAAACCTATTTGCGGTTTTGGCAAACTGACCGCGACCTATGACGATGAATGGGGATAACAGTTTTCCAACGGCAAAGTTAAGTTGTCGTGAGGTCTCAGCTCACAGAGCCACTAGTAATAATATGTACCTAATACATAATTATGTATGAAAAAAAAAACGAATGATGCTACTAAGAGAAAACTTTATTTTACAAACAGAAATAGTATCGAACAAACAAGTAATAATTTAACTTAGTTTCCATACCTGTTATCCGCTAGTGTTCCGGGCTAATGTCACTCGAGGCTTGACAAAGCGACTGTTGGCACGGAGAGGCTTTGCTCACAGCTAAATAAACAATGCGAGGGGAAGGGGCTTGATAAAAACTAAAGTTTCAGTAATTAATTCAATTCAATTCAAATTCAAATTAATTTACTTTCAGGGTACTAGCCCCATAGATAATAAAGCTTTAAAGTGTGACTTTGTCTTATGAATAAAACTAAACCAAACATCTAGTGTGGGTGGGGCTTGGGAGTTTCAGTGTGCTGGCTATTTCAGCTGCAGCATCAGGTTTGGTCATGGTACACCTACATCTTATTAGAACTGTATGTGTTTAAAGTTTAATTTGCTTGAAAATATACCACAATATTCGAAAATAGATAATGCGATAATGTCAAACCACAATATGATACAGTGGTACAAGTGAAGCTAGTAGCGGTGTAGCGGAAAAATGGTCTAACTAAAGTTATGATGATAGCAATAATTGTAATTTGTGTCCAAATGTCAAGGTGTTAGGGTAGTAGGTATATGTTCTAATAATAATAAACTATGCGTTAGTCTACTTTTACATTAAATACCTACATAACTCATATATGTTGTAGAGAAGCCAAATGTATTTATACAAACTTTCAGACTTCTTTGTAGTAAATTAAAGTCCATAGCATAAAGACGCGTGTCTATTTGTCCGGCAACACTGCAACGGGCGGCTTAACTTGACAGAATGTAAACTGCGTCAAGACGAGGGGGGAGGTGCGGCGTCGTAAAAAGGGCATAGCAATAATTGCGGTGGTGAGCGACCTAGGGCCTCGCTAGCCGGAGCTCACTTCCTCCCGCCTTGTGATTGAAAGTTGACATGGAGCGCGGGGTGGCGCCAGGTACGGCCCTCGCGCTGCTATTTTCGACCCCGCAACCTATCGCGCCGGCGATCGGCCTCGCAGAAACTTGCCGTTTTAATCGCGTGAATGTGGCTTAGCGTTTGCAAATGCGCACACAACGAAACTTTCGTGCTCTACCACAAATCAGAGTCGTGTTTACATTCTTTTGGCGTAATTACAGCCAAAGCCATACATTTTGATTTTTTTATATACCTACATTAGGAAGCTTGAAACAAGGTAGTTATTTAAATATTATTCAGAATATTGTCGTAACAAGCGTAGCTAAGTGCCGAATGTTGTTAGAGGATTTGCACTGAATTTGACATTGAAACTAGGTATAAACTGGAGATGGCTTTTGACGCGATCGCGGCAGCGGCACTCGAACTGGGTCAACGCCTCCTGACAAAAGGTGCGGCGTCAGATAGGCGACGTTTCCCGCCGCCCAGCTGCCGCCGGGCCCTCCTAAAACAAAGAACAATGAAATATGTCTCATTTATTTACGTTTACCGCATTTTTTTTTCCACGCACACCCAATGTATAGATAATCATTAGGCGTCGTTTGCTCGGCGCCCTTTAATGTGTTTGCATGCTCGACAATTTGATACCACGCCTGTTTGCATTGTTGCCGTTTTGCCTTCCCGATTAGGGTCGCGTTCGGGCTCCATATTTATTAGAGCTCAGGACTCGTAACACGACTTTCATTTTATACGGCTATAACACTCTTACAACACCTATACCTCAACATATGGAGGGTTGCTTTCCCTTTCACGGGTTTCATTTTACACAAACGAATTGAAAGTGGTTTAGGAATAAAACCTACGTATTTAAAATACGTGTGGTTTAGGTGGCGAACCAAAACAGGGCATTTCTCTTATGACAATCGCGCCTTGAATGTGGCGTAACTGGATAGCGGTGTATTATAGTTGTGGCCGGCGTAGGACTACGCTATATCCTACTGAACGGGTGGAAGGCGGAAGGACGCGTCACTCACGCCACGCTGACGTCTGCCTGCCTTCAGTTCAGAGCCGAGAGCTTCCGACCTGGCCTCCGACACTGACACTATTTCACCCCACAAATAGTTAACTATTTTGCAATACGCTCTTGAAATTGAAAGGCTCAACGACATACATTATCATTTTGAATAATAGGATTTTTGTTGAAGTCATTTTTCTGATTTCAAAAAACAAACATGAGTCATGGCAAATGCTTACGCATCGCAACCAGAACTTAAAATAAATCTAAATCTCATACATGAACGAGATAGTGTGTACACAGGAAAAAAATTACAAGAACATTTATTGGAAACATGATGGGTCAGTTCATTGTCATAAGGCAACTTGGCCCGAAATATTTGCTGGTTCATCCTAATGCTTATAAGACCTATGTACCTATTACGTGCGAAGCGGGTCGCCTGAAGAACAACGAAGGTACCTGTCTATATCGTGCGCCGAGCCTTTGAGCCACGACTTTGAGTGGCGGCGGCGAGCGAATTTTCTCTTCATTCCACGGTGTAGACGTTCACCGTACAGCGGTTAATTGGCATTACACGCAATGTATTAGGAAGTCGCGGGCCGCGCCGCCGGTCGCGCAAAGTCGTGGCCAGGCCGTTAATGCGGTGCCTCACGCGACGCCGGCTTTACCACGGTTCCAGTCCTCGTAATATTTTGTTTGCTATGTTCCTAGATTTGGCTAAAGTTCCTAGGAGGGAAGATGCGGCATGGAGAACATACTCTTTAATTGCAAAATACTCGTCATCATTCATCATCATCATAATTTTATCTGGCCTGACGTAATTCTGAGCAAGGAGTAAATATGTAGCGGCTTTCGGATTCTTTATTATTGCGGTATTTTTTTAATAGTTTGGCATTCAATGTATAAAACGTTTTAAAATACACGTAACAGATTCAGTTATTTTACTTGACTGCCGAAAAAAGAGGGTAGGTACTTATTACTACACTTACTACTACTTACTGCTTTAACGACGGAAATCGGATTTTGTCGGATTTATATTGCTTTCTCTGTTAGTTTCAGTACCCTTCGACAATCTTACCGATATGATAAAGCAAGATGAATACGACAAAATACGATATCCGTCGTTAATTTACTACATCTGTTGCACATGGTTATTAAAGTATACCTATAATGACACTATCAAAATATGCCAACCGCATTGGTTTCTAATAGGGCGAAACACAACAGTTGTTTCGCCCCATTAGAAACCAATTATGGTACTGAATATTCTAGTCACAAACTAAAGTTGAATATAATATGGAGTTTTACAAGGGTTATTAAATATTTTACGAAACTGCTAAGTCGAATTGCTTGTCATTGTTGTAATATTTGTGGTAGAGAAAATGACGGTTTTCCGTTATTATTTAGTGACTCGATGGTATTTCTTATGATGAGAATATTAAAGTCGAAAATTAATCTCCTGTATGATTTGATTCCAGGTATCCAACGAATTCATGCGACTTCAAAAGTCTGTAAGTCATATACGTACCTATTTAATTATGGTAGGTACTAAATAAATCGTAAAATGTCATGTCTTGAACTGAAACAGCAGTTAAACAAATATGAAGCCGATTGTACAATTACGACGCAATTTTGAAATGACGCAATGACACTGCCTTTCACTCCAAAAAATATTCACATTCAGGTTTTCATTACTAAACATGACCAATTCACGTCCTGTTTACGTTTAAAAAGTTTTTTGCGTGGCATATTCGGGCAAATAGTTTTATGTCGACCATTTTGACTTTTATTTTATTTTTCGTTTATTTTCCCTTGCGCGGCCGTAAAACGTACCTGGGCTCGCTCGCGGGGAATAACGGAACGGGCTCACGAAAAATTTATTATTGAGACCTTTTCGCCAGAGCTCCATCGACAGACATTGCGAAGGCGAAAGTTATGAATGACACATGTTTTGAAATATTACCTGTAGTGAACTGCCTCCCGAGAAGAAAATTTCATGGGATGAAAAGTTTATTTGTCGTGAAATATGTGAGAGTTTTATGAGACCGGGAGACTACTACAAAGCTACGGATCGGGCAATTTACTTACTTTTCGGGCTGTGTTGCAGAGTAATAAGGCCTGAAGGTTTATATCTCCCAGAATAAAAGATGTTAAGGTGCGACAAATTGGATGAGTCAACTTTCTTATTCGAACTTGAGCACCTACTTCGTCCCGACGAGATGTTTCATGCATGTGACCTTTCTACCACTTCTCTCAAGCAATTCATGAGTACTGTTTGATCCCGTGACACCAAACGATGTTTACTATTGAGAAGGGTGATAAAATCAATGTTTGAATTTCAAATACAGTACAAAATAAAATCACTGCGCGAAACAGATGGCAGGAAATCGAGCATTCAATTGATTGATTCTTAATACCGAGCCAATACGAATACAATGAATGGGAATACGCCAACTGTGTCGCCGAAACCTAAATAAGAACATCGTTGAAACTCTGGTACGGCCTATTAATAATTCAGGATTCTTATGCGTATGAGCATTGTTCAAGATGATTTATGTGCCTGCTTCACATGTCTTTATATTTAGCAGAGTACAGATTATTCACATGTCAAAGCAACTATGTCCCATGGTTAAGGAAACTGAATATTTTAGTACCTATAACTACCACCTATAACTGTTTTAAAAAGAAAAAAATTTAAAAACAAATATTTAACGATAAGCGCAATAATATTACCTACATACCGCATAACCAGGTAACCTAATCAGGTAATATGTTTATTTAGTAAAAAAAAACCGTCCAACCATTCAAACCATTCAAACCAAACCATTTTATTTTATTAATATTCATTGTAAATCTATTATTTGTGCAATAAAGAGTTTACATACATACATAAATACCGTCTTCAAAAACCCACTAAAAGGGTTAAATAAAGAGCGGCTTCCTAGGAGTCCTAGAAATTGCCTATTTAGTGCCTGTAATAGGTACATGAAATATATCCAAGCCGGTGTCACGTAGGTAGGTTTACACAATAGCAATGACACCATGATTCTTGCCACCGACTTCGATATATTTCATGTACCTATTAGGAACAAAATTTTAGCTTTTCAGTTGATATTTTTTAAAGCAGTCGGTTTTCTTGATTATTTAAATTAATTTAATTTTATTTCATACTTTTTTTAGTTTTTATTAAAATGGTAGCATCATAATGTAAGTAATATATATTTGGAAAGGGCTATTTATTCGCTTTCATTTGATACCCATATTGTTATAAAATAAAAAATACTTTTTTTTATTCCCCTTCCATTTTTTTTCGCGGACGCCATATTGAAATATTATATACCCTATGTCACTCCGACAGTTAAGACAAATCTAATGATACCTGATATGTTAAAATCCGTCAAGCCGTTTAGGCTGCAGAGCGACACAAAGAAATAGACATACATACATACATACATATATCCATACATACATACGCTCGAAAAACATAACCCTCCTTCGGGCAGTCGGGTAAAAAGTAGTTTCATGTTCTTAATAAAGAAATCTAATTGCTGGCGTCAATCACTTACGACCAAGGAGTTCTGGTGGTCATCTCTGGTCTTCATCATCCGTTCCTCTTCATCATAAGGTACTTTTGTGTTGCAATTTCTTAAGGTCTTGCAGGTAATACCAAAATCGCTGTATGTGTGCCTTTATTTCCCTTTATTTCCCTGAGAAGTCTTAGGGAGGAACTTGGAACGGACCAGCTGAAAATTGTTTATTACGCTCTTGTTGAGTCTAAGTTACGCTATAGGATCAAGTTCTGGGGCAATAGCTTTCAATATAACATAAACAGAGCTCTGATAGTACAAGAGAGCCATTCGAACAATTATGCGCATTCCTCAATGGATCTCTTGTAGATAATATTTCCAGAGGTTGGGTATTCTCACGGTTCCTAGTTTGTATGTTTTAGTTCTACTCACCCAAATGGTCAAAAATATCACAAGTTACGAGACTAAAGAAGATCAAGAGTTTAGGTTGCTTACTCGTACTAAAAACCTTAAAAGTAGTTTTTGTCCTAGACTCAAAATAGCAGAGCATTGTGCCAGACATCAAGCTGTAAAAATCTTTAATAAACTGCCTACTGAGCTAAAAATGATCACGAACCTTGCAGTATTTAAAAATAGATTAAAAGCCTTCTTGTTGAGAGGTTGTTTTTATAGTATTGCTGAAATATTTGAACAGTCTCAAGAGTTTAATTTGTAAACTTTTCTGGTATTATTTCTATTACCTATATTGTTAATTGTGATGACATAATTATGTTGTAAGTAATTACATATTACCTAGGTAGTTGTAATATGAATGTCATCGTAGTACTTATTTTAAGCACTTCATTCACGTGTATATTTCAAACACAATTCTGTATTGTTCATGAATAAATTAATAAAATAAAATATATAAAATATAACTTTTGAGGAGTTCTCTCGATTCCTCATGGATCCCATCATCAGATTCTGACTAGGTGACAATGGGACCACCTCGGAAGTATACCCTTTCAAACAAAAAATAATTTTCAAAATTGGTCCACAATTGAATGAGTAATCGTGTAACAAACATGAAAAAAAGCATAAACAAAACAAGTAAAGGACGTGCTCGTAATTGGCAAGTGCGAGGCTCTATCTCCGTTCAACACTACATGTTATCATAGCGTAGAGCAGTCACTTGAAGAAATTTAGAGAATATGAACATTAACAGTCACAAACAATAAATATGATAACCTTGGCTAACGTCTATTCGTTGTCGAGAGATATTAGCGCCAACCCGCCCCGGCCCGCGCCCCAGCTGTCCGGTCCCTAGGGACCTCTGGAACAATGAGAAAATTGTTGCATGGAGTGGTGACCGTTTTATTTTATTTTTTTCCTCCCAATTATGAAATTTCGTGGGCATCGCGACGCGAGCCACCTGCCGCGAGCGTCTCCCGGGGCCGGCAGGTCACTGCCGCCTTGTTCCCGTTTGCTAGGGAAAGTTCTAAGTAATTTCACTTTTACTTTGATCTGGATTGCATGTTGCTGAAAGTTTTTGTTCTCACTGACAGAATAACTGTTTAACAGTAACCAGAACCAGAAGACCAAATATCCAGGTATCTCTACGCGAGTTTTACTCGCGCTTGTCCGGTTTTTTTAATATGCCTTTGCATACATGGGTTCCGTACGTGATTATCTAAGTTCCATAAGTTTTTTTTAAATCTGATCCAAATTTGTTTGTGGTAACGAGTAAATACCATAGACTTAAGTCTTCGTAAGTAAAAAACTATTTTCTGTATTTTTTCCGAAATTTTATGCCCAGTAGTTTCGGATATAAGGGGGGGGGGGGGGGGGGGGGAGGGGAATGGTCAATCTACGCCTATTTTTTTAAATAACTTCAAAACTAACTATTAATCAACTATTAATATCTTAAAATTATAAAAAAAATATTAGAGAATCTCACAACGAGCCCTTTCATTTGATATGTCACACGATATAGTTTGCAAAACTTTTTATTTTTTTTATTTTCTAATTTACCCCCCAAAAGTATTTTGAAATTCATTTATTTATATTACATGTCCAGATTTGGGACACCGATTTACATATGTGTACCAAATTTCTACTCAATCGGTCCAGTAGTTTCGGAGCAAAGTGGCTGTGACAGACCGACCCACGAGTGATCCTATAACCCTAAAAATTTGGACCGTCTAAATTTTTTTGTTGGTAAAGCACATAATGTGATCACATTGGAAGGTGCGGTGCACTAATATAATGTTGAGCAGACGTCAATAGCTAAATCTGCGAAGGTCAGAAGTTTATAAAGACAAGGGTTGCTCTTGATTTGAAGTGTCGTTAATAATTATATTGAACGTCGAGGCAAGTAAATGATTGTCAGAGTATCTTGATCCCTTTTTAGGGTTCCGTAGCCAAAATGGCAAAAACGGAACCCTTATAGTTTCGTTATGTCCGTCCGTCCGTCCGTCCGTCCGTCCTATCGTGAGTCACAGGCATTTTACTCAAAAACTACAAGACGTAGGTACATTGATGAAATTTGGAGTATAGGTGTATTGTATAAACCGCTTACTTAGTTTGGTAGTTAAATAACAAAAATAAATATTTCTAGGGGGGGCACTCCATACATGTCATGTAACAAAAGCGGATTTTTTTAGCAAACAACGTGTGGCACATATTTTGAGTTGTTTTAAAATCACTTTTAGGCTTCTAAGCAATTGTTGCATAAATTGTCCCCCCCTCCCCCTTTTACCTTTACAAATGTATGTCCAAAAAATATGAAAAAAATTATAAAGGTAACGCGTAAAAAATACTTTCAACGAAAATGATTTTCAACATGATCGGATATACCGTTCTTGAGTTATTGCCGAAAAACTGCACTTCTCAACAAAAGGAGGTAAGTGCCATGTAGATACGCTCTTTTGCTGGTGCACTTTATTTGTATTTGTCGTACTGGCGAAGGAATCCCACACTGAGCATGGCCCGACATGCTCTTGCCCGGTTTTTATACTTAGCTAGAACTAAATATCTATTGGTCGTGTAGTATAAGTCCTTATAGTAGTATAGTCCTTATGTATTTTAGTTTAAAACAGGTTCAAAAGAAATAAAATCACAGTCCACATGGTAAGAATTGAACAACTAATTATCTTTCGTATTTTTGTATTTTAACTGAAAATTATCCGGCCATATTTTTGTCAAAGATAAAATTGTTGTTTCAGCCCGAAATGTATAACATTTCGGTTAGAGCCTTGGGAATAAGAGGAGAACGCATCAATTTAAGTACGTCATTTAGTAAAGTTAAAACTCAAAACTCAAAATATTTTATTGTTTAACTGTAGGTACATATGAGATGATATATATTACATTACGTGTGCCGCTACAGCCTACCATAAAATGGTGTACAATATTTGCCTTACATGTTTAAATGTCTAAATTATATGTGTCGGAGCGTGGAACTCTTTAACAGCATCAGAAGTGCCAGGGACCTCCATATTTGTGGGCAGAAACGGTGGGTAATCACGCACACGAGTACAGATACAAAGTGTATAATGAACTAAACAACAACTATAAATCACTAATAAACAGTGTCAATAAACCACGATAAAAGTCACAATATAAAATAAGTTCATCACTAAACAAAATCAGTAACTAATTGAGTCCTTTCTCTGAGATTAACTATTGTGAAACGGAAACGAGTCCGTGGGTCAAGTGGTATAAGTGCACACGACTCGCACCGCACTGTCAACTCACGGGAGAGCGCGCGTCCCGTCTCAACCACAGGCCGAATAGTAATGCCCGCCCGGCACCCAAGCCAAAACTTAGAACCAAGAACTAATTATCAAATAACATTAAATACCAAGACCCACGGCCACGTTCGACAGTGTTTTCTTAGAATGCTACACTGCCCCGTTTCACCGAACAAAGACTTCCTCTGTGACAAACCACAATCACACAGCTAATGCTGTTAATGTAAACATTGGGCCCGGAATGCGCGTCACCTACGCGCCCAGCCAATGCGAGCTTTATAACTGTCTCGCGCCGTCATATGTATCTAGTTAAAAGTAACGATGACTAACAACTTTTTTTAAATATTAATACTTAGTAAGTAGCACTCAACTTACTTTTCTAAATTAATGCTATTACATTTTTCCGGCATTTTCTAAAAAGTTCTGAACAGTGTAGAAAAGTTTACTTAATAGCCAGTTATGAATTTCAGTTTTAAATCTATCACAATTGTACAATTTGAATGCGCCTGGGATTCTATGATAAATTTGTACAGCCATCAAGAACATACTTTTTGCAAATGTTGTTGTGCGATGAGAAGTGACTAATAATTTATGTTTGTTTCTGAGATTAAAATTATGTTTGGCTGTTTCAAACAAATGTGGGTGTTTTTTTACAAATATGGAAATTTCTTTAATATATAGACAAGGAAGAGGGAGTATTCTATAATCTTTAAATAGCTTCTTACAAGAATCTCTTTGAGAAATTCCACCAAGTGCCCTTAAACAACGCTTCTGCATTCTAAATGCTTTTGTAAAGTCGGTAGAATGCCCCCAGAATATAATACCATAGCTTAACCTAGATTGCACAAACCCATAATAAATCATCAATCCTGCATCCAATGAAGAATTCTTTATTATACGTCTCAAGGGAAAAACATAACGTGATAATTTACTACAGAGATCTTCTATATGTGGTTTCCAACTACAGTTACAATCAAGAACAAGTCCAAGAAATTTTACCTGCTTAACTTCTTCTACATTTGTGAATTTATAACATATACCTATTTAAGTGCAATGGAGTTCTTTGAAAAGTATGAAATTGCATGACGTTCGTCTTTGACAAATTAATGTTTAAATCGTTGTTATTAAGCCAATCTATAATATTGTCAAGTGTACTGTTAATGTTATTTTCAAATTGATCTGGTGATTTACACTTAACTATTGCGGTGCTGTCATCGGCATACAAAACCATTTTCTCTTCATTATATTCAGGGAGGTCGTTTATATAAAAAATAAATAAAAGTGGTCCTAATATACTACCTTGTGGTACTCCTCTATCACTGGTTCTAAATTCTGATCTATATAATTTTAATTCTTTACTATTACTACAAAAATTGCTTAATTCTGTTATACCTAAACTATCGAAGAAAAACGCAGTGTATCGATCGACAAAGCGCACGACACGCAATTAGAGTCGAGAATGGTTATCAAAATGATCGATCACTGTTTTCCCGTCGCCGAGTGGTCTGAGTCACCGGTTAGTTCGCGGAACCCGCAACCCTTCGGCGGGGGCGCGTTCGCTAATGACAGGCCGACGACGACCAGCGACTGTCCGCCGCCCGAAACTAGACCACGTGCAAAACTACACCCTTCAAACCACACCAGTAAACTCTAATTCCGCAAACCACGCTGCCCCATCCGGCGATTTGGTGCGTGTTTGTATGCAGCCTTTCAATCGGTTCTGTTATTTTGATAAATATGCATGAAGTCGCGAAACCGCCGACACGGGTAACATAAAATACCATCGTGAAAATTTAATGATATTTCCTGGTAGCCGATATGAGTCATGCCCGTCGAAGGGTTAATTTTGAAAGTGTGACGTAATATTTTTTGCAACGCCTTACTCGCGAGGGTTGTTATTGATAACTTCGTCATTGTTATAATGTCGGGCAATTATGCCTACCCTATTTAATTACGTAAGGCACTTTATGAAAAATATGTTTCATTTGCTTAATTTTTCATTGCAAGTTTGTTTTTTTATATCTTGCCCTTTTTTAATTAAACTTCACAAGACGCTTAGAGTTGGACCAGAGAAAATTATTTCTTTGTTACAATTTCATTAACCGTCAAGTTTAACTGTAAACTATGGCAACAATTGGCTTTTCACTGCATTTGACAGTTCCTAGGAAACCTCACATGTAGGTAATAATGCTAGTCATCCGTAATAACTGATTTGATTCGGAAGCATATTCGGCCTAAATCCTACCCCTTTGTGACTTGCTTAGACTCACTTATTAATTAATTTGCTACTGTAGTTCTATCATATTCTTGCTACCTGAAAACAGAAGGCTCTATTTTGGAACTTGCTTATTGTGTGTCCTTACTACTCTATTTATAGTTCCGCCTGTGGCTGTCGCGGAACTTCAACTACAACACACGATAGAAGCGTCATTTATAAAACTGCATTCACAATAATTATCTATCTAACTATATTGTTCAATCATTCAAAATCTTGCATTCATTTATCCAGGCTTTGCTCTTCTGGTCCTGTACAAGTACAAACTGACCTCGTTCAAAAGCAGAATTAAAAAAGGGCACAATATAAATAATTCACAGCTATATGATGAAATAGAATATAATAAAATAAAAACATATTATGGTACCTACTATATTGAAACACTGCACCATTTTTTTTACAATATTTTGTTTACCAGTCCCCGTTATTTAATGGACTTACGACGACGACGCAGTTAGCCTAGTTGGTAGTGACCCTGCCTACGAAGCTAGCGGTCCTGGGTTCGAATCCCGGTATGGACAAATATTTGTGTGATGAGTGCGAGTATTTGTTCCTGAGTCATGGATGTTTTCTATGTATTTAAGTATGTATTTCTCTATATAAGTATGTTTATCATTGTCTAGTACCCATAGTACAAGCCTAGAGCTTAGTTTGGGACTAGGTCAATTTGTGTGAGATTGTCCCCTGATATTTATTTATTTAAGCCCAGTTTTACACCGCGTCAGATCCGAATCCAAGAAATTTAGGTTCGAAGTAGCAGTATTTGTATGAGAGGTTGCCGACTAGATCAGCTAGATCTCGTAAAAAAAGTACCACTACTGCTACTTCGTTCGGACCGACATTTCTCGGATTCGGATCGAATGCGGTGCGGAACCGCTCTAAATGAGGAATACGTAGGTAAATCCGATGAATCAATCTGATTATGAACTTGGAAGGTAGCAACGAGTCTCTGCTGTAGGTACCATACTTAACAAAAACCCACCGAATTTGAAGTCGTTATAGTTGATCAATGACTGCATAAAAAGTCCGCAACAAAACCTTGTCTCAAAAATATATTTTTGTCAGATACTTTTACTTGGTTTTTCAAAGAATGTATTTATTTAACTAATGTGGGTCCAGTTACTTGGTCCATTGTATTTACCTTTATAAAAATGTAACATGACATTGGCTACGTACGTATGTGCACCGCAAAGCTGATTATAATCTGCCATTCTACATTCACTTATTTTCAGCCTTGGCCCACGCTCCGTGATTCAGAAATATATAGCATTCTATCGACCAATGAGGATGATGAAAGTACCTAGGTATTGTGCACCCAGTCCGGTTCGGCTTGTGATTCAAGAAAGTCACGACTCTTAATTCGTGTCAAACTGTATGCAAGGCTAACCACACGACTAGTAAATAACACCGAGATACTAACCGTCTTATTCATAAACGCACAAAAGCATGTAATTTTGACACAAAGTTGCAAAACATACTTTTCTCAACACTGCTCGGAAATATGAACATTTTTAGTCTGGTTTGGGGTCAGAAACCATTACTTTTAAGAACCAACATTGGACAGGCCAACAATGTTTTCGTCGATAACATCGTTGTCCAACCTTAGAACCAATATCATTAAATATTTTTCTATTATAGATAAAATAATGAAATTGACCAATCAGAACAAACCGATTTGTATCGTAAAATATTAGGTGTATTTTTGCTAAAAGATACACAGACTAAAATGATGTGCCTACTTTTTTAAATGTCATTCGCACTTGGGTCCTACTTTCGAATCACTCGAGATGAAATTACACGGGAGATACGACGAAACAGAAATTTAGTTGTCACTGTTTAACAAATGGCATTAGTAACAAGAGCGAAGAGTATGATGCCATCAGACGTTTTTATACTCTATAGCTACCGTCCTTATTTTATTTGACTTGAAAACGTCGCCGACCGACCGACGCCATCGAAAGCGTGCCAGTTACTAATATGAATATTTTTTTCGTTTTATTTTTGGTAGTTGAGAAAAGCACTATGTGTGCCTCGGCAGAAATGCGATTTTGGGACTCGTACACTAGCGATCAACTACGTTTCGGCCCTCTATATGACTCGTTCAAAAATCGCGTACTCTCGGCTACAATGTCCTATTACGTAAAATATTCCTGTAAATTGTTTAAATAGGGGTAAAATTCGATTTTTTTTACTCTTTAAGTATGTTTCAAGTAAGTAAGTAAGTTAATATTTTCATATCGATACTGTGAATTAGTATGAATCCAACTAAATATGAATGGTATGTATCTTTATTTATGTGTTTCAAATTTATAAATTGCATATAGCTTAAATAGCGGAACACCCAAATACTCCAAAATATTTTTTCCGAATATTCATTTGTCCGAAATCTGTGTTATGCTGGAGCTATTTAAAATTAAAAACATACTTATATGAATTGCTATAGGCAGGTTATGTTAGGTTTGATTTATGTGCGATATCAAAAAATAAAGCCTTCATTAAAAAAATTGCATTCGGAATTACAATTAGTTCGGAATTATGAGTTAAATATGTATGAATAGGCCATGAAGTGAAACCTCACTGATTTTATTACAATTTTAATATCAAGTTAAAAACAACTATCAAATCGGTCTTTGCAGCCGGGCGTCTTCTTGGCGAACGACTTGAGTGCAAGAGCTCTTTCGCAAACTGGTTTGTTAGCGTATGCATCACCCCCGCCCCCGCCCCCGCTGTCACCCGCCCGATTATGCATTTAGGGTCAGGCTTTGGGCAGCTTTCATTCAGATCCATAAAAACATTTCTTTATTACGTTAATATAGTCGTTGTGTAAACGATATGAATACACATGACTTATATTATTGTTTCATTTCAGCTGTTTTTGTTGCTTGACAGAAGGGTACAGGGACAGAACATGTCCATGTCCATATTATTCTAATGTACTTGAACATGTTCTTTCCCTGTACCCTTCAACTATTTTTGGCAATGTTGAGTTTATTCTTATGTAGTGGTTACGAAATACAAATCAATTATAAAACTTGAACTAATTTCCAAAGCATAAAGGGCAATGAAAGGATAAATAATAATGCCACAACTCCTTATTTATAGCGCATGAGATAGAAGCTAATTATATAATTATAGCATTCGTAATTATCATGCTTTCATATTTTTAAAACCCGTGAATCGTGAAGGATAAAAAGCCTTTTTTATCGGTTGCCTCTTTATTTGTACTGGAATACTGTATCTTAATGTTCACAGACGGTTGCACAGGCAGATATTGTACCTGCGTGCGTCACCGATATTCATCTGCGTTGTCGTTAAACATGGCGTGACAGACTGTTATTGCTCAAATTTTCTCAATTACTGGGTTTTGTTCAATTCTGAGCACAATAACACCTACACCCGTTTATCCTCAATTGAAATCGTGCTATCTATTACAATAAATTTCAGTGTTATCATGTGTACGAGTATAGTAACATAATTTGGAATTAATAGTAAGCTTTCAAGCAATGTCATTACATTATTATCTCTCAATGAAGATTAAACTCTACGATCACTCGACAATAGAGGTGACACAGAATTTAACTAAGAGTTTATAAGACTTTACGTGAAAGAGCCATTTAACACTAGGTTTTGCCCGCGACTTCCCCGCGTAGAAGTAGTGTATCGCAGCTCCCTCGGGAACTGTCCAATTTTCCGGGATAAAAAGTATCCCATGTCCTTCCTCGCGACTTAAAAACTCACATTCGCATTTGTAACATTAGTAAGGAAGTAAGGATAAGGATATGTTTGGTTATATTATTATATAATATTATGTCATATATTACTGGGTCATCAAACGGTTACGCACTTTACAGCTATTGTATAGCAAATGTATTTAAACAACTGCCATTCCTGAGATCATGTCACGAACGCTGAGTCAAACATATGTTAAAGTTGATCTAAAATTCAGCGACCTAATTTGTTAAGCTTATTTTATATCTAGGTAAATGAATTATAAATTTCACAATTTAAATTAACCAACCTAGATGTCACACTCGCAGAGCGTTCATTAGTTCCAGATTCTAGCTCAATTTCTAATGTCAGAAGCGCATAATGCATGTCTAATTTGACATGTATTCAGTTCTGCGGATTAGCAGCGTGTATTACGCAGTACAGTTTACCTAGATAGATGAAAAGGATAAAGAGTGGGCAATGTGGAGGTGCGCGGGCGGCGCTAACTCTATTTTCGAGACTCCAGCGGCAGCTGCTCTGCCGGAGAAAGTGCACTGCGACTGCTCCACTTTCCACTTCAGACAAGCGTTATAATGTGTAGCAGTATTATATTGAAATATGTTATGCTAAGATAACTTAAGAATAGATAACCACTTGCTCTGAATGTACAATTCTGCTGCGAATACGGTACCTTGTTTGTTTGCTTGTTGATCACGTGTTGTGTTACGTTACATGATACTCCAACATTACTACGATATTATGTTAAAAGCTAAAGCAGAAATCCTTGGTTGTGGTCTGATAAGTGTGTTGATATCAATTGCATTAGCGGCTACTTACTCAGATCGGTATCTAAGAGCACGTTGCTGCCAATGAACTGGAATTGCATAACGTTTAAGTAACTGCCCTGTACGCACTGACGTCGTAATTTGGTACTCCAATTTTCGAAGTTTCGTGGTAGTATTAAGAAAGAGATTATGAAGTACTTATGTCTGACAGCCGTGCGCTGGATAGGTTTAATGTGCGTGCGGCGCCCGAAGTCGGTCTGAGCCGCGACATGATCATGAATTTGCTTGTTTTATTGCTTCCATACAATTTCTTCATGTGTAACTAATATAACCATTTATTTACATATCTCCCATATTTAATACCGATTATCAAAACTTATTGAACGCCCGTTGAGATGTTTCGGTAAACGAATTCCACACGGTTATGTCCCGTTTTTCTAAAATTAATGTGCTGTATTTAAGCTATTCACTAACAATATCGGATGTCATATTTGCTAGATTACTCCGACGTCGAATATCTAACGCGAGCTCTAGATATACATAAATCCAGAGAACGTTGAATAACTTTGTTTAGAAAACATCCGCCGTCGTTTATATAGTAAAGCTCTTATATACAGATTTTCTCATAATTACTTAACAGAGTCTAAAAGATTAGCATCATGCGATACATTTTTAGTTTTATTTAGTGTAGCGTTTCAAAATTTGCATGGCTCTTATTATTTTATCAACAAGGTTATTAGGAAAATGCGTTCTTTGTTGGGTTACGCTGGCTGCATTTTGAAAGCGTTTTTTTAAACTGGGTAATGCGAACACGTACGACAACACACGAACATTCGTGTCTCAGAAGCTCGCTCGTTGGGAGCTGTTTATTTGTACCATTCCGGACCAAATCGCAAATCGCATATCCCCGGCTTTATGCTATGAGGGCCCGAAGGTTATCCAAGGGTCGTGAGCTCATGGCCAGTTTAACCGCGCGGCGCTGGTGCGCCTGCAAGCCTCCGCGCTCCTCCAATGGACCCATTTGCATGCGGCTCGTGGGCGAGGTCCGCCTACCCACGGTAACACGGATAATAAATTTTGTCCTTTACTTTCAAGGAGGGTTTTTTTTTTTTCAGAGAAACAGATGCCCATTTTTCCGTAAGGGGCTAATTTATTGGATGTTGCGGCAGAAGCTATAAAAGTCTTCGAATTAAAAGTCAGCGTCCGGAATGTGAACGTTGACCTCTTTGCTAAAGCGGGTGGGAAATCTCGGTTTTTATTCGTACCTGTCGACAACTATGAAAAAGTTGGAAGTTTAATTTTGTTGTTTTGTTTAATTAGATTTTCGCGGTTATCGCGAAAGTTTTTCAGCGTTGTGCAACGGTATTGTAAAATTACATTGTCATAACGATTTGAAAGTTAATTGTCTGTTATAATGTAATGGAGTTCATAAAGAAGTAACGAGCCCGGGGTCGATACGATCGAAAAGACTATTCGCGGCTATGGGCCCGATCCACTTTCTAGTTAACGGGCGCCATTGTTAGCCTCCTCTAATACATCCAATGCAAATGTCATTCTTCGTTCAAATTAGGTACTTATTGGAAAATGGGATTCGAAAAACGATGCCGGACTCTTTTATAGGTAAATGAGAGATATAAATTTAAAATTGATGTTCTTTCCAGGGATGTCTGTGGGTGCAATTATTTTACAATATTTATTTATTTATTTATAAATAAGGTACAGTAACAAATAATACCTTTAACTACTATATTAGTAAGTTGTTTTCAACTATTTACCTTACCTAAACTCCTTTTATAGATTTAATTCATGCTAATAACAATAACAATATAACAAACATACTTATTGATTTTACTAGTTGATTAAAACTAGTAAAATCAATAAGTATGCTTGTTATATTGTGTTAATGCATGCATCATATTCTTAGAAAATACCGGTGTGGTTACCTATTAGTTACTTTGGTCGATGTTGCAATAACTGCACTGACTCATACTTTTGGCTATTACGGCCCCAAGGCTAAGTGAGCCACTGCATATTGGCCGAGTTAAATAGTTTCCACTGCTATCAAATTGCAGTATTAAACAAGATTGTAACTTGCTCTACGATGAAATTAGGACCTTTGCAAGCTGTTTGCCAAGTCGCTTATTTAATTATAGTGTAGCCGTTTCAATTATTTGATATTAGATTCAGTTTAGTGGTCAGTCTGTTATTGTTGTCTAAACTTCCTGCGTTTCAATTTGCCCTAACTAAAAACAAATTGAGTATCATTGTACAATAGAATTCAATGCCACGCTACTTTAGTGGTTGCAAACAAACAACCAAACCCTTAAAACAGACTCACCAAGCGCGACGAGGAGACTCACTCGATTACTCAGCGTGTAATTTAGTTCCAAAGCACAGACTTGAGAAATAAGTCTATCAATAAATATTTATAGAATCGTTGTCAGACGCCACGCAACAATGCCCACGATCCATGGCTAAATGTGTTCATGTCTGGATAATACGATTAGTAATGCAACCATAAAAAAATATCATTAGATAAAATTATTCACTTAAGTGTATAGTTTATTTACGACTTACTACTCAATTTGCCCTCGGTCAATATTTCCGTAAGATCTGCATAACATTGCACTGCATTTATATTACATATATTCAAAAATCGGCCCAAGATTTCTCGACTCCTACAATATTTTTTTCATTCAGTTCATAAATTGGTTTTAAATTTTAAACGGCATACAATTTAATATAGGTTTTTATTTTTCTTTTTTTTAAGCTCGTCTTGCTCTTACTGTCGAGTAAATAAGAGCTGTTATAACATTAACAATATGATTAGGCTTTAGAAGCAAGATGGCCTTCTACAATTTAGAATAGAGGCCCTGTTACTGTTTTCAATTAACGACGGCGCGCCCCGCTATTTAGTCTTACGTGGCCCGGTTGCATCTATGTATGAAAAATTTAGTAGTGAGGCGGAACTTCGAGGGTTAAAATCACTATATAGTTAAAGCTCGTATATTTCAACCCTAAAAACTACACAAAATAAATCAAAGTGATTTGAAGATTTTTTGCGAAAACAGTTGTAATTGTCTGCATAGCTAAAGAAGTTTAATTTTTCTAAACAAAAACTAGTTTTCGATTTTGATTTGGTTTTTGTCGTCAAACCTTCCAATCTTTATCCGACAAGGCATTCGAAAATTAAAACGAAAGTAAGTAGGTACGTTTGTTTGTTTGTATGAGGACGCGAGCGTCCGGAGACTTAACAATGACGTCGCTGTTTTTCGTTATAAATCATTACGAAAGGTTTTTACTTATGCTCTGTCATCTTTTCAATCATTAAGTCAATTTCAGGTTCAGTTACTTTTGAGAGCCTGGACCGAATGCTTTCGCAAACAGATTAGTTGGCATGCAATTAGAGAGCTAGGCTTGTGGTGCCCGCTAAGTGCCACCCGCCGGATTACGCCTTCGTGTTTGCTCACCGGCGAAGTGGACGTTTAGCGATCGCCTCACTAATACGCTTTGTTCGTTTACCGATATATGAATCATTGATTGGTCTAAACCAGATGCCTACATCTATCGGTGATATCGCTTTATAACAAGCGATTTCTGCAGCGCCTCTGCGGCGGTGAATTTCTTTATCTGGATATTCGATAGGCAGATTTAAGTATTTAACAGATCTTGAAAGCGAATAAGGAATACGCATGATTTTTTTTTTTGCTTTAAGGGTAATTCCACGATCGTTTCAACCGCCGTCAGTCCCTTGATCGCATTAACGACCAAATTTCTGTAGCGTCGGATGCCATTTTCGGTAATTTTATAGTGCCCTGATTTCTACAAACGTTGTTTTTTTCGTTATTAGGGACAACATAATAAAAATCCGCCCTGTTACGTAAGCTTAAGTACAAGCATATTATGTGCATTGAATGGGAAGAAATAATCTTATTTATATCGCTATGGAGTTCAAGTGCCGCACATACCAGACTAAATGCGACTAATTACTCGCATACATATGCCATACAGGTCGTCATTAAGTTGTGTTTAAGAGTCAATCACCTTGCAGCGGCGGGGGCGAGCACGTGGGCCCGTTGCCAATGAACTTGAAAACAGTGACAAATGCCGTGCGCGCCAATATTACTAATATTGCTAAGCCTGATATCTAAACCATCAATTTTTCGCGCTTTGATAGCAAGTTTTTCTACATAGCGAAATAAATTGCCGCCTTTAAATAAGTATGGAAGTTTTAAACTAGGGTAATGCTTAGTTACTAATTTGAAGCTTAGATTGTTATCTACCTAAATGTGAAAATTTAGATCTCTCTGTTATTAAAATATACAGAAAATGAAGAACTTTGTGACTTTAAATTACTAACGTTGTGTCCAATGAAACAGTAAAGGAGCTGATTTATCTCAAGCGTCGGTTATTTGCATCCGTAAGAGGATATCTTTACTGAGGAGAATTACGGGCGTGCATTGTTAAGCAAACACTAAAATGGAAAAGAAATAGCCAGTCGGTTAGCTGCACGATGACTAAACTTTTTGCCAGACAACAAAGCTAGAAAAGTATGTCGATGTGTCGAGCAGTGACGTATCTGGGGTAGCTGCTGTATCTTCATTGGATAGGGTTCTCGCAGTTAGGACATTTGCGATCATTGTAGTTTCATTTGTAGATAACATTATATAGTTACTTTTGATGGCTTTTTTTAAGTTATATGATTAATTAATCGGTTGCTATACCCAACAATTAATAATAATAAATAATTTGGTTAATATAGGTACTTTTACAAATAAAGTAGACTGTGACTTAAGTTTAACTGTGACGAATTCAAGGATAGGTACGTAAAAAACTGAAAATTTATATCATATTCGTGGCATCCATTTCCCAGTAGCACGCGAATTTTACGGCTGTTACGGACACGCACTCCATACGACATAAACGTCAAATTATTAAAATTCAGGCTGTTTATGAACGCCCGACTTGTGGGGAAATATGAAAATTGGAAAAGTTTTACCTTTAACTTTAGATACTATTTACAAGGAGGTTAATGATATTTCATGCTCGAACTAAATGTAAATTAGGTATATATTGTCGAATCATTTACTCGGCATTGTGAAATATCATAATTATCCTCTTAGCACTTTTTTCCGTTATTTTACGGTGCGCTTTGACCATGCAAATCATACGCTGAGATAATATATGAGTATCCTTGATAATCTCGTTTAAACACTGCGGACCTAGCTTACTAATGACTAATGTGGTTTTTATAGATTACTGCCCAAATTGGGCGCCAAGTTAATTGTTACGCGTGGGCGCGGCGACGATTCGCTTGTTCATCGCCTGGGTCTTATTCATTCGGTTGTTTATCGATTAGTTAAGAATCCGCGCCCATGGGTCAACTTATGTCATTTGGCTGGGAGTCAAGGACGGCGCTCGGCGCGGTGGTGCCGGCCCGGCCTTATTTGGCGATTGGTGGGCGCCAGTTTTACGACTTTGCCTTTTTCCTACGACCCGTTTCCATGTTGGCTTCACTTTAGATAATACATCTGTAAATGCGAGCGTAGAGAGACGAAACATTGACCTTTGTCAATTCCGCCTTGTTCACTCTGTGTCAAGGATGATAATTTATCGAAAGACAGTTCCGTACCATTTACAAGATTGCTAACTTTATACACAAAACCAGAGCCCATTTTTCATTGTCGTTGTTTAACCGACAAAGAATAAACCGTTCTATTTGCACGGGCTATTTTCATCGTGCTGTTAGAAGGGTAGCGCAACATTCGGAAATATTAACCATTCGTGACGGTACCGGGCCCTGTTGGCTGGAAAAATGGAACGTGACATTTTAAATTTGGCGCAAAGCTTGCGACATTAATCTGGCGCGTCGTCGCCCTCGCCCAGGCCGTGCGTGGCCTAATCCCCGCGCTCCCCGAACGACCCGGGAAGATGGAAAAATCTCGAAAGACTCACATCAAATTACCAGCTTTAAAGCGTACTGAATTCCCCTGGGCCCTAGGTGCCACACCTTGCCTTTCACGACGGCCCCTAAATAACGCGCCGTGTCCTTCGGGAAGTTCGGAAGGTTCGGGCGCGCACGTGCTTTTGTCATACTTTTGTCGAGTTTTACGTACGACGTGCCGAGCACATCGATTGAGTTCTGAAAACGCGTGCTCATACAACTTTACTAATTCTTGTTTTAAAGTTTTTAAAGAAGTACAAAAATTCGGGCCCTCTTTACGGGCCCCAAACATCCACCCTGTACCCTACATTTAAAATTTGCCAAATTCACATCAATTTGTTTACCGTTTTCGCAGTGTTAAACTAGTGAACGTTTACCCAAATATTGGGGGTTATATTTGTTGCTTTAAAAGATACCTTAAATCCTACCCATAATTGGATTATATTAGATTAATCAATTATGGTTATGACAACCCCGTACCCTTTTAACTTGATTATAAGTAGGTAATTTAAATTTACTCACCAAAGTATTGTATATCGCGTACGAAATGCAAAAGTTAAAATGAAAATAAGCGTCTTGAAAATCTTGGCTCTTGACGTTCTTATATTAATTAACCTCTAGTTGCGTTAAATAAAACATGTTGTAGAAAACCTGTTCACTGTAGGTACTACGTATTAAAGAAGTCGGTTAAGAAGTAGTGAAGCTCCAATTTGCACTGGTCCCGCCTGGGTTATTTATTTTATCTTTCTAGTTGGCTTAATATACCTTGGGAATTGTGCATATATAGGATGATTAATTTATGTAACGTTACTACGTATTTGGTTGTAGCATGAACATTGTTTCGGACCCTACAATTAACAATTCTTATTAGCTTCGCGAAATGGGCCGCGTTAAAACTGTAAAGCGCACCACAGACTAACACTCATATCGTAGACTATCCGTTTCTCTTACGATTTAGAACTGGCGATTTATTCGAACTGCACCTGTGGGGCGCGCGGCGATATGTATCGACAGATCTCGGCCGGACAGGACTGTAGGAACGCGTCACTGCAAAATGCACCATAGGTACATATCGTGCGATCTCGAACTGTCGTCTGAAAATGGATAATATTAATGTGTCGTGAGCGACACTTTTATTTAAGCCGACCGTAAGAATATTGCCGGCTGGCATGCACCGTGTAATGTGTGCACTCCATACATTTTGACCGGCAGGCCGTCTGACAGACTTGGGACTGCCGGCGGACTGTTAGTCTATGTTGCACACACTAGTCTAATTTAACCAAGAGCTGGTTTAAATTTCAAATATTTGTAACAACCATGGGTTATTCCTACATACTTAAAAATAGGTAAAGAAAAAATCTACAAATGGATCAAACAAAAAGAGACGTTTGCATTACTAGGTATTTTTGTTATTTCTTATTGTTTTATTTATTTGTGTAATGCAGCTCTTTTAGTAGGTACTGTAAATAGTTTACATACTCACAAATTTTATCGTTAATACGATTTAGTCTTCTAACCCATATTAACGTAGACTAACTACTCTACTAACCTACTGCGCTAAGCAAATCGTATCTTTAAACATTTGTTAGTCAGCGGCCATTGTCCCGCCGGTGCCACTCAAGCTTTTGAATCCCGCCGCTTCAGACGCTCGCTGAAAAGGCGCACGACGCGTTCGCACGCGGCGCCGCTCGCGAAACTTGCACACTTGCGGATCACACGGCTTACTTTAACTTATCCTTGCCGCTCCGGCGGTTATTAGCCTTCACACAAACGTGTTTCAGACGCTAATTCAGACTTAGGCTTAGTTAACGCCTGGTTTATTAAAGTCCGTACGAATTCGCTCAACTCAAACTTGAGCTTGCAAGCGTGGGGGTCTATGGCTATAATGGATAAACAATAATATTGCTAGATCTGTTAATATAGATTCATGTGTAGTGTTACCTCGCTGCATAAAGTACGCGACAGTGACAAGTCCACAATGAATTCAACAATAATTAGAGTTGGTGCGGGAGAGAGCTCGCGGAGCTTACCGGCGGATGTCACAAATCCTAGCCAAGGGCCGGGGCGTGTAATGCAAATAACTGTGTTTACCTGCCCCACCCGCGCCGCGCCAATGTTGCGCGACTCATATAATAACGGCTTTTATTTCCGTAACTAGCTGCGACGCTCTCATTTAGTCGGTTAACGCGCATTGTGTCACCGCTGCGAAACGAATAAAACTCCGTAATGTAGTTTTTCCAGTGATTTTTTTCGTTGCTTCCTATAAAATGTGATTATGTAACTAGAATACAGACGCCGACGTACTCCAAATACCTTAGGGGTAATATGTTTAAACTCTCGATTCGGGATATTACTTACAACTAAACTTTGCACATTTGCGACGAGATATTTGCCTTAAGACTGTAATTTATTCGGATCCCTAGTCACAAGTTCCTTAATGAATTAGTATTTCTGAGCTTAATATTATGATTATTATTTATCGTCCCATCCATTTTCTGGAACAACTGTTATGTGGGTTAGGTGACGTGCGAATCATGACACCCTCGAATAACACGCGTACACCCTTGAAGCAGGTGAGGTTGCTAACGATGTACAGTAACTGAATAACGAGTAAATTTATTTAATATACCATCTGCAGATGCCCACGTCATACGTAATATAATAATCTAGTGAAACTATGAGTAATATGAATAGTACAAGTTAATTGTAGTTTATTAATAACTTTGTTTAATTAAACTAGCTTTTCTAACTGAATGACTAATAATCATGTTTATACTGGTTTCCAGTTTCTTATCTTCTTTTGTAATGATTTTCTACAATTAAGAGCATAGCACAGACTACATATGTATGTACACTACATGGTACGAGCGCGACGTATACGCGCTCCAAACTTCAATTTGAAGCGAGCTCAGCAAGAAGCCACGTTAAGGGCTATTGCGAGTTTAACATTGCTATAATTTGCCGGGCATATTGGAAAACTTGTAATTGGCTTAGTTTTATATTCGCGCGGCAGTGTGTGCGCGGTAACTTAAATAATATCATTTAGGACAGAAATTGATGTTGAGCGAAGAAAGTCTCGTCTTCTAAATAAGATTAAATTACGAAATACATAGTTATTTATGCAACTGGCACATAATGAAGTCTTTAAAGGTGCCGAGGTTGGGCGCGAGCGACAGCGGCGCGAGCGCTCTAATGACAGGCACGAGTATATTTAAAGCAAATTATGTACCCTTGCATACACAAGTTTTTCTACAAGCTTAAAATGATAATGTCAAAAATAAACAATGGCTAACTTTTCTTGTACACTTTCCTTGATTTTTCTGCTAACAAATTACTTTTCATTATTTCGATTGGCGTAAATAGTTAGTGAATTTTACTGTTAAATGTTTACAAATTTCATTCAAATTTCAATAGTTACTAAAACGGTTCTAAAAATTTATCATAAAAAATGGAATGCTGAACGAAACGCCATTGTTGACATCCATATCCATATTGAGCGTAACCATGGTGACCAAATAACAAGTCGATGAATATTATCCATATTTTCTTAGTGATTTAATAAAAATGTAATTTTAAAGTCATTTTTGTCCCGAAATTAATTTTGTCTTTAATTTACTTCATTTCAATTGTTATTCAAATATTTCTAACGATTTAATATAAAAATTAGGAAGTCAAGTGATAAACGCCAAGACTGATATATCCGGAATGACCGTAACCATGGTAATAACAATGCTATATAATGGTTATAAAACAACAGTTACTACTATGGCAACGCTCTGTTCTTTGTTCACGCTTAACGATGTATATAGGTATTAGCGGTTTATAGTACGCGAGTAGAAAAACGATTTTTTTCAACTTCAATCAAAACGTTATT
Organism: Tortrix viridana; assembly: GCA_963241965.1. NCBI lineage: Eukaryota > Metazoa > Arthropoda > Insecta > Lepidoptera > Tortricidae > Tortrix > Tortrix viridana. The sequence continues at coordinate 12,956,202 of OY725172.1, forward strand.
ACAATCACTGATGATTCAGATTCATATATTTATTCATGATATGATGAATTTCATATTTTACACGTCATTTCTTATGTAATCTTAAAATAGGTAGGTACTTAATTTTTTTTATTAATAATAATAATTATGATGATGATGATTGCACGAGTATCACAGAACTGGATCTGAGATAAAAGGGTGAATTTCAGGGCGTTTCAACCGACGTCATTAGTGTCATCAAATATATTGACGAAATCAATGACACTACAGCAACTTCTTATGCTGATAGAAACTACATCCCCGGTTCTGCTTCTTTTACATCAGGAGTTGCTGGTAGGCGTCATTGATTTCGTCAATATATATGGTGACATTAATGACGGCGGTGGAAACGCCCTGAAACTCACCCAAAACAAGCCTTTGAATGCGTAATACCCGCTATAAAAATGTAGCTCTTCCGCGCCACTGCAGCATTGCCCAAGCGTATTATTACATGTTTTAAATTTGTACTTTCCAACCCTCTGTAATCGTAGCAAGTTATAGCTTTTTATTATTAAGATATAATATTTGAACCAAAAACTTGTGTCGGTGGCTAATCTGACTTTTATGTTGTCTAAACTATAAATTAAAAATCGTTTTTAAAGATGATTAGAACAATTCATTATGACCATGCATGATTGCATTAATTGATATAGCACGCAAGTAGCTGGTATCAATGTAAATAATGAAAACTTTTTATTTGCCAGTAGTTGATCAGCGGTTACGACGATGCCTTTTACGCTGACGAAAAATATTAGTGGTTTTTGAAAAAAAAAACTATTTACTATTTACTACTGTTTACTTACTTTGAAAATTCAGTGTATATAATAAATATTTTCCTGTTTCAGATTTTGGCCCGGAGTCATATCATTGTATAGGAGCTCACTTAAAAGTAAGTGTTACAGTAACCACGCTTGCTTTGTAACGTCACTAAGGCAATTTGTATCCAAACCGGACTCTAAATCGGCCCCGGTGCGGCCGATGTTTTTTGTATCTCTTTGTCTGGTTGAAAATGTATTTCGTATTTTAATATCTTGCCGTGTCTGCGTGTCATATTTTTCATGATTACTCTCTTGGCAAAATACCAAGATCTTTCCCGCTTATCTTTAACTTTTGCTCAGCAAAATGGCTCAAGATTTCTCGATATTTCTACCGGGGTTTTTTCTTGTCAGTTTTCGCCGTATTCAAAATTTGTGATAAAGTATTTTTGTTAACTGTGTAACTGTAAAATGGTCCACACATCTCTCCCTCTCATCATCCTCTTTGTTTCAATAGTTCGAATGAGCGAAGGTCGTGCGGGTTCGCATTGTTTTTGCCCGGCACACATGCCGGGGCGCGCCGTACTGGCGCACAATCCTCGAGAAACACGAGCCATTGTCCAGGGCCTCCGAAGCGGTCCACATTAATAAATGCCAGATTGCCTCTCCTCTCGACGTCAAGCCTACATACCTGTGTCACTATTGTACCACGCACTCACACTCTCACACTCGTGTATCACTCCGACCTAAACTGCAGTAGGTATACATAGCGATCCGATGACGTAGCGGATAAAGCGTGTAAACTCTATTATGACGATGTTTACGTGAGTCTGAGCTAGCTTCCGAGCTGGATTAGCGGTGCTTCGATAAGTTATCCTCTGTAGATATTAACTAAGTTGACTCGGAGATAATAACAATTTCACTGAATGTAAACCTCTCAGAATATAATCAAATTGTAAATTTAACATATTTAATATGATGAGGTGTTAACCTTATCTCTATTTATTGTCTTCTTCATAGTGTCAATGCATTATTTCTGTTCCTATAAAAAATAAAAGTATTACTACAAAATCTATGTTGTCTTATGGTCTTCAATGCTTATTGAGCATGCTGGTTTTACTTTTATTCGAGCAAGTTCGAACATGTGCACCAATAAAATCCATAAACTTTATTGAGCGATGTATTTTAAAAATTGCTCGATTAAACTGACTCATGAATTATGCGTGTGCTACACGGTTTTAAACCACGGTGACCTTGGTAGAAGCGAGCTGCTGCACTGTCTGCCAAGGGCGTTTAAAGGTCACACGAAATTTGGTTTAAAACCATTGTCTACACGATTTTAAACCGCCTGTTTTAAACTGTGGGTTACCCGTGTATCACACTCATTACACACACAGAGACTCAACAAAGGACGTAGTTTACTTTTTGTAGTAAGATGTTTTTACTTGGATCTAATAGCGCATCAAGTAAGGGCTCGACATTGCATATGATAACAAAATATTGATATAAGAATCAGTCTGCTTTATGTTTCAGCATTATTTAAGCAATTTGATTTTGAAAATGTATTCGGCAACATAATAATTTGTCTATAACGGATGAAATGGTTGCGGGCGGGAACAACCCCTGCTCGTTTCGGTATTCTTTGGGGTAAAACAGTATCCTATATTTATTATCCACGGGCCGTTAGAGTTTTACGAGCTTTAGAGGTGGTCCGGGAACAAAATTCGATCTTCCAACGTTACAATCCAAAGATTGTATAGTGGCATTACATTCTTTCATACTGAAAGGCAGAAACCATATTCCAAGCGTTGTCATTGGGTGAACGCTGTGGCATACTTATTAATATTTCGTATAATTAATTCAATACGGTGTTACATAAATAAAAGTATAATGAACTAAATCAGGCAGTCGATATTTCTCTTTAAGAATAGAGTACAAAGAGATGTCATCCTCGAAACTTTGCCAATGGACGCTGAAACCTTAAAGCCCCTTGCCGTAGTTCATGTCCGCACTTGATAGAAAAGTGGAAGTAACATGAAGAGAACTTTACTTTCCACTCGGGGCACAGTCGTACTTACCTTGTCTGGAAAGGGATCAAACTGTGGTGCATTCACCGCAATGTATTATGCAGTCCCGGAGCCGGCGTGGCGTTGTAAGCGGCTCGGAATCACTACCACTATCTGTCAAAGAACAAACTGCTTTTCCTTAAGAATATACTGTTCTGAAAGATTAAAATAACCGATCAATATCGATTGCAATATATTTCGCTAACGCAGTGTGTATTTAATGTAGTGTAGTTTTAAAACGTCTTTGGTTATTTTTTACAAGTTTTTATTTAGTTTCACCTGTCCCGCCCGGTGTCTGCAATCAAATCTTACAAGTAAAATTTGACCCAATTCCCGGTGTCCGATTGAGCTGAAATTTAGCATATCTACGTAACTTCGGTGATAATGCAATAATATGGCACCATGGAGCTGATCTAATGATGGAGCTGAATGGTGGCCACAGGAACTCAGTACTAAAACAATGCAATAACATTCGTTTGATTTGTCTTGATAAGCAGATGATGACAATGCAAAAAAGTACACTCGGCAACAAAAGCTTGTCACAAAAATGAACTTTTGACAGAAACCTATTTTACTTATTGTATAAATTTATAAAGTTGGTGATGAGATTATAATTATGATGATGATAATGTGAACTACTTAGCAAAACTGCTTAGCTTTATACTTAGTTAACTTTGTCACAGAAATTTTACACAATTTTTGTAAAGCTCGCGAGTGGTGATTCCCATTTGTTCTACTCTTGACTTTGTTTTGTTGTACATTGTACACGATCATCATCCAGCGAAGTTCAATAAAAAAATCGTAGAGGAGCAAATAGGAATCACCTATCACGAAGCTACGACGTAGCAAGCCCTACGAATTCGTAGCACCCTTCTCTGTTACTTGAAATATTTAGTTTACCTTTTATAATTATGATACATTTGGTATATATGGTGTTTATTATTAGTATTTGTTCAGAGTATTAATTGCATGTAATTGGCAACGCTGTAAGCAGAGGGTCGTGGGTTCCAACCCGGGCTCGCACCTCTAAGTTTTTCGGAATTTATGTGCGAAATATAATTTGTAAAATTTACCATGAGCTTTTCGGTGAAGGAAAACATCGTAAGGAAACCTGCACACATCTGCAAAGCAATTTGACGGTGTGTGCGAAGTTCCCAATCCGCACTGGGCCCGCGTGGGAACTAAAGCCCAAACCCTCTCGTTGTGAGTGGAGGCCTGTGCCCAGCAGTGGGACATTATAGGCTGGATTATTATTATTATAATTGGCAACGCTCATTAAAAACACAAAGCTCGTATGAAAATATGATGATATTGAATTAATATGATGACGCAACTCGTTCGACATCGTCCAACGAGTTGTGTTGGCTAATCGCACCTAATTTCCTACGTGTCGGTCGTTGTAGTGCCTAGGAAGCGCAAATGAGATTGCGGGCTGACGTGTCATTCCCGCCCGTGGCACCGCACCGCAGCGAGACGGCTTTCGGCTACGCAACGTAGGTACCAAGTATAATAATATACGCACTTGGGATTTACAACGGTGTTCGAATAGTAGATTGTTGCACCAATCAGAAAGTAATTTATTATTGCACCGAGTCCTGACTTGAATTCCAAAATCTACGTCATTTTAGAAATCAGCATCCCATAAACCTAGGAAACGAGTCGTATGACTGGCATGATACAATAAATGCCAAGTCGTGCCCATTTGTCCTGTGATTTAAAAAGAATACAAAACAGTGCAGTAATTGGTTTTGTATGAAACTTTATTGCTCTAGAGCAAAAAAGTGCCGCTTTGTTATTTAGTGCAGTTATGATGAAAATATAGCGTAGTTGGAAGAAAAAATATTTTTCCTATTGTTCCTGGATCAGACCTGATATCAATCAAAGCGACGAGTAAAGATTAATTTAATTACCAGGAATATAGTATCGAAATAGATATAGTTATGTATATTTTTTTAAATTATTTAATTTTAAAATTCATGATATTCATTAATTATTTTATTCTCTCTCTCGATCTCAATGTAATTTCGTATATTCTGACATGCAATGCGTTATGCATTGTAATATTACATTGATGAATAAATAAACTAAACTATAGCATATTTTTATTTTATTACTTGGCCACGGATGTGATCGTGAATTCTTATGTAGGTATATATCAGCATTTTTTGAAATTCAGATATTTGTGAAGATACTTTATGAATGTAATTGTAACAAACTAAGGCCGGCCTTACACAGTCTGACTGAATCTGAATTCAGAATTTGAATTCATAGTCTGAATTCCGGTGCCTTGCCTCACACATGACTTAAAAATTCTCATTAATCAGTTGTCTCACGAACGTCTGTAGGTATACTTACTATTGCAATTTCAACTGAATTCATAATCTGATTGCGGTGTGTGTGTGCTCGTCCATATATGATGTATGGAAAGAGGTGCATTCGGAATTCATAATCTAAATTTTCATATTCTGAATTCATAACGCATTTCAGTAACATTCTAACAGATCAATCTGAAATAATCAGAATGTGTGTGGATAATAGTTAAATAGTATGCAATTCCGTGCTTTCTGAATTAATGATACAAATTAAAATTATGAATTCAGACTCTGATTCAGACTGTAAGGCCGGCCTAACGTACCTTTGTACAGGTTGGGGCACCGCAGTAATTATGAAGTTATGGTGGCCCAATCATAAAACTTGATTAATTCTCTGTGAAGCTTGCAAACTTCAAATCGGGCGAGCAAACATCGGGCGTCTATGACCTGAACACCTAATAGCAACCGCTGTAACAACTCTAAAGTCTTTAATCGAATATGTTCTCCGTTAGCGAGCTTTACAGTAAGCGAAAGTCAATTTAGTTAAATCGCAATGAACGGCTTTTCGAACGAATAGAGGTCCTTTATCGCGTTTCACGCAAGTTTCCTCGGGCCGCTCTCTACTTACACGATTAATTTGAGTCGATAAATCCGCATTAAAAGCGGGGCCGGACCCAGCCAACCGCGCCGCTCTCTGTAAGTAGCCGCCATTCCGACCTTTTTGTTCTCGTTCCGCTCTCTTCTCCACACTTCTACCGAACTGTTTATTTATCTATTAACGTTTTTCTGCTTACAAAAGTGTAGCAGTGACGTTATCAGGGAGGAAATTGAAGTCAAAGCGGTTATGGTTCGAGCGGTGGTTGGGCGGGCGAGGCGCGGCGGCGGCGCGGCGCGTCACTGGCCGCTAGACAGACAGGCAACGTGCGCGGCGCCTGCGAGCCCATTATACGTCTGCCCGATGCGGAACGCTCGATAAACTTGTAGAAACGCCTTCTACCCATTTAATTTTATACCCTCGCTTAAGCGTTGCTATTGGCAGATTTCTTCCTCCTTTTTATAGGCCCGTCATTAACTGTATCGTGCGTTTATTATTTTGTGCTTGTTTTTTAAGCTCTATTTGCTCATTAAGACTACAGTTTCCCTAAATTAGGACTTTACTCAACAAATAAGTACAATTTATTTTACTCTCCTTTGGCTTACAAACAAAATTAACAAACTGGTCAATAAAGAGTACAAAAAAATATCTACCGTTTTGCGAACGGAGGAGCTTTGAAAAAGATACCACAATGCAGTCTAGTATCAGAACAAAAACTGTCAAAATTCTCTATTTTAGCAAAAGATAAGTTCGAGACCGGCACGTAAGAAACGTGGGACAAACTTTCTCTACGTTTACACGAACTATTTCGAGCCACTTTAAAGCACCCTGTCATTTAATCCACCGCAATAACATTGGTATAATATTACGTTCTAAGTTAAGAAAAAATGGCATATCGCAGTTTTGACTTTCCTAGGACTGTGAAAAATGTAATGGCACTGATTCACTAACGCTCAAGATCCAAAATAGCGGGCACTTCCAGTAAGAGTTACAAGTATTAAATTGAATGAACTAAAAATGGAGAAGTGTGTGTACCTACTGTGTAGTGTCGGGTAACGCAATATCGCAAGTTGTTCATGAGCATTTTATACACTGAAATTTAGAAATCCAAAAATGTTCAGCTAGTACGGTTATATGGAACTTGGCATACCTATTTGAAATTGTTATTTTTTTTCCCTGGCTCTAAGCAGATACGTAGGGAAAACTCTGCTTAAACATTAACATTTATGTTTTTGGTAGGCGGATCGGTCTTCCCTGTAGAATCATTTCAAGCCCCTTCGTTGTTAGATATTAAAGAGTATTGAATAACAATAAACGTTCACATTCAAAAGCACACTCCTCGCAGCGAATCGAGGAAAGTAATATTGATACAAAATATTTATGACTTAAAGTGATAAACATTATATCGCGGTAAGAGTTTTATTCCTCTCGTGAATCGTCTATATCATACTGCGACATCGAAATCGAACTGCTGTCTCATAAAAAAAAATCAACAGGTTTTATTGTGTTTAGTATTGCAATATAATATATTGCAATACTACATATTATGTAGTCTTCCTTGCTGTCGAAATAACTTATCATTTAGAAATTTTATACATCAAGGTTCAGAACTTTCAAACTACGCTTGGAATCGTTTCGCAACTTTTCCACACTCGTAAACTTGTCCCTAATTAGCTGTTAATATAAAGTCTAAAAATGCTTTGACATTTGTCAAGGCACGTACGTAAAGTTGTATGGAACGTCGTGTTAAATAATTCTGAAAATATTCGTATGTATTTTCCCTTCGTCGAGACGTTATCGCGGGAGGGCTTTCAATGCGAGCGGGCGCGGGGGCGGGCGCGGGGGCGGGCGCGGGTGCTCCCTGCCGGGACTTAATTTGTTGCTCTCCTGGCGCCTCGCATCTCACTTTCAAACGGCGTAACTCGACCTTACCACGCTCCCCTCGCAGTACCGAGTGTATTCCTCGTGTTCCCTCCACGGAACTACCATGCATTTCACAAATATTATATTTAAGTACTTATAGTAGGTTACACTATCTTTTGCATACTGTTAATATTCAAATATTAGTCGTTTTGCCATTTCCATGGCCAACTAAAATATCAATTTGGAAAGTTTTAATAAAATAAATACAATGCTTTGATTGTTATGTCTCGGTAAATACGAATCTGTGAAAAAATGCTTCTTCTTGCAAAGCGTCTTTTTTTTTTACTTTAAAGAGTCTATTAGAATCATCAATGTGTCTCTATTTGACTCAGTTGCTATCTGTTTTTAAGGGTTCCGTTAAACTTTAAACGCCTCAGCGTATTTAAAATTGAAGTGATAGCCCGCGCCAATCTGTTCAGTTACTGTAAAGTGGTATTCGATGCTTACGCAAAGATAGATGCGGGAGACAAGCTCGCCTTATTGAAAGTTTAATGTGGCGTCGATCCGTGTCGCGTTTGGAGCACGACAATCTAATCACAATGCCATAAAGGAGTGCACCGTAAAATATTTATGGGGACCGGAGCAGGCACGGCTCGTACCCGCCGCTACCGCGGCCCATACTGTCTTCACCGACTTTATTAAACTGTTTTCCCAAGTTGTTACATGGAATATCGACCCATGGAATTTGATTGTATTTCGCTGAACTTCTAAATCGTTGCGTAACAACAGTTAAACTGCTTTTCGCCTATGAGTAAGAACCGTTTAAGTGGAACGAGATGACTGCTGAATATGATTAAATTTTACATAAGACTTCATGAGCCAGGGGCTCAATTAACGAGGCCCGGGGACCGCCGGCCGCGCAGCTCGTTATACACCCCGCACAAATTGGCGCCGACCACTGACTGTAACGATAATGACATCCTGCGAGTACTGCCTACCGTACGTCCGCTAACCTAACCTAACTCATCTCATGGGTACTCCTAAAAGCGATTTATACGATGAAGTTCCACATTTTGGCAGTCACGCAAAACTCCGTGGTTTTTGCGGCACATAAACAACCCGCACACGTGCGACCGACCGCGGATCGATTGATTTGACTTAAAATGCATAGTTTTCAGGCGTGATGTCGATTAGTTTCCGCCAAATTTTCCGCTGCGGGCGCTTGGCAACCGCACGTTGTGGTACTCCACAATCACCCATACAAATTGAACGTTTTAAGTACTAGAAGCTACCAGTACGCCCGCGGCTGCAGTTTATATTCATAATGCCGCTTCTATTATAACATACTCGCAAAAATGTACTTACATGAACTATAAATGCAATCGCAAAACGTGGCAATTCTCGTTATCATTTCCAACGCGATCGACCACTGAAAGGTTTTTGAAAGCTCGCAGCGGCAGACGAATGAAAGGTTCATGCGCCGATCTGAGTCAGTCGTCCCGGTGACCGTGCAATGTACTAACACTTATTTTATTTTTCTGATGCGTGTAATAAATAATTTGTGATGGTACTTTATTGATATTTTAGTAACTTGTTCAATAACAGTATTCCGTGACTATTGAAAATACGAAAAGCCCGTAAGTTTCCTTTTGCTATCGGATACGTGATAAATCACAGAATAATGCGTTTTCCTCCGTGCCTCAAGCCTCGCCCCTAATGTCTTCTTAATGCTGTATGGAGTTGTCACATTGCACATTCTCAACTTTCAGTTTTCCTTTGCTTTTGCTTTGGAAAAATATTTTTGCGTTAACTTTGTATTACAAACATTGGTAAAAAATAATTATAGGAGTATTGAGATAAAATAAGGTTTATAAGCAATTTGAATAGGCAGAGTTAGAATGTATACGTTAAGTTGACATTTTTTTTATTGTCAGGCCAGCAGGCAGACGCATCACTTGTTAGAAAGTAGCCACTGCCTATAGGCATATTAGCATAACACTAAGAGCGCTATTTATATACGTTGCGGGTCATGAAGAAGTTTTTTAACATTCTTTAAAAAAAATGGTTTGGCAGTGGAAAAGATATCAGAAAATTAGATGTTTGTATACTTCACTTTATAAATTATATAGATTTTATGATTGTTTTTTATACATTTAAAATTAAAACACCCCTTCAATTAAAGCCTTCCATGTTCTCGATCATTCGTAGTTCAATCTTTAATAAATTAAATGAATTTCATAGTGATGCACGTAGTCTATAATAGGGAAACGGGTTCATTCTATTGTATAAGTGCATAGCGTTTGTCAAGTATGAAAAGCTCCATTTGGAGGCAAGTTTTTTTGCGTGCTTTGCCGTTGCCGGCTCGGCGCGCTCCTTTTGTTCCTCGAACGTGTTCTGGCCGAGATGAAGCCCACCGACGTTATTGCTCCGTTCCTCGCTTCAATCGAGTTTGTTTCTACTCGTCACATTTTTGTTCTGTTTGGCGTATTAACATCACTGAAATGATTTTCCGCTTCGGTGTAGACAATTTTTCCGCCGTAGACTGGGAAATTCCTGCACCCATTGGTTTTCGTGACGTTTAAGACGTAAGCGCATTACATTTTGTGCTAGTCTCTTCGCCGCCATATCTCATGGTTCCATAAGGCTCCGCTTCCAATATAACGCCTCGGGATGACAAACGGCTTGCAGTCAAATGTGACGTAAATATTTCTGAAACAGAATTTTATACCATAAAATGCAATGCTATTCCTCGCATTACACTGAGCTGTGTTGGGGCGTCAGTGACAAGGAAATCATGAAATTCTTGCTTTAGGAAAAGTAAAAGCTTAGGAAAAATCGATGTTAACTCGCGCTCGCCTCGTACGAGTGAGATTGAAAAGTTTGTCAGAGCTTAGAATTGTTCTTTCTGCCTGCTTGATCTCAAACAGCCCTACCAGACCAAACCATAAATTATTGCTGCGGGAAAGTTTTAAAGCTATTATAACTCTGATCCACAGGTATAAATCGTACCTGTAATTCGCTAAGCAGAAGATATTGCAGAAATCTGAGATTATTATCAAGGACGTTCACATTTTCTTAATTTTATTTCAAGGGGGGTGCTTTCATACCAATTGTTACAAATTTGGGTAACCAGCCTAGTTCAGTTAATGATAATTTTGGAAGAAGTAACGAAGGTATAAAAGGAGCGTATTCATATGTCAGTAGCAGTGAGCGGCGAATCCGTTCGCGGGCGAAGTCCGCTGGATGGATGGAGCAGTTATCTGCGTATCGCTTGGCTACGCCCGATGTGGCCGCCATGTTTATTTTTAGTCTCGCGTGTACATTCACTATTGCTATGAAATTTACAGCGATTCGAGCGGCTCGCCCCGCTCGGCGTTGGTCGGCATGACTCGCCGTTCGCCGGAGTCTGATACCGACGCTCCAAATGACAAGCTACCGCTATTTCAAAAATGTCTGCTATTTTACGCGAGAATTCTCTCCCGGTCGATGAGCAATCATTCTTTTGTTGAACGGGTGGGATTTACGTAAGATTACTTTTATTACATACTATGAATTCTTTAAGGTTGTAATAAATGCTCCTTGTATTTAAATTTAATTTTACTTTTGCAATTCATTATTTGTCAAGCTCTTTACTCGTGTGACGTTAGTATTTCCTTATTCAACATAAACATCGTATTTGTCAAAGTTCAGAGCAAATACAACTTATTAGTACCTATATGTATAACCTCGTGACGACCCGTGTACTTTACAGAGTACATAAACCAATTTATATCTTAACCGTTCAGCCGTTTATTAACCGAATTCTCAAATTGTCGCATTTATCAAATAATAGGTATACCGTTAAGCTAATACCCTGAGATATCAATTCCCCGTTCCAAAAAAGGTTCCTGACCGATTTTTGGGGGTAGCACGCGTGTCGCGACAGTTAATACCCTTGTTCGTCAAAATACCATTACCCACACTGAGCGGCGGGTCCCCCTGTCAAGCTGAGATTTGGCGTAACTTAGTGACTGATTAGCAATTTCTGTTTGCTGGCGGATGCGACAGGTGGTCGGGGGAGGAGGGGGCGCCTGACCCGCTGCTCCTTGCTGATTGATGGCCGAGACTAGCTCCACTCTGACTCCTGACTGACCGCTTCTTATGCCTGCACTTCAATACTTACATTTAACTTACAATGTTTTCAACTACGCTTTAAAATTTATCGTTTCCGCTAAACGAACTTAATGACTGACGCTCCGAAGAACGAGTAATGCATAAATTCATTTTCCATTTCAAACAGTGGGTAAGTTGTACAGATATAAAGTGCGGCGAAAGAGCGGCGTCGGTCTTGAACGCCTAGCTAGTCATACGTCTTGTGTCAAATCACAAACATTGTGTCTAAGGAGCGGTCCCACGCTCCGGGGCCGCGGTCTAATAACCCGAGGTCGGGTCCAGAGCTCATGCATATTCACGGGTCGACCGCCGGTTCATCTGTAACGGTCCTGCGACCGGTTGTGTGAGCTCATTGTTGCAAGTGTCCACATGGCCGCCGCGAGACGCGACGCCACTCACCCTGCGCCGGCGGCGCCACCCGCTAGCGATTCTTATTTCATGCAATCATGACTGTTTAAAAAAAGCCGGTCAAGTGCGAGTCGGAATTCGCACACCGAGGGTCCCGCACAAACTTGTAGGTATGCAAATACTTCGTAAATCACGGGAATCGAGTCTCGAAGATTTTTCCCTCTTTTTCAGAATTTTGCCTTGGAGCTGTGAAAAAATCAAACTTCTAAGCAAACGCAATCAAAAGATACGGCCGTTTATACCGCATATTCAAGGGAATCAAAACATATAGGGTACTTTGAGTGTCACCTTATATCAAACTTCTAAGCTAACGCAATCAAAAGATTTACGGACGTTTATGCCGCATATTCGAGGGAATCAAAACCTATAAGATACTTTCCGTTGACTTAGAATCATGAAATTTTGCAAGTAGCAATGTCTTATAGCACAAGTTAAGGAAAAAATCCGAAAACCGTTAATTTGTAGTTACATTACTTGAAAAATCAAGTGCATCAAGTGCAGTATAAGCTGACACTCATACTAAGTATGAGAGTGCGCATATACTTAGTGTATGTCAGTTTATACTGGACTTTATTTTTTATGTGATGTAACTACAAATTCACGGTTTTTGGATTTTTTTCCTTTACTTGTGCTCTAAGACATTGCTTTTTGCTAAATTTCATGGTTCTAAGTCAACGGGAAGTACCTACCCTACCTATAGGTTTTAATTCCCTTGAATATGCGGCATAAACGGCCGTATCTTTTGATTGCGTTGAATTAGATGTTTGATTTCTTCACTGATCCAAGGGATTGCAGACCTAAGTATTTGATATTAATTTCAACTTGATACCTCCCACGCGTTCTGACGCGTCTTGACAGACACAGACGGACAGCAAACTTATAGGATCCGTTTCCGTTCCGATCCGTTTTTTTTTTCATTTGAGGTACGGAACCCTAAAAACAGATTAATTATCGTAATTGTTAATGTTTACGCGCCAAGTTTTACGAGAGTTCGCAGAAATATGTCAAACGAACATCACTTACTTATGACATACATACATATAGTATTACAATTTTAGTTTTAGCCATGATGTGGTAATATGACTGCCAGCGCATAGGTGTAATTTCATTTAAGACCGTGAACTGTGTCCATAATCCTGGCGTAAGCGTTCACTACAATATTTTCGCAAGTTTGGCATCGCATTTAATACGAGCGACGAGTTATTAAGATTATAAAGAGCGGGTCAGTTTGAGCGGTAGATATTTATATTCTAATTAGGTGCCAGCGACAGCGCCAGCGGCCCGGTAGGGTGCATGCGTAATTCAAAACAGAGTTCTCGTTGCAACGAATATTAAGACATTATTCAAATACGTGTAATAGTGTAGGTGATGATCTAACTTCCTGGAACATTTTTTAAAAACTTGTTTTCTTTATTTTTTATTTCAATTTCAAATAGATTTTTAATGTACTGACTTTTTGGATAAAGATTGTAAAATGTAGGAAATTGCGCCTAAATTAAGTATATTCGGTTTAAAGCATAATTAAATTAATTAAATTCAGTAACAAAATTTTGGAGATCAAATCAGTAAGTCATACTGACCAACTTTCACAACAAAACATCGTCAACTGACTAGCCAAAATGTATGGGAGGGTCGATTTTTTTTCGCGATTTCGGGGTTGGTCTCTTAATGAATATTAGTACTGACGAATATGACTTACTGATTTAATCTCCAAAATTTTGTTACTGAATTTAATTTAACCCTGTAGATTGAAGTCGTCATTACCATTATCCATAATGCTAGAAACATTACACACCTAGTCAGGCACATCGATTCAGTTACGTTTATTTGTAAGTAAATATATTTCAATTTATTGAAATCGATCTATCCGTTACAGCTACTTTTTGTTCTGCATTTTTATTAGCGCATTTGTTATTTTATTCTCGTATCAAATATCATGCTACAAGTAAGCGGAGTTTAGCAATTTAAACATGATACTATGAAATTGCATAGAAATGGAGTCCGTAAAAAAGTTAAACTACAGTGTAATGTAATGCAGAGCACGGCACCTACTGTTAGCGCGATTTCATCTTGGCGAGCAGTAAAATAAAGATGGTGCAGTAATGCATTTTACATTTTGAAGGATCATTAAACTGCGCATTACATGGCCCGGGCCCGTCGAGAGGCAATTATAAAAGAACTGTTAAGACGTACCTCGTAAAAATGAAGCAGTGTTCTTAACTGATTAAAAAGTCTTTTCTAATCTTAGCGCACGCTATATTCTTATCAATTTGTTATCAAGACGACCTATTAGCTTTTGCGATTTTTTAATATTGACCGCAAATTTACTTAAGGTCGATAGCCGTTTAGTATTATGCAATGTTGATTCATTGTTGCATGCATTTTGAGGGCACATGCAGAACGTGTTTCTGACCTATGGTAATGTTTGGCTGTAAACTTAGATAGTTTATAGTTGGTGATTCTGTGAGGTAGGCGTGGGCGCTGTCATGATTTATCAATTAACACTGAGGGCCGTATTAATAAACTCATCTCAACTCTGATCCCCGTCACAAGATGCGTCAAAAATGACAGTTTTCTATGGTTCGACGTTTACTTTGACGTATCTCGAGACGAGGATCAGAGTTGAGATGAGTTTATTAATACGGCCCTGAAACTATCGGCTTTCAGGTGAATGTCAATTAATGTCAAATTCTGAAGGACCTCGCCCACAGAGAGAGCACCAGCGACCGTGTTGACACACAGGAAAATAAATCGCAGATAACGGTAGACTCAAATGATTGGTTAATCCCAATAATGGTTTGAAGTCAATTTGACATTTGGGCTTAGTTACGTATGGTAAAAAAATTTCGTGAACTCGAAAATTGAAACCTTAACTTAATTAATGATGAAACTTTGACGACATTATTCGCACATACGTTATGTGCAATGTCAAAATTTGACAGTTGAACATTTAATGTTCAACTCTGAAAGATCACGCGTTCTATTTTTGTAATACTGATAGTTATAATGTAAATACGAAAGTATAGAGTATCGGTATTTAGCGCATATTCTTTACTCAAGTTAGGCTTGTTATATAATATACGCTTGTATGTTTATGGGTGCCATGCTACTAGTATTATAAATGCGAAAGTTTGTTTCAATCACGCCTAAACGGATTTGGATAAAATATGGCACACAGATCCTTATCATGGATTGACACATTAGTTCCCGAGGGATAAGCGATAAAAGACTTCTATACGTGAAAGGAGCCACGGGCAAAAGCTAGTGTAAAGCTATTTTAATAATAACAACAACTTTTTCGTTTTACTAATGCCGGTCATGGTCAAAAATCATGTGATGCTGTTAAGTAGGTACCAGAGGTTGCTCACCTCGCGATTCCTCTTAGTAGCTAATGTCAAGCACACATCTATCACATGAACCGCATTAAAAATGTAAGGGATTGTACAAAGTTACTTATCTCAAACGATACATAAAACAATATAAATTTGACCACTAGTAACGTCCCGTTTCTGAAATTTAATTTATATTATTTCATCATCATCATCATTTCAGCCGAAAGACGTCCATTACTGGACATAGGCCTCCCTCAAGGTTTGCCACAACGACCGGTCCTGCGCCGTTTGCATCCATCGGTTTCCCGTAACCTTAGCCACGTCTTTATATTACGTATTTAAATTAAGTAAAAATGCTAAAGGCACTTCGTCAATCCAGCTTATTTGGTAAGAAACTTTATTGTGATAATAAAATTATTACATGGTTATCCGCCCGAATTGTTTCGTGGGTATATACAGGATGTCCCAATATCAGTAACCCACATTGACACCGGAGGTAGACCAGCCTAAGACAGACCGAACCAGACACTTTTTTTTTATCATTGCTTTTTTTTTTTACTTTTGATTTATTTTTTAACGGAGTGGAAATGCGTTACGCATTGTCCCCACACGAACCAGCCTAACATGATCTTAGTAAAAATCGCATGGTTTTCAAGATTTGCCAGTTTAAAGTTCTTTTCCAATACAAACTTTAAACTGGTATATCTCGAAAACCATGCGACTTTTACTGAGGTCATGTTAGGCTGGTTCGGTCCGTCTTAGGCTGGTCTACCTCCGGTGTCAATGTGGGTTACTGATATTGGGACACCCTGTATGTCCCAATAAACCTGTTTTCTTTTAACGTTTCTACAAAACTGAAACGTTAAAAACAAGTTTGTCAACAAAAGTTTTAGTCAAAGGCTGTTCACAGACACACATATTTCCTGTTGCGAAATGTCTCGTCGGAACGCCGCAAAATCAGCAGCTATTAGGTACAACCACGATCTGATATGTGCGCGGTTTCGAAATACCTACCTGCGGTTACAATGATATCGCTTTGTACATACATATTTAGAAACCTGCGCAGGTCGGTGCAGTGTTATTTAATACGCGACCTATTTGCGGTCAGTCTGTCTCCTATACAACTCGCCCGTGATACCAACTTACAACGAACCTGCCTTTCGCGAAAAATATTTTTGCTTGAAATTGCAATAATCGCTAGTTCTCATTGCAAGGCAGCTGATGAACAGGCCACGTCCCACCTCGAAGTTCAAACCCGACAATCTTAATTAACAATTTAATTTGCTATCTTTTATCTTCTCCCCCGTCACGGTTACGGATTTAATTTGTACCTAATTTAATAATGGGACTACACTCCATGGTTGCTACCTATATCAGAATACGAATCTTGCTGTGGAATATTTTTCATAATTAACCGCAGGTGGGCTCGGGGTTTGTTATATTTTCCGTATTTACTTTAGCGTTTTAAAGGATTCGTCTGAATTACCATGTGTGTACCATATTATAATTAAAAAGTTTGTTATAAATTGTAAAACCTCACAAACCACTTTAAACAAACCTAGATATATCTTTTATTCCTTGTAGAAAAAAAGAAATGAACCTCCAAGTACAAGTAAATATTGGACTACTTGTTCATTTCCGAGCTTCCGGCTAACGAGAGGACGCGTGCGACAAGTCCAATAAGTGGGTCAAGTGACAGCCTTTACTGTGGAATAATACTTGCTGAAGAAAGGGAACTTCGTACTTTATTGACAAAGCGATCTGCCCCTCAAATACAAAAAACCTATTAACGTCGTTTGTGATTTTAATAGTAAATTAAATAAGAAGATACGGAATGAATTAGTGCACATTGTTGGAAGTTGCGGCTATTTAAACTTTACTAAATGACTATCAAAAATACACTTCTAACATTTTGCGAAATGACTTCAGTTTTTTTAACACCGACACTATCATTTACCCGGCAGACATTTAGTACTGACCACTAAAATTACATCACACATTATTGGCTTCGCTGAATTAGTAAGTTCATTCATAATTGCGTGACATATATTTAGATGTGTTGTGTAGTGGAGTGGTATCGTATTTTCGCGTCGGGTCCTGGCGCGCCGGAGGAACAGTCACACACGCCCGGCTAATTGAAGTCCAATGTCGTGCCGGCCGCCCACGGTGATTGATACTCGACCGTCGTCGCAGCTTCTAATTCGATTGTGTTATTGTTTTGGACGCGCACCGACCGCCGACGACCAACTGACGCCCGCTTGCTTTGAACGTGGAACTTTTAATGCAAATTGTGTTTTTTAAATTCCGCTTCTCTTTTTACCATTGGTCGACCTTGACATGGAATAATCTTATTAGCCTAATTTTAATAAAAAAATAATGTTAACCGGGTGTAAGCTCTCTCATGTGCTATTAGGTCTACCAATAAAAATGTTTCCTAAAAACTCCTGTGGTCCCTAAGCACTCCACACCAAGAAGTTAAAATAACCAAACTAATAATACTTGACCACCCTGAAAGCAAGTAGCCCGTAGCTTGGTGGAGGTAGGCAGCTAATTAGTCGCGCCATATTGCCATCAATATCCATTAGTGGCGCCGCACGCGACGGCCACTGTGACGATTACACCCGCTAAGATATGCAGCGAGATCCGGCGATAACGCCGACGGCACTAAACTGGACCATAGTCCCGGAAGCCGCAGATATACCCGCTGCCCTAAATATAGAAATTTTAGCTGCAAAACACGTTAAGACGAATAAACGCATCTTTAGCAAACCAGCTAAATGTTTTATCTAAAATGAACCTTAACAGCTAATAAAATTTATATTGCTCAAAGCAATATGTTCGTTACAAAACTATTGAAGCCTGAATGCTTCAACTATACGAAAGGGTAAGGGCTATTATTAAAATATCAGATTGTGTCGAACGTGCAGCGATCCGCCAGGCACGATCCTGTTTAATTCGGAAGTTCTTCACCTCGCCGGCTAGTGGTGCGTCGGCACGCCTAGAAAGGGTTACCCGCTGCCCTAATCTTTGAACTATGACTTGACCGTTATAACGCATTTATAATTTGCTCTTCGATTATTTAGTAGACGGCGTGCCACGCTGAGATACGAATAAATTAGTTTCGTGTTTGGGAACAAAGCCATCCAAAGTTTGAGTAACGGTCACAGGATCATTGTAAGAGTTAAACTTATTCCACTATCTGTTGAGTGCTACGGAATCTGCTTTATTGTTTAGTTTGCTTAACGGATTGTTTAATTCGCTTTGGAAGCTTGACGAGTGCTTTTCGACTTAAAGGGTAGCAAGTTTAATTCAATTAAAATGTTTGTCGTTTGTTGTCAAAATTCTATATAAAACGATTAACAGTATTTATTAATGTTATCAGCGTTATCAGTTATTAAAAATAGAAAAAATAGGTTAAAGGGGTCACCTATGAACTATGACCGAATAAAATGATGTTACCATAGAACGACGGGTCGCCGGACTCGGGCGTCGCGCGCGCAGGTGTAAACTCGCCCTAACTCAACGCAGCTTCCACGCTCATTTACATAGGCAGGGTATCTTATGCACTCTGCCTGCACTCGCTTCTCACTTTATAATTCAAATAATCCACGCGAACGTACGGCGTATAGAAGGAAATGTGAGAATTTGTAACTGAATTTTTACTAGGCATTTAACCCCAAATTCTCTCCCGTGCTATCAAAAGGACTAGGAGCTCTTTTATGCCCTTTAATTTAGGTAGATGGACTTGAGTCTTTAAACACCAAACATACGTACTGTGAACTGCGAAAGAAGACATATTGTTGGGAGAAATGGTGACATCGAAACTGGGAACTGATAATGCAGAGTTCTTTAGATGGAGAGGAAATGTCATGGTATAACACCTTCTTATATTCAGTTTATTAGATATATTATAGTAATTAGATATATTTAACATGCCTTTAAGCTAGTTACAGTGCAAATTGTTTAGGAATAAGTATGTTTTGTGTTAACTTACCTGATATGGTGTTAACCTAAAACACAATTTTCGTACATTACAAATCTAGTTTACAAGCCTTTGAATAACAATGATTAAATAAACTCCTAATACATTCTGGGGCATTGTTCAGCGGCGCAAGACCGCGGCTGGCTCCGTGCTAACCACCGTAGCCTTGCCCCAGCGGATGTAATCAAATTAGATAGATGACGTCACACCAACACCACTACGCTAATTGCCAAACGATGCCGCGATCAGAAAATCTCTGCTAATGATCAGCAGGGAGCCATTGCACCTACATGCTGCAATAATTCTTAATTTAGTTAATTTTGCAAAGTTAACAACAAACACCAACAGCTTAAATTCCAAAAACATTAAATTCTGTCGGATTATTTGCAGAATGGGGGTGGAAGCTCCACCCCTACGGCACGTTAACGGTACAATGATATTTCATTTGCACATTATTTCAAATTAATTCATACACAGTTTATAAGTACAATGTAACCCTTTATTTAGCAGAATACGAATCCAAAAATATCATTATTTAGCCAGTCAGGTTATGATGTTACCGTATCGAAGCGTTTGTCTCGCGGTTTAGAAGGCGCGTAGGCCGGCTGCTCAAGTGGTGGCTTCCTTCTGTGTTACGTCACCCGCCCCGTGATTCACGCGTTCTGCTCCGCGGACCGCAGATTGTTATTCCGACTCAACTATAACCTCGCGACCAGCTGCGGTCCTGCCTCAATTAGCCACGTCCTTGTGGCTCCATATTAGATACACGAATGACACCATCAGGTACGTCTACCCGTCTATGATAAATGAGCCGTTGTTTTATATAAGTTCAACCGAACTTATCACCAGTCCATACGTCACGCTAATCCTTTTAACGAGTTTTTGTCTGTCTCTAAACAAACCACTATTCCACGTATAATGGAACTAGTTAAGTTCCGGAGCCATTAAACAAAGCTGATTGCAGCGGAACATGGAACACAAATTCTAGCTCGGAACAATATAACGATTATGTCATTCATAAAGTAAGTGCATTAATGTAGGGAGCGGGGGCG
Organism: Tortrix viridana; assembly: GCA_963241965.1. Lineage (NCBI taxonomy): Eukaryota > Metazoa > Arthropoda > Insecta > Lepidoptera > Tortricidae > Tortrix > Tortrix viridana. Next base: position 12,976,737 of record OY725172.1, read on the forward strand.
ACATCTTTGTGTACTCCGCTGCGACCCGCTGCTTCTGATGTGAAAAGCAGTTTTCAGATATGTAAATAATAGAACGACACTCGCAAGCCTCATACATTCGTCATAGGTTCTTATAAAGTTTTAAACATTTGTTAAATTGGCAGGCATTTCCCATCATTCAAGAAGCCGTTTAAAATGTATAAACTCTATCTAACCCAAATAATCTATTCTGTACTTGCTCGTAAGAGCACAGTAACATTTGCGATTTCTTGATTATTTGCGTGAAGACATTAAAACATTAATTTTCCTTTGATCGGGATCTTCAGCTTTACAACATGAAGTACCCCAAATAAATATATAAAATCAATATTTCTTCAAACAAACCGGAAAGCTTTTAATACTAAAATCACCTCCGGTTACCCCTCAAACCTTAAATCTCACCCAATCGCTAATTTCTTTACCTTCGTAATCTCCTTACCGGATTTATCTCCTTTCGGAGGTAGAAATTCCGCACACAATTCAAGCAACATGATACCCTAAGTAAGTATTCCCAGACGGCTAATGAAACTTCGCAAAGCCAACACGAGACCGCGCTTATTTAGAGACGGCGATGTCGAGCAGATGACGCCCAAACAAATCTCAATATCTGGCATATGGTATGAATATTTAGAGCGGCAGAACGCACCGAACGCTTCTCCGCACGGTTATAAGACATCGAAAATAGATTGTGCGAACGGGGTTAGTCGCACCTGTTTGGCTTTCAGGCTTAAGCGGGGTTGGGGTCGAGGGCGGGGGAAGGGCGGCAAATTCATTAATAATGGCCTACAATGAGACGCCCTTATTTACGGGCTGCGGCAACCGAGTCAAACCGCATCGTACACGCGATGCAGCTTATTCCGCAATGGCAACACCATGTGGATGCCGCTGCAGCAACCGTAATACAATATTTCTGAGTCTGACGCAACTTAGAATTTTAAATTTACTGGTTACTCTTCTGAAGATATTGAACTGGTGGCCAAAAGCTTTTAACTTTACTACAAATACTTCGTACTATAAACTTTGCAATTAACTCATTGCGACGTTTTCTTTTGTTCAAAACGATAAACAGTGCGTTAAATCAGCTTAATTCAGACCGTTGAACATAACATAATCTTGTTTGTTCGTGTCGCGTGCATATAAAGCTAACCGGCAGGTTTCAGTGGGAATGACGAGTTCAACACACTATTAGTCAATCATGTCCATTGTCACCTCGCCGGACGGCGTGTCTGACCAAAAGAAAAAACTTCTATTCACGCACAGATGGAAGAAATGATCTGCTTAATACGGTCACGGAATTTGCGTTTCCAAAGAAGTTAAATCATTTAAGTTTTTAGAACTACGATATTCTTCTAGTTTTAAACTTTTGTGTTAATGTGATCGTTTGTCTTGCTTCGAGACTCAACAGCCCCCTTTAGTTATAACGACCCCATTAGTAGTATAAACAAATATTGATTGTGTCATGATGATGAACTTGAAAGTGTTTATCAGTCTTTGGTTTTGGTCTAACCTCACGAATCTGCGGGAGTAAGCGAGCGAGGTACAAAATGTCGAAACATGAGCGATGTTCTTTGTTCCACGCAGTTTAATCCGATATTGTGAGTCATTGTATTATTAGTAAACTTAACTACTTGACTATGTTTTGTGATAGCTCGGTAATAAAAAACCAATGAGTTAACACAATATTGAACAGTCACCAAATAGCTTTTATGCTTAATTTTTTTCTAATTCAATGAAGGCAATCCAGTGATATTAACCTTTTATCCGCTCGGTCAATTAATAGAAAAGTTTTATACCCTTTTTGGTAGATATTCTGTGCTTTCACCATGTTTCACAAGTATAGCAAGCATTACATTGCATCATATTATGTAATTTTGTATAGTTGGCGACACGGGCACTTTCAATGAATATTCTCGGCGGTTAAAAGGAATATCGCTACATTTAAAGCGAAACTTTTTGAGTTAAATCAAATATCTGTTGTAAGAGTGTTAGTGAAATATGTCTATATCAGAAATGGATCAATGAAACGAATAAAATAGCCATCGGGCTAAATGCGTGTACAAACAGTCCGCCGAGAGGCGGGATGAGGTAAGCGACCTTAAAAGCCACTTAGCAGCAGTGCGCTCACGGCGCACCTCTCGCTGCGTTTCTTATTACTTAGCGAATAATTCGGGTAATAACTTGCTTCTCGCGTACTTTCCTACCGTGTTCTAAGTGTAATATAACGGGGTCGGTGAATGCGACTAATTAATGTTTTTTTTACCTCGGTAAACATCGTGAATCTTTTAATTTAATTGCAGATAAGACTGCATATGAATCAGAATTATTTTAGACAGCTTGATATTTAATTTATTTTTTTACATTGAGTTTTCTGAAAAGGCTCACCGGATATTATAGAGAATACCAATACGCCCCAAGTTCTCGCCTTGATATTACAACAACCGATAACAATGGATGCCAATAGAAGTCAGTCATTTCCGCGCCCACGTCAAGGATCCGGAACCCATTTGGACCCGTGGTTACACGCGGTGGAGAGACACCGTACTTCGATTTGCTAAAATAAGGATTGCTCTGCAACACGAGCACACACATTAAATAGCTTATTGCATTTTGTGTAATCATCCTTCCCAATAGTTTGATTGATTGATTTTGAGAACACAAGTGAAATATTTGTAAAGGACACTAAAAATAGACAAAAATATTAGGTAGGTGCCTACACCATATTTATGGGGTTTTTGTTTCATCCCATCGATAAAGAAGAAGAGCTTATTTAAAATATACAGCAATAAAAGCTTGAAAACATTCGGATTTAGACTCTCATTGAAGTGTGACTGTCGGACTTAGAATTATGACAAAAACGTAATAAATAACTCATATGAGATATCTTCGTGCTCCCAACGCGGATTAGCCAATTACACCGATGCGCTTCAAGGAAGCTAACTAGTTTCTAAATTCTTCGTATATTTAATTTAGCTTAATTGGTGTGTAGATACACAGCAGCAGGCAGTCGACCGAGAATTTGTGCCTCTTTGTTGGCGAAATCGCGTTTAATTTAAAACGGTACCCTCGCGAATTATGCTCCGTACGACTGAATCTCTTCGTCTATCACTTACGTGCCATTGTTTAAAAAATACCGTCTCAGCGGAACTTGCACTTCAGCTTTTTTCAGCCACTGTAATATCCCTGAAAATAATCTGAATCACTGAATGTATATGGTATTATCCTATAACAACTAACTAAGCCTAAGCTATCGGAGGAAACGAGCTACTGATACCTACCTACTTTGAACAAATTGCAGCCAGCTGTCTTAAACGGGCGTTGGAGTCGAATACACGTCTCCTAAAAACGTACTTAGAGAAAGGACCTGATACATTGTACCTACTGTTTGTTACCCCACGGAAAATAAAATTTTACTTCGATGTTTATGACTCTTAAGTAATATACACAGCCTTAACTTCTCAACTAAAGTTAAGGTTTAGACTACACTTTTTGCGCCACTTTTTGCGTAATGTATATTTTATGACTATATTTTAATGAACAATCGTACATAAGGAGGCAAGTTTCGCATTAAACTTATGATATGACCCCTTCTCCCACTGATCACTTGAAAAAAAGTGGACGTTTGACACGCGTGGGTACTTTTTGCTTAAGTAGCAATAATATGAATGTTACAGGAAACGCGACGCGTGCGCAGTGAACTGGTGAGGAGATGAGGCGCGTGGGCGCACCCCCGCTGGCTTATTATTGTTGAACGATGGGCTTAACTTTTAGGATCGCAGACGGTCATCAATGAGAATAATAACGGTTCATTGGCGTTCCTTGTGAATTGAATGTCCCAATTCTTGATGCTCTTATTTAGTCCTTAGTGCTGTCCTTGACATTATCTAACCAGCCAAATTTTAAACTCAAAATTTAACATCTAATTAACGATTAAAATCACGTAATAAAACTCAAGTTGGACCTAGAAGGCTCTGCTTCACGCGACCCGGTTAAATTTAGTTTTTTTGCGAAATAAAAAATTTTGCTGTACACGCTCTTTAAATTAGCACTAACACGATAATTGACGCATTTGTCACAGTAGGTATAAGACGGGCACCAGGTATCAGTGTTTTTCGGACCACGTGCATGATACCTATGTGTGTGTAGGTAGGTAGGTAAATAGTTTTAGATCAATACTCTAGCGTATTGCTTGCAGTTTCATAGATCTTCTATCTTTGGAGGAGTCGACGTTGTCCACGGCTTGTTGTCTGGATTTCGAGCACGGTGTACGATTATTTGTGCTACGATTGGTAACCGTGTTCTTGTGTAGTCAATGTACTCGTGCACTACATACTTGTGCTTCGCTTGTGTGCGTGGACGTTCGGCGTGGGACGGGGCAGTGCATTTTTTGCGGGTATAAGATGAACGACGGGTATGAGTTCGTTGAACCTCATCGCGAGCTCGACGCCGAAATTCGCCAACAGAGCGCATCTTCCGAATTGTGACGCGTGCATTTTATTTCAAAACATCTCCATGCTTTTACAAATTTAAAGCTATGTTTGCAGTCATATCCGCCGCTAATATTTGTGAGCGTATTGGAAGCTTAGCTATTATGACCGTCGCAAAATAAACAAAAAAATGGTTTTATTTATAGGTCGTTGATTAGTTATGGTACCTACCTACCATATAACACTTTTGCTTTGCGTGTCGGAAGCGGTCTGGACGGCACGCATTGTGAGCAGGCGGCCGGCACGACGAAACAGCTGTCCTGGTATCATCGGCCACTCATTACACGTTCAAATATCGTCTAAAACACGCTACCTAATTAGTACTGTTGCTGAGCTCGTATCGCGTCTTCCGTCCGAGAAAAATTTAAGTGGTTTAATCTGTGTGACGGAGCTTCATAACTTTATGGAGCGCATAAGCTCGCTAGACAAAGTAAAGCCGGGTTCGCAAACACATTCGCCAGCGGCCAAATTAATGTGTAATATATATTCAGAGCGAAGCTTTGTTGGGCCACGATCAGTAGCATAACTATTATTATTAGTAATTAGTGACTATTAGATGACCGCTTCAGCGATAAATTTAAATTTGTATATATTGTGTGTAGTATCGAATTGAGGCAAACATAATAAATAAATATTTGAAAAGTACGTTACTGCTACAAATTAATACCTTATTTTGTATACATACTATTAAATGTATTCAACAGTTTATAGTTAGATATTTCCTTTTCCTTAACATTGATAGCGAAAGGTATAGAGCTAGTAGTCATACAATGAATTAATCCGTCTCAGAAAGGTTTTAGGTTATTTACAAGACTAACTTTGCTAAACAGAATCATACAAGTACATCATACTTGAACTGTATCACCTAGACCGTTTTAGGAGGTACGGTTAAACAAAACTTTTTGTGGTTTTCAGAAGAAAATACATATCAGTTTGCTCGCAAAATAGTTTTGTTCTTTAATAAGAACTTGAACTATTGAAGACTGTCGAAAGGACTTATTTCTCTAAAAAGCTTAGAAATAACAATAAGTTGTAGTCCGAGTTCGGAGAATGTCGAAAGTAGGCCCACGTGATACACTTCGGTTACGATGGGTAATTCTTCGAGCGTTTCAACCGCTCTTATTCCCCTGCTTGCATTATTGTCGAATTTCCTGTAGATTGGTAGCATTTTCTGTTATTTTGTAGAAGTCAGGGCAGTCTTCAAGATAACTGAAAATAGCATTCAAAGCTACAGGAATTTCGACATTAATGTGACCAAGGGAATGAGAGCGGTTGAAACGCTCAACGAATTATGGTTTACATTCACGGTCAGTTAAACTCATCAGTTAACTGACGTACATCCAGAAGCTGACCTTGAGTTCGTATAATTTTAACTTAAGATTTCACATTCACGGTCCGTTTTTGGATGTACGTCAGTTCAACTGATCAGTTTAACTGACCATGAATGTCCACTTTTAGCCATGTATTTCGCTATATATAGAATTCGTTCGTATTTAGCAGCTCTATATGCGGTGAAGTATTGTGCTTATAAATAATGTTAATATTTGTTTCGGTTTGAGCGGCACTTATACGCACGAAAATAATTATAAATCACACTCAATAACAATCTTTAAATCATACAGAACATGTTTAGGTATTAGCTATAATATTAGTACCTATATTAGTATTTGCTATAATATTGGAATGGCCTTGTTTCGGGCAATGCCGCGTTGCAAACAATAGTTTCACATTTTATTAAGATGAGTGTTGGTCTGATAAAAAACGGCTATTTCAAGTCAAACGACAGCAAAAAGCGTATAAACGAGCTTTTAGATGTCACGGTTGGTGGAGTGCGGCGGCAAAAACTAGCACACGTCGGGTCGTGACTGCGCCTGGGCCGCCGCGCTCCCGCCGGCGTATTGAGACATCATTAATTCCACAATATTCATAAATCCCGTTCGATTCAAGTAACCACTCCAATGTACCTATTATTACACGAGGGATTTTTTTATCAGCGTCTGATGACTTCCGAACGATATTTGTTGGTCAATTTTATTTTTGTAAAACTTTGAAACCTTGGGATAGATTTAAGGTTGCGTCCGCACTGACAGGCGGCTTGCTCGACACGCTAGGCTCCAGGCGCTAAACAAGTCGCCTGTCAGTGCGGCCGTAGCCTAAGAAAACATTGGTTATATTGTAATATCGACACTGCATTATTAAGTCATCATCAGTCTTGTATTTCGTTCATTCCTTATTATCTGCCTCTAAAGACATCGATGAAGCTAAAATAAATTTATTGGAGTTACACCAGGTCAGAATGTGCATCGACGCTTTTATACTAATTTGTACAAGACATTTAAATGTAACGTGTTATGTAACACATTAAATACTTCTGGCATCGTTTGGTGAAATGTCAATTGGCTGCTTTGGATATAATGGAATCGGCAATCGGAATCGCGGAGATCGTTGGCTCATCGGTAGGGGCTTTAGGGGTTAGGTAATTTCAGATCATCAAGAACCGACCGTTGTAGAATTGTTGTCTCTCTAACCTAACAAAACCCAATTCCGCCATCATCTTTCCATCATCGGTTGGACGTCCAGACGGAGGAAGCGGTGTCACACTTGTGCTGTCGAAATATCTACCAAATCGTTCGCACAAAGCGTTTTGCTTCTATTTTAATGAGGGCTGCTAAGGAGTAGACATTACTTCTATTTCATCCATATTTCCAGAGGGATAATAATTTTGAGGGCTTTAAAGACTAGAGTACTCCATCCTCGACTTCATCGTTTCTATCCATCAGGGGAATAAAGGGAAATCGCTGGTCAATCTCGTATTTAAAAAAAAATATTCGTTGTACAAAATACGTAGGTGATCTAATCGTTTTTAAATTCCAGAAATTATCCTCTTTCCAACTAGTAATCCTAATTGTAAAAGCACAATATGTACATATGTAATATAAAATTAATATTACATTATTATAATGTGTATTCCAATACCCTAAAGCGTGTGCTAGACGGTTTAAAACCAAGTGACCTCGGTTTGAAACCACTGTCTACATGGTTTCAAACTACCGAGTTCACTTGGTTTGAAACCATGGTTTGAAACACGCTTAAATGAAAGATTTCAGTGATTATTAAACATGTTATTAAAAGTGCGGTTAAAGTTATTTGAACAAATATAAACATTTTAAGCTTTTAACTTAATTGTAATTTTTGCATCAGTATCCAGACTCTGATTTGCCCAATGCATTTTTTGCAGTTTTGGAAGTGTCATACGTAACTTCACTTATATTTTTAAGTGGGATATGGTCTGCAGTTGCAAAGTGGTTCACGTAGCGTGTCCTCGGACGGGTCACGCGCCGACCGCAAACCCGTTTTGCAGCGCACTTTCGCCGCTCTCCGTCTGCGCCGGCGCCGATAGCGCTCTCTCGCTCACCCCACCCTCCCGCACCCTCCGACCGTGCTAACTCACTCACACTCGGCTTATTCGCCACCTTGCAACACCAAAATTGCAGTCTAATAAAAATAATTGTTCTCTGATGTGGCGAAATCCCTACTACCCATATCTAGACACGCGGCAGCGTGTCAAGCCAAGTTCAAGCCAAAGAAAGGAATTGGCGGCATGTCGACGCAGCAGCCGTATATTACACGAACCATTCGGAGCGACTTTTGACCCCTTAATAATTCAAAATCTATTTAACATAAACACATGAAATTTAGTTTATTTATTAAAACCCCTTAGATTAACTAGAACCCCAAATTTAATTAACACAGCTCAAACGGTTATTGAGATATCTCAATAATATTAACGTTTAAAAATCGTCATTTTTATCACTGATCGACTGGCTGACTGCTGACTGACTGACTGACTGACAGTCTGACATATAGATCAAAAATCTAACACACTTCCAGATGACTTAAAAAGTTGAAATGTTTTGCAACATTTTATTTACAGCTACTTGTAATTACAAATAGTAATTGATTACAAGTAGAAAATAACAAAAAAAAGGAAACTATACAGCGTAAACGCAGGAAAATGTGGTTAACATGAACCTATGCATGTACCTATGTGAAATTCGGATGTTCCACTCAAGCTCCTAGACTATTGGACCAATTTTAATAAATGGAGTGTCAAATGATTCGTCATAAACGTGCGAGTTATATAAAAATTATAAAAGTGCGTCATACTAGTCGCCAGCCGGGTTTACGTTTATAATTATAAATTATAATAATAATTTCTTCACAAAAAGTAATGATATCACATCAAAACATAAATCTCACTGTGAAAATGGGAGCCAAGTTCAATACTAAGAATACCTACGCGTGGTTGTCGACTTCGCCGACAAAAGAATTGAGATCTAAATGGATACCAAGTTCAGTAGATAATCCTGAAATTTATTTATAAGAACATACATATTCCCACCACGCATATTCTTAATATTAAACTTGGCTCCCGTTTTCACAATTACATTTATGTTTTTGATGGGCTATAGGTATGTTACATTAAGGGTAGTAACGGGTTGGCGTAAAGTAATGAGAATGAATTCAATTAATTATAGCAGGCAATTTAAAAAAAATACAAAGAGGATTTTGACAATAATTATAATAAATGTCAAATATGCCAATATTGTTAAAAAGGCAAAAAAGGATTAGCTGGCTTAATAAAAAATGTCTGCTAGGGAGTTATTACGTGAACGTGTCTATCGCCTACTTGGACAGCGTGAAAAATCTGAAGTGGTCGCTCACTTCAAAGCTGAAAATGTACCTACCTCCATCTACAATTTATCTTTTGATCCAGCAATGGGAACTTATGTTATGAAGATAGATATTGTCCGTCGTATGATGAAAACGGTAAGAAGAAAGCTACGAAAAATTGAAAATGGGGGACCTTTTGCTGTATTGTAATTATTGATTATCGTCCTGGTTTTAGTTTATTTTTGGATAATACAAAGCTATATAACCCTAACAAATGATTTAATGAAAAAAAAAATGTTATTCTCATTTCTTTAAGCTAACCCGTTATTGCAATTTACTTCAGGGCTCACTTAAAAGTAGCAGTTTTGATTTGGAAAAATAAAAAAGGTATTATGATGGTTGAAAATATTGGTTACTATACCTAATTAGATCCAAACACATTGACCGGTTAAAGCCTGTGCACAACGGGGCGGGCGGAAGTGTGGCAGCGGCGAAAAGCTTCGCAACTGCATGAGGAGAAAGGAAGCGGCGCGGTGTGATAAGGCGGCCGGCAGGCGAGGTGAAGGGGTGCCGAGGGGCGGGAGGGCGTGGGGGGCGCGGGGTGCGCGCGCAGCGGCAGTCCCCTCGCCTCGCCACTCGCCTCCCGTCAGTCGCCCGCCGACTCCGCTTGCGCTTGTGTGACTCGCGCCGCTCCGTGCACTGCACTCGTGCTTCGAACACGACGCGCGCCGCCCCGCTGTGGCCGCGAACGCCACTTCTACTTACCGGCGAAACGTTTCTCCTAACTTACGTGCTACTTCCTCTGTTTTAATAACTTTTGGACATACACTTCCCTACCCGGCTTGTTTACCCCTCATCATGTAAGTGTTACGCTCATACTATTAAAAGCGGCAGGATATTGTCGAATTCGGAACTCGCGTCCAAGTGTGCATCGTGAAAGTTTGTGAATTAAGCTAGTGCCTATTCATCCTGTATTATCATTATTGTGTTTGTTATTTGTGAACGGAGTGAGTAGAGACGGCAGCTACTTCCGAAATTCGACGGTAAATTTTCGAAGGGCCGAAGCGAGTGGCATTTTTCAGTAGCATCGTCGCCGACCCTCGCTCCGGCCCGGGGTCGCCGTGCGCCGCATGAGAGCTTTCGCCTTGGCCATCGCAAGCACAACGCGATCGGCTTCCATCAATATTGCCATAATGTAAAAGTTACTCGCAGTGGAAGTCTACAGTAATCCCCATCAAAACTTCCCTTCCTCCTCCCGTCTAACGAACATCGCTTTCATCCGGTCTGTGTGGCAAAGGTTTCTTATTTCCTCTTATATTTTAGTAGTTAATATCCTTTTATTAGATGCAAGTGTTTTTATTACACGTAGGTGTTAAACTTTACAATAATTTTGATGTTGGTCGATTTACACGAAAATAAGTTTAACTTAAGTGTAGATGGTTACTAACTTCCTATTTCAACGCCAATTTTTTTTACGGATACGTACCTAGCAGGTGCATAGGTATTTCTTTTAATTCAAACCTAAAATGCCCTTATTTTTTATTGCAAGTTATCTACTTCAGACAGCTTCTCCCTCACACCTATTTACACATGTAAGTAAAGTAGCGATTCGGTAAAGATTCTTTAATGTCTGTAAATAACATGGCCGGGTTAAAATGGTCTACCTATTCATTTCCTGTTTCCTTTCCTTAAGCTCCACTCGGCATGTAATCGAAATCCCCAAATAGGGTAATTGCGCGGGTTTACCGTCCACCTCCAGTTTTCGTCCAGTAGGCTGAACAAAAGCTTAGAATAGTAAAACAAAGACGGCGCATGTTTGGTCTTGATACGGCCCTAAGTTCCAAACCATTACTTCTACAAACATAAACATACTATGGGACAAATTGAGACTAATAAAAAATACGGTACCTAGTTGGTGGTTTGTTTTCGTGCCACGAAAGTGTCGTCGCGGTCCTAGAAAAATAGTACTATGTAATTTCGTACAAAGGTTTTTTAGGCTCAATTTGAACATGATGAACTTAAAATAAAGTATTAGGTAATCAAATATTATTAACGAAAAAGGTAAAAACCTTTAGTGGACTAATACCAAATTACCTAATCTGCAAAATATTTAGTTTTCGTCCACTTGGACGAAAACTAAAAAGACAAGTGCCATTTTGTATCAGTCTAAATTTCTAAGAACCTCTGCGATTTTATTGTGTTTAATGTAAAATGATCTTTGGTAGTTACTCGATTAGACATTTAGTTTTCGTCCACTCAATTTTCTTTGTAGTACCTACAAGTAAAATAAATTTTAATATGTGGACGAAAACTGAAAATAGAGCGTAAAAGTATAGATTAATTTTCGTCCATTTGCTCTGGAGTGGACGAAAACTAAAAACAATTCGCTAGTTTTCGGACGGCAGGTTTAAATTTATTTGATTACTTTAAAAATAGTACTTATGTTGCTAGATCAAGAAAATCTATCGTCAGCAGTCTTTTTTGTTTTAACTACTACTTCGTAGCTCATCTACAATATAGACGAAAATTAAATGACAATAGGACGAAAACCAAAATTTTCGGACGAAAACTAGCCAAATCGGTACTTTTGTCATTAACATATTTTATAAAATAAGCATAGAAAATTATAAATTAATGCTTAATTTAAAATTAAAATAGATTGTATTAGCACTAAAAATAAATATTTTGTATTTGCATTATGTTATTTGAACATATTATTTGGAGCCTCCAAACTTGGAAACTCCACTAATTTTGGACGAAAACCGGCGAAATCACTCTTCTGAATACCTACCTACATTCCAGAAGGTTTATCAATTTTACTTCTCAATAATTATTTCCTGAAACTAATATCTATGACAATTGTTATGAAATGATTTATAATTATTATGTGTACCTATCTACACATGACGTCACCAGGAAACACTGGTATGCCCAATGTTTAACAAATTCCTTATTTTAATACCACGAGAAATAGGAAGCAATGTTTAAAAATCCTGAATAGCAAAGGACTACAATGGTGTGTTTGTTACGTTCGTTCCATCGACGAGGGTAACAGCTGGCTTCGCTACCTGCTCCGCTCCTGACAAACGAAAAACGTCTGTCAATAGAACCCGGCTGCTTTTACTATTATTATTGTTCTATTTTACAACTTAAATAATCGCTGACAATGTTTTAATTTAACATGGCAGCGCATTTATGGGAACAGACATAGGTATTTTCCTTTAGTCTTATTGCAAAAAGTTGACGTCCTAATTTATGTCAAAGTATTTATATAAAATACCGAATTTAAATAATTACTCCACTTAGCTTCTTACTCACAACTGATGATTCCTTCCCTAACGTCGATATTTTATCGTCTTATTCGTGCGCTTAGGTATTGTAGTAGCTATTTCTTTTGATTAGTTACATAGGTACATTTAATGCAGTTCTGTTGACAGTACTGAGGGTTATATTTCCATAGTGTGCAACGGCCACTAAACATAACTACCTAAATGAAAGTATACTTCACCTTAGATAGGATAGCTTAGCTATCAGCGAATTACTAAACGTATAACCCAACAAAACCAAAATGGCCGACTTGATAAGCCCGTCGCTATCGGAATTAATTATCTTATCTGGGTGAAAATTAAACGGATGTGACACACAGCCTAAGTTCCAGATTATGCGGCGAAATTAATCATTGATAAGACTGTTGGCGGCTTTAGTCCTTCACTAACGTCTGACTGAAGTTGGAGCATTGCCTTGGATAAAAACATGGACGCCAAAATGTATGGTAACTTCTAAACATAGTATTTACAACCATACAGCTCCAAATGCAACATTTTTTGAGCGGAAATATGCACAGTGCACTTAAAATTGCCAACATTGCGCACCAGTGCAGCATTTAGTGTTGTATTTTTGTATGTTTTGTTGATGCGATCAGTTTAATGTCGGCGTGCCGCCGCGCCGGCCTCGGGCCCGGCAGCACGTTCGATAAGGCGTGCACATTAACGGGCGCGCTGCAGCGATAGCGTCCGAATCGTGTAATTTGCGCCTCGTAAATTTAAGCCGTCGCAAATTTTTCGCCTCTCTCGCTAATTACCAGTCCGCCGTCGTCCTCCGGGACTGCTAAATGTGCCTCGCACACGTCCCGAATGCGGGAGCAGCACTAGTGTACATAGTTGGGATCTACTGTTTTGCAGTGTTCGTTAAACAATGGCCTTTGTTTTGGCTACCGGAGCGGACCTAATTAATCATTTGGTTGCAGTTGCACATATGTAATTTGCACATAATTATGATTAAGTTGGACGACGATGTAAACAAAGGTAGATAAATTTGAACATAAAACTCCACATACTTATTATTACATTCATCCCTAAAATTTAACTCTAATCTTGAGCTAAAGTTAAATTAGCATCTCTTATGAGTAATTAAATAAGTTGATCGAACATGTGTGTTTAGCTTTATTTCCTCCACGTTGTGAGTCAACCATCTCGCGTGGTCAGCGAATATAGAGCTGCACGAGGAATAACAAACGGTGACATCACTTTTGAGTCTGCCGAACGCCATACGCAAAATGTAACATCTACCTCCCTACTTCAATTTTCAACCGTTTTCCTGTGATTCATGTTATAAATTGCTCTGACTGCAGTCTAATAGGTACGTGTCCCTGAACGCTGTTACAAGTGTGGCGCGAATCGACTTGTTTAAATTTGATTTGCCGTGAAGACAACGTTGCACCTTAAACTTAGGTACACATTATGACTTTTGTTGTCGTTTCATTATTTGAATGTTTCATCTGTGCTATGCTCAAACGCATAAACTACAAATATGAGGACAATAAGTGAAGAGTTTCATGTTTTCAAATAGTTATGTTACTGAAACACTTAAAACAGGTAGGTAGGTACGTAATTAATAAGTTTTTTGTACAAAAACGAATTTTCAAGACAAGTCTTTTGACGACTTTATTCTTACCTACTTAAATAGTCATATCAAGACCAATCTAAAAAATTCAACACGGTGTGTCTACCAACGTTAACTGCATCAGATCAGCTATTGAACGCTTAAACACGCATTATATGTATATCGATATTTACTTGTATCAAATTTTAGCACCTTATTTAAATACTAACTACTTAAAATACTAACAGTCTGTTTCACAATCGTCAAACAAATTGAGCCGTTTCCCTTGCATACACTTGAAAATAGACAAGGAGAGGGCTATCTTTAATTGACAGATGAATTTACTTGTCGATTGTGAAACAGGCCCTTAGATTCATAAAAGCTCTCAATAATAACGGTAAACTTAAATTGAATGTTTGTAAAAGTTCTGACTCAAGACCCGAACTCTTTCAGAGTATGTAGTTTGGTTACAAGATCCAATTTTCTTGACAAAATCCCCGATTTATTAGTAAATTTTCAAACATTTTATGTCAATGGTATATTTTGCCGAAAGAGGCGGCAGTGACCTTTTTAAAATTTGAAAACCTATAATGTTTTTAACTGCTTAATTAATGTAAATTTGTATTTCTTATATTTTCTTCTTTCCCTGAGGTTGGGCCGAAATTCCGGTCATGTCAGGAAAATCCCTGTCGTTCGATAATCCTACGCCCGACGGATTTTAATGAAACAACTAAGAACCACAAAGTTTCATATTTAGGAAGACTAGCCTTTTTGATGACTTTATGTGAACAGACCGAAAGTAAATAAAAGGTCTAAATAAAGGTCAAGTGCGAGTCGGACTCGCGCAACGAGGGTTCCGTATTTAAGATAATATGGTTGGTAATCTATATTTACCAACCATATTATCTTAAATAATATAGTTGATAAATATAGATTGCGTTTTTATAAACCATATGGTCTATTTTGAGTTGCCTAAATTTAACACAAATTTTCAAAGATTTTTAGTTATTTCTCAAAAACTGTAAATTTTGAACACGAGATTTTTTCAGATTGGGGGGGGGAGGACGGGGGACGGTAATTTTTTATATATTTTTGGCTATAAATCTACAGACGGACGAACGGACAGACAGACAACAAAGACTCACTATAAGGGTTCCTTTTTTACCATTTTGGTACGGAACCCTAAAAACAACGTGGTATTCCCAGCGATTGCAGACGCAATCCAGTTATTTTCAGAACACTATAATTAAAATTACTAAGTTTATTGAGTTTCTTGCGGAGTTTCTTCTCAGCAGTGGGAAGCGGTAGTAGATTTTTACGTGTAAAAGTGACCGTGCGGCATATACTTCCTGAATAAAATATCTTATATCTTTGGATCTTTAGAAATATATTTCTGCATTAGGTATTATATTATATTAAAAACTAACACCAACTCTTGAGTCAGTAAATTAAACAAGGACCAATAGGCGTGTTGTATTTTACGAAATCCTAATTCGATTCTTCCGCACACTATTATTCACATCATTCGTCATACCTGATAGGTATGCCGTAATAGAACTAGTACCAACTTACTCCGAATTGGGATCATAATTGTTTTTACCTTCCTGCTTTATTTCTTATTTGGTATGTTTTTATGGACCCAAAATGGGATCCGCACGATCTTTAATTCGAATTGTTATTGTGTTGGCCGGCATGCTGCCGTGTTGTCGTTGATGAAGCGTGTCGTGAGGTTTTTGCAGAGACCACGACTGCGCTGCAGCCGAGCGAGACTCCGTCCAAGGTCGCTTAATGCTCATTCCTGCCCTGCTTTCCGCCTGTCTGCTCATTGTACCTCGACCTTGCAAGTTATTGAGTTTTTGTCGCCTCTCGCTCCAATCTATGCTCCACTTGATTACTGCCGCCTTCGATGCATAAAGCTGGACAAAGATCAAGAAATTATTTGTATTTCTGTAAATATAAAATGAATCATAATGAAGTATTCAGCACTTAATTTTCTTCAGGTAAAAGTTCCAAAGTTGGTCCACAAATACAAAAGCCTTCTTTATTCTAACTTTAATTGTAAGGAAGATAGTGGAAATAGCAACAGTGGTTTGAAATCCTACGGCCTATGCACGTGAGCGGCCTTACCCTCGTTTTATTCTATTGTCAGTCTTAATGCGCTCTAATATTATAACAGAGCAATCGATTGCGCAGACATTCACTTCTTAATAATTACCAATTTTAAATGGCTGTCTAGCATGTCTATTTTGTGATTACTTACATTGTAAAACATATTGAGGCTTCTGTATGAATATGAATATTTACTCGGTGCTCAGTGAGTAAAAATTAGTTAAACTTAAAACACACGTAAACGACAGTGATATAGTTGTTGCTAAAGTGTCGTGCCCAAAACGGAGCCATGTTTTAGACTTCGCTATCCGTCGTCTTTTCGTCTAAAGTCATATGTTACTGGACAATATGTAAAAGATGGACCCAAAATAAAAATAAAATAAAAAATTAACCAAATAAACCACTGGAAGGTTTAAAAGGAAACGTAAGTGTTATGTTGGTAATATGTGGATATTCTATTATTTGAATTGGCTGTCAGACGCGGCTGCGCCCAGCGTCAAGTCAGTCAGAATATACGTGTCAAAGAGCAAGGCGTGTGTTTGATTCAGCTCCTCCATGGCTCCTCCTAGTGGGAAATAACAGTAAGAAAACAAAAACGGGCAAGAGCATGTCGGACCATGCACAGTGTAGGGTTCCGTCACCATTCTTACAAACATAAACAGCAATCTTCAAAAAAAATACATAAATACCCATTAGCAAATTTTCTACATAAAGCTATCTTAGCTGATTTTCGGCAGGTATAAATATTTTATTCGTCTTCAACTCAAGAACCAATAGTCTACTTAGTCGTGATAGTTTTCCTTTTAATTTCGTTATATATGTGCTTTCATTTAAGTTATTTTCAAGATTTTTATTACTTATAGTTTTGGCTGTAAGGGTGGGGGGGGGGGGGGATATGATAATGGTTTTTAAGAGCTATCCAATGATACCTCACTCGATGTGATAATGTAAAAAAAAATACCTTTGCTTTACATGTATGCATTTGCGTTAATTTTCGTTACGAAACTGAAAAGTCACCGTTTCTTGTCAAAAATATTTTCTTACTTTCTATCTTCAATAGGACATTGGTTAGCTCATTGCATTCATTATTTTGTCTTGATAGCTCAGTGGTAAGAGCGCCCGCGAACAGGTGGGAGGCCCAGGTTCGAGTCCCGGTCAAGACTATGAATGCCAATGAGCATCCTGGTCGTAAAGGTTTTCATGATTATTAGCTGAAACTATTTCCGCGCCTTTCTTGAGATGCTTTTCTTTTACTATCCTACTAGTAATAAATTTGTCTAGTGTAACGTGATCGAATCGGCGATCTCGCAAAGACCCCTACCGACTGTTTTTTCTCCCCGCACCCCACCCTCTCCCAACCGCTCTCACGAGATTCTTATTTAGATTCGCTTCCGTCTGATTGCTCTTGGTAATCTTTTCACTGGGTTATTGAATGTCTTCCCCGTGAGCGTCGAGCACCGAAAGAACCTCCCGGCCGTCGGCGCCGCCGTGAAAGGAATCAGACGCCGATTTCCTTTGAAGCCACCATTCTCAATTTCTTGTTTAATGCACAAAATAAAACGATATCCATTTGCTTTGTGTTTGCATAGTTATGCGTACTCTTTGGTAGGAAATCATTTCCGAGGTTAACCCATTCTACTTTCGTTCAGATAGTGACTACGCAAATAAATATCAGTATTTCTTGATGAATGACAATGATACGAAAAGGTTTCTGGCCAAACTTAAAGTAGGTACTTTGTTAAGGAAATGATAAAAATATTGACAACATGAGAAGCGGCTATTGAGGTCATTTAAAAAAATATCGTATAGTGAAATGGAAACAAGAAAGTTCTAAAAATGTTAACTTCTCTCTAGCCAAGAACCACTATTACCTGCCACCACGGTCTTTGCGTAATCATTGTCTCAATTCTCCAGTTACATTTGCCTTCAAAATGAAATACTTTTATCACGGCCTTTATGCTACTTTGATAAATCAAATCAAATATCAGAATCACATTGTTGACGTTATGACAGCTTTTACTGTCAAGTGAATAACAATATGACTGATATCAAAGCAAGGTGGGCTAATACAATGTAGAAGGGAAACCCTGTGCTTTAGGAAACCCGAAATATAATTATTAATTGCACTCGCAGGCATCCAAGATACAGGTTCAGTCTAGTTTGGAGTCTGACGGATATCTCACAAAATGTAACTTGTTCTATTTAATAAACGATTTGTATTTTTTTTTGTAATAACTCTTGTTATTATGACTAAGATGAATATGAAAACGTCACAAGATTACGACCTAAAATACACATTGGTGATGTTTTCTGTTCGGATCACCGACGCGTCGTCTTGAGTGGGCCGGCGCCCGCGGTATGATAAAAACACCGCTTGCATTCACGTCGAAAATAAAATTTGAAGATTTATGCACGGTGGAGAGCGCGACGCTGCGTTGCCGCACACCGCGCTATTTTCGACCGGGTTATGCTTTAAATAGCGCATTACGATAGGATTTGGTTTCACGAGTTTTTCCCTGGCCGCGGCCCCACGTTTCAAACGGCATCGCCCACACGAAGAATTTTTGCGCGAGATTATTTGCCCTATTGCTCCGGTCTGACACATATTGGCATTTGTCTAGCATTTTAGCGTCGAGTGGGTCAACTGTTACGCTTCTTATAAATCGGTCGAGACTGTTCAGGTGCTTATTGTAGGATGCTGTCATTTCCAAAGTCAGTATCTAAATTGGTTTGTTGTGACAATTAGTCAACTATGATTAACTCTTGATGCCATACGGTCTATCAAATACATATTAAGTTAACTCTGTTAGCCTAACCTATTTCAAAGTTTGCATCTGTGAATATAAAAATTAATTATTTTTCATTCGCCCGTTACAAATATCACAATTTTTGATAACTGTCATAAGCCATCTTCTTTAGCTCTGGGAGAAATGATGGTGATATGTATACAACTTGACATGGTTAGATTTGTTCGATTAAGTAGAGAAATATATAGCCAAGTAGTAACTATTCAACATAGTCTTTTATTTTTAGCTAATGGCTCGTGGGTTATAAAATACCCAGCCTTAACTATGACCAATAAACGGACGTAACGATGTACGGCTAGTTATGTTCCGCGATCACTAATTCTATCAAACACCCGATATCACCACACCCCTACACTTTAACACCAACTGAATGTCTATTTCCAAATGAGTGTACAAATACAAGAAGTAGGGAAAGCACTTTACTTCAATCGCGCTTGTGTATCATTTCTCATAATGTTTTAATTTATTCCGTAAATTATGAATATAATGATACATATAAATTTTGTTTTTGTCCGTAAATGTTGTGTTGGACGGACAATAAACAAAATTTCAGATTATAGGCAACCAGCAGGTGAAGGAGGAGTCGGTCATCAGCATCAGGTATCTGTCTGTACAGCCAGCATCTGACTCGCAAACTAAGATTGCAAAACTGCTAATTATCTTCTCGCAACTTTTATGATTAAATTACCAAGCTGGCCAGAAATATAAGAAGGAAAGCGGATTGTTTTATTTTCTGTTCAACTGCTTCAAATAACATTAGCGTGAAACGTCAGATAAGACGTAAACGATGCCTTCTGTCTATTATGCAGGCAAGCGCGGGCCACGAAACGGTGTCCGCGCCGCCTATCTTGCTAACCCGTAGTTGCTTGTGCTTGAGAGTAACCAGTGTGTTTTGTTGTTCGCAGAGTTGAGCCCCGCACCGCACCGGCTTGCTCGCTGACCGCCGAGCCGCTAATCTCGCTTTTTTCGCGCCCACCGTCGCTGCCCAGACTGCCCCGGCCGCTGCCATGCTCGCGCACCCAGCACCGCTCTACTAAACTCAACCGTCAACATCGATACGAACGCGTGTGATAATAATATAATACTCGCCTAAATAAGCTTGCAACTTCGGTGTCTTTATTCTAACTTTAATTATAAGATTAATCATTGTAGTCTCGCATCGCAACGCAAACAGTCAAAACCAGTCGTTGTGTCGGCGCGGCATTCGCGTAAACGTACGCGTGTGAAGTAGTGTGTGGTTGTGCGGCTGCCGATCAGTGGCTGAAGAAGAGCGACTAGGAAGTGTAAGGAGTGCATGCTCAGAGCGCCAGTGCGCGCTCGCCCCCCGCGGCCTATGCCCCGCAGTCGTTCCACGTAACTGCGTGCGCGACCCCCGCATCCTTCTTCAGTGGTAGCGATGGCAACCATGGTGAACATGAATAGCCTTCTGAACGGCAAGGACTCACGCTGGCTGCAGCTCGAAGTGTGTCGCGAGTTCCAACGGAATAAGTGCTCTCGGCCAGACACCGAGTGCAAGTTCGCGCATCCCCCGGCAACCGTCGAGGTGCAAAATGGACGGGTCACCGCATGCTACGACAGTATCAAGGTAAGCTGCTTTATTTTGCTCCTAACTGTAGTTTGTAGTTCTGCTTCATTGGTGGACTGGTTCAACGAAAACCAACCCTGACTTCTAAAAGATATTTCGCCGGTGCCGCCGTCCCGCGCACTGACCTCGATCTCAAGGCTAGCTGGAAGTGACGTCATCCGCTAGCGCCGCCGTCGCCGTTGCGAGACTACCATTGTGTGAGAATTGACGTCGCGCTAGCCTTATGATATGAGTCAATTCGACTCCTCCATTTTTTTTAATAGTCTGAACTTGGTGAATTAGCCACGGGCTGAATATTTTGCATCTTAATCTTATGTTTTCATTTTTCAATTACGTTTAATTCACGTTGTAAGTTGTGTAAAATAGCGCTAAAATTTGTAAAATTACCTTAATCGTCTACAGGACTAAAGTTTGCAAGAGATTTGGTCATAACAGTTACAAATACGTCCAACAAATTATCGGGCGGTTTGCAGAAGCGTTACGAGATACGTTATCAGCCCGGTGGAGTGACGTGATAGCGCGTTTTCGAGCAAATGGTGGTGATAAAAAATTAAATTGACATAAACACCGTATCTCGACTGCATCGCCCGAAGCGTCGTGCCCTGTAGATAATGTCAACTCAACAGAGATTGAACATGGCTGGCCAAAACAAGAGTGCATGATGCGATACAGTGAATGTTTATACCATTTGTACGCATCTATTTGAGTACAGTACTATTCTAACGTTTACCTACTTTATCGCCTATAGATGTAACATAGCGGACAGTCATTAGGAAACTGTATTATCCATTTATTTGAAATTCTCCATAACATAACAATAAGACAAATCATTTTCCGAATTCTGAAATTGAGATAAATAAAAGGCACTTTCTCATTTCGTAATATTTCCCTTCGTATTCTCCCTAGATGCTCGGCCGAATAACGCGATGAAGAGATAAAACGCACTTGGACGGGGTCGGAATTACTCACTCCGCAAATGTTCTCAGAACTGAGTCTCGTTCGGCGCTCAACCGCTATTCGTTGCTCTGGAGCCGTGTCCCGGTAGATACGTCCACGGTGCCACGCCACGTCGCCGCCGCCGCCGCGGTGCGTCTCCCCGGCAAATGACACACGTTTTCAGACTTTACAATCGTTTTTAACTCGTATCTCATACGAGTACATGTTATGTAAGTACTGTAACGTCAGTTTTTATATTGAACTTGGCAGTTCTCCTTAAAAATTCCGCAACGTCTACGACAGAGTCTGACACAGTGCAACTTCTTTTTCAATTAAATAGTGTCATCGGTGTCACCTCGCTAACGGAGCGAACCGAAAGCCAGGATCCGAGCGATTTTCCTTTAACGAGTCTGATGAATGCTATCAGCTCGATTTAGACGTGTGTGAGGGCCGGGCTGCAATTCGCTTAAAGCCCGGCACCGCGTTTAGTCCGAGACACTAAACAATGGAGGGCGGTGTTCATTGTGCGGGCTTTGTGCATCGTGGTATCGCACCATCGGCGCATTCCGCACAATGCCGACGCCGCCGTACTATCCTCACGACACCGCCGACAGCTTATCTCGTCTTGCCCCCATCCCCCTTTAAACTACTCGCATAAACATCTTTCACATTAGATTTTCCTCGGAACGCACTACAAATTTGTTCGAATATCGTCATGGAATTTTAAAATGTGAATGCCACAATAAAGTGCACTAAAGCTACAGTCGACTACCGCATGCCGCCTAGAATCTGCCTGCGATAAAACCGCACACGAGTGGTGGCTCAGGAAAACTTTAAATAATCCCCCAGAGAATGTGAAATAGTGCAGCGCACGTCGCTCCAGCACTAATCTGCTCGATAAAAAGCGTCGCGGCGGAGGACGTTGCTTATATTGTTGACTGGCGATGGAGCGTCCAGATATTTAACTGAGAGGACGAAAAAGTAAACAAGTGCTTTGTCCGCTGCAGTCCGCTCTCTGAGGCGCTGCGCCGGCCGCCCAACCCACCATCTCCTAATCGTGTAATGTGAAACTCCATACTCTTTCAATATAGCGGAACTTAGATTGTCCAAGCCACTTTATTGCACTTTTCAAAAGAGGTTTCATCCTAAAGGTGTACCTATACAAGAACAACAGGGCAAGTGCGAGTCGGACTCGCGCATAGAGGGTTCCGTACATATTTGACTGGTTTGTAGTATTTGTTGTTAATCTGTATACATATATAGGATTTGTTTCTATAATCATACCAAATTTGACGGTTGCATGTTTTACCGTTTTAACGATACACCCTTTATTTTCTTTTTATTTGTTAGGAAGTCCGTCGTAATAACACACATGCTGAAAAAAAAATCAACCCGCTATGTATTACGGTTCAAAAGAGTGCTTTTCTTGCGGCAGTGCTGGGTTTCGCAACTTCTCCGAAAGTTGTCACCGACGAACGTAATCGAGGGCTGATCAAACAACCCCGGCCCGCGCCTCGCGCCGCGCGAAGCGTCTCCCGTGATTAAGCCTTCAATTACGCGATATGACGAGGGGGTCATATTTGATTAGGCTACGTGTTGTGTTGATTAAACCGAGCTCATTGCCTTATTCACTTAACCTCACCCACACGCGTAATATTCACCTGTGAAGACCGAACGATTTGTCGCCGACTCAGACCGGATTTCTATTCTGCCTTAGGTAAATTCAAGTGTATTCTGACATCATAGTGGCCATGACTTTTATTGAGTTAATGCATTGCCGAAGTCGTCACTTAGGATTATAACTAATGTTAGTTTGAGGGACAGGTCTTTAAATACCATTTATCTGAATATTTAATTAGCTTATGGTCAGGCCGCAATCGGCGAGATTATGTCATCAATTGACACGGCGCCTTTGCTGCGAACGAGTATGTTGCGAAATCAACATTGCTGATGACGCCAATCGGTGTGCATCTCCTGTTTCGCTGTCTTTCACTTCTTTTATTTACATTAATTTTATAAGGTCAACGTCTACAATATCAAGACCAAATACTTATAGTAATTGAATCTCTATTTATTTATGTAGAAACAAATATAGGCGTTTACAAATATTATTTGCAATCTGTAATTCAAATAAATGCAGTCTGTAAACACTAAAAACCTTGGAATTTGAGAAAATAACAAAAATAAGTGGTGCATAAGTGAAAATAAGTAAACCAGTACAGTGGGATAGCTCTCTGTCACTCGCTCTCATACGCTCTTAGCTATACTAGTCTAGTCTAACCGACTCTGCTCGAACCCGAAAGACTTTCTATCGCCCTATTGTATATACGCTTCTAAGATTATTCTTTTGAATTAAAATGTACAGTTAAACAGAATCTACCTCCACCAGATTCTGGAGCGTTTGAATTTAGGATAACAGTTGAAAGGCAAAATTATTTAGATTTCGATATATTCCTGAGGGCTTATTGCCTAACACACTCGCGATCGCGATCGCTTTCATTTTTGACAGTTGAAGGCAAGTCTGCCTACAAAATGAAAACAATTGTTCCACTTTCAAACCGATCGCGATCGCGAGTGCGTTAGGCAATAAGCCCTCAGGTCGGGGATTTTTATCAAAAACAAAAGGGGTTTGAGAACTTCACATCTTAACATTATAACATAACATTTTTAATCTTGGCGTTAAACCTGATTTAAGTCTGACAGTCCCTTCTACATTTTGACACATTTTAACTACTTAAGACTAAAACTAGATATTTTTTTGAAACAAGTGACCCTTAGTCTTTTATTAAAACAAAAACAATAACTCCCGCGAAGTTGAAGATATCCGTAATGGAAACCACCAGCCTCTTATTCGCAGAATACTAAAATTGTTTTGTTTTTCAAAAGGCTGCGTCGCGTGCCTGCCAAGTTTGCGTGTGCCCGTATCGGATTAGTTCTATACTCAATTTAATTACTTGATCCATGTATCTACTTGCTCAAATTACTTTACCCGTAAGACTTTTGTAAACGGCTTTGAATATCAGAACTTTTGCAGATGTCTCTCTCTACCTAGTTATTTATTAATCCCACAAGGTGGTGGAGTCAGCTTTCTTTATTTTACTTCTCCACTTCGCCCTATCCGTGACATCGTCTTCGGATGCCTGACACTCTTATCAGGTCCTTCAGCACTACATCGTTCCATCTTGTTTTGGGTCTTCCTCTGGATCTAGGACCAGAGATGGACAGATGTAGTGCCAAGTGTCCTACGTAGTCAGGTAGCCTCCTCTATACGTGACCATACCATCGCAGCCTACTCTCCTGCATTTTACAGATATATAACTTCAAAAACACAAACCACTAAAATTTTTTTTAATATAATCGATGTAAATGTGCCTATAAATAAGTAAATAAATATCAGGACAACCTCACGCAAATAACTTGAATAGTTTATTGGATGGAGTTCAAAAAGTTGAGCATGCTAACTCGCGCAATTAAATTTTCTATGAAACTCCGTCGTGCGACGAAGATTAGCCATACAATAATAGGCATGATGTCAATTTTTTTAATATGTCAATCGATTTGGTTTTTGTAAGGATCAAATGTATGTATGGGACCAACTACAATTAGAGCACTGCAACAGTCGGAAATGAGAGTCAAAGTCCGAAATCTCTCCTGAGCGTTGAAAACGCCCCGTACAAATTGTCACTCAAAGTAGGTACTATGACGTCACGCTTTAGTAGGTAAATGTACTAAATATATGAACAGAACCAGTAATTTGTAATTTTCATTGTGAAAAACTGCGTTTAAGCACACACACACACACAATTTATTTTTAGTTTAAAGATAAGGTTCCTGATAGTACCCTTAAATTTATAATTGGATGAAAAAAAATAAGACGAAACTTCGAAATTTTGAGGTCTCGTTTCTTTAAATAACGTTGATATTTTATTTTTATTTTCCCTTTGCTATGATAATTTGTAGCTTTTCAATTCAAATAACTATAGTACATAGTAAAATTCAACATGAGTCATTATCCCTATTGTAAGGATACTTTTCCTCGAACAACGGAACTTTTTTCGCCTTCGTTGTTTGTATGGTTAACTACGCTTAACTATTTGCTAATTGGGTCCAGATTTTTGAACCTTACCCTTATCTCGTTTCTTCTTGAGGCTTAAAGTTATAATTTTTTATGATTGTACCTAGTGTTGAAATTAAAAACAAAAGAGTAAAAAGAAAAAAAAGCGTGGGTTTGGCGAGGAAACTCGTTTAAAAAATAATACAATAAGTTGCATATTGCAAAAGGTAAAAACAAGACGGTGAAAGTAAACGTGGGAGTGGGACTTTGTTGCAAAGTATGCGCACGCGACGTGGGTAGTGATAGATGCACCGGTCCGGCGCCGGCTCGCCGACTCCTCGAAATAGGCCCAACCCGTTCGCCCACTTCATTCGCTTTCGTCTCTTTGCGAAGACACTGTTTGCGTAACTTATCACGCGAGTCAAGCTCGCTTCTAATTTCCGCAGCCGGATAAATTCCGCGCTTGTTTGCCGACTATCGGGATTAGGTTTACGTAAATATTGACTGCTATCCAATTTTTGCGGGGAAGAACGTTGCTATTTCCAGCTATGTCAAACGCGGTTTGCTGAAGCTATCGACAATCCGCATTCTAAACGATGCTATTCTTTTTTAGATCCTACATAGGATTGTCATTTCACTCGCTATATATTTTTATGGGTTCGCAGAATCTTCAATGACAGTTATAGGTAACTTAATGTCGGTATATGCGTAGTAAAACCCAGTTATAACTAACCACTTCAACTGTATTACATTTTCCTTAAATGATATCAGTTTCGGTTGAATTCCACTCAGTGTAATTTTCCTCCACGTAATGTGTACTAAAATAATAAATATAAATAATGAACGAGCACGTAATAAAATATAAATAATGAAGAACGAAAAGTTGGAATTCTTTAAAACTTTAATAAAATCGATTGGTGGACAAATGAGCAAAACTACTGCAACAGCAAGCAAATCGGGAGCAAAAGCTATCGCTTTAGCCCCCTTGAGGGGTTTTCAAAACCCGTTCGCCAAGTGTTCAGTTGCAGAACATTCGGAGCGTTTAAAAGCTGCCAGTAATCTCGACTCGCGCGCTTTGTTCGCCTTGTCGGAGTTGTTTCACAGGTTGTGAACTTTGCGGGCCACCGCGCGCTTCAAAAGCTACTCTCGCCGATTGATGACTCGCTCTTACAATGTTATTCATCAGCATCGAGTTTGATGCCGACGCTGCGCCCGGCTGGAACTACTCTTTGACGTGTACTTTTCCAATTGCCAATAAGCTACACTTTGATCGTCCGATCTACGCGACTTTATGAGTCTACACTAAGTTTTTATATTGATCTGTCAATATCTCAAGTACTAGTTTATTTGTTCGTGTCTTAGTAGCGGACGTAAAATTTATCTTCGAATACTAGTTTTACAACTTTTATAGACAAACAAACCCATTATTGTGAAAGATTAAGTACCAATTTCACTATACGATGTTAAATGTTAATCGACTGTTCATACATTTTGACAGCTGCTAACACTTAATCGTCTGTTAAGTGGTTGGTGAAATCCGTCAAAGTATCTACTTGTTTAGTATTAGGCTGCGATTTGTGTTTTAGATAGGTAATTTCATTCCATTAGTTTGTAGCTGTTTTTACCCATGTAGTATTCGTAGAGGAATCGACCTCGATGGCCGAGCGTACGCACACGTAGGTATACGGATAGAGGTAGACGAGGCCGAGACGGCCGGCGGCGGCGAGTTCCGTTCGAATAACAGGCACATTATTTTCATTTGTACATCCACGTGATTTATGTTTTGTCGGCATTTATTCAGTCCTATTAACAGAAATACGGCTATGTAGAAGTACTGTTTTTTTTTTTTTAATTATATATTAATAAAATACCCTCTCCATTTTGTTTATACTTTTAAGGAATAACATATTATATTATAACTGTTTTTGTCTTTGTATACCTAATCATGTGTAGTTTATTTCATAGTTTGATTAAATACTGTAATTTTTGTGTTCTATATTTTTGAATATTTTCGTAGTAAGTATGTATACCAAACCAATGCGTAAGTGATGATTTGACGAATATGCCACACCCTTGAAAAATGAATTTTGTAAATGTAAAATAATTCGTCATAAAGATCATCGTTAGTAAATGTCCCTTAAGGCAATATTTTTAAAGATCTTTTGTTGTTGCATTATATTATAATATGAGGCACCTTACCAACCAAAGCAATAAGATGTGCATTCGGTACGTACCTTCAAGAGTAGTATGCTCACAAAGCTTTATTAATAACATCAGTTCGTGTTCATGCATACGAATTACTTCTGCTTAATGGCCAGTTTTATTTTTATCGAACTTGTTTTAATCCCTTAAATTGCATGCGGGACTGCGCTAGCGAGCGTTCATTAACTTCGGCGCTACGGCACACTCGTCTATCGTTTGCATTAGGTACTTTTAAAAATCACTTCAACTCTGACCTGAATTGAACGCCAGTCTGCCCCAGGCCCCAAGTAATTGCCGCATAAATATCGGCAGCGAATGCATTGTCTCGTCATCGGTTTGTTATTCCATTTTTAATTGTGAAATTTATATGCACTTCGTATTCGATTTACGCACGGACACTAGTTGTATGCGCCTGTTTCCTTGATATTTCAACTGATTGTCTGGGTGTCGGCCTTTACTGTTTACAAATTTATTCTGTCACAAGCAACATTACAACAGCGAATAATCATTCGAATATATTTCCTAAAACCCGTTTGCAATTTAACGAGCGATTAAAGATTGATATTATTATTACCTAATAATCATATCATACCACAACAACATTTATTAATAGAACCTACCTTGCGGCGAAGTAGTCCAGATAACGGAAGACGGGCCAGGGACTTGCCCGAGGCTCTTTCCCTGGCGCCTTCTTCACACCTGTCGAGACGCTGTGACCACTCACTATTTTTTATTTAGAGCACTAAAGTGCGGTATATTTCCGTCGAGTTTGCACCCTGCCGACACGTCGCACTTGCTTATGTTATGACAAAGAGTACTCTTTCTTTAGAATCACAAAAAAATCAAGTTAAAAGGTAATTTACCGCCCTAAACAGCTGTTAGTGGAGGATCAGGTATTCATCATGCATGACTCATGACAGTAGCGGATGGTCACAAAAAGGATACTTATTGATATAACATCATAAAAGTTTTCTGCAATCGAATCATGTATATTATTATTAAGAGCCTGTTGTATCCCACTGTTGGGCAAAAGCCTTTTTACAGCCACTTTTTCCAGTTTTCCCTGTTCTGAGCTGTCTCTGGCCAGTTCTTTAAAAAAGCCATCCCGCCATATCGCCGCCGAGGTCTGCCGCGTTTCCGTCTTGAATTGTTGGGCTTCCACTCTGTGGCAACTTGTTTTTTGTGTGGGATGTACCAAGTTAGTCTAAAATTGGAAAGTAGGTCAACCTAAACCTATCAATACTTTACTTTTTTTTATTAAGTCAGGCTGCCTGAAGTGACAATTTATTACCTAATTTCCAGTTACAGTATTGTGTCAGATTACATCAGCAGTTCAACAGTATCAGAAATGACACTTTCGCTTTTTAAATAAACGTGTAAGATATTGTTATGAGATTATACTATACATTTTACGTAACATTTTAAGTGAGTTGACACGCTCTCGGATTTCACTACCATTCTAAATCCAGAATTGAATTTTAAGCATATCGTAAGAAGTTTCATATGACTGTGAACTCTGAATCGATCCATTTTATTATACATTTACTGTTCTGATTCTGAAATTGCCCTGCGCAATGGTATCTGTGGATTGACAATGTTAATCCTACAGTCGCTGTGTAGCTACTGCTACCTAGGTGTATATACCCTTTCAACATATGTTTGAAGAACACGAGTGCGCTAAATATCAGTAACTTCTTTAAAATGTTTTTCGATGGAATGGCTGTTTGGCTGAATTCGTGCTTTCTAAAAATGGACGTCTCTAAATTTACTCTTTCCACTGAGCGCGCGTGGATGAAAAATACTGTCGTGCAGTGTCCATTAGGCAAAGTAGACATATATTTTTAGTCTGCTCTCTCTCAACTTTGTGAACCACTGATCCTTGGTATCACTTTCAGTTGTTTATAATATGTTATGCTGAAAAACCAAAACTAGTATTAAATTAGATGTGTTTTATTTATTGTAACATACTCGTGATTATCCCATAGTACTTTTAATTCATAAGTATTCGCTGCATGCACAACTTGCCAGCTGAACAAATACTGGACGGTCTCATCGCTAACATAGCGATAGTTTGAGAACAACCTTCGAACTGCAGAAACATTGTATAAACAAATGACGAATTTTTGTCCAATTTTTACTGTTCGCATACATTTTTGTAATTCTCATTCTCATACGGATTGGCTACCTACGAGACAGGTTGTGCCTAGTGTAGGGATCAGTGTAAACCAATTTGAGTAAAAAAAAAATATTTAAGCGAAATAAATTATTATTATTAATTGTTATTGCTAATTGTTAAAAGAAAATCAGATCGTCAGTCTATTCCCACTATACCATTTTCCAAGTCGTCAATAAAAAATACCACGAATCGTTCGCGAATGAGGAGGGGTAGAGGGCGACGGGCGGCGCATTCCTACATGCCGCGCATTTCCATCCGATATTGCGCCGCCATTATACCCCGCTCCCCGCCCGCGCTCCCCGCCGCCCTTTAATTAAACGGTGAGGCCCGAGAGACGTCTTCCACTCCTGCAACGTGGAAAATCACGTAAATAGCTCGAAACTTACTCCACGCGCTTGGTCCACTCCGCTCCCGCTGATAGAAACATGTTTGGCTTCCGTATTTGCACAATTTTGAAACGCGCTTCGATATCTAGACGAGCGTTTCAACCGCCGTCATTGCCATTTTCAATATATTGACGAAATGAATGACACCTACAGCAACTTCTGATAATAATAGAAACAACCCCCGGTTCTGCTTCTGTTTACATCAGAAGTTGCTGGTAGGTGTCATTGATTTCGTCAATAATTGTTATTGGTAATGACGGCAGTTGAAACGCTCGTAGGAAGTACCCTTACAATTAACATACAACATACCTTAGCTTTAAATCCAAAAATTTTTCCCTGAGACTATAAAAACATAAAGTAGGGCACGCAAACAAGTCCGCGAAGTTGTTTCGTTGCCATGGCATTGGCTAGGTGAAACAATGCGTGTAATTCGACGGCGTTAACCTCCTTTCTCAGCACATCCGCATAGTAGTGTAATAAAGGCGGCTGGGATAGGGCCCGTAATGGCGCTGCGAGGCGACGTAGTCGCGTATCGAGTGTAATGAGCGCGACTTATCTGTGCTCATTTGCATGCGCCGCGTATCAGCTTCGACCTTGGCACCTCGCACCATGCTCGCCGAATTCGACCCGCCCGCCGCCGCCCGACGGCCACTCGCTTACGTCACCTCGTCGATGCCATAGACGCGCGATAACGAAAGTACTCCTCTGTATGGGAAACCAAGAACCGTGCCCGCGACCGGTTCCCTTTAAGGCTGGAATTACACTTGCAAGTTGTACTCACGTAAGTAACTTACAATAAGTTGCTCACAAAGACAGAATATAATAAGTTACTCACAAACATTGTTTACATATGTAAATTTAATTACGTAGGTGAGTAAAACTTATAAGTGTAATTCCAGCCTAAGGCCTATTGCCTATTTAGTATCTCTAATAAGGATAAGGCGGTCACATTATTAGATAACAATTATGCAATTTACACGTATTTAATTGCCTGATCCTTGACATATTTCACCTTTTGCCTATATTTTAAAATTTGAATGTTTTCGCCCTGTATCCGGTCATTTGATTGACAGTACATTTGGTTAATACAAATCTGAAAATTACTGGTTTGTCAAATATGGGTTGGTTATTTAACCAAATATTTATTTGAAGGCCTTATCTAAGCCATGGTATCTAAATACATTGGTTCTTACCGTATACACATAATACGCGCAGGCTGTAGACTGTAAATAAGATGCAATGGGCAAATCTATACGAGTGTGGCAATAACACCTAGTTAGTACATTAACCAGCTATAAAATAGCATGCAATTAAAATTTGAAGCAAAACGCAAATGCTTAAATGTAATGTTATGTGCTGGCTGAGCGCATTAGCTTCACGGCGTTAAGTCATTGGCCCCGTCTGCCGGGTGCCAGAACACGACCGCGGCCAGAACAATGAAGCGTTATGGAGTACAATTTTCCTCACTCGCTACTTTTACCGCGATCCTATCGCCGACCGCCCGTTACACTCTCGGAGCAGATCGTTATCCGCACTTAGGTCGCCGCTCCGCCGTCTTCTCGCTGAATAACTTAGATCGACAGGCAATCGCTTCGCGAAAGTGCATTTTCAGCCGGGGGCGAAGCGCGTCACCCGACGTGCCGCGCTCCAGCCCCGTCGACGACGCTTTACATGACAATTGCGATGTCCCCGGGGCGACGGCGGCGCAGCCGACCTGCTGCCACTGCCACGAGTATTGCGATCGCTTATACTTAAAAAACTTTAATTAAAATCTTTTGTTGCAAATAAGTGGTTTTAAATATTTTAATCTTATTCATACTATACTTAGTTACATTAAATTGCAATGTTATAAAGTCACGCTTTTAATGATCGCACGGGAAATGTGTGGTTACTGTGGTTAGGTTATTTATGGTCACGTAGCTACATTAAAAAAAACCACAATTACAAACGAAAGTTTTCGGAATTGTTGACTAAGGCAAATGATTTCATAAAATGAGGAGTAGTGGAAACAATATTTTAAAAGTACTTATTTCGGACAGCTGGGAATATTTGTGGGTGACAAATCTTTACGTGTTACATATTTTATCAAAGAAAACTCAAGTCCTTGAATTAGTGATAGAGTACTTTAAACCCCAGAGAAACGTTGCTTATAAAGGTACTGTGTGGAGAAAATAAAAATTGGAGGAGTGGTCAACAAAGTTAAGGAGCCGTAGTTGCTGTTCTTTCGACTCCGTTTGCATAATTGAATCCTCGCTCGCTCGCAGCCACCGCGAACGCTGCTCACGATTCGCGTCACGCGCTCGGGCCCGACATAGCAGCCTTAATTGGGCTTCGTATTATTTGCCAATTAAAGTGAATTCCCATCGGCGACGTGACATGAAACCTATATGTTTTCTCTCTAAGAGATTTTCACCCTGAGCACCACCCTAAATTATTGTATGCAAATAAATCTGACAATAAGCTAGCGATTACACCGCTTCGTATACGCCAGCAGACTTGAGTCGTATGTCAACGGTTACTGTTGACGTACTTCTAACTAATGGACTTACTTTACCCGCCTCTTACATCAGCAACATGCAGCTAAGCTTCTCCTAACTTAATGTAAATGCTTCTAAAGACGTTTTAAGAAAAACTATATTCGAAGCTCTCGAAAGAGTTTGAGTAGGTTGGATGTGCAATTATATCATGTGGTACTTGTTTGCAGACGTTAGCTTACTACATTTACTAAAAATGCTTAAGTACAATCTGTCGTCGGCAGGATCTAACCTCAGTTGCTCAGACGTTTTAGATTCAAGGCCATTCCCTGCTACGAGGCAGGAATGCCTCTCGCTCGCTCCAGGCCGGTCGGGGGACGACTGGAATGCGTGCAAAATAAACAAGCTCAACCGGTTTTGCTGCACATCTTGTGCTTCGCCATTTTTAGGTAAAGACTCTGTCTTTCGGTCGTTCCCTCTCCCTCGTGTATTTATGAAGTATTGAGCATGTTCCTTAATATTTCCCCTGTAGCCAGTCACGTGAGATAAATTGCGTAAACGTCCTCACAATCCTAGCAAACACGTTCTACCGATTGCTTATAGGAGATCCTATATCCTATATTATATAACGTTGGTGCGATGTGCTTATTTTGTGTTTCGAATAAAGCGATTTATAATGTAGCATTTCCTCTAGACATTAATGTGTGTCGTTGTCACTTTGTCATTCGACAAGGACAATCCATGATCGTTGTTTCTGACCTAGAAAGCTAAAGCGGGCGATGTGTTCCGTATACTTGTGACCGATAGCAGACACGGTGACAACGCCCGTATGTCTTCTAACGATCGTGATGTATTGCCGCCGATCAAACCACGCTGAAGCAGCCTGATTATCTATCCACTTGATTAGATTTTTTATAGTATTGCTTTTAAATCTTTTTTAGGGTTCCGTACCAAAATGGTAAAAAAGGAACCCTTATGGTGAGACTTCGTTGTCTGTATGTCACAGCAGTTTTTCTCAGCAAGTACACAAGCTATCAACTTGAAATTTGGCATAGTTGAATAAATTGCTTGCCCGCATCTGTTTTGGGTGATTATTCGGGCGTTTTAATCGCCTCATTACCGTTTTCAATTATATTGACGAAATTAATGACACCTACCAGCAACTTTTGATGCTAATAGAAACTACCTCCGGCTCTGCTTCTATTTACATCAATCTGCACATTTTAAATCTACTTTTTTGTAATTTTCCGTGACGTACTTTTTGATTTATAACCAAAAATGTTCAAAAATGACTGTCGCCCCCTCCCTTATCTCCGAAGTTTATGAGCCGAAAAATCTAAAAAAATAGTTACTTATAGATAATTACTTTACGGGAAAAATAAATCGAATTTTCAAAATTTATAGTTTTTGAGAAATTGACAAAAAACTTTAAACATCTGTACTAAAATTTAGGCAAGTCATAATAGACCTTATTGCATGCAATTAAAGTACATAAAAAGGTATATTTTTGAAGTACAGACATAAATACGGAACCTCGGTGCGCAAGTCCGACTCGCACTTGACCGGTTTTTTTTTTTTTTCAAGTGTGCATGCATCTTTAAAATAAAATATGAAACCTTACAGACCCTACTGGAATGATTCATTTTTAAGAATAATACCCCTTCTATACGGTCGGGCGGTTGGGCCAACCGAGAAGGACGCAGCTATATGTCAGAATGAGATAGTAATATTTACATCTCGTTCCTACAAATAGCTGCATCCCTCTCGGTTGGCCCAACCACCCGACCGTATAGAAGGGGTATAACTTACTCTTTTAAAACACGAGCATAGGTACTTTTATTTGATTAACGCAACAAGTCTTAGAATTCATACCAATTTAGAGTACCTACCTACCTCTTTTATTGTGCTGTTCTTTTCGTAAGTTATACAGGTTCAAAATTAATTAATAAGGGGCTGTTTATGTGTAGTCCCTAAAATATTCCGTCCGTCTATAACATTCTCTCCGTAACATTCGTTTGTAATTGTGGTTTATCCATATAAGCAACCATATCTTAACCACACATTTCCAATTTAAAGACGTGTAATGTAATTAGTTTAGTGAGGGTATTACCACATCGGATTTATATAACCTGAAATTAACACCGGACACCCATTACCTTGTTGATTACCGCCATTATCGTTAGTACTTAACACAGTTATTATCATCATAGATGCCACAGTGACGTGCCGCAGAAAATAAATCAAACTTTTGAAATCACCACTGGTAACATACCTATAAATGTCGATTGAATAAAACGGTTATCAAAAACCAATATCAATACGTTTCTCCGTAGTGACGCGTAGAAAGGACAAACATACTGACACATTTATAATATATGTCACTATAAATATTTCAACAGATTTTTCTGGTACACGTTTTGACTGATAACGTTATGTATTACTCAGTCAATTGTATTTCGTGGACACGGAAACTTTTCCCGGCACCCAACATTTCATTATTCAAGATGTCAATCTGGTGACAGTGGTGACCATATGCATACCCACCCCTTTTCAACGCATCGCACCCGTATGATGCTTGTATTTAAAAACAGTACCACACGGATCTCTTAATTAATAAAAAAAACTTCAACATATAATGTCAGGGTCATCAGAATCGCTTGTATTCAAATTTAGCCCAAAAACGATACCTGACCAGATTTACAACTAACAAAATAGGCTCATTAATCATTAAAGTCCCGGTAACTGATTAGATACGTATCTCGTTTCAGATAGAAACCAAACCAGTTTAGTGACCTTGCGATGGTTTCCGCAGTCTCCTCGGGTCGCGTGCTTTTGATCATTTGTATTTTACGACTCCCACGGAACAACATAAAAATAATCTATTATAGGTATCTATAGTTTTATGCTCATTTCGACGTTTACGTAGGCTAGGCTCTTGTGTTGTAGTGAAATGATTATTTAGCGAGTGGCAGCCCTGAATATGCACACATTATTAACTTGATGAGGTCTCCATCAGTACAAAGTAAGTGCGTTGCGGGAGTAGGTAGTTATCGCGGAATAACGTGGATGTAGTTTTTGCCGGGCCGGCACTGTCGACAGGTTCGTTAGTGGAGGTGGCGCCGCTACAGTACTCTTGCTTGAGGGGCGCACTCCAACTCTTTAACTGCCTACATGAAGGACCCTCCACACTGCACTCTCCTATTATAAACTGCGCTTTTAATGGTTTGCGCCGATTTTAATTATTTCACGCGATTTCAGGGCGGCTCCTGTTTAAGAGTTCATGAATGACTTTTGCACAGCTAGAAGCACTCTTGACGCAAGTTTTGTTATTAAATCCTTTTTGTGAGAAATATATATATTTTATTTATGAATTGATTAATTACCATCAATCTTAACCCACTAAGATTGACGAATCGAGTAGGGTTAACTGTTAATAATGTGCAGGACTTGTATCTAGTGTAGGCATGCGATGTATGCGCGGCAGACTGATGCGATAATCGCCTCGGCGTAGACAGGCAGCCACATAAAATTGTGCATTGATATTATAGTACTTCATACTTACACATGCACGCGCTGCTCATTTCGCTCATGTGCTAAACTCAAATTCGAGCGATAATCCCGTTAGTTCGCTATAGGCTGACCGCGTCCGATGCAGCACCAACAAAATCTATTAAGTGCGCCAGCTCGATCCATCGTGGCGCACGATAATGCAGCCATTGTAGCGTTTACCACGGCTCGCGACTAAACGTTCGGATGTGGACCACGACCGCGGATTACCACACGCACAATATCCACCAAATTGGATAATACACTTAAAATACAATCGCGCTATGAACGCGCCGTAATCTAGTGACGCGGCTGCCGATGAGCATATTAATTTGTCGCGGGAGTAGGATTAGCGAGGCGCAGGCCCGGCGATCCGATCGCCGGCTTAATGCGATCACACGATCCGTCGCTGCTCTTAAAATTGATGACTTACATACTTAATGATTCACGTTTATATAATATGTTTTGTATTAACATTATGATGCAATAGTATTTCGGCCTCGCACTTAATCGCGTTTGCTTTTAGTAAAAAAAGTATTAAAACTTAACTCGAGCTGGAACTGAACGCGCGCGGCGGCGGGCGGCCGGCTCGCGGCAATATTTCTCAGTTTGACAGGGAGATCAGCCGCTTCTCCGCGCCGCGCCCCCGCACCGGTCCGTCTTGCAACTTTCCAGGCGTCGCGTTAGTGTTTCGCTTCGCGAAAAGTTTTAAACTGTACACTTTATGTTCTTTATTGTCTTCGTGGGACTCTTCTATCCGCGTGAAATTTAAACATCTACTTTTCACAGCAATTCGTTGTGTGTAAAGTTTATTCTCTTTGAAGTTTCCACAATAAAAGGCATTCACAGAAGATATTAAGAGAATCTGCGCTGAATGGAAAGTTTGTGTATCTGCACCTTGTCTAAACTTGTGTATTGAACAAACATTCTGCCGTAGTACCTTGACAACAAGAGAACGACGACCGTTACATGAATAATGTGTTGAGGTCACGCTACTGGTTTTCAGAAAGGCCCCGCCCTTAGTTATTCGTCTCGAAACGCTCCTCCTTTTGCTTCTTACATGGCCCTACTTGTTGAATAGCCACGTGGTACGCTTAAGAATTACGACTCATATGATTCGTCGCTCGCCGCCTCATACACGCGTAAAACATTATTTTTTATGCTATAAAGGGCTTTTTATTAAGCCACGTGCTATGTGTACATAAGTTCTGCTCGGTGTTTTATTCATTTTGACTTCAATAGCTCCTCGGAGCAGTCTAACGAGGCCTCTCTTATAAGAGTGGGCAACTTGGAAAGTCTCGTAGTAAAGTCAACAAGGAAGGCTCGGGCGCGGGCGGTTAGTACCCGTGTCAGCTTAAATCGAAATTTCGCCGTGGGCCGCGCTCGGGTAGCGCCGGTTAACTTGTAACTCACTTTTGATGTATCGTTGTTTTTGAAGAGTCGGGTGCCTTGTAAACATCGCGCCAGAAAACTTTTGGGTCGCAGTCCTTTCTAGATATGTTGTCGCGATTAAGAACTTCCTTTTGAATTTTACCCCGTTCAGCCATCTATTAATAATGAACTCTTCCATGTTAAATGAAGACCGGTAAACAAAAAAACTTAATCGTTGTGTCAGGGTATTTGTGAGTACGTAATACTGACAAAACACCCAACATATCTGGTCTATCCTTTGGAACGTGAGTAGAACACGTTTGCAGCAGAACGGATTCAAATTACAGCCGGTCAGTGAGACTTAATGAATGGCGACAGATTGTGGAGCGGCGTCATTGTGCAGGATTACAGGAGCGGGGGTCGATAATAAAACAATGCTCGAGCCCGACGGTTTTATGAGTCGATCTCGAGATAGCGCCGGCAGGGAATAAACAGCGCGTAAAGTTACGGCTCACTGTGCCGCAGTTAGCACCAGACAGATCAGACCTTTATCAAGGCACAAACATCCACACGTCTGCTATTAAAGTTGCTTATTTATTTAAGGTACTTTCTAATCTATACCGCTACCGCAAAGGTACTTCATATTAAATCTTCTCAGTCGCATCTATAATATCTTTGCCGGGTCCTCGCATTATATATCTAATTGTTGATTGTGTATAAGAAATCCGTTTCCGTTTAGGACAAAATGTTTAATTTTCTGACCTACTGGTAAAACTTCATCTACAAATACTGCATATAAACATGCCTTTTTTCTACCAAGTAAAATTCATATACATGTTTTTAAAAAAACGTTAATGTTTCTTTTCGCGGGATAACTTAAAACACTCTCTGTCCATACCCTACACATTTAATGAAAAAAATTGCTATTTTCAATTACTGCAAGGTTAAGGGAAACGCTAAAGTTGCAAGTTAATGTAATAAAGACATCGAAAACGAACTACGTAACTTAATGCCCACATTATTTATAATCCCTATTAGAACGCGTTTTAAACATTAAACTTGAACATCTTATCCGGAAGAAAAGTAGAACTAATAATCAGTTAATCTAAGACGAAGACGCTGTGTTAGAAAGCTATCAGCTCTCGACATCTTCCATTCCAAGGGTCAACTTTAATGAGAGTAAGAACACATGCCCTAATATCAGGGAGCGTGCCCCATCGATATTTTCTGAATTAAGTTTGGTTCAACCAACCGATTGCTCGACGTGACCCCGATCTGCCTGCTGCGACTAGAGTAGGTACGACAACCTAATCTAATTCGTTTTCAATTCCCCATGGGATCGAAATCCCGAATTAATGATGCCATTGCGCTAATTAATTTGTTTAACAATATCACTGAGGTAGGAAACTCGAGGTTTACCTAATTTTGTGTTTTGTTTGTTCCAGGTACCTACAACGAATTAGTTACATACTATGGTTAAGAGCAGCACGCAGTAAGTCCGCCAGCGGCGCAGTCCTAGCTAGGGTTTTATGTAAATGTCCGCCGATAAAGCACCTCCACCCGCGCGACGCTCATTTGCATTCATAGGCTCGTAACCCTTGCCCTCACTTCCTCCGCGTGCAACCTCATCCGCAACGCTTCAGCGTAAAACTTCTGCCTCGTCTTTCCTACGATAATTTACGAAGCTCGCCGTAATACATTGGGCCGATATGAGTTTGGCATGTATCTGCTACGAGAGCAAGGAGCGTGAGGTCTCGCTGTAGCCTTTCGATTTACATATTATATTAAACTCACCGTTCGCCAGAACCGCTATTCCGCGTCGCCACCGGCCGTTACGCTCCAACTTTTCTCAATTTTTTCGCCCATAAAGCGCCCCAACCAAAAGTTTCTTCGTCCGCCGCACGAGGTCGAGTGTAAATATGCCTTTTTTATAATATACTTAGTCATTGAGTCGTCCCTTTTCGAGGGACTTGTTTTAATGACGACGTCTGTTTCCCTACAACGTTCTTTTATACAGTACCCTGTGTGAAAGTAGAAAGGATTTTGTTCACGCATCTATTAACGGTGTGGTGTTGTTCAATTAATGGGTTGATACTTAAACATAAGTTTTTGTTACTTCTTTATTAAAAAAAAACTAAACCTCTACAAGCCCAGGAACGCCCAGGATTGTAGCTAATCCTCTAAATCGGCATGTCGTAAAGATAGCGCCCGGCGACTGTTAATATAAAGAAAAGCGACCAATATTAGCCTTCAGGTCATGGTCGCGACTGAACAGTAAAAGCTGACCTTACTGGCTTAATTGTTTTCTGTCTAATTCACGTTAGCTAAAAAGGCAACTAAATGTCGGCTTATCTAGCAGACCTCGTTCGGCCGGTCTGACTACAATCACTAGCGACACATTATAATGAAAATAACCTTTTACACGCTTCAATACCTACCCAAATTTACTAAAAGTATAATTAATTGGTTTGAAACGTCGTTAATCAAGTTGTCGTGTAAGATAAGTATGATACGTCAAGTACCTACGTTGTGCACTAACTGACAAGTTACAATCTGGTGGGTGACATTAGGGGTCAATCGCTGTTCTGTATTATGTGAAATCTCAAGCGAAACAGTTACGTCTAAAAGGTTTTACAGTAACTTTAACTATTCTTCTATTATTTATAGTTTATTGCTACGCAAAATCAGACAATCTTCAGTGACGACAGTCTTTTCCGCCGAAAAAACCAGACAGTTGCCTATTATCTTTGTTTAACCATAGAGAGAACACTTGAAGTAACCAGTTACTAAGAAAAATAAGGCAGACATTAAATATCAAATTAATACTCTTTTTATCAACGATAAAATAGGTTAACAATTATATAAATAATTTATTAATCTAACACGTTTAAGGTTTTTGAAACAAACAAATTCGAGTATAACATTTTCCTCTTCGCTGCCCTTGTAAATAAATCTGAAGGTGGAAGAATAACACTCACAAGATCCCTTATCATAACATAAGTGACAAAACTGTACTCAAGGCGAGCATTCACGAGTTGTTCATATTGTGTTGGTAGTATTAGCCTTACTGTCGCCTGGTAATAATAATAACAGTTAAATGCACATTGACGAAAGCTCGCATGTCACGCACCTCATTCCCCTTTCGCGGCATTCACCCCACTCGTTAAAACTTTCCGAATTTTGACGCAGGCCTACAACCCTTTGTGTTATTTTTCTACAACGTGCATTACTTGGTTGTCCAAGTTCTTGAACTTATCCCATTTCATTCTTTATCACTTTTGAAGACAGTCTGACGTTCGTATTTACCCTTTTTCTGGGTTAGTGAGTTTTCGCTTATGGATTGATCCTGTAATTTGGCAGTATTAG
Source organism: Tortrix viridana (assembly GCA_963241965.1). Classification (NCBI taxonomy): domain Eukaryota; kingdom Metazoa; phylum Arthropoda; class Insecta; order Lepidoptera; family Tortricidae; genus Tortrix; species Tortrix viridana. Next base: position 13,017,806 of record OY725172.1, read on the forward strand.
CGGCTGGATGGGAGAGCGCTCGCAGGGACCCGCTGCTCAGGCGGTGTCCCGATAGCGTCAATCTAACGCTCAATTAGCCGAATGCGATTATCCGAATCGGATCCAGAGTCGCGGCCGTCTCCACCGCACGCCGTCGCTCCAAGACAAGCGCGCTAACTTTATTCATTAAGGCGTGTCTTATCTCTTGTTAGCACTCATTCTATTATTTGTCTTTTCATCGTTCATTTCCATAATTTCATCGGCGAGTAATTACTTACCACTAAAACGGAGCATTTCACATTGTGTTTGCGTATTTTCCAGTTTAACTTTAGAGTTTACCTCTTTCGGTGTTTACGACTGAATGCAGTTCAAGCTCAGCTGTTCACTCCCGAGTTCATATTTGAATAAATATCCTGAGTGGTATCTATCTACGAGTATTCGAAATTTATTAGAGAAATTTCTGTTGTTTGATATATTTGTCGTAGACAGAGCATCAGAATTGCGGGTCTGGTCGGGGTTGCGGCGTCCACTCTCCCCCGCTGCTTGTTTAATTAGCTTAATTGACATCGCGAGGCGCGGTGTCCGAGCGTTTGTTTGCGCTATCGCGTTACCTCGCCTGGCGACGCGACGCGACCCGCCGACGCCGGCGTCACCGACGTGCCAGTAAAGGCTTTCCGAGGCGGAAATTATCGCTTTTCGTTATTAAAACTACGAATTATTTGTTGACAAAGTCTATTTATTTCAGGGATATAATAAAATAAGTAATAAAGGTAATAAGTTTTTTATCAGTATTGTGTAGGGTTGTCCCTAATCTTTATTTATTATTATTAAATTATACTACTCTGTCAAGAAAGTACCGGGAAAAGATCAATAATACACAAACTGTTTGTTAATCATCCAAATTTATTTTATCACCTTCAAAGTATGCTCCTTCAGAAACGATACACTTACGCCAACGAATAATCCAATCATCAAAACATTTTTTAAACGCTGTTTCCGGAATTGAATTCAGTTCTCGGCGCGAATTCTCCTTTATGTCTTCTACCGATTGAAAACGGGTGCCACGAAGTGGTAATTTGAGTTTAGGAAAAAGAAAGAAGTCGGCAGGAGCCATATCTGGTGAATATGGTGGTTGCTCGATGGTATTTGTTGAGTGTTTGGTCAAAAATTCTTTCACAATGATGGCCTTGTGCGAAGGCGCATTATCGTGGTGCAAAATCCAAGAATTTTCATTCCACAAATCTGGCCTTTTTCGTCGAATTTGCTCTCTTAAATGCCGCATAACGCTCAAATAATATTCTTTATTTACCGTTTGACCTTCCGGCAAGAATTCCGAGTGCACAACACCGCGATAGTCAAAGAAAACAGTCAACATGACTTTGACTTTTGATCGACTTTGGCGTGGTTTCTTCGGTTTCGGTTCAGTTGGAAGGCGCCACTCCGAAGCTTGTTGACTAGTTTGCATGTCAAACTCGTAAACCCACGTCTCGTCACCAGTAACAATGCGTTTCATGAATGTTGGGTCGGAATTGACTCGTTCTAGCATGTCCTCAGCGACTCTCATGCGATTGAGTTTTTGGAGAAAATTCAGGTCTTTTGGGACTAGCCGAGCGGTAACATGTTTCATACCCAAATGATTAGTTAAAATAGTACGGATCGACTCGTGAGATACAGAAAGTTCGGCGGCTATCTCTCTCAAAGTTGACTGAGGATTTTCAGTCACTATTTCCTTCACTTTTGCGATGTTAACTTCAGTTGCAGACGTTGATGGCCTACCAGAGCGAGGCAAATCTTCCATCACATCTCGACCGCTTTTGAACGCTTTGTACCACTCATAAACACGTGTTTTTGATAAAGTCGAATCACCGTAAGCCTTCTGTAACATTTTCAGTGACTCCGAACACGAAATTCCATTGGCGATGCAAAATTTAAGACAAACTCTTTGTTCAATGTTTTTGTCCATTATGAAATTCGCAATACACACTAGATATGATATAACTAAAAACAGCACTGTATTTAATATAAATAACAGATGCAACTCAAACTCCGCGCCAAAATAGAAAACAGTTGTGCCAATCTAACAACAACAAAAAAAACAAAAATTTGAATTTGGAACCATAAACAAATCATCCATTCCCGATACTTTGTTGACTGAATGTATTTGTTTATTAATGTTAAGTTAGAATGTCATAGTCAATTCTCATTCAAATATATCATAGCATAAATGGAACCAATTAAATACCGCCGTACTCCAATAAATAAGGATAACATTTTTGCAATGAAACTCGTGTCATGGTTTTAAAAAGCGTCGCGTCGGCGCCGGCGTGTACCGCAGTAGCGCGGCCCGCATGGCGCAGCGAAGCGCCGAGTCAGCACAGCGTCATACGGTACGGGGAATACATCCTGAATTCGCTCTTCCTCTTCCCATGCAAAAAGGTAAAACGGCCGCGAAATTTATTTTATTCCTTAAGTTGCCCGAATAAATTGTACTCCGTACGTGAACAGAGTTTCAAACAAAATACATTTAGGGGCATTGAATTTTGAATCGATGTGTATGTAGCGAGCCAGAGCCAGGTGTGAATCAAATATTGTGTCATTTTGCTCTGTGTTCAACGGTCGGCCGTGAGGGCTGCATCCGGTCATTTGCAGGAACCTCCGGCTAAATAACGATATTTTAATTAATACGACTACAACAGGAAGGAAACTAGCAAAATGATCTTCAAATAATCGCGTAGATCATAATTTCTTATGAGAAATTGTCTATTCTCGTCTTTAACGAAAAACTTCATAACTTTTTGTTTAAAAAATTTGATTCCTTGTATAATCCAGTTCCTAATTATTATAAATATGGGTGGACAGAATCCATAAAGTATACCGCCCGTTTTATCTCTTTGTGATGACTGTTCAACTTGACGCCGAGTAAAGTGTAGTGGCAAGACTGGCAAGTTCCCCGATCACTCGCCGCTAATGAATATCTCTACTCAGCTCCGTCATACGTATACCAGTGTGATTAATCTCGCCCTGAACAAAGGCGTTCGTTTCCGCGTACCCTCCACACGATCGATCATTCGCCGCCTCGAATAAAAATAATAATTATAATAGGGCGCCATTGTCCAAAACAGGGCTGCGTGTCAGCGATAGTTGTACTTTCCTGTAAGTAATAACTACGATATATTGATTTGTACTTAACCATTGGTTTCTCCCAAACCTTAACTGATTAAATGCAGTAGTCTTTTAGTAGTAGGTTCCATTTCATACTTATTCTGACTGAACACATTGTTTGAGTTTGAAATAGATTCGATTAATTCAGAGAGAGCTTGATTTTATCCTGGGGCTCTAAATTTAATGGTTTCGCTGGTACAAATGTACGGTGTGTGTGTGTGTGTGTGTGTGTGTGTAAGTGGTATAAATGTACGTTCGTGTCGTTGCAAAACCTGTTAGAACACTATGACTTAGAGCATTTAGATAATTTAAGCCTCTTATACCTACATACAAGCGCGTGGGTGTGGCGCGCAGCAAATATTATGTGAAGACTTTTAACCTTTACCGTCGCAATCCTTGGGCTAAAGTTAAAAAAGGCGATGACCGCGCTAACTCGTCACTCCGATCAGCCTACACATTTTTTTATGATGTTGCTAATTATTGTGGAATTATTATTTACATGTAGGTTTGTCGACTAAAAGTTAACCGGTCAAATAAACAGTTTTCTACGACGGCGGAGCACGTGTAGTAGATTGCGTCACGTGAGTAGATAAACAGAACAAGGCGTGTTTATTGTGTGATGTATCGCCGAGCACGCCGGCGAGGCTACGTAATAACACCGTGCCTTGATAATGCGCCCCTTAGGTAAAGCTCAAGCTTGCGTACTTACTGGGTAACTTGATGCTTATCATCTAATCATGTGAGTAATCGTTTTGTTAATATTGAGTGGTTAGCAAACGATTGTTGAAAATTACGAAACATGTCAACGAAGACCTATTTCAAGAATATTTTCCTGTATCCCTCGGAATACCATTGACTCATTCATCACGAAATCTTGTAAACAAAAAACCTTTTTGCTTAATTACGTACATAAAGGCCCCTTTTTGCTTGAAGCTACTGGCAAACTTTTTAATAGTATGTAATTTCCATGACGACAGTTACCGCAACGTTGCTGCAGCCTGAGAGCTAATCTGCCTCTTTTTCAACAGGTCATTTCCCAAGAGAGAAGTGCACTAAATTGCAAGTTTACGTAAATGCTTACAATATGAGGAAGTTAATTTAAAAATAAGGCAACAAAACGCGTTGGAAAAATAACCTCAACTTGCTTTATTTCGCTCCGAGGTGTTTAAAATAAAACATTCTTAAATAGGAGTCGGAATTGAAGTTTTAAGAGGATCGCAGTTTTTTTGGTTACGTTTTTAACGAGTCGTGAAATTAGCCTTAACGAGTGGGGTTGGTTTGGCTGAGCTCATAAGTTATCTTTGGGAAAATTAAATCTTGCCCAGTAATGGTTTGTAACGACTTAGTGTTTTTTGAGACACCGCGCTACCGTTCGCGCAGGAGTCGCGTTCTGCACATAAATAACTTTATATGAGCGCTCTAAATCTCATTACGGCTACTGTAATAGCTTCCAAGGCTCCGCTGTCGGCTGTGACGGGAATATAAAGCAAGCCTGATTTATTCCTCCAAATTAACCGCATCGTTGTATAGGGCAAGTTGAACCACAACGTCGGGAAGAGACGAGCTTGTTTCCGCATCCTATATTCATTCGTTAACAATATCGTTACCGACCAAAACGCGTCTGCTGATTACGACACCATTATTTAAATTGTTTTTATGGCGACTTCGCCAAAGCTCGCATCTGAAAAATCGAACGGTCACTAAACCCCCACCCGGACTTTCCCGGAACTTCCGTGTCGCGACCCGATAGCGTAATACCAAAACAAATGGCCTTCTTTGTCGCCTTTTTATTGTAGATACTTGAGTAATGCTCCGGAGATGCGACGCTACGTGCAATATTCAGATGGCTTCCCGGCGGCTAAAGACAATGTCCGTTTCGTTTTATTTATTGGTCATTGTAGATTGCAGCTGCGATCAGATAGGTTTCGCAAGGCGCTTGACAGGCAAGACGTGAGTTTGCTCTTTTGCGATTATTTTCTATCGGCATCGGCTTGCAATCGTCGTTCTACTAATTGACATAGAACGGGACAAGTAATGTACGCCACACCACACTCAGCCTTAGCTTTTTTATTTCAAACTCGGCGTCTTTATCCTTTAATTACAAAACTATGTCATAAGTTCACAAAAGACGTCTTTCATCGTTACGTTACGTGTTAGCGTCAAAATGTCATCAAAATATCAAGCAAAAGGCCTCGAGGCGGTTTCGCAAAGCGTTTGAGAATATTGAGTACTTACAGCAACTGGCGCGCAGTTTACTTGATGAAATTACGAACTTGCGTCAAGGCATACGACGATATATTTTGCAGGTACTCAATACAAACCTGTAAATGATATCTTTATATTGAAAGACGATAATAATAGGTGTGCTTAAATACCAGTCGGTCGTGAATTAATGAAGGAGATTCTGAATTAGCCTCCGGGTTCATCAAATATAGAATGAATGTCTAGTCAAGGTCATAAATATGTGTACATTTTAGTACCTTGTCTACTTAATAGCCATATATGAATGTCACAGTGATTAAAGTGACAAGGTAATAAACGTGTACACATATTTATGACCTTGACTGTCCATCGCTGTCAGTCCCCTAAGTATTATCGCTTTGATAGAAACGCTCGCTTTTGCTAGTATTGATCTAGCGAGTATGCACAAAATCGACGGATTCAATTAGATCGGCGGCATAGCTGGCACATTACCGGCCCACATCGATCCGTTATCCCGCTGCCGAACAAAGAGAGATGAAATTTTAATCGGTTTCGTCGTCTGCCGTCGCAGAAGTTAGCCGCCGTGCCGGCGCCGGCGGCCCGTATTGTAATGAGCGGACCGGTCGGCTGTCCGGCCGCCCGGCACGGCGGCTGAATAAAAGATAGGCGATCGGGCACACTGCGTGGATGATTTTAGCCTTGTGATACTGCGAAGTTTTTACTTTTTTTTTTACCAAGAAAAGTTTCGACACATTTGTCCGAATAACATGTCATTTGTCAGTAATTTTTTTTTTTTTTTGTTATTACACAAAGGCGTTTTTTTTTGTTATTACACAAATCGTTTACGGTGACAAAATCAACAAACAGTTCTTGCAAGTGACGTAAATCTCTAGCGGTTTGTCTGATCGATTGAATTTCTGACATTTGCGTGTCGCTTGCGTACCTCACGCGACGGGTCTTACTAATGTGAGTGGAAACATAAAACACACACACACACGGTTATACTATAAAATATACCTACACTTAAATAAGTAACTTAAAAGACAAGTTTACAAGTCAAGTTCGTATTAACCAATGGGAAAACTAAGACCTTATTTCAAAAACGAACAAGGGTGGGGCCAGATAATTATATAAGTTTGAAGCACATATATGCCACGAGACGTAATTCGTAGTCCATTTTCTAAGCGATAATAATTGCTAAACCTAAGTAATGGGAAAAGGAAATTATAAAAGTGAAATTTATGCGAGTGATGACGAAAAAATGGAAAGTATATTCCTGGCCTTAATATCAAATCGGAGAGATCTCCTTTAATAAGTTGAAAAGTTGTGCTGGAAGGCTTTCGCCTCAAGTTCGCTGTTGCAGCACCGCCGACTGCCGGCAATCTCGTTAAAATCTACGACAAAACTTAGCTATGGCGTTCGCAACCATTTTAGAAATTGTCGAGTGTGTACTTGCATACATATGTATTTATGTTATGTTTACTTAATGTCTATACTCAAATCCTACTGTTGACCCCCATATGCATGAAGGTTTCAATCAATCTTGGGCCATTGTTTGGTTTGCTAGACCAATAAATACATAAATACACGACTAGTATTTTTATGTATTTATTGATTCCTTTCTTTAAGGAGGTAAATGGAATAGTTGTACCTATGAAAGCAAACAACTCAGTATAGATACATTAACGCGTAGGGGAATACAAATACAGGGTGTCCCATAAGTCGCACGTCACAGTGTCACCGGTGGTAGACCAGCCTAAGACGAACTAGCTTAACATGACCTCAGTCAAAGTCGCATGGTTTTCTAGATATGCCAGTTTAAAGTTTGTACTGGCAAATAACTTTAAACAGGCAAATCTTGAAAACCATGCGATTTTTACTACGGTAATGTTAGGCTGGTTCGGTGTGTGGAGGATGTGTAACGCATTTCCACTCGGTAAAAAAAAAGAAATGAAAAAAATAATAAAAAATAATAGGCTGGTTCTGTCCGTCTTAGGCTGGTCGACCTCCGGTGTCACTGTGACGTGCGACTTATGGGACACGATGTTGGTAAACAAACGAAATGAATGATAATAAATTGTCAAAATTCCTGAACTTTATCTCGCTTTTAAATCGTGTTCAAGTTTTCGTCTATTTTTATAATAATACTTACTTACTAGGTCCCTTGTACCGACCTCAGTTACTTCACTAATATTGTTCCGTCCACATTAGGGCCAACTGCTACCGCCTACGTCTACTTCCCCGCGAATGTATTATAGTGTCGGGCGAGCCCTTATCGCTACTCCAGTAACGACGCCTTCGATAGCTGGCTAATGGCCTCCGCGGGCCCACTTAGATACGCAAATGAGCATCGAGGAGTGCCAGCCGTCACTATTACGTACATTACGAATGGACTGTACCATTACACTTGAACGCAATCGACGCGTCGTGTACCCGTAATGTAGTCACGTGCCAGTATTTTATCTAGGTTTAATGTTTTAAAAATTAACCTCTATAAAATAGATTTAAATTTAAAGTAATACAAACTGAATATCATCTACACTAATATTATAAAGAAGAAAGATTTGTATTTTTGTATGTTTGTAAAAATTACTGGTTCTATTTCAAAAATTATTTCACCAACATTTAGAATGGACTTTCAGGGTGGACATATATTTTAACTTACGAAAGTACTGACTCACCGCAAAAAATTCGTGGGCGGAAAGCTAGTACAAAATAATATTGGAATACACCGTTCCAAAATTTTGCACATGGATCAATGATGCTTACATAGGGATGATCAGTTCTGCAGGACCGGTAGAGCTCATACGAGATAATGACACAGAATGGGTGTGCAGAGCGGCGCGACGCGGCTCTCGTAATTGGCGCAGGCGCGCGCGCAAACTGCACCCTTGAGGGCGATCGCCACTTACGCTAACGACTGTGAGTTACTTAGCCGAACTACACACCGGCTCCTAGCTCGACGCGAGTTTTTTACACTTGGCCAATGCCAAGCATTTAATTTTTTCTTGTTATGAAAGCAGACACAAATAACTTTGAAATTATTTATTGTCTCTGCTCCCAACAATAGGCAATTTAAAAGCTCTAGCCTGTGTCCTGCCAACGTCGTTCATACTCCGCCGCCGCAGTAAAAACAGGCATCGAGCTCTCGCCTGACACATGTCCTCCAGTGGCTTTACACAATACCCCTGTCCACCAAATGCATGACATATTAAATTCTTATCAACGCGCCAGACACAACGCTTAGTATTATTTTATCACTAGCTTTTGCTCGCGACTCTGTTCGCGCAGAAGTGGTTCATCGCTCTTTCCTTGGAAGCTGTTCGATTTTCCGGGATAAAGAGTACCCTATATTCGTGTCCGGGCTATGAACTATCTCTGTACCAAATTTCACATCAAACGTGAAGATGTAATACACACAAACAATCACCCTTTCGCTTTATAATATTAGTAAGGATTATCATTGACTAGGAACATGAACGGCTGGGTAACATTGTCTAACCGTATGTAAACTTTAATAGCCCCCAATTCCTGGCGTGTTATTACGAGCTGACTTATGAATGTTGCGGTATTCATTGGCTTGAGCTCGGGTCCCTATCATTTAATAATTCTCAACATGAAAATACCTATATGAGACAAACAGTATTATTTACAAAATTCTGGGAATTTGATTAGGATAGCCGTAACATGTCGTGTTGACTTGTCTGTCGTGTATATAAAATCAATCTAAATTAGAGAAACATATACAACGTCAACCAAGCTATAGAAAACGTAAAAAAAAAAAGATAAAACAGAATAAATAAATAATAAACAGACAGAGTGCGGTTATGTTAGGTTACTTGCCCAACCATAGGATTGCAAAAATAACCGCTTGTATTTTTTTGTTGTGTATATCATCTAAGAATTATATTAGTAGGTATAGCGTGATAATAGAATTAAAGTATAATAAACTAACCCCAAAACGTTAAGAGAAATTTTTTTGAAAGATCTGATAGACATTATATCGTCAGTTTGGTCATAGAATAGACTTGAGTTACTTCTCGAACAGTAGACGAGTACAAAAACTAATAATAACAGCTCGTATATTAGGATTATACGTTTCGCAATATAAAGTTGTGGTGTAGTATCAGTGGGGTTGTTATACCTCAAAAGATGTTTGCGGCCCAGCAACAAGGCAGGGCGCCGGGCGCCGCCGCGGCGCCGCCCAGCTGTAAATGGACTTCACATTAATACTCAGCTATGTAATAAATGTTATTGTTTGTCATAAACTTTGTTTTATGAAGGTCGCCCACCCCGGCCCTCGGCCGCCGGCCGCCGGACCTTTAATAAAGTTTAGTGTTCACTTGAAGCCTTTACTTACGGTTTTAGAGACGCGTTTAATCCAATTGTTATAGGACACTTTATTTCCTTGGTGCTTATTGAAACCAAAACAAAAGACTATCGCTGATCGTATAAATCGAAAGGACGACGGCGCTAGTCGCAGGGAACAGACACAAAACGAAATAATCTTATTTTGATATTTTCAAAGATAAAGCCTTAGGTTGCGATGTCGCGGTATCGCTGAGTCATTGCTAAACTTGCGTTCAGCTTTGCAGCAATATTATCCACGTCGACCTTTCCGGTGGGAGGGTTGAAATATCTGTTTGAAAACTATACGTTTCACATTAAATACCGAAAACACGTATGTGCGCATCATTGACTGCTAACGCACGGCTAGGTAAATGCCAAAAATATCTCCACTAAGGGTAAAATTAATCTGTCATTCACGGCGCGTGTAATGTTACTGTTTGTTAGCTGATACATAAAGCTCTTCATTAGCTACTATGAATGAAATTTTAACCAAAACAATCCATACAACCGGAAATAAAAATGGAAACACTTTTCAGAGGTAATGTGGCAACTCGTTTAAGGATTACGTACAGTTGAATTTTTGAACTATGGCTTGATGTTGGGTTGCGGCAGCGAGGTGTTACAGGCCGAGACGAGGGTAGAGGCTGATTTGTATGTAGCACGGCGCCGCGCCGATGCAGGGGGCGTCTTCAAGACGTTCGGTGCAATTTTTCAACGATTCGTGTTCGGCAAGCCGATCCGCGCGCCGCAGTGCAGCCGGCCGACCCCCGACCCCCGTTGTCTTCCCCTTCCTATTAGAGCTGCTGACTTTCCTGTTTTGCTACAGTCCTTGGTTTTACTAAGTATGCATTTTCAAGTAAATTACGAATTACGATGGTATTTTTATTAGTATTGTCTGGTTATCATTATTTTCCTGTGACGAACTAAATCAAAGACCGGTTTATGGGTCGGAGTGCATCTATTTCAAATTTTCCTAAAGTTTTAGTCTAGCCAGGGGACAGTGATTGACATTGCAGCTGGCAGCCCTGCGCCGTCCCACCTGCTCCCGCGCCGACCTACTGCAACTTTAATCCCCCAATCCGCCAACGCACGACCGCGCACCGCGACTCCATATTTCAATTAATTCGACCATCCATTTCCGACGTGAAAGTTCGTACCGCTTGGCTCATAACCCCCTTCGGTATCCGACTCTCCTCATTCGACAAATAAGCGCCACACAGACCGACTCTACCTTGTATAAATAATTCCGTTTCACTTGCAGATTTTAAATTAAGGATTGTTATGCACCAGAGCGAAGGATCATATTTTCCGCAATAAATTTTGATTCAAGCAAGAGCTCGACCGTAGTGGTGGTTAACTTTTAAAACCCAATTAATTGTGTTTTGTTTTGCATATTAATGGGTCGTTTCGCTGAAGCTGCGTCGGTCGGTCGGCAGTAAGTCCCGGCGCGCACGCGGAGCGGAATAGCCGTCCGGCGGGCCAGCTCGGGCAGCGACGCCAGATCGTGCAATTTAGCACGGTTTTACGTGCTTTTTTATAGACATACGTGCCAATTACGTGCGGAAAGATAAAGCGTGCTAAAACGGTGCTTTATCATGCACGACTCCAAAACAACAATGATGATACAAAGCCCTTCAATCTGACAACTAAACAGTAAACGAGATTTCAATTCGTGCATTTTTAGCCATGCGCTGTGCTTGTGGGTGTGTGTGCTCTGGCAACACCGAGCTCGGAGTATTAGCCGGTCGGCGGCGCGGCGGGGTGGCCGCGTTCTGCCGGAGTGCCCTGTGATTGTCGCCGCGCCCGCCCGACGAGATAATCACGTTACGCATATCCTCTTAGTTCGACTCTAATACCATTTGTATTCAGAATTAAGGCAATAGAGTACTATGACATAACTGACCTTTGCAATGCCCGGAATATAGCCTCAGGAAATTTGTTCGTGACGATTTTCAATACATAAATAAATATACTTAATACTGATTGCGAGTGTGAACTTTACTAAGTTACCTACATTACATTTTACCATTGAAAAACATTTTATATATTAAGATTTATACTCGAACACTTGCGAGACTAGTAAATTCTGTCACAGAGATATACTATACGTACGACCCCGTAGGTAGCAGCTCAATTATGTATGTTGTAGTAGATACATGAAATTTATTGGTTCATTTCTTATTCTTATTGCGCAGACAGAAGTCGGGGCGAGCGCGGCGCACGTGTCGGCCATACCGCTGAATCAACTTAAACCCAACTCGCTCCACCTCAACTGAATGAACTTAATTTGATTCCGATTGTGTTTAACCCCACCTTCTCCACGTAATGATCCAGAAGGCTCTCAGTAATTTACCTTTCGAAAAATGTCATCTCAGCTTTGTTCTATTGCTTCGATTAAACTTCACTGAAGCTTGTAGAGTCACTATTCTGCAATTAACTCCGAACTAAATACATTAGCGAGACATTTGATTCGATAGAGTAATTGAGAGCATTCCGTTTGACAAAAACCACAAGCAACTTTGCACATTGGCGTTAAATTATCGAGACAACTGAACGGCGGGGCGCGTAGAGGCGTGCCCTGTAGATAGCGGGTGTACACTTGTTCAGCGATTCTTGTGCTTAATTGCGAGCCCATACGGACAGCGGGCCGCTTTTATCGGGGCCCTAATGAGATCTACCGCGCTGCCTTAATGACTCATCCGCCAAATACACCCTTTATTCGAGTGCAAGGTCTGCTCAAACAGTTTGAGACAATACTTTAAATATCTATTGTTTAGCTTATTCACACTTAATAATTAAACTGAACGTAACTGAAGGTGCTACCAAAGGTTTTTTGTACACAGTTTAAAGCAATATACTTACCCCCTTACTAATAAACGTTGAGTAACGGCTGACTAGTTATACAAGGTGGGCCAAAAGAAGTCATCCGATGTTGTTTGACTCTCTTTTTTTGTCTAAATGAAAAACTTGGATTCTGTTTTTTTATTATATTAATTTAAACCTTTAGAATTTTATTGGTCAAGTCGAGAAGATTATATCGGCCAAATGGGCGCCGTCACAATTGATTGTCATACGGGCTCGTTTTATGGCATTTTTCATCACTTTGGCGAGAACTTCGGGCGACAGATTCTCGCACTCGTGTCGAATGTTGTCCTTGAGGGCTTCCAGAGTCTCGGGCTTGTTCACGTAAACACGGGACTTCAAAAAACCCCACAAAAAAAAGTCTGGAACGCTTAAATCGGGTGATCTTGCGGGCCAGTGCAAATCGCCAAAACGAGAGATGAGGCGACCCGGGAACGCCGCCTTCAGAATATCGGTTGTGGCTCGCGCAGTGTGTGCCGTTGCTCCGTCCTGTTGGAACCACATGTCGTTCGGTCCTAATTCGTCCAATTGCGGCAGAAAAAACTCGGTCAACATGGCCCTATAGCGCGCACCGTCCACTGTTGTCGTATGGCCAGCGGCATTCTCGAAAAAAAATGGCCCAATGACTCCTCCAGCGTGAACAGCGCACCATGCAGTCACTTTGAGCGGGTGTAATGGCTCCTCGTGCATCACTCGTGGATTTTCGGTGCCCCAGAAGCGATAGTTTTGCTTGTTCACGTACCCGCTGAGGTGGAAATGAGCCTCATCGCTCATTATGATTTTGGTCGAAAAATCGTCCACTTCTTCCTCGAGATTGAGAATGGCTTGGGCGTAGGTTACGCGCGTTTGGCGGTCGGCAGGCAGCTGCTGATGCACGGACTGGACTTTGTATGGGAACATGCGCAGGTCTTTGACCAAAATTCGCCTTAGGGACGTCCGTCTGATGGCTAATTGCGTGGCACGGCGTCTGGTTGATGTTTCCGCCGACAGCTCGACATCCTCGGCAACAGCGGCGATATTCTCGGCAGAACGGGCGCTCCGGGACCGGCCACTCTTGGCAACGTCTCGTGTGGTCCCATACTCTTCAAGGTTGGTGGCCAAACGGCGCAGTGTTTGCGCAGTCGGTGTCTGACGGCCGGGGAATCGGCGACGGAATTCGCGCTGCGCCAACACCACAGACGAATTGTTACGCAAAAAAATAGACACGATTATTCCGCGTTCTTGGGGAGTGTATCGCTCCATGGCTTGTTCACTTGTATTTTGCATCTGTCAAGTCCACAAATGTCAAAACAGATTTGACATTGGCGACCATTTGCAAAAATGAGAGCATCTTCCAATAGGGTGATTTCTTTTGGCCCACCTTGTACAATGCTTTGTCCTTATCTGTCGAATTCAAATGTCACAATGACAGATAAGGACAAAGCATTGTATAACTACTCAGCCGTTACTCAACGTTTATTAGTAAGGGGGTAAAGGTTTACGTAGATGATGTCCTAGTAAAAATGAAAATAAAAAGTTTAAAGCAATCAAATAGTACGAGTACCTATGTAGTTTGACCATATTTCTTTCTTGTCTAAATTTTAGCATCCAACACTTATCTAAAAGATCATCGTGTTCTAGATAAGCAAATCCAGAGCCTGCGCAAACAAAAAGTTTTCCAGGAATCTATCTCGTGGGCCCCGTTTGGCGCCACGTAAATACCTCGCTCCCTGAGCGAGCCGGCGGACTCGGATGCCGTAATGTAATTCCACATTTTCGGATTGAACGGGTCGCCGGCACGTCCTATTTAAGTTTTTACTTGACCCTCACCTATTCACAAGGATTTCGGGAGTTCAATTTCCCATTGAGAGCTTGTCGAAAATATTTAGCTTAATTGACACTTAGATCGGCACACAAACTTTGCAAAAGTGAATTATTTATGTTTACTAAGTTGTTTCTGGAATGAACAATTGTATAAAATCTGATCAGTTTATACACGTGTTCCTTGAATCTGTGCATGTATTTAATTTCAGTTTGTCATTAATAATGACACGAGCTTGAGATGTGGTATCGTGCGAGTGTGGGGGTGTGCGTGGTGTAAGATGACACCGCGGCATCTGATCCGCGGTCGGCTCGCGGCGCGGCGCGGCGTGGCGACGCGAGAACGCGCCACACCGTCACGCGCCACTCATTTGTCACACACGTCTGCGACATCACTACCTACTTACCATTACCCACATCAATGGCATCTACCTCATGTACATTTCCACGTGACGCTTTTGATTTACATTCTTCTTAAATTACGGTATTACAGTTTAATTTCATGATTTTCAATAAATCTCCAGTGTCTTAATCTATCAACATTGTCACAAACGCAAACCTTTTGACGTTTTCTTCCCAAATGGAAAGACAAAATAATAATCGAAGGGTTCACTCGTAAAACAATGCATCCCTAAAAATATCGCAGACCAGCGACTGACTGCACTTAAAAGGCTTTTCGTTACGGGGCGTCACATTATACTCCAGTCTATTCTCGCTTGTCATCGTCGCCGCCCGCTCGTGTGGCGTTACTTTAACAAAATAGAACGTGACTAAGTTAAAATCGCACTCCATCAGGGCTGTAAGAGGCGTAAGTTAAATATTTTTTTGAGGTAACTCGTTCATAGGCACGACACAATGAGGCCCAGTTCCGAAACAATCAAATTAATTTTCTCCGTTGTTGTTTAATTAGCGTCGAGTCTGGATGGCGCGGCGGGCGGCCGGTGTTTATCATAGAAAACAATCGTTCCCCCTTCACCTCCCCTGGCCCCAACCCGCAACCCCATGACACCACCGCTTCTTCCACGAAACCCCATTATTATCAAAGTCAAGCCTTTCCATCGGAGTAACTTTAAATCGTCACTCCTGTTATCATTATTAGCGACATTGTTTAAGCTAATTGACTTCGGCGTAAACAAATCGCTGGACTTGACTAATGTCTATAATGTTTTTGTTTCAGGTAATACGCGACTATTAGTGAGCCGGTGTGACTAATTATGATTGAAACACTCATTTACGACATGTGTAAGTGACTATGAATTAATGGCAGCACTTGTTGCGTGCCTATGTAGGTACTTACTGTTGTAATATTTTCTACTCAATTTTAGCTTACCTTTACTTGGTCAACCGCAATTATTCCCAAAATACGTAAAGGAAGGTGTCTTGCCATTCTCGGCGTAGAAAAATGGATTCCACTATTCGTACCTACAGTTATTGGAGTATATTACAAGTAACATTTGGAGGATTTATCCTAGTGTAAGCACAACGTCCCCCAAAACTAATAAGCTCTCACGGGAAAACCTTCGGGGTATTAGGGTATGTGATACATAATATAAAAGAAGGTGTTGAAAGACACACTGAATGTAAGGTAGAACATGAAACAGTATAGTTTACATTGTGTGATGTGAAGCCTTAGAGAGTTAATCTGAAGCCATATTTAATTAAATTGTAGCCATAGGTAGCCATTGCCTGCGGCCCCCCATAGTTCAGTTGACTGCCATTCTGTTCGGACGTGATCCACGTACACTGGACTTGTGTTTTTTTTTCAAACCTTTGGTGAGCCTCAATTATTTACTTAAAAGTGAACACGGATTTCTTTTAAAAATAATCATTGTAACCGAGGTCTTAGGATTTTCTATACGGATTATACCATATGTATCTCGAGTAAACAATACGCAATAGTTTATTTCATTTAAAAAATAAAACATAGCAAATTTTTATTATTTCCGTATTTGTGGTATAAAATCCGCCATTAAAGAATGAAAGAAACTCGTTCACGTCGGGCTGCGGCGGCCACTAATCTAATTATCCTCGACGCTCGAAAAACTCGCAAGTATGGAACGAACGCAAGCAGTTTGCTCCGTTATTTTCCTGCTTACTTCGATGTTCTAACCGCCGCCGCTGCCCTCTAATACACCACGACTGTTGCAAGTGTTCACCCTAATATCACGTACTTATTTCTTCTTAGACGGTAATTGCATTTCTTCATTTAGTTGTCGAATCGCATCTATTGACCGGCAGTGATAGCCGAGGCATTATTAAGCGATTATTTACAGTGACTGACCCGCCCGACCTGACCTGAGCCTCTGACCCCGCCGCGGTGGTCTGTTCCCTTCATTTGGCTAACCTGTTTTGTGAGATTAGTGCGTCTTTAAAGCAGGGCACGTTTGCTTTAACGGGGAGCTTTTACCGAGTCAGCTTAAATATCTAACCAGAAGTGTTTTAGCGAGGACGAGAAACTTTCAACAATGTCTTTAAAATAATCATCAACACTTGGTGAACATACATGAACATACAATATTGAGCCACAATTTCACGCAAGTTATTTATTGAAAATTCTTAGTAGTAGTAGTTAATGCCAAATGCATATCCGTAAATACTCGAATACATAATATTCGAAGTAAACAAGCACGTGTAACAATTTGTTCAGTGACATCCAGTTATCGGAGGCGCTGTGTAAGGTAGGTAACACAGCGTGTAGAGGCGTATTCGTCGGACTAAACGCGCGGGTCCGGAGCGGAGGCTCGTATTTGTAACAGCGCGTTATTAATAGCCGCGATAGCGCAGCCGCCGCGGCGCACGATATTTGGGAAATCCGGATTTGCATAGGATAATGGCAACGCGCCGGTGCAGCAATGTGGAGTGCCGGCCCGTAACTGCTGTACTGCGCATTTTTACACACAATTTCCTTAATGCGGTTCTCTGGATCGAATATAATATTAAAATATAGCACCCTTGTGTGTTGTGACTTTCGACACGAAGGCACGTTCATGTTATCGCATATAAAAATTGGTATAATGACTGTCCTTTACACTGCAAATTATTTTCTTTTAATCAAATCTCGCTTTTTAACTACCTATCAACACAATTTGAAAATAAATCCGACCCTAGCCCCAGTACGAACGGAATCGTTAGCCGGCAATGTCGTCCCAGCGTTATCCACTCGTAACACTGTCAGATCCAATATCAATATGCAACATTTCACACGGCGAGCGCGCACGGAATGGCTATTGCTCGTTTGCGAGTCACTACAACGAAAATGATTGAAGAACTGATAATGGAATTAACCCATCTAATGGGTATCTCGTATCGGTAAAGCCAGAAGCCAGGAGGCACCTGGAATTAGCTCTTCTGTTAAAACACTTCACAACACAAACCCTAGTATTGTCTTTACAAATACGAGCAAACGCAAGTCGCATTTGTGAAAAAATTGTAAGTAAATACGTAAGTTAGTCCTGCTACGTAGGAGTCCGCTTGTCTACGAAAACTACGCTGTAGGTCTAGCTCTGGTAGTCTTACTGCCGCACTCAGAGACGTCAATTAAATTTTAAGTTTCATTAAAGTAGCTGTTGTCACATACTTTGCTATAGCAATAGAATAAGACGCAGCAACTTTAATGAAACTTAAACATTAATTGACGTCTCTGAGTGCGGCAGTATAGCTTTAAAGTTAATTAAAAGATGGCGTTCTAGTAACATGCTAATTCAACCTGTCTCACTCACTTGCCCTGCTAAAGATTTAAAAAGCAATTTAGTCCAAAACACTGGCATGGGCGCGCTCTTGATTTTGCTAAAAATCGTCAGGCCCTTTTGTTACAGTAAATCTTAAAACTTTCTCACAACTGTAATTAGAAACGTTAATTATGAGCCCGATCGAACGATCGCTCGCTTCGCTATCTAGTGAATTTTAGTTAAGTACTGCGGGAAATAAATATATTTTATTTGCTACTTAATCGGTGGTCTTAAAGTATGCGTTACTCAATTTGAATATATTTATCAGTTACGTAGCCTCGATTGCTATAAATACATGTTTATTGTTAGAATATTTTGAAATAAACTTCCTTAGTTCGTCCTATTTATTATGTTCATGACTCATGAATGCAAATTCCCCTTTACGATGTAGTATTTACATTACACGGCCCAGTTGTGATCGTATCAATTCATCGTTGGATTATACGACAGACAAGCCGCGAAGCTATCGACTAGTAATCTCATTTGTTTAACAAATCGGAAACGCGTCTAGTTCTAGATTTATTCAATATTAGGATCGTGTTTCCTTCGTTAATATTAAATATTACATTAAAAAGCAGGAACGCAGCTATTATGCTTGATAAATATTCCTCTTTGTTTTCCGGTAGCACTCACAAAATAAGTTTTACTTACCTACGCAAACTATGTGTATAGGTACTTTCTGTCTATTTTTTATATTAATCTTATCTTTGACTTATTTTAAATTGCTTTAACTATAGACTAAATATAGAAATGCGGTCAAAACTACAAATCGCGATGATAATTGTCGGGCGGGGTGGGGGTGAGGTGGGGGGCGGTCGCGTGCCTGATATATGCGCCGCCGCCGCGTCGCCAGACCCGCCGGCGCCGCCGCCGCCGCCGCCGCCGCCCACTGCAGATATCGTGCATGCTCGCCGCGCCATCACCGTTTACCACCACGCGAAACACCAACACCACTCCACTACATGCCCACGAATACCCTGATAACGAAGCCTAAAACCAGGGCCAGATTTACTGTACTAACTAATGAATAATATAATAAACTGTGAACGCCCAATCCAAATAAAACAAATAACAATGTTCCAAATGAAATCTTAAAACTTAAATTCTCTACTAAAATAACAATTTGAATCGTGACAAATGCTGTTGTGGCCTTACCTTAGTTGAGTCAAAGTTCTCTTATTAATCTCGGTCTGCGGAATAAGGGCACCTTCAATTCAAATCTGGCCCTGCCTACAACCCATTTCCACCGGCCTCTAATTTTGAAAGCGGAGTTTTTCGAGTAACCCTTGATCGATGACTCGCCCTAATGACGCGGGAAACTATTTCCTACGTATTTCCTCTACTCAATAAAACATCGAATATGCTTATTTATGTGTCCGCGTCAGTTTATTTGGGGCTTTGTCAATGCGGCCCGTAGTGCCGACTACACTCGAAGGACCGTCATTTGTCAAGATTATGGCTGTTTGGGGATTGAGATATGAAAAGCGGTTATTGTTTTGAATATTTCCCTTTTTATGTAAGGCTTCCTTTCGGTGTAAGCTCATGATTCTGAACGTAGAGCTCATTATTATGGTTTATTTCCCCCTTCTGTAATGTTAATAAATTAAAGTGTGCTAGTTATTTACTCGTGACGAGAGTTCATTCGAACTACGCTGATATTTTATATTATACCTATTTAACCTATTATAGTAAAATAAACTTAACTAACTTACATACCTAAAGTTTTATTTAATGCTAGAATAAATAGTATCATTGTAATAAATTATGTTTGTGGTCTCCAGTGGTCTCCTCTTGGAAAGCGCTGGTAGATTTTGACGTGTAAAAGTGCCCGTGCGGCCTACTTGAATAAATATCGTTGGTCTTTTTTTATCTTTAACCGCATAAGGGCCTGTTTCACAATCTACAAGTAAATTCATCTGTCAGTTTAAGATAACCGTCTCCTTGTCTATTTTCAAGTGTAAGAAAGGAAAAGGGCTAAGTTTATTTGACAGATATGCTTTACTTGACAATTGTGAAACAGACGGTATAAATCGTTTAATGTTTTGTTACCTTGGGACCGGATCAACTAGCTTAGATTTGTCAAAAAATACTTCTAATCGTTACCCGATTTGACAAGACACAGACTTATAATATTAAATAAGATTACAATTCCTGAAGTTATTGTGAACTTGGACATATAAGAAACTCATAGTAAGCACCAATTTACAAATAAAATCCCAAAAAAAGGTGTTAAAAGCAGTACACTTGTTGGCCACATCCGTACCTCCGTACGGTACCTACGTGAGATGGCACAATTAGCACGTACAAAACTCGTCAGTCACGGCTTGGCGCCGAGTGGCAATTACGGTATTTCATCCTCAATAAAAGTGCACTCGGGCGCCGCTAACGCCTCAGAAAGCTCCCTGCTGCCTATAAAGCTAATGCGAACGTATAAAGATTTAAATGACGTCTCCGGACCGTCCGGCGGGCGGCTATCGCGTCCACCCCCGCTTGCCAAACATAACAAAGTAACAAACGAAATCACTTAGTCATCAAAACTACTTTAACTAGAACGATTTTCCTCGCATTGTAGCCCTTATTACACGAAAAAATATAACACTCTTCAATATTTACCTCATTACGTTTAGACGGCGGAATACGGCAGTCGTACCGCGTGAAAGCAAACATTTTGGCGATTAATCTGGGAATACTGTGCTATATCGGGGCGCTGGAGGCGGCACATTTATTTTATGTGCCGGCAATGTTACATACGCCATAAAAGTCGTTAGGGCGGCGTAACGTCTCGCCGGCGTCTTGGCCGCTTTAATTATACCTAGATAATGTGGCGCCGACTGTACCCGCGCCGGCGCTGTCGCTACCCTGCGCATTACCGTAATACGATGCAATAACGTACTTACCACTTCCTGATGTACTCACTCAGCCGTATGTTATAGTAATGCCCGACCTAATCACCGTGCTTAGTAAGGGTTCTAGCGCCACCCCGAAGCGAAGGCAACGTCATCATCAATGTAGTTCGCTCAGCTCGAAATGTTGCACAGTCTCAGTTTAAATTATTCACTAAGCGCTTACTAGAGTAAAAACGTTTTTGTATAATGTACGCACTTGACCGTGGCCCCGAGTTCGCAGGTGAGGGGTGAGATCGGCCCGTCGAACCCTAACTTTTGACAACCTGACTTTTGCGTAACGGTTTTTAGCTAACCAGTAATTCAACGGCTACGTACTTTCGATTTTCTATTTAGGATTGCTTAGGTTAATAATTTGATTTGTTTCAAATATAGGTCTCATCAGATTTCCTTTTCCGCAAAAAATATAATAAAAACCGGCAAAGTGCGAGATGGACTCGCGCATCGATGGTTCCGTACACATTTGGCCGGTTTTTAGTATTTGTTGTTTTTCTATAGGGTTTGTTCTATAGTCATACCAAATTTGACGCTTGTATGTATTAGGTCCCGTTTTTACGATGGAAAAAATAAATAAAAAAGATGAAAAAAACGTTTGTGTGAGGGGAGTCCCCTTATTATTTTACCTTTTTACTTTTTTATTATTTGTTAGGCAATCCGCCGTTATATCACATATTTTGCAAATTAAAACAACGGACGGACGGATGGATAGCGTAGGCTTAGTAATCTTCAGTTGATTTCAGCAGTGTTAAAGTTACAATACGATATTACTGTTTTCTGAATACTAATATAATTAAGTGATAATTCAATTTACCCATCGGGAATCGGAATATGCGAAACATTCCACGTCATTTTCATTTCAGCAGTAAATGTGGACTGCATTGTCTATTGAGCGATTGTGATCAAGTTCTAGAAAAGCTACAAGCGAACTCTTGAAGATATTTTTTCTACAAAAGTTAAACAAAACTGGCAGAAAAAAGTTTATCAGGGCGTTGTTAATTGTAAGTAGTTGAGTATAGCGCGGCGCAAGGCCGGCTGGGCGGAGGTAGGGCGCGCACGGGGCGCAGATGGAGATTTATCGCGCCCGCCGGAGCTGAGACAACAAGTTCGCGCATTAAACGACTCCGGGACATTAGCCGCCTGCAAGATGCCGTCCCAGATCATAATTAAGTGCCGCCCAATTTATCGGACCGACCCGCACCCCGGCAACTCCCCTTAAACTTCCCTTATCGTACGTAGTAAAAGCTCTTTATTTTGTAGTTAGTCCGCTCCCGCAGTTATCGCCTTTTATCTTACGCTGTTGTGTTATTATAGGTGCCGCGATAAAACTAAACCTTCTTTACAAGTTTATGATAAAAATGTTGCCGAACACGAAGTAGAGCTTTGTGAAGATTTATTTACAACCCTTACGCTTTCTGAGTCAATTTATGATTTTTGTTTCGCTGTGCAAACTTCCTTTATGTATACTTCTTCCTTTAAATTTTCAACGCCACTGTTTTCATTTCTACAGACGAATACTATATGTTTGGTGAACGGATAAAGTTAACCGTTTTCGTCTAACCCCGCGTGATTTATTAGTCCTAGAAAAGCTTTATGAAACGTTTAAGTCGCACCGATAAAAAATCCCAAAGAGCATATTTGGGTGATTCTTACTCTCTAATGGTTACACATTTTGCCACCTAAATGTGCAGGTTTCCTCACGATGTTTTCTCTCACCGTAAGAGCATCGGTTACCGTGCAGGTAATGTACATAAGTTAGAAAAGCTCATTGGTACATGGCGACCGCTTGGGAGTTCAAACTCGGTACCTCACAAACACGAGTCGACACCGCTAGCTAGCACTAGACCACCGACGCTCTAAAATTTAAAAAGAAAACAGTAAATCAATTATCTCTATATTTAGCAACGAACCTGTAGCAAACGTCATTAGCAAACAAAAATCGGTCTTAAAATTAACATAAAGATATTAAAAAAAAATACATTTACCCAAAATGTCATGTCCATGTGCCATGTGAGACTTCATGATTTTCGAATGAAATATTTTTTCGAAGATATGTTATGTAATTATGGTAAATATTAAGGCTCACATAAAAACTAATCCCTACTCAATTATATATTCCCTAAAAATAAAAATATTCCGGTGCTTTGGAGAGTGTGCGTTAGGGCTGCATGACCTATTTCCGCCAGCTCCATTCCGTCATCACGGGAGTAAGCGCGGACTAGGGTTTCACTCATACGTCGTCGATATGCCAGCTATTCGCACGAAGCGGGTCACCTCCACGTTTCTCTTGAGAACCGCTAAGGACTACAACTCTCTTCCAGCTGACCTTTTTACGGAAAAGTATAAATTGTATCTTTTCAAATCGATAATGAATAGGCGCTATTTACGGCTAGCTACATCTTCGGCTTCATCATCATATTCGTCCGTCTTTATTTAAGCAGATGTACTACACATTAATACATTTAACTAAAAAACAATAATGTGGTTTGTCTAAGATTTAATGCTACCTATTTATTAAATTAATATTGAATTCGGCTCATTTAAAAATGTTTACAGGAAGATATTACGGAATAACGGTTTTGTGCATTCAAAATTCATTCATTCATGTAAATAAAACTGGTATTAGTAAGCTGTAGATAAATTTATATAAATAATAAAGAGAATAAAGTAGGCTACCTGAATAGGTGTGCAGTGAGATGCACATAAAGCAAGTGGCGCTTGCTGCACGCTCCTAGCTGCTCAGTGTAATTACTCCGGCGGCAAAGCTAAACTGGTTATCCGGTCGCCTGGAGTCGCCCCGTACCGTGTCGCATTAGCCGTACGAGCAGAAACGGACGAATCCGATACACCTAATGATAATCAGAGACACGCTGTGGAATACTGCCGCTTCTCTCATGATAAGCTCGGGCTTAGACATACTCAATACTTATGGGCCGCTTGCACCATCTGTAACCATCAATATTGATTTTCTTTTTTTAAGTTGAAATAACCATTTATGAATATGTAGTTTCTTTAAATAAACACACTATATGTGTGTGTGTCAAATAATAAATATAAGCTCTATTTTACCCCCTTCAAGGAAAGCATCGAATTATACCCCCTAAGCCTGTACCTATATAAAGAGGTAGGATCTTTCGTTACTTTTCAAACTACAAGGCCTTACTTTCCGGTTATTTTGCGAGATTGCACCTAAGGCACTTGCACACGCTTAATTTCATGAAACCCCTTTGGTGCACTCGGCACCATGTTGCCCCGGAGCGCGCTATTATTTGCGCGATGCCGCTCCTTTTAGATCCTATTACGGAAATGGTTTGACTGTGCATCTAATGCAACTCAAAGAACCAGAAAACTTATTTATAACTTTACTTTATTTATAACTGGCTTTACACTATGCAAGTAAATTTGAAAAATCTGTACTCTGATGGTTAGATAATTTTTTTTATTATCTTAATTACGAACACTCATTTCGCTACTACAACCTGAGCTAACAGAAAGGTAAAGCACTCTCTTCGGGGCCACTAATGTATTTAGTAAGTCGGCGCGTTCGCTGACCTAATGATTTCTCTCCTCACAGCACGTTAGTAAAACAGGCAATTTACGCGAGCCTACAAGTAACGAGATTCATTAAGACTGTTACAAAGTGGCGCGGGCGTTCTTAAAACGAATGGCCCTCGAGCTTGCAGCGCTCATAAAGGTCGAACGAGCCGAGCCGAGCGGCCAGGCGCCGCGCGCAATTTAACGAAACACCTGGAGAGGTCGCGCCTACTTCCGTTGCATTAATCTCGCACCTCCATTACTCACCACACCGGCCAGTGCCTGCCTTACCCTCGCGTCACCACTCTGTTTATGATTACCAACATATTTGTATTCTATTAATACATAAACTAAAGTTATTTAATAAAATGGCGCCTGAAGGCGAAAATCATATAAACCCGGCGATGCCGCCATACACTTTATTACTGCGGCGGCGCATCTCATTACGCCATTAATTGCATCGCGTGCGCATAAATAATTACAACGTAATGGCGCTTAACTATTTGTAATTACAGCTCGAGTAGTTTTTTTTTTTACATTAGGAAGTGTCTTCCCGTAAAGCTTATCTTTTCTTTCAAAGCTTTACTTTGCCATGTGAAAATTTGAAGTAGCTCCAACCGTTTTGCTGTAAAATCTGTGTGACAGACGACGGACAGACGGACTCGCGAGTGACAGCAATAGGGCTCCGTTTGGACCCGTCATAAACCAAGCTTGGTTTATGCTAAATATGATAATGACTATTTCTATAGAAATAAGTTTACAATTTTGCTGAACGAAAATACGACTTGTAAGTAGCTTTATTTAGGAAGTGTCAGTAATTTTTCTGTATCTTCGTAGCACAAATTTTCAACAGCTTTATATAAGACTGTTTTACATTAAACTAGGCTTAGATGATAAATACATAAATATATATATATGATAAAGCAGACTTGGAAATGGACTTAGAAACTCAAAAAATCTCGTTGAAAGGGCATGTTTAGTTCCTGTAAGTTGTGAGCAAACAAAATCTTTCCGCCTTTTTTCTGTTTTATCTTTCTGTTATAGGGAAGTAACGTGTTTTGTGTTGTTATAATATCGTGTTTAATATAAATATCTGTAACTGTTAGTACTTTACAGGACTTATATAATAAGTTATATAAGTCCACAGTGTACAGGAAGGGCCGAAAAGTTGATATTTTCACGACGGCACGTTATGCTCTCTCTATTGTTAGGAGCAAGGTTTTAGCTGCCTCACCCCATGACGTGATGTCGGTGATGCAATATGTTACTCGTACTATTGATTAGCACAGTGCATAGTATACTTGTAATATTAGTTAATCCACAAAATTTCTTAGTTTTTTAAAACAAATATTAATTTACGAGTTCTATTACCCAAAGCTTCTTCGATGGTGGGGCCTGAAAGAGTGAGTATCATTGATTATGATGCCAAGGTACTTAATATGATTTGCGGGTAAAACTGTAGGAGTTACAGGTATTATTGTACGTTGTGGTACGTGTTGGGCGTGAAGTTTGTTCTAGTTGGGTTTGTTCCATTGTTTTCTGTTGAGCCGGTATCGATGTCAATAGGCGTGGAGGACTCGTGGTCAATCTTAGTTGATGAGTGTCGTGTGTATCGTGAAGGCGTGCTCGCTGCGTCAACAGCACGCACGGGGCGGCGCCCAGAGACCGAAATAAAAAGTACGCGGCGATCGCGAGGCATAAACAAGCGCCCCTCCCGCGTGACGCCTCATTAGCCACTCCCCTGCACCTCTATAAATCATTTTAAATTCAAATTCTACTTGCTTTCAGAATTGACTTTGCTTACCTAATTCCCGTTCCTAGCCACAAAATTTTGCAAATTAGATTTCACCTTTCCCTCGCTTTGGCTTGTCGGAAAAAAATTATTTGCGGCATCCGGGACCGGATCTCGACTTGTGATCGTGTTACCTTCTATTGCTCGATTCAAACCTGAGGAAGCCTTTTGAATACTCTACCCCATCGGGACTTCTGCCTATTCCAAAACTTATTTGTATCCTTTACATCCAGCCAGCCTCGTATTAATCTTATTTGTGTTCAAATGTGTTCGACGACGCGTTTAGCCTAGTTGGTAGTGACCCTGCCTACGAAGCTAGCGGTCCCGGGTTCGAATCCCGGTATGGGCAAATATTGTGATGAGCACGAGTATTGGTTCCTGAGTCATGGATGTTTTCTATGCTTAGTTTGGGACTAGGTCAATTTGTGTGAGATTGTCCCTGATATTTATTTATTAATTATTATTATTTAAATAGCAACCAATCATCTTATTAAAGAGCAATGGCTCAACGGAAACAATGATTATTTTTTCAATGCAAAAGCTATTTGTGTTGAATACCTATTGAAAGGTTTTATTCAGTTATTTCTAACTAGGTTTTTGAAGTTAGTATCTAAGTAGTAGACTACAAAATAGTCGTGACGGCACGCCCCGCGGCTGGACTGGGCCACGTGGCATTCTACCTGCCCTGCTACAGGAATTGGCACGGCTCACCGGCCTTTTCTATTCCCGTCTGTCCCTGTTACGCGGTTATTTTTGGCAGCGACTTGAGTGCGTACAAGTGGGCTTCAGATTGCTTCGTGACGATATCGTGTCATTCATCTGTTTGTTAGCCTGTTGTTTTCTTGTGTGTCGATTTGTCTCACCGCAGCCAATAGGAGAAGCGTGGATAATAGCGGTGCGCGTACGTCGCGTCGCGTCGATACGTGGATACGCGTGACCGCGCTCCGCCGACAGCGTGTCGCCAATCCATCAATCGTGATCGAACGCTCTGATCGATTAACGACTGCACGCCTCGCCCGACATACATTCTTGACATCCTATTTGGCTCGTCGATTTGTTTTGCCTGACTAATCAGAAGCGATTAAACTCATTTAATTTAATTACATAGCAACTAGTGGATACACTCGTAGTTTACTATAAGTACCTACATGTTTATATAGATTGTGTGCACTTCAGTAATACCTAGCGAATTAATGATTAACGATACGAATGTTACTCATACGGTGATACTGCGACATGAATATGATTCATTGCGTACGGTTATGTGTTTTGATATTCACCCAAACTTTTAGATGTAAAATCCGACGGTGAACATGGTATAATGTTAAACGAGTTAATGTTTCCCGTGAAATGCCTATCCGTTTCTCAGAGCAGAAGACGCAATTAGTAGGCACTCTGTAGATGTCGCGCCGTCTCGAGCGAGGGAGCTGGCGCGTGCCTCGGGCCGCAGCTCTCCTCGACGCGAGGGTTGTTCGTTATACACGTCATAGTTCCCAAGTGCTCTCGGCCGCTTTACTGCACTACGATAACAAGAGGCCAGCGCCTCCGCTCATTGATGCCGTTTTGTCTTAATCAAGCGCTGAAGTCAGGTGCCAAGTCTAAAAAAGATCGTTGTAGTACTTTCATACAAATAACTTCTGCTTGTCAGTAGGTATGCTGATTGTTACTGATTTCGATTATTTCCTTTCGTGAGTTTTGGAGAACATAACTGTTATTCTCAGGAGGCCGCTGGAAATTCTTACGTAGTGCAAGTACGCATTGTTGTCCCATAAAGAATAAGGCAAGGGAAGCGCGCTCGGTTTGCTTCTCCACTATCACAAAAATGTTATTAGTTTTGGGCCGCTATTGTCCACCCCGCACCCGGCCGACCCTCCCATTCCCTCTCCCTAGAGCAAATAAGGCATATTGAAAGGTCGCCCCGTAGATTTGTTTTAATCCTTGAGGCTTTACATTGATATGATTTTGTTATCTCGTAACGTGTAATTAGTATTTGCTATTAAACTACCCAACATAAAACGAAATTGCAAATCTAAAACAAAAAAATGATTTTTTGTTTGAATCCGTATAAAGCTAAATAGGGATGTGATCGAAGAGCAATTAATTGGGCGTAATGTGTGCACCGGGAGCCGGGACCGGCAGCCGGGACAGCGGGGGCGCGGTGGCGCAGCGTAGGCCATTCATCTCAAACGACGCGGCCATTTTGTATCTACGTGGACATCCGTCACGCTAATCGCTGCGATACACCTGCATGCGCCCAGCGTCCCGCTGATCCTCCCCCAGTTAATTTAAATCGACAGATAAAATCATCACGCGCCTAAGTACGCGCAATAACAAGTAGCAACACTCCACTCCGCTTTCTAGTAAATGAATGCCATTTTCAGTGACCCGATCGAGTTATCATAGTTATAATCAAAACGTGATCACCCATTCAAGTTTCACAAATGGGTAGCTTGGAATTGAAACTCGGTTAAAGTAGACGACGCGGAGTAACAGGAAGTAATAACTTTATCCCGAGCTTAACTGTGAGAGTACCGTCCAACTAACATTATGCCTGCCAGTAACAAGTTAATCTAAATGCAGCCGACTGGTTCCACTAGCTAGTTCCAGCACGCATCGCCAAAGTTTAATAACTGAGAAATTTGGAGCACGCCCGTCTTCGATTAAACTGCAGGTCGCTAAAGATTTATTTCAGTTTGTTCAAACTTAATAACCATATACCTACCAGCTTCCTACCAAATACGAAACAGAAAAACTGTTTGCAAAAGTTATATAATAAATCTTGCGGACATTATCAGTTAAACTCTCTTTGCCTGAATACTGAATATTCTGATGGTGTTTGTTTGTACTTACTTAGAAAGGGCGATAAGCGCTGTTCCGTTTTTTCATTGAATAAAATATGGTGCAAGAGGCTCGCCGTGCAACGATAAGCCGTCAGCGGGGCTCTTCCCGTCACGTAGTGCGACAGTTAATTACGCGGATGTAAATAAATCATCGCAGACGGGTGCGGCGGCGGAGGGCTTCGATTCCGAAAGGCAATTATCTCGCGCCTCATTGACGCCGAAAGTGAGCAGAGCAAGGACCGCGCCGCTCTACCCGCCTTACAAGTATTTGACACCGTCTAAGACGCAGTTATAAGGAAAAATCGAGTGGAGGATCTCTGATGGCTACGTGCCCGGCTCACAGCAATTGTGATGCATGGAGGGATTTCCGCACGCCGGCCGATATTGAGCCGAAACTGCGGCCGCCAGCGCCGCCACCGCCCCGTTATACATTATTGCTTATCGGAATGATATCGAATGAGGTCCGCCATTTTCATCTTTTCGGAGAGCCGAGAAGTATCGCTTACCTGGGGCGCGTAACCCTTATCTTTCTTCACTTTCCACTTATGTAGCAAAATAGCATATTGGATCGAATGTTACCAAACGTTATATTGTATGGATGTTATCGAGAATGAAATCCATTTATATTCATGTCGCTTTCAACCCGTAACACAGAATATGTATGATTTTCAGGGTCGGTGTAACCGAGAGAAGCCGCCCTGCAAGTACTTCCACCCGCCGCAGCACCTGAAGGACCAGCTGCTTATCAACGGCCGGAACCACTTAGCCCTGAAGAACGCGCTAATGCAGCAGATGGGGCTAACGCCGGGCCAGGTGCTGCCCGGACAGGTCCCCGCCGTGGTCAGTGCTCCCTCCGCCTTTAGTTTACCCACACTTCATAAATGCTTGAGCGATCGGTCCTCGATACCAACTTACTGCACGCAACACGCTGCTTTCGGTGTACTTGCTGCTATTCAGTAATTTTATAAGCGTTGTTAATTAAACACGTAGATTTTTTAAACAAGTAACTAAGCGTGTTTAACTTGTGCCTTATTTCTGCTCTACAGAATCTTAATGTTAAATTTTCCAATAATTTCTGATCTCTAAAAAATATAATATGAAAGTTATTTGTCTATTAACTATCGAGTTTTTCGCTTCTTTGTAGTAATATACAGATACTGCATCAAGTTTCGTATTTTAATTTCAACTTTTGTCACAAGTGATTAATAAATGAAATTAAGTGATTATTCAAATTTAAGTTTTTGGCTAAAAATGATTAACTCCTGGGCACAACTTAAACTCCATCGCTAGTGGCCGATCGCTCCACAATGCTTGAGCATGTTTGTACAATTCATTCCTTAAGTGGCATGACTGCTCTCCAAACTTACACGCGTATGAATTGGGTATAAGCGGTTACCTTACGCTGATTTAATCACCTTAACTATTCCCTCACTGTTCACACTGTCGCTGAAGTCACGAGCCAACCCCCCTCGGCGTCCCCCTTCGCGCCGTTGTCCTTGTGTTGTTAACTTTGGGTCGATGTACTAACACAGTAGTGGAACGTAGTCGTGAATGCGGTACGCGGGGTGACGTCGAGGCGGCGTGGACGCGGCTCGGGCGCGGGTTGCGGGCCGGCTCTCGCACGATGAGTAGCGTGTTTGTGTGGTTTTGTGTAAGGTGGGCGGCGTGAGCGGCACGGGCGCGGCCGCGAGCCACCTCGCCGCGCTGGACCCGATCAGTCTTGCCCTGCTCGCCCCGCAGGTAACGTCGCTGCTGTCACCAGGCGCCGCACAGCCACCGGCCCTCCCGCGCCATCCTGACGCCCTGACCTCCAATCTTATTCACAGATAACGCTTCCACTCACTACGCACCTACTAGAATCCGCTTACAGACCTATACACCCCAGCAAATCCTGCTCCCTTTGATATTAACTGGTGGCCGGTGGAAGCTTTACTGGACAGACCGTATGCTTCAATTAAATATTTCAAATTATTCTCAGTTAATGCACGCGAACGCTTATCTGGCTATTTATATATGTATATAATAACTCATATTAACAGAATAATCAATCGTAGGTCGTAAATACATATTGGCTTGTGGTTTATTTTGTATTAAATGCTTGCTGTGGATTTGTACCAAAAGTTTTAGCGAACGTAATCGGAACCGGGTTGGATATCTGTGTAGTAGTGATCTGTTATATGTAGTGAGTGTATATGGTGGTGTGGCGTGTGGGTGCGTGCGTAACGTAGTTTTGTGTGTGCAGGCGACTTCGCCGTACCTGTCGGGCGTGCCCGGCGTGGGCTCGACGTACGCGCAGTACTACGCGCCGCAGCTGATGCCGGCGGTGCTGGGCCACGACCCGTCCGCCGCCGCCTCGCCGCTCGGCGTCATGCAGCAACCTGTGCTGCAGCAGAAGCTGCCGCGCACCGACCGTCTCGAGGTAAGACCCGACCCGATAACTACCATTCGATGACCTATCTATCTCACCCGTTTAGTGCTTCCTGATAATGCCACCTATGCCGGGGACCGAATGGTAGATGTCCGATTCTTTTAAGCTTCGAATTTTACTGGGATTCCGTGTACCTAGTATATCCATGAAAATTTCATCAATATCGAAACTGGTCCAAAATTCTTAGAATAATTTAGTTTGGTATTTTTGGTTAAATGTTGCATATGGTTTTGTGTGTAACGTCGGTCCTCGGCGCATGATTCGGCCTAAGAGGCCATGCCCGTCCCCGTGTGTCTGTGGCGCGCGTGCGCTTCGCGAGCAGCACTCGCTTACTCCCTCTGGTGAACGACTACACTGTTGGCGCAACCGTACCGACCGACGTAAACGTATACTACCATAGAGCAATATCATTTACTCGTGTGTCGATATGCGCCTACAATGTAGTTTTGAATGCTTAACCCGGAAAAGACTTAGACTAGTGGAAAGAAGTATTGAGAACTATTTGAAGAAAAATACGACAATTGTTTGTACAAATAAATGCGACGGATGCGTAGCTCGTTAAATTGGTATAGATAGGTACATTCAATTCGATTTCGATTCGAAATAAACAAAAGCGGCGTCCGGTCGAGGTCAACAATACAACCATATTACAATAATTTAGTTCCGGCAGTGAAAACCGAAATGAAATTTCCATATTTTTCCACTGTTTTGTAAAAAATTTGCTCGGACAATGCAAATATAAATAAATATACTCTTGACTGAACAGTCATTGTTTAAATTTCGGACTCAAATCATAACAGAACTGTCGAGCGTTAAAACTAAAGGGCGTGAAGTCGAGTCAGCAGCGAGTGTAGGTTCTGGGTACCGCGGGCGGGGGCTCCGGCCGGCCCGTAGCACAGCGGATGGGCTAGTTGGCTAGCGGGTTAGCGGGCTAGTGGGTAGTGGGCGAGTAGAGCGTAGCGAGGTGCGCGAGCGGCGGACATGCTGGTGTGTGGTGGTGCAGGTGTGCCGGGAGTTCCAGCGCGGCGCGTGCA
This sequence comes from Tortrix viridana, assembly GCA_963241965.1. NCBI lineage: Eukaryota > Metazoa > Arthropoda > Insecta > Lepidoptera > Tortricidae > Tortrix > Tortrix viridana. The sequence goes on from OY725172.1 coordinate 13,050,417, forward strand.
AGCGCGCCGAGTCCGAGTGCCGCTTCGCGCACCCGCCGCCGCCCGTGGCCGCGCACGACGACGGCTGTGTCACGGTGTGCATGGACGCCGTCAAGGGCCGCTGCGTCCGCGACCCCTGCCGCTATTTCCACCCTCCCCTGCACCTGCAGGCGCACCTTAAGGCGCAGGCGCGCGGCGCGGTACGCCACCAGGCTGCACGCTCTTGCCTCGCTCGCTCGCGCTCGCTTCTCTTCTTCCGCTTGGTTTCGCTCGCCGCGGCGCCGCTTCTGTTCGCAAAGCTTCTTTTGTTCAGTTCGCCGCAGCGCCGGCTCGCGCCACGCTTCCGTCGCACTCACGCTTCACTTTATTTTTAGTTTTATCTATCGCATAATATCACCTTTTGCCGAGCTTTAGGTGTATTCTGTGCATCTACTACATCGTTATTGTTTCTGTCCCGTCCTGCGACGCTTCGCTTCACGTAGACGGCCTCAGCAGCGCAGCAGCCGGCAGCGAGCGCGACTTCGGAGCCGGGCAAGAAACGGCCGGCGCCCGCCGAGCTCGAGCCGCCACCGGTACAACCGCCAGCTTTGCACGCTTCACCTCCCCTCCTGATCCCGCCCGCACGCTCCCTCCGCGCGCCCCTCCTCCCAGCAGCGCCGCGGCGCACGGCAGGCCACCCCCGCCGCGCCCCGCGCCGCGGCGCGCGCTGTGACCACTCCACCCCCACGCCCAAGAACCTCCGTTCAACCGTCTGTTTCTCGTTTCAGATGGACATGAAGAGCGTCGGATCCTTCTATTATGATAACTTCGTAAGTATCTCGGTATTGTCGGGATCGAAGCGATCTCTGTTGCCCAGGATTTCTGGGCATCTTTCTCGATATTGAGAAACTAAACCTTCACTCTATCTTCCAGGCCTTTCCCGGTGTAATGCCGTACAAACGACCCGCCGCGGACAAAGCGGGCGTCCCCGTGTACCAGCCGGCGACGACCTACCAGCAACTGATGCAGCTGCAGCAGCCGTTCGTGCCCGTGTCATGTGAGTACCCCGCGCCTGCCTCGTCCGCCCCCCCGACCGCGGGCACGCCGTCCGCGTCGCTGCCGGCGGCGCCCACGCCGCAGCCGGCGCCGCCGCCGCAGCCCGCGCTGCCGCCCGCGCCGCCCGCCACGCCGCCCGCGCCCGCGGCCGAGCAGGGTCACGACCCCGCCTCCATGGCTAAGGAAGTGGCGCAGAAGAGCTACGCGGCTGCGCTCGCGCTGGCGGCGCAGCAGTCGGCCATGGCGCACGCGGCGGCCGCGTACACGCAGCAGGCGCTGAAGGCGCGAGCCGGCATGCCGGGGCTCATGCGCGCGCCCTTCATGATGCCACGCGGCTGGCCCGCGCCGCACATGCCCATGCCCGCCTACTACCAGCAGCCGTACATGTACGCGATGCCGCCGCCCACGCCGCCGGCCGCGGCCGCCGCGCACGCCGCCGCCGCCGCTGCAGCTAACCCATACAAAAAGATGAAAACGACATAAGCGGGGGGCTAGGGCGCCCGCGGGCGGAGGGGCGCGGGGCGCGGGGTCTCCGCGTAGAGACTCGTACGTGTGTGGCCGAGTGTCCGCCCCGGCCTGTCGGGGCGGTTAGCGCTAGGCGTGTTGTCACATTTGTATTGTATTATTGTAAGGACGAGGCGAGAGGATTCGCCCTCGCCGATGTCTCCGTAGTGTAACGCTATATCTATTCTATTGTGTATTCTACTCACTTACCGTTATTATCTTATGCGTGTATATTTCTCGTATCTACGATCCCGGTAATAATAACGCTTGAATGCATGACTGTACGTTTTTTTATTACCTCTTGTCGATCGTCGTTATCGTGAATATCGTCGTACTGAGAGTTGAGCGCTTAGTCCGTCGACCGCTACGTACACGCTTGTTCCCGGAGCAGGGCCGCACGGGTGCGCTTTGGCCGCTGTGTCGATCCCGTATAGTGGTTTCCGGCTTGCAGCAGCAGGCCCGCACCTAACACCGCCGCCTTCTAATTTTCGCATGGATAGAACCCACCACCCCTATACGTTTGGCTCATCAGGTATTGTTCTCATTATTCTAGAGGCTCCTCGTGTGTGCTCAGTGTGCCGGCGCGCTCTCCACTAGTGCCGCAGACGCGGCGAGCGTCGCCATCGCTTTATTTTCGGTCGCACGTTCTTTATATTTATTTTGAACGCTTTCTGTTACATGCCTTCCGAATGACTGCTTCGGCTGTCGTTGCAAAATCTTTTGTCGCTTTTTGTATTGGGACGGGCAGGCTGTGCGCCGACCAACGCGCCCTTTGTGGTTTACACCGACGAGCGCGGACAGGTAACGAGTGCCGCGTGCAGTGCCCACCGCCACCGCTCCGCCGCACGCGCAAGCTTGCACCACCCGCCCACCCCACGTTAAACCCTTCCCATGCGCTCGGACGCGTGAGCTTATTAATTTTGGTTAGTTCTGTTGTTGTTTGCTCGCCTAGAGGCGAGCTCGCACCGGCTTCGCCGCCCCACCGTGCGTCGCTCTAACCAGCTCTGCGGAGCACGCTAGCCTATCCTCTGCTCGCGTCTCAACCTCTGCTGCTAATCACATTTTGTACGCTATTTTTTCTGTTATTAAGCTCGAATCCATTGGTTTATCACATTATTCTTTACATATTTAATTAAGATTATTAAGTTTAAGACTAACTTGACGATGTCTAAAATGATGGAAATAATGTTGTTTTTACATTAAGACTATAATGATACATATAAAATAGAAAACTATTTCAATGGCCTAAATTTGTTTTTTATTTGATCACTTTCAACTGCTCTCAGTATTTTATTACTGCCCATGCTGGAATTAAACGAATAATCCACCAGATAAAATAGAGCAAAACGGTTATTGAAATAATTTCGAGCTAGCTTTGTTTACTCTGCTTCATAGAGACATTTAGTTACTAGTTCTTCATGCTTTAAGCGAGCTTTGTAGACTAAGCGCTTGTTAATGGTGCAACCAATAGCCAGACACGATCACTCTCGCGGGCTATTCACAACAACGGGTCAAGGTATGCTTGGTGAAGTGAGCTTTCATAATCGACCTGCAACACGTGCAATAAAGGAAGGTAAACAATATCAATTTGTGATCACAAATCATTACTTCCTTTTTTGCGTTAGCAGGTTTTCAGGGCTCTTGATTGTCTTATGACTTTTTTAATGATCTAACCAAACAACTTAATAGGATCAATGACGACACAGATGATTTGGACACGCTGTGCTGACCCCTCGGTCGCGAACTGATGGCGTCGCTTATCAGCCGTCTCATGAGTGTCAATGTCATCATCCACTTCAGCCATTTAGTCTTTGTGCTGTAACTGTACTTGATTATATTGTAATGAACAGTTGATGCTACAACTTACCTGTTGATGATTTTTAGTTTTTGTATAGTGAGACATATTGCTTTCAAATGTGGAAGAAGTCACTCTACAGTATTGCCTTGCTTACACCTGGTAAGATACAATCAGCTTACTTTAATATCCTCAGTATAAGTGATTCCCTGTTTATCGCCTAAACTGAAACGAGCCGCTTACAACTAGCATGACTAAGACTAATTAGCCTTCCGATACGCTTTTATTAATTATTGTTTACTCACTGGCGGTTTCACTTTAGGTGATTTTGTTAATTTTAATAATGAAGCCAAATTATCGACCGTTGAAAAGTTGACGAATATCACTTATTTCGATTTAAACTCTTCTAAATTATATTGCACAAATCCTACTTCACATGTACTAAATGTTGTCAACTTTTTAGCATATTTGATTTCACCGCTTGCTTGTGTCAACTATCAACCGCTAATAAGGGGGTTATTTTATAATTCTATTTTTTCAAAATTTTATGCTTTCAGTATTTTTTTATTGTGCGTAGTTGGTAGTTGAATTGGCAGTGGTGAAGAGAGAGATTCGAAGTGACTTCATTCCAGGGCTCGTTCTGCCTTCATTTAAGCACACGATAAGGTTTCAGTTCTCGCCTATCAATTATTCACTTCGAGTTTTCTCCAGCAATGCTTTAAGTGCTTCGCAGTTGCGGCTTCGATCCTCGCTTATGTTGAGGCCTATCTGATGCTTATTTAAAGTGTTCACGTAGATATAATAATAAATACTCAGTTTTCTTTTGTTTGTCGTACAGTAACCGCACTCTCTAATGGTCATTATGTTGCAGTTTGTACTACCACTAACATGTCACGTCCAGAACTGTCATGTAAGCTAAAGGTATAAATTTATTTGTCTATTTACATTATAACCATGCCTACGACCGATAAGCATGACCGCGCGTGCGTCTCTCCAGAGAACGCGGCAGGATCCTAACTCATCACAGTCGATGCAGCCACATGTACCTTCCCCACACAGCCTCTTAAGCTTTGTTATAGCAACAGTTGGTATTTATTGGGTACACTTTGGACGCTACAACCTCTAGAACGCCCTCGCCCTGGTAAAAGTTGTCTAGCATCATGCTTTAGCTTTTTTGTAAAATATAGTCACGCTTAAATGAGATTGGCTGCGCAATAATGATTATACTTCAAGCGTTCTGCATGCCATTTAGATATTATATATTCATACCTACTATGTGCATAATGCAGCGTATTTTAACACCACTCTCAGACGGTTACGGCAACTCAAATACGAGATTACCTAACTCTTTTTGGCTCGTAATAATGATTCAAATGCTGTGTAAATTTTATTATGTACCAACAGATTTTACAATATAAAGGTGACACACACTAAACCGGAGCGGGTAGTAAATGAAAGAATGCTTGGAAGGTCCAATCATATTGTGCAACGAATCTTGTAAAGTTATTGTAATATTGAAGCAGCGAAACAATTTCATTTCTTGCAATTTCGCCTTTCGTGTGTCCCGTTTAGTGTTTATTTATGTAGCAACTGAGAAAGTACACACGCATAATTCCACTCTCTAACTAGAACTAAAGACAACCTCTCGTGATTTAACGGTAAACTGTTAGAACCAGCCGATCGAACATACAAATGTGTGTGCCCACTTTTACACGACTCGACAATACAACGTGTACCTGCTTACCCTGCTCTTTGATATTACAACAACTATTTCAGCGTTATTTTTCAGACGGCTGTGCAATGAGGAAATTGTTCAATGTCAGATGTATGAATGTCCAAAAAGTGATCAACTAGATTTAGTATTAACACAATTAACATTATAAGTTCATGAACCGCCGGTCTTGGTATTAACAGTCCGCATCTACCCTGGCTGCGCCACGCGCGGTACCACGATGGTATTGTAAATATTTGATTGGCTATAACGTCTGACTGTTCATGAAGTAGTTAAATGCATTTTAGCAGGCGATCATCATACAGTTAGTCTACAATGTACAGGCGATTATGAAAAGACCAACTCTAACAATGACAATAATTCATTTTAATCGGTAGAACGTAACATGTAAGTGGTACTAATTGCTCACATATATTGAGCTGTTACTTATTTTTACAAGACTGCTCAGAGATGACGTTCTGAAATAGACGAAACAATGAACAAATGGTCACCGGTTCCTAGCCTTGCACGATGAACGACGTACTTGGATGATCGCCGGCAATATACCGTGTAAACATTGAAAGACATGCTGCTTTAATAAAACATTATTATATTTTCAGTTACTGGACACCCTCCCGGTGTGCCAAGATTTTAATCGACAAGGATGTACAAGACCTACCTGCAGATTTGTTCATATTCGTGAAGGTGAGCGCTCATGTTTTGTTCGAAACGTTTAATTACCTGTTTGAATCTGACTGCACATAAGTCGTGTAACTCTTAAAGTAGCCCTCGAAACTCTGTCTAGTTACTGTCAAAACTTGCATTTACACTAAAAATTCCAGGGTCTTTTTTATAGAAAATTAGCACAATTTAATTTCATAACGGTTCGTTTTACCGATTTTGACAGTAATTGTTGCTTTTAATATAATGACTAATCCCATTTGTTTATCTGTAGGTACTTATTGTTACAATACCTCTCCTTTTCCTCATTTTTGCATGATCACTGTGTATTTATATTGTTGATAAGGATAAGTAGCGTTAACTATTTATAAAGTAGCATTTAGCTAGAAATTATTAGTATATTTTTAGTAGGTATGTTAACCTCCATATAGATAGAGGGACTTCTATATTTTTATAAGATAGATTGCAATGAATTTAGATGTTCATAGGTAGTGTTGGAAAAGTTATCGTTTGGTTTCCTCTTTTTAGTTTGTCTTAATATTTACAATTACAAGTTCGACCCTGTTTTTCATTTTAGACTGCAAAATTTTAGCTATTTTGGAATAAAAAGGTGCTAAATCCTTTTTCTTGTTATGGAATTGATGTCACAGTTATGTTAAAAATAAAGATGTTAACTTAAATAAACTAATCAGGCACATTTTGTTCCATGAATCTTGAGTTTGATTTGGATATGTACGTCTGTTTGAGTGGTCCCGCTATAATGTATGTGGGGTGTTTCCAGGGTGCGGGCTGCAGGTGGTGGGCTGCCGAGTGGTGGTGTGCCGCGACGCCGCGGCCGGCGCCTGCCGCCGCGCCGCCTGCCGCTACTACCACATCCCCGTGCAGCTGCCGCCCGCCCTGCGCCCGCCCTAACCTGCCCTCGCCCTTCACCTCTCACCCACACCCTCACCCTCACCCTCACCTCACCCTCGCACGTCTTCTTCACCCATCCCAGAACCCTGTACCCAGCGCCGCAGCGCCGCTGTGTTATCCATATCGATCGCGCCTCTGGCACACTCGGGAAAGGCAGGTTCGGCCGGATCGCACCGTCGCTCCCGCGCCTTAGGTGGTGATATCTTAGTAAATATCGGTTAGTCTAAAACGGCCGGAGCGAGTCGCGCCCCCCTCTCTCCTCGCTCCCTCGTGGCTCCGCGACTCGCTCCCGCCGGGAACGTTCGTTAAGTCTTCGGGAAAGAGTGTGTACATAAGTAGCGGGATATGATTCTCAGGCACGGTCATGCGATTGTGATATGAATAGATTTCGAGGTGCAGGAGCCGTTTGAGTAATTTTATCGAGATCGTACAGAGATCGTCAAATAGTAGTTAGTGAGGTTTCAAATGTTTTATTACTATTGTATATTTTTATTTTTTTTAAGATACGATATGAGTTCCTGTAAAGATCGGTGCGTCTGCCGTTTGGCGTCGCACAAAACTTTGTTGTATATATAAGTGATGTAATGTTGAGACGGTCCGGCGCGGCGCCGCGCTGGGACGGCGGCCGGCGGCGCGCCCCGCAGCTTCTGGCGAGGCGGCCCAGGCCGGCGTCAAAAGTTGCCTCACCACACTCCTAACATGAGCATTTTTTGTGAGAATTATGTTACTTTTTTTATGAATTATAATGTTTTGTTTTACTAGGTGACAAGTTTACAGTAGTTTAGATTAAGTGAACCAGTAATGAAACACCAATAGAGTAGCCGCTTCTCTCCTTCGGCACCAAAACTTTTGACGCCGGAGCACAATTTCACGTTTCGCCGGCGCGCGTCGCGTCCGCGCCCGCCGCGCCGCGGCGCGTCGCCCGGCTCACACGTTAGCATAGATCACGACACTCGTAGAGTGATATAGGACAGACATTCGAAATACAATGAAAGTTATCGGACAATATTAAAATGAAGAAGGCATACTTCCAAGCTATTTAAATTCTAGGATAGAACGTCGGCTTTATTCCAGATAGATTTTGCTAGATAATCATTATTTTACTGATATCGATCCTTATTATCGAAGCACAAAATAGTGACCGGCGATCGAGTCCAATTACCTCTCGGGGAGTACAGCGTTACGAAATAGCTATTATTGTTTTCGACACTTAAACAGTATTAACATTTTGATCAAATTTATCTCGTATGTATGTAGAGGTGATATGCGGATAGAGAGAGGCGGGAGCGCGCGGCGCGGGCGCACGCCGCAGCGCGCTCGCTCGGCGCGGGCGCAGTCGGCTCGACTCGGGCGCAGTCGGCTCGACTCGGGCGCACTCCGTTTTGCTCTGACGAGTTCGACTCGACTCGGGCGCCCGTCACCCGCCGCGCGCCCCGAGGGCATGGAAGCCTAATGCCTAATATTATTCCTAGTCCATATCCTTTTTGTTGATCAGTCATGCGATTAATATTAGAATAAATATTAATAATTTGATTTATTCCTCCCATTTAGTGGATATTTTGATAATGATATATTAATAATAAAAAAATATTTAAGATACATAATACATATTTGATTCTAAATCCTGATAAAGTGACACTACGTTAGTAATTTAGTCGGAGGGATACTTGTGCCGTGATTATATTTTTAGGTATATATTATGAAATAATTCCTAGCGTCGGAATTAAAGAAGTGATTAATGTGTAAGCGTGTTATGATATATTTATTGTCGTATCGTAAGTGGAATGCCATATCGATAAAAGGTGAATATATCGGAAGCGGAGTCAAACTCACTGGAACTCGTTGCGTTTGTGTTTATGTTGGTTGTTATTATCAGTCCGTGCTAGTGGCAAGGGTGAACAGTTCACTTTTATCAATACGGCACTATGACTCTTAAATGTATAAGTTGTCACTTTATTTTTGTTAAAATTTATCGTTTTATGGATTATTTGTTGCCTATAATTTTTATTATCAAAATTTTATGATCTGACGCATTTATTGTAAGACAATTGATTACTTTTATAATTAATTAGTGTGATAAAATGACTATGGTATCAAATTGCCGTTATGAAAGATTGAACATCGAAAGTATCCTTCCTGTTTAGAAGGGACTCTTCTGGCCCAAGGTTTCTAGTGGATTTTATATTTTCTTTTTGTTGTATTTTTAATGTTGCGTGTGTCTTACACATAATATATTTCATTTTTGTGATATTTTTAACTATAAAGTACTGTTATAATAAATCCAAGTGGAATAATGATGACCTAATTAAATATTCAAGAATTTATTTGTAAATCACAAAAAAAAATGTAAAACTGTAAATATATTAACAAAAAAATGAACTGCAACAATAATTGATTATTATATCTCTCATCAAATACACTGTAAGTTCTTTGAGTACCTTATTAATGGTACCTTATTACGTAGTGCAGTCTACTTGAAGGTAAACCGGTCCAGTGAACAAATATTGATAATATTGTGAACATTTTTTATTCACGAACAATCACAGAAAGTACATGACATTGTAATATTATTTATGAAATTACTATGTGATGTGATCTTCGGATCAATTTTGAGTACAGTATAGATAATAAACAACTGAATATGTGATTTGACAGTTTTATTTCTACACACAAGTGACCACACGACTCGATGGTGTTCGCAATCCTCGCCGCCGCGCCCCGCTACTCAAGTTGACGTTGCCTGGCTGCGTCAGTGTACTTGCTTACATACAATACAATACCGAAAACTCTCCAGCATTTCTTGCTTGTCATATCATTGGCAAGCTAATAACTTGAAGTAACTAAGTACGGTCAGCGTCATATCATAACCCTTCAAACGCCACAGTCTTCAATACACGACAACGGATTTTCATGCCGGGGACGCTGAACACCCAGTACGCTCCATACATTTAGTATCGGCGCGGTGTCGGCATATGTCGACTTGGCTTCTGTCTGGGGCACGTAAAGTTGCAGCCGACCGCGGCGTTCAGATGGCTTTAGTACTCGTGTCTCTTTAACGCCTTCCTACAATGGCTGTTCAAACATGTTAAGGCGACAAGGTACTAACATGTATAGCTACTATTGCTGACTACAAACAGTTCTGACAGTGAGAGTAAGGTGACTGCCGCCAAGCTAACACTGACGCGCGTGCTACACGGTTTTAAACCAATGACCTTGGCAGAAGCGAGCTGCTACACTGTTGCAAACGAACCCATTTGTTTGATATCTGCCAAGGGCGTTTAAGGTCATTGGAAATTTGGTTTAAAACCACTGTCTACACTTTTTTAAACCGTTGATTGAAACCGTGTAGCACGCGCTTAAAAGTAATGGGAGAATCTATACTAAAACTACGAGTAGTTGCTCCAGTAGCTCAACTGGTAACGAGTAAAGTATTCCTACGGTGAAATAAGGGCCAGCGGTCAAAACCAAACTGCATTTTGTTATAATGATTTACTGAAGTTCAAACAACTTAACAAATATCAGGGACAATTTGTTATGCAAAATACACAAAACATTTGTATCCCCTATCTCTACAACTTGTATGTATATTGTATACTATCCCAGAGACACGACGTACAGTCGACGACGTTAAAGAAACGTTATTATATTTGAACCTTATTTCAGTGGAGTAAGGTAAAAAATGTAAATACCTACTACGTAAGTAGTAGTCGCAAGTTTCAAATTCTTAACAAACCTACAATTCTAAAAGTGCCTTTATCACCGATAAGGCAAATACCTACATAGACCAGTGTTTTTCAATATTTTTACAGATACGACCCCTGTACAGATAGGAAAAATTCTGGCGACCCCCTTGGGCCAAAAATTTACAAATTTAAAAGACTACGTTTATGATTTTCTTTCTCTATTTTGTAGTGTAGAACCTTGCCGTTTTCGTTTTACCGGCGACCCCCCCCCCTAGTAAGGTTTCGTGACCCCTCTAGGGGTCCGCGACCAACAGATTGAAAAACACTGACGTAGACTATTAAAATAATTACCTACCCTTCTAATTGGCTCTTTCTGGTATAAACGGAAGGAGAACTCATTTAAATTTTTCCTGTACTGGGTAAATTTTAGGTTTCCGTACCAAAATGGTAAAAATGGAACCCTTATGGTGAGACTTCGTTGTCTGTCTGTCTGTATGTCACAGCAGTTTTTCTCAGCAACTACACAAGCTGTGATAGCTTAGTAGTGATAGTTTGAAATTTGGCATAGTTGTATAACTTGCTTGCCCGCATCTGTTTTTAGTAAAAAAAATATGAAATTAATTTTAGAAATAATTGAAAAGGGGTCTAGAATGGGGAGTTGAAAAATTAAAGTGATGAGATATAGCAAATGGGGTGTCATGTGAAAGGGCTCAATCTGCATATTCTAAAAATATTTTTTTTTATTAGTTTCCGTACTTTTTGATTTATAACCAAAAATGACCATTATCTCCGAAGTTGATGAACCGAAAAATCTGAAAATTTTACGGGAAAAATAAAGTGTTCAAACTTTATAGTTTTGAGAAATTGACAAAAAACTTTAAAGATCTGCACTAAAATTTAGGCAAGTCAAAATGGACCTTATCGCATACAATTAAAGTACATAAAAAGGTATATTTTTGAAGTACGTAACCCTCGGTGCGTGAATCCGACTCGCACTTGACCGGTTTTTTTAATCAGTGCACAAATTTTAACATGTTTTGGTACCGGTAATAGAATATTGCAGTGAAAAAAAATCAGATAACGTACCTATTCCCGAATAATTCCCGATAGCTATTAAGAAACTGGAAGTACCTACTGTATAGAGATAAATACGTACGAGTAGGTACTTACCAGTGGTCGGAAATCGGAATAGGTAGAGCTAATTTACCTAAACTTGACGCATGTTCATTCATGCGTGAGTGAGATGGGAACTAGATATTATGAGCGCCGCCGCCGCCGCCGCAAAAAGGTTACGGCAACAAAGAGCACGTTCATACTGACTTGTGACCAGTGGTTTAAACCAAATATCGCTTGACCTTAAACGCCCTTGGCAGATATCAAACAAATGTGCTTGTTTGAAACCGTGTAGCAGCTCACTTCTACCAAGGTCACTTGGTTAAAAACCGTGGTTTGAAACCGTGTAGCACGCGCATAAGACGAATCGAATGACACCTCATATGTTAAAATCCGTTTAGGCTGCAGAGCGTGCCAAAGAAATAGACATACATACATACATACATACGCTCGAAAAACATAACCCTCCTTCGGGCAGTCAGGTAAAAATATGAAAACATGGCGAAACCAAAAGGCAAAATCGTGGAGCTAGCCGACACGCGCTGCGAACGATCATTTGAAGACGCATGAGAAAAAGCGCCCCCTTATTGCCATAACCATAAAAAGTACTTTGCGATCAATTGCTGGCGTCGAGGGGATCGTATACAATGCGTAATGTAGAATAACAATTACTTACTTAAGTGGGTCACCTATTATTCATATGTGTGTACCTAAGGTCTAGTTCCAGTTTAAGCGTTGCGATTTTGATAGTTTAAGCTATCAGTGTCATGCCAAGGTGTTTTCTCCAATTTGATTGAACGACTTGTTATGCTTGATTATTTATTCTATAAGCCTGATATTGTTTTATTTTGATCTTTTCTGTACACTACCTAGTGCCCGACCGATTCTTTTTTTGTAACTTCTGAATTAGTGTATTTTTGCAATTAACGTTACTTAGCTATTAAATTTTTTATCTCAGTTTAGTCAATATTAACTTGTGAGAGGAATAGGGCATCCGAAGTTTCGAATTTTTGTTTGTTTAAATGAAAAAAAATAATTAAGTAGGTACCTACCTACGCATAGCAAATAATATAAAGTATTTTATATTATTTGTAGTTCCAACTTATAAGTTTAAATTTTTTCACTTCTCATGCTCTTAAAATGCTACTTTAGTCTCTGCATATCGGGACTAAAGTTCCTTTTTAATCTCTAGGGATTAAAGTATTTTTTTTTTAATTTACTTTGGAAACTCCTAAACAGCCAATCACGGTGTGAATGGAGGATTATTACAGAATAAATACTGGAATATAAGAAAGAACAAATGACGTAGGTTTGAACTTTTTATATTTATGGCATTCATAACGAGTTAGAAAGAGATGTCTTTATAGGTATTCTTTCGTTTTCCATCATGTTGCCAAAAGGTTTTAGTCGTCAAATTTGAATGGACCGCGATGAGCCCGCCATTGGACCCCTACACGAACACAGTACTACAAAATTATAAAGTCGATATGCGAATAGTTAATTTTGTGTCAGGGTGACTTCTTCATTTAGTAGCTTTATTAGTTTGACAGTGTTGTGAATATATATAGATATTTTCAGCTTTTCAAAACATGAAAACTTGATACTAGAATTATTGTTGACTCAGCAGCAACACTGCTGGCGTTGACAGATCCTTGTGACAACATGATGGAAAACAAAAGAATACCTTTAAGGACATCTCTTTCTAACTCGATATGAATGCCATGCCATAAATAGAAAAAGGTCATATACGTCTTTTGCTGTTTCTTATAGTTCGGTTTCTATGAAAGTACTTATTCTGTGGTATAGACAATTTTAGGGCCTGGAAATAACCTCAAAATGACAACTGTTCAAAAATATTAAAAAAAAAACTATTTAATTTCGTGAAACACGATTAATGATTACGAAAATGAATCAATTTAATTATATTAAGCATGAATTTAATTTATTATGCATGGACCATGCATAATAAATTTTGATTAGTTTTGAAAAAATAGTTTTCGAGTTTGAAACTATTGGCTAAATATGCAAGCATTTAAAGAGTCACTTTACAAAAGAAAAGAAAATTAAAAGCCGCGGAACAAATTTTTTTGCTATTGTAATTTTGTATATAACGTCGTTATTTTTCCTCGCATTCGAAGTGAAAAGTAGAGTGTTTAACTCGAGACTAAAAAGCCATAATGACTTACTTTAGTCCCTTGTTGAACAATCTACTATTTTTCACTGATGTCGAAAATAATAAAATATTTTAGCGTAGGTACTTTATGTAGTTTGTAAATTATAATGTAGCCAAAATATAGTACAATATTATATATGTACTTATTATATATAGTACGGGTGTCTACTCTACTCACTCACCCAGCGAACATAAGTAATATAGTAAGTTATCCGTTCTGATATAGATTCTGGTATTTACATATTTTGGTCATTTTGGTACCTATCTGCCGCACTCAGAGACGTCAATTAATTTTTTACGTTTGATTAAAGTTGCTGCGGCTTATTTTGTTGCTATAGCAAAGAAAGTGACTTAACTTAAAAATTAATGGATGTCTTCTTCTTCTTCTCTTTAAAAAAATGGCTTCTGTCCACTTATGTAGGCAATTTAGCCAGTGTCAGTGTAAATTAAACCATGTATGGTAAAAATATATTAAATTGGTGTTGTGCGGTAATATGGAGAACTGTGGCGAAAGTGTCAATCGCCTCACGCTCCAACCACTTCGCCGCGCACAACACCGCCACGCTTCACTTCTCAAAAGAGAAGCCCAAGATCGCGGCCGGCTCAGCAGAAGCGATCGACACGTGCAGCAGCCAACACTCCCACCACAGGACTCTCTTAATGGATGTCTCTGAGTGCGGCCGTATAACTCCAATCATACAAAAGATACATTAGACGATATTCATAAGATTGATTAGTGTGTCAGAACGTTTCTTGAACTAAAGCCTTAAAAATCTGATCGTAGAAAAGAAAAATAACTGTCAATGTGAAGTGTCAGTGTCAGTCGAATTGGTTGAGTTGAGTTAGTCATTTCAGAGTAAATTCGCGATTTGCGAAGGATTTTGTGTTTTTTTGGAGTATGATTAATGTTTAAATAGTATATTATTAGTCCATGCATTGTATGAAATGGTTTGGTAAGTAAAACTTCGATGATGCTGCCATTTCCATTACCTAAAATTGCCAATTCTCACGAAACGCGAAGTGCAACCTTATTAGACGTTATCGGTCTAATTTGCAAACTGGTTTATTTCTTTTATCGTTAGGTATCTTTTTGAAACTTAGTTAAATTGTATTTTACTTGGTTTGTCCGGAACAGAATGAGGTATTTATTTACTTAATTTATCTCAATTCCAGTATCAGCTTCAGCTAGTCACCATGTTTGCAAGCCTTAAAAGTAAAATAAAGGAGGAGACTGGAAGCGACATAAGTAAATTGACGAGCAGCTGGCGCACTGGTGCCTTTTTGGGTCGAATTACATTAAGAGATGACTCTGTAAGTGTTTTCTTATTAACCTTGACATTAATTGTGTTAACTATGAAATGAAAACTTAAGTTATTTTGCAGTCAAGGTAACTTTTGCAGTCAAGGTAACCGAAATTCACTCGTTTTTTGCCCCTAAGTTCTAGAAATTGAAGTAGAATAATAATTTAACTTTTAACAGGTCCTAATATGACAAAACACAGTAATAAAAGATATATACAGTGCAATAGAATAGCTCTTAAAAGGACCTTCAGGTTTGTATTTCTCTTTCACTTGTCCTCATTCACTTATCTAAGCAACTATACCCTAACCTGAAAGACTTTAGGAGCTACTGTACTGTAAATACTGTCTAGTTGTGACCAAGGCAGATGCAACTGGTCCAAATAGTTGAATTTAATACAGTATTTGTTTTACATGTTATATTGTATTAAGACACATTTAAACTTAAGGTCCTCATTCACTGTCAGTTAAAACTACTATAAATGGATGTGCTTCAGTAATAAATTTCATTGAAAATGGGTTGGACTGATTCCATTTGGACTGACCTTGAATTTATTAGTGTAAACCACAAATGTTACATATAAAACAGAAAACATGTAAGAACCTCTAAAATGCCTTATAAGTATGTGGCAAAACAGTAAATATTAAATTCATGGCAATAACAGTAAATATAAAAAGTCTAATGGGTTTTTGCCCATCCTATACTTGTCATGCATTGTTATAAAATAAAGTTTGCTTAACCTTATAAATCTGATAAAAGTGTTACCACCTGATACACAATGGTCAGGTAAAACATATCTGACAGATAAATTTAGCCTGGATAGGAGATGGCTAACATTAACAGGCAGATAAATTTACTTGTTGATTGTGAAAAAGGCCCTTGATGTGGTAGTTTTGTAACATAAATTTAAATATTATCATTAAACAGTCAACAGCCAGCCCGTCCAGTTCCACTTGTCACGGAGACACAACATCAGATGTGAGTATAAATTAAGATCATCTGGATAAATGTATGTATTATGATAATAAACAGAATCTGAATCACGAGCACCAAATTGGAGTTGAATTTATTATGTTGTATGAATGCTAATACTACTCTTACTATTCTTATACTTATTATGTACATTAGATTTAGAATAGGTGATTAATAACAACCTCATTATTAAATATCTTCCAAGTGGCAACCAAATGATTAAACTAGTACTTATTGATCTTTGCGGAAATATAATCCAGGCATATTTCTTTTTACCATATTTTTATTAGCTCATTTTCTTGTCTGTGTGTTTGTTTGTATGTCTTAATTTAATTTGTTACATGTTAAAAAAATCTAATTTATTGTACTTACTATATTGTCTTAAGAATAAATAATAGATTTATGAATGAAAAATTAAATAAGAATAAGAATATTTGAAAGGAAAGTTCAATATGCCTGCTGTAAATAGGTTATCTACTGGAGTGTACAACGTCACGAACATATTGCCACCTAACTCCAAAACTAAGTCAAGCTTGTATTATAGGAGTTAGTGGTCCTCCCCTCAAATGATCATGAAGTCATGAAGCCACTTTTCAAGACTTTATTAATTATGTCCAGTCCATATCCCCGCAATTGGAGTCTTACCTATCGGACCGCACCGGCGGGCGAGTGGACCAAGTGGCCCTCCATCAGCAATACGCGTCGCAGCTAGAAGCCAAGCTTAAGGAGCGGGATACCTACTGGGAACAGAAAATAGAAGAACTCAAATTGTCACTTGCTTCTGTTCAAGGTATGTGTTGTCATTTTAATGTTAGGAATGAATTATTATTGGAGCAGTAGGCTACGGGCTCCATGAGTTCATTAACCAGCATTTTTTGTTACAGTACATAAGTACAGTATGACCATAGGGCTTATTGCCTAACGCACTCGCGATCGCGATCGCTTTCATATTTGACAGTTGAAGTCAAATCTGCCTACAAAATGAAAGCAATTGTGTCACTTTCAAGTCGATCGCGATCGCGAGTGCGTTAGGCAATAAGCCCTCAGTTCCTTATTAGTTATCGGCAATCTTCGTTTCCTTATTGAACATGAGTAATAAATATACACTGTCAGTTGCGTTTGCAAGTGGGCTGAAACTTACAATACATCAGTAAACCCAGCAAGGCAATAGGCCAGGAAGGCAACGCAATATTATGCTATCTAGAAGCTGATCTGATGATGGAGACGAAGTTGAATTTTTTAATATTGACTGTACAAAAAAATGAAACGTCGACAACAGAAACTTGTCTCAACATTTTTTTAACAGAATCTTATTCTGGTGCTACTGACGATGTCTATTGTGCAGGGGAGGAGGCGCTGGCTGCACAGACGGTGGCCCGCGCGGCGCAGGCCGAGGCGGCGCGGGCCGCCTCCGCACGCGACGCCGCCGAGAGCCAGCTGGCGGACTGCCGCGCCAGGCTGTCTGCGGCCGAGCGCGCGCAGGACAGGCTTGACACGCTCACGGTTTGTATTGTCTCCCAGTACGCTTACACTAAAAAATATACAATCGAATTGATAACCTCCTTTTTTTGAAGTCTGTTAAAATTTGAGTCAACGGCCAATTTCGGGTCCGAACTGCTCGGCCAACTGTCTCAAATGTTCATCCACATACATTGCTGCTACATGAAGATAATGATTTTTAGAAAAAGCAAAAACGAACCGTGTAGGTTTTGGTGTTGTGTGGTTGAAGAGCAGGGTCTTTTGTTATTGATATTTGCTTGTCACAAAAATCTACCAAAGCAAGCTCAAATCAATATTATTTTGTAGGAGGAGTTAGAGCAGTCCCGACGTGAATGGGCGCGCGAGCGAGGCGAGCTAAGCGCGCAACTAGGCGAAGCCGAGGCGCGCGCGCGTGACGGGGCCGACGAGCTTGCCGTGCTGCGCGCCGCCGCACCGCCCGCCTCGCGCCACCACCACATGCCGCATCCGGGTAAGTGTGTACACGACGAGCTCTGTGCGACGACTGCCCGACGAGGCCGACGAGGTCGCCGTGCTGCGGCTGGATGACAATGCAATTTTTTATCTGCCTGAAATGTCTGACTGCTGGGCAAAGTCCTTCTTTCTTCCACATAGGCAGTCTCTCACTAGTCTTGGTCAGAGGCATAAATATTTTAATATTGCTTTTTCTTAAGATGATGTGACTCCGACGGGCTGCGAGGACTTCGACCGCGTGTGCCGCGAGCGCGCGGTGCTGGCGCGGCAGCTCACGGAGGCCAAGATGGCGCTCGCGGACGTCAAGACCTCCTGGAGCGGCCAGATCGCCTCTCTAGAGACACAGGTTCGCTTCCTATAACACTAATCTTGCGTTACATAGCCTGGTAACAAGAAAATAAATAATCGCTGCATTGATAATGCACCACATGTTAACCTGGTTATCAGTTATCACCTCTTAATTTCTTAATACACGATTGCGTAAATGGTTATGCGTTAAATTAAATAGTGGACCGTGTCTTCATAGATGAATACACAATAACGCGTTGAGCTTGAGTTAGTGGGCTTTTCCTCCCACTAACCAACGATGCGGGATTTGGCTGACTGCGAACTGAAGCATCTTGTATTTAGAGCTAAATAAAAAAGGCCGGGAAAAATATATAATTTTCGAAACAAAATTATTATTAATTCTAATAGTGAATCTGCAGGGTGTATGGTAAGCGTAAGGAGGTCGTCATTCATCAAGTTGCATACATTGGATGCGGATGGCTGTATCACATAATAACAAATCTGTCCGACCGGAGCATCTATTGATCCCGTATTGTTCATGTCATGATAGTAGGTTATGGATTTGTTTATGTTTTTTCCTGTTTTGGTGAGTTTGCATGAACCTGCATGATGTTTCAAAATTAAATAATAAATAGGTACAGGGTGTCCGGCGGCAGATTTACATTTTAGAACTCGATTTTACAAAAAGTAATAAATGTTGCGTGGGGTGGGGGCCCTCATTGGAATCACCGATCGTGCGGATTTGTTAGTCACGATGTCGCAGTGGTCGGGAGAGCATCGAGCGTTCGCTGTCGAAGCGTTTTTTAAATGCGACGATTCCTGTGTATTGCGCGTCGTCTCGGTTTTGTTCACACTATAAAATTCGCCGCTTAAGCGATGGACCAAGTGTTAATTTGATTCGTCCCTCTCTGAGGTTTCAACTGGTTCGGCTAGGAATGCCTCCCGGCCTGGACCAAGGACGCTGGAAAATGTGGAAAAAAGTTTACGTGAAAAACCGCGACTTTCCGTAAGGAAACGCGCAGCCCCATTGGGACTTCTGAGAGCAGTCGGCCATGAAATTGAAAAAAAAAAAGATTTTAAATGCCATCCTTTTAAAATTCAAATAGTGCAACAGTTTCAAGATAATGATTTCATTACACGCAAAAATTTCTGTGGTGTTATGTTAGAGAGGTTCTGAACTATTAATTAAATTTTTTGGAGTGTTGAAGCCCACTTACATTTAAATGGGTACTTAAATAAGCAGAACTGCCGTTATTAGGCTCCAAGAACTCAAAGTCCACTACAGAAACACCAAAAACCACTGCATTGTCCCCGGGTTACTATTTGGTGCACTTTGTCTACTAACGGGATTATTGGCCCATTTTTATTTGAAAATGACCGAGGCCAGGCAATGAATGTGAACAGTGAGAATTACGGGCGAATGATCACGGATTTATGTTTACCGAAAATGCGAGCTCATCCGTCGTTCTCGTACCTTACATGGTTCCAACAAGATGGCGCGACCACACATACGGCCAGAACTTCTATGTGTTTGGTTCGTGAAGCTTTCCCCAATAAAGTTATCAGTCGCTATGGGGACATCCTGAGGCCTCCGAGGTCGCCTGATTTAACTCCCATGGATATCTTTTCATGGGGTCTTCCTCAAGGGAAAAGTTTGACAACAAGCCGCATACTATTTAAACGAAAATATTCGTCGGGAAATCGGCGCAATCGAATCAAGCCTATTAAACTGTGTGGCGCAAAATACTAGGCTTCATTTCGAGCAATGTTGGCAGCTCGATGGATGACATTTGGACGACATCACCTTTAAAAATCCGCAATAATTATCTAAATTTTAAGTCATTAATTAAAATTATATGTAAAATAGATTTTTTATATAACTTCAAAAACATAAATCTGCTACGAGACACCCTGTACAAATACTATATTGGGGCAATAGCGAACTGATTATTATTCATTCGTTGCCCACATCTGTTATGTTTAAAAACTAATTTAATTTCTCGTTTTAATAAGCAAGCATCCATGTTACACGCTGTGTGTGATTTGTATGGTGTACATAAAATAACATATAAAAACAAGACACAGTCCCACTTCTTTAGTTTTGAGCAGGTTCACGAAATTCTATCAAATATTGTCAAATGAGACTTTGTCACTAGGTGGCGCGATTGTCGCGTCAAGCCGGGGAAGAAGGCGCTGAAAGGAGAAGAGTAGAAATAGAGAAAAAAGAGATGCAAGAGAAACTTCACAACATGGCAGCAGAGTTGGAGAAAACGAAGCAGAATTTGATCAACAGCGAGGCGAAGGTAGGACTAGGTTTCTACTTTAACGAATTCAAATTATTCGGTTTCCTTATTATTGTTGCTCGAGTCGGTAAGTTCCTTTGCGCATCAATTCCTCTAACTATAACAAATAACTTCTCTACATAAACTATCAAACCTAATCCATTGTACATTTTATTGTCCCAGGCAAGAGCTAAACTAAGCAGTGTCTATAGTCTTTCGCTTCTTTCATCTATGCATGTTATACTGCTAGCGATGTGCATACGCTAAAAATACATGTACCAAAGTACAACCTATTAATTACGTTATCTCATCAACCATATTTTAACATAAATTTTAATTAGTGAAAATAAGCATCAACAGCTAAAATCGCTATTTTCTCAATAAATGAACCGAGGGACGAAAGTTAGGCCAGATGTTTGTCTCGTGCTGCTTCATGTTGTAGATGTGAACGCTAACGATTGCCGTATTCAATGGAAATGTATGGAGTTGACATTGACGCGACCGTACGCCAGCTTACGTCAATCCTATACATTCCCTTTGATTTCGGCAGTCCTTAACGCTCGCAGAATGCAACTTTTCTTGGCCCACAGTCGTCAAATTTTACGATGCGAACTTTTATGTTACATGTTTATTACAAAACGATAAGACATGTTAGTTCCGGGCCATCGGTAGGAACTTCGACTATAGTAACGTACTAAGTGCCTGGCGTAGGTAGTTATCGGGAGGTTGGGCTGGATTGGGACTGATGTGTCGCATGGGCAGGTGGCGCGACTGGGCGGCGAGGCGCGCGCGCTGGCGCAGGAGGTGCGCGGGCTGCGCAGCGCCGCCAGCCACGAGGGCGTGAGTGCCAGCCTCTACAGCATTTAGACTAGTAGCCTTTGTAGCCGACGCGTTACGAAAATAGCCGAATTGCAGTATTTGTTGTGTGCTAAATGACGTTAACGCCTTGTATGCGGAAGGGGTTCTAGTCTCTTTAGTAAAGATGTACTTATCTATGAAAATTTGGCTAATTTGAGCCCAAGCCAAGCATACGAGGGGTTAAGAGGATGATCCATTGGCGATAACCGCTGGTGCACCGGCGAGCTGATGAAATAGACCGCCAATGAAGCGCTTTAAAAGATCACGGTCTTTAATACTGTGGTCTGGCTCGCTGGATTGAAATCCTGAAACTGTAGAGGAGAGTTGAGTGTATGACTCGCCAATGGATCTCTAACGAGAGTCTGTGAGTTAACGAGTAATATCGTTGGCTAGCTGGCTCGTCAATGTATCACTCGCTTTACAACTTAAGAAAGACTCCGGGTACCGTCGGCGAAAAAAGTGTTTTTGGTTTTGACACAATGCTCTAATGAATGAAAATAGCGCACCTTGTTCATTTATGCGTGTAAACGAAATTCAACACACCTGCCGCAGATCGCTTTTTTCGTCAACTGTGCATCGTAGCAGAGATTGTATCAGACTTTTTTCCATGTATTTGGTATCTATTTATGCTCTAAGCATTTTATTCTGTCCGTGCGCTTGCCAATACAATGATTATTGGTTTGGCAACGAATATATTTAAACGCGCGGTTGTTTTGTGCGTTTACCGCTGCGCAAAACGCATGCGCTCTATTTTATTAAGTATAAATCGCAGCCTGAGATGTATGGCGCAATGCAAATCGTTTGCCGAGCGCAGCGTTTAGCGCATAAAACAACCGCGCGCTTTAGTTTCATTTCACCTGGTAGCTCATGATAGTGCATAACGTACAGATGTAGTGCTAAATGATTTTCCTTCGTAGTTTATCCGAAAAGTTCGTATTTATCGTGCTCTCTCAATTAGCTTCAGTACCCATCTTACAGCCGTAGGGGTAAGTCGCATCAGCAGACCAATATATATATATAGAGTGGCTAACGCGCAATTCATATATTCGCTACAGTTTTGATTATATTTACAGTTTACTTATAAAAAGGTTGTATTACCATGCCGAAACCTCGAAAACGGATATTTTGCTGCATTTTATTTTAACGTAAGGAGAGTGTTTCGTTTACGAATGACAATAAAGTACTACTTACCTATGAGTGTATTTCTAAGTTTCTTAAGGTGGTTTTAACATCACTATATTATACATTGCCATATGCTGTCATTTTTCATTTTTACATTTGGCACTAAACAATAAAGTTCCATATTAATGGAACCGTCTATATTAATGAAAACGTCACTCATTTATTACAATAATTGATTGACAGTTCGGGTGCCATCGTATTTCGATTGTGATCCGACTTTTCCCGAAGGAAAATCATTTTGCACTACATCTGTACGTAGTAACGTTGCGTTAAAAACAATTAAGATTTTGCAACAACATGCTTTAAGGGCTAGCCTGCACTGAGAAATTTCACCGCGCGATTTTAATCCGGAAGTTATATGGAAATATGGCGTAATTTTTTTTGCGTGTGCGTGTAGCTTCATATAATTTCCCTATGTCACAGATTTTGTGGGAAAAAATCGCGCGGTAAAATTTCGCAGTGCAGGCTAGCCCTAAGGGTCATGGATGTAAGTTTCTCGGAAGTATGGTTAAGTGTGTTGTTGGCTGTATATAAGCGGAGTAATCGATTGAAACGCATATTTGACGCTACGATTATCTCGATGCCGTCCTATTTAGTTTGATTTGAACACTATGTATTGCACACGCAGTGTCGCACTTCTGTTTTTAAGAGTACAAAACGATCCGAAATAATTGGAAGTTGCTGTAAAGTCTGTTCTAGAACTCGTACGACTAACTTAAAATTTTATCTAAGGCCCCTGAATCACATTCATAGAGGTTCGTACGCAGGCACGTGTCGCCGACATTTCGTTGCGAGTACGAACCTCTATGAATTTGTATTGCGGTAGTCGCTTAGATAAGTACTATAGATATATAAAATCGTCGGTATCGAGGATTGGCCTAGCCTTGTGTATGTACGAACTGCCTGTGTACCTACTGCTTAAAAAAAGCCCTAAAATCTGAAAACTAAAAACTAAAGTTAAAATTTACTAGGTACTACATAAGTTATCTTCGTAAGTCCCCGCGTACTTGCACAAGTACAAATCAATGATAGTATCAGACCTGACATTTTAGCCACATAGCACGAATAACTGCCGAATGTACTTCACCTTTAGGTTCACTTTTATTAGTTGGTATGTACTTGGTATAGTACATTTGGTAGTTAGGCCTACTGCTTTAAAAAAAAACACAGGACTTACGAGGTTAAAATTGGATTAGTAAGTTGGTGACGTATAAGTTACGTACGCAGTATTGCACCTTATTTGCTTTGATACGAGTAGCTACTCTGTATTGCACGGAGCCCGGAACCCTATAAAACGGAAATTTTTCATAGGGTGGTAAAATCGTGAATAGCCTTAGTTGCTTTAATTTTTCTACGTAACCTTAAATACAGAAGTGCTAGAAATTATTTTTGATGTATTTTAAAAGTGGTTTGTACTAAGTGACTAACATTCACATATCGCTTTACACTGCGTGGCAATATTCACTGTTCACTTTCCTTTTGACTCTTACTGGTGTAATTTTTTGCATATCGTTGTTATCTTTGTAGTTTGTATAGTTTACATTGTACTATTTGGGTATGAATTAATTTTCATCTTTAGTCATTTAGTTAAGTTTTTGAGATAAATTTATTTTGTTTACTTTTTGGCATTTTCATAATATTAAGTACTGTCGTGTGTATGTCACTGTAATAGGACCATCAAATGTTATTTTTCTTAGTAAGCATATTTTTAACAGTGAGCTCCGATTAAACAGGGTTTAAACCGCTAAATTGATTGGCAAGTTCAATCACCTAATTTATGTCATGTATGCTCCATCAGTAAGATAATTACTGAATAACATCATGACATCAATATTATGAAAATTATGACGTTACTATGGCATAGTATACATTATGAATGATTTTACCTATTGTTTAGTTTCCTCTGTCATCCTCATTCGTTGTTATTTTAGAGTAAGTTTAAGTACATTCCTAGATGTGTGATTTATGGGCAACTAAAATATTTATGTAATAAAGTGCAATATTTTTGTGCAAGTTTTTGGGGTAGTGTGTAAAAAAGTTTTTTCGCACCTCTTTATAATCTTAAATTCAAATACAATACATTTAAATACTTGTTATCACATATAGTGTTAATAAGATGTAGAAAAAGAAGTATAAGCACCGTATAAATTATAGGAATTGTGGTACACTACACAGCACACCTATTATAACACTGATCTGAGTGTTTGAATCATGTACTTTATTGATTCCGTAGATTAACGTTCTTATTATCTCAGTTTGAGATAAGGTAATGTACACTGTCACGTGATTGCGATAGTGATGTATTGCGATAGTGGTGTGCGTGTGTGCTTATGTCGTCATTAGCGCGATGACACAGGTGTAAACGCCAAATAAAAAGCTATTGTTAGAGGCTTATACTTAAATAAATTATTTTTGATGTTTGATACTTATTTACAATCCAAGTAAGTTACGTTATTTTTTAAGATTTATTTTAATATCCATGTGTGTTTTATTTTATAGATTGCGATTTAAACTGTTGTGTCGATGTTAAAGATATCATTTTGTTACGCACTGATTTTTTTAAATTAATAAATTTTATTTATGACTATTTCCTTTTTACTTTCATTTGCATGCGGTCGTGGGACTTGTGGGCTGGTTTTGTTTCTATCGGTGTAATTTGCATGATTGTTTTTCGGTGTACCCTTGAGTCTCCGACACTCATTTCGTAGAATGTTTTACTTCGCCGAATGTTCATTTCATCGACAGGCATTTCCACGTGCAGGACTTATAATTTTTTGGTGGTCACAGGTCTAACCTAACCTACGTAACCCATGATTAAGATAACCTGAAAACAATGAGGTTTCATTCAGCAGAAATTAGCTCTTGATGAAATGAAATTCGGTTAAACGACACATTAGATGAAATGAGTGTTTGTGTGTGTGTATGTATTAATTATTTATTTTTATTTATTTATTAAATGATATTACATGTTTACATTAAAGAAAGCGCAACAAAAACCGCGTCATACTATACTAATTTTGGTGACTATTTCACGCTGTATTTTATTGCAATGAAATGTTAAATTGAACACCCGTACTACCTGACCCTCGAATTAAATCAGTGAGTTTCCACTGATTATGAAACAACATTAGTGTAATGATTGACGTAATTTAAATAATTTTAGTATTTTTTTAATCGATAAACTAATTTAACGTTGGTAATCTTCCGTTCTGCTCCATTGTTTTACTCAAAACATGATCAGCCTACTACAACTCATCATTGGGTATTATCATATCATCATAACGAGTATTGTCCTAGTTTGAAAGTATGATAATTTAGAGTCTGAATTTCATCAGCAATTTAAACCGCACATTACTTAATCTCTCGATTTAAAAATACACAAGAGGTGTTTCAGAATTATTCCTCAATAAGAATTGACGACTTACAGCAACAATACAGTAACGTCATTGTTATACAAATACGTACAGTTGTAGTTCGCATTGTCTGTGTCTAGTGTGTAACGTCTAGACATGCTGTAATAAGGTTTGTCGTGTTTTCTATCGCATTCAGCGCCCACCATCATCATTTTGTAAGGATTTATAAATCAGCGTACGCATCACGCGAGTTTAATGCGACTACCTAAACAAGCATAGTATTTTGAATCCACGACCATCTGTCTTAATTGACTTAATTTTGCATACATAAACGCAACCGCAGTCTGTTAATTTGACAGGCGGAGCGTGCCATCGTGGATTGAAACACTAATCTATTACTGGCTAAAGCCAGCCTAGCAATTGATACATAATCTGCAATTGAAAATAAGCCTAACTTATTCTTATCGGTAAATGAATGCCAACTTTATTAGTTATTACTCTAGTCTTCAGCTGTTTAGTGCGGTTGATAATGTCGCGGGAAGTAGGTAGAGTAGCAGTAATACAGTCGTTACGCGTAGCGGACACAACGCCAAACCGGCTGGCCGGTGAATGTTGATGTTTGGCCACTCTCCGCCTGATTGCGCTGGCTGTTGCACGTGTGACTTCCGTGTTGTTAAAAAATACGTTCTTGTTTTTTACGTCGCAGGTCTTAGCATGTTTATAGAAATTGTCTAGAAGTGTCTTAATCGGTAGGTAATATTCAATGTATTGCTTCGCTTTCCACGTATTAGCAGTGCATACGGTTGGTGGTGTACGGTTTTTTACCTATATCTTTACAGAGTGTTTATATAGTTTAAAACCAGATCTTTCACCAAGCTTAAGTCTGTATAAACGTTATTCGTAATATGTCGTACGGCGAGCGCACGGAGCCTCTGTGTCTAAACAACATTATTTCTGATCGTTTTCTATATCGTTACGTTTTATATTAATGCCGCTTTACGAAAAAGTGACAAAAGTCAACGATATAGGTACTCAGAAAGCAATCGGAAAAGATATTGCTTAAGTACCTAGTGTAAACAGGATCTAGTGGAATAAACCTGCGTTTTAATTATCACCCGGGAGCTAATCATTGTACAAACATTTCCAGGACAAAATGATGGAGCTAGAGAGCCGCATCGAAGCTCTGGCCGAGCAGAACAGAGAGTTGACAGAGGCGTTAGAAAATGAGAGGACTTTAGTCAAGATCCTGCGAGAGAAGGTCGACAAATCCAATCGACTTTACGACGAGTCCAAAGTCGAAGTAAACCATCTCAATTCAATGGTGACGGATATGCAACACGACTTTGTAGATATGCAGAGGAAGTACGATAAGTGAGTACGGAATACCCACTCCTTTAGGAAAACTTTTATTTATGTTTCTAATATTCATGGTAGCCAATTCGTGACACGGTCACGGTCGAAAATGACATATTTAACTGTAAAATTAGAAGGTAGGTGCGTAATTAGAACCTAAATGCTTATATGCCTGTGGAACTTATAAAAACAGAAAAATAAGACGTATTTTGTAGGCATATAGAGTAGGAATTACCTAAGTCTCGGTCGGTCCCCTTCTGGAGCATTGAACGTAGTAAAGTTCGAGTTAGACTGTAGGTATTTGACTGTAGGGGCTCCGCAGAATACCAGCGTTGCAGCGCCAGCAAGTGTTGCAACATAATGCTGAATAGGAGCCCCCCATCGATGTCACACTACCGCACCCTACATTTTATGGTTTATATAACATGTTATTATAATTTTAAGATGGCGATGGTGCTGTGTGAGATTGATTAAATCTTATTCATTTAAACATGATATTTTTACTCGAGTAAAAAAACTGACTTCTTTTTTGGAGTTAATATTATTTTATCTGCTTATTATTTAAGAGAGAGGCGTGAAAAGGACGAGGCGCTACTCCGCAACGCGCACATGTCACAGACGATAGAGATGAGTCAATGCGACGTGCGCTACCAGGAGGCGGAGATGGCCGAGCTCAAGGCGAAGATTGCCGAGCTCGAAGCGCTCTTAGCACAGCATAAAGAGGTAAATCTACATATAATCGTGTGAGGTTTGGGGTTTGGGGCTTTTCATTTATTTGTACATGTTTAAATGTACAAATAGATGACAATCGCTACAGACATTCATTAAACACCTTGTCGTGGGCGCGTCAATTCTGTTCTGAATCATTGTGGTATTGTATTAACTTTATACAAACAAAGACTGCAACCCTCAAGCGAACATATAAGTATAACCGAAATGATCTGGACTAGTAAAGGTGAAGTGCGTTTGTTTGTGTCTTTCACCTTATCCTTTAAAAAAACCGGTCAAGTGTTACTTGGACTCGTCGATGCCGGGTTCATACTTATTTAATTATACGCTAGTCAAAATAGGTCCATTTTGACGTTCCAAAATTTAAAGTGGAAGTTTTAACCTAACATTTTTTTTTTGGCATTCATTCATTCATTCATTCGTACGGTAACGGCTATGTAGGTATTAAGAACGTGTCGCAAGTAATATTAGTCACATGTAATGTGTGGCCACTTACCGCTAATGCATTTGTGACGTTTAATTACCTGTTACGCCGAGTCGATGTTCGATTATTAGTACGTACGACGTAATAAATCGAAGCGCTCCCTAGCAGTAACTTCAGAACTAATTCTTTGCCATGCAGAAGAATCTTATGACATGTTGATATTTAAAACCTTACGAACTACAACTCGACTCCAATAAAAACTGAATAGATTCGTCGTTATTAACAGAGCTCGTAGGTACAGGTCATCACATCGCAAAACAATTTGAATACGAAAATAGGACAAGATGTAATAGAGTCGTATTAAGTGTATTAATTGTTATCTAAAGAAGATATTATCGTAATTAACATTAGTGTCAAATTACTGTCTCTGCATAATGAATTTTCGGGAGAGATGTTTGAGGTTTGTGCTCAAACCAATCGACTACCTAACCTACTTAATTTTTGACGATAGTTGGGAGGAAGTCATGAAGGTGTTTCGGAAATTTGGACTAAAAGGTATTCAAAGTATATTTTCAGAACTATTATCTTAGTATGTAAAAGTCTGAGACTGTTTACATGTAATATACATCTGATAAATTTACTTACAAAAATGATGTATGTTACCCTAGGGCCACACTAACGGGAAACGCCGTTAAAAATCAACATACAAACAGAAAATGAAGTGTCAAAAGTCGAGGGTTGCTTATGATCAAAGCAACCATCTGAATCACGTAAAATGTTGATGGGAATACCCTCACAAACTTTTGGACAATTTTGGGTTGCGGTTATAAATAAAGAATAATTAAAGAATACTTACATAATACGTCTCTATTACATCTTGTTCTATTTCCGTATCGACAATGGTTATCAAACAGTTCAATTCTAATATTTGTTCGAAAACATAATAATTAATGGCAACTTTTTTATCACTTCCAGAATCAAGCAGCGTGTATGTTAATAAAAGAAAACGAAGAGTCGCATAAATTGGAAATCGAGCAGCTGAATAAAAGAATAGATGCTCTGGTGGAGAGCGAAAATACATTAAAAAAGACTATACAAGACTTAGAAACTGAAATCTGTGATAAAAATAAGGTAAGAAGTTTCAAAATAATAATGTATTCACTTTCAGATTCGGAATTTTATTGTTAGTATTAAAATTGTTTGGCAATCGTAGAGATGACATAACAATAAGACGATCTTCAACAATGAGACAAGTTTCGAAGTTGCGTGAATAAAAGTTTTCGTCGATTGGGGCAATATGTAGAGATAAAAAGTTCAGCCTATAATAGGTTTGGTTAAATATCGTTCAGAAAATGTTGAGTACCGTTAGTGTTGCAATATAGAACCTCCGTATTCAGACTCGTGTTTAATCTCTGCTATGATCCACAACCAGTAGTTTTTAACCCACGAAGACGCGCCTTCGATCTGCTATAATTGAATCCACTGTTATTTTTTCAGAAAATTAAGACTTTAGACAACCGGATATCCGACATGAAGAAGACGCTACAGCGCGAACTACAAAGTAGCAAGCCGGACTTGAACGCGATCGAAGAACAAGATATTAGTAGACGGTGAGTCAAGTGTACACGAACTAGTTCTATTATTAGTTCATGTGTAATTTTGGTTGTTGAAATGGAAACCTACCATCATGGAAACTACCATCATGATCACGTCCTGGTAAACTGGTTGAAGTCAAATAAAGACACCGCGGGAACTATGCGGTTGAATCGCTCAGTTCTTATTAACAGTATAGCGTTTGTATGGTCGTCTGCGAGAATCCACAAACTGCACAAGTGCCACCGCTGTGACAACTCACCGCGCCTCGCCGGGTTGGGTTCGTCGAGTCTTATTCTGGCCTTATACAGAAGTTCACAAAAGAGTTATTCCTATATATGTAGTATATACCTAGTGGAGTCATAAGCCAAATGATCTAGAATGTTCCTCTAAAGTAAATTTTTAAAAACATTTTATATAATTTACACTAGCTATATACTACATAATATGTGAAGATAATATATTATATTATCTTCTTTAACAAGAAAGATATCGACATTAGTACAAATTAATTATTTTATCTTAACCACAAAATGACAAATACACGAAATTATCAAAACATGGTTAGTGTTGTATTATTTAACCATGAAGAGTGGTACTTGACAATAGAGGTTTGTGACGTTACAAGGTATTTAATATAAATCTTCCTACAAGCTATTGTTTATGCACTTAATAATAAGACCTGATAGTCAACATTAATTCGTATTCTAGTTTTAAAATATAGTTTTCACTTCTCATGCTCTAAAAGTTCGTCTTTATGTCGTGCGTAGGCGACATAAAGTCGCTTCTTATGCTCTAGTACATAAAGTAAAATCTTCGTCGAAGATCTAGGCAATCGGTCCAACAGCCACACCAACAACTTTAACTTCATATCTCAACCTCTTTATTTTATTTCGTTTCGTTAGTATTCTAAGACCAAGGCAAGGATACCAACAGCCAAAGTACACAATAAAGCTTCATGAAATAAACTTGTAATTTTTATTTCGTCGCATTTATTATTATTATTATCATGTTGCTGTTTCATTTCCTCGCAATCGAAGCGAAAAGTAGAGTGTACAACTCGTCCATAAAACCCATTTAACACTCGACTTTATATCCATCCTCGCTCGCAAGCTCGCTTGGATGGATAAACGTCTCGCGTAAAATAGTGCGTTTTATGCACTTGTTGTACAATGTACAATTGTTGTAGATATCTAAAGCACGTGGTGCTCCGGTTCCTGACGGCGCGCGAGCTGGAGGCGCGGCAGCTGACGCGCGCGCTCAGCACGCTGCTGCGGCTGTCGGCGCACGAGGAGGCGCTGCTGCGCGCCGCGCGCCCCGGCCTGGCCGCCTGGCTGCCCTCGCTGCCCTCGCGGCCCGCGCTGCCCTCGCGGCCCTCGCTCAACTCCTGATGCTGATCGCCGCCTGGTGCCGCCGCCCTGACCACCTGATCACCTCGTGCGCCGTTTTACTAACGAAATGTCCTATTTTTGGTTGGCCGTATTTTAAGCAGAACAATGGAGGATGCGGCCATTCAAAACCAGAAATACTTTGTTTCCTTACAATTGGGAAATTTCGGTTATTTCTTAAAATCAGGAATATTGATTTGAATAATCCGAATGATATATTTCTAATTTATCCATTTGGTTTTGTAACATACTAATGTAACATGTAATATACTAATATATTGGTCACCGTTACGAACCTGACAATTACAAAATGAAACAGAAAATATGACATGTAAGATGAAGTCACCAATTATGGACAAAGCTCCAGTGATGAACGATAACATTTTTTTACAGAAAACTTGGCAATACCGAAAATTTCATTCTAATTTCAATGTAATCTAATTTTAACGCTAACTACTAATTTTAACAATAACATGTACATCTCGGAAGCTTATATTTATTGGATTGTTCATAACTGGAGCACTGTCCATAATAGGTGCTTTTACCTTAGCTATGAAAGATTAGGATATATTTCTTCTTCTATTAATAACAATATACTCCTTATTCGAAGCAAAAATAACCCAAAATTTCCCAAATGAACACGCTTTAGGCTGTATTTTTTAGAGGCAGTAATGACGCGATGTCGATGATAGTTTTATGTCCCATAGCGCCGTAGACAACCTTGATGGTTTTGGTGTTTTTATTAGTTAATCAAGAATCGAATCGACTTATGTATTTGCTTCCCTAATCAAAAGCGACCTTGCTGCAAGTTGCAACTACTTATAATCTCCAAAAACTGGTCTTTGTATAGTCAACCAACAAATTCCTTTATCGCTTTTGGACCTTAATGTCTTATAAATAGAGTCGAAAAGTGGTATTAAAGGAGTTTCCTGGTCGACCTAACGAACATTAATATGAAATAAATTCATATAATTACGTGCTGGTGCTTTGGGATTGTTTGTTACTGATTTCACAGTATTATTTATTATATAAAATAAGCAATACGCTAATATTTAGAGCTAGTTTATGTACTTAATTGCTAAGTTTACGTTTATTTATATTTCATATTGGAACTTCAGTAAATATATAAAAAATATTATGCTCGAATGTTTTAGTATATAGTATTGGCATAGTTATAATTATTTCTTTGAGTACACTTACGGACGTCGCTAAATAGAATCGCCTTGAAACTAGTCACTAATTGAAATAAATTGTTAATTACGCGTGAACAAATGCACACAAAATGTATTATAGCCATACATCGCATTGCACAGACCACTGGCTTCTAGTCGTTGGAAATATATTTTTGTATTAGAATATTTTTTTAACAAATGATTGTATTTGATTCCCTTGATGGTTAGTGAGCTATGTTACAGTTTGGACTTCTCGCAAAACATCCACTAAGTAAAGTTGGTAGCTAGCTTAGAGTAGCACGAGGGCGATCACTTGCCCCGACGATTTCTTTCGACGGTGGTCGGCGAGGCGAAGACCCCGGGGGCTAGCCGGGAACTGGTGGCCGCTGTTCGGCCTGTCCTTAGGGACGGTGCAGAAGGCATGGCGCACCGTCGTACCACCTCACACGGATATTAACCGGAAATGGATGTTTCGGAAATTATCTGTAAACAGGGAGCCGTCGCCGTCGTGCCACCATTGCGAAAGAGGTGCCATGGACAGCCCATCACACGCCCCAGCCTGGGTGGGGACATCTCGTTGCCTGCCTCGGCGGAAGTCATGGTGCGCGAGGGGGGTAGTAGAGTCCTCCGCCCCAAGGCGAGCCCTCGGGGCAACTGCACCACAGGGGGGCTACGTATTGGCGCTGTAGCGGTCCCGTAGTCAAAGTGACTTAGCGATAGGCGGAAGGCCCCAGGGGTTTAGCCCAGGGTGATAACTTGGAGCAGAAAAGCAATTGTAACAACGACCTACATAGATTTATTTCAGATGTTTTACTGTAGTAGTTGTTAGTAGACAATTTTAAGTTAACGTCTTCGAAATATTAATAGCGCATACTGCTTGCAATTTAATAAATCAATATAAAGTAATCAGAAATTGTAAATTGCCATTCACTGCCCTAAGTATTTTGTATATCAAAGATTTTTGTAATATGCGATGGTGCTGCTGTAGATACTAGATAGGCGTTGTAGGCGTTGGTATTGCTGAATAAATCAATATATTGTTCCTTTAGAAGCGCGTCTACTGAATATTTTTGTGTTAGTTGTATTTTTTTTGCTTCTTTGTATTGTTTTTGCACTTCCGATATTTTATGAAACAGAAACAGAAAAAGATTTATTGCCACTAACGAACACAGTGGTAGTAGTAGTTAATCTACCATGAAAACCTTGAGATTTCCCAAAAGAATATCGATAATTCCGCAGCTTTAGTTAGTGTCAAAACGTAGATATTTAATATTTTTCAGCACAATTTAGAATTACAGCAGCATTGTCATTTTGTAGTGTATAAATGGAGCAATTTATGAGCAGCGTTCGCTAATTTAATTTCTTTTTTAATGAGTCATTCTAGAGAATCAAGACCAATCCTAGAGGATTGGTCTTGATTCCGGAAAATCATGTGTTTAGAAGAAGTTATTAATAGCTATTAATAACTAGAAAAAATGTACGAGTTCATTTTTAATGTAAAATTAGACATAATGTGGAACACGCGGATCGCTGCATTGGTCCTCTTATTTTTAGTCGAAATAATAGACCAGAGGGCTTATTGCCTAACGCACTCGCGATCGCTTTCATATTTGACAGTTGAAGTCAAATCTGCCTACAAAATGAAAGCAATTGTGTCACTTTCAAGTCGATCGCGATCGCGAGTGCGTTAGGCAATAAGCGCCCAGGTGTCCAGTGCGAGTATCTACCCAACTGTTATTTCTTCAGTGGAAGATTCAAACCTCGGTCGACCGCGCCGTCCGGCTTGACGTTAGAACCCGGAAAAATGTTTTCTATAAGATTTGGAACTTTACAGTGGACATTCTGATGTCGACTGAAGAAACTATATAGCGCGTCTAATAAGTAACGCTAATATTTGTTCAGGTAAGATGCTATGCGTTGGTACTTATTGTATCATGGAAGCGCGTCTTCGCGGTCTCGTGTATAAAATCTAGTCTTAGTTTGTTTGAACGATTATTGCGGTAGCAGAGAGTTTACGATTACCAAGTAAGTTTTGAAAATAAAATTTAGATACAGAACACATTATTATCTTTATAATTATATTCGCTAGATATGTTTAATTTGTGAAATGTTTTTTGTTTTGTGACCCTGGTGTAAATCAAACATTATTTTTTAGTTTTTCTTATCGTGAATAATTGTTATATTTGAGCTTGTATAGTAAATAAATGACAAATAGTGAACAAGTTATTTTTTATTGATTAATTGGTGCATGGTGTCACGTACTTACAAATCAATGTGAAAAAGATATACCTTATGTATTTCTTTACGACAAAGAAATTTAATAAGCATTGACCTTTAAACAAAACAACAGAGTTAAACTAGAGATTTTCTGTATTACCGTTTTGCTGCTTAGCTCTTTCAAGTATTGCGAAAGCGTATGTTTGAGTTGTGAAAGTTTCTACTTTTAGAGCGGTTTCGCACTACGTCCGATCCGTGTCCGAGAATGTCGGTCCGAAGTAGAAGTACCTATTACTATTTGTATGAGAAATCGGATGACGGAATTCTGATCTAGTGCGCAATATCTCATACAAATAGTACTACTGCTACTTCGGACAGAACATTTCTCGGATACGGATCGGACGTAGTGCGAAACCGCTCTTACAAACGCGATGTCGGAAAAAAAGCAGGTCGTCACTTGCCTGCCAAAGCCGAAAAAGCAACGCGGATTGCGGGTTTCATTATTACAATGCATGTGGGATTGTGGATCTATTATACGCAATCTTTGTAGGAACCTAACCTGTGAACACTGGTAGAAATAGTGGGAATAAGTCCGCTGATGACAAATCACACAATGACACACTTTCAGGCAACCGCTGTTTCAATCGGCTGCCCCGCGACAATTTTTTTTTTAACACAGTTGCTCAAAAAGTGGTACTTTTTGTAGCTGTATATCGTGCGGAAAGTTGGTTTTCGCGAACTAGTGCTTTTTAGTTTTCCAATTTTTTTAAATTTATACTTGTTCCAATACTTCCAATTCATGACTTCTTATTGATGAGTGTTAATGTTAGTTTCCTTTAAACATCGTAATCAACATAAAAACCTACTGTTAATGTAAGAATACGAAAAATATACATATTTCATATTTTATTACTTACCTCTTCATCAATATAATAACACGTTTATTTTTTAATATTGGATATTGAAAAACCGTTCTTAATAAGTTGGAACGGAATAGCCGCCGAAACGTCTGTCAAAATTTTTGACATTATGAAGAGGCGTTTTTTCTTACTGCAAGCATTTTTCAAGTTTCCAAAGGCAACATTCGATATTGTTTTTATAAATACACAAATACACAAATAATCGTAAATAACGATACTTACAATAATAGTACAATGTTTTATATTTACAATTGTTTGTCTTATAGAACATGCATTTGAAAAAAAAAATTTCATTGAAGTGGGTTCAATAATAATAACAAAATCTATTCTAGTCGAATAAAAGCTAAAAAAAACACCTCTTCATAATGTCAAAAATGTTCACTGCGAAAGATCGAACTTACAACGAATTTGTTTACCAATCTTAAGTTTTCAAAAAGTTGCTTATAAAATGAGTGAATCAGAGTTTGAAATTAATTTATTTTTTCGCAACTGTGTTAAAAAACGTCGTTCGATACACGTGCGGAAATGTCATTCTTCACTCGTCCCGAGTCTTGCCACTCGCCTACGGCTCGTGGCAAGATATCTCGGTACTCGTGAAGTAATGACATACTTTCCGCACTAGCATCGAAATATACTATTTCACGCCCCTTATTTCCGCCCCAGGTCAAGTTGGCTCAGTTCGGGTCGCACAGGGCGGTTCCACAACACTTCGGGAGCTCAAATACCGCGAGCCATCCGGCTGCCTCTTCGATACTGCACCTACGCGTCTTTACTCTGAATAGAGTGAAATTTATTAAATAACCTGTCTGCGTGAAAAAAAAAGCCAGTCAAGTGCGAGTCGGACTCGCGCACTGAGGGTTCCGTACAAACTTGTAGGCATGTAAATAGTTCGTAAATTACGGAAATACCATATAAACAAAGTCCAACATAAACTGATACGCAATCAGTATGCACTTTCGTACTTAGTGTCAGTTTATATTGGACTAATTTTTTATGTGATGTAACTACAAATTAATGGATTTCGGATTTTTTTTTCCTTTACTTGTGCTATAATGTCTTATAGCACAATATGTCCTGCTTCTTGCAAAATTTCATGATTCTAAGTCAACGGGAAGTACCCTATAGGTTTTGATTTCCTCGAGATTCCCTTCAATATGCGGCATAAACGGCCGTATCTTTTGGTCGCGTTGACTTAGATGTTTGATTTTTTCACTGATCCAAGGGATTGCAGACTTAAGTATTTGATATGAAATTCAACTTGATACCTTCACGCGTTCCTGAGAAAAAGGGTCTTGACAGACACACAGACAGACAGACAGACAGACAGACGGACAACAAAGTGATCCTATAAGGGTTCCGTTTTTTTCATTTGATGTACGGAACCCTAAAAAGAACAATTTGATTCAATTTACGTATTTATTTACAACTTATACATTTAACAAATTCGGAGCAATGTTCGACGGCGTACTAGGTACGTCTTCTACAGTGCAACTTGTTGCAAGGCACAGATATCTAAATGGAATGTCCATACAAAGTTCGCTTGTATAATCTCCTCTGATTTGCTCCATAATTTTATTATAATATGGCTTGTAAGCAGCGGCGTGTAGACTTAAATAATTACAAACAATATAATAGACGTTCCATAGAAATAACTGTCAACTGAGAAAAACCTTAAATTTAAAACAGGAACTTAAACTATTATAAATCTGGGTGCACATTGAACCTCACAAAACAGCTTAATAGACTAAATGGTGGAATGTTATCTACAATATTATAATTTATCTACAATATATATTTCGACTAAATAAATTGTTTTAATTTTTAGGTGACGAGAATGCCGGTAAACGGTTTTAGCTTTACACATTATTATTGCTCGATGTCGATTAGAATTTATGCTTGCATTATACCTAAAGTCAGGTAAGATTATCCACTGAACTCGTGAATAAGCTATCTTTTTATACGTCATAATACGACACTTTGGTTTTTCTTTATTTTTATCTATTTGTTCAAGTAAAAAGCTCTTGAATACCAAAACATCAGCCCTCTGCGTTAAGATATCAATATATTATATACACAATGCGTTGCACCTATATAACAGTCCGACAAGGCTCTTTGTGAACCTGGCCGAAATCTGAACACAGCCTATAATCTTAGTATTGTCTTTTTGACTCTACCTCTACACTGTTATCGTGACATATTTTCAGCTAGTCATCCGCACGAGAACAATCATTGGCATAATAAAATAGTGATATTTTTTTACCGTCCAAGTATTTTTTTATCACTGGCCGAAACCGACCGGGACCATTAGGATGATTTTATATTTATTTCGGTTTTGTCGCGCGGCTGAGAAGCGCGGCAGTCGCGCGACTAGGGACCACATAAACATTAGCAGCACGGCTAATTAACATTACTTTTGCCATCCGCATTTATAAAGAGCCTTGTAGGACTATAGACATACCTAGGCTTAATTTAGGTAATGTAAGAATTTAATCAACGCAGATGGGTCAG
Organism: Tortrix viridana; assembly: GCA_963241965.1. Classification (NCBI taxonomy): domain Eukaryota; kingdom Metazoa; phylum Arthropoda; class Insecta; order Lepidoptera; family Tortricidae; genus Tortrix; species Tortrix viridana. The sequence continues at coordinate 13,088,512 of OY725172.1, forward strand.
GCCGTAAAGAGATAGATAGATGATAATTTAACAGAGTCTACATATCTAATTGACTATGCGTTTGCATCGCAGCACATTACACGTTTTATCTGCAAACATTCACAAAACAACAGTAAAGTGTTGAACTAAGTACCTACCGAAATACTCCTATTACCGGCTTTTACTTACGTAATACACAAAACAGAATTCATAAGATTGCTTCAGTTTTACAAAATATTTAATATTTCCACAAAATAAGACAACATAATTAAGCGCAGAGTTCACCAACAATTAATTAGAGGTTTTATTTTTTTTATTTATCGCTCACTGAAGGACCTGACAACCGTAAACAATTGGTTTTCGGTAAAACGTCCATTTCAATTGTTGGTAAACTTAGCAGTAAGACTGTTACCTAAATATACAGTAGTAAATGGCGAAGGTTGTAGTGTAATAGTTACAATTATTTTAACAGTAAAGCGTCAATCGACCGTATTGGTAAGTAATTTCACGAGAGCTGGAACGAATGGTTTGAACCAAACTAACGTCACGTTTTATCATGCAAGTGCCACCTTGTACTGAGGTCGCTATACTTGTGTGAAGGTAAGACAGGCGGTGTGCTCAGTGGTGTTCCACCATAGTCCTAGGATTTTTCATTGTAAATGTCAACGGGCCTTAGAGGTATACACGCGATAAAAAAACTTGCTCGTGATGTCCTACCCCAAAAGGAATACATGTACGTGCGCATACACAGCTACAAATCTTACTCATTGTTTCCATTCGGTCCAACTTTTTTGAATCGACCCAAAGGTATAGGTAATCGTCCTTCCCCATTTGGCCACAACCAGTGTCAAACACCCTTACTCCGGACTCCAATTTATCCACTCTCGCTCTCGTGAAATCGAACAAATTATAACGGTCGAATAAAATTATTCTTGCACCGTCTTAGGCGAACTCTATTCATGGAGTAGAATTTAGACTTTAGGCCGACAACTACACACGCATGGCGCGGAGATTTGAGTGCGGTGCAGCCGTCAAAGGTGCTCGCGGGTAGCAGAGTGGTTCGGAACTTCCGAGGTCGCCGCGAGAGTTTGCAAAAACTAACCTAGAGGGCACTGTAGAGAGCGCCTCCAATGCAGGTTAAGCAGAGTGTAGACTAGCAATAAACATTGCAGAAGTTGATTGCTGTCTTACGCTAACTTCTGTGCAAGTACGAGAAGCCAAATTAGAGTAAGACAGCAATCAAATTCTGCAATTTTTATTGCTAGTCTAAACTCTGCTTTACAACGCTTAGAGATACATCGGTCTTCATGTCAATAAACCACCACTGTGAAGTCAAACGAGTCAGAGGTGGCGCTCTTTAGCAATTTCCCAGGAGCGGATCCAGGATTTTAATAAGGGAGAGCGCATGATCTCACTGGGGTGGGTTAGAGATCATGGGGTCTCCTCGTCCTCGGTAGTAGTGTCTTAACTCCTTTATTTAGGGTTAGCCTAGGTCGTGAGTACACATCCGCCCCGGCATGGCCCCCTGGATTTCCCCCTATTTAACTGTTGTTTTCGACAACTCTGGCGGCGCGCGCGCGGCGTACGCGGGCCTAGAGCTTGACGCGGCCGGCGCAGATGTCGTGGAAAAGCGCAGAGGTGAGCGGAACGAAGTTAGCACCCGACCGGAAGTATAGAGGCTCCGGGATCACGTCAGGATCGAAACCTTCCTTCTGGTACTGGAGTTTCTTGAGCTTAAATGTACCTGAAAAATAACAGATCATAGTTTAACCATATTTTATTACAACAAAAACGCGATTCTCGCGATGGCCCGCGTGGTATCGTGCGTGCTCGCGTGAATTAAGTCCCTCCCCAGATTTCTGATTATATAAATCGTGAGCTCGCGATAGCTATTAATGGATTTTTTTGTAGGAAATATCATTTCTAGTCTTATCTCGCCTCGTGGTGGAAAATCACCTTCACGTTTGTGAACTAGGGGCTGTAGTGTGCCTGTGACTCACTGGTGATGTCGATGTCATTGACGATGCGCAGGAACAGCGGGCGCGCGTACGACGGCAGCGAGTCGTCCAGGTCGCGCGCCAGCCGCGCCAGGTCCAGCGTGCGCGCAGGGTCTGCGATGGCCGCCATGCCTGCCCTGCCCTCGTTCTGCGGGATCTGCAACGATAGCGCAGTTATGGGAATGGGCATGGAAAATACGTGCCTACATTCATAGGAGAGCTGATCTAATGGAGTGTGGAAGGTGGCAACAGGATTTTCGCCATAGTTAACGGATACCTACCGTTTGGTCTCAATAATAAGATGATGATTGTGCAAATAAAGTGGTGTCCTTCCATTTGGGCAAAAACCTCTGGCAAACTGTTTCATTTCGCAACCGTTTCATTTGACCAAACGCTTTTTTTTCCGAAACTGTAAATATTTCAGGATTTATTTTTATTTCAGGATCATCGTGTAGAACCCTATAGGTTAGGTTAAGTTAGTTTTATAAAAATCCTGAAATATGTACATTTATTTATTTATTTATTGGAGATAAAACAGAAACAAACAATGAATTACTTATAACAATAAGGTAACTAGTTTAGATACCGTTGTTTCCTTAAACATATCTCACTAAGAACAAAAACATATTATAATAGAGTTTGCAACATGCGACATAAATCAAGGGTTTTGTTTACTGGGACAAACTAAACAAAGTATAAAAATAAGTGTAGAAAGAAAGAATAGCTTAAATGAGTGACGTACATGCAGGCTAAACCTTTTTTTTTTTTTAATTATTATTATTATTGTGTTTGTTTATATAAGACAGAGACAATAGCTTTAAACCGGGTACGGGAGCAGGAGAACATATCAATACAGTTTTAAAAAAAAGCGTTTGGCCAAATGAAATGGTTGCGAAATGAAACAGTTTGCGAAACGTGCGATTGCGAATCATTAGTAAACCAAATAAAGTATTCTTAGTCGGTTATAAGAGCTTATCTATATTTGTCAGTTACTTCTGTAATTAATGCCGTTGTACCTATCACAATGTAACAATGTTGTCGGCTCAGCCCAGTACAGGATCTGCACGACATCTCGCGTATCTATCGCGTTACGAATCATCAGCTAATCATGGAATGGGGCTCAACACGGTACTTTGATCGACTTGCAAGATAAATTTCCCAAAATCGTTATTTATTAGTAGGTAGCAGAATTTCCGTTCGCGTTTATCCCGGAAAAGTTTTCGAGTTTTTCCTTGACACGTTTTCCTGTCGCATTATTCTTTATTCCAGAAATCTGAAAAATGGGATTAACTTCGATTGGGATAATAATGTGACAAGTCACACCAACTGCGAAGGTCATTACACCAAAAAGTAACTCCCGTCCGGCCGCGGGCGCACTCACCGAGACGCCGTAGACCGTCGCCTCGCGCTGGCCGGCGGCGGGCGCGAGCGCGTTCTCCACCTCGCCCGTGGACACGTTCTCGCCCTTCCAGCGGTACGTGTCGCCCGTGCGGTCGCGGAAGTACAGGTAGCCCAGCTCGTCGCCCACCAGGATGTCGCCGCTCACGAACGCCGCGTCGCCTTCGGTGAACACGTCGCGCTCTAACTTCTTGTTGCTGTCCGTCTACAATCACATGTGGTTGTGGCTTTATCACACCGAATAAGAAAAGTCTACGTGGTCCGTTAAATTTCGCAAATTTATAATGTTTTTATCGAATATCGTTACGAAGCATTTGTTTGTCAGCCTATCCCCCAATCATAATAATAGACAAAGGTCTTCGCCTCCTCCCTGCCAGTGTTCATCCTCGATACTGAGCTTAGCGTAGTTTTAATTACTACAAAGCCATCAGTGAGCCAAAAGTTAAAATCCCGCGTAAATACCTTGTCGACGTATCCATAGTACTCCCTAGAGGCGTTCCCCTGGGAGATCAGCCCGATGAACATGCCCGGTTCGCCTGTCAGCCGAAAAAGGTTCCATCAATTACGACAACAATGTTATTTTTAGGGTACCCAACGGGACTCTATTAATATGCCGTCCGTCCGTCCGTCTGTCCTAACTATAGAGCTGTATCAACCGTAATAGATAGCGGGTTGATTTACTTTTTTTAGAATATGTCTTATTACGGCGGATTTACTAACATAAAAAAAGTGAAATAATAAAGGGGGTTCCCATAAAAGAAACGTTTTTTTTCAACGTATTTTTATTTAAGTTGTATCGTAAAAACGGTAAAACATACAAGCGTCAAATTTGGTATGATTATACTCTAACCCTATAGAATAACAACAAATACTAAAAACCAGCCAAATGTGTACGAGACCCTCAGTGCGCGCACTTGCCCGGTTTTTTTATTATTATTTATGTTTATCGTGCACGTCAATAAAATCAAGGACCGATGGAAAGTAACGTGCAAAGCCTGAGGGGTTACTGCCTAACGCGCTCGCGATCGCGATCGCTTTCATTTTTGACAGTTGAAGGCAGGGCATTTACCGCGAGCATGTTCTGTATTAAAGCGAGGCCAACGACAAAGTAAACAAAAGATGAGAGAAAAAAGGACATCCTTATAGGTCCTAGATCGCGTTGACCCAACTTTAGTATACAGTTTCACGTTTAAAGTGAAATTCGGCGAATAAAAAGAGGTTTTGATGTTGAGCCCTGTCCCTTGCGCTCGGCGGGCAGGCGGGCGGCTCACCGGGCGCGCAGCGCTGGCAGCGGCCGCCGGGCCCGCGCAGCAGCGCGCCCGCGGCGTCGGCGCGCACCAGCGCGATGGGCAGCGCGCGCGCCGGCAGCAGCTGCGGCAGGAACCCCACCGCGCCCACCGTGTTGTCCACGTTTACTGCGGGGACGCACGTCACCACTACATTCTACATCCATATATATCAAACAACTACCCGACCGATCGATCAACGCACACCCGAAACCGCTGGACCTATATAGGGACTTGAAATTTGGAGGGAATATTCCTTGGATATCTTAGGGGTGCGCTAAGAAAGGATTTTTCGAAAATCAACCCCCAACGGGAAAAATAGGGGGAGCGACGGGATACTAATGCTACGCATACGAAGTTGCGAGCGTCCTCTGGTCACAAATAAGTTATTTCTAAAAATAACATTTTTATGACGCGTTTTATTGTACTTCTATCACTCGAATCCAAACTCAACGGACCTTATATGTGTCATTGAGAAGTTTCTATGACCGCCTTCCGCCTCCATCATCATTCATAACAACTTGATGGTAGGTGCCATACCTGTGAATGGTATGTTATTATGAATGATGATGGAGGATAAAGAGGATGGATAAAGTCATCGGAATTACATAAGTATGCCAAATTTTAAGTCAAACTGACTACCAGAAATACCTAGGTTAAAATTAACTTCCAAGATTTAATTTACTTAATTTTTTTAAATCTTCGTGGTCGTGGAGATCGTTGGGGAAGGTCTATGTCCAGCAGTAGACATCTTTCGGTTGATATTATGATGATAATGATGATTATAAGTAAACCTAACTAATTTCCTTTAATTTTTCTTAGCACTATTAATCTCTCTACATTCATGTCATTGTGACATTTGAATTCGACAAATAAGGACAAAGCATTGTATAACTACTCAGCCGTTACTCAACGTTTATTAGTAAGGGGGTTAGTGTATAAAGAACTATCATCATATTAAATCATTAACTATCGCACTCAAAACTAATGAAAACAAGGATATTCCTTTACTCTCCGGTTATTTTTAATTTACTAAGTGCCTCAAGTACACGTGCGGTGATAATGATGGTGTATTAACTCACTTATGTTCGCGTTGCCCTCGGTCGCGCCGTATATCTCATTTATCTGCGGCACTTTGAACCTGCAAACATGTCACAACGAACATTAGCTTATCCATGCATCTATTAACTTAACAATGCGCTCAGTGTGGCTCCGCGACCTTTGTAACCCCAGCTGTTTCTTACATACAAATTACTAATTATGTTTACACCTTTAACTAGGGGCACAGCATTTAAATATATTTATACTGAAACAACTCGGCAATATATTGATGAGTAACTTTGACGTCGATTTTAGTTTATCTGTACTGTCCTTGATGTGATGTCTGAAACGTTAAAAGCCGACGCACGGCTTATAGACGTTACAAGTTACTTCTATGATAAGTATGTATCCTTAGTAATGCCACGCAATACGTACTACTTAGTATATATCCTTATCCTTATATAGCCAGTTTGTGGTAAGTGAGTAAGTGTTCTATTTACACATATCGCTTTTTTTAGAAAGCGTTAGTGACGCTTACAAACGGGTTTATGAATGAATGATTCATCACAAATATACGACTTAAACAATATATTATATATTCATTTTATTAGTATTTTAATATTCTGATCTGCTGCCGGTAAGTACGACGACGCACACACCGACAGCGACGGGCGAAGATAAATACAAGTTAGGCTATCCCGAAAAACAATATTACAAAGTGTGATCATTATCATTCCAGAATGTACAGTCGCCATCATATATATTGCAGCAAACAAGATGCTCACAAATATCTGAACACGACTCTATTGTCAAGGCGTTAGAGTGCATGTTCAGATATTTTTGACCACTCTGATATGTACAGATATATTTGATGGCGAACTGTACCTACTCAATCGCGAGATAAAGCCGAAGCTTTCAAGTGTTTGAACGGCAGTAGAGCCACCTAGCGAGTCCCGACCTGTCGACGATGCTCTGCCAGATGGCGGGGCGCATGCCGTTGCCGACCATGATGCGCACGCGGTGCCGCGCGTCCGCCGCGCGCGCCGGCTGCGCCAGCAGGTAGCGGCACATCTCGCCGATGTACTGCGCCACCTGCACACACAATCTACGACTCGGTAACCCATATAATCATTTAATATATTACAAACAGCTTTTACTTTCGAGGTATTATATTACTACCTATTTTCATTGAAAGTAAACGCCGTTTATTTGTCGGACACAACGAAATAGTCCCATTAATTAGAGTTACATTTACCATTTAACCCTTTACGCAAGCTCATCCCTCATTAGGCTTTTGCATAAACACCACAGCATTAACTACAGCATTTAAAAGATGCTAACAACTGTTAACTAAGCACAACATTCAATACAAGATCCTCAGAACTGAGGATGACGACCTATTGACAAACAAAGATTCCAGCCCTTTACAACTATTGGTCACAAATAATTGTAAATATTACTAGTGAGAGGGTCGCATACCGTGCACTGATAGTTAAGGCAGTCGGTCCAGTAGTTGGAGGCGGAGAACTTGGGGCGGATGACGGAGGGGATGCCGTCGACCAGCGCCGCGCCGGTGCCCACCACGCCGCCGGCCGTGTGGTACATGGGCAGCGCGTTGTACAGCCGGTCCCAGCTGCGCAGCCCCAGCATGTGCACCGTGGCTAACGTGATCAGCAGGTACCTGGGGACCGATCGCCGATGCATTAACCTTACAAATTCCAGCAGGCCTATAAAGGTGCTTTTCCATCGGTAAAGCGAGGCGAGGCGGGAATTTAAATTTGCAGAGTAGGATTTCCCGCTCGGCTGCGGAAACAGTCAGGATGGGCGAGACGAGAATTGAAATATTTGTTGTTGTAATATGGTACCGTGTTTATTAACTCGCCTCGCCGGTGGTAATGCACCTAGACGACCCGCGCGGGCTCGCGCGAGGCATAGCGGGAAATCGCGACGCTTTTGTTTTCGTTGCAGATAAAGATAAAAAAACCGGGCAAATTCCGGCCATTTCGGATTTCGTGGAATATTACTCGTAAAACCGGTCGAGTTTATGTCGGACCACGCACTATTAGGGTTTTTAACCAATAAATATTATTAACGAAATGAAAATATAACAAGAGAAACTGGTCAAGTGCGAGTCGGTTTCGCGCACCGAGGGTAGCATACGATATTATTATACCTCAATTTGTATGTTGTTGCCAAATTAAACAATTGAATAAAGCTAATATCTCATACATCTTAGAATTTGTCAGTGTCTAGATCATACGGTATTGCGCGTGCCCGCGCGGACTCGCACTGACCCGCGCTGGCTCGCGATGCCTCAAATTCAATTTAAAATCAAAAAATTCATGCATATTCCCCATTCAAAATTTAGTAGACTCCATGCACCCATTACTAATTGCACTATTTGTGCGCCTTCATGGCTTTCTTTTTTAATGTCATTCTATGACGAAACATTCGACGTTCACCAACTTGCTATTTAGTGTTAAGAACCTTGTAACCACCATGTTTTGAAGCAAATAAATATACTGATTCTGATATTATTGTTCGTAGGTTGGGTATTACTTATCTAGAAAACAAAAACATACTTTCACTATACAACTAGTAACCCGTGAAAGATGTATAGTTCCGGCTAGAATAATAAAACCTTGATTTTAAATCAATTATCTTTCTAACCTATTATTCTGCGTTTGATGTTTAGAGAACTAGCTGAACTATTTTAAGAACATGAGATAGTCTGACGTACTTGGAGTTAGGCAGCACGGCGGCTTTGGGCATGCCAGTGGTGCCGGATGTGTAGATGTAGAGCAGGGTGTCCTTGTACTGTGGCTGGTCGGCTAGCAGCGGGTAGAGCGGGGGGTGGCGCGCCATCTCCGCGCCGAAGTCCAGGACCCCTGGGGCGCAGGTTCCGTACAGCTGGAACAGCTTCATGTCGACTGGCAGCTGCGAGCGAATTTCTGACACGGCTGCAATAGTGGTAAGGATGTCTTTTACTACGGTCGTGGAGCCAAAGAAGCATGAGAATGCATAGTAAGTAGGTAGGAGCGCGTGATGCTTGGTCACGAATTCACGATGTACCTACTTATTTGCACTTTATTTGCAACTAACTGCGTAGGACTTATGAATCGCAGGTCGGTCGCAAATGATAAATTTGTGTCGTTAAAATCACTTTACTCTGCGGCTCCATTTTTGAAATATATACGTGCAGCTAAATTATTTTTGTAAGGTTTCAACTACCTGTCACTATCCTGCCCTCGTGCACCTTGCATAATAATATTATACTTTGTTATACGTGTTTTGAGGATTACGAAAAGAGACGAGGATCAGGGTAATAATTTGTCGAATTGACCATTGACCCGTATTGTTATGTGTTGGCGGTATATTTAGTTGCCTTCTCTTCTAGTCAGCCAAAAATCTAAATTTACTGACTCGGTGCAACAAAGGCAGACTAAACCATCACGATAATATTCATACCATCAGCCAGCTGGTCAGAGAACACAATCGCCTTGGCCTTGGCGACCTGGATGCAGTGCAGCAGCGGCTTGTGGCGCAGGTTGCTGTTGATGAGCGCAGACACGGCGCCCAGCTTGGCGGCGCCCAGCCAGGTGCACACGTACTCCGCGCAGTTGGGCATGAACACGCACACCACGTCGCCCCGCTTCAGCCCCACGTGCTCTTGCATCACCCGCGACACCTGGTTCGACTTGTCCGCTATCTGGAAATAAATCATCATCATATTAGCCAAAATATCAATACTACGTACCTTCCTCAAAGTTCTCCACGGTCAGTCGGTCGGAATTAAATAGGTACTATAAAGGTACTTTTCCATCGGCGAGGTAAGGCGAGGAGGGAATTGAAATTTGCATAGTAAATTTTCCGGTTTGGTTGCGGTGGAAATAGTCTGGATGGGCGAGACGAGAATTGAAATATTTGTTGTTGTAATATTGCATTGTATTACTAAAACATGCTGTTTTAATAAACAGTGCGATGAAAACAAAAGCGTCGCGATTTCCCGCCTGGACGAGCCGCGAGGGCTCGCGCGAGACATAGCGGGAAATCGCGACGCTTTTATGTTCTGGGCAAGTTCCGCGGCCATTTCGGATTTCGTGGAATATTAAAACCGGTCGAGTTTATGTCGGGCCACGCACTATTAGGGTTTTTCTAACCAATAAATAATTTTAACGAAATGAAAATTTAACAAGAGAAACCGGTCAAGTGCGGGTCGGTTCCGCGCATTAAACAATATTTCATACATTTTCTTAGAACTTGTCCGGACACACGCTGTGTCTGGATCATTCGGTATCGCCGCGCGGGCTCGCGGCGCCCCGCGCTGGCTCGCTAGGGCTCGCGATGGCAATTTTTGGTGGAAATAGGTCGGCGGTCCGATTTCAATTCTCGTCTCGTCTCGCCTCACCTCGCCGGTGGAAAAGCACCTTAAAATAGACGAATAGGTAGTATCGATGCAGAGTCGGGGGGCTCCAAATTGTTTTAGCCCATCGCCTATTGCGTAATCAATAATCATATTATGGAATTCATAATAGATGTTACTGACAAGCGAATAAGAGCTATGATAACGTATACAATATGATTACGATATAGAAGCAAGATGACTTGGAACAAATTGAAATAAAGGGCGGCCGGGTCGACAGCAGCCCTCATTTTACTTACAGCTTTACAAATTGTACCTACAATTACAACTTAAATACCTTTAGACCATGGCGAAAAATAGATACCTATGCCTAACTACAAAAAGCATATTGAAATCCTGTCGCCCGTACAACTTTCAAGTCTCAAGTAGATCTTCAGTTTTAACTGCATAGTCTTAATATAACTGAACAGTCGAAACAGTCGAACAGCCACGGTAGCAATGTCAAACAAGATCGATGGCCAATAGAGCGGCGGCGGCGTGATCGGCGTGAAATCGGCATGAGGTATAAATATAAAAAAAAATTAAGTGAAGTGACAACAAAAATATAAAATCTTTTTAGAAAATACACATTTAATTATTAAAAATCAAATAATCTGCTGTGAAAGATTGGAGATTTTTTACACGCCGATTTTACGCCGACGGTATAGACCCGGCGGCGGCACTAGAGTAGGTAGGTATCTACTTTTGACGTTGACTGTACCAGGACATAGCATTATGTTACCTATGTGTGGAAAATTGATCATCTTTAAAATTAAAATAGTTTATTTCATGTAACATAATTTGACACATATTTTGTCAGTGAGAAAGATTTGCATCTAACGTGCAACAGCTACGTAAGTATTATCACATCTTTCAAGACCAGACAGCATGTGTTTCCCTTGCATAAACTATTCTCTTAGATGAGACATTTAGTGCGTAGGTAGTGCGTATTGCTATTTTTGAAAGGTCGTCGCGCCGTCTCGGTTCGGATATTTTTGTACTCAGTTATTCAATAAGTACTAACGGCCGCACTCAGAGACGTCAATTAAGTTTTAAGTTTCATTAAAGTAGCTGCTGTCACTTTCTTTTCTATAGCAATAGAATAAGACGCAGAAACTTTAATGAACTTAAAAACTAATTGACGTCTCTGAGTGCGGCAGTAAGACTTTGCACTAAGTGAAGCACGTGTAGCGATAACTGTAGCCTGTCAAGAGGAATCGATAAAAATGACATGTTTGGTTTGGACATCATACTTTTTATTGGTTTCCATTATAGCAATATATTTGGGCCTTCTATGATGGGCGTTTTAAGTAAAGTAATTGATACCCGAAAATACCCTTACTCCCTGAGCAATTTGTAAAAAGTGACTTGATGTTATGACAAGATTTTAATAGCGGCCCAACAAGTAATGTCCGTGATACTCAGAATATTGATAGCTTTATTTAAAACGAAACTTTATTCTAAAGGTGGCAAAGGGACTCTATTATTAGGTACCTAGTAGAGTATAATAAAAATCAAATGCTCGTCTAAGCCTTTCATTACGGGGTAGAGCATAATAGTGAGAAACTCGCAGTAGGTACCGCGACCTTGGGACGGCTATAATCAGCGAGACGACTGATTACAGCGACGCCATTCGTACCTAGTATCGTATCGATACAGTCGCGATGCAGCATCGATGCAGGTGTGCTCTGTACTACCACAGAATATATTGTACTACCGGGAGGTCGTACACGGCGACTTTTTGTAACGATGCATCGCGACAGTCGCGCGTTTGTATCGACACTCAATACTCAATCATCATCATCATCATCAGCCGTAAGACGTCCACTGCCGGACAAAGAACTTCCCCAAGGTTTTCCACAACGATCTGTCCTCTGCTGCTGTCATCCAGCGGTTTCCCGCCACCTTTATTAGATCGTCGGTCCACCTTGTGGAAGGCCTGCCGGCACTTCGTCTCCCGGTCAATTATTATAATCTATATAATCATATAATTAGAAAAAGAATATGATGTGTTATACATTAGTATTTACGAATTGCACTTCCATAACAAATATGGACAGCAAAATTACACAAAGCTAGGGTTTAATAACTGGCCTAAATATATTTAATTTTGTTATATACTTTGCTGAATATAATGCAGGTCCTACCTCTTTGTAAGTCCAGGTGCGGTCGCCGACGACGATGAAGCAAGGAGCGTCAGGCGTGCGTTCCGCTCGCTGTGTGAACAGCCCCGCCACCGTGGCGTCCTGCCGCTCCCACAGCTTCTGCCGCACCATGCTGTTGCCATAGCGCCACAGGAACCTGGACAGGACAAAACATTAAGTCAAACCAATCCATCTACTAAAACCTTTCGAAAATACGGACACGAGCTCATAAACTTTCCATTCCACTTATGATAGTCCAGCGTACAAAAGGATGCAAGTAGGTATGTAATTAGAAATTCTGGAACTTTGAACCTTACGGATACTGTTAATAAAACAGTGTTGTTATTTTATCAATGTCAAGTGGATGATAACATTGACAACACTTTGGAAACTTCTGTGTAATAAAATACCCCCTGCAGACTGCAGGTCATTTCGTAGGCCGAGTAAGTTTTGTCTCCACAAACTGTAAAAACTGAGGGCGATTGCACAATCGTCCGATAAAGTATGTAGTTAATGGAGGCTCAAAAGGTTACGATCTTGTGACTACAAATCAATACAGCACCCAATCCGAGGACAACAGATTCGTTTAATTTAACCGTAGTTCACAGACGATTAGTCATAGTTTAAGTACTAAGACGATTAGTCAGAGTTTAAGGGCATTAAGGTAACCGCGATAGTCACTGTAATAGATAGGTGGCAGTAGATTTGTAGCAAATGAGAAATAATTTGCAGGCTGAGAATAAGATGATTGATACTAATAAGGATAATAATAAGCAAAAAAAATAGTTGGATATCTGGAATATTATGAGAAAAACGTGTTTTTCTGTAAAAAAGAGTCGTTTTTGTAGTAATTTTCCACAAAAAAAAACAGTAATTGTCCAGATTTTTTTTATCTCGTCAATTATTGTTATTGATTATTATTCACCTACCCATTGTCATCACCATGCATTTTCTATTATAATTTTTGGGCTATTACATCAAAAGTTACACCGCCACAAGTAGGTGCAATACTAATTTTTTTTAAAGTTAAAAACTTGTAAAAAAAACCATGGCTGAAACAAAAATAGTTTTACCGATAAATATAGCTAAATTTTAATCCCTTTCAATATGTACAGTTTATCGAGTACCACCCTGTATATCATAAACGCGTCACCTGGCGAAGTTCAACCATTTCTCATCGACACGTGTCCCTCCAGAACACATGCGAGTCGATCGATTTAAAAATTAATTTACCGTCTGCTTTGTATCGATTTCATAGGCTTCTATACCAACTCGTGGTCGCAGTTTTATCTATATTATAGTATAGTAAGAAATGTACCTATTGATTTGTACATTTACAAAGGTATTCCGTAAGTAAATGGCACATCGAAATTCTTCCGATTAACAAAAATAAGTTCAGTAAATAGTAAATGCAAAAACTAATGTACGAATGACGTTGGTCTACAAAGTTTATAGCGGTGGCGAGCAGAAATATATAAAATAATTAATAAAAAAACCTTTTATTCAAACGCTCTAAAAACAGAACATAAACTTTAAATTAAATCAAATCCATATATTTATTATTACATTATACAACTGCCTATGCATCACGATATACACGTGCTGCACGAAGACATGCTAGCTGTCCTGCTTGTTAACACGAGTCTGCTGTAGACGAGCCACGGTGTCTGCAGCGCTTTCGCTGAAGGTAAGCTTCATGTCATGTTCAAGTTACATTTCAATTTGCCGTTTTGTGGAATAAAATGATGAAATACAATGTATATGATATAAAAGCTTATCGCGAGATCTACCTACACAGATATAGAGATTTATAAGGGTTGGCGAAACTATAAGAGTTCCTTGTTTAACTACGGAACCCTAAAAAACGGATACCATCTCTGATCAGAGTGCTTTTTTAGACAATTCAAACGAGCCCAAACCCGACGGGATTGCATTGTATAATTACAGAGTTCTCGTGAGCACCTTCTGGCCTTATCATCAGACCATGGATACCATCTCTGATCCGAGTGCTTTTTAAGACAATTCAAACAAGCCCAAACCTGGCGGGACTGCATTGTATAATAACAGATTTCCCGTGGGCACCTCCCGGCTTCATCATCGGACCCTGGATACCATCTCAGATCAGAGTACTTGTCAAGACAAATCAAACGAATCCAAATCCGAAGGGTTTGTCATGTGTAGTTTAGGAGTTCCTATGACCACCTTCCGTCTCCATCACCAGACCAGTTGACATGATCATGACACTATAATATTGCATTGTCATCGGGTTTACATACGTATTCCAAATTTCAGCCGTTCCATTAACGGGAACTGGTTCAAAATTGACTTGCAAGATTTGAGCTAAACAAACACACACACATACAAACATATAGCTTGTAAAAACCAACTTTCAACTGGACTATTTATAGTACTTACCTATATTTATTGCGGTCGCTTGAGAGAAAACGACAGAGTTGTATCTAATCTACATCGAAGAAAATAATACGTTTAAAAACTTAAAGATAAAAAAAAAAATTTAGCGCAGCTTAGGCTTTTGATAATTCTAAGAACACCAACTTAAATTGTATTCCGCAGCAGTAAGGAGGAAATATTATTATTAAAAGTGCTTAACCCGTCACGTGTTCTACGAACAAATTGATTGATTTAACGTCAATCACTTGACGGGTTAAAGAAAAGTTCACTTAATTTCAGAAGTCAGGTCGGGTCCATAAAGTGTAATACCCGTAACAGACGCTCGAACTTGGTTCGGGCCGGACAACGGATTTGGTTCGCTCCGAACTAAATCCGTTGTCCGGCGCGGACCAAGTTCGAGCGTCTGTTACGGGTATAAAGAAGTCCTCTACTACGTCAAGCTACGGTCTGTTTGTTGCATTAAGCATGAGTACTTAGTTAGGCGTCCATTACACGGTAGGTTTTGCGTCATGCAATGCAATCAGTCATGATTGATGGTTGCATGACGTTGCCTGATGGAAAAATATTGACATTAGACGCTCATTCCGACTGATCATCAGTCACATGCAAGATTTTACCGAGAGCATACGTGTCAACTCAAAAATAATATGGATATGCATAAGAGAAAAGCCTGTCTTGGAATTTTGGTTGCAATCTTGAGCAAAAAACATCTTCTAAAGTAGCATTTGGTTTTATCTTTTTTTTAATTGGTAACAATTTTGCCAAATTTTCGTTCCTGAATAATAATTAACATGAAATAAGCATGTAATATCTTTGTTGTGAACACAATAAAACGTACATGCGTACGTACGATACGTTGGTAATGATTATAAACGCTGTGTGGGTATTTCCACATTTAAATAAAAAACCGGCCAAGTACGAGTCTGACTCGCACACGAAGGGTTCCGTACCATCGTACAAGATTTAATCTATTTACTTTTTAAATACTTTCGTAAAAGAAACAAGATAGGCGCTATAACAATATGTAAAGTAGGTAATTGTCGAAATTCTTTACATCCATTTATTTAGGGACCCCCTTTAATTTTTATTATTTGCTGTCATAGTGGCAACAGAGATACACACTCTGTGAAAAGTTCAAAAGTCTTATCTATTACGGTTTATGAGATACAGCCCGCGGAGTGAAAAATTTTAAATTTTATTTTATTTTTATTATTTGCTGTAATAGCGGCAATTAAAATAAACACTCTGTGAAATTTTCAACTATCTACCTGTTACGGTTCATGAGATACAGCCGGTATTAACAAAAAAATCACGTTTCTTGTATGGATCCCCTCTTTAATTTTCAATTTAATTTAATTTTTATTATTTGTTGCTATAGCGGTAATAGGCATACACATTCTGTAAAAATTTGAGCTGTCTACCTATTTTGGTTCATGAGATACAGCCCGGCGACAGACAGACGGACGGACAGCGGAGGCTTAGTAATAGGATCCCGTTTGGCACCCTTCGGGTACGGAACCTTAAAAACTAACATACTATTTGTATTTATTGGTATATTGTGGATGTGTGGTATCCCACAACTCAGGAATAGTCTCAAACGAGATAATTAATTGTTGTTCTGGCTCAAATATGTTAATACTTAGCCTGCGCGAACGCGCAGGCGCGTCTTCTCCGTGATTCGCCGCGTCCGACTCCATCACTCTCCACGCGCTGACTGATGGTGATTGACCAAATGCCATTACACGTTCACGCAAAAGTCAAGACTGATGGTTGCATGATGCAAAAATCAAAATATCTAGATAACCATCAATCACTATCATGCAAACGTCAGTCACTGCATTAGACGGTAGGTTTTCCGTCAGTCACAGCGTTGACCTTGGCAAAACTGACAGCAAAACCTATCGTGTAATGGGCGCCTTAAAGAAGCCGTATCAGTGCAATGCGGAGCCGCCGGAGTCACAACGCGCAACGGCTTGACGCAACGCGCGAATAATCCGATAACTCGATGAAGACATAACCTTGCACTCTGGTAGGGCCTAATACTTATTCATAATATCAGTATAATCCATTTTAACTAACCTATACTGAGCGAGTTATTTAATAAACTCAGTTCGTTTATTAAGATTAAAACTTAGTCACATAACTTATGGACCGACTAAGTAATATCTCAAGGAGCAACCGCACCCACACTAAGCTGCATCGATTGGGTGTAAAATAATATACCTAATTGATTGGGTTTAATAATACTGCCAATTCAAGCCGATCTCATTTTTGACAAACACTTTTTTGTCAAGCTACACAGGCTATGCTATTGGTCACTTAAACTAATACACTTAATTCTCTTGTTGTAGCTTATCAGATTAAATTTATTGCGAAATGTTTTATTTTATAAATTTGTTTGACATATTCACTGATCGAGTCATTGTATTATCGGAATTTCTAATCACGTTGTCTATTTAAGCATTCGCACCACCGAATTGTCTGTTACATTGTTGGTACAATGCGGACGTCTATTCGAGTCACGCGGGCTCGGTGCAGTTGAAAATAGCTCAGTCGGATAAACAGTCGATAGGTCGCTAGACCACGCCACTCGCTCTATGTAGGTGGTACTCGGTTTGGCAGTTGGCACAACACTTTTAGTCTACCTTCAATCTACGTTATTCTACAGCAGCTTTAAAAAAACTGGACAAGTGCGAGTCGGACTCGCGCACCGAGGGTTACGTATTTAAGTCCGTACTTCAAAAATATACCTTTTTATGTACTTTATTTAATTCGTATGCAATAAGGCCTATTTTGAGTTGCCTAAATTTAACGAACTTTTTAAAGTTTTTAATTATTTTTAAAAAACTGTAAATTTTGAACACTTCATTTTATTTTTGCCGTAAAATATAAGTAATTACTAATAGGTGAGGATTTTTTCAGATTACAATTTGGTTCATAAACTTCGGAAATAAGGAGGGGGCGGTCATTTTTGTACGTTTTTGGCTATAAATCAAAAAGTACGTCATGGAAAATTAAAAAAAAAAATTGTTTTGAAATCTGCAGATTAAGCCCTTTTATATGACACCCCACTTTAATTTTTCAACACCCCTCCCCCATTCTAGACCCCTTTTCAGTGATATATAATATAAAATTAATTTCATTTTTTTATACTAAAAAAACAGATGCGGGCAAACAAGCTATACCTACAACTATGTCAAATTTCAAGTTGATAGCATCTGTAGTTGCTGAGAAAAACTGCTGTGACATACAGACGGACGGACGGGCAGACAGACAGACAGACAGACAACGAATCCCCTTTGACATTTTGCAGCTGCAGATTTTTAACAATTCCTGAAGGCATGTGAGCAAACGTCAAACCACATTGGATGAGAACGGGGACCGTAACGAGTTCGTTAAACTTTACCCTGCGCTGGGTACAGTCGAGTTCATAAATATGTGTACATTTCAGTGCCTTATCTCTTTAATAAATAAATAAATAAATAAATATCAGGGGACAATCTCACACAAATTGACCTAGTCCCAAACTAAGCTCTAGGCTTGTACTATGGGTACCAGGCAACGGTATACATACTTATATAGAGAAATATATACTTAAATACATAGAAAACATCCATGACTCAGAAACAAATACTCGCGCTCATCACACAAATATTTGTCCATACCGGGATTCGAACCCGGGACCGCTAGCTTCGTAGGCAGGGTCACTACCAACTAGGCTAACCGCGTCGTCAAATTAATGTCATGTTTAAACTGCCATATATGCATTTTTACAGCGATTAAAGTGACAAGGTAGTGTACACATATTTATCAACTAGACTGTACCTTGAATGAGTTCGCAAAAAGGTTAACGGGTTATACACAGATTTAGGCTCAACATTATCCCTTCTGTTCCTAATAGTTAACGACGTGGGAGTTTTTAACTCATATAATTTCGACACAGGCTACACCGGGCTCCCATTACGCGGCTATATCTTAAACCAAAAAAATTGGTTTCAAAGTCCTTAACTTTCTAAAACAGGAGAAACTTTTGTTACTGCGGTTGTGTATGACCCCAACATCACCCGGCATTACTGACTTTTGTCACACTATAAATATAGCTAAAGCAGTAAAGAAACTACGAACAAACGTTCGAAACGTCGCACTCACACAGACGCACGTCTCAACAACCCTTAAGCGAACATGGCAGTGCTGTCAATGGCGGTGATGCGTGGAGACGAATGGTTGAGACGTGCGTCACTGCGAGTGCGACGTTTCGAACGTTATGGCACTAGGAAGACAAACCAGGTCACATGCCACCTGGAGCTATGTGGACTCGCAATACTTATTGCAAATGCTTTGCCATCCCTGTCAGTAACATGGAATCATGCAAGTAATTTCAAAGAATATCTTACCCCTGTCTTGTTAATAAAATACTTGATAACTGCTCATATTAAATTAGAGAAGTAGTTGAAGATTCAAAAAGTTCGTAAAACTGGGCAGTAATCCTTACCAGAGCCACGTGCTAAGCAGTATGCCAAGGTTATCATGTCACGACCTAATTATAACAACATTGAGACAGGCTGCTCGAGCGGGGATGGGTTTGTTACACGCCTCGAACTATGAAGACACGATCGCATGCACATCCTAGGCCCTTTTAAAACATCCAAGACATTGTAAAGAAATTTAAAAAATCCGTCCCCAAAATTTATTTTTTATTAATAACATACCTTGAAAAAAAGACTGTTGATATCCTACTGACGACGTAGTTACCCTAGTTGGTAGTTAGTGACCTTACCAACTAGGGTAACCGCGTCGCAATGTAGGTAATTATACGAAGTTCGACCCAATTTCATATTAACCACCGAACACCCAAAGTGAAGTAAGTAAACAGACAGACGCAGGCGTCGCGTAGCGCCGGCCGGCAGCACGGGGGTGCTCTGTAGGCGGCGCGATCGATTGGGCCGCATGTACTCACGTTGTAGCTTCTACGTCATCAAAGTACATGACGGAACCGTTCAGGGTCACCCTTTACAGGACACGCCAGAAAACGCCACGACAGCCGGGAAACATGTTAACGGCTCGTTTTTGCATACGTTACGTATTTCGACGCATATGTAAACCAAATGCAGCACAGGCCAGTAATCTGAGAGATGTCAGCATAACAATACCTAGTGATGTTAGTTAGGATCAAAAATAAATGATACATTAATCAATAACAGATTGCGAAGATATGCTATTTCAGAAAATACTAAAATGGAATCTATTATTAGATATTAGGCACCGAAAAATGAACAATCTATCGAAATAATTAAATCGTGACAAGTATTGTATACCTAGTGCAGGATTCTTTTATGCTGGACACACACCAAAACTTATGCCAAAGTCGATTCGGCATAAGTTTTGTCTTGCCACATATTCCTGCTGATTGTGTATCTAGTATATAGTAAATCAATGGTTAACAGATGTCAAAAATTATGAACTAACTAAACAGTCGATTAACATTTAACATCGTATGGTGAAATTAGTATCTACTTAGTCGGTTATACTCGTATTAGCGAAATCGGTCCATCCGTTCACGCGTGATTCCGTGACCAAGGGAAATAGGGATTAATTTTTATATAAATAGATTTACCTACTAACATGATTACAAAGTAAAGATGATTGAAGACACTTTGTCGGATTTAGGCTATGTTAGAAAAATAATCTTCGAAAGTTATAGCTACGTCTGTATTTTACGTGATTTGTTTGTTTCCCGTGTTTAATATGATTTGATTATAACGAGTTTTAGATTTAGCCGTTTCCCAATTTATGATATTCCATACAGTTTTTACCTTATCGTCAGAAGCTTTAATTTTAAAACTAAGAAAGTTTGCCTTAGCAGTTAACTCTTTCGGCGCGAGCGCCTCCTAGCGCGCTGCAATGCTCACACGCGCGGGCCTCACTGCGCGCTGCAACCCGCCCGCGCGCACATACATTTTGTTTCGTACTAAAAACCATGATGCACCCTGTGCATCATCGCGCGCCGTAGTACCGCACACTTTTTGCCGCCTCGAACAACAAAGGAATGGATGGCGTCATGCGCCGTTTAGAATAACCAAACACAAAGTGTTTATTTTCGGGTAAAAGAAAAAAATAACTTTTATATTTATTATTAAATTGTTTTTTTTTGGTGAAATGAAAAATTATGACTGTTATTTATGAATATGTGTTGGATTAGGTCCTTTTGTCAGTGTTGCAGGTGCAGATATATATGGACACATGCACTGTTTTATTATAACCAAAATGTGGGAGCGATAGCGGCGATGATAAAAGAACCCTTTCTGCGACCTAAATTTACTGATAACGATTTTCAACCGAAAATGGGATTTTACCTGCAATGAAACACCTGTGCGACTCACCTTGTTTAAGTTTACTCCGGTTTAAATCATTACGTACTAATTTAATTATGTTTTGTTTTGATACCGGCTTCGGCTTGCAACCGTTTATTGACAGCAATTGGAACTTTTGAACTTATTTAAACTTAGCATTCCCTAAATGAATGTAAAAAAAAAATTCCGCTCACTGATTGGTTTAATATTTATTGATTGGGCTCTATGCAAATTCTACAATTTACTTCAAAAATTGGGCTCTGAGAAATTACATAATGCATGATTAAAAGTTTAATTTAATAGGAAAACCTGATTTTGAATTAATTATGCTATCGAAATGGTTTTGTTATTGTTTAAGCGGCCAAACAATTGAAAAAGTTCATTATCGTTATTGTCTTTTTTAAAATTCAAATATTATTAAATAAGTAAATCTATATTCTTCTTAAAAATATAATAATAAATTAACTGTCTATAACTAAACTTGATCGATGGTTTTGTCATCAGCATATCAATTATTAAGTATAAAAATAAATAAAATAACACTTCGATAGCCTTTTCCGTTGTGAGAGAAGATTGAAGTGTAAATACGATCTGTTCCTAACTTAGTTTTTGCTATGTTTACTATCTATACTGGGTGCTGGAGCAGGTAATTCGAACAATAAACATTTTTTTACCTGAACGAACCCTTTTGGCTTCAGGAAGTCGGCTTGTCTGGTAGAGTGGGAGAAGATACACTCCACCACCACGTGCATAAAATAGCGCAAAATACGACCAGTTAAGAAAATTACACAAACAAATAATCGTATCGAAGTATCGTCGCCTCTCCAGTGCTTATTGTTAGAAGCATTTTTATCCTTAGATAAGGCCCGTAACTTTCACTGATCAGATATATTTTTTACTCATACAAATAATCCTACCTAAATAAACATCTTCTCCATTGTTCTCAAGAACAAAGGAAACCGCAACGTTGTGGTCAGGGACCGAAGATTTAATTTCACTTCATAAAATAAAAACTAATATATCGTTATAAACATTTCTTGGTTTCTCTGATTATTGTATAGTGTTATCCACGAAGACGAGAACCGCGCGTGTTAAAGAAAAATCAACCTTGAGGCAGTTGCAATAACGTCTAATATCGTACAACGCGGATACTATTTGTTACATTTTAGATTCGCTTAAAAATAAATGCAGTACGCTCCGGCGCAATGAAGCACCGTGGTTATCATGGCATTTTAAAATGAAAATATGAATATACAGTTTATTTATTTATATGAAAAAGAACGTTGAGGCCTACGCTTTCGGTTTGTCAAATAAAGAAGACAACTTTTAACCAAATACAGATAAATAATGATAGTCAAATTTCAAAGTAATATTTTTCTGTTTATACCCGGGAATAAACAAAATATATTTATGACATTACATTATTTACTTACCTATTAATCTAAATCAACGAAAAACTACTTAATTTTTGGGCAAAATAGTACATTTTCATGAACATTTGTGATGAAGCACATGTGCATCATGCGCGCTCAAGGACCCGCAATCCTATGAAGCACATGTGCATCATGCGCGCGCGAGGGGGTGCAATCCCATGAAGCACATGTGCATCATGCGCGCCGAAAGAGTTAAGCAAACAGTTGGGTTACGGAACCTATTAGATTATTAGTATTCATTGTCGTGTTAATTTTATTAGTAGTTCAAAGTTGGTTTTGTATTAGTTTGTGGTTTTAAAGTTCGGTTTACAGTTTGGGCGCGTCCAGAAATCATGTGATCGTACCTATATGGCCAAATTTTTGGTGATTATAACGCTAGTAACACGACCACCTTCAGTAAGCGACCATTTGACGGACTAGGTTTGGTTAGGTTAGTTTAATGATTAAGTTTACTCTGACAAGTTAAATACTTGTCATTGTCAGCCCTTACTATACAGGATGTTTTTTTATTCGTCTTAAACATTTTGGGGGTTAAATCAGTAAGTCATACTGATCAACTTTCACTATGGGACCAACCCCGAAATCGCGAAAAAAAAATTGACCATCCCATACATTTTGGCTAGTCAGCTGACGATGTTTTGTATGGGAGGGACAAATTTCTTTTCGCGATTTCGGAGTTGGTCCCATAGTGAAAGTTGGTTAGTATGACTTACTGATTTAACCCCCAAAATGTTTAAGACGAATAAAAAAACACCCAGTATTAGGGACATAGATACACAATCATAATGTATCTGTTAAGATAGATATTAAATTGCTATCGCGAAATTTTAGTGTGTTTATTGTTTTATCTGTCTAACGGACCAACTGAGCTAAAGTTAGCGTGCCTGTACAAACAAACGATTAAACCGGTCAGAGTTCAATATTATAATTATTTATGTCGAAGTTATTTAAACAACTAATTGTTTTAACACTTCATGTGTAGGTACCTATTATTAAAAATCGATCGGGTCATTCCAAGGAATATTCCATTTGTGGAATTCCATCGATCGATAGTGAACATTCGTCCTTTCAATCTTCTCCTTCAATCAGAAGCAAAATAGCAACCGTAGACTTCTACTTCAATTGTTAGTAATAATAACAACATCTAGGTATGTATTTAATCGTGATAATTCACAATTTCACATGTGAATCAAAAATGTTACGGTCAAAGTTATTGGTTTTTAAAAATGTGCTTTATTTTAATTAGACAAATAAGCCTTCATTGTATGGCGAGACGGTATTTTGCATTGAAATTTACGTAGTTAGGTCAATCAACTTTTTTACCCACAAATTTTTGTCCGTTGCCCGCCACCGTTCAGATTTTATAAAATGAAAAAAAGAGGGGACTTATTTTACGTACAATACCATTAAGTCATTTCATAATTCACATTATAATCTATAGTTTAAAAATGTATCGAATGAAAATATGGTAACTCAGTTGACAATTCACTATTTATCATACAAATCCGTGGACAGTAACTCAGTAGACACGTTTACCCAATTTTCACACGTTTCGGAAACTAAAATATTTTTCACATTACTTGATAAAGATAGATCGATAATCTAGTAAATTGACTACATCATCAAAAAATGAAAATAAGCACTGATATTATAATAAAAAAACCAGGGACCGGACAACCCTTTCATCGGGAAAAGCCTTTCAAAGGGCTTCCCATTGAAACAGCTAGCCCAGTGGATTTGCTCACCCATTCCAAATGGCAACCCATTCGATTGACTTTCCCTTATCGAATGAAGAACCTAACGATAAGGGTAGCCCTTTGAAATTGGTAACCGGTAACTGATTCACATTGATATCCCTATGTAAGGGTTTCCCTGACGTTTAAGCGCTTATTATAAAGCTTTCCCTTTTGTGGAAGGTATGTACGAGCCAATCACAAACGTTTGCCATAGAAAATCGAACCGTATTAGATCTTTTGCCGCTCCGCGCGGTAACTTCAAACGATACGCCGTCGGTAACGTATAATAAGGGTTTTATAAGGGTATTGGGTTAGCGCTTAGTTGAATGGGCTGTCATTTACTTGCTTCGAACGGGACGCAAGGTAACGTGTGTTTTATGAAGTCTAAAAAAGGTCTTAAATTGCGTATATACTAGTAACCTTTTTTAAACGGTTTAATAAGGGTATTGGTTAGCGCTTAATAGAATGGGCTATCGTTTGGAAATAGCGCTTTAAAAGCACATTTAAAGGGTTTTGACGGGCAGAGGGTTTGGTAAGTAAATCCTTACGAAAAACCCATACAAAACCCATTGAAAGGGATAGCGGGCCGGTCCCTGAAAAAAACATGTTTGTTGAAATCCGGTAAAACAAAAGTGTGGGCACAGATAATAAAATACTAGGTGTGGGTAAAAAAGTTAATTGACCCAGTAAGGTACGTAAATTACAATGCAGTGGCAATTACTAAGTAAGACTAATAAAAATGATTTCTCACATAGGTATGCTCCGATAATATTTATAACTGGAACAGTACGCAGGTATGTGGGGAATATTTATTTATTTATATATTTCCTCATACTAGGGCCGGTCCGAAAGTTTTTAGTTGTGTCGACATTTATTGAAATATATTAATATTGTTGATATACATTTAAGGCAAATTCCAATATAAACATTGTACCCAAAAATCATAGATATAAATTACTTCGTTTTTTGTTTACGATTTTTTCATCACGATATGAAAAATCTGCAAGCGACGTATTCCTGCGCTAGATTTTTGCTATAATGAATATGGTCTCAAAAATACTAACCTTTTAAATTGTTCCAATATAAATATAACAAATCGTGTGGTTTATTAGTCCTATTTTAAACCATACGTTTCCTTAAACATTCGATATTAGAATATGGCGTAAACATGCCTTGAAGACATGCCCTTGCAATACGGCACTAGGCATACCAAGGCCTTGGTATGCCTAGTGCCGTATTATGATGATATTTCAATACATATGTATATGACAAGGCATACGAGAGGTTAAATTAGAGTCCCAGGAAAATTCAGTGACTTCCAATGAAAACATTTTGTGCAGTACTATGTAGGTATATTTGGGAACAGAATAAAACAAGCTGCTCAAATATACTAAATATACTGACGATTCCATCATGGGTAATATCACTAGAATCGGACGACCCTTTAAATTTTAGTCAGGTTTTTAATACCAAAAAAGCTGATTTTTCCACCAAAAATTCAAATTTCATAGAAAACAACTATCTGTGAAAATGAAATGTCAAAAAATAAGGAAAAAATAAAATTTAAAAAATAAAATAAAATTTGTTTTATGAATGTATAAACAACATATTTAAATTACGATTAATACTGGTACAGCTAAAAATTTTCGGACCGGCCCTCGTATCTATACAAAGTCATGGTTATACCTATCATGATATTTAAAATGTATTTATTTTGATCAATAACTCGCGCTTGATCGATAATTTTTGCATATTTTTCCGACAGTCGTAAAAAATAATTTTCCAAGTCGTTTTATTATTTCTACCTATACAAGTACATAGTTAAGTACAAACGTAGGTTTCACCTTGTTATTTGCTGGAGCATCGAAGGTCCCCATCTATTTTTGACAGCAAAAAATCGGGTTTTTTTTTCAACGCCACCTCGCTGCCTACTACCTGCAGTGAAGTTCCTTCGACCCTTCAATCTTTTTGTTACCAAATCCATCACGTCCTTATTAAAATATTAAGGATTTTTACACAAGTAGTCAAGGTCATAAATATGTGTACATTTTATTAGCTTGTCTATTTAATGTCATACTCGTATATGAATGTCACAGCGATTAAAGTGGCAAGGTACTAAACGTGTATGTGCAAAACTTGTATGTGTCTAACCCCATGCATTGTCCTTACTCATCTACTTCAGGGTTAGCTGGAAGAGATCCCATTTAGGGATAAGTTCGCCTTTGTACTTTAAATTTATGATGTCAATGTATGCATTATTTACTTCTACTTTTTGTGCAATAAAGAGTGTACATACATACATACGTGTACACATATTTATGACCTTGACTACAGTACAGATGATCAGGAGGGCAAACATACCGGTTATCGGCCGTTTAAGCGACTTGTCGAATTCAGTGTTGATTTTTTATCATGATAAATAACACCGGTTTGCGACCCCCCAGCCGTAAGCTAGATTTTGAACTATTTCGTTCACGTGTTCCCCGGCCCCCGAAAATATCACAAACAATGAAACTGAAACATGTTTAATATAATATAATAACTTACCAATCCAATCACCAATTAAGTAACAGTAACACTTTGAAATTTACCTTTTAAAATCAATCCACTGCTATTTTATTTGCTAAATTTGGGATGCGTCCGCACACCAAATTTTAAAATGGCCACTGAGGCCACAATTTTGAAATTTCGCGGTTGGATACCGAATAGTAAAGTTCGTCCAGAATTCCAGATCGAATGGCGCGCAAATTTCAAAAAGATTGTCTGTTATACTTCTATTATTCAAATAAATGTGCGAAGTATCGGCCGTTAAGGGGTAGTGGCCGGCGAACCGGTAGTTTTAACCTACAATGGAACCTAGTACTTATGCATGTAATACGACTAATACGTGGCCAAGAAACTTTTCTGGTGTACAATTAGGTACATATTAGTCATTGTTTTGACATTCTTTTCGATATATAGCGGTATTAGACACTTACCTCCACATTTTTTCAACAACCTATAATAACTTATCGTAAACACATACACATGTACCTAGGTATATTCAGCTGATTTTATGTTTCATAAAATGTGTGCCAAGGTTAAGTTATCGTTATAATACTGAAAAGTTAGTTGATCCAGGTGAAAATAGCTTTACAATTTTCGATAATTAGGACTAACCATGCAGACTGTGACTAACGCCTAGCGTTTTGAAAATAAAAACTTATCTAGGTACCTACACAGAAAAAAATCTCAGGTAAACCAACGAACTTCCAATATTTGTCATCACATCAGTCTCATCACGATAATACCTATACTTGTACAAACTATAATACTTATATTAAACATTTCAAAAGACTGACATAGGTAGGTACCCATGTTTATAATCAACCTGGAATGCCAATAGGATATTCGTCATACATACTAACAAAGGGCCAAGAACAGTGCAACGAAGCCAGTCGGTAATGCACTGCAAGCCGTTAAGTACCATAGAATAATTTAGTTATTTGCACGGAGAAGAAAACTAATGGAGGACGCAAGTGGGCGTTCCCGTGTCGCCGAGTGTTTGTGCAGTTGCACAAACTTCGCCCACAGACTATTATCAGTCTTATGTCAACCGACTCGGTGTACATGACGTTTGTGTAATTGAGAAAAATATAATTATAAATGTAAAAATGCCGGTTTGTGCTATCTCAAGCTGCAAAAATGCAAGCAGAACAAAAACGATGTCTAATGCGGGCATTTCTTATCATCAGCAAGTATTATTTTACTATTTATTGAAATAATACAAATGTTAATCTTCATTGATATAATTCGCGTCCAATATTGAGTAATACTCTACTCTATGCCTTAGAAGTTACAGTTCATAATCATATATCATGCCAACTGCCAACCAATCTAGATTGTTCGCTACCTACTCCGCTACTCCAACTGTCAACAATACTCGCTACTCGAGTGCTGTACTAAGTTTTATCGACATTCACATCGATAAAAGTTTAATCAATTATTATGTTAACCGCGATGTGGAAGAATGTAATAGATACAGTAATTTAAGTGTTAATTACAATTTACGACCATGTAAATTGTAATTAAAACCTACTTACGGTTACATAGCCTGTAAAACCTTTCTGCACTAAAGATGAAAGTGGAGATCCAGTGGTGGCTTAGATTATGTTTAAAAAGTCTTATCAACTGTTTTAGATTCCCAAAAGATCCAAATGTAAAAAAAAATGGATGGATGTCACAGGAAGAGAAAATTGGTTCCCAATGTTTTCTAGCACTATTTACTCAGAGCATTTTTTAGACAACGATTTCTGGATTTCGCCAAAAGGGACGCGCTTTATCCGCGAGAATGCAGTTCCAACACAGAAAATCGTATTAAGCGTGAGTATTTTGACTATTGTGTTGAAGGTTTGTTATGTGTACGAAACAACGAAACGAAAACGAAAAACGAAACGATCGATCGATGTAAACGAAATTCTGGGCGTAATAATAACCGGTTCACTGGATGGCGCTGACAGCACACAATCATGGCAAAATGTATTCAGTGCTACGTTAACTTACTACGTTAACTGTCCTATGCTAATTGAAGTAAAGCTAAATAACAAAAAAGCTTAGAAATCCGGTGATTGTAAAAAGATATTACTAAATTTACTACATTTTTATGTTGATTAAATAATAAACATGTTAAATATTCTGTAAATAAGTAAATATTTTAAATTGGCAACCTGTGTTTCATTACCACCATCATCTAGAGGTATTTTTTTAATCCATTCGGAGTTCGCGAACAAATTCACGGACAAACAGGAATTCTAAAAAGGATTGAAATGTGTTCTGTCATTGATTTAACACCCCCAAACATTTTTTTTTTATTAATGCAGCCTATATACGTCCCACTGCTGGGCTCAGGCCTCCACTCATAATGAGAGGGTTTGGGCTATAATTCCCACGCGGGCCCAGTGCGGATTGGGAACTTCGCACACACCGTCAAATTGCTTTGCAGGTGTGTGCAGGTTTCCTCACGATGTTTTCCTTCACCGAAAAGCTCATGGTAAATTACAAATTATATTTCGCACATAAATTCCGAAAAACTTAGAGGTGCGAGCCCGGGTTCGAACCCACGACCCTCTGCTTAAGAGTCGGCAGGTCAAATCATTAGGCTACCACGGCTTTTTTTTTCTTAAATATCTGCAATGTACAGATTTCTCCTTCTCAATAATTTTATTATATGTATGCATACATGACTCCTGCTACCTTTTAATTGTTCATATTTTTAACAATGATAGAATGACCCGTTTACATTGTCGCTACATTACAAAGAAACCAAATATTAATATAAATATCACAAAATATCGACAACTACCTATGTTGTACCCGCATCCCTATTCTTTATGCCAAAAGGTCTTGTCGTAATACGAAATTCAAAGCCACGTACGACTTTTTAGTTTCGGACGTTATCGGGCGTATCGAAACATTTCAATTCAACCAGAACTGAATATAGCGCCATCTAATGCCGAGTAGCTGGACTACGATGCTTTTTCTGGAAATCAAGCGTCAACAACTAAAAAGACATATGTCACATTTCTGTTACACTCTATTTTAGGCCGTAAACTGCTTAAGTTAGAGTAGAGATCCTTTCTGTAAATGGTACTCGGTAACACCGTATGAGTATTGTAACTTTTTACCAATCAAAAGGGTTTTGCAATAGTGTGCCGCGTATCAATTTAACTTTGGCTGTGTGAGTTTGGCGACACTGGTTTTCTAAGTAATAGGCGACCATGCCAGTTCCCCTTATTCTCTATTCCCTGGTTATTTGTTACGCTAAGCCGTTACATTGCGGTTTTCAAAATACGTAAGCCAACCATCAATGCCGTTAATAAAACCTCGAAACCGCAAATATATAATATTCATAGTTACTGTTTTGATTATAAAGGAAGTAGGTACCTACCTATCAGTTAAAAAGTTTTAAATTTCCGTCGTACCACATTGATTGAGAGTTGACAGGTTATAGACCCATAGCATATCCCCGATTGCACGATCGAGCCAATTATTTATGCAAAAGAAGTGTTGATGAGCAAACAAAGCACCCAAACCACGTACGAGCGACCAAATTACATATACCTAACTGGCGATCCAGACGACGGATACGAATTTGGTTACAGTCTGGCCGTGTTAGGACTTTACGAGTTCAAAGATAGTATCTGTCTACTACCTACATTTTGATTAGAGGTAACGGCCCATTATGGAATGAAAATTAATATTTCCGTCGGTACTTAACAGAAAATAGGTAGGTATGTCACACTCGATAATGTCATGTCATGTCATGATAACGGTCGGAACATATTCATTTTGACACATTGCAAAAGTATTGTAACATAGCCGCGATAGAGGAAAGTACAGTCGAGTTCATAAAATATGTGAGTTGAAAAGGTTAAAGAGATAAAGTACTGAAATATACACATATTTATGAACTCGACTGTACCTTTCAAACACTGCGGCACGCGGAAAAGCATGTCAATATTATTCAACGCCTTTAGTAAAGTGGTATTTCTGTATCAATTGCTAGTGTTTGAAAAGTCTTTTACGCAGTGAGTAACAGCCACAGCTAACAGTGTACCTTAAGGGTGATTTTGACCTTCCCGGAATCACGACGTGCTTTTGGCAGCGTTAGGTTCAATCGATAATTAACCGTTTAAAAATAAGAAAGGCCTTTACAGGAGTATTTAAAACGGTGCTTACTTGAGATCCCGGGGCAGTGTCTTGACGATTACGTAAATGAGCTTCCTGTAGCGGTAGACACAGGGCGCGATCGCTAGCAGAGCGAAAATCGCGGCTTTAGAGAGCGTACTGAGCACGGCGGCCATCGCGGCGGCCAGTGCCATGAGCGCCACTAGCGCTGCCAGCAGCGCGTCCATGTTGGCGCCCGTCCCAGTGGGCCGCGACTAACTTTACACCAGTTCCGCGCCGGAGCGAGAGAACAACGCTTGCCGCACGTCCATCGACAGCTCTCGCCGACCGAGTAATGCGCGACGCGCGTCCCGAGCGAGCGGCCGCGCGTCAATGGCTGCCGGAGCGCCCCTCGCGGCAGCTGCACATGCGCGCCGAACAGCTGATCCCGAATCGGAGCCCGGCGCAACAACACCGGCGACCACGCTAAACCTACAAAATAAATTATAAAAAACTGCTAGACGTGGAACATGCCAACCGATGACACATTTCATTTCTAATGTTTTACTTAGAGTTCGGAAAATAAAATTCCGCGTTTTTAATTTCGCAAGCAGGTTAGACACTGAGGCGGCCTTTTTGCGACATCGGCTGGTATCAACCTAGGTTGGCCCAATTTTGCAAACAAACAATTAAAATGGTCACCTTCAGTAAAGCCTAATTCAAATGCACTGTACTGCTCTGATGCTAAAACGTAGTGATTATTTACTCAGTGGCTGCGGCGACGACCGGAAAGCGACAGGAAACAAATGCATATAAAGCGCGTCACACACAGAGCTATAATATGTATATAGGTACAATATGCCAAAATACATATATTTTCGAAATAATTTCCGTACTATATCTACCTACCTGAATTTTTTTTCCCAAGGAAAAATGTAAACAAACAAAGGTGTTGCCGTTAACGAAAAACATTTGAAGCATTCAAGATATTTATACTTTGCACATTTATAAGTAATCGACTTTCTAATAAACTTTATATTATAATCAAGATATTTTTTTTATATTGATAATTTTTTTCTAAACTCTTTGATAATTTATTTAAAGCACTGGCATCACTGACACGATACTCATGTTAGGTTAGGCCCGATTCGCACGAGCGCTTGTCTAACGCTCAACGCTTGCGTTCCGCGATCCTATTGGTGGGATTCTCAAGGTCAACGAATGGGATCGCAGAACACAGGCGTTGAGCGTTAAAGGGATTTTACTAAAATACTGTTCGTCATCATATGAGCAATAGTTCTTTTATTTTTCGGAATAGATGACTTTGTCCCTTTAGTACGAATAAAAACGTCAAAATAAAATCACTTCTATCACTTACCTACCTAACGATGTACAAATTGCGGCAAAATATCCATTGAGAGATTGTGGAAGCCGTGGTAGCCTAATGGTTTGACCTGCCGGCTCTTAAGCTGAGGGTCGTGGGTTCGAACCGGGGCTCGCACCTCTAAGTTTTCGCAATTTATGTGCGAAATATAATTTTAAATTTACCACGAGCTTTTCGGTGAAGGAAAACATCGTGAGGAAACCGCACACACTTGCAAAGCAATTTGACGGTGTGTGCGAAGTTCCCAATCCGCACTGGGCCCGCGTGGGAACTAATGCCCAACCCTCTCATTGTGAGTGGAGGCCTGTGCCCAGCAGTGGGACGTATATTATATAGGCTGGATTATTATTATTTTATTATATCCATTGAGAGACACATACTGGGTGTATTTTTATTCGTCTACAAAATTTTGGGGCTTAAATCAGTAAGTCACACTGATCAACTTTCACTATGGGACAACCCCGAAATCGCGAAAAAAAATTGACCATCCCATAAATTTTTTTTTTCACGATTTCGGAGTTGGTCCCATAGTGAAAGTTGATCAGTATGACTTACTGATTTAAGCCCCGAAATTTTGTAGACGAATAAAAAAACACCCGACGGCGACAAGAGCTATCAAAGATTACTCGCCTGGCGGTCAGACAGAACACGCCGACTCGCCGAGCCAGCGGTCGTTTAAGGGCCTGCGCAAACCGGCGGAGCGCAGCGCAGATCACCTAGGAGGATTTACTCCGCGCAGCGCACACCGACGAGGGAAAATCCCCCGCGATACCGCGAGCGCCCGCCAGCGCAGCGCCGGCGGCCGGCGCACCTGGGGGCACTCCAGGGGATACCGCGGCATGCCGCCGCCTGCCGTGGCGGTGTCCTCTCCTGAAAAGCGCCGACGATACTGCGGCGGTATTCCCCGGTATGCGCCGAAGTACGCCGGGCTTACAAAGGGAAGGTGCGGGGTGAAGGGTGTCTGTTCTTCTTCTTCAGCTAAAATTGATATTAACACTAAATCCCTGTCCGCCATCACGAAACCTTCGACACGAACGACTCGTACAAAAACAAGTTTTCGACTATGGTCGCTAGTGGAACGGAATGTATAATCATTGATCATGGCATGCCGTGGGATGCCGCGGCATTGCGGAGGTGCTTGCGGTATCAAAATTCGTGTTCTCCCCCGTCGTCCACCGAGTGGCGCCAAGCCTTCCCCTCCCGTAGCCCCGCTACCCCGGCGCACTCGGGAGGCCTCGGCGACAGCGTGGGATGCCGCGGCATGCCGCCGCCTCCCGCCGCGGTATCCTCTAACATGCTCCTCGATGCCGCAGAGTAGAAATCCCCCGTGATGCTCCGAGGTCGGTCTCAAAGCATTCAAATTTATACCTTAATGTAAATAAAATAGAAAAGAATATACATACATTGATAAATTTAAAGTGATGTGCGCTGCGCTCCGCCGGTTTGCACATGCCCTACTCTGCAGTGCCGATCTGAGTGCACGCATTTATTATGAATTTAGAACTATCATTGTTGTGGCAGCGGCAGTTCTGAAAAAACCGAAGAAAAACCGGGCAAGAGCATGTCGGACCATGCTCAATGTAGGGTTCCGTCGCCATTCTACCAGCACAAACAACAATCTCCAAGAACACAAATATTAGCAAATTTACTAGGTAATTAAAGTTATCTTAGCTGATTTTCAGTAGGTAGGTATAAACAATTTAATCGTCTTTAACTCAAGAACCAATAAAGTCTACTTAGTCGCGATAGTTTTCCTTTTAAACTCGTTATACACGGTGTTTTTTTATTCGTCTTATACATTTAGGGGGTTCAATCAGTAAGTCATACTGACCAACTTTCACTATGGGACCAACCCCGAAATCGCGAAAAAAAATTTGACTCTCCCATACAAAACATCGTCAGCTGACTAGCCAAAATGTATGGGATGGTCAATTTTTTTTTCGCGATTTCGGGGTTGGTCCCATAGTGAAAGTTGATCAGTATGACTTACTGATTTAACCCCCAAAATGTTTAAGACGAATAAAAAAACACCCTGTATGTGCTTTCATTTAAGATATTTCTCAGATTTTATCCATAATATTTTTAAGAGCTATCCAATGATACCGCACTCGATGTTATAATAAAAAAAAAATTACCTTTGCTTTACATAATGCGAGGTACCATCGCAGACTTTAATTGCTCACCGCCATAGAACCCTGTCATAATGACAGCGATAAAGTCATTTATCGTGATTTATCGCTGTCATTGTGACAGGGTTCTATGGCGGCTGAGCAATTAAAGTCCGTGATAGTACCCGATGAAAACATTTATTTTTCAAGATTTTATTTTACAACTTTGTAGGCGTAATTTAAATGTATAGCTAAGCCAAACTACAGCTTTGTGACAGACGGACAGACGGACTGACGGACGGACGGATGGACAGACGGACATGGCGAAATTATAAGGGTTCCTTTTTGACTGCGGAACGCATTTCACTTGAGAAACATAATCCAATGTAACCTACGTAAAACCAAGTAAAACATAATTTAAGTTCCTGCAATATTAATATTAGCACATCTTTTGACTAACTGTGTCACTATTCTTTGGGTTATCAGAGGTCCGTATAATAATTTAGATGCGCTAATAAATAGGTATGTTTACTGTCCACTCCATTATTTAACTAGGTATGAAATATAACTGGGGTAGTTCACCAGGCAAAAACAATACTCTTATAACAAAATAACTTTATTTCCAGTCATAGCGATTTAAACATCGTTTATAATAGGTTGATTTCGATAATTACATATATCTGTACAAAAACGTTTAAGAATAAGACGAAAGAGTACGTCGCGGACAAGGCTCAGGACGAGTGAAAATGCCATACTTTCCGCACTTGCATCAAAATGTACTATATTATGTAAAACAAATACTTGGGTGCGTTATCAGTATACCACGGGCATTTAAAATGTAACCGGAATAAACGATTAAATGCGTTGTAAAGAATAATCGGAAACAATAAATACCAACCTAATTGAAACAAAAAAGACCAGATGCACTTCGCATCTGATATTGTAACTGTTGATTATGTATCTAACGCCACTGACAGAGTCTAAGCTAGTTCTTTTAGGCTAGAGAGTAAAAAATAGTTATTTTCATGGACCAAAGATCAGGGTCACTAATGCCAACGAGAAGCACTGCAATGGCGGCCGCGTGATTGTGTTGTTATAACGCCCGATGGGCTTACTTGGCATAGCATAATATCACAATAAATTAGGTATATAAATTTATAGTAAAATATAGAGCATCTTTATTGGAAACAACTATTGCTAAAAATATTATGACTATGTTATACATATGTATGCTTAAAATTATTCACAATATACCTGATCCAAATAAAATAAAAACAAGTATGTACACGGTTTTGTGTTCAGAAGCGAACGTTAATTCAAATATCCCAACCCATTTACTTTAAAACAGCTTTATTCTTAAGTACTTTATTTATCTATAGAACAAACGTTGTTGATTTTATTATTCATCACCATATCCGTATCACAACAAAACTTACACCCTACTAAACGAGTCATACAGAATAGGCTCATGAAATAACAGAAAGTTTTTGCATAATGGATTATAAATAATCTTAAATATATTTCATCGCGAGCAATCAATTATCAGGTTATTATGACACCACAGAGGCAATATACAGGTTTTAAATAAGTTGATGTACTTGAGACATTATTATTGTTTGATATCTTCGATCATTTCATTATTCACAATATTATCTTTGGGAAAAGTACTATTTCGATATTTGATTCTACAATCATCAGTTAGTATCAGCTACTTTTATTTTAAGATCTAGATATTAAAATATAAAATGACAGTGACAGATCATCGATAAAATCACAGATAACCTAACTGGTGATTGATGAAATCGTTCTTAAGCGATTATGCAGCACTCTTAGAATATTTACGCAGATCATAGTCTTATCCGGCCGCTGATAATGTTTTTGTACTCCTCGGGCCCTAGCGGCAGGTACTGGTTCAATTTGGCGTCCAAGTAGTACAGCTTGTCTTTTGTCACCAAACTAGGATCGAAACCATCTTTCTGTAAATCTGTTTTCTTCATTTTAAACGTACCTAGAACAATGAGATATCTTGGTAAATAAATGTAATGAAATAGATTGTCTGATTGACCTGTCTTGACACCGCTCATCCAATTTATAGGTACATTGGGAATTAACTTGCAATTTAAAATGCTACACCACGACTTAGGCTTACATTGCGGTCGAAGACTTTATTGAAATACGTCACGGAGGCTTTTACAACGCCTCATTTTAAAATAATAAACAATCTTTATGGTACCAATAAAAAAAAAAATGACAACGATATATATATTTGTAAATATCGCAACTTTATAACCGTTTGCATATCCGCTGTTATCTGACTCAGCGAGAAACAAGCGACTCGTTACTTTTCCCTAATATAATCCATTTGCACCGAGCATATTGATTGCACTGAGCGTTTATTTTGTGTAAGCTAGAAGGAAAATACTTCGTAAACTCGCATTTTTTTGTTTCGGCTTTCCTGGTAATTTTAGAGCCCTTGCCAACATAGGATTCCAAACAGTGATAGCGTGTTAATATATTACTCCAGTGACTCTTAAAATGAATCGAATACCATATTATGATCTCTGTAAGACAAATATAGTTGATGAATAAAAACTAAACGATGCTTTATCAACAGACAAAGCAAACATATTTAAAATGTAATATTTACTGATGATAATAAAATGAACTTTGCAACTAAAGTT
This sequence comes from Tortrix viridana, assembly GCA_963241965.1. NCBI lineage: Eukaryota > Metazoa > Arthropoda > Insecta > Lepidoptera > Tortricidae > Tortrix > Tortrix viridana. Next base: position 13,125,508 of record OY725172.1, read on the forward strand.
AAACATATCAACAAATGTAGAACAAATAGACTGGCTGGGGCCTAATGTCACTATTAAATCATCATCATCATCATTATCATTATCATATCAGCCGAACGATGTCCACTGCTGGACATAGGCCTTCCCCAAGGATCTCCACGACGGCCGGTTTTGTGCTACTCGCATCCATCGGCTTCCCGTGATCTTCAACAGATCGTCGGTCCACCTTGTGGAAGGTCTGTTAACACTTCGCTTTCCGGTGCGCGGCCGCCACTCTAGAACCTTTCCGCTCCAACGGCCATCACTTCAACGAGCAATGTGCCCCGCCTACTGCCACTTAAGGTTCGCAATTCGCTGGGCTATGTCGGTGATTTTGGTTCTCCTGCGGATTAAACTACTAAATATACTGGGTGTTTTTTTATTCGTCTACAAAATTTTGGGGCTTAAATCAGTAAGTCATACTGACCAACTTTCACTATGGGACCAACCCCGAAATCGCGAAAAAAAATTTGACCCTCCCATACAAAACATCGTCAGCTGACTAGCCAAAATGTATGGCATGGTCTATTTTTTCTTCGCGATTTCGGGGTTGGTCCCATAGTGAAAGTTGTTCCCCCCCCCCTAATCTCACGTGAGATTTTTCAATATGCGTATTTTTAGTATACATATGTTAAACATAACATAATTTGCTTACTTTTTCTTTACTTTTTGCTTTTGTGTTTTAGTAAGTAAGGAGGCTGATTTATTATATTTTTAATATGTCTTCTTTGAACACTATTTGTAAATGTATCACATTATTGTTTCCACGGATTTGTGTTAGGTAAACGACTGTTTGTGTTCTTTTGAATAAATAAATAAACATGATTTGCTTAATTTAACGCAATACATTGTTTCTTGCAAAAAAATTACGTGATATTTGCCGAGACCCCCCGACCCCCTCCTAAAACTCCTCACGTAATTAATGGACGCCCCCTTACTAGAAACAGACTTTTATAACATTAAATTAGATCTGAGTTAAACCTAACTAACCGAACGAACAAGACTTGCCTAGGGATATAACTACAAAGTAACCAGACCTGATGTACAAAGGCACAAAACATATTTGGGTATGGTTCAAAAAGTTGGGCATGCTAACTAACGCAATTAAATTTTCTATGAATATTCCCGTTGTGCGACGAACTTTAACCATACAATTGTAAGGATAAGTAACTTTCGTCGCAGACGGAACTTCCGAACACTTTGTTTTTATGGTTATGGTTTTGTTTGTTGTTTGTATGGATAACTACGCTTAACGATCTGCTAATTGGGTCCAACTTTTTGACCCTTACCCATCTAGGGCACGTGTTCATTTTAAGATTATAGAAGGAAAATCGGTTATCTCGGTAACTAAAACCGCATGAATGTTTTTTACCTTGGTTAAAAAATACGAAGCTTTTTACAAGGTTCTTTTTACAAGGTTTTGTGTTTTATACACATATGTAATTAGGTATATATGACAGTTTCCTGGCACACCAGTTATGTTTTCTCATATCGTAAAATTTACGAAGTGCATTCGGTGTTCTGCACATTTACGCAACATCTAGACCAATGTAACTGTTTTTTTTTAATAAAGTTGTAAAGTTAAAGTAGACTTAGCCACTGAAAATTAGTGTCAAATGTATTTGTGGCGAAAACGTCAACTTTATTTGCTGTTATTATTTACAAAATTGAATCGAGCTACGAAATTCAAATCTTCCTATTCTGAATGTTTTAATCCAATTATTTGTTTAAACGACAATCACATCTTATACCCCAGAGAGACATAAATCATAGATAAATTCCTTATAAAATTTTAGGACTGCATTACACAGATATAAATAAATATAAATATCACGCAATAATCATAATAAATTGGAATTAGATCAATTTAAAATGAACAAATGCGAAAAATGCGACTCTGTTTGCGATTCCCAATAGGTTCATGCCGCATTGAATTTCCTTGTATTGTGGGCCTTAGAAGCATAGGTTTACGAAACAAGTACCTTATCATATCGCTCAAGTTAGCCCCTCTCACGTCCACGCATTAGGAAACGACCGGTCATCTGAGTACCGAGGGTTCCCTGCCATCGCACAGTACGTACGTTAAATAAATGGTAAAGAATACGACAGATACTTTTTTTTATTGCCTTAGACAGACAAACAGGCAAACGGCCCACCTGATGGGAAGTGGTCACCGCCGCCTATGGACATTTGCAACACCAGAGGACACCCTTTTTAAAAAGCCCCATATTGTAGCGCATTGCGAGAGAGCGAAGAGTACGCCGAACCGCTGACTGGCTAAAGCGGACATCCGGCATAATGCTTATACACCACAGGATAGTAGGTGGTGAAGCTCCCCCGTCGTCAAAAGTCGAATTGCCGCGTGACCGCTACTGACGCCTGAATATATTTGTGAAAATTTAAACCAGTTCTCTATTACGGATTCCCATTTAAAATTAGGACGGAGGCGCGGTTCTGTGTAGACTCGGCGGATTATCAAACAAGAGGCCCCAACTTATCTGCAATGCCCACGCTTGGCATGACGCACAGAAAGCGCGTAGGGCAGTAGGTCCTCCGCAAGCTCGGGTCATATAAGACTCGAGTGAAGGCGATATTGAGGAATACCTGGGGGTTTAAAGTTAGTGGGAGTGTAACATAACCACTGCGAGATCCGTTCAGGAGTCATGGGTTACCTGTCATGTCCATGCTCGGCATGACGCGCAGGAAGATCGGCTTGGCGTAGGGTGGCAGGTCCTTGGCTAGGTCGCGCGCCAGCCGCGCCAGGTCCAGCGTGCCGGCCGCGTCCACGATGCCGCACATGCCCGCGCGCCCCTCCGTGTTTGGTACCTGCGTCAATAATACACGAATCATTAATTATCAGAGCTTTTCTCAAAATTTTAGCCACTGTGAGTGACATCTCCAAATATATATATATTTTTGCCAGAGGTTAGAGTGTGTCCCAAAGTATTTGTATGGGAAATTGCTTCTTTGTTACCAAAAACGTATAATTTCGGTAACAAAAAAGGAAATTCCCATACAAATATTCAGCGCCACATTAGGATATTACTTAATTATTGTATAGTTTCAAGTACTCTACCCTCTGGCATTTTTTTTTAAATTTGGAGATATTACTCAGTGGCTAAAATTCTGATAAATGCTCATCCACTATGCAGCGTCAATGCCCTTTCGCGCTACGGTGTTAAGATTCCAAAATTTCTCATGTGCTCACGGGTTTTATTCTCCTTCATTTCAGAGGATATGGGAACGATCGTGAAGCGATATAGCATGTACTGACCATGACCCCGTAGACGACGGCGTCCCGGTGGTCGGCGACGCGCGAGACGGCGGCCTCGACCTCGGTGGTGGACACGTTCTCGCCGCGCCAGCGGAACGTGTCGCCCGTGCGGTCGCGGAAGTACAGGTAGCCCAGCTCGTCCGAGATCAGGATGTCGCCTGGAATAACAATACATGTTAAAATTGCCAGCTGATCAATGATGGAAACTGATCACCGCCATCCATGGACACTTGCAACACAAGGAGCGTATAATCGCTGATGCGTCACTGGCTTTATAGAAAAGAGCATCGCAATAAGCTTCCTTAAAGGCGGAATCATCTTAAAACTTTAATACATCGGCTACTAGTTCGATTTGGCCCAGTGAGTGATACTTAAAATAGGGAAAAGATTAAGCATCCTAAGGATCATATAAAGGAAGTGAGATGCCCGTAGTATTCTAGAACCTTGACGTGACGTCTCTTGAAACGGTCGGCACACTCATGTTCAGTTTAATAGATAATTGCCCTATGACATACGTCGTCGCAAATCAAGTGTCAAAAGATATAACATGTGTAATTAGTTATAATGTCAAATAAAAAAACCGAAGTATATTCTAAACGAGCTCAACGGTCCCCGGATATTGTTAATTGCTAGGCATTTATTATTTTACTAATTTATTGTACACAGTAAGTACTACTTAGGATTAAGTGACAAAGGGATAATTAACCGATCTTGACTGAGATACCCGTCTGAAGATGTGACAAAAATGACAGTTTTGTATGGCTTGACGTTTACTTTGACGTATTTGGAGATGAGCATCACAGCCGAGATCTGTTTATTAATACGGTCCTTATTTACTATCAACCTTTGAACTTAACACGAGTCAAGGCAACAATGCAAAACCGACAGATTAAAAACTACTGGTTTCTAATATTCAAAAAGCAGACAAATTTGATAACTTGTGGAGACAAAACTTCACACTAGCCCCATACAAAATGTGTCAAATACTGGGTTCGCTAGTACTTTCCTAATGACTTTTGGCCGATGCTGATTAATTACCGTGGATAATCATATTTATTTACTTATGAACTTTAAACTTTACTAACAGAGTACATAAAATTTTTGCAAACAAAACCGACTGCAAATCCGGCTTGGATCTAACCGCTTTGCTGTCGTTGCCATGAAACAGGCATTTCACGCAGATAGTTTATGACGGTCCTTTAAGATCTGAGAGGTTTCAAGATAATGCGAGTATACAAACCAAGTAGAAAACTCACCGGAGATGAAAGCTGAGTCTCCCTTTGAGAAAACGTCTCGCACGACCTTCTTGTCGGACGCCGACTTGTCGACGTACCCGAGGAAGGCGCGCGCCGGGTTGTTCTCCGTTATCTTACCGATGAACACGCCCGGCTCTTCCGGCTGCGCTAACTGCACAACAGATTAAATATTACCATGATATAATGTAGTGTTTACTAGTAGCACATACATATATGTACATAAGACGAATATGCATAATTATTAACATTTTTAACAACGCTAAAAAAACGCTCTGCGCTCCTTTATTTCGTTGGTATATGACAACATGGCAACTGAGGCAAGTAAAGTTGCAGTCGACTGTACGTGCACAATATTAAATACTTACGTTCAAAATATATTTATCAAGCTGTTTAACACACAGAAAATGTATTCACTCGCACTAGGGATTATAGTTTGTTTTTATAACGCAACGTTTATGAAATTTCACTTTAAAGTGTGTAGCAGACCAAACGTGCAAAAGAGCATGAGCTTCCTAGGAGAAGACCACTGTAGAAGAAGCACCGGAAGAAACTCAACAGTCAAACAATGTACAGCACTACTCGTAGTTGCCGGCTTTCTTCGAGTTTATATAAAACACGAGTAACAAAGAGTGTTTTCACAGTAATATATACCTGACAGAGTCCATTGGGGCCCCGGATGGGTTCGCCGGTCTCCTGGTTCACCTTGATGATGGCGATGGGGTACACTTGCGGAATGATCCTCGACACGAACCCGATCGCCCCTTGCTTGCCATCGATATTCACTGGAGGTAACAAAAACACCCGTTAGCCTTTTCTCCATGATTTGGTAACAGAAGTTAACATAAAATTCATTGTCAAGTGGTAAATAATGGTTTCACTCTGATGAGACGCAGTGAATCACATTATTATCACGGTATACGTTTCTACAGTACAAGTTAACGTAAAGTAATACATTAAGATATGGCACTCTCAAGTAATTTCTTAAAGTGGTTTTCTCTATAATATTTATAAGACTGTGTTGCCTAAATAAATGAAAAAAAAAAACATCACAAAGCTAAACTCAAGAGTGTTCATTCCATTTATAATGATTCCGTAAAGATCGAATCGCAACGTCTGAAATGAACACCTTTAATTTAATGAAATCGGCCTTCTTGCCGTCCAGAGGTACCCGCATCAAAAGGTCTTGCGCCGCCACTGTATGGTTAAGTGTATAAATCGTTAATATGACCAGGCTCGATCTTCAAAAGTACGTGGTAGCAGAGTAATATAGTAATGACTCCAATGGGATATGCTGAATTGTAATTTGCATCGGCCTTAATCACAATATTCGCAGCGTAAAACAAAACCTAGCTGACAATGACGTTGACCTAAATAACTAAGCTCGTGTTGTTTCTGCATCGGACCCAATATTATATACCCACCGTACTTTCCGTCATGATCTCAAGCCAGGCACTCAACATCGATCTTACGTAATCGATGTTGCAGATACTATCGACCTTATTTACAAATAAGGATTAACAAGCGCAGTTCAGGGCCCTATTTAATAAACATTACAATGCGACAATTTTGTAAAAAACTGACATATTTGTTAAATTTTACTAGTACAATTTAACAAATATGTGTGTTTTTTACAAAATTGTCGCATTGTAATGTTTATTAAATAGGGCCCTGGTGGCATACATCACGCGAGCATGACAAACTTCTTGTAGAGAACAATACACTATACATACATACTATATACATGAAATTATTCAGATGCCGCTCGTGAGAACCCGGCTTTTAATATCATCGAGACATAGACGCTCTAATTACGTACATCGTCGTAATGAGTTCAATGCAAGATACAAAGTAAGACATTACCTATTCATGCGCATTTTACAATGCACTTTGATTTTAAAACACTTAATGTTTACATACCAACAATACGTATGACCAAATTTCAAAGCGTCTAAGATAAAACATTATTTAAAAAAAAAACAGCGATTAATTATGAGTTATTATGAGAATTACCTATATTTGCATTTCCTTCAGTGGCTCCATAAAATTCGGCGACATGTTTGATATTAAACCTCTTCACAAATTCATCCCAAATCTGTAATGCACCAAAATTTACATTAATAACCAAGTTCAATGACAATGAAAGTAATCTCAGTTTTACAAAACAAAGATAAATTTAATACTGCGTCATTAATCACAGTCAAATACAGCATTGAATGTTATCAATGCTATATCTGACTGTAGTTTCGTAATATTGTTATCAGCTAATAAAAAAACGCACGGCGTAAGAAAACAATTTAAAGTTTTAAACATGGTAGCTGTAACAGTTCATGTTAATTAACTGTCGTTGTGCGAGCGTGATGGCCTTATGTACCTATTTATGCGCGAGCGAAACGTACAACGGGTTATTGAACGAAAATTCAGGGCTCTGAAACTGAGGAATATACCTAAAGTTGGACGAGACTTAATTGCGTAAGATAAACATTATTATTACATCTCGATCGAAGTGCAACGACCAAAAACAACTGAAAGTGTGGGTAGATCAGAAAACTCACAACCCGCACAGATCGCCGCTTCTTCAGTCTGTTCGTGACCACGGTCTTGGCAATACTTTAGGTCTCGTTTAACTATATTTATAATATATGCGAAAGTTTACATCAATTTGTATACATACTTGCGGTCTCATGCCGTTGCCGAAGATCGTGCGCACGGAGTGGCGCGAGTCCGCGGGCGCCGGCGGCGTGGCGAGCACGTAGCGGCACATCTCGCCGATGTAGTGGGCCACCTGCGCAGACACGCTTCCACGTCACTCTATACGGCTTAGAAGCATCTGTCTCTGTCTACAACACGTTATTGTTGTACTATCGTTTTAACATCAGGTTAAACCTGTAATCATCTTCCTTGACTATAATTAAACTTTCTCACCTTTAGCTAACAACTTTGTTACTCTATTAGAGATTTTTTTGATAAATTTATATATGTCAAAAAATACTGCATTTTCATATCGCAAGTGGGTAACGTTGGGCATGTTAACTCACGCAATTAAATTTTCTATTAAAGTTGCGACGAAAATTAACCATAAAATTGTAAGGATACCTTTCGTCGCACAACGGAACTTTTTTCGCCTTCGTTGTTTAATTAGGTCTATTGGCTAATTAGGTCCAACTTTTTGAACCTTACCCAAAACGTATCCTTTAATTTGTGTACACATTGCATTATCGTGTGTAATGACATGTGTCCGCCGGTTTGATATTGGGAACGAGCATAAGTCTTGCAACTCGATTTTCTGATGCTCTTTATTTTATGAAGACTTAGTATCTATTGTAATTTTTCGTCTTTTTACTTTTTGCATATATACCTACTTTTAAACCCGTTTTGATTCAAGAGCTTCCAGTTTTTGTCACCTCAAGTTTACCTAACTATTTACTAAATTAAAATAATTCTTAACTAAATGTCGTTGCTTGTGGGATCCAAAAGGTTAGCTTTGTATTTGGTCACACGCAGGTTGGATTACGAATGTCATATTGCTTATAAGGAACATCTATCATTCGTCGAGACTAGAGTTTTGAGTCGCGTGTACTGTCGCGGCGCTAGCGTTTAGATGAAAGTGGTCCAACTGTCAGCACTCATCGCGTCCTACACAAGTGACCTGTCCGTCTAGTCAGTTGCCACGGAACTGCCGCCATTCTGACTGTTCCGAAAACCGTAATATTATTATTTAAAAATACATTTGCGTGGACGACGCTTATTACATCTATAAACAATAGCACAACAATCCCTATTATTACATATGTGTGTGATATTTGTCACATAGATATTTTATAGCACGGAGTCGGACATAGAATACTTTATATCCTGCCAAATCGAATAGTTCCCGTGGGAACAACGATAAACCACTGCGGAGTTGTAGGATAAAAAGTAGTACTTTTATCAAGATAATGAAGATTTTTCCTTATTATTTCTTTATAGCGAACCGGTTCCGCAACACGTCAAACAGCTATTTTGCGTGTGGATAACATCATTGGTTATTTATTGCTCGTTCCTGGTATACTCACAGTGGCTTTATATTTGATGCAGTCGGGGAAATATTGTGACGCGGAGAACTTCGTTTTGACGGCGACCGTGGCGCCGAATATTACAGCCTGGCCGACGCTGATTACTCCGCCGGCCGTGTGGTACAGGGGCAGGGGGCAGTACACGGTGTCGTCCTCCTTTATACCCGAGAGGTAGTGGATGCCCGCCGTCATGAACACGAATCTAAAACCATAACAGATCTTATCATATCGTATTTTCTTAAACTCGGTTCTTGGATAACCCCTGATGTCACACACATTAACTTAACATGTATTATACTTAGATACTAACATAGTTAAACAAAGAAACATGCGAAATTAAATAAAAGTTTGTAACAAAAGTGTGTATATAACTACTTCCGCGGTACATCAGAATGTCATCAGAACCGTATAAACTCAATTGTTTTACGATTACGCGGCGGTAAGGATGAACTTTGAACTCGTCAGATTGTAAAATACGCTGTAGGTAAATAAATAATAGCTAATTAATGTCACTATTGAAGATGTAAAGTACTCAAGAATAAAATTTAATACTTGTCACTGTCTGTCCTTCACCTAAGGTTGTTTAAGAAAGAAAAGTATAAAAATGTGCATTATTTGAAATAACTCTAAAACCCTTGTAATTTAGCCATGCCACTTATTTATATTGATGGCACTTGAACTCATTTTACAGCGCAATTATAGCTATTAAAGACCACCAGCGCAACAACATTATGCTAATCCAACAGAATTACATAAATCCACTTATTTATTGATGCGTTAGTGTAAAGCGAATTTAATTGTCAAACATTCAATACCGATTCGATTAGGTAAATAACGATTAGATATGTTGACCGTGTCGGAACGATCCGGCTTATAGGTAATCGTGAGTTTTAACCGTTTATCCGTTCAATTTAATAATGTCTCACGTGCGTTTAAATGTTACAATTATGATGACGACGTAACCCTGTTAACACTCCTCAGACACGTAGCGCCGCAAAAAGATTTTCCATTAAAACAATAAAAAAACTATAAAAGAACAGAACATATTAGAATCATAAACTAAAAGAAATTTCGTAGATTACGCGTGCTTGGTGAAAGTATTTTGCCTCTATTAAGATCGCGAGTGAAAGCGGCTAGCGAGCTTGCCTATTAAATTATGCATTTACCTGGAGTTAGAGATGACAGCAGCTTTGGGTAATCCGGTAGTTCCTGATGTGTAAATGTATAGAAGTTTTCCATGAAACCCGTCGGCGTCGGCTAGTGTCCAGGGTTCAGGCGGCGTGGTTTCCAGCATTGAAGTCAGGTCGATCACGTGGTCGCCGCTGGCTTTGACCTCAGTCACCGCGGTGTTCAGGGGACGGTGAACGAACTTGAGTAATTTAATCGTGGGACTTAGCTGACCCGCTACTTCTTCGATTACTACAAAAATTAAATTCAACACATTACACGACCATTTAATCGCTTAATTACGGTTAACCATTGTATGTAAAAATTAATCATGTGCACCATAAGATATTCGATTTTTGAACGGAATTCAAGAAAACAGGTCACATGCGTGTCGAACTTCATTCCGACCGAGGGATCCATCCTCGATAAACAAGGTGCCTAAGAATTATTTTTGTTCGCCGGTAGACCGTTTTAGCAATCGCAATAACGATGTCGTGAACGATGTAATTTTCTTATTAATCCATAGGTACTAATATTATAAATGTGAAAGTAACTCCGTCTGTTTGTTACGCTTTGTGGGAGCAGCGATCGACTTCTACCCGGACGAAGTCGCGGGTAAAAGCTATTAGGTAATAAAGGCAATCATTACCGCGCGCTATTGTACATTTTGGACTTAGAAAATAAATCGTTTAAACGACATACGACAATCGTAAATACGACATTTGTATTGCGCTTAGTGCAAACCTGACTGCATAACTGGAAAATAAAGGTAGTGTTTCAAAACAGTATGACGTCATACCGCTTCGTTTCGTTTCAATATTGCCAGCCAGCGGACAGTCAGCCGCTCACTGCTCGCCTAATGTGAACACAGCCTAAGCGTGACCCGGTCCGCAGTGTCGTCCACGCATATGCCAGCTCACGCCATGTTTACTGTTCCGCCCACTACCGGGCTGTACAGCCATGTTATTCTGTTACCCTAGGGCCACACTATTGGGAAATGCCGTTAAAAATCAACGTCCATCGCCTTATGCTGCTACGCATAAGGACTATCACCGTGATAATTAACGGCGTTTCCCGAACGACTGAGACGAAGAAAACCGTGAAGAATTTACGTCGACCGTCGCCCTAGGGCCACCCTAACGGGAAATGTACCTATGTACGGTATATTTCTATAATAAGTACCTATAGTGACTTGGCAATCACATATTTACATCTATCTATGGCTGACTTTACTTACCTATATCCACTACGTCTTACAAATACGATTACGAAGTTACTTGTCTTGTGCAGCTCGTAAAATTATTTGTCATAGCCTTAATATGGAGATGTAAATTTACCAATCACGAAGAAAACGGGACTGAAATTTCAGGATGTTTCAGTTTTTCCTTTCTGTGTGGACTAAACACTACCTGAATACAAAATTTATAGTTTGTGTGTGAGTCAGTGACAAAATTAAGGAACTTTGACTTGCAATCATTCTTAAACTACTGGTTCAAACTATGTAATGCCTTCTTGCAATGGTCACTGAAAATTTTGGCTCGGGAAAAGGATGGTACGACCGTGCCTTTTTGTGCTCGACTTGGCGGGGGCACTACCGTGCCCCCAGATTTTACTGCCTGCACTTTCATTTAGTCGCCGATTTCAAGCGACTAAATGAAAATGCAGGCAGCCAAGTGTCATTATTGCTTATTGACGGTCTTTGCATGTTTTCCACACAAGCCGCCAGTTTAATGAATGGTTCAAGCCGTCAATCTTGTCCTCTGAATAGTGCAAAGGTTTCTATCATTCATTACAAACAAAAATGTTGCAGACAATGACAAACAAGAGGCTTTAAACTTTAACCAAGTATTCAAATTCCACAAATTAATCAGGATACCTAATTAATAGCAAATCAGGATACCTAATTAATAGCACATTGGAAACTCACCTGTTTGATATTCCTCGGAGAATATGACGATGTCACACTGAGCGACACTGATGGAATGTACGAGTGCGTTGCCACGTTGGTTGGTGTTGATGAGCGGCGAGATGGCCCCGAGCCGGCCCGCGCCCATCCAGACCGCCGGGAACTGCGGGCAGTTGTTCACCAGCATGCCCACTATACTGCCCTTCTTCACACCCTGGGCCCTGAGGACTGCAGTCACTCGTAAACTAAAATCTTCCACCTTAAAACAAAATATTTATTTTATTTTTAATGTCTAATATCACTATCGCTACATATTATAAATTAAAGTCCCCGGAATGTCTGGCCGGGGCTCAGAAAGGTTATATATAGGCTATAATTTATGAACACTAATAAGTCAAATATAATTAGGCTGGCAGTTAAGAATCTACCAGCAGTCAGTTATAAATGTTATAATCATCATAACCATTGTACTACAGAGATGAGATTAATTCTGTAGCTTCAATGTGTGTGTGTAGTTAATCTTCTGCATTGAAGTGGAAAAGAGTTCAAGTCATATACAATGTCTTATGCCCTTTTTATTACGAGCTAAGTCAACTTACACCCTTTTATACTGCAGTCAAAAAATTATTTCTAATGGCGGCACTCAGAGACTTCAATTAATTATTAAGTTTGAATAGTTGCTGCTGTCACATTCTTTGCTATAGCAATAGAATAAGATACAGTAGCTTTAATCAGACTTAAAAATTAATGCCACTTTCACACTTACTGCCATACTCAGGGACATTAGTCCCTGAGTATGGCAGTAAGTGTGTAAGTGGTTAATCAACTGCAATTGTCTCACCTGCTTGAATGTCCACACTTCATCTTGATGCAAAAAGCATGGCTTGTCAGGATGTCGGCTCACTGTATCATGAAACATGTCCGGAACAGTCCAATTCTTTTTTGAAAATTGCCTTGTGATCCATAGCAATTTCACATAGCATATTAATGCTCTAAAATAAAATAAAATTTTCTTTAATACTTCTTTTGATAAAGCTCCATAGAAATATGAATAAAAATATGTTTTTTTTTTCATTCAATTCACAGACAGATCTTGCCAGGTCTTATTCTCTCTCAGAAATAACAAGAAAGCATAACCCACATTATTAAAATTTCTAAAACTTACTAGAGTATTTCTCAAAATGAATATCCAGTTAAAGAATAGTTAGTGAGTGTCACAAAACTGTGACTGTGTAGTTAATGTCAAGCACTCTCTCAAGCGCATACATTTTTGAACGAAAGTGTAAGTTAAACATTATTTAAGTGGCACTTAAATGCCGCGTTTATGTACACTTATTTTAATGCGATCAAGGGACAGACGGCAGTTGAAACGCTCATGGAATACCCAAATATAAGAAAAAAGCCTCACACAATAAATAAATACCACCATGCTTTGAAAACCCAAACCCTATTTATCATTGATAGAGATATCACTGTTCCAATACAACTTGGTTGTATCTATATTGAGTGCAATAACTTTAACATAACTGAGTATGTAATTAGATCCCAAGTTTTAATAAGGTATTTATATCTACTTTATAATATGCTCTTTCAATTTAAAAGCAACTTTTAACATGCAGGTAATTCTTAATCATAATAAGACCACACTAATATTAAGCAATTTAGAACAAAGGTCAATAACCAAATTATAATCTTACTAGGAATCTTTGATTTAATAAGTATTTCAAACATATTTTTAAACATGCAAACTAAGTGTATGAATTAAATCATTTATGATGACGTAAATGTGAAACTCACAGAATATCCCGAGGGGCAGTCCTTAGAGCAACGTAACACCATCTTCCATGGAAGATAAGACCGTAAAACAGCACTAAAATTAAAGAAAGTGTTACAGTGGATAGAAAGCCGTAATAGAGCCATACAACCGCGCAAGCCGCGGCTACACCGGCCGCTGCGACCAACATCGCGACTCTTCTGCGCCACGAATAGCGGCTTACTGCTGAACGACGACGTTGACGATCCGCTGCCACTACTACGGTCTGGCCTTGTCGGCCCTTTCTTTTGCTACTGATAAGTGGTTAGCGGTCGGTCTTCACTAAAACAACGAGTGTAGCGTAAGATTATATGGTCAGCAAGTTTAACAATAAAGAACTCATAAATGAAATACGCAGAATATTTCACTAAGTAACAAGTAAATGGTTAAATAATTATAGAGTACATCAAAAACTGGTTTTTTGCTCCTGAAGTGATATGACGTTCGATGATTTATTTGTATTTGTTTGACATTATTATGTTACGTTCAGAAAACAATATTGTTCCCAAGGGAATGGGGAAGTTTCTTGGACGTTTACTTTTGATACAAAGTATGAAATGGAAGTTACATCTAAATCAAAAACGGTTTTTAAATAAAAAAATAAAATACAAACTAAGAAAAAATTACGGTAATAATGATGTGGTTACTGAACGTATCTGTCATCAATATAATTGGCGGAAAAATAGTTGGCCATCCGCTTCCGCACGCCGCCAACAAACGAATTGGTTTCAGAATGGTTAATATTATTATGATGCAATGATGGTTCGGCCGTGCCTTTTTTATTGCTCGACTTGGCAGGGGCACTGCCGTGCCCCCAGATACTTTATGAGTATTGTGATGAATCGTGTTAGTTTGTAAATAATTTGTAAAAAGTGTTTTGTAAACCTTGGAATTATCGGTTATTGTAATACGTTGTAATTATCGCTAAGTACTTAAAAGGCATTCGTGACCGAGTTGTTGTTTTTCATTTTATCCAGAATGGAACATCCGTGACGTGACTGACGACTGGCTGACAGACAACGCACAGCCTAATGTCGGGATTCACCAACTACTTAACAGATGATTAAGAGTGTTAACAGCTGTCAAAATGTAAGAACTAACCATTGATTAACATTTAACATCGTATAGTGAAATCGGTACTAAACCTATTATAGAATAAACAAGGGTAGGTATAGGTACCTAGGTAGTTAGGTATGTAACAATGACTTTGGGCCGTATTAATAAACTCATATCAACTGTGATCCCCGTCTCAAGACACGTCAAAGTTAACGTCAATCCATAGAAAACTGTCATTTTTGACGCATCTTGTGACGGGGATCAGAGTTGAGATGAGTTTATTAATACGACCCTTAGAGAAATTTTAAGGCCAGCCTTACACAGTCTGAATCAGAATCTGAATTCATATTATTAATTTAGAAAGCACGGAATTGCATACAATTTAACTATTACCCACACACATTCTGATTATTTCAGATTATGAATTTCTCAGATTGATCTCTCAGGATTAGGCCGGCCTTACACAGTCTGAATTAAGAATCTGAATTCATAATTTGAATTCATATTATTAATTCAGAAAGCACGGAATTGCATACAATGTAACTATTATCCACACACAATCTGATTTTTTCAGATTATGAATTTCTCAGATTGATCTGACAGAACGCACCTCTTTCCATACATTATCTATGGACGAGCACACACAGACTGGATTCAGATTATGAATTTATAATCTGATTCAGACTGTGTAAGGCCGGCATTATACTGACATGCGTTATGTATGAATTCAGAATTTGAAAATTCAGATTATGAATTCCGAACGTACCTCTTTCCGAACATTATCTATGGATGAGCACGCACACTCTGGAATTATGAATTCAGTTGACATTGCAATAGTAAGTACAGATGTAGTGCATAATTAGTTTCCATCGTGTTTTATCGGAAAAGTTCGTATTTATCGTGCTCTCTCAATTAGCTTCAGTACCCACCATACCATCAGGGGTAGGTCGCATTCAGCAGCTAATATATATATAGAGTGGCTATTACGCAATTCAAATATTCGCTGTAGGTACTACTATATGAAATTATTTGTCGTCATAAGTAAACAAGACTGTGTAGAATATTCAATAGACAAGATTTCACATCAACATGGACACACAGTGTTAAGGATACCGCCATACCACTTCAACCCAATTGAAAACATATGGTCCCAGATAAAAACTTACGTATCAAAAAGAAACAGACATGAATAAAGAAATATAGTAAAGAAATTGATTGAAAAAAAAATTATATGATTGCCCGGATGAATATAAGAAAGTTTGTGATCATGCCATCAAATGTGAAAATGAATATCGTTCACAGAACACTCGATGGATGATCATATTGATAGTATTGTCATTCACGTCAATGAAAGTACTGACGATGACACGTCAGAGTGTAACTCAGATTGTGAAATGGAAAATGTTGAAAATATTGATCCAAATATTCAATCCATACTAATATTATAAATGAGAGTCTGTCTATCTGTCTGTCTGTCTGTCTGTCTGTCTGTCTGTCTGTTACCTTTTCACGCTTAAACCGCTGAACCGATTTAGATGAAATTTGGTATGCAGATAGTTTGAGTCCCGGGAAAGGACATAGGATATTTTTTATCCCGGAAATCATCCCTTAAGGGGGTGAAAAGGGGGGTGAAACTTTGTATGGAGAATCAGTCATTTCTTCAGTAAGGTATATATAATTTAGTATGGAGATAGTTTGAGTCCCGGGAAAGGACATAGGATACTATTTATCCCGGAAATCATCCCTTAAGGGGGTGAAAAGGGGGTTGGAAGTTTGTATGGGGAATCAATCATTTCTTAAGTAAGGTATATACAATTTATTAGTATGGAGATAATTTGAGTCCCGCCCGGGGAAGGACATGGGATATTTTTATTCCGGAAAATTGGAGTTCCCGAGGGAGCAGTGATAAACGACTTCTGCTTTGGAAGCGTTTTCAGCAGGCTGAAACATCGTTTCAGTCCGTTTCAGGGGTATCTCTATCACATACCAGATTATCAAAATTTGGACCAAGTTGCCGTTGTTTTCAGGCGCCTGAAAAATGTTTTCAGGCCGTTTCAGAGGTAGCTCTATCACATACCAGTTAATCAAAACTTCAACCAAGTTGCCGTTGTTTTCAGGCGCCTGAAAAACGTTTTCAGGCCGTTTCAGAGGTAGCTCTATCACATACCAGTTAATCAAAACTTCAACCAAGTTGCCGTTGTTTTCAGGCGCCTGAAAAACGTTTTCAGGCCGTTTCAGAGGTAGCTCTATCACATACCAGTTAATCAAAATTTCAACCAAGTTGTCGTTGTTTTCAGGCGCCTGAAAAACGTTTTCAGGCCGTTTCAGAGGTAGCTCTATCACATACCAGTTTATCAAAATTTCAACAAAGTTGCCGTTGTTTTCAGGCGCTTGAAAAATGTTTTCAGGCGCCTGAAAAATGTTTTCAGGCCGTTTCAGAGGTAGCTCTATCACATACCAGTTTATCAAAATTTCAACCAAGTTGCCGTTGTTTTCAGGCGCCTGAAAAGTGTTTTCAGGCCGTTTCAGGCCACCCTCTACCAGATTAGGAGATAACTTGAAAACCCGTTTTCAGGCGTTTTCAGGACCCCTTAAGGGCCTTTGAAGAACATTTGAGAATATGGTGAATTTTCCAGAAAAAGTGAAAGAGATAGCATGATTAGAAAGAGATAGCAATACTGAGAACCTTTCAAGATTCGTCGCAATAAAAAACGAGACAGAGACAGCTATAGAACATTCCAGCAACGACTACTGGAACATTCCCGACGGCGGGTCGAAGAACGTCGATTATTCTAGAAAGGCCATCTGGAATTGGGTAGGTAAAGTTTTTGGAAGAGGTGTAAATTATATTTTTTTTCGGTAGTCGTCGTCCTAAAGATCAAGGAACTGCGGCTCTTTTATTTTTATTTCCTCTAATATTCTAGAAATATTTTTTTTAGTTAGTAAGTTGACATTTGCACACTTTAATGACCGACAAGCTTGTTGCCTTCGTACTTAATGAGAAAGAAAAAAAAAACTGTCACTTCTATAACTGTCATTGTCAATCAAAGTAAACAAACGATTCAATTGGGTAGGTAAAGTTTTTGGAAGAGGTGTAATTTATATTTTTTTTCGATAGTCGTCATCCTAAAGATCAAGGAACTGCGGCTCTTTTATTTTTATTCCCTCTAATATTTTAGATTTTTTTTTTTAATTATTAAGTTGACATTTGTAAACTTTAATGACCGACAAGCTTGTTGCCTTCGTACTTAAGGAAAAAGAAAAAAAAACTCACTTCTATATCTGTCAAACTTTAATGTATGACAAGTGCTGCCACCTAGAGAGTTGTGGTTGAACTAAAGCTATACTATATATATATATATATATATACGTACCTAGGCATGTACAGTTTACCACCGAAACATTATTTTGCTACTCTCCATAGAACCGTTTCATAATAAAGTGACGTCTATTTTGTGCCTCTCAGTATGTCACTTTATTATGACGCGGTTCTATGGTGTCACAATAACAAAGTATTCAGCAATACATTTAATAATGAGAGAACTCAGAGAAACGCATTTCCGCACAGACAACGCTTGACTGACTGACATTGGACGGACACATGTTTGACAGTTGACGTTTTGTATTTTCATCAACACTCCAGAGGTCGCTACCGTCAATGAAAATGGGAACCATTCTAAGTGTGCCCCCTGCCTTGACTTGACAATGACAGATATTATAGAAGTGACAGTTTTTTTTTCTTTTTCATTAAGTACGAAGGCAACAAGCTTGTCGGTCATTAAAGTTTACAAATGTCAACTTAATAACTAAAAAAAATATTTTAAAAATATTAGAGGAAATAAAAATAAAAGAGCTGTTGTTTCTTGATCTTAAGGATGACGACTATCGAAAAAAAAATATAATTTACACCTCTTCCAAAAACTTTACCTACCCAATTCAACGACTCTTTTCTGTTTGCTTGCGTTTCATGAGATCAGTGTTTTTAGAAATATTTTAACGACCTCAGAACGAACTCCGGACCTTCGATTTTGCCGCTATGCTCCTGCTTTGCTCGCTTTGACCTTTACACGATATTTGGACTACGATTTATTTCCGACCGCTTTGGCACTGCTTCTTGGACACCGATTTCTTTCTTTCACGACGACTCTTGCCCTGCTTTTCGATAGCCACGAGAGCACGTTTGAATCGTATACACGCAATGAATTCAAGCAATCCCACACGGACTTTGGAAATGGATTATTACAAAGATTTACTTAGATGCTTGAAATAATTGAATCGTTTGTTTACTTTGATTGACAATGACAGTTATAGAAGTGACAGTTTTTTTTTTCTTTTTCATTAAGTACGAAGGCAACAAGCTTGTCGGTCATTAAAGTGTACAAATGTCAACTTAATAACTAAAAAAAATATTTCTAAAATATTAGAGGAAATAAAAATAAAAGAGCCGCAGTTCCTTGATCTTTAGGATGACGACTATCGAAAAAAAATATAATTTACACCTCTTCCAAAAACTTTACCTACCCAATTGTCTTGGACTGGGCGATCGAAAGTCTAACTCTTAATTATCGGTTTAATTGTGCATTTCTATAAGTTACCTACCCCCACGTACTTAACAACACTTTTTACCCGGGAAAATTTTACAAATTCCTGTGGGGTACCGATAAACGACTTCCACGCAGACGGAGTCGCGGGCAAAAGCTAGTAAGTAATATTAATATTTTATTAAGTAGGTAATGTTTTAAGTGCGTAGCGTCCTGAGTTTTATTATTGTAAATATGTATTTCAAAATACGCATGCTTTATTTTGCTGCATTTTATGTTAACGTAAGGAGAGTGTTTCATTTACGAATGACAATAAAAGTACTACTTACCTATGAGTGTATTACTAAGTTTCTTAGGGTGGTTATAACATCTCTATATTATATAGTGCCATATGCTGTCATTTTTCATTTTGACATTTGACACTAAATAATAATGTTTCATATTAATGAATATAAACATACATGTCACTCATTTAATGCAATAATTAATTGACACTTCGGGTCTCGTCGTCTTCCGATTGAGATCCGAGTTTTACCGATGGATACATATTATTCACTATATCTGTATACCTATCGACAACTGATTAATCGGAATGTTTAAGACATGTGTGAGGCAAGGCACCGGAATTCAGACTATGAATTCAGATTCTGATTCAGACTGTGTAAGGCCGGCCTAAGTGCATTATTCCTAAGACACCTGACGCACAGTGGGCTGAAAATCGCGGCTCCCATGGACATGGGAATTGAAGTTTTCAAATGTAGGTTTTTTTGCTTGAAATGGCCTTTACTACCCATTGTCGTGCTATAAAATGTATGATTTTGAGAGAGTATGACATGGAAACTGACGTGTTATATAAAAAAAATGTATGGGAAAATATGAAAAATCGGGATATTTCTGGAAACGCAAGGTTTGCTGTTATATTTTCGCAGATCGCTATATCACTAATTATGTGTGACTTTTTGGCATACTATATATTCCAGTCACAGCTGCGTTTAAAAAAAAACATCGAAAAACTTACTTTTTATTTTTGATTTAGGTATTATTACTTTTTTCAACGATAATAGACGAAAACGCGAATTATTAAATAAAATTTACTCGAATTAAAGATGAGAAGATCAAAACAAACCATTAGTCCGTTTATTTATGTATTAAAAATTATCTCATTATGTTATTATGTTTTTGTCGACTCTTAAGCAGAGGGTCGTGGGTTCGAACCCGGGCTCGCACCTCTAAGTTTTTCGGAATTTATGTGCGAAATATAATTTGTGAAATTTACAATGAGCTTTTCGGTGAAGGAAAACATCGTGAGGAAACCTGCACACACATGCAAAGCAATTTGACGGTGTGTGCGAAGTTCCCAATCCGCACTGGGCCCGCGTGGGAACTATAGCCCAAACCCTCTCGTTGTGAGTGGAGGCCTGTGCCCAGCAGTGGGACGTATATAGGCTGGATTATTACTATTATTTTCTGCGGATGTATGGGGATCACACAAGAATAATGACAAGATTTAATTAAAGCTTGTTTAAATAATTATAAAAACATTATCACAATAACTAGTAATTAGTTGTTACGAGCCTTAATGAGATACAAAAATGAGTTCTGATAACACAATAGAGGATTCACTCGTCATTAAGAAAGCATTAATTAATACAAGCTTTAATCATTATTCTTGTATGATCCCCTTATACCGCAGAAAATAATATGAGATGACTTTCCATATATAAATAAACGGTCTAATGGTTTGTTTTGACCTTTCCATCTTTCATTTAAGTAAATTTTATATAAATAATTCGTGTTTTCGTCTACTATCGTTGAATAAATGTAATTTTTCGATTTAAAAAAAAAACGCATCTTTGACCGAAATATATAGTATTTGAAGTCGGTTAAAAATTGTTAGAATTTATTGAGGTGTATCAGATAATATGTGAAAGTTGTTGGAAATTGATCCCTAGGAAGCATAATATGAGAAGCAGACATTATAGAAAGCAGTCATATTAGAAAACTACGAGAAGTAGACATCTTGGGAAAGTGACAAATAAGGTGCTACAGGCAATTAACGCCCACTTAACTTTAATTTTTTTTTCTATAAATACAAATAAAATAAATAATGCGATAAACAAATAAACCATACTTTTCTGAACCGAAACCTGAAAATATAATTCTTTAAAATTTCCGTACTTATGGCATCTTTTTAAAAACGCCATTAAAAATACTATGTTCATTAACGCTCGTTTGCTTAAGAGGATTGTGAGGTGACGGCTTTCCATACAAACGGCGATAACGTTTTCCACCCCCTAAATGTTAACCGATTTCGACAAATTTTTGATACCTACGGTGTCAGTCGGAACAAAAACTATGTCCGTAAGTTTCGTTTTTTAACCGACTTAAAAAAAAAAAGGAGGTTCTCAGTTTGACCTGTATGTTTGTATGTATGTATGTATGTATGTATGTATGTATGTATAATAATAATAATAATAATAAATATCAGGGACAATCTCACACAACTTGACCTAGTCCCAAACTAAGCTCTAGGCTTGTACTATGGGTGCTAGGCAACGATATAATTACTTATATAGAGAAATACATACTTAAATATATAGAAAATATCCATGACTCAGGAACAAATACACGCGCTCATCACACAAATATTTGCCCATACCGGGATTCGAACCCGGGACCGCTAGCTTCGTAGGCAGGGTCACTACCAACTAGGCTAACCGCGTCGTCGTATGTATGTATGTATGTATGTATGTATGTATGTATGTATGTATGTATGTATGTATGTATGTATGTATGTATGTATGTATGTATGTATGTATGTATGTATGTATGTATGTATGTATGTATGTATGTATGTATGTATGTATGTATGTATGTATGTATGTATGTATGTATGTATGTATGTATGTATGTATGTATGTATGTATGTATGTATGTATGTATGTATGTATGTATGTATGTATGTATGTATGTATGTATGTATGTATGTATGTATGTATGTATGTATGTATGTATGTATGTATGTATGTATGTATGTATGTATGTATGTATGTATGTATGTATGTATGTATGTATGTATGTATGTATGTATGTATGTATGTATGTATGTATGTATGTATGTATGTATGTATGTATGTATGTATGTATGTATGTATGTATGTATGTATGTATGTATGTATGTATGTATGTATGTATGTATGTATGTATGTATGTATGTATGTATGTATGTATGTATGTATGTATGTATGTATGTATGTATGTATGTATGTATGTATGTATGTATGTATGTATGTATGTATGTATGTATGTATGTATGTATGTATGTATGTATGTATGTATGTATGTATGTATGTATGTATGTATGTATGTATGTATGTATGTATGTATGTATGTATGTATGTATGTATGTATGTATGTATGTATGTATGTATGTATGTATGTATGTATGTATGTATGTATGTATGTATGTATGTATGTATGTATGTATGTATGTATGTATGTATGTATGTATGTATGTATGTATGTATGTATGTATGTATGTATGTATGTATGTATGTATGTATGTATGTATGTATGTATGTATGTATGTATGTATGTATGTATGTATGTATGTATGTATGTATGTATGTATGTATGTATGTATGTATGTATGTATGTATGTATGTATGTATGTATGTATGTATGTATGTATGTATGTATGTATGTATGTATGTATGTATGTATGTATGTATGTATGTATGTATGTATGTATGTATGTATGTATGTATGTATGTATGTATGTATGTATGTATGTATGTATGTATGTATGTATGTATGTATGTATGTATGTATGTATGTATGTATGTATGTATGTATGTATGTATGTATGTATGTATGTATGTATGTATGTATGTATGTATGTATGTATGTATGTATGTATGTATGTATGTATGTATGTATGTATGTATGTATGTATGTATGTATGTATGTATGTATGTATGTATGTATGTATGTATGTATGTATGTATGTATGTATGTATGTATGTATGTATGTATGTATGTATGTATGTATGTATGTATGTATGTATGTATGTATGTATGTATGTATGTATGTATGTATGTATGTATGTATGTATGTATGTATGTATGTATGTATGTATGTATGTATGTATGTATGTATGTATGTATGTATGTATGTATGTATGTATGTATGTATGTATGTATGTATGTATGTATGTATGTATGTATGTATGTATGTATGTATGTATGTATGTATGTATGTATGTATGTATGTATGTATGTATGTATGTATGTATGTATGTATGTATGTATGTATGTATGTATGTATGTATGTATGTATGTATGTATGTATGTATGTATGTATGTATGTATGTATGTATGTATGTATGTATGTATGTATGTATGTATGTATGTATGTATGTATGTATGTATGTATGTATGTATGTATGTATGTATGTATGTATGTATGTATGTATGTATGTATGTATGTATGTATGTATGTATGTATGTATGTATGTATGTATGTATGTATGTATGTATGTATGTATGTATGTATGTATGTATGTATGTATGTATGTATGTATGTATGTATGTATGTATGTATGTATGTATGTATGTATGTATGTATGTATGTATGTATGTATGTATGTATGTATGTATGTATGTATGTATGTATGTATGTATGTATGTATGTATGTATGTATGTATGTATGTATGTATGTATGTATGTATGTATGTATGTATGTATGTATGTATGTATGTATGTATGTATGTATGTATGTATGTATGTATGTATGTATGTATGTATGTATGTATGTATGTATGTATGTATGTATGTATGTATGTATGTATGTATGTATGTATGTATGTATGTATGTATGTATGTATGTATGTATGTATGTATGTATGTATGTATGTATGTATGTATGTATGTATGTATGTATGTATGTATGTATGTATGTATGTATGTATGTATGTATGTATGTATGTATGTATGTATGTATGTATGTATGTATGTATGTATGTATGTATGTATGTATGTATGTATGTATGTATGTATGTATGTATGTATGTATGTATGTATGTATGTATGTATGTATGTATGTATGTATGTATGTATGTATGTATGTATGTATGTATGTATGTATGTATGTATGTATGTATGTATGTATGTATGTATGTATGTATGTATGTATGTATGTATGTATGTATGTATGTATGTATGTATGTATGTATGTATGTATGTATGTATGTATGTATGTATGTATGTATGTATGTATGTATGTATGTATGTATGTATGTATGTATGTATGTATGTATGTATGTATGTATGTATGTATGTATGTATGTATGTATGTATGTATGTATGTATGTATGTATGTATGTATGTATGTATGTATGTATGTATGTATGTATGTATGTATGTATGTATGTATGTATGTATGTATGTATGTATGTATGTATGTATGTATGTATGTATGTATGTATGTATGTATGTATGTATGTATGTATGTATGTATGTATGTATGTATGTATGTATGTATGTATGTATGTATGTATGTATGTATGTATGTATGTATGTATGTATGTATGTATGTATGTATGTATGTATGTATGTATGTATGTATGTATGTATGTATGTATGTATGTATGTATGTATGTATGTATGTATGTATGTATGTATGTATGTATGTATGTATGTATGTATGTATGTATGTATGTATGTATGTATGTATGTATGTATGTATGTATGTATGTATGTATGTATGTATGTATGTATGTATGTATGTATGTATGTATGTATGTATGTATGTATGTATGTATGTATGTATGTATGTATGTATGTATGTATGTATGTATGTATGTATGTATGTATGTATGTATGTATGTATGTATGTATGTATGTATGTATGTATGTATGTATGTATGTATGTATGTATGTATGTATGTATGTATGTATGTATGTATGTATGTATGTATGTATGTATGTATGTATGTATGTATGTATGTATGTATGTATGTATGTATGTATGTATGTATGTATGTATGTATGTATGTATGTATGTATGTATGTATGTATGTATGTATGTATGTATGTATGTATGTATGTATGTATGTATGTATGTATGTATGTATGTATGTATGTATGTATGTATGTATGTATGTATGTATGTATGTATGTATGTATGTATGTATGTATGTATGTATGTATGTATGTATGTATGTATGTATGTATGTATGTATGTATGTATGTATGTATGTATGTATGTATGTATGTATGTATGTATGTATGTATGTATGTATGTATGTATGTATGTATGTATGTATGTATGTATGTATGTATGTATGTATGTATGTATGTATGTATGTATGTATGTATGTATGTATGTATGTATGTATGTATGTATGTATGTATGTATGTATGTATGTATGTATGTATGTATGTATGTATGTATGTATGTATGTATGTATGTATGTATGTATGTATGTATGTATGTATGTATGTATGTATGTATGTATGTATGTATGTATGTATGTATGTATGTATGTATGTATGTATGTATGTATGTATGTATGTATGTATGTATGTATGTATGTATGTATGTATGTATGTATGTATGTATGTATGTATGTATGTATGTATGTATGTATGTATGTATGTATGTATGTATGTATGTATGTATGTATGTATGTATGTATGTATGTATGTATGTATGTATGTATGTATGTATGTATGTATGTATGTATGTATGTATGTATGTATGTATGTATGTATGTATGTATGTATGTATGTATGTATGTATGTATGTATGTATGTATGTATGTATGTATGTATGTATGTATGTATGTATGTATGTATGTATGTATGTATGTATGTATGTATGTATGTATGTATGTATGTATGTATGTATGTATGTATGTATGTATGTATGTATGTATGTATGTATGTATGTATGTATGTATGTATGTATGTATGTATGTATGTATGTATGTATGTATGTATGTATGTATGTATGTATGTATGTATGTATGTATGTATGTATGTATGTATGTATGTATGTATGTATGTATGTATGTATGTATGTATGTATGTATGTATGTATGTATGTATGTATGTATGTATGTATGTATGTATGTATGTATGTATGTATGTATGTATGTATGTATGTATGTATGTATGTATGTATGTATGTATGTATGTATGTATGTATGTATGTATGTATGTATGTATGTATGTATGTATGTATGTATGTATGTATGTATGTATGTATGTATGTATGTATGTATGTATGTATGTATGTATGTATGTATGTATGTATGTATGTATGTATGTATGTATGTATGTATGTATGTATGTATGTATGTATGTATGTATGTATGTATGTATGTATGTATGTATGTATGTATGTATGTATGTATGTATGTATGTATGTATGTATGTATGTATGTATGTATGTATGTATGTATGTATGTATGTATGTATGTATGTATGTATGTATGTATGTATGTATGTATGTATGTATGTATGTATGTATGTATGTATGTATGTATGTATGTATGTATGTATGTATGTATGTATGTATGTATGTATGTATGTATGTATGTATGTATGTATGTATGTATGTATGTATGTATGTATGTATGTATGTATGTATGTATGTATGTATGTATGTATGTATGTATGTATGTATGTATGTATGTATGTATGTATGTATGTATGTATGTATGTATGTATGTATGTATGTATGTATGTATGTATGTATGTATGTATGTATGTATGTATGTATGTATGTATGTATGTATGTATGTATGTATGTATGTATGTATGTATGTATGTATGTATGTATGTATGTATGTATGTATGTATGTATGTATGTATGTATGTATGTATGTATGTATGTATGTATGTATGTATGTATGTATGTATGTATGTATGTATGTATGTATG